>BSBN01000439.1:6402810-7683373 GCA_027924645.1 Cunninghamia lanceolata
TTTAAGGTATTCATAGATATCTTTGTACCATGGGGAATTGGGACCAACAAGTTCACATATGATTTTAGTAGTTGGAACATTGACAGTTGGTATCAACAATTGCTCGATCAAGAATTCACATTTCTGTGTGTTTGTAGGCATGTCTATAAGTGACCTCACAGAAGCCATAGAATCTGTAGCTTTGTTATGCTCTCTTGGAATTTGCTCAAAAGTGATGCTAGAAAAATGTGGTTTGTAGGCATCTACTAGTTGCTTGTAAGGGACTAGCTTTTCATCTTTTGTTTGGTACTCATTAATGACTTGGTGAATGACTAGTTGTGAGTCTCCATATACCTATAGCTCTTTGATGTCCCATTGGACTATTGTATGGAGACCTATGAGGAGTGCTTCATACTCGGCTATGTTGTTGGTGCATGAAAATGCAAGCTGATATGACTTTGGGATATAGTCATTTTGAGGTGTGATAAACAGGATGCCGACCCCTGATCCATGTTGTGTGTAGGAACCATCAAAATACAATTTCCACTTTACTAAGGTAGATAGATTAAATAGATTTTCATCCGGAAAGTTAGATACCATAGGATGTACAACTTTCATGGGTGCTTCTACTAGTTGATCTGCTAGGACTTGCCCCTTGATTGCTTTACGATCCACATACCCAATGTCAAACTCACTAAGGATCATGACCCATTTAGCTAGTCTGCCTGTGAGGGCTGCTTTTGCTAGGAGATACTTTAATGGATCATTTTTGGCTATTAGATTTGTGTGTTGGTTTAGCATGTAATGCCGTAACTTTTGGGAAGCGAACACTAATGCTAAACAAGCTCTTTCCATAGGTGAATAATTAAGTTCATAACCCACCAAGGTTTGACTTATATAATAGATTGCATGCTATTTTCCTGACTCATGCTGTGCTAGGAGAGCCCCTAGTGCTGCAGTTGTAGTTGAGATGTACAAGATCAAAGGCCTATCGACGACTGGTGGTACCAAGAAAGGAAGCGTAGCTAGATATTCCTTGAGCTGATCAAATGTCGCTTGACACTTAGTATCCCATCGAAATGAGACATCCTTTTGGAGCAAGTGTTAGAATGGTTGACATTTATTCGCTAGATGTGAGATAAACCGCCTAATGGATTGTAACCTTCCTTGAAGGTTCCTTAATGCTTTTAGATTCTTTGGTGGAGGCATCTCTACTATAGCCTTGACTTTCATTAGATCTACTTCAATGCCTCTACAAGATACAATGTATCATAATAGTTTTCCTAAGGTTACACCGAAGACACACTTCTTTGGATTGAGTCATACTTGATATTATTGAGTTTGTCAAAGATTTGTCCTAGAACCTGTATGTGATCTTCCCTAGAAGACTTTGCTGGTATATCATCAACATAGTCCTCCATGATGCAATGAAATAGATCATGGAATATCACTGTCATTGCTCTTTGGGAGGTTGCTCCTATATTTTTGAGACCAAATGGCATGACACACAAACAAAAGGTACCCCAAGGACAAGTAAAAGTTGTTTTATGCTGATCTTCTTCTGCTATCATTATCTGATTATAGCCAGAAAATCCATCCATTAGAGAAAGCATTTCATGACCAGCGGTCAGGTCCACTATGAGATCAATGTTTGGTAGTGGAAAGCCATCTTTGGGACATGCTTTGTTGAGATCTCTAAAGTCAGAACACATGAGGATGCCCCCGTTTGGTTTAGCCATAGGTACAATGCTTGAGACCCATTCTGGATAATCAATAGGCTTGATAAATTTTGCATCTAGCAAAATTTGTATTTCAACTTTCACCAAGAGAGTGATCTGTGGGTGCATCTTTCTTAGTTTTTGTTTGACCGGTTTAGCTTTTGGATCAACCATGAGATAGTGAACTACTAGCGAAGGGTTTAACCCTAGTATATTAGCATAGGTCCACGCAAAGTTGATGGTTCTCTATAAGAAGAAGTTGGCAAGATTCTTGTGCTCTTGTTCTCATAATGATGCTACAAGGAATGTGGTCTTAGGATTTTGCTCTATGCCTAGATTTATCTCTGTAGAATCTTCCACTAGGAGAGTTGGTTTCTCTTGATACTTAGATGGTAGGGCAAGGTCAAATCCTCCATCTTCAGGTGCCACAATTGGGTTTTCACCTTCAAATACATCCTTTATTTTGACTATTTTTTGATCGGGAGGTGCCACAATGTGGTTTTCACCTAGAGATCTTTCTTTATTTTTATTTTTGCGACTGGAGGATTTGACATTCTCACCAAAATAAGCAATTTGATCTAGTTCCATTACAAAACCATCTTTGTGATCACCAAGAGGGATACCATCCTGAAGTCCCATGAATTCTGCAAGAGCTTCGTCATTCTGAAAAACATCTAGAAAGGGGGACCCTTGTCGGTCCCAATTGATAAGTTTAGGGTAGAAAAGTGTTACAATCTGGGTGTTAATGGTTGATGTGAAGGATACGGATGATAGCATGAATATGGAGGATTTAGTGAATGGGTTAGTCATATGGAGGTAGGATTCATCGATGATATCCTCTTGAGATGTCAAATTTGCGAGAGAAGTTTGTGCCACTTTGTCAAGACTACCCTAGATGTCCAAGGCGCGTGGTACCTTCTGACCATATCCCAACCCCTTCTTGTATAGCTTCTTTTTCACAACAATGGATTCTATTTCACCTTGATTATCTTTCCCAAGGCCACCTTTGCCTTTATATCCCATGTTTTTGACAATTCTTAGGCCATTGCCATATTGTTTAACTGGTATGGTGACTAGTTCTCTCTTTGTAGAGCCAAGATGAGATGTCTTCAATAGTTTCCTCTGCCAATAACTTTCCCTCTTTGAATTGGGTTAGAGATGCTGGAAGGGGGATGGTTGCTTTCTTAGTCACTTTAGCTATGGGCGGTTGGCTATAGGATTTAAGGAATAAGGACATCTGCCCTACACAATAGGATTTGGAGATATTGTATTCACCAAAGCATATATCATGGATGTCAGCTTTGATTTCAGGAATAGGATTAGGATTAGGTTCAACTTCGGAGGCTTTTTTTCAGATTTTTAGAGTTGACATACAATGGGGATTCATAGGCTTTGTCATTATTTGGCACTTAGTTGCAATTCTTATAACTACCTTACAAGACATGACATAATTCAAAGGGATGAGGGTCTCTTGGGATAGTGATCTCCATACCATTAAATGGGAACTTGAGAGATTGATGGTATGTGGAGGGAACAACTTTCATGGCATGGATCCATGGGTGTCCTAAGATAATGTTATAAAGTAGCTCAATGTTGAGGACTTGGCACCTAGTTTCAAGCATGATGGGCCTACTTGTATAGGTAAGTGGATAACACCTTCTAAATGGTGCTCAACATCATCATACCCCTTGATTGTAATGCATTGATCAATGTTGACATGATCCTCAGAGTATCCCAATTGTTTAAGTAACTTAAGAGAATAGATATTGAGATCAGCACCACCATCTATAAGTATGTGTTTGATCTTTCATTTATGGATGAAAACTTCAATGTGAAGGGCATCATTGTGACATGGATCGTTGGATGGGAGGTCCTTTTCAGAAAAGACCACATTGTAAGGTGAGGAAATGTTACCTATTATAGCTTGGAAATCTATGACTTCTATGTTATTAGGAACAAAAGACTCTTGTAGGGCTTTTTCTAGCACAACTTTATGTGCAAGTGATGACCGCAGAAGGTCCAAAATAGAGATTTGTGTAGGCGTTTTCCCTAGACATTCTACAAGATTGTAATCAGATCGGGTTGGGAGACTTGGTGTAGGCCCACGAAGGGTAACACGACCACAATGAGTTTCAGCGATGCAATCCGTAGGTTTACCTTTGATAGTTTCACCTTGGATGTACAGGTGGTTGGACTAAGGAGCGTGAAGATGAATGTAAATAATTGGAATACTTAGGTTAGTATATTTTATCAATGAACCTTGTTGCAATATTGATAATTCACATGCTCTGACATTGCCTTGCATTCAGGTGATTATGATGTTGATTTTACTATGATTGTCATATATTAGAATTGAGTTTTATGCGACTGATTTTGTATCATAGGAGGTTATGATGTTTTGTGTGGATCAATCGTATTATGAGTATCATGCGACTATCTGATGATGGTTCTTACTTACTCGTTCAGTAACTGATTGCTATATGTGTTGTGATTACATGTTTGATGTGTGGGTGAAAGGAACAGTGTCGCATTACTCATGCATGAGTACCCTGCTACACTATGACTTCCTTTCACTGTGTATGACTACATGATTGCATATATATACATGTTCGACCGTGTTGTTTGATGTAGGCTGCGGGAACCGAGCATCGACTCCACCTAAATTAACAGGTCTGAGCATGCCTTAACCAATGGAACTATTGAATGGAGATAACATATGGTCCCCTAGCTTAGCCATCATCCTTGAAGAGGATGAGTATCTGGTTATGCACCCTGTCAATGTTGTCAGTTTGGTCATGATAGCCAGTCATTGTTGTGGTGGTCTTGCTTCTGATCTTGCATAGTAGTCAGGTATGGTTTGGAAGTTGGTTATTTTGTTGGTATTGTTTTGGTTTTTGTTACCTTAAAATAAAATAATTAGTTATGAAGCATTTTTGTTAAATAAATAAATACATAAATGTCCTTATGTAAATTTAGTTTATGAAAAATATATTATTCTAGAAGTTAAGTTAATAAATAATAATAATAATAGTAATAAATGTAATTCCAACTAGAGATAAATACATAAATGAATATAATTTAATGTTGCGTTAATGGCAATAAAATAGATTAATATTTGCAATTTGTCACATATATATATAGAAAATACTAATGCAGATAAAATCAGAAAGGAATCTTGTCTAGTTGTAAATGAAATAAATAGCAAATTCTAAAATAAATAAAATCAAAGAGAAATTATTGTTTGGTTAAAAATAACAAATTGTAAGAAAGTAATAAAGGAGAATCTTATGGAAGAAATTATGGGGGTGGTTATGCATGCTCAACTTTATTTTTAAATCTCGAGACATAATTTGGGGAGGAGCGTGCATTTCAAACAGAGAATATGTTTTATGTTTTGGGATCTCTCTCTCTCTCTCTCTCTCTCTCTCTCTCTCTCTCTCTCTCTCTCTCTCTCAGGAGGTTTTCATTTTTTCTTTTGGCACCATAAATAATAGTTTCTAGAAGAAAAGACTTGGGGGAAAATGGATGCGAGCTGAGAATTTTGTGAAGATATGATAGAAGTAATATTCTAGGTATGGACTGAGATATGAATCTGATTTATTGTTACATTAGATTTAGTTAAATATTCTGTGAATTCTCTTCTACATTTTTTGAACCCAGTCTATTGCATTAGCCATAACTTTATTTTTATGAACTGTGTTTCTCTAATTTTTTTTTATATATGGTGCACGGCCTAGATATCTAAATCATATCTGAAACTCAGCCATACCTAGTTTGTCATTTTTGAGATATGAATATTTTATGACTATCTACCTCTCACCTATTTCATCTTTGTTTTAGCAGTCTATTGCGTTATCCATAACTTTATTTTTATGAATTGGATTTCTCTAATTTTTTTTATATGTAGTGGATGGCCTAGATATCTAAGTTATATCCAAAAATTAGCCATATCTAGTTTGTCATTGTTGAGATATGAATATTTTGTGACTGTCTATATCTCACCCATTTCATCTTTGTTTTAGCAGTCTATTGCGTTAGCCATAACTTTATTTTTACGAACTGGGTTTCTCTAATATGTTTATATATGGTGCACGGCCTAGATATCTAAATTATATCTAAAAATAAGCCATACCCAATTTGTCATTTTTGAGATATGAATATTTTGTGACTGTCTATCTCTCACCCATTTCATCTTTGTTTTAGCAGTCTATTGCGTTAGCCATAACTTTATTTTTACGAACTGGGTTTCTCTATTTTTTTATTATATGGTGGACGGCCTAGATATCTAAATCATAGATGAAAATAAGTCATACCCAATTTGTTATTTTTGAGATATAAATATTTTATGACTGTCTACCTCTCACTCATTTCGTCTCTGTTAAAACGGTTAGTTGCATCACCAATAACTCTATATTTTTGAACTAGGTTTCTCTGAGATTTTTTTCAACAAATTCATTTTGTGCATATCCTACGATCATTGCTTTCCATCATATGACTCTCTTTGAGGCATTCTACCAATCAATCTGCGTGCCCTGTCTATGCTTTCACATTTTGCATTGTTGGTAGCTTCTAAAGCCTTCTCAACAAATTCATTTTGTGTTGATCCTATCATATGCATGTGGTTAAAAGTGTGGTAGATTTTATGAAAATGTTAGATCTATAGGAATGTTTTATTGTTCTTTATTCTTTTCCTCTCAAGCTAACCTTAGAACAAGGTTCTTTCATTGTAGCTTCAGGTTTCGTATCTTGTGATTCTAACTAGTGTAAGATATTTATAGCATTCTAATATTATAGGCTTTTAGTCTTGCTTATACAGTTATATTTAATAGTATTTATAAAATTGTCCTATTTATTAATGAAATCTACATCAGTGTAAATAGTGTAAACAATTGTTGTGTTTAATTTGCATGTCTTAGGGTTATTTGCATGTTGTTCACAATCATTTTAATTAAATGAAATTAAAAATAAGTCTTGAGAATTATTAGTTAAAATATTGATACTCGTGGATACTTATATCTTATGATCATATTATAACAGCTACTGGTGATTAGAAAGTTATAGTTCTGTATTATTGAGATAGATTCACTTTATATTTGTTAGATGATTGATCATGCTTGGATTAATGTTACATTCCTTAAAATATTGTTAGAGGGTATTAGTTTATGATGTGCTTTGAGAGTGAATGTGATGTGAAACTATTGTGTTTTTAATAGTGTCAAGTGTTGTGTCATTTGGGGAAGTTGTTTCCAGAGGCATAGGTTTTAGTGTTTTGTTTTTATGTATATGCTATAATTGTAAAAGTGTCATGATGTGGAATAAAGCCTTGCAAGGATGATATGGTTCATTATGGTGTTGATTATGCATTGAGTAGTGTGTCAAATTTTGTGAATGGGGAGATGTTGGATAACGTAAAAGAAATATGTTGGTTATGGTTTGCTTCACATGGAAGCTATGGGCAATGTTTTATGAAAATTGTCCTAATGATTAAGTTGGTATGCAAGAGGGTTAATGCCTTGCATGGTTCATATATACTTGTTCTTATGATGATAATTGCTATGCTTGATGAGTAGGGTCTTCTAGTTCCAGGTAGGGGAGTGGCTCTCAATGGGGGTCAGAGCCCAAAGTGGCATCCAAGACAACCCATGTGGGAGGTTCTTAACTCAGTGATAACCTAATTAATGAATTCAGGGGTTGGGTAGTTAATCACACTAAACAAGATAAGTGGATGCCTCACTCATGGCTCAAGTGCTCGCTTAGGCTTAAGATAAGATGAGAAGGCCTGGAATGGCAAGATCAACTACCTTGTCCTCATGAAAGGTATGTTGATTTCACATGAGTTTGTATGGGGGGCGGGGGTCGGGAGAGGCTACCAAGACAACCCAAGATGGGGGCCAGGGCCTAGGAAGGCCTACCAGAACAACCCATGACAAACTATGTGATGACACTTCTCCCTACTGTAGTCTAGCATTCCCTAGTTGTACTCTTCCCATTCATTGTGTGGTTGCCTCTAGAAGTGATGTTTGAATTACTTGTGTTGTTCATATTGACCCGTGTTGTATTGGAGCGATGTATAATCCTTGCACCTGTTAGTCTACTGTCTTTCTTGATTTTTTTCTTAGTGGGACCTTATTGTTATCTCCTAGCATGGGGGTGGACCTTAGGGTTCCACATGGTCGGGTGGTTGTGCTTTTCTCTCCATTGGTTTCCCTTGCTGTTGATCGTGTGCGAGAAGGATGTACCTTGTATGGTAGATTTCAGATCTTGCTCTAGCTTGAGGAGACAGATACTTATGATCATGTTCTAGTCTTGTATATCAGTTGAATCATGTACTACTATCTTGATGTATGTACTCCAATGTAATTTGGATAGCGATATTGTAAACAATGTAATGTTGTACTCTCTTGTAAAGGAAATTGTTTGTGTGCTTGTGATCCTATGTACAGGATCTTGATGCTTACTTATCTGATAATATAATATGGAATTGTATGTGTTTATTCATCTGATGCAATTAGATATAGAATGAACGATGGTTGTTAGTTAATTCATAATGCTTGTTAGATCTTGTTTTAGTTCGTTACTAATGCAGCCATGGAACCCTAGAGGATAAAGCTTAATTTAAATGTTATGAATAAATATATGATTGTTGTTATTTCTTTCGTTTTTAAAAAAAAAAATTGTCTTTTTTGTAAGTTTAGTTGTGTTATCCTCTAGGTTCCTTGGTGAAGCGTTACATGCTTTATTAATGCCTTTAACTTTATTAGGATTTTGACCTTGACCATGGTTAGGGAATGACTCTTTGTATTAAGACATTGTTTAAATTAAAGATTTAAACATCATGATAAGATGAAGAAGCCACCTTCGATGAAAACCATGTATATAATAACACTTAATTATCAATATATAATAATATTAAATAATATTATTTTATATATATATATTATACAATTAAAATATGATATATTTATTATATTAATGAAGAATAAATATAAATACAAATATAGATATTGTCAATTTAAATATTATTATAATTATAATATAATATATTATTAATATAAATATTATATAATATATAAATAACATATAAATATTATTATTATTATATAATAATATAAATACTAAATATTATAAATTATAAATTAATTATTATTAAATAAATCTTATAAGTTAAATATTTAGGAGACTGATATAAGACAAAATGTCTTATACATATAATCAATTATTATAAAGAGATAGTCAAAGTTATATAAGACAAAAAAGTCTTATAATTAGCGATTCAAGACTTAGTAATAGGAAAACATTAAAAAATAAGCAATTAATAGTCTTAAGAAAGAAGGAAATGAATGTCTAAGGCAACGCTTGTAAAAATATAAGAAAAGGAATTAAGGCATAAAGTAATCATTGTTAATAAGGACAGAGAATTAATTAAGACAATTGTTGTCTAAAAAGGCATGACCGTTGAGATATACCCTTCCAATTATAAGGTTTAAATAGTATATGAGTTCAAAGGGAATGATGGATCAAGGGGACTTTACACCAACGGATCTGCATATCAAGGATATTGATATTATGATTTAAGAAGGAAGAATAATATATTTTTAAGTGAATATTACTGAGTTGAATAGAAATATGCAAGCACTATATATATATATATATATATATATATATATATATATATATATATATATATATATATCACTGATTTTGTGTGGCTGAGCATAACAAGAAAAAAGAGGAAGGAAGAAATATGAGTTGGAATTAAAGGGACTACAACCAAGGTAATATCAGCAACAGGTAAGAATTATTCAATATGTTTAATTCATAATTATTAAGTATAAGATTTGTGAGATTATATATATATATATATATATATATAGTGTCATTTCATAGTTGATAGGAATCCATGTGAATCATTGTAGTTTGTAAGGAAATATCTTAACTATATAAATCTAAGATGAGCAATCATATAAACACAAATATCTTACAATGGTATTCCAAATTAAGATAAGAATGTTTCTATTCATGCATTATGATGATAATGGTATAATATAATTCCATCTATAGTACAAGGGAATATTGCATAAGGATCATATCTTTGTAGCCCCTATTACTTCATCCAATGAGGAATCATGGGTATTATAGGGAAAGGCAGAGTAATTCCATCCCCTGTATAGACCCCAATGGTTGGGATATAGTTCCCAAGCTGGGTCTAGAGATCTCGTATTGATCCCAATGGCTGGGATATAGTTCCCAAGCTAGATATGAGACTCCGTGTATAGACCCCAAGGGCTAGGGACTTAGTTTCCTGAAGCTAGGTTAGAGATGGTTTCAACGTGCCCTAGTCATGTAAACCCTAATTCATTGATGAATATTAGGAGGGGAAGATATGGATCTTGAAATATGTTTAATATTCACCTTAATGTACTTAAGAAATATATTATAGAATAGTCATCAATATTGAATGACAAAAAGGAAATGAATAATCCTTTGATAAGAATGAAATATTTATATTATCTTTGATTTTATTAGATATTATCATTAAAATTTATTGATCTCTAATGTTACTAATGTCTCTTTGAGAATCATTTTTGAATGCAGATTTAGGTTTAAGTGCTTCCACTAAAAAGGGGACATTACAAGTGGTATCAGAGTAGTCATCCTACCATCCTGTGTATACTATGTGTGCCTTACATGTATTCAAGTGTATACTTTGTGATTTATGTGTATTCAAAGGTTTACTTTGTGACTTAGGTGTATGCTTTGTAACATATGTTCATGTGAATAATTTGTGTATTTTGTGTATTCGCATGTATGCTTCATACTCATGGGTATACTTGATGACCTTGGGATGGTGGACGAGTCCACGGTGTAGTATGGGATGCACCGAATCCCCTTCCCAATTGTCCGACGGTATACTTCATTTGAGTGTACTTGTATTTGAGTGTATATTCTATGACTTTGTATTTGTATTTGAGTGTATACTCTATGATTGTATTTGTATCTGAGTGTATACTCCATTACTTGTATTTGTATTTGAATGTATACTCTATGACTTTGTATTTGTATTTGAGTGTATACTCTACGATTCATATTTGTATTTGAGTGTATACTGTATGATTGTATTTGCATTTGAGTGTATACTCTATGACTTGTATTCGTATTTGAGTGTATACTCTATGACTTTGTATTTGTATTTGAGTGTATACTCTATGATTGTATTTGTATTTGAATGTATACTCCATGACTTGTGATTGTATTTGTATTTGAGTGTATACTCCATGACTTGTGATTGTATTTGTATTTGAGTGCATACTCTAAGACTTTTATTCATATTTGAGTGTAAACTCTATGACTTTGTGTATTCAATTGTATACTTTGGACTTTGTGTATTCAAGTGTATACTCCATGACTTTATTTGTTCAAATGTATACTACATGATTTATGTATGTACTCCATAGCTTATGTATGTTCATATGCACACTTTATGACTTACTTGTATTCATATACTTCATATTCGTACGTATACTTGTGTGTTACATGTATGCTTCATGCCTTATGTATTGCGTGTGTATACCTTGTATGCTTCGTGCTTTGTGTGTCAAGTGTATGCTATGTGTTTCATGTATTACATACGGATACTTGTGTATTACATACTATGTTCATGCTTCATGCTTTGTATACTTTTGTATTATGTGTATGTTCCATACTCCATGTATTAAGCGTGTAAACTTGTGTATGCTTCATGCACTATGTGTATTCACGTATATGGTCCATGCTTCCTATGTATATTTTATGTTACTTGTATTCAAGTGAATACTTGGTGACTTACATGTATTCATACTTGTGACTTGTGTGTGAATACTTCATATACTTCATGCTCCTTGTATTACACCTACTTATGTGTATGCTTCATGCTTCATGTATTACGGGTATTTATGTGTATACTTTGCATCTTCATGTATCACATGTATGTACATGTATGCTTCGTTATTATTGTATTACATGTATTTATGTGTGTATTTACGTGTATGCTACATGTTTCACATGTACTTATACTTTGTGTATTACAAATATACTTCATGTATCACATATACTTCATGTATTACGTATATATATGAGTATGCTTCAAGTCTAATAACAATTTTAAAGTTACACACGACTTCTCATTGTTGACAGATATTGGGAAATACAAATACATGAACAAAATGGAACGACAGATGACCTCATACCTTGGAGAATGACTAACGTTGATAGTTGGATTAAAACAAGAATACTAACAACAATTCTTGAAGAGATCGATTTAGGATCCTGATGGTTTTTAGAAGTATTCTAATTGTGATTGCTTGAGGACAAGCAATCTTGAGTGGGGAGGGTTGTCATGTCCCAATATTAAGGCATTGTTTAAATTAAAGATTTAAACATCATGATAAGATGGAGAAGCCACCTTCGATGATAACCACGTGCATAATAATATTTAATTATCAATATATAATAATATTCAATAATATATATATATATTATACAATTAAAATATGATATATTTATTGTATTTATGAAGAACAAATATAAATATAAATATACAAATAAATATTATTATTATTATTATTATATAATGAATATTAATAATTATAAATTATAAATTAATTATTATTAAATAAATCTTATAAGTTAAATATTTAAGAGACCGATATAAGACAAAATGTCTTATACATAAAATCAATATTTATAAAGAGATAGTCAAAGTTATATAAGATAAAAAAGTCTTATAATCTGCAATTCAAGACTTAGTAATAGGAAAACATTAAACAACAAGCAATTAATAGTCATAAGAAAGAAGGAAACGAATGTCTAAGGCAACACTTGTAAAAATATAAGAAAAGGAATTAGGCATAAAGTAATTGTTGTTAATAAAGACAGCGAATCAGTTAAGGCAGTTGTTGTCTAAAAAGGCATGACCGTTGAGATATACCCTTCCAACTATAAGGTTTAAATGGTATATAAGTTCAAAATGAATGATGGATCAGGGGGGATATCAGACTTTACACCAATGAATCTGCATATTAGGGATATTTATACTCTAATTTAAGAAGGAAGAATAATATATTTTTAAGAGAATATTACTGAGTTGAATAGAAATATGCAAGCAATAGGAAAAAATATATATATATATATATATAATATATTTTTAAGAGAATATTACTGAGTTGAATAGAAATATGCAAGCAATAGGAAAATATATATATATATCACTGATTTTGTGTGGCTGAGCATAACAACAGAGAAGAGGAAGGAAGAAATTTGAGTTGGAATTAAAGGGATTGCAACCAAGGTAATAATTATTAAGTATAAGATTTGTGAGATTATATGTATGTACACACACACACACACACACATATATATAGTGTCATTTCATAGTTGATAGGAATCCATGTGAATCATTGTAGTTTGTAAGGAAATATCTTAACTATATAAATCTAAGATGAGCATTTGTATAAACACAAATATCTTACAATGGTATTCCAAAATAAGATAAGAATGTTTCTATTCATGCATTATGATGATAATGGTATAATATAATTCCATCTATAGTAAAAGGGAATATTGCATAAGGATCATATCTTTGTAGCCCCTATTACTTCATCCAATGAGGAATCATGTGTATTGTAGGGAAAGACAGAGTAATTCCATCCTCTGTATAGACCCCAATGGCTGGGATATAGTTCCCAAGCTGGGTCCAAATATCTCGTATCAATCCCAATGGCTGGGATATAGTTCCCAAGCTAGATCTGAGACTCCGTGTATAGATCCCAAGGGCTAGGGACTTAGTTTCCTGAAGCTGGGTCAGAGATGGTTTCAGCGCGCCCTAGTCATGTAAATCCTAATTCCTTGATGAAGAATAGGAGGGGAAGATATGGATCTTGAAATATGTTTAATATTCACCTTAATATACTTAAGAAATATATTATAGAATAGTCATCAATATTGAATGACAATGAGGAAATGAATAATCCTTTGATAAGAATGAAATATTTATATTATCTTTGATTTTATTAGATATTATCATTAAAATTTATTGATATCTAAAGCTACTAATGTCTCTTTGAGAATCACTTTTGAATGCAGATTTAGGTTTAAATGCTTCCACTAAAAAGGGGACATTACAAAACTTCTTAAACAAGGCATGCCCTAGTTCATCCCAATTGTGTATAATGTGAAGGGATAGACCTTTGTACCAATCTAGTGGCTTTCCTTTAATTGATGTAGCTAGTAGTCTTAGAGCCACATTTTCTTCTTCAATATTATGTACAACATGATGATTTACAATGTCATGAATGTGCTTTGTAGGTGTAGTTGCATCCTCTCTTATAAATTTAGGGAGGGATCTTAGTCCAACATGTGGGATAGGATCCCATACAACATGAGATATAGGAGGTACCAAGGGACCTCTAGTATTCTAGGCTAGAAAGTTTCTTGGGGGTTGTTGCACAATCATGGGTGGATTTACAAGTGCAACTTATGGAGGATTTTTAGGCTGGACTTGTGAGTGAGGTTGAGATGCAACTTGTGGCCCTTTTTAGAATAAAAGCTAGGGTTTGCACCAAGATGTGCAGGTTAGCCATTGACACTGACCTAGTAGTAGTTTTAGGGGTCATAAGATTCTAGATTTTGATCTAGTATTGTCACTAGGTGAAGGGTAATGTTTTAAATAAGTTAGAGATTAAGATTTCACCATGATCTTAATCAACATGGGATGTAGTCCTATCAGGCATACCAAAAAACTATTCACACTCAAATGTTACAGCCACTTATTGCATAATCCAGGTGCACCCTATACTTACACCACATAAAGAATGCAATAATGGGAAGTTCTATAGATGTGGGACCTAATATACAAAACAAGCTCCAAAGTTAAAAGGTTGGCTCCTTGTATGATTTTTGATGATGTTCTTCCTAAAAAATCATAGGCAAAAAGAGAAAAGAGAGAAAATGCATGAAAGGAAATCCTAATCTAAAGGGGTGATAAGCGAAGATTAAGATCCTTCTACATATCATTAGAACAAATTTAGACACATGAATAATAGTCTACATACAAACAAGTGAAGCACTTTTATAGTAATACATAAACATATAATCATTCACACAACACAAAAGAAGGATAGAGAGGCAGTAGACACAACTTCTTATATTAATGTTCACAAAATGACACAAATCTACTTATAAAAAGGGATCAAAGCCCTAGACACATAAATAAGGTCTAGATTCTAGACTTGACAGATAGAAGAGAAGAATGTGATAGAACTTTACAAATTGTTGTACCCATACAAAAAAATGAATTGTGTAAAATTTCAAGTTGTCATAAGTACAAAGCCTTCAAGACTCATATTTTTTGTTGTGTCTTGTCATCCTTTGTCCTTGTCTAATATTCACAGAATTGTGGAGTTTAACATTTTGATAGAAAGAATGAGTTTTCAAAGAGAACTTTGGTTCTAGGGGGCACACTTAGAGAAATAAATGCACCTAAGCATTAGGGTCAAATTCAAAATAGTTCATAGATGTGCACATGGGAAAATGTGGCACACCCCATCAAAAATAAAATTTGAAGACTTTTATAGAGGTGTGTGCCTAGGAGAAAAACATGCACCTATACAAGGAAGAAACAAAGTTAGTACAAAAGTCCATTTGATAGGGAGTAGCATCCAACTGAAGGAATAAATCTAATTTTGGGTTCAAAATGCAAAAAAGTAGTAATTAAGTGCATGCATGGAGATGGATGGGCACCTATACAAAAGAAATATTTCAAGTCTATTTTTTTTACTTTAGTACACAAGCGTGCATCAAGGATTGGGTGTGCACCACAATGAAGGTTGTAAAATTCAAAGCATTTGAACTCAATGTTTGGGCACACATCTCAAATCAAGAATGCACCCATATAAAGGATGGATGTATGAACATATGCATGAGGATGCTCAGGTAGATGCATGGCAATAGAGTCCCATAAAATAATTTCTAAAAGATTTAACATCAATGCATAGGCATGCACCTCAACAACATTGTGAACCATAGTGAATGTAAGCACCAAAATCACACACAACCTCCATGAGGACCCCGATGATGACTCAAAATCACATACATGTAAGCATGAAATAACATCCTCTTAGTAGCAATTCTCTTGGTGACGTGTGTTTTCTTCCTCCTTGTGTTGTTTCCTCTTTGTTGTTTTCTCTCTCTTTGCTTTCGACACTTGTCAATTTGCATTTCATGTGCTTGTGACTTCATCCCTAAGACTTGTATTCATCCATTTGTTGTGTTTTCACCTTTCCCTAGTGTTTTTCATCCATTCCCACCCCTACAGGCCTTCTAGAGGTCCTCCCAAGCCATCTCCTACTTTCAGTTTTTAGTTTCACTCAACCAATCCAAATCTCTCCCTATTATTTCCAGATCTCCCCCGGGATCTATCCTACTTTTGCAAGTGGAGATTTGGTTTTTAACCCTTGTTTGACTTGTTTCTGGAGGTAGATCCCCTACATTCTCCTCTTCCATCTTCCATCCTGTACTTCAACCCAGGTGTTCTCCTCTGAGGGTCGACCATGGGTCGCCCCTGGGTGACCTTGACTAGTGAAAGGGGTGACCCATGGGCCACCCTATCATTTTTCCCAGCCACGAAATAACTCTAGTTTTTGGCCAAAAATAGCTCCATTTTCACCTTTTGTTCTTCCTGTTTGCATGGACTTTCATGCCAAATATAGAGTTAACTATTTCATGCATCTGAGCATGCATATTTAGATCTTTTCATCTTTAGTTGGCAACCCATGCATTTTTTTCTTCACTTCTTCTTGAGTGATAAGTTATAATTGGTTAGATCGCTCTAATTTTAGCCCAGATAACTCTTGTGTCTTCTAAGTTAACTCTTCAATCAAATTGAGTTAACTCTTCTTCCTCTCCACCTCTCTTCCCTTCTTCAAACCTATAGATACCCCTCTCCTTCAAGCACAAAGGGAGGGAATTTCATTTGTGCACACAGTTCTTGCAAGTTATTGCTCTCCAAATGAAGAATACATATGCTCACATAGGATGTTAGAGACTTTTGATTTTATTTGTTATCTCATCTAGATTTGCTAAAAGCTCATTTTGTGTCAATACGCTGCTCACATCACAAGCCACAGTGCTCATCAAGTTCTCATTGAGCTCATTTCAAAGCTTCAGAAGCTTCTTTTGCTTCTCTTTTCTTATTGTTGCCAAGAGGATCACCCCACTATTGCAAGAGGATTAGAGGTTTCCATACAAGTATTTCTGAGGGTAGTGGAGGATCACACATCTCTTTTATTCCAGGTTCCTTCATGATTTTTATTTCATAGTAATTAGATAATCAAACTTTGCTCTTGGGTATAGTAAATACATGTTGCTTTTTCCTTGATAGGTTAAGTAGATTTGCATTGTTAAAGTAGTTTCCCTTTCAAAAGTTCATAGATTAAAAGCAATTTCCTTTCCTAGATTAAATTGATCCACTTATTTAGAAAATCAAACCAAAAACATAGATTATATTGCATTAGGTAACTTCATACTAGTTTGCATTCATTTTCTAATTCCTAGAATAGAAAAAAAGTATTTTCATTTCCATAAAAGTAAAAAAGCACAAAAAAAAGATTGAACTCATATAGGCTTGCATGCATACAAAAATAGAAAAGGACAAAAACATTAGCAACGTAGAAGGTTTAGAAACCCTTGGTCCCAACACAAGGTCAAGTTTAGTCAACGTTAGTCAAAACCCTTGGTTTAATCATGAGATCAACGTAAAGTTAACAAAGTCAAACCTTAGGTAACACAAACCCTAATTCAAAACCCTAGGTCAAGTCAAGGTTAGCTTAAACCATCTCTCTCTTATTTAGGCTCACAAATGTGCCATGGACTTAAATGTGAGTGGGTAAAGGCAATCTTCAATGAGATAGGATCCAACCGAGACAACAATAAGATCAACTGATAATTCAACAAAAATGAGAAAGGTTAAGAGAACTTCAAATACAAGCAATCATCCAACAACACGAATGACAATGTCAACTTGAAAGAAACATCAATGAGAACAACTATCAACCCACACAATGCTCGAACATTAGAAACCTCAACAGGAGAACAATGATTAGTGACCCTTTCGGGTCATATAGTTATCTTTACAACAACGGTCACAAAACACCGCATTCAAACAAATGCATAACAACAAAGAACCTAGGACTGGCCAACCACTCTCCGCAAAGTCCAGCTCTCCAATGAGTCAAACCACCTGCGTGTCTTGCCTCCTTTCGACTAGATACTTCCATGAGAATGAGAGTGACGTGGAGGTTCACCTCGTGGCAAAGAGAGAGGGTCCGTGTGCACGCCAAAGCCGACTCAACCGCCCCAGGGCACCGAGTCATGATTTTGAGTGTATAGTGAATGCTAATAATTTTTTTTTTATGATAGTGCATATGCATGCATCAAGGAACAAATATGTGCTTCCACAAAATAGTTAGTTTCTAAAACATGTAGAAATGTAGACACGCATCCTAGAAGGCAATTCATTTTTTTTTTTGTGATAACATCCAAATCAATGTTTAGATGGAGGTGAAAGAATTTGGATGCATCTATCTTAAGGAAATTAGCACAAGGTATAATTACATTCCAATATTTAGGTGTGCACCTCAGGACAAGGGTGTGTATATAGAAAGGATGAATGGAATTCAACCAATGTATAGGTGCTAGCCTAAGACTAAGGGTGTGCACCTCATAAAGGAAAAAGGATTGATTTGCAAAAACCCGTTGTCAGGGGCATGCTTGAAGGAAAGCACATGCCCAAGTAAAAAAAGTATTTTGTCAAAAATTATCATCAATTGCTAGGTGTGCATTTGATCTAGGGGATGCACCTCATGAAGGAGGAAGTTCATTTTAAAAATTTAATGATCAATGCATAGGTGGACACCTGGGGGGCAAGGGTGCACCTAAATTAAGGAAAAAACCAATGTTAAAAAAACTTAGTTATCAAGTGTGCGCTTAGGGCCAATGGTGCTTCTCATAAAGGAAAACTCAAGTTTTAAATGTAAAGATTCAAAACCAATGTATAGGTGTGGATGAGGGGTCATGACATGCACGTCAGTAAAGAGATTTTTCAAATTTCAAAGATTATGTTATTAGATGCACACTAGCAATGAAGTACACATGTATACAAAGGAAATCAAAAGTGAAAGTTCAAAGTCCATTTTCTAGTGTATTCATGTATGTGTGAAGTAGAAGTGAGTGCCTATAAAATGAATTCAAAATGTTAAAGTAGTTTTTAAAAATTTTCATAGGGTTAGCCATGATTAGAGGAAAAGCTACAAAATCATCAAAGTCGTGCTCATGCCAAAAATAAGTCGCATTATTTTTAGCCATCACCATTTCCAAAGAGAAAAGCATATTTTGGAATTTTCTATTTTTAGTCAGAGCTATTTATAGCCTACGTTATTTTTAGTGTTTGCTACCTACAGCGTGTAGTTGGCTATTTTTAGATTGTCTATCTTTAAATCTCTTTTCATACAAGAGATGTGAGTGTAGGTCATAGTTTGTATTAAATTCCATCTACAATTTAATTTGAGGTTGCATGGTTTTAGTTTTAGCATTAGAGCATAGGATTTTATAATAAAAATTGTGATTCATGCAATTAGTTATTCTTAGAGTAGTAGTAGTTAGATTTTTATTTATTCTCATGCAATAGTGGTGCAGTCACGATAGGATGGTTCACAAAATGAACTGTCCAGGTCATGCAGCAAGAGTAAACACAATGGAAACAACTCAAAGATATGAGACAAATGTAGATTCAGTCATTTAGTATATCATAGAATTCAAATAAACTCTGGTTGACATCATGTGGACTTAAAACTAGGGCTCAAAGGCCTGATTTCAAAATATCAAAATATGCACAAGATATAGCTTTGAAGTCCCTTCACTCCAATTCTAAACTAAGGATTTATGAATCAATTGCTAACTATTTTCCTAAGGATCTATTACATCATTATATATCATCTCCGGATCATAAGATTCCTCCGCGTCGGCCAAGGAAGATCACAAATTCCAATGAAGAGTTGTAACATGTGTTCACAGATGGGTCAGACCTAAATGCATAGAACGTCTCCACAAATGAATAGAATGATGTGAGGATCTCGGGACAAGTCAGCCACAAGCCAAAGACCATTGAATGATGTGTAATTAAGCTCCACAAGTTGAGGAATGCTCCACAGGTCTTCTCCTTTAGCTGATTATCAGAGACTGTCAGGATGCTTTGTTATGAGAAAATAGTTGATCTTCTGATAGCAATAACTTTCCAGTACTTAATCCAAACGCTCTAAATTTTGCATATGATGTAGATGAACATGTCTAGATGCCAATCACAGCTCCATAAGATGTGAAATGCAACTGCGGTAGAATGCGGAGAAAAATACAAAAACTGCTATTGATTGAACTACCTGAACTGAACTGGAAAATGAAAAGAAACAAACTAAATTGCAAGAAAACTAAAATGCAAATGTTTTTGGTTGATGCAAGATTGCTCTTGAACCAGGGATGCTCCTACATCAGACATTTAGGGTCATTGAAAAAAAGAGTCCCTCACTTTGCCGGGGCTAGAGGAAAACCAAGACAGTCCAACTCAGCCTGAGAAATCCATGTTGAATCTTCTTCCAGTCTACCTTTCCACTTCACAAGGTATTTTGTGTATTGTCTTTCTCTAGTGCTGCGTCCAACTTTGCTATCCAAGATGTCTTCAATCTGCTCCGGTGCTTGTTGTGGCAACTGCTTCTTCAAGTCTTCTTCCATGTTGTCACTGAACTTTGCTTCATGATACTGATATAGGTCTGCAATGTTGAAAATAGGTGATATACTCAATCTCTCTAGTAATTCCACTTCATATGCATTTCCTGAATCAAATTTTTTGAGTATCCTACAAGGTCCAAACTTCTTCATCTTCAACTTGTTATATGTCCCAACTGGAAATCTTTCTTTTCTCAAGTATACCATCACTTCATCTCTTACTGCAAATTCTTTATGTCTTCTCTTCTCATCTGCTTGCTCCTTATATTTTCTATTCATATATTCCAAATTCCTCTTCACCTGATTATGCATTGTCTTCATATGTTCTGCAAATTCTTTTGCTTCCGCACTTCTCTTTTCTTTTGTACCCATGTCTCTTAGTTCTGTCACTCCTCTAGGGTTTACTCTGGTAACAATCTCAAAAGATATTCTTCCGGTACTCCTATTGACTGAATTATTGTATGCAAACTCTACTTGTGAAAGAATCAAATCCCAACTTCTTGCTTTCTCTCCAACCAAACATCTCAACAAGTTTCCCAAACTCCTATTCACTACCTCTGTCTGTCCATCAATTTGTGGATGAAAAGTTGTACTAAACTTCAAATCTATCTTCATCTTCTTCCAAAGTGTCTTCCAAAAATATCCAAGGAATCTAGTGTCTATGTCTGAAATTATGCTCTTAGGTAACCCATGCAATCTCACAATCTCCTTGAAAAATAGGTCAGCTACATGCACTACATCAGTTGTCTTCTTACAAGGTATGAAATGAGCCATCTTTGAAAATTTGTCTACCACTACAAATATTGAATCATGTCCTCTCTATGTCTTAGGTAATCCCATCACAAAATCCATGCTTATGTCTTCCCAAGGTCTCTCTGATACTGTCAAAGGTTTATACAATCCAGTATTCTGACTACTTCCTTTTGCAACTTGACAAACTCTACAACTCTGTACAAATTTCCTAACATCTTTATGTATTTGAGGCCAAAAATAGTTTTCACTTACCAAAGCCACTGTCTTATCAATTCCAAAATGTCCTGCCAATCCACCACTGTGTTTCTCCTTGATCAAATTATCTCTCATTGAACTTCTAGGTATGCATAACTGATTTCCTCTTAACAACATATCTTCCTGAATGAAATAATCCAACCACTTACTCCTATATGTCACAACAAGTTCCTTACATGCTCTTCAAGGTTCTTGACTATTCAAATATTGCAAAACTTGATGATCTGTATACAACACAAACTCCTTAGGCAACAAGTAATGTCTCCACTTCTTCAAGGCTTGAATTATGACATAGAACTCTTTATCATAAACTGAATATCTTCTCCTTGCATCATTCAACTTCTCACTAAAATATGCTCTTGACTTAATACTGCTCCAATTACATTTCCACTTGCATCACAATCAACTTGAAATACCTTATTGAAATCTGGTAATGCTAAAACAGGTTGCTCTGTCACCTTTTGCTTCAACAGTTCAAAACTTTTATCTGCTCCAAATGCCCATTTTGAAATCTTTTCTGTCACCTCTCATTGTCTTTGTCATAGGGTTACATACTGAACTGAAATTTTTTATGATCTTCTGGTAGAAACTAGCCAATCCATGAAATGATCTAACTTCTCCAATGCTCTCCGATGTAGGCCATTCAACAATTGCTCTCACTTTCTTAGGGTCCATCTTCAATCCTTCCGCAGAAATCACAAATCCCAAATACACTAGTTCTTCCTTCATGAAACTACAATTCTTGATGTTTATCAGCAATTTCTCCTCTCTCAACCTTTGCAAAACTTGTCTAAGGTGCCACAAATGTTCTTCTTTTGTCTTACTGAAAATCAGAATATCATCCAAATATACAATCACAAACTTACCCAAGAATTTCTTCAAGACTTCATTCATCAATCTCATGAAAGTACTCGGTGCATTTGTCAATCCAAAAGGCATCACTAACCACTCATACAGTCCTTCATTTGTCTTAAAAGCAGTCTTCAATTCATCTCCTTCTCTAATTTTGATCTGATGGTATCCACTCTTCAAGTCTATCTTGGTAAAATATTTTTCTCCACTCAAACAATCCATGATATCATCCATCCTAGGTAAAGGAAATCTATAATCAACTATGATATTTTGTATTTCTCTAGAGTCAGTACATATTCTCTATTCTCCATCCTTCTTAGGTGCTAACTCTACAGGTACTGCATAAGGACTCAAACTTTCTCTAATCAAACCTTTCCGCAACAACTCTTGTATCTGTCTGTTCAATTCTTCATTCTTTGTCGGTGTCATCCTATGTGTTGCTTTACTAGGCAAACTAGCTCCTGGTATAAGATCCATGTGATGACTGATACTCCTTATAGGTGACAATCCTTCAGGTACATTATCTTATATGATGTCTTCATACTCTTTCAGCAACTCTATTATCTCCTCTAGTTGTGATTCTTCAGTCTCCTTCAATGTTTCAGGCTTCTTAGGAATCAAAGCATAACACATATTCTCATGTCTCAAACCATCCAGAAATTTTCTTCCATCTACCAAACAGATTCTAGCATTTCCACATACTACACTCTTAGGATCATCTTCCAAAGGAATCAAAGTAATTCTCTTTCCATTTGCTATTATAGTGTATGTATTCTTTCTCCCATCATGTATAGCTTTCCTATCATACTACCAAGGTCTACCCAACAAAATATGATATACATCCATAGGCATAATATCACACAAGACTTCATCATCATAAGATCCAATATGAAATTTCACCAAACATTGTTTACTCGCCAGTACCTTATGATCATCCTGAATCCATGCTATCTGATAGGGCTTAGGGTGTCTCAATCTTTCCAACTTCAGCTTAGTCACCATCTCCTCTAAAACTAGATTATCTGAACTACCACTATCATTACAACTTTACAACATTTACCTCCTGATTTGCATCTGATTCTGAACAAACTCTTCCTCTGCGGTGGTTCCTCATTTGTCTCTGCTTGAAATAGTGCTCTCCTCATCACAAGTGATTCTCCTTTCTCAGGCTTACCAACAAAACTAGGTGATCCAACTGGTTCTTCTTCCACATAGGTTGCTCTTCCACTATTCTTTGTTCTCTTGCTTGTACTACCCTGATTACATTCAAATGCTCTATGTCCTTCACCTCCACGCTTGAAACAAGTACCTTTGAATGCTCTCTTATCAAATCCACTTCCCTCTCTTCTATATCCTTCATTCCAGTATGCACTAGGGTTTCCTCTTCGGTAAACATTTTTGTCATCTCTCTGGTAAGCATTGTTATCTCTGTCATCCTTCTTAAATGCGATGTCAAACTTGTTCTACTTCGCAAATGATCTCTCACATCTGTAAAATGTTCTACCTCTCTGAAATTTACCTCCTCTACCTCTCTATCTCTGATCATGCCTTCTATTTAGCTTCTCTTCAACTTTCAAGGCAAACTAATATGCTTCCTCCAAAGATGTCATCCTCACTAAACTTAGTTCTTCTTGAATGTTCAACCTCAGTCCATTGATGTATCTAACCACTTTCTCCTTGCTTGCTACATTATGTCCTATCCTTATGATCATCTTATGAAATTCTTTAGTGTACTCCTTCACAAATTTCTCCTTTTGTCTTAGGTTTTGCAATCTTTTCAATAGTTCCAACTCATAGTTAGCAGGTATAAACTGATTCTTCAATTTTATCACCATCCTATCCCATTTTGTAATCTTTTATTTACCTCTTTTGTTTCTATCCAACTGAACTTCTTTCCACCATATAGTAGCATGTCCTTTCAACTTTGTCTTTGCAAATTTCACCTTCTCCAGATCTTCAACTTCTTCATATTCAAAGTATTCTTCCATGTCATTTATCCAAACAATTAATTCTTTAGGGTTCAGATTACCAGTATAGTTCAACACATCAACTCTAGGTCTCTTTCCAATCTTTGAAATAGCTCACAACATCTTCACTTGATCTGATTCTTCTTCTTCATCACCTCCTGGGGTTTCACCAATTTGTTCAACAAATTGAAATTCTTCTTCATCATCACTTTCAACATTAGGTCTCGGTGTCAATCCTCTTCGCCTATCTTCTTCAACAGCATCCAATCAAATTTGCATCATTTTCATCATTTCCATCATTTCATCCATTCTTCCAGCAATTGTTCTAACAACAACAACTCTCCTCAGTGGCATTCTTCCTAGGATCAAGTGTAAAATGCCTCAAGTTCGGCGATCGGGCTACAAGGTGACAACTGCCTCACAATCGGTGATCGATTGCGACACAAGTAACTTGCCTCAATTTGGTGATCTGTCCACAGCAAGATCTTATAGAATTCCCTCACCAATTTTGCTCAATTCACTCCCAAAGATTTGAACTTTGGCTCTGATACCACTTGGTGCAGTCACGGTAGGAGGGTTCACAGAATAAATTGCCCAGGTCATGTAGTAAGAGCAAACATAATGGAAACAACTCAAAGATATGAAACAAATGCAGATTCAATCATTTAGTATATCAGAGCATTCAAATACACTCTAGCTGACATCATGTGGGCTTACAACTAGGGCTCAAAGGCATGATTTCAGAATATCAGAATATGCATAAGATATAGCTTTGAAGTCCCTTCGCTCCAATTCTAAACTAAGGATTTATGAATCAGTCACTAACTATTTTCCTAGGGATCTATTACATCATTATATATCATCTCCAAATCATAAGATTCCTCCGCATCAGCCAAGGAAGATCACAAATTCCAATGAAGAGCTATAACATGAGTTCACGGATAGGTCAGACCTAAATGCATAGAACGGTTCAACAAATGAATGGAATGATGTGCGGATCTTGGGATAGGTTAGCCACAAGCCAAAGACCATTGAATGATGTGCAATTAAGCTCCACAATTTGAGGAATGCTCTGCAAGTCTTCTCCTTTATTTGATTATCAGAGATTGTCAGGACGCTTTATTCTAAGAAAACAGTTGATCTTCTAATAGCAATAACTTTCTGGTACTTAATCCAAATGCTCTGAATTCTGGATATGATGTAGATGAACATGTCTAGATGCTAAGTCCAGCTCCATAAGATGTGAAATGTAATTGCGGTAGAATACGAACCAAAATACAGAAACTGCTACTGACTGAACTACCTGAACTAAACTAGAAAATGAAAAGAAACAAACTAAACTGCAAGCAAATTGAAATGCAAATGTTTTTGGTTGATGTAAGATTTCTCTTGAACTAGGGATGCTCCTGCATCAAATATATTTGTAAAACAATATAAATAAGTGTTATTTTGTACTTAGATTGCTAATGGTAATTTTCAAGCCTTCTTATTGTTAAAATTGTTGTTCACAAGTTATTATCCTTATAGTTGTTTGTGTTGTGAGTTGAATGTTTTTAATAAATTTAACAAACTTTGTATTGTTAAAGCTATTGGAAGAAGAAGTATGGCTTTGTACACAATCCTTTGTACTTAATTCATAATCTATGTTTGTGTCTATGTTTGTTCACCAAATCCTACCTTGTTCAATTTATGGTTTTCAATCTCTATATTTAATTAAAATCATAAACAATTTTTAGTTGTGCTAAGATTATTTTTTGTAGTAGATAGATTTATATATAAACTTCTTATCTACTGTAGATGTGCTAAAAATACTTTGTGCTCTAGATAAAAAAAAAAAAGAATAGGTTTTAAATTAAGTTTCTTTGTACTACATACCTAAAAAATCCTTAGATTCTTGTATAAAGGAAGCTTCCCCTCATAATTTGAAGAATAGTTTACTATACACATTGTTATGTTTTATGTCACATCAAAAGGTGTGAATTAAAATGCTAATAGTTTTTAGCATCTCTACTAGATAAAAAGAAAAGACTATTGTCTTATCCATTGAGTCATTCAATTTAGCACAAAGGTTTTAGAGTTTACAAATATATTTTAGGTTCAAAATAAGAATCCTCACACTCAATGACTAATCAAGAGGGTAACTACATCAAAAACAATCAACCACCTCCATTGTTTCCATGGGGTAATCAGATTGACTCGTTGGCATTGACAAAAAATCATGAGCTTCCTTATAGATCAAGAAAGATTTTTTTCCCAATTCTACAATGATGGAGAACAACATCTTGATGAGCATATTTTAGCCTTCACCACTGCATGTGGAATTTTGAACGTACTGTATGAAGAAGTTGTAGTTTGCTTGTTTGTCGAGACCTTGCAAGGTACAACAACTTATTGTTTTCATCACCTTGTTGTCGGTTCAATCAAGAGTTGAGAATTAACGAGTAACAAGTTTATTGCAAGGTTTAAACCCTGTTTGCACAAATCTCAAATACCAAGAAAGATGAAAGTGAACCAATGAGAGTTTGTTGCAAGATTTAACTGTTTGGTTACCAGACTTGTTGACACTCCAAATCCTTCTTCTAAGATTCTTCTAAGCCACTTCATCAATGCTCTATCTTTAGAATTTACTTTATTTCTCAAGCAAGGAAATTCTACAACATTATAGGATGCTCAAGAATATGCCATCAAGTTGGAGGATCATATGATCACTTTAGAAAAGATACAAAAAAAATTAATCAAGCCTCTAGTTCCTTTGAATGTCTCACCACTTTAGCAATATCCTGTTGGAAACTTGTTGGTTTTGTCATTGATGTCAACCTCTAATAGGTAGTTCACTTGATTTCCAAGTATTTTTGAGAAACTTTGAATAAAAAGGCGTGTAGTGTGACATAGGTGTGTTCAGTGTTGTGCTACGCATTCTTCATAGTTGAAGATATTATTGTATGGTTTGGAAGTGGTGATCAGAGGTGTTCAGAAGTGTTATATCCAAAGTTTCAAGTTCTGGATTGTGTGGGAGTAGAAGATGTGTTTGATAGAGTGCTTGACTGTGAAGAAGGTTGTCTGGGAGAAATGAGAATGCTCTCCATTTATCTGCATTAAGGTCTCTTGTCTTCCAGATCTGGGAAAGTACTTATATTATCTATATCTACCTTCCCTTGAAGTTTCTAGCATTGGGGTGCTCCACAAGTTCAGTTCTTATGTTGGTGTTCAGTAGGAGTGTATCCTGATGTGCAAAATGAAGAAATTCTTTATTTCAGGTGGTTGCAGTAGTATTGCAGAAGATTTTGATGATGCTAAATATTCTACGAAGGTGTGTGAATGTTGTGGAGTGTCTCTCTCTCTGGTCCGTATGATGTTTTTGGACTTGGAGAAGCATGGATGTGGTCATTAGCTCAAGTTTGGCCAACCTGGCTTACTAGCGCCATGTGTGGAGGTACCTCATGGATTATGGATGTGATGAGCAACTTGGTGATATAGATTTGAGTCCTAGTTAACCCTTGTCATGGTCCAATTTCACTTCTTTCCACCATGGAAGTGTTTAGTGCTGACCTAATTGGTGTTGCACATTTGAGGTGCACACACTTCATTAGGACTGACCTAATTGAGATAGGTCTTGGTTGTAGATGGTATAAATGCAAGATGAATTTGAGTGGAGCAAGGTAGAGAAGAGGATGTGAATGTGAATCAAGGGTAGTGAGTTGTGTGTGAGCTTAAATGCTTGACTCCAAAATGTAGTGAGCAGAAGGTGTCTATATTTTAGTGTGCCTGAAGTTACTGGAGGCAGTGAGCCAAAGGTTGTGGATGGCAAGGAGTGGAATCTCTCTGTAACAATCTTCTTCTTTCTTCTCTCTTCTAGGCAATGAGCCCTTGGCAGTGAGCCTTTCTTTTGGTAGTGAGCCTTTCTTTTGATAGTGAGCCTTTCTTCTCGGTAATGAGCCTATTTGTTTTTAGTGTTACTATTCATATATATGTGATCTAATCCTCACCGTGGTTTTTTCCTTCTTGGGTTTTCCACGTAAATCTAGTGTTCTTATGTGTTTGCATTAATGCTTCATAAGTTTACATTCTGCTAATGCATAATAAGAGGTTGATGGTAGGAATTGCTTTGAGAGTTTAAAAGTTTTAGTATACAATTGATTCACCCCCCCTCTCAATTGTCCTGTGCATACTAACAATTGGTATCAAAGCCAAGTTCTCTGAAGAAGCTTAATCGCTTGGGGTAGATTTGAATGGTGCACAGAAAAGGTATGGACGTTCCAATGTTTGATGGAACAAATTATGCTTTTTGGAAGACTAGGATGGAAAGATTTCTTGTCTCACTAGGATATGGCGTATGGAAGATAGTTGGAAAAAAGTATACTATACATCCTAATGGTCCAAAGGATGAAGATGAGATTAAATAATATGAAAACAATGGCAAGATAAGGAGTGCTCTTCTGAATAGACTCTTTGATTCTGAATTAGTGAAGTTGATGAGTTATAAAACGTATCATGAGATTTGGAAGAAGCTGGAAAGTATCTATGAAGGAGATAACAAGGTCAAGCAAGCAAAGATGCAGAATTTGAAGGCCAAGTTTGAGACCTTGAAGATGTCAGAGGATGAAAATATTGCAAACTACATGCAGAGAGTGGATAAACTTGTCAACTCCATCAATGGTCTTAGTGGAAAGCTAGAGGAAAGTAAAGTGGTAAAGAAGGTACTAAGAACTCTTCCAAAAATTTATAGTGCTAAAGTTAGTGCCATTGAAGAAACTCAAGATTTGGATCAATATTATAAGAATCAAATGTTTGGTACTCTAGCTATTTTGAGATTAGAGAATTTGGTCAAGATGATTCAAGAAAAGAAACTACTTTTAAGGCTAGCAAGACAGAAAAGAATGTTGAATCAGATTCAGATGACTTTGATGAAGTGGAGGAAAATTTTGTAAGCATATTGAAAAAGGGATCTGGAAAATACAGAGGTAAGTTACCTTTCAAATGCTTTAACTATGGAAAGATAAGTCATTATGCTTCAAAATATTTGATCAAAATTTCAAATGGCAAATATAAAGACAACAAAGGTAAATCATTCAGGAGAAGTTATTATGTTAAAGAAGATGATAGCATATCTAATGATGAGTTTAACTATCTGGATGATGAAAGCAATGAATGCTTGTTTATGGCTTTAAATGATGGAACTGATTCTGAAAGGGCCATGAAGGAAATTGATCTAGAAATAGAACACACTATCAAAGGAGCTTTGGTAACTTATTTTCATGCAAGAGAAGAGGAGAATCACTGGTTAATTGATAGTGGGTGTTCAAATCATATGACTGGTGATAAGAATAAGTATGATGGAGTTTCTATTAAGTTTGGAGATGATGTATCTGCTAAGATATGTGGAAAAGGTTCAATCAGTTTTGATGGCAAGCACAATACAAATGATGTTCTTTATGTCAAGGGTCTCTGACATAATCTTCTAAGTGTAGGAAAAATGTGTAGTAGAGGATATAACCTTGTATTTCAGGTTGGTGGCTATGAAATCATAAAAGAAAACTCTAAAGCTCTCGTTGCTACAGGAACAAGGACAAAAGGAAATGTATATCAACTCAAAGGTGCTAATGGTATGTGATTCATGACTCAAACTAATGAATGTTGACTATGGCATAGAAGCATGTGTCACAACAATTTTTACAGTCTAGTGAGAATCAACTCTACTCAAGCTGTGGGGGATCTGCCAAGAATTACAAAGCCTATCAATGCAACTTGCAAGGAATGTTAGATTTGGAAGCAAACAAGGAAGAATTTTAGATCAAAGAGTATTCTACCACCGGACCGTTGGAGTGGTGCATATAGATTTGTGCAGGCCTACAAGAGTAGGAAGCTTTCAAAGTGATAGGTATTTCATGTTGTTGATTGGTGATTACTCTAGAATGACTTGGGTAACATTTCTCAAAGAAAAATCATAAGCTCTAGATAATTTTAAAGCATTCAAGGTTATGATTGAAAATGAAATTGATCTAAAAATCAAGTGTTTGAGGTCTGACAGAGGTGGTGAGTTCACCTCTAATGAGTTTAACTACTTTTGTGAAGATCATGGAATAAAGAGGCATTTGTTAGCCCCTACGACTCCTCAGTAGAATGGAGTTGTGGAAAGAAAGAATAGGACAATTCAAGAAGCAACAAGGACAATGTTGAAAGAAGCAAATCAACTAGATATCTATTAGAGAGAAGCTATTCACACTGTAGTCTACATACAAAATAGGGTGCAAGCAAGATAAGAGTTCAAAGACTCCATATGAACTATGGTATGGAATAACTCCTACTGTAAAATGTTTTAGAGTGTTTGGAAGCAAGTGCTACATTAAGAGAGATGAATAAAACTTGGGAAAGTTTGACACAAGATCAAATGAAAGAATCTTCCTTGGATATTCCATAAAGAACAAGGCTTACATGTGTTACAACAAGAGGCTAAAGAAGCTAGTTGAAAGTGCAAATGTTAAAGTGGATGAGGAACCACATCAAAGATCAGTACTAATAAAAGGATATGAATTTGATGAGCTCCCTTGCAAGGAAGAAGAAAGAGAAGAAGAGAAGGAAAAGCAGAAGCAAGTTGATGAAGAAGAGGCTCTGGAAAAGATTCCTAAGACCCCCAAGTATATGCAGAAGAATCATTCTAAAGACCAAATCATTGGAGATAAGAACAAAGGTGTATTAACAAGAAGAAATATTGCTATGGCAGATGAACAGGTAAATTTGTGCTTATTATCTAAAATAGAACCCAAAACAATGATTGAAGCATGCAAAGATGAGAATTGGATCAAGGCTATGAAAGAAGAATTGATGTAGATTGAGAAGAACTAGACTTAGGAAGTTGTTCCAAGACCAACAGACAAAAATGTGATAGGAACTAAATGGGTCTTCCAGAACAAATTGAATGAGAATGGAGAAGTAGTTAGAAATAAGGCTAGGCTTGTGTGTAAAGGCTACTCACAAGTGGAAGGAATAGATTATGAGGAAACATTTGCTCTAGTGGCAAGATTAGAGGCCATTAGAATGTTCTTGGCCTTTGCAGCTTATAAGGACTTCAAAGTCTATCAGATGGATCTGAAATCTGCATTCTTGAATGGAGAATGGAAGAGGAAGTACACATTGAACAACTAAAAGGCTTTCAGTTATCAGAAGATCTAAATATGCTCTATAGATTGAAGAAGGCATTGTATGGATTCAAACAGGCTCCTAGAGCTTGGTATGCAAGGTTGGATAGGTACCTGTTGTAGCAAGGATTCAAAAAGGGCACTACAGAGAACAATTTATATTTCAAAGTTGAAGAAGATCGAATTATGATTGTGGAAGTATATGTTGATATAATCTTTGGAGGAAATGAAGGTATGTGCAAGAGCTTTGTAGAAGAGATGCAGGAAGAATTTGAAATGTCAATGTGTGGGGAAATGAATTTCTTCCTTGGGTTACAAATCAGTGAATCATAAAGAGGTATTTTCATTTCACAGTCTAAGTATGCTAAGGAAATGTTGAAGAAGTTTGGAATGGAAGACTCCAAACCAATATGTACTCCCATGACTATTGGTTGTAAGTTAAGAAAATATGATGAATCTCCTAGGGCTGATCAGAGCAAGTATAGATCAATGATTGGTGGACTGTTATACCTGACTTCTACTAGACCGGATATCATGCATGTAGTTTGCTTGGTGGCTAGATTTCAATCAGATCCTAGAGAGTCACATGTTTTAGTAGTAAAGAGGATATTCAGATACTTGAAAGTTACTTTGGAGTTTGGCCTATGGTATCCCAAGGATATTGATTTCTCCTTGAGTGCATATACGGATGCTGATTGGATAGGATGTACAGATGACATAAGAAGTACAAGTGGTGGTGCTTTCTTTCTGGGAAGTAGACTTGTCTCATGGTTAAGTAAGAAGCATGACTCGGTGTCATTATCTACTATAGAGGCAGAGTATATTGCAGCAACATCTTGTTGCACATAGGTGTTATGAATGAAGAAGACATTGAAGGATATCAAAGTGTCATATGATGAACCTATTCCTATCTCATGTGATAATACAAGTGCTATCAACATTTCAAAGAATTCGGTAATGCATTTAAGGACAAAGCATATTTCAATCCGGTATCACTTCCTAAGAGAGAAGATTATATAGAATGAGGTGAAATTGGAGTATGTGCCTACCAAGGATCAAGTTGTAGTCATCTTTACAAAGGCTCTTATTAAGGATATTTTTTAGTATCTCTGACAAAAGTTAGGGGTTATTGCCCCTCTGTCTCTTAACTAGGTGCATAATTGTGTGCATCTATCTAGAAAACATTTCAAGATACGTTTTTGGTCCTGGGCTGATGTTGAAGGCTACCTCTTAGGGCGAGTAGGTAGTATTGGTTGGTATAGTTAGATGGAGCATATCTTATGACCCTAAGGGGGAGAGTACAGAAAAAGTGAGAATCATGGAGATAAAGTAGGTACTTTTTGGTGTTTTAGTTGTTACCCTTTTCCATTGATGTCAAATGGGGAGAGAGTTAGAGTGGCTAAAAAACCATAGTACAAGAAAGTATGTGAAGAGTAAGAGTTGCTCTAGTCAGGGGGAGTATTACTGAGCTACTGATTGATTGCTTTAAGTATTGATGGATTTCTATAAAGTTGGTGTTGCCATCAATGACCAAAGGGGAGATTGTTAGAAATTTGTTGGTGTTGTCATTGATGTCAACCTCTAGTAGGTAGTTCACTTGGTTTCCAAGTGCTTTTGATAAAATTTGAATAAAAAGGTGTGCAGTGTGACAGAGGTGTGTTTAGTGTTGTGCTCTACATTTCTTCATAGTTGAATATATTATTGTATGGTTTAGAATTGGTGATCAAATGTGTTATATCCAAAGTTTCAAGTTCTGGATCATGCGGGAGTAGAAGATGTGTTTGATAGAGTGCTTGACCGTGAAGAAGGTTGTCTGGGAGAAATGAGAATGCTGCTCATTTATTCGCATTAAGGTCTCTTGTCTTGTGGATCTAGGAATGTGATTATATTATCTCTATCTACCTTCCCTTTAAGTTTCTAGTGTTGGGGTGCTCTGCAAGTTCAGTTCTTGTGTTGGCGTTCAGTAGCTGTGTATCCTGATGTGTAAAATGAATACATTCTTTATTTCAGGTGGTTGCGGCAGTATTGTAGAAGATTTTGACGATGCTAAATATTTTGGCAAGGTGTTTGAATTCTGTGGAGTGTCTCTCTCTGGTCCGCATGATGTGTTTAGACTTGGAAAAGCGTGGATGTGGTCATTAGCTCAGGTTTGGCCGACCTGGCTTACTAGCACCATGTGCGGAGGTACCTCATGGATTGTGGATGTGATAAGTAGCTTGGTGATATGGATTTGAGTCCTAGTTAACCCTTGGCATGGTCCACTTTAACTTATTTCCACCACAAAAGTGTTTAGTGACGATCTAATTGGTGTTGCACGTTTGAGGTGCACAAACTTCATTAGGACCAGCCTAATTGAGATAGGTCTTGGTTGTAGATGGTATAAATGCAAGGTGAAGTTGAGTAGAGCAAGGTAGAGAAGAGGATGTGAATGTGAATCAAGGGAAGTGAGTTGTGTGCGAGATTAAATTGTTATGACTCTGGAATGCAATGAGTAGAAGGTGTCTACATTTCAGTGTGCTTGAAGTTGCTGGAGGCAATTAGCCAAAGGTTGCGGATGGCAAGGAGTGGCAGTGGTGGATTTCTTTTGTTGCTTTGAGATAGTGAATCTCGCTGTAATAGTTTTCTTCTTTCTTCTCTCTTCTGGGTAGTGAGCCCTTGGCAACAAGCCTTTCTTCTAGGCAATGAGCCTATTTGTTTTTGGTGTTTCTATTCATATATATGTGAGCTAATCCTCATTGTGGTTTTTCCCTTCTTGGGTTTTCCATGTAAATCTAGTGTTCTTATGTGTTTGAATGTGTTTGCATTGATGCTTCATAAGTTTACATTTTGTTAATGTATAATAAGAGGTTGATGGTAGGAATTGCTTTAAGGGTTTAAAAATTTTAATATACAACTGATTCACCCCCCCTCTCAGTTGTCCTGTGCATACTAACATATCCATCTCCTTTAGGCAAAAAGATTCTTTTATCAATTATGTTAGTGATAGTTTTCATTTGCCTACTTCACCAATAAGGCAAGTGGTAGAAGTGGCTTCTCCTACACATACATACTACTTGTTCCATGCAATGAATGAACACAATGGAGAAAGTTATCTTGAGATGCACAAACTCACACAGGCATTGACAACTTCAAATAAAAGTAAGGATTTTGGATGGTCTTAAATGTCTTTTAGACAAATCCAATGGTAGATCTATGATTGGATATACCTAATGTGAACTTGATAAGATGGAACAAGAGTATCCACTAGAAGCACAAATCTTGCCCACTTTTCTCAAGTTCTTTGAGGCTTAAGAAGGACTATTGATGGAAGATAAACCTAATGTGTATAATGCGTACAAGTATTGCATATAATCTCTGAGGATGAAGTCCCACAAACATCTCATGATCAAAATTGAAAATAAGAAGTCAAATACACTAGAGAGGATGATGATTAATCCAATTTGCTCTTTTCTTCAATCAAAGGGTTGTTCTAAGAGCCTAAACTAGATGCAATCAATGAAGAGCAAGATATTTTTATCTCTCGTGAGTTTTTGGCTTCATAAGCACTAATGATGAAAAAACTTAGTTGATAACAGTTTAAGAGACAAAGACTTGGTCATTGGAGGTTGGCATTATTGTTTAGAACATCAAAGAAGCATCAGAGTTAGATAAAGAATAAGATTGTCCTATTCTTGAAGACAATTTAGATTTTGAGGTGCCCATTAGATTAGAAGTTCTTGAGAATTTAGATCCTTTACCAAATCATGATAGTTTTTTGCAACACCTTGAAAGTAGATTCAAATTGAATTTCCTCTTGAGGTTTGACACGTCCTGAATAGATCCAATGCATGTCAACAAAGAAAAATTCAATCTTTTTCTTCAAGATATTAAAGAAGAAGAAAGATGGATGATCAATGAAAAAGAAATGTTTCCAAAGGTTCATATTCACACTCCTGCCTTAGTGATAGGAGACAACAACAATATGATTGATAATGATGAACGTACTCATTTTCTCCCTCCTAATGGCCTATTTGTTGAAGTTGATTGCTTTGATGAAAAATAAGAGACTTAGTTTATCTAAGGACTAATAATATGGGAGGATGGATGGTAAAGGGAACTACTGAGAGATGATATTTTTCAACATGTATACTTTGATAATGACCTGGTGCTTAAAGATTCATACCTTGATGGTCTCTCAGATTTAGACTTTGAGGGTTGGTTAGACAAAGGCACAATTGATGAAGATAATCAGGAAATGTCCCCATCCTAAGGTACATGATTGTTATCAATTGTAGATCTAGAAAGTTAGGATTAGGTTATGGAGATTTTCTTTGAACTTCAACCTTTCCTAGAGGATAATACTTGGACTGAGCTTAGGGTTATGCATATTGAAGACATCAGTGAAGAAGATCAAATATGATATGTGGTGGTTACTATTCCTACAATATTACTATAGCTACATGATCTTTCTCAATACCTTTAGAGGGAGGCATAATATCTTCACATGCTAGAGAGGTTTCTCCTTATGTTAGAAGATCATCTGACCATGATGCATATCAATTAGATTGTCTTAAATTTATCATTGCATGATTATGTCTACCCACCTAAACCATGGCTCTTTGAGAAAGTCTTGAGATAGTTTTTAGGTTATGTAATATCATGATTAAATTATCAACTAATGAGGAGTGATTATCAACTAATGAGGAGTGATTGCTACTTTTCCTAACCTATAAATGGTTTCATGTGACCCATTTTATTTCCCTTAGTTCCTACTCGTAACATAGCATTTTTGTTTTTTATATTATTTGTATTGTGTTTCTTAATTCATGATCTTTTCATTTTGTAGTATTGTATTCTCCCCTTTTAATAATGTGACATCATGTTTTGTTGTCATTTGGGTGATTTAAGAATGTTTCTCTTTGGGTGATTTAATAGTCTAACTTTATTTCCTAAATAATAAAGCATTAGTCTACTAGAAAACTAGAGATTTCATAGTTCTCCTATGTGGCAAGTATATGCCATGGTCCCTAGACAAAGCCAATCGTTGTACCCATACAAAAAAGTTGTATTGTGTTGAGTTTTAAGTTATCTTAAGTGCAAATCCTTTAGGACTCATCTTGTTTGATATGTATTGTCATCCCTTGTCCTTTCTAATCTTTACAAGATTGTGGAATTGAGCATTTTGATAGAAGGAATGAGTTTTCAAAGAGAACTTTAGTTATAGGGGAATAGTTGGAGAAATGAATGCACCTAAGCATCATGGTTAAATTCGAACCAATTAATAGGTTTGAATTTGGAAAACTATGGCATGTCTCATCAAAGAACAATCTAAGTTGAAATTTGAAGACTTTCATAGAGGTGCATGCCTACGACACAAACTTGTACCTAAACAACTTAAACAAACAAAGTTAGTAAAACGGTGCGTTCGATAGGGAGTAGCATGCACCTAAAGAATAAATCTAATTTTGGGTTCAAAATTTAAAAAAGTAATATTTAGGCATGCACCTGGAGATGGACACCCACCTATATAAAGGAAATATTTCAAGTCTCAAAAAATTCTAACTTTAGTATGCAAGCATGCATTAAGGATCAAAAGTGCACTACAACAAAGGTTACACAAATTTATAACATTTGAACTCAATGTTCAAGTGAACATCTCATAGAAAGAACATGCCTATACAAAGGGCATATGTATGGTAAGGATTGAAGATGGTAAGGCTCGAAGAAAAGGGTTGCATGGTGGCAACAAGCTGAAGGATGCGTTAGAAGTAAGTTGTAAGCTGGAAAAAGAGGTTATAACACTCAAAGATCAAGTTTTGAATCTGCAAACCAATATAGAAAGAGGGCAACAAGAACTGTACACTCTAAAACAAGAAGCAAACCAACTGAAAGCAGAAGAAAAAAGAAACCAGAAATGACAAATGGCGGTGGCTCAACTCAAATCAGGGAGATCCAATCAGTCATGGCTGATTTGGAATTGAAAGAAACACAATTAAGAGACTGAATCGAAGAAGCTAAATCTTGGTCACAAGTCGTAAGTGGACCATTAAAAGAAAAAAAAGAAACCTTTGAGAAGAAAATTAAGATTCACATAAAAGAAGAAAAAGACAAACAAGAAAGGCACTAAATATCATCATTAAAGGTCTAAAAGACTTTGGAGAGAAAGAAAGGACCGACATCCTGGCAAGAGATTTACTTAAAGATAAGTTGAAATGGACAAGTTTTATCCAACAAGCAAGCAAAGACGAAAGAAACCGGAGGAGGGAAAGAATAGGCATGTAAGAGTTATCTTAAGGTGCTTAGGAGATAAGAACGAGATTCTAAAAAATAGGGGGTTGCTCAAAGGCACTCGCATTTTCTTAGATGATGAATTGACTTTCGCACAACAAGAAGAGCGAAGGAATGAGTGGGAGAAAGTAAAAACAACAAGGGATGATGGGAAGTGGGCATGGCTGAAAAATGGGAAAGCCCAAATTTGTGAGAGGTTTCCTCACAAGAAATAGGGATTCGAGGCCCCATAAGAGTTTATACAGATTGTAAGTTGGAACTGCAAAGGATATCCGTGGAGAAGAGGACCGGGGTTGGGGCCCATAGCGGAGGGGAAAGACTTGATTATCCTTACAGAGACTCATGAGCATGATGGATGCAAAGTACCGAGCTTCGAAGGTTACAAGAAATTTTCAGTTTGGAATGAAGGAACCGAAACAGGTAAAGGACATGGGGGAATCACCGTGTTAATTAGAGAGAGTTGGGGTGGGATTGTGGAGTTTGAGAAAGAGGACCCTAACAAGCAGTGCATATGGATAAGGATAACTGATAATGAGGCTATGATCAGGTTGGCAGCTTGTTACTTTGCCCAAAAAGGGTCAAAGTTCTACAAAAAGAGAAATATCGACAGTGAAGACCGTTGTGCTGCCGTTATGAAAAACATTTCTTCTTTTAGCAGCTCAGGGGAAATTGTCTTATTTGGTGATTTTAATGCTAGGACAATGAATAATTAGTCTCTTCATTTGGGCAGTGGGGAAAGAGGGAACAATAACCTGTTATGGTTAGAGGAGAGTGATGATCAACTTTGGGATAGAGCCTCTCAAGATCACAATGGTAGTGTGAATCATTTTGGTGTGAAATTGTTAGGGCTTTGTAGCCTCCATGACTTGGTTATTTGTAATGGTATGAGAAATTGGCCAGGATTTGGGGGTATCACTTGTAAAACTTACAACGGTAAAAGTGTAGTGGATTATGTTATATGCTCTCAGAAGGGTACTTCCAGGTTGGTGGAATTCAACATTGGGGACTGTAATGTTGGTTTGAAGTATGATCATATGCCTTTATTCGTTAAGTTTGGCTTCCAAACAGTCACCAACAAGGAGGGGCATGCCAAAAGCACACAAAAGAAAGTCCAAACTCAAAGTAAAATCTTGGTGAACCGAAAAAACCATGAGATTTTCGCTGCTACCTTAAAACAACACCTTCAAATGGAAAAAAATAGCGTGGAGAGCAAAGATTCAATCAAGGATTCAAAAAACAATATAAACAGTAGAAGACTGATCCCTTTAATCCACAAAGCTCTAATGGTGTGCAAGAGGTCTCGACCTAAGAAGGGGATCTCAAACACTTTCCCAACAAACCCATGGTTTGATGAAGAGTGTAAGGCAGCAAAAAGAGCCCTCGAAGCAAACAAGTCAAACAAAGAAAACAAGAAAAATTATGAGCACTTGTTAAAATCCAAAAAAGAAATATATGTGGTTTGTAGAAGGAACGAGTTAATTTATTTGGGCAAAAACAACCCTAAAGGATTTTGGAGGGAGTTACAATAGGAAAAAAGTATACTAAAAACAATATTATTGACGAACAATGGTAAGAGTATGTAAGGCTTTTATATGAACGGTCTCAAGAGAAAGTCACCCCTTATAGTTAACACGTCGACTAAGTTTTTTTTGGTGGAAGATATCAAGCAGAGTATAAAGAAGTTGGAAAATGGTAAAGCGCAAGACATAGATGAGCTGCAAGCTAAATTTTTAAAGTGGGGAGTGGAGTACCTTACGTTGCACATCAAATGTATATTTAATGGCATCACAAAAGGGGGCTTTCCGAGTGAGTGGGTCACTAGTGTTGTTATTTCTCTCTTCAAGAGTGGCGATATCAATAATCCCTCAAACTATAGGACTATCATGGTGAATCCACTCCTTGGGAAACTATTCAAGAGAATGATAGAGCGAAGGATCATCATTTGGGCAAAAAAAGAGGGAAAAGGGCACAGGGGCAGGTTGGTTTTAGATCAATTCATTCTACTGTTGACCATTGCATCACGCTTAGACATTTGATCGAAAAAGTTTAGGACATTTGGGGGGAGGCCTTTTGTTACTTTGTTGATTTTAAAAAAGATTTTGACATGGTGCCTAGGGACAAATTGTGGAAAATGATGGAAGAACTTGGGGTTCCAGATGAGTATAGGGTGTTGTGCACAAGCTTTATGAAAAGGTTAGAGCTAAAATTAGAACTAAAGAGGGTATGTCGGAGTGTTTTGGTAGTGACATCGGGGTCAAGCAGGGTTGTCCCCTTTCTCCCACCTTATTTAGCTTATATATTGACAAGCTAGAAGAATTGTTAAACAACACAGATGGGGAGGGTATTCAGTTGGTAGGTTTTGTGGTGAAGTCACTATTGTATGCTAATGACCTTATCCTGGTTGCCAAATCTGTCAATGGGTTGAGAGAACATCTAAAGGAGTTGGAGATCTTCTGTTGTGAGGTGGGGATGCAAGTGAACACTAGCAAGACCAAAGTCATGATTTTTTCTTTGAAAAGGAAAAAGTAGCTTGTCAACTTTATTTTTGAGGGAAGCTCTCTAGAGATTGTTGAGTACAAGTACCTTCAGATTATTTTCAACAACAGGCTCAGCTAGGACACTTGTAGAATGAAGAGGATCCAAGGGGGTGGAGAACTTCCTACATGCTTCAAAATAGATGTAGAAAGTAGAGCTATGGGATTGGAAAACCAAAAAGACTCTTTTTGGGTTGTTAGTCATGTTGGTTGTCTTATATGGCTATGAGGTTTGGGGAAGTAGCATTTCTAATCACAAATGGAGACAAATAGAGAGAATTCAAAAGCATCTTATCACTAGCAGTCTCAAAGTCAAAGCTACTATTCCCTATGAGATTCTTTTGGTTGAAGCAGTCACCTTCCCATTAGAGGCTGTTGCAATTACTCGACTCCTTTGCTACCTAAAGAAAGTAGAAAACATGGAAAAATAATGTTGGCCTAATTAGTGGTGGAGGATGGGTTAGACCGTAGGAAAAAGATGTGGCTGAAGTAGAACAACAAGTGGATGAAAAAATGGGATATTAATTTGCAAGACTGTCCTAATACCAAAGCAAAAATTAAGTAGTTAGTATTGGAAAAATTTAGGACTGCCATGTGGACTAAACAACTTGGCCAAAAAAATGCATTATATCAAAGAGTTCAACCCCACATGGGAACATGGAGAAAAAGCCTACTTGCATGCCACCCATAAGGGTAAAGCGAGGCTTCTTATTGCACAGTTGAGGACCAGTTCTTATCATCTTAGGTGTGAAACTGGTAGATGGGCAGTCCCAAAGGAAGTTTGGGAATATAGGATATGCACGTTCTACAGCAAAAAGATTGTAGAAACTAAATGGCACTTCATCTTTGAGTGTGTTGCTTATGAGGACATCTGCAGGCAATACAGGGACATCATGGAAGGGGGGAGTCTTAGCGAGCTCTTTGAAGAGGCTAAGCTTCACATAACGGTCGATTTCTTGGTCAAGTTGCATGTTAGAAGAGTCAAAATGGAAAAGAGTTTGAATTTATCTTAGGGCTGCGACTTCTTGGTCCCTTAGGCTATTTTGGGCCTCGTGGACATCATTAAAATTCAATTCAATTCAGTATGAACATGCATGTGGCGATAAAGTCCTATTTTTTTTTTCTAAAAGTTTTGACATCAATGCATAGGCACACATCTCAGCAGTAGCGCATGCCAAATTGAATGCACTAAAAGTTTTTAATTTTTTTTATGACAGTGTATAAGCACGTGTCAAGGAACATAGACATGCTTGTACAAAGTAGTTATTTTTATCCTCATGAGGAAATGTAGGCACATGTTCCTAGAAGGTATGTTTTTTTGTGACAATGTCTAACTTAATGCCCAAACGTGTGGAATAATTTGGATGTGTCTATCTTAAGGAAATTAGCACAAGGCATGATTACATTCTAGTATTTAGGCATATGCCTCAAGACTAGGGTGCATCTATATGAACGATGAATAAAATTCAACCAATGCATAGATGCGTGCTTGAGACTAAGGGCACACCTCTTCAAGGGAAAAAAAACATTGGTTTGCAAAAATCCATTGTTAAGTGGACACTTGGAGGCAAACATGAACCTATTTATAGAGAATTTTTTGTCAAAAATTTTCATCAATTGTTAGGTGCATGTTTGATCTAGGGGACACACATCATAAAAGATGCAAGTTCATTTTGAACATTCAATGCTTAATGTATAGGTGTGCACCTAGAGACAAGGATGCACTTCAATAAATGAAAAAAAATAATGTTCAAAAAACCTAGTTATAGGTGCATGCATGGGAGCAAAGGTGCACCTCATAAAGAAAAACTCAAACGTTAAATGCAAAGATTCAAAACCAATGTACAAGTACACATGATGGGTTGTGGCATGCACCTTACCAAAGGGATTTTTCAAATTTTAAAATTGACTTATGAGGTGTGCACCTGGTGATGAAGGGCACACATATACAAAGGAAATCAAAAGTGCAAGTTCAAAGTCTATTTTATAGTGTAGTGGTGCGTGTGTAAAGCATAAGTGTGCATATCAAAGGGATTCAAAATGTTAAAATAGATTTTTTAAGGTTTTTGGAGGGTTAGCCATGATCAAAGGAAAAGCTATAAAATCATCAAAGTCATCTAGAGCCGCTTAGCCAAAAGTCTATTTTTAGCCATTAACATTTTCAAAGAGAAGAACATATTCTAGGATTTTCTTTTTTAGCTAGAGCTATTTATAGAATGCACTACTTTTAGTGTGAGGAACCCATGCTATTTTTTGTGTTTGCTATTTATAGCATGTAGTTATCTATTTTTAGATCGTCTATCTTTAGATCTCTTGCCATGCAAGAGATGTGAGCATAAATTCCATCTGCAACTTAACTAGAGGTTGCATGGTTTTAGTTTTAACATTAGAGGATAGGATTTTATAATAAAAATTACATTTCATGCAATTAGTTATTCTTAGAGTAGAAGTAGCTGTTAGGTTTTTATTTATTTTCATACAATAGCTTTGTAAAATAGTATAAATAAGTGTTATTTTGCACTTAGATTGCTAATGGTGATTTTCAAACCTAATTATTATTGAAATTGTTGTTCACAAAGTTATCATCCTTGCAGTTATCCTTGTTATGAGTTGAGTGTTTTTAATAACTTTAACAAGCTTTGCATTGTTAAATCTAATGAAAGAAGTATTGTGGCTTTGTCCACAATATTACGTACTTAATTCATAATCTATGTTTGATTCTATGTGTTTGTTCACCAAATTCTACCTTATTCAATTTATGGTTTTCAATCTCTACATTTAATTATATATTATAAACATTTTTTAAGTCGCATTAAGATTATTTTCTGCAATAGATAGATTTATATAAAAACTTCTTATCTAGTGCAAATGAGTTGAAAATGGTTTGTGCTCTAGATCAAGAAAACAAAAGACAAGTTTTTAATTAAGTATTTTTGTATTGCATAAATTCTTAGATTATCGAATAAAGGGCATTTCCGCTCATAATTGAAGAATCATTTATTGTACATGTTACATTTTGTGTCACATCAAAGGGTGTGAATTAAAAATCTAACACAAAAGGCTTGATTATAAGTATGAATAAGTAAAATTCCATCCTAGGCCCTAAGTAAGAAGTTCTTATTTATACCAAGAGAAGAGAGAGAAAGGGAGAGAAGAGAGTTAAGAGAGATGATAGAATTGGATGACCTATTAGTGTGCTAGATTTTCTTCCTGCAAATCTTGGGAGATTGAAGATGACATCTTGTAACATCAATTATTCCTAATTATATGTGTGCCACCACTTGAAAGTACTTGAAATCACTAGAGGAGTGACTAGGTGTCTTGGAGTTGTATGGATGAATGGTTAGATATATCAATTTTTAGGAAGAGTTGTTGGGTCTTTGGTTACATCACCAATGATTTGATCTCTACAATATGATCCTCTCCTAGTATGTCCTAGATTACAAAGGAGTATATGGGTCTTGAATGCTTTGGTGGGAATTTGCTCATCAAGATCTAATCTTGGACAAACTCTACATTTAATTTCATTTTACATGCACTCTTGTAGAGCTGAAAGTAGTTGAGTTGAATGAATGCACATACATTGTATTCTACTTTTTTTTAGGTAACTACCCTTTGCCTCTGTAAGAATCAAGCCATTGATCGTAGTCCATCAAACAATTGGTGGAAACTCCTAGCACCTTTCTCCTTTTCCTTACCTCAACTTTTGTTGATTAATCAAAATGCCATGTTGATGCTGCCAGTCTTATTACTATGCTCTAGGGATGAAATACTTAGCCAAGGAGGGCCCCACAATTAAATAGAATTGGCTAGTGGTAAACAACAAAACTCATGAACTGTTATTTCTTTTATGATTCTCTATTGATAGTTTAGATTTTGAGATGGATAGTTGATGACTATCCTTGATATCAAAGCACCAAGTGATCAAGGACCCTCACAAACTCAAACAACACAACTCCTCCTTGGCATCACAAACTCAAACACATGACAAAGCAATGAATGTATGGCCAAGGCCAGAACCACATAACAATGTGTAGTGATTTATCACTACAAAGCTAATCAATGAAAATAAAGGAAAATAACTAACCCTATTTAAAGTGAAAATTAAAATAGAAGTTAAAATTTGATGGACAAATAATGTATAAAAGTTGGATTCTTGGATTTAGAAGTGTATTTTAATGTGAATAAAGTTAATGGGGCATAAATAATCTCTTTCCACACCTCAAAATGGAAGGTCATGTCCTTGTATGATGAAAGAATTAGGTAGTTAATTATGAAAAAAAAAATTATAAGTACTTGGGATTGATTAAAGGATTGATCCCAAAGAGTTTTTACCCCATTGGCCATAAAAATGATTAAAAGATTAATTAGACGTATCTTAAATAAGATGGGAAAAGTGTGTAGGATTACACCATGGAGTTCCAAAGACAATCCATGTTAGTGGCCATGGACTTGGAAGAAGAGGATATGCTTATCAAGTACCTTGGAGGGCTCCACGCTCATATTAAAAGAAGATTAATCACTGGCAACCCACAAGACTTGGATAAAACATGTACCTAGGCATACTACTTCAAAAGTGAAGAACAATAATCACTCTCCACAAAGGAGGGTGTTTCAAGAGAGATCTTCCTCTCACTCAAAGTCTCATTAAAAGAATACAAAATAAGATAATAACTTGAAAAGGGTCAATTTCACCTAGGCCAATTTCATGCTGCAAAATTAAACCTTGATTATGTAAAAGATAATTTCAACTGAACATGCAACTTTTCAACTTCCAACATTAGAAAGGTTTCTCCTTAGGCTTGAGGAAATACACCAACATTACCAAAGATTATAAATAGAAGTGGGAATTATGTCTTTAGGCAACGAGATGATTTAAAATAGTTTTATTGATCACATAAAGAAGGATTCAATCGTTCATAGTGGTTTTGAGAACTTGAGATAATAGTGATTACTATTAAAGAAGTAAGGGACAACTTGTATCCAAGAAACTTATTGTACTTGGTAATTTTGTACATTAATTTAGGTAGTAGGTATTTTCCATTAGCATAATCCAATTTTCTCTCTTTTGTGTGGAATTCATTTTTTCTACAATATGTTTTGTTCTTAATTAGGTCAACAATTTCCTCTCTCTAACACTGTCCTTTGAATATACATGTAGCATAGTATGTTGATTCTTAAATTCTACTAGTTTTAAAAATTTATGGATCAAATATAGGAGGAGATGATGAATCAACAATAATTCTATATGAGAAGCTAACGAATTATCATCATAACACATGTTATCATCATGTGATGTATCACAAGGTAAATTATCATCAATAATGTCAATAGTCACCATGAGATGCAAAAGAACTATCATTACAAAGCATATCATCATCATCATCATCATGTATAAAGAATATAGAGTACACATATCACTTTCCGTAGGCTCCTCATAAGATGCCACATCAAGAGTATAAAAACCAAAGGGTGAAAACATAGAGTTAAAATGAGATGAAGAAATAATATAATCATTAGACACAAATACATCATGACTATCTAATGGAAATTGAACCTTGTCACATATCATATCATCCCTAGATGTATCATTATAAGGCGGAGCTACAACACCAATATCCATCACATAAGGTGTCTCATTGTCATGAACTAAAGCATGTGAAGGACAAATGCTCAAAGGTAAAACATCATCATGCTCATGAACATCACTATGATTAGTCATAAGAAATGTATGATCAAGATGAATTTCATGAATAAGGGAAGTGAGTGTTTCTAAGAGATGGACAAGTAACAAACAATTCTATTAAGGAGGAAAAATCACATACACGATGGAATAACACCTCTGTTAAAAAGACATGAGTGCATCGAGGATGGAAGGTGAGATCCAACAAAGGATGAGAGTATGTCAAATCTATATATATGCATGGATGGGAGCTATAAACAAAAGAATATGAGAATCAATGATGTATGATTTATCAATAATGCACAAAATAAGGGAGGATGGGTGGTATCAAAAAATGACATAATAGAAACCCAAACCTTAATCAATATAATAGAAATAAAAAACAAATAATGAATGGAGGCAAACCCTATTTAGACCTAAAATGAGAGGTATACAATAAAAAATATTAGATCTTAAACTTTAATGTAGACGCAATAAACCCTAAGGACAAAACCCTGGGGATGTAAGATAAGCCAGATTACAAATTTATGTAAAGAAATAAAAGATCCCTCACATAAATAGCTTAGGTAAATTAAATAAAATCACAAAGACAAACAAACCTACTTAGGATAAAGAGCTGAGATTGATTATGATATCGAAATAAATACACAAAATTTAAATAAATAAACTAATAGTGCTTAGCTCTAGGTTTGATGCTAATTAGACTATGCAAATGTTGCTAGATGATTTGCTAATATGCAAAAGATAGGGTTTGTCAGATGAATGCCCTGGGACTAAGTTTTTTGTTGTTTGCAACTTTGGTTCACTTCTGTGATTATGGATTTGAACCTTGTGTACAATTTAAACCTAACCTCCAGATCTAAGCTTCATTGATTTTGATGTCAGAACTACTTTGCCTTGATATCTATAACCCGTGTCTTAATGGAATGGTGTTGATATGCATTGTTTAGGAGTTTGCAAGGCTAGGATTGTTCTCCTTTGGTCAAATCCCTATTATCGAGTCAACAATACATAACAATGATTGAAGATGAAAAATTGTCATGCAATGAAGCTCTTGAAAATGATTCTTGTACGTGCTTCCTAAATCTTCAAAATGAATTAGGGTTTGTCCTTTTATACAACACCCTATTGTGCAATTTGAAATATTAAATGCTTTAGTTGGCTCATAACGACTACTTGGAAAGGGAAAACATGGGCCCATTTTTGAAGTTTGAATTCAAAAGTTTAGGGGGTCATTTCTACACCCACAAATTTGACTTAGGTAAATTCTGCACCCACATAAATGATTCAAAATACGAAATGGATAAAACAAAGGATCAAAGATCAACTTTTTGAAGTGTACAAGGTGGAATTAGGTTAAGATCAAATTATTTGCTAACTTCTATGTACAAAGATGAAATTAGGTCAAGATCAAATTATTTGCTAACTTCTATGCACAAATACATCAATTTGCACATTAGTCATTACATTAGGGGAGAAGACCCAGTAGTTAAGCACTCTAACTTTGCATCTCTCAAAATCATATGTGGCAATTTCAAATTGGAACCAAAATTTTATAGCAACTTACTTGGCAAGTCCCTTACTTAAACCTAAGGTTTTAGGTCCACATCAAGTATGATGCCACATCAACATACTTTTTCTCCAGTTGGACAAAAAGACCCAAAAAAGGTTAGATTGATAGTTGTGCATTAAGTTATAATATTTATGTATTAAGTCATGTTTTGTTGGTGTGCCAATATGACATTACATGATTTGTTACTTTTTGGATGGAATAAACACATTTCATTCAATTATTTATAATAATGATCAACCCTAACAACCTTGAAGTCACAACTAATAGTATTATACTACTAACTAGTATATTTATATTTAAAAAAATATATCTAAAATACGCCGAGGTATATCTTTTTTCCATAGTTTCTTTGATTTTCTCTTGCAATTTTTTTTTTTGTTTTTATTTTTTAATTTTTTCAATTTATTTTTTGGTTCCATAGTTTTCGTGATTTTCTCCATCTTTTTCTCCTTCCAACAATTTCCAATTTCTTTTTTGATTTTGATTTTTTATTTTTTCCAATTTCTTTTTTGATTCCATAGTTTTTGTGATTTAGCTTTTTCTCCTTCAATTGTTTTTAATTTTTTTTTTAATTTTTTTTCCTTAATTTTCTTAAGTTTTATTTTTATTTCCTTTTTGGTATTTTAATTTTTTTTCTTATAAATTTAGGAGAAAAATGAGTCTCATCCCCACCTGTAACTGTATAACGCCTCTCGGTGTAAAAATATTAGACCTCAAATCTACAAATAGTATTACAAACATAATACACCTTGGGCCTCAAGCATTGATCCTTTCCCCTAAAGACGAGCCAACCAAATTGAATCTAAGAGGAAGGGAAAAAGTTCACCATTAGAATAAGAAATTGGAAACAACTAAACGAAACCTTGAATTTCGAAGATTAAACTGAAATGTCGCCGAGATCGCCTATGCCAAAGAGATTAAAGAGGAGAATGCAATAAAACATACAATAGGAGAGAGTGAGCCGGTGTAGAAAGGCGAGGTGGTGCTGCCGATTCGCTTGCGTATTCGGGAAAGGATAGTTGTGAGGCAAATAGCGAGACAGAATGTCAGTACAGGAGTACCTGGAAAAGCATAAACTCTCGCGCCGGATCGAAGATGCGGTGAACGCGGCTGTTAGGGCCAAGGATCCTCATCCACTCCTCTACATTGTTAGTATCACCTTTGCTCAAATTGTTATTTGTTTGATTTCCTTATTTGTTTTAATAGTAATGTTTAAAAGCTCGGGGAAATAATTCTGTATGTTTTGTTTCTATCAACATTTCAAATTATATCTTGCGATCTTTGTTATTTATATTAAAATTCTGTTATTTAGAAAAAAATAGAATTTTAATGTAATTTTTTTTTTGAAAATAATTGTGTATTGTTTGTTTGGATCACTGTTTTCCAATACACTCGCTGATCTTTAGTTCTTCAGAGTAAAAAAAATAAATTTTAATGTAATTTTTTTTGAAAATAATTGTGTATTGTTTGTTTGGATCACTGTTTTCCAATACACTCGCTGATCTTTAGTTCTTCAGAGTAAAAAAATAAAATTTTGATGTAATTATTTTTTGAAAATAATTATGTATTGTTTGTTTGGATCACTGTTTTCCAATACACTCGCTGATCTTTAGTTCTTCAGAGTAATTAGAAATGTTGATGCAAATAAAACATACAATTATTTCTAAAAGCTTTTCTCACTCAATAGTATGGACTATGAAAACCTCATGGTCTTAATTAATACTGAAATGCAATTTTGTCATAATGTGACTTAATGATCCTATGTCTTGGGCCATTTATGTTTGGTTTTAATATTTGAAGTTTCTAATTTTGTCATAATGTGATTTAATTATCCTACATCTTGGGCCATTTATGTTTGGTTTTAGTATTTGAAGTTTCTATCCTCTACTTGCCTGTATGCTACCCTTCATTCACTTAAAGATGTAATTGGTCGCTTTTCTATGAAGTGTAGGGATAATCTGAGCCATAAGTGTTGATTGATGGTGAATGAATTGATATTTTTGGACTGCATTATTGTCTGACTCTGCATAGCTATTGGCGATTTGCAATTGTTGAACGTTGAGGTCAACTGAGAGACACAGACTCCTCTTCATGGTTAAGAGTGGTCTTCAAACTCTCAATTCCTTGTTGGTTGAGGTTGATTCACAAATGCTTTAGTCATCTAGAAATGATAGGGGTAATACATACACCCTATTTTATTTGTGCCTTGTAAGGTTCATGCTAATATGAAATTGTTGCTGCTATAAGTGTTTGTTTGGTTTGGGAAATTTGCATTCTCTATATTCACATATTTGACGTATAGAACTGGCCTCTACCAATGGTGATTACTAAGGTGAACTAGGGCATGACCATGCTTTATAAGGACTAGGAACACGGAGCAGACTGGAAGTATGAAAAATATTAGAATAATATCTTTCTATTTATGTTATTAATGGTCATCCAGTAGTTTCTAACTTCGTCTTGTGTTAACGATTGTTTCTTTTTAGAAACATCGTCCTTGTAATTCTATTTAAGGAGCCTTCGTCTCCTTTGTATAATGAACAACATCGATTCTTTGAACATGGTATTAGAGTAGGCAATTTGAATGTTTCTCTCTTCTGAAATTTGTGATTTTCTAAGAGAACGTCTTGAAAAATTCGCGTCTCTTTTGTGAAAAGAAAATCGCGATCTGTGCAAAGTCGTGGTTTAGGGTTCTCTGGGCGCGATTTTTCTTGGCTCAAAGACTTTTGTTGCTTCGTTTTGCCGCATGAGAAGCTATCTGGGCACGTTTTTCATCTTCTCTTCTGTTCGTGTGTTTTCTGGACGCAATTTCGTGGCAAAATCTAGCATTTTCCACGTTTGGATGCGTTTTGTGCTCTTCGAGGTCGCGTTTTGTTTTCTTTCCTTCTAGATGCGATTTTCTGTGACCAGGGTTTCGTGCTTCTTTCTCTGCCCGCGTGGGACTTCGAGCTAGGGTTTTGATAAAACCCTCTATTATTTTTTTTTTAGCAACTCTTTTTGGCAGATTTCTGAGCTCGATGGGGGATTTTCTGTACTGTTTTCAATTCTGGGCAATCGATATTCTGTTTGGGTTTTAATATTTTTCTCCCTTAAAAAAATCTGTTTTGGGTTTTAATAATTTTTTTCCTTAAAAATTTTTGTATGGTTTTCTAATTTTTTGCCTGAAAAAATCATGGGAGGGTTTATAATTTTTTCCTCAAAAATTAAGGGTTTGCTCCTGTATGCCCTAGTTAGGGTTTTCGCAGTTTGGGAGGGCTTTCTGGTTTTTGGACAGGTTTTACCGTTTTTTCCTTAAAAACGATGATTTGTATTCTGATCCGTGTCTCGGATTTCGTGTCTGGTTTTGATCGATTTTTCACCTTAAAAATCGTGTCCGGTTTTGATCGATTTTTTATCCTAGGTTTGGCGATTTTTTTCCTCAAAAATCGTGGTTTGCTGCAGTCTGTTTTGGTCGCCCTTGGCGTTGTTGGGGCGAATATTTGCACAACTGGTTTGCTGCAGTCTGTTCTGGAGCGTCATGCTCATCTGCAGAAGTTTGGAGGGTTTGTCAATATTTCCTAAAAATCATGGCAGTTGTTCTTGGTGTATCTCTGGTTACGGGGAGGGACAGTTTTCCAACATCAGGTTGGACGATTGGTGTTGTTTTTCCAGAAGTTCTGCAGTTTCTAGGAGGGTTGGTGGCAGACTCATCTCAAGTGGCAGAGTTAATGGCAGGCTCTTGTCTTTTGTTGTCGAAGCGTTTTGAGAAGTAGGGGGCAGCCTTCTCTGTTATCTCTTTGGGTAGTTAGAGTAATGACCATTAAGGGAGGGTATTACAATAATGTCTTTCTATTTATGTTATTAATGGTCATCCAGTAGTTTCTAACTTCGTCTTGTGTTAACGATTGTTTCTTTTTAGAAACATCGTCCTTGTAATTCTATTTAAGGAGCCTTCGTCTCCTCTGTATAATGAACAACATCGATTCTTTGAATATGGTATCAGAGTAGGCAATTTGAATGTTTCTCTCTTCTGAAATTTGTGATTTTCTAAGAGAACGTCTTGAAAAATTCGCGTCTCTCTTTTGTGAAAAGAAAATCGCGATCTGTGCAAAGTCGTGGTTTAGGGTTCTCTGGGCGCGATTTTTCTTGGCTCAAAGACTTCTGTTGCTTCGTTTTGCCGCATGAGAAGCTACCTGGGCACGTTTTTCATCTTCTCTTCTGTTCACGTGTTTTCTGGACGCAATTTCGTGGCAAAATCTAGCATTTTCCGCGTTTGGACGCGTTTTGTGCTCTTCGAGGTCACGTTTTGTTTTCTTTCCTTCTAGATGTGATTTTTTGTGACCAGGGTTTCGTGCTTCTTTCTCTGCCCGCGTGGGACTTAGAGCTAGGGTTTTGATAAAACCCTCTGTTATTTTTTTTTAGCAACTCTTTTTGGCGGATTTCTGAGCTTGATGGGGGATTTTCTGTACTGTTTTCAATTCTGGGCAATCGATGTTCTGTTTGGGTTTTAATATTTTTCTCCCTTAAAAAAATCTGTTTTGGGTTTTAATAATTTTTTTCCTTAAAAATTTTTGTATGGTTTTCTAATTTTTTGCCTGAAAAAATCATGGGAGGGTTTATAATTTTTTCCTCAAAAATTAAGGGTTTGCTCCTGTATGCCCTAGTTAGGGTTTTCGCAGTTCGGGAGGGCTTTTTGGTTTTTGGACAGGTTTTACCGTTTTTTCCTTAAAAACGATGATTTGTATTCTGATTCGTGTCTGGTTTTGATTGATTTTTCACCTTAAAAATCGTGTCCTGTTTTGATCGATTTTTTATCCTAGGTTTGGCGATTTTTTTCCTCAAAAATCGTGGTTTGCTGCAGTCTGTTTTGGTCGCCCTTGGCGTTGTTGGGGCGAATATTTGCACAACTGGTTTGCTGCAGTCTGTTCTGGAGAGTCATGCTCATCTGCAGAAGTTTGGAGGGTTTGTCGATATTTCCTAAAAATCATGGCAATTGTTCTTGGTGTATCTCTGGTTACGGGGAGGGACAGTTTTCCAACATCAGGTTGGACGATTGGTGTTGTTTTTCCAGAAGTTCTGCAGTTTCTAGGAGGGTTGGTGGCAGACTCATCTCAAGTGGCAGAGTTAATGGCAGGCTCTTGTCTTTTGTTGTAGAAGCGTTTTGAGAAGTAGGGGGCAGCCTTCTCTGTTATCTCTTTGGGTAGTTAGAATAATGACCATTAAGGGAGGGTATTACAATAATGTCTTTCTATTTATGTTATTAATGGTCATCCAGTAGTTTCTAACTTCGTCTTGTGTTAACGATTGTTTCTTTTTAGAAACATCGTCCTTGTAATTCTATTTAAGGAGCCTTCGTCTCCTTTGTATAATGAACAACATCGATTCTTTGAACAAAAAATTTATGTTTGATGTGTGATGTTGGTTGACCTCTATACTATCATGCAATGTGCCTTAGTTTTATTATTTTGAATCCATGCGCACAAATCTTCAAAGGTCTTGGCTTAGCTACTTATCTTCCTTTGGTTAAGCACCCCTCCGAATCCTCTAAAGGTAGAAGCAAGCAGAGTAGATCAATGATTTTGTATTTCATAAATGACAACGGGAATCCTATTTATATGGTTATAATTCCGCAAACTATCATTTCCATATGGTTGTCTAGGTTCCCAAGGGGCCTAGAAGGGTATATTTATAAGATAAACATTATTATTTATTATTATTAATTTTCATTTGCTTAATTTGTGATGTTTGCATTCCTCTTCTTTCTTTAAGATTTAATTTAAACTTGTTCTCTTCCTTTCCTCTTTTTGTCCCATTTGTGGCCATTTAATGTGTTTTGAAATTAGTTATTTGTTATTTTATAAGATTCACCAGTTAGTTATCCTTTCTTTTTCTTGAATTAGTTTAGCCTATTTATCTCATATGTTTCCTTTTCTTTATTCTTTCATTCATCTCCTTTTTAAATCTTTTCTCTTTTTTGGCTAGACCTCTAGCCTACCCTAGCTAGATCTTGGTCTCTGTGTAGTTCCTTGCCTCTTCTTTCTTTTTAAGAGTTAACTTTGTAATCTTCTTACATTTCTTGCTTCTTGTCTTGATAATGGATCATGGAGTGTAATCCAAAACGTTGACAAAAATCTCTACACAATTTTACCAAAAAATAATTATACTATCTAATGGACTGTGGAAACATCATATCTCTTATAAGAATATGGGTAGGATGTTTCAGAGTGGTTATAGACCTCTAGGAACTATGATGAATAATTTAGTTTCTGGAGGACCTCTTTAGGTTCAGATTTATCTAGATTTTAGAGTTTCAAGGTGTAATATCCCAAATAGGATATTAACTAAATTTTCTGATTTTAGGGTTCTGATTTCTGCCTTAATTTCTGATTTTCTGAATCTGCTCCAAAAACCCTAATTTCTGAACTTCTGATTTTTTATATCAGACTTATACAAACACTTATAACAGCCAATTAATCATGCCAAAACATCATAAAAATCATGCCAATATGTTTGCCAACATCATAGTTGAATTACACAGTGAAATACACAATGAATCAACACCAAATTGCAACCACATTGACTGAAATTCTGGATCAGATGTCTGCTGTTATAAATCAGAATAATGAAGTCTGAAATTACATCAACAATCATGGGCAAACAAGCCAAACATGCCCAGATATCTGCTGTATACAAAATAGAGTTAAACCCTAGGGTTTATACATACCAAACAATGCCAAATCCAAATGGTGGAATCGCCATCCATGGTAGGCGCCTAGGTTAGGGTATGAAACCCTAATGCAAATGATCTTCAATCACACCAAGTGGCTGCTCCAACTGATGTGCTCAGGTCTGCAATGAATGCATAGAAAACAGTGCAAATCCCAGTCACCAGATGAATGTATTGTCTTAAAACATATATGCACGAGCCACATGCTTAAAAATCCCCTACAAATATTTGAAACAGATAACAATTTAAGACCTTACCTTCTGAGGTGCCTAGTCTTGGATGAAAGAGATAGGAAAATAAGACATATCTTCATGTTGCCATATTGAATGAAGTAAAATTCCTGAATCAACAGACTGGCAATACCATTATTTTCATCTTGACGCATATGATTACTGTCTGTTCTTTAATTCTTAGAACCACAATTACTTTCCCTCCTTGTAGTTTGTATTAACCCTTGAGTTTATTTTTTTAAGTCTGGCATCTTTCCCTTTTGTTACACTTGGGTTTGATACTATATAGAATTTAATACTATGTATTTGCTGTCATATCAAATTAACAATATGGTATAACTGTGTTTTAAAGCCAGTATTAATTTTCTTATTAAATTCTATAATGTTAAGTGGCGCTAGTTGAAATCTATATTGCAGCTTTGCAATTAAGGCTGGTGGTTTAAGTTTATAACATGGGAGTACTTACACAGTAGTAGTGGTTGAATTTTTAGAAATAAGGCGCAATTTATATAATGCATATGTATGGCCTTATTTTTGTTTATTTTGAATCTAAAATACTCTTGGAATGCTATTTCACTAATATTTGAAAATTCTTTATGTCCTGAATAACATTACTCCTTGATTGTGGTGCAAGCAATCATTTTTATTTTTATTATATTATATTAGAATTTAGAATTGAATTCTATTTTTTGTTTTCCTCTGATACTGGTTTGTGCATTAATGGCGTTAAAATTGATGTTTGTCTTCAGTCTAACTATATGAAGAGAGCTGTTCCTTCGACAATAACAAAGTTAAAGGCACGGCAAATCATTGATAGCAGAGGCAATCCTACAGTGGAAGTAGACCTGTATACCAACAAAGGCATGTTCCGTGCAGCTGTACCAAGTGGTGCCTCAACTGGAATGTAAGTTACAGATTTTTGATACGTAATTTTTTTTTTCAAAAACTGTTATGGGATGCCTTTATATAGTCTGCCAAATTTTCAATTCATAGTAAGAGAAATCACTCTCTTATACACTAAAGTGCCTATTGCTTTTGATGAATGAATGAACGTTGTAAACTGAAAAAAGAATCAAATGAAAACTCGACCAAGAATCCAATTACAGGTGTACGTGGTTGTGAAATCTAAGCTCAGACAGAAAAAAGGTAACGGTTTACATTCCTGGGCTGAGAAATAACATGGCATATGTTTTATGCATCCATCCATCAAGCCACTTAGCCTAGTATATCAATTGAGGCTGACGGAACAAACAAAATGCAGTACAGGATCAACGCAGGGTTTCAACAGATAAAAGCTAACATGTGCAGAGCTAACAAGAAAACAAAAGAAAACTAACCTGGACCATGAGTGGGAAGACCCTTGGTCACCATTTCCTTTGGAACACAGCAGGCCTGTACAGGGGAAACAACTGTACCTAGGTGGCTGTCCTCAACCGTCTTTGAACTTTGACACTGAGAAAATGTAGTCCATCCATTCCTAACAATATTCTTGGGGCCCAGCAAGCCTGCCTGAGCAACTTTAACCTGACCATGGTTAGCTCATAGAGAAATTGAAATACACATCAATGATGATGCCCTATGTGCACGTCATGGGATCAAGGGAGGGGCCGAATCGGAAACATTCACAAAAATTGCCATCAATCTCCAATCAATCTTCTTGCTCCTAGGCTGTGGTATAGACAGTTTCGTTGTTTCCCTTTTCACATTGATCTTTGTGACACTGATTTAGTCTCTACAGTTCAAGCTCCATTTTGCTTATTAGATCACCTTATGTCTAACACATCCCCTTGATGACTAAATTGGAGGCTATCCCAAGCTTTTCTTGCAATTTTACAAATTTATCGAGTCCAAGTGATTTAGTATTATATCTTAATCATGCTCTCAAGTGGCACAATAATGAAGACTAATGTTCTCATTATCAACTAGCTGTTGAATATAGTGATGATGAACATCAATATGTTTGGTCTTGGCATGATATGCTAGGTTCTTCACCAACTTTGTAACACTTTGATTATCTCAATAAAGTGGAGTTGGTGTGACTGGATCAAGCTGCAAGTCATGGAGTAAGCATTGCAACTTCCACTAATGATGCCTTCTACTCTGCTTTGGTGGAAGATGAGGCGGCTGTATGCTAGAGTTTGCTTTGTCATGAAATAAACTCTGAATTCATATTAAAAACTTAGCTAGTAGTGGTTCTTGTGTCAATTGAACCGATCCAATCAAAGTTTGTGTAGCTTGATAGCCTGAACTTTGAAAATTGCTTGTACAAGATGCCAAAGTCAAATGTAACTTTGACGTATTGGAGGACTTATTTTGCTTCTTCCTTGTGGACTAATTTTAGTTATAATAGGAACCCAGAAAAATCTAGTTGAGTGGATTTAAGATAGACCTAACTATCTATGAACTGTTTGTACTGCTGATTCATTGACAGGTGATGAATCTGTGTGAGTTGAAAGTTTAAGCCCAATCTCCATGGGTGTAGATGAGGGATTGCAATCAGCCATCTTGAATTTCTCTAGAAGTTTTTTGTCATACTTCACTTGAGAGACAAAGATTTTGAATTATCAAGTTGCCAAAAATCTAAACCTAAGCTAGCAAGTGTAGGAGTTGCAAATCTGTCATGCCAAAAGTTGAGCATAAATCTGATTTTACTTTCTGAATTGTATTGGCCTTGCTACCAATGATGGCTAAATCATCAACCTAGACAATGGGAATCACAATACCGTCACCATTGCTTTTGACTTAGAGATTCCAATTAGAGATACTTCAAAATCTAGAATCTCGTAAATGCTGATTGATTTTGATGTACCAAGCTTGTGGATCTTGCTTAAGTCCATACGAGGACTTGACCAGGATGCACACCAAATGTTCCTTTCTCCACGTGGAACCCTTCTGGTTGATTGGTAAACTAGAATAGATATTCCATGAACTAGTCATCAACTTATAAATTTAATGAAAGAAATGAGAGTTGTAAACTTACCAATCAGTTAACTTAACTTGCAATGTGTAAATGCGGGCAAACACCATTCACAATTAAGAAGACAAAGGATTTACCCTGGAGAAACCCACGTGTGGGAGAAAACTCCACCAAAATGTGAGCTACAACTCCACTTCAAATCCACTACTTCAATGAAAAATACAATTTTAGGCCTCTTGACACACAACCAACTTGAAACAACAATTTTCAGTTCCTAAGATCACTCACAAGCTCTTTAACTTTCTCCTTAATCTTAATGAGCCCCCTTCATGTCTTTAAACATGTGCTTCTTGCCTTAGGAAAAGAAGAGACAATGTGTAACCACTTAAAAATGGAAGAGACAAATTGTGATTTCTCATCTCCTCTTGATGGGAAAGACAAAGTGGGATGTTCCTCTCCTCTTGGGAAAAGACAAAAGAGACAAAGCGGGGCATCCACTACTCTTGGATGTTCTTGTCCTTCATCCTCAGAAGCCATAATTTTTGCACATAGACTCGAAATGAGGTGCCGCTTTTTTTGAAATTGCATTTTTTGAGAGGAATAAAAATATATAACAATATTTAGATTTTGATGTAATATCAACCCTCTTTTTGAACCTAGAACATAAAGGTCCTTTGAGTCGTGAGAATGTTGCCATGAAGTTGCAAACAAATTGGATCCGTTTTTGGATCACTAGTTGTACCATATAAAACTCCTTGTCTAGATGCTTGCCCAAGAAAGTGATCTTCATATCCATCTAATACACTTTGCATCCAAATTGAGATGAAATAGAGTATTAATCAAGAAGCGACCATTTTGATAGTAGGAGCAAAAGTCTCCTCAGAGTCAATTCCTTCTTATTGCATATAGACTTTGGCAACAATATGGGTTTTGTAATTATCCAAAGTACACTTGCTTTGTAGTTTACCTTATACACCCATTTGCATCCAATGTATTGCTTACCTAGAGGCAACTCTACCAACATAGTTATGATTCTTCATTAGGGCATCATATCTAAGTTGTTGGTTCGGCTATGGGTTCAAAGTTTGGGTTCACAATACTGCGGGTTTTTCCACCGAGTTTGGTATAGCTGGGTACAACCATACACATATATATGATATTGAAATTATATAAAAATACTGATAATTTGCAAAAAAAACAAAATACTCATAATTTACCAAAAAAATAAATATATAACTATTTTTTATCCACAACTTATATAAAAATTAAATATTCACAATTTTTAGGACCTTTGTTAATAGATTATAAAATCTCATTCTATATTATTATATAGTGAATATATTAAAAAATACTATAAACTGAATTTGATGAACAAAATACATACTGTAATTAACACCTGAGACCATTGCATTCCATTCATATTAAATTTAAATATTACTAATAGTTAATAAATATACGTAAGAAATACACTTAACAATAAATGAAACTAGGACTTGCACTAGAAGGAAGTGCAATGACTATGCTGATAGAAAACTATATGTAAGCTAATATGTTAGAAAGTACAATTTGATTTGTGCATCAAAGGATACATTATTTTTATTTACTATTTTTTGTATATAAAGTAATATTTAAAATACAACACATTAGAATTTATTTTTTTGGTGTATAAAATATTTTTTTTTTGATAAATGAAAATGGCTTTAGGGAGCCATACCCATAAAAAGAGAATAATATTAAAATACTTGTTGGATATCTTCATGGCTGCTCCATCGGAGGGCCTATTTACAATGCTGTGATTTCTCCAAAATTCTACATCTCTACAAGTGCAGTTACAATATCTTCCTATATACAATCTATTATGCATATTTCTCTATCAACTTCACAGAGATCATTACATTGAACATGGCTGCTTTGAAAATGCCCATTTCAAATCCAAAAAACCTTCTGTCACCCCCCGAAATTTATCTACTGTAACTATTTAAAACTGTTATATAAAACCAGCCCTGCAAGACCATTATACTTGATTATCACCAGAGCTTCCATTCCCACCACCATCTTCCTCTTCATCGTCCTCCGCCTTTGAGCCCGACGCCTTGAGAGCAAATTACCAGTCCACTTCAGACCCTGGGGCGATCCCTGTCACAACCTTTAGAAATTGTATTCCCCATTTAGCTTGATGTCGTTTGTCTTGACCATTTTCACCTATCACCTGAATAATGAAGGGGACCCAAGGCCCTGTGTCCCCTGGAATGATTCGCGGCCATTTTCCATGGTTTGGGTGGAAACCCAAACCCAACACTGCATCATCCACCACTTTCTTTAAGCTGCATCTCCACTTCGGCTTCACCATTGCAACAGTCAACATTCGAATTACATTCTTTTCTTCTCCTGCATCCAACAAGACACATCAAACATGGAGGAGATATCAGTATTGACGCGGTACTTGTGCCTGGTGGTCATGAAGGAATCCCCTAGGATCATTTTTATATCATGTAAAACCACTGCTGCCTTGGTCTTGAAGACCATCTTCATCCCCAACTCTGTGATTTGCCCAATGAAGGCAATTTGCCTTCTCTTCGACCTCAAACACACTGTGGTATCCATACCACCAAACATGAACCGAGTAATATTTAATAACAATTTTATCGTTGTCGCTGGGTGTGGATTCATTATTACCTTCATCGCTTGTAGTCCTTGCATCTGTCTTGCCATACGCTTCATTCCCTCTAGCATATTCCGCCATCATTACTAATTAATGACACATGATGTTAAGCACTTATGGATCCTGCCTCAAATCTTGCCAATCATTCGTTGTATCGAAAAAGGCATCTTCTCCTTTCATTTCTATGGCCATATTCGCCAGCTTGTCCACCACCTCATTTGCCTCCCTGTTTACATGTTCAATTTAGATTATTTAGTAAGTTACAAATTGGGCCTATATATCGGTTTATCTTCCAACAAGGTGTCTCCTTTCTTCGTAGAGCATTAATAATAATGAGTGAGTCCACCTCCAGACACACTTTCTTCACTTTCAATCTATTACATATTTGGACACCTAGTAGTGCGGCTTGGATTTCAACTTCGTTATTGGTGCGATTAGGAAGTTTTCTTGCTACTTGACCAACAATGACTCCGTTCTGGTCTCTTAAAATGCATCCAGCCCCTGATTTCCCTGGGTTCCTACACAATGCTCCATCAAAGTTGACCTTGTGCCATCCTCCTCTTGGGGGAACCCAACGTGCATCGGCTCTAGTTTTATCTATCGAATGATCCCGAGCCACCCCATGAACAGGGGGGATAGCCAATCCTTGCCACTTCTTGCACATCTCTCCATCCCAAGCAGTGAATGAGTTTTCCTTCATTTTCTAGGTTCTAGTAGCATTGTTGATGAATTCTATTATGGAGTCTTCCATTTTATTGAAAAGAGTGTCACAAGCCATCTCTTTTTCCTAAAAAATTCTCCTGTTTCTCTCTTTCCATAATTCCCAGATCACTATTGATGGGCTTGCTGTCCATAAACTTGAGAAAACTGCCTTTTTGTGAATTATTGGCCATGCATTGAACATGGAAAGTAAATCTTGTGGGGGTGGGCTTTGCCAATTCAGCTTTTCCATTACCTTTTTCCAGCAAAAATCTGCAAATTCACAACCCATCAGAATGTGGTTGCTCGTCTCTTCTTTTTTACACAAAACACATCTTGTGGGGCCACTAAATCCAAGTTTCCTTAATCTATCCCATGTTAGATGTGATGTCCCGATGTTAAGGCATTGTTTAAATTAAAGACTTAAACATCATGATAAACGATGTAATTGCTTTCTTGAAATATGGTGTTAGTAGTGTCCCTTCCATCGTCAATTTGAATGATAATTATATATATATAAACATATATAATTAATAATATTTAATAGATAATATTAAATAATATATTATCTTTGATTGACAAGATATATTATATTATAAAGTAAATATAAATAATTGCAATTTTACTATAATTATAATTTTCATAGATAATATTATAATTATAAATAGTGGTATTATTAATCATTATCTACAAGAGGTAAATAATATAATATTAATATAAATATGATTATTGATGTGTAAGTAATATGAATATAAATATTAAATTGAATTAAATATTATTATACCATGCTCCCAGCATGGTTGATCCACACGAGGCCAGCGGCACATGAAAGGAGGCAATGATTCTTAAGAATCATTAATAAGAGGCAGCGTATTAATTATGAGGGGATGCGATTTGCTGAATAGATGCATCTCCCTCACTAAGGACATCATGTCGAGGGATATAAAGTCAAGAAATATATGGGGAGGGAAGGCATCAGGAAAAAACACAAGAAACACATCAGTTTTGAATTTCTAGTTTGCAGAAATAAGCATAAGGAACCAACGACCAGGCAAGAATATATATTAGGAAAAGGCAGCAGTCTTGGTAGGAATTGTAATGAGGCTTATGTATTATTGTTTAACTAACCAATGTGCATGTAAACTGATATGAGATCTTTCAAAATTTTATATATGTTTGAACTAATGTGTTAATATGAAGATTTGTGTGAATGTTATGGTTACTATGATGGAGGAAATGTGGTGCAAGAGGGATAACGGCGATGGGGCACTCTTCTAGGTATGCCACCCTTCTAGGGGGGATTGAATAATCCCATTTGGGCCAAGGGGGTACAAAGAGTAGTGCCCTTGGGCTTAGCAGAGATGGCTTCTGGGGCACCCTTTTGTGATCTCATTCTCCTATCATAGACATGCAAATTCAAAGGAACCAATCATAGAGAAAGGGAAAGGAAATGACAAGATGAGGGGGAACAGGATAACGGATACCTCATTAGGTAGACCACCTCATATGGATGGCATGCGCCACATGAGGCCAAGGGGGATGGTATATCCGCTCTTGGGCCTAGGATAGAGGATCCGGGACACCCCATCGAAGTCATGTTCCTCAAATCTCTTATGGTTGAGTCTCCTAGATAGTTAGGTTTAGTTGGATTAATAATGCCATTATGAGTTTGTTAATCATGTTAACTTGATTGTGAGAAATATTATTGTAAGTATTTTCTAACTTGTTTGCAGGAATCAAATCAAGCCAAGGTACTCTCTAAATCTTTGTTTGCTTGGAAATTGATAATTTAAGGTAAAATTAGTATTGTTCCTCTAAGGGACATTACATTAGAATTCTGTTTTGTAGTGCTTCCCATGCAAAGACCCTTGCTTTGGGTGAGCATTGTTTGTTCCAGCAAAGATTCACTGGCCAGTCTTGTTTTTTGGTAGCTGCCTCTTCCAATGTATACCCTATCTTCACATTATACTTCCCTGTTTTGTGTAATATCCCAAAATGGGGATATTTTGCCCTAGTTTGGATTTCCAGGCTTTCCAAATTTATTTTCTGAATTCTGCCCTAACCCTAGTTCTGCTCCAAAAATCAGACTTGAAACAATTGCGTATGTTTATCATAAATCATGCCAAACACCAATATAATCATACCATATGATTCGCCCAATCATGTAAATTATTTTCACCATGAATCACACATAGAACATATCAATTTACACCAAATACAATGAACATGAAGTCTGCTGTAATAACTGCTGTAAATGTGAATCTTGAGTACACAAAATGATATTGGTAACCAGCCAATAGCCCAGCTACAAAGTAGACACAAGTGCCAATAATTACATACCAAGATTATGCATGAATAAACTCCAATGAAGGCTGAATTAGGAGATGAAAGTCTGCTGCTATAAATCTGCTCAAACCCTAATTACAAGCAGCCACAAATCACCACAAATCTGCCCTAAGAGCAGGTTGCTCTTCCTCAAGATGATGCACCCTAGGTCTAGGGTAAACCCTAGCCCAAAATTGCCTCAAAGAATGCTCCAATTCGCCTCAAATGAGGGTCGCTCCTCCTTAGATGCAAGTCGCTCCAACCCTAGGTGAGTCGCCCTTCATGAATGCTCTCCATAGCTGATATAAAATCTGTTCTTGATGAAGTTGATGTGCAAGTAGACTCTCGTCACAGAATCCTCCAATGAAGAAGTTAGATTGTTGCCCAACTTCTCCTAAGTCACTTGAGGTTTTCGTCCCAAGTTACTCTTAGAGATTGCTCTCCATATATGAATGAGTGAATGCTTGATTGATCCTTTGGAATGCCAATTGATCAAGTATATATACACACTTTGTCTCATCTTCTCCTCATGGCCGGCCTAGGTAATTAGCTCATGTTTAAATTACAAGTTTCCCTCTCAAGAGGGCCAACCCATGTGTAATGTGTTCTCCTTCCAAGGAAAGCGCCTAATTCAAATTAAAGATATGAATCAGGACTACTAGCAAGGGCACCACCAAGGATAATAGTTACTTATTTTATTCCACCTCAAATGCTAGTCAAAGACTATAATAATCTATCAATGAGTGCCTAGGAGAGGCATGTGAATAATATTTGTCCTTCACCCAAGTGAATATCAAATTGCCCAAGGTGAGCAATGATCTCCATGATGATGTCAAGTCGCCCAATGTGAACAATAATCTCCGTGACCAAGTGACCATGCCAAGGTATCTAGATGAAAGCATCCAAGATGTAGTGATATCATCCATGCAACACATGATGAAGTCCAAACTCCATATGAGAGGCCCTCCAAAAAGCTGATTCCGAGGAAGAAAAATCTCCATATCCCTAATGAGTGCATTAAAGACAACATACCAATGTGACAAGTCATCTCCACTGTTCATGACATCCTCCAAATGTCCTGGAGTGAGGTGAAAGGCCCAAGTCAACTCTAATGGCGACCATTCCAAAAATGGGGACATTACATTTTGGATCCACACCACTTGATCTCATCTTTTCCTTTCGATATTCATATCCTCCTTTCAGCTAGTAGTTTCTTTAAACGATGTTACTGTTTGTTAGCGTTTTAATTTGCACCTTTTAGTGCAACACAAAACGGAACGTGTATTGTAAAACCGTTCTTCGAATTAGGAGGGGAAGCTCCCTCAGACAAGAAATTTTAAAAGACAAACACGAATAACCTATCTTTTTTGTTTCTCAGAGGCATGAGCACAAGGCAATTCAGCTCTTTTGCAATCCTACGAGAAGTTTTCAAGTACTGCAGAAGAATAACTTAATATTAAAACACACTTTTGCTTTCTTCAATTAAATCCAGAGATTGAAGAAGGCAAATGAACATAGGCGAGCTGATTTAAAGGAAAACATAGACAACAATGGAAGATTTAAAGACGAATGATTATGCATAAAATCACAAACATTCGCTTCCAACCTTAACAATACAAAGCTTGCATAAAGTTAAAGCATACATCTATCCTTAAAGCAATAAATTACGCAACACAGATTGAACAATAATATGAGAGCAATAAAAGCTTCAACATTTACCATTAGGAAATAAAGTATGTAGAATACACTTATTTATATCCTAAAACAAAAGGTGCATGAAAGGGAAAATAAGAGTTGAACTAATACTCTTCAACCTAAACCTAATGCTGTGTTTAAGCATGCAAGCCTATTAGCATATTAAAAATATAAAAATATGTCTCATGCAATTCAGTTAACTGAACTTGCATGTTATTACAAAAAGAGTTCCAAAAATACATGATTTGCATGATTTCCAAAACAGATCTAAAAATAAATATAACTTTGAAAAGCAAAATCACTTCTCAAAATAGACTCTGCTTTGGAAATCCCTCCTGTTGCTCAAAATAGTTTTTCCTGCAAACACTGAAAAATGGCTAAGTTTGAGAATTGAGATTTTGCTCAAATTCATCAACTTTAGCCTCTTCTGGAATGATGATAGAGTCCAAATGCATGGTCTTTGTTTGTAGGATGATGTTTGCATCTTCTACTGTCTTCGCGAGATCCAAATACTCCTTTTCCGCCTTATCAAATTTCACAGTGATCTCAGCCAAAAGGTACATCTTCTCCACATGAGGATCTCCACAAAATCTCTCACTAATCAGCTATATGAATTCATTCTGCAAGTCGTGTAAAAGGCAATTTACACCTTCATTGTGAAATATTTGCAAGAGATGCACTAAATAAATTCTATCACATACTTGTCCACATTGAGAAGCTTTTCCTTCCATGTAGCCAAAATTGAAGCTATGTCCTTAGAAGTCTGAACCAAAAAGGAATACTGTTGAGTTCATGAGAAGACTGTAGACCTCTGCTTTGCTGTCATGAAAAATCAGATTGCCATGCCCCCGTAATTGTAATACAAAATATGAAGTATTGAAATACAAATAACTACATGAAATAAATGTCAAAAGTACAAATATAAGGAATTGCAATTTTATTATAATTATAATTATCACCGATAATGTTATAATTATAAATTAGGATAATGATACTATTAATCATTATAATAAATATTCACAAGAGGCAAATAATATAAATAAGTATTAAATTATATGGTTATTATTAATATAAATATAAATATCAAAGTTTATTATTATTATATAATAATATGAATATACTTAAAGTGCAGCAATCCCAAATATACATGAAGTGCTGCGATTAATAGAGGAGAGGCTGTGATTAATAAATGAAAGAGGAAATCAACAAGGTAAAACAATGTTTGAAGCATGGGTTTGATACTACTTTTTGGAAGGATGTATACATAGACGAATTTTTTTTCGTATGGGTACAACAATTGGCTTTGTCTGGGGACCATGGTGTATACTTGTGGCATAGGAGGATCTCAGAATCTCTGGTTTTTAACATGGATTAGTGTCTTATCAGTTGGGTAATAGAGTCAGCATACTTTCCTAAATCACCTAAAAGTGGAACTCTGGTCTACCTAACGGGACATAACAATTAAACGATACATAACTGGGAAAAACAACACTACATAAAGAATACATTACGGAAAGGGAAAACACAATACAACATAAAAAGGGGAAACCCCTTCAGACCCTAAGGAATGAAGTGTTTCAGAAATTGCCCACTATAGGGCAATGGCAATGGCGTACCTTCCAAGTGCAAGAGGAAATATGTATTGTCTCTTCAGAGCTCGTGAATCTTGAAGGGTCCAAGCCATAAGGAGTCAAATTTGCCATGCATTCCTTTAGGATCATGTCTTTTATCCCACAACAGGACAAGATCACCAATGTTGAAGTTGTGTTGATGAGCTTTTTTGTTGAAGATTTTCTTCACACACTCCTGATGATAAGTGATCTTATCAACCACTTTTGATCTCTCCTCTTCGAATTTTGACAGTTACATGATTTGCCTTTCAATGGGATCCTTGAATTGACCATCTTCGACTGCCGATGCTAGCTACAAGGCCGATAGCTTAAGTGTGATTGGCAGAACGACCTCTGTGCCATACATGATAGCGAACGATGAAGTGCCGATGGCTCTTTTCGATGTGATGGCTATTATTGTATGTTGGTTTTGAATGCTAACTCGGAAGCACTTGTATGCTCTCACCTTGCCTGCATAGGGATTTGGGTGATCAAAAAAGTGTGGAAGAACTTAACCATTGCATCTTTCTTTGTGTGTGGAATTTTAGAAAAAAAACTGGGGTGCTCATTACACTTTCTTTGTTTTAAACATCTTCTTGGCGCTCTTTTCCCTCGACGCACGTGCCTATGGTGCCTTCCTTGCCCCTTTCACCAAAACAATATAACTTGTGTTTCTTTGAAGATGACTTTGAATGTTTTGAACAATTGGTTTGGAGTTTTGGATTTGATATGGCAAACGCTTTTGACGAATGGTGTGTGCACCAAAGGCATGATGCGCTTTTTGAAGATCTAGTGTTTGCTTGCCTTAGAATGAATTCTTCGAAACATGGCAGATGCTTTCACCTTTAGGTGCGCGCGCTCCAAGAATGGCACGCTTTTCTTCTTGTACTTTGAACCTTTCACTTTCTTTATACCTTGGGTGTTTACACTTTTTGAATTTTGAAAATTTTGCCTTTCTCCTTAGGCGCGCCTAGGCCCAGGCGCACCAAAATGCCTGTCATTTTTGAAATTTTGCATTTTGGTGAAATCTTTCACTTAAAACTTTGACTTCTCTTTGCCTTGTGTCTTCGACTTTGCCATGGCTTTGCAATCTTCTGATATTGTCTTAACAATCTTGTCTTCACCTTTTGGCGACTTTCCTTAGCCTTGAAACTCCATGGAGCTCCTTCCTTCATCATGGCTTGCCCTAGTCTAGGCACGCTCAAGTCTCCTTGAAATTTATTGACCTGCAGGGTTAGAGGAAATCGGCAAGGTAAAACAATGTTTGAGGCATGGGTTTGATACTACTTTTTGGAAGGATGTATACATAGATGAAATTTTTTTCGTATGGGTACAACAATTGGCTTTGTTTGGGGACCATGGTGTATACTTGTGGCATAGGAGGATCTTAGAATATCTGGTTTTTAACATGGATTAGTGTCTTATAAGTTGGGCAATAAAGTCAACATACTTTCCTAAATCACCTAAAAGTGGAACTTTGGTCTACCTAACGAGACACAACAATTAAATGATACATAACTGGGGAAAACAACACTACATAACGAATACATTACAGAAAGGGAAAACACAATACAACATAGAAAGGGGAAACCCCTTCAAACCCTAAGGAATGAAGTGTTTCAGAAATTGCCCACTATAGAGCAGTGGCAATGGCGTACCTTCCAAGTGCGAGAGGAAATATGTATTGTCTCTGCAGAGCTTGTGAATCTTGAAGGGTTCGAGCCATAAGGAGTCAAATTTGCCATGCATTCCTTTAGGCTCATGTCTCTTATCCCACAGCAGGACAAGATCACCAATGTCGAAGTTGCGTTGACGAGCTTTTTTGTCGAAGGTTTTCTTCACACGCTCCTGATGATAAGTGATCTTATCAACCACTTCTGATCTCTCCTCTTTGGTTTTGACAGGGACATGATTCACCTTTCAATGGGATCCTTGAATTGACCATCTTCGACTGCCAATGCTAGCTGCAAGGCCAATAGCTCAAGTGTGATAGGCATAATGACCTCTGTGCCATACATGATAGTGAACGGTGAAGTGTCGATGGCTCTTTTCGGTGTGATCCTGTCTACCCACAAGGCATCATACAACCTTTTATGCCATGTACGTTGATTGTTGTCAACCAACTTGCGGATGATTGTGACTAGAGTTTTATTGGAGGATTCCGCTTGTCCATTACCGTGAGGGTAATAATCTGAAGAATGAGATAAGGTGATTCCATAGTCAAAATAGAAATCCAATAGTTCTTCCAAGGAAAAACTTGTTACATTATCCATCATGATCTTTTGAGGTTCCCCGAAGTGCGACAATATGTTCTCCTTTAGGAAGTCGCACACAACCTCCGAGGTAGCTCGTCTAGCAGGAATGGCTTCAACCTTCTTTGTGAAATAATCTGTAGCTGTGAGAACATAGACATGTCCTTTGCTTGAATTAGGGTTGAGAGGCCCAATGAAATCTAACCCCCACTGCTGAAAAGGGGCTTCGATGATAACTGGATTGAGCAGAATAACTGCCAACTTGAGTTTTCCAACAAACTGTTGACAAGCTTGACACTCTTGTACTCACTCATATGCATCCCTGAACATAGTCAGCCGGTAGTACTTTGCTCGTAGGATTTTGAATGCTATGATCCAGGATGAAAAATGACCATCGCAGGCTTTATCATGAAAGCCTTCAAGTAACCTCCTTTGTTGGTTCTAGTCAACACATCTCAGAAATGTGCCATCAAGTCCTTGCTTGTACAACACGTCCTTCCATAGCACATATTTGAGTGCCTTCAGTTTCAAGGTCCTTTTTTGTTTCTTATCCAGGTAATCAGGGCATTCTCCATAAGTCAAATAATAGACTATGTCTATATACCATTCTTCAGCGAAATCAATGAATAGCACCAAAAGGAGTTCTTCTTTGTCAATAAAATTGACGGTATCTCCTTTTTCTTTATTTCCATCTTCGGCTATGAGTTGGCAAAGTTCTCGTCCACGTATCAACTTTGCAGGCCTGATCTCGAGATCATACTCTTGGACTTTAGCAACCCAATTTCCTCGCTTAGTGCCCATCTCCCGCTGAGTGAGAACACTTTTGACTGCTGGGTCAGAAACAAAGACAATAGTGTGCGAATTCAAGATATAAAACCTGAAGTTCTTCACAGCCCTAACAACTGCATATGCATGTTTCTTGATTTGTGAGTAACGCATCTCATGGTCTTTGAAACTGCTGCTCATGAATGCAATCGGGGACTCAGCTTCCTCATTCAGTTTATGTGTGAGAATGGCAAACATGGTATGCTCTAAAGCGTAACAGTAGAGAATGAAGCTTTTGTCGAAGTCTAGATGAACTAAGATAGGAGCTTTGTTGATTGCATCTTTGATTTTCATGAAGGCCTTCTTTCCTTCTTCCGTCCACTTGAATATTGAAGTTTTTTTCATCGTAGCTAATATATCTTTAGTGAGCTCTGAGAAATCAGGGACGAACCTTTGGAGAAAGTTGACTTTGCCGAAGAAAGAATGAACACCTGTTTTGCTTGTTGGCAAAGACAAGTTATGAATGGCATCAACCCGATTAGGGTCAATCCTTGTACCTTCTTTGGATACGATGTAACCAAGTAGTTTTCCTTTGGTCACCGCAAAGACTGATTTCTTTGGATTTAGGGAGATGCCATGAAACCTACACCTCTCGAACACGAGTTAAGTGTTGAAAATGCTCATCTCGTCTTTTGGAAAAGACGGTGAGATCGTCTAAGTAGACCACTATAACCTTGCCCTTCAAGTCGCCAAAGGCTAAATCCATAGCTCGTTGAAAAGTAGCATCGGCATTGATGAGACCAACTGGTATTTGTTCATAAGCAAAAGTACCCCATGGCGTAGTGAAGGCTGTCTTATATTGATCTTCAACTGCGATTGCAATCTGATTGTATCCTCAGTATCTGTCTAAGAGTGCAACATCTCCGAGTTGGTGACTGTTTGAAGTGTGTGATCCATGATAGGCAAAGGATAATTATCCTTTATGGATGCCTGATTCAGGTTCCTGAAATCGACACAAATTCTGATTTCTCTATTTTTTTTTTTGCGTAGAGGAACAAGGTTGGACACCTAGGTGGAATGATGGATTGGAAAAGTGATCTTGGCCATCGGCATCTATTGGATCTCTGTGTAGATGGTATCTTCCGCGGATTGTAATGGCATTGCTTCTGTCTGAATGGCTTGACTTTCGTTTTGAGGGGAATTGTATGAGACAATTCCTTAGGAGTGTAGACTTTCAAATCTTCATAAGACTAGGCAAAGATGTCTTTATATTGTTGAAAAAGTGAGATGAATCTTTCACTTTTCGTAGGAGAACAACACTTACTCAGATTGACAAGTCGGGGTTTGTCAATGGTGCCAATATTCATTTGATGATATTCAATTGAGGTTCTCTCATGTGAATTGACTTGATCTTGGATGTACCGGTCATGTCTATCAAAAATATTTTCTAAGAACACTAGGCCCTTAGGAATTTTATTGCCTTTGAGCTGAATGATATCAACTTCATGATCTTCTTTGTCTTCGACACCTTCTGAGCTTTCGATCAAAGATTCTTGATAAGGCGAGAGGCTTCCTTCAAAGAAGAGACCTTTGAATGGTCATCCATTTCGAGGAAGTTGACGATATGCTCGTCGTCGTTGAAGACTTGCCAATTTTCGGAGTTGTCAGGTACCGTTGGCCTATAGATCAACTTGATGGTGAAGGCACTCTGATGGAAATTTGAGTGTGGCATGAAAAGAGAAGCGGACACTGCAAGAGCATCAACTTTACTATTCTCCATTTGGGGAATATATTCAATGGCGAAAGCTTCGAACCATTCAATAGCATTCCAAACATGGTTTTTGTAATGTCAGAGACGATCCTTCTTGACTTGGAATTGTTCCTTGATTTGCTTAACAATCAACTCAGCATCCCCTCCAACCTTCAACAACTTTATCCCCATATCGCGAGCATTCTTGAGGCCTAATAAAAGTGCCTCATACTTTGTAGTGTTGTTGGTGCAATCAAACTGCAGACGGTATGCAAAAGGGTAAAGCTGACCCTTAGGAGATACTGACACTACTCCAGTCCTTGAGCCCGTTGTCGAGCAACTACTGTCGAACTGCATGGTCCATAGATTGGTAGTGTCTTCTCTACTTGCCTCTAAACAAATAATGGCTTTGTCTTCAGTCTCATTTTCACCCATCATCGTGTAGGTGTCGGGACCTGTCTCTTGGTAGGATTTGTGCTTTTGGATCTTGAGACTTTACTACCGTGAAATGAGACTTAGATTCAGGTTCCAACTTGCTTTTACCGCCTTTAATTGGAATGGTAGGACCAATCCAACTGAATTTCTCCACCCAAGTCTTTACTGAAGCTTCGACTTAACAACATTTCGTAGCTGGCAAGAATGTCTGCTACAAGAATGGTCATCATGATCCTCTTTTCAGGGCAGGCCGCCAAGGCTACTTGTGCATCTTTCAACTGTCCAACCAACGGTACTGACTTTGATTCAAGTGAGTAACTCTTGCCTTGGGTCTTCGCGCATGATAGTCCTAGTGCGTTCATCACTTGTAATGGCATGATGTTATCTGAAGCACCAGAGTCTATTATGTAGTTGCTCAATTTGTAGCCGCCTATGTATAGAGATATATAGAATGGCTTAGGCTTTTCTCCTGCTGGTACATAAGATTCGAGAAGGGTAGGCTGGATCAGAGTCTCCTTCCTTACATACTTGAGAATCCTTTCTAGCTGATCGGGATGATCTTGAAGGTACTCAAGTTGAGAAATCTGGACCTTGGTCTTCATCATAGAATCGACAATATCAAAGCTTGCCGAGGATGGATTCTGAGTGCTTGCTTTGACATTCTCATGCGGTAACTTGACAATCTCTTTGGATTTCTCCTTCGCCTTCAACTTTTCCTCTTCTTCCTTCTAAGCTTTGAGGTGTTGTGCATGAGTGAAAACCGGCATGGAGTGATTTTTAGGATTGACTGCAAGAGAATATTGAGTAATATTATCATGCTCTTCTTCTTCGAATATGGGTTCGTATTGAATGAAACCCGTACCAGAGTCGCCATCAAGGTCATCCATCTCAGGATGAACAACACTTGAATTTGAGGATCCGACATTAGCAAAGCCCATGATTTGATTCATTCTTTGGCTTTCTGGGCATGTTGCTCCATTGTGCTCGTTGGTTTCATGGAAAGAGCAGAAGTATGCTCTCGGTGGAGGAGCTTAAGCTGCTGGCCTTGCTGAAGGTGCTGGTGACCTTGGCCTATAATTGTTATTATAGGGCTGAAAATTATTTCTTCTGTGAGGTGGTTGGTATTGCTGCGGGGGCTGTCCCTGCTGCGGCATTTGTCTTTTCATGATTGTGACATCATTAATCACCTTTTGAAGTAGTGGCTCTGTAGAGTTCTGGATTAGAGGCCTGATGGAATCCTTATTCATTTTTCCTAAGGTGATCATGTGGTTCTCCATCTCAATGCCCTCTTTGTTAAATGAGCTAGACTAAACATGTAGATAACCTAATCTCACAGCTTGGAATTAGGTGTCATAGCCATGAGAGTGCAAATGCAAGTGTCATTTCATTTAGTGCACACTCTATTCACACAAAAACCTCATCATTCCGATCCTCACTTGAAAAATCTAAGCATTTGAAAAAGATTTTGTAGACCCAAACAATTTTCAAACCTTGAAGGATTGATTCATGACCTTGGATAAGAACAATTATTTAAATAGTCTGTCTAGACATCATATAATCCATGACAATCTGGAAAAGAAAAATTGTTTCTAGACATCATATAATCCATGACAATCTGGAAAAGAAAAATTGTTTTACTTTTACTCCAACTACCATTCAATGAGAATCTTATATATTTGTCTACTATAATATTAGATAAAGGTTAACTAATGCAAGTTTCTAGTAATTATGTATATCATTCTTAATTGGGACAAGTTTCATAAGTAATGATAACAAGTGCATGTGATCTTATTTTATTGCTCTTTTGCAATATTAACGTCACAATATGCCTAAATAAGTTTATTATATTATGTTCTTTGACATAATCAAGTATGGGCATCTTGATGAATCTTTTGCAAAAGATTGAGATTGGTCTTTATTTTTTCCACAATCGATCTTTTTTTTGTATTTGACGCTGATATTTGCTATTTGAGTACACTGGAGGTTTGCATTTGAATTTCCTTTTGATCCTAAGAATTCAATTAGAATGATTTTCCACACAAACCATTAGATGGATAGTTGTTATTTTAAGATTATATTTCAAAAAATGATTTTCCTTTAAATAAAGTAAATTAATTAAAGCAAAAGGTATATTTTCTTGATAAGGAGGACAAATCTGATGCTGGAATTTTTTTGATTGTCGAGTATCCACCTGTAAATTACATTGTAATAATTTGGTTATGAATGTGTATATGCTATATATTTCAAATTTTAACTCATTAATATAAGTAGTAAGTCATCGTACAATTACAACAATACCACATAATTTTTATCTTAAAGATATGCATTCCTTATTATTTTATACTTTCACCTGTTACTAATAAAATGGAAATTGATTCAAGTAACAATGCCAAGTTATGTAATAACAGGGACAACAAACATTATTAAAGATATTAAAAAATTTTGGTAATTGCATACATTTTAAGGTATACGGATAAATATGGGAGAAATTTAGCCCAAACAAAGCTTCTGTACGAAACAAGATTATTTGCCATAACTGAAAAAAAAAACTAATTAGTGTATGCTTAAAATAGTGGAGGACAACAAGTTGGGGCATACGACAAGATATTAACATGCGAATATTCTGATCTAACGATCTCGTATTTTCTACCACGTGAATATTCTGATCCAACAAACAGTGATATTCTAACTACACCACTAATTAATAAATACGTGAACTTTTTTCACTATTATTTTACACGTGTCCAATAGTGAGTTCCAGCTGGTAAAAATGTAGGGCCAGGCCAGCTAAACAGATCACATCTCTAGGCATCTTGGCCCTCAAAATGTTCATGACAAAGAATTTGTGCCATCCAACTGTCTCAAGTACAACCGTGATTTGCTTCTTACATCATCAGCCTGGAGGCGTTGCATAGAACAAGATGAACCATTTTGGCCTTTATATATGTGAAAGTAGGCAAATAGCGTGCAACTTTTCCGAGAATCTCTAGAGCCACGTGAAACCAAACATTATGATAGGGAAGACAGGTGCTTGATGTTTTCTCAAGGCCACGAATCACTATCCTCCGGATTAGACGTTGAATCGAAATATAAATATATAATCCATGCAATATAGTTAAAATAATATTTTCCACTTTCTACCATTTTGTTCATGCTCTTTTTAGCAATGTAAATAAAGTTGGACTCTAAATTCTTTAGAGAACATGGTTGAATATGACTTTGAAAAATATATATGACCTGATTTTATAAAGATTAGGTAATATTACTTTATTTGAGTAAAGTAAGAGTTGAAATCAGTTTCTTTTCAATGTTTCCTTGTAGCAAATGCACAAGCTCAAACACAATGCATCTCTGAAATTTTTTACATTTTTATTATCTCGGACAAAATTTTGAGCGACATATTCTACTTAAAGGGGGATAGAAATAGGTGAAATTTGTATCATGCATGGAGTGCAAGCATGGCAAACAAACTATCTGTCATGCCTTGGCAAAAACTGAAATAAACACCAAGAATATCTGCCTATTCTACCTGGTAGAAGCATGTTTATAACTCTATGTCATGGCCGTTAACTGAATATACATGGAGCAAGATAGGGACGGGTGGCACTTTGGTGTGGTTAATTATATTGTCTATTCAAATTTCATGTAGATTCCCTCTTGTTTCCATCATCATGCTTTGCAAATTCCTCAGGAGAGATGTATATGGCGAATAGGGTGGAAGAAAGTGCAGCCTTCTATTGAGTGTTGGGTGTTAATGGCTAAGAAGATTGAATGGCTGCGGGCCAACATACATGCATAACAAGGGTCAACACTCATTGCATACAGCCAGGCCATCAGTCTCCCCTTGAAATGCACACAGACAGATCCTTTCTACTTGATATGTTCTTTCACTTGGGTATTAGTCATGGACATTTTTTTTCTATTTTTTGTTTCAATCACATCAGTGGATTCCATTACCATTTTACATGAAAATACATTTGTCAAAGAATTTGGAGGATTGTAGGGTGCTTCAGTTCATGCTATAGATTGTCTACCCTTTTTTGGTTTGCTTTTTTAATTTGTCCTCTTGCAAATAGAACCATAGCAGATCATGTATATGGAAAAACTAAAGTAAAAAACTTGTAATGGGAAACCTGTTTAAACATGGTCCTAGAAACTGCCCATGATTTTAGTTTTTTCACCTAAAATCTCTCCCTTTAACTGCCTTCTTGAGCTTCAATGTCTAATTCTCTAGCCTAGCTAAATTACATTGAGCCTTTTACAATTTAACAATAATTTCTCTAATTTCTTCTCAATTCTAGGCATCAATTTTATGTTCTATTTTTATTGTAAAGTCTTTAAACAAAACAGTTGTAAATTTTAAAAAATAATACGTAACATACCCAATTAACAGTAGAATATATGTAGGATGATAGAGGCAGGTTCATTTCAGTTGTGGTGCTCCCTTTGGGTACCCAGACTAACCACTATGCTGAATCTGCTGCGACCTTTAATGGTATTAAAATGGCACATTCTAAGGGATTTTAAAAAGTTCGGATAGAGGGTGACTCCTTAAATATTATTCAATGTTTGAAAAAATTGCAAATGCCTAGCTGGACTATCGAATCCCTGATTAATGACTCTCTTAAGATGGTGGAAGATTTTGATGATGTGGCTTTCTCCCATGTTTACCACAAAGGTAATAAAGTTGCTGATGCATTCACAAATATGAGAGTTAATTATGATTCAATCAAACGATGGGAGGAGTACACCTCTATTCCCATAGAAGCTAAAGCTTTATTATCTAATGAGTACATTCAGAGTGGAGGAATTAATGAATGAAGTTTTAATGATTATAGGGAGAAAGCTCACATGTTTTGTGAGTAATTCTAGCATCTTCCATCGAGGATTTCTACTTAGAGCTGGTCTGTATTACATCGACTGGGTGGAAATTGACACAAAGATTTTTAGCAAGAGAAATATGGGAGGCGAGCGGAATCGAGTGGAGCCCCTGCCCTGCGTTGCGGTCTGCTGTAAAATGCAAATTTGGAAAGTGTTGGAGGATGGGGGGTTAATTCCCTATATGGAGAAGCTCCATGGTCACAATCCATCAACTACTAAAATCTTTGTTCAAGACTGGAAGAATAGAATGATTAAGGCGTTTGGCTGGGAGATGGCTGTGAACGAGGACCTTATAGCTCAAATTACTGGTTTGTCCATTGGCGGTCGGAAGGTTTTCAAGGACCGAAAAGCTGGTGATGAGGCTCTGCAACTTTTCTTTAAGGGAAATGAGAGAAGCAAATTGGTGAAGCTTCACTTAGGGTACGAGCACACCTCCATCAAACCCATTTGGGCGGCTGTAGCTGAGGTTATCATGAGCTATATCACTCTTGAAGGGAGATTCAAAGCAATTTACGGGTACCATTTTACCTTGCTTAATCATTTTAGACACAAATTGCTTGTTTCATTTCCTTTCTTCTTGTTGGCTTCCATGGAGTTCGCTATTAATGAGGACAGGAAGAACCCTAAGCTGCCTATAATTCATGAGGGTCTTATTTTGTTAATAATGGAGCATATGAAAGCCCCGTCCCCAAACAAAGACACCTAGGGTAGAACTGTTTTGAAGAAAAGGGAAATAAAACCAAAGGTGGTGTACACGGATACCGGCCACTCTGAAACCTTTGTGGATGGAGGGTTGGAGGATTAGGAAGATAAGGAGGATTCGGGGGGATTCGGTTGAGGTGATGTCAAGCCCCACTTCAGACCCTCATTATTTGGAGGATAAGGAGCAGACCCCTACTAGTAGAAAAAGGAAGAATACTGTTGAACACCCCAAAACATCCTAGAGAAAAAGAAAAGGTAAAAGTGCCTTATCTTGATTTGAAGGGTCTCAAAGTGGTAATGAACAAGGTGGTGATAAGGAGTAAACCACTGTTGATTATGTTCAGAATGTGACCCTAACTGGTACCAAGGGCAAGGGAAAGCTCCAATTGGTGAAGAAAGGTAAAGAAAAAATGAACAAACCTGAGGAGAAAGAAAATATTGATGTTTTTGTAGGTGGGGTGTACAGTTCGAAGAAGGCCTTTAAAGTTGTCCAGGATAACAAAACCAAAGGTAAAGATAATCTTGCTGTGGAGGAGCCGGGTATTGGAGTTCCTTTCCCCCCTATTCCGGATCCCACCCCTTCTATCCTCGAGGATTTTCCTCTCCTGGTATTGAAGGCTACAAACAGGGAAGAGCTTTTGAATGTTCTGGGCTCTGTTAGGGATGCGATGGCCTGTCAGCATAGGATGACTAAGTGGTTCTTTGTTGAAATTAATAGGATAAACATTAAATTGGCAGCTCTGCATGAGAATTCGGGAGGCAGGAATAAGATAAACGGGGATGTGGACAGGGACATTTTGAAGGAATGGGAGGCTATCTCGAAGATGGAACAAATGGAGATAAGTCTCTCTAACCTTAATAAGGACTTCAACAAGGAAACAACCAGTATGGAGACTTGGAAAAAAGATTGTAATGATAAGTTTACAGCCTTAGAGAAAGAGCTGCATGAAATTAAGGAGAACTTGGAAAGAGTGGTCAAAATCAGTCAATGTACTATTCACAATAGTGCAGAAGGGATTAGAATCTTGACTGAGAAATTGAAGGAGCTTCGTGAGGAGTAGCTTAACTCAGGCAACATGAAGGGTAAGAAAACAAACTAGGAAGAATAGGTTACAAAAGATAAGAATAAGCAGGAAAAGACTGATCAGGGGGGTCCAAGCTCTCGGACACGTGGGAATAAGAAAAAATCGTTTGAGAAAGAGGAGCGGCCAGGCTTTGTTAAGCTCCATGAGGACTTTTATAAACATGAACTGGAAGCAGCTGAAACTCTGAAGAAAATGCAGTAGTCTATTTTATGTTTGTTGTTTAGTTGATGGTTTGTTGTTTGTTTTCTGTTGGTTGTTGTTTGGTTGCTAGTTGGCTGTTTTTTTTTTTTTTTCTGTTGGCAGCATTTTGTAAAGGGTTTCAAGACCCCTTCAAAACTTGCTTTACCCTTAAATTTTAATCAAAAACATTAGAATATATATTGTATGGGAGTTGGCACAAAGGCCACCTCTGTTACTAATGGCTTATGAGAAGTGAAATAATAGAAAGGATAATGTGAATCAAAAATTTATCCAGAGGGAAGAGAAGATTCCATAGGGCAAGACATGGCTACCAATCGGCAAAGGAGGATAATATTTGTTGGCAAGGCAATATCTCCATCTACTGCTAAATCAGTCCTTGATATTCTTGAGGTATGTGAGGCTGTGACACAATTCAGCCTTATGCAATATGATATGTTCAACGAAATAGAACCAATTCTACTTTTAAAGCATACAATGGAATGACACAATGTAGCTGTTTTGTCCAGCAGAGGCCCTGGAACCAGGTCCAGTTTGGGATCCGGTTCGGTGCGGCCGTGAATTCGCACATGGGGCAGCAATTTGACTATGGGTTCGTCTTCGATGAAGCTGGGCAAACCTAGAACAAATTTGTATTTTTTGTACGACTTTTGAATTTTCTGTTGATGAACTGTTAGTCCATGACTAATTCACTCACCGCTGTTAGTCCATTGTTGCTTGGTAGGGTGTCCTCCTTGACTGAGCATAGCAGAGATTGTCTACTATTGTCATTCGTCCATAATCCGTTGTTGGAGTTTTCCCTGCCTAGTGTCGCATTTTTTTAGCAATTTTCGTTTCGATAAAATATAAGAATAATAAAAGCCTATCTCTCAATAAATTGGTAAGGTTTAAAAAATCAAATCGATAAAAGACTATTATTAAATTGTGAAGGGTTTATTTTCTATGACTATTAGTAAATTGATGACAAGGATTTATTTATTTATTAAGGAAAAGCCTTTTATGGTTTACCATTTAAAGATAGATGCTTCGAGGATATAACAGGAATTTGGATTGAATAAAGGCGAAGTGTGTGTGTGTGTGTGTATATGATTTTTATATGCTTTTTGTATGGAAGAACCAAAAAGAACTCAACCCCAATTTTTTTTTTATCTGCCGAATCTGCAACCCGAACCCATGCACCTGAGCTAGGATCAGTAACATTGGATCCACAAGAAAGGAAAGAATATGTTGAAAAGGTAGCGACTTTAAAAGATGATATTGTAATGTCCCTTACCCAACTTGCCCTGGAATTCGCTTGTGAATTAGGTTTAGGGTTTCTTCTCTTTTAATGGGGTAACCTTGGGTTGAATAGATCACACATTCTTTTGAATTAGTACCTACAACATCATGTATATTCAAGTCCATATTTCTACATGTTAGTTTTAATATCTAGTATTATCAATCCAACATAAACACATTTGCATTTTGAAACACATAGGTAAAAGAAAACATTCATCATGCCAGGGGAGGGGAAGACATAAGCTCTTAGTAGCCTAAGGCCCACCACAGTCCTATTGCCCGAACCCTTGATGAGGGCCTATGGGGGCTGGTCCTTTTGCCCAATCCCTCGTCCGAGCCTATGGGGGCATATTCCAATGTGGGACCCCCATCCCTCCATGGTCCAAACCTTTGACTCAGGCCTACGAGAACATAATTCCTAAACCCTTGTCTCAGGCCTATGGGGACGGAACCTTAGATGGGGTTTATAGGCAATCTACTAAGGTTTATGCATTCTTCATGCCAGGGGAGGGGAAGACATAAGCTCTTAGTAGCCTAAGGCCTACCACAGTCCTATTGCCCGAACCCTTGACTCGGGCCTATGGGGGCTGGTCCTTTTGCCCAATCCCTTGTCTTGGGCCTATGGGGGCATGTTCCAATGTGGGACCCCCATCCCTCCATGGTCCAAACCTTTGACTCACAAGAGCATAATGCCCAAACCCTTGTCTCAGGCCTATGGGGACAGAACCTTAGATGGGGTTTATAGGCAATCTACTAAGGTTTATGCATTCTCCCTTCCTAGTTAAATCACAAATGCAATACATGCAATTTCCACACACATTTCCAAAACATACAATTTTTCTTTATTATTATGAATGCTGTTGTACAGTAATATATGATACAACATGAGATATATTTGTAATGTCCCTTTTTGTCTGCTGTGACTCTTTTTAAGTTGGCCTCATGCCTATTCTTTAATATTTATATATTATAGTATTTGTTATAATATTAATAATATCTCTATATTATGTTATTATATATGTTATTAATAGTGTTATTTATATATATATATATATATATAATTATAATATCATTATTATTATAGTGTTATCATGAATATAATTTTTAATAATGTTTAATAGTGCCGATCTCTATCGGAACATCACATCCTTTATATATATATATGTTTACTTGAATCATTCCTCCCATTTGCTGCTGATGCACATATCTCTATATATTAATTTATGATATCTTTCCTACTTATGACTCAGAAATATATATATATAATGCAGATCTAAATATATGTATTTATCGAATACTCTTTTTATATTTTCTTCCGATGATGTTTTCCTTTTATCTCACAACCTTTATTTATTTCCCTTTCAAGGGATATGTTCGAAGAGGCACGTCTCTTATTATGCTTGGTGGTAAAAGACATACTTACCCTCTTATAATTTTTATTACTTTATATTAATTCCCTTTTGTGGTAAAACTAGTTCTAACCATACGTAACTCTCTTAACATAAGAGGATAGGTTAAAAGATGTTTATTTATATTATATCATTATAATAAATGATATATTATTTATTTTATATCATTTATATCATAATAAATGATATATGATTTATATTATATTATTTATAATAATAATATATTTTGTTAAATTGTTTTAAATAAATATTATTTAAATATATTAAATAGATTCCATTTGTGATTTTATTCATATCTTTAAATTGAATGAATAATACATAATGGATTCAATTATAAATTACTAATATAGGGACATGACAGATATGGAGATTAAACAACTATCATAGGAGAAATTTGATGGTGAAGAAGAAGAAACAAAGGAGTTTGAGGTTAGCTTACCCAAATTTAAATAGCATTGCTTGATGAAGCAAGGTATGATTTGAGCAGACCTTTTGGCATCTTTGGAAACTAAGTCCTCTTTGCAACAATTAGTAAACCATTTGGTACAATTTGCAATTGATTAAAATCCACAGTTGATAAAAGGAGAATAGATCCACAAATTGATGTGGTGGAGTTGCACAAATTTGTGGGTCTAACTTTAGAAGACAAGACAAAAAGCACTGGCAAAAAAATGTCAATAATGGCAACCAGTTTCTATAACAATACAAGACACTATTGAGATTATACCCCTATGTGTAATTAAAGATGAGACCATCAATGTAATGTATCAAAGTATCTAATAAATTTCTTGGTTTAACAAGATAGTCAATATCATAATAAATGAGGCAATTTCGTCAATTTCGTCCAACTAGGTTGAGGAAAGGAAAGAAAAAGATATGGCAGCTACTATGAAAAAATTAGGACTGAATTGGTATTGGCAAGGGTCAAACAAAAATTATGTAGCAATATGAACTACATCACAAAGCTCAGAATTACAAAACCAAACAACTCCTTGGAAGCATGCCAGAAGGAAAATATCTAAGCTGCTGATCTTGGGACGGGGACGGGGACGGGGACGGGTTCGGGGTTCGGGTTTTTTTTTGCCTGGGTATGGGTACGACAACACACACACATATAATAGTTATATATATAAAATATATATTGTAGTTATATAATATATTATAATCATAGTTCCACGGGGTTTTGGGGACGGGGATGGGGGGACGGCAGGGGACGCGTTTCGGGGACGGGGGGTCTAAGTTTGGGGGCGGCGGGGAGGGATCGGTGCACTGAAATACATAGCTGAAATACAACCTTTGCCAGCATCCTCCCTGCCTGTGTCAAAATGGGAGCTTTGGAATAGGGTATGGACATCCATCAAAACATAAAGGATAGAGGAATTTTGTCAGATGTTGTAGTTGCAACTGCCCTATTAGACATGTATGCAAAATGTGGAAGCATAGACAAGGCACGTGAACTGTTTGACAGAATGCCTCAAAGAAATGTGGTCTCATGGACTGCAATGATTGCAGGATATGCACAAAATGGATTTGTTGAAAAGGCTTTAGAAATTTTAAAGCAAATGCAATTGGCTGGTGTAAAGCCAAATTCCACAACCTTTGCCAGCATCCTCCCTGCCTGTGTCAAAATGGGAGCTTTGGAATAGGGTATGGACATCCATCATAACATAAAGGATAGAGGAATTTTGTTAGATGTTGTAGTTGCAACTGCCCTATCACACATGTATGCAAAATGTGGAAGCATAGACAAGGCACGTGAACTGTTTGACAGAATGCCTCAAAGAAATGCGGCGGCGAAACGGGGGGACGGCAAGGGACGTTTCCCTGAAGTCTCCCCGTCCTGGAAACATTCCCGTCTCGGGGATGGCTGTTTTCCAGGGGGGATGCATCCACGTGGAACTATGATTATAATTATATATAATATTATAAATTATATAAGATATAACTATAATATTTCTTTTGATATATAACCTGGTTTGGGATCCAGCAACAAAGAAAACCAGTCTGAAACAGGCACATTGCCATCAAAAAACAGGTCCGATGAGTTGTTGAACTAGAGAGTGTATAACATCTATAACTATACTAACTTATATGGTCTATGTACTGCTAGCAGGATGTTCATTGTTTGTATGAAGTAAAGACAAAAAATGGGGGGCTGAGGCAAATTACGTAGGCCTCACGACCACCCGAGATGGACATACACACTTATGACAATGGACTACCAAACTTGGAACCTTCGCTGCCTTCTCTTCTTCAACTAGGCTCGTCTCTTTCACTACATCTTCGTCCTCCACCATTCTTCTTCACAGCACTCGGACTCCATCGGTATTGCCTCATCTGGGAGAGTGATTTTCAAGCTCAAGACTATTTCCTCAATCGCTAGCAGTAAACAAAACTGCCTCCGTTTGATGGCGTGCAAACGCTCCAAATAACAATCAAAGCGTACCTCGGAATGGTGCATAACATCCCCTATATCATGTAAAAGAAAGGAACTTGCTGTAATAGACATTGATGAAGTGTTCCCGCTCCCGTACTCAAACCGTACCCATACAGGTGTGGCGGGTAAAATAGAAGAACCCAGTAACTTAGGAAAATATCAGTTTGTGATTGACATTGGAATTTTGAAGAATCCACCATAAGAACAATTCAAATTTAAGGTGCATTCTAATGGTAACAATTCAAATGTAACACTTACATGGAGTCACTGAGGGAGTTGAACCATTGTTATGATCTCAAGAATTGCATGATTTGCAAGTTCATCACAGGTCAACAAAAGTGCAAGAAGTAACTGTAGATTCAGTGCATCCTATGGAGCCATCTAGTCTGGAACCTTAGAAAGATCAGTTCTTTGATGCAATGCAAGGACAAGGACAAGTGGACCAAACTCACACAAGACATTTTAGAAAACATATTGCTTCCCGACACAACAAGAATGAGACAGACAAGAGTCTGATTTTTTTGTTTGTTTTGGTGGGGGAGGGGAATAGGGTAGGAAGCTGAAGAGACACTTGGGTAGATTAGTTATCAATTATTATTGATTAACCTGATTATGCTTAAAGTGTCTGAAGACATATTTCAATTAATTTAGTGCTATTGTGGTTATGAAAAAGTATCATCAAAAGTCTGACCATTGATTCCTAATTTATTTTGCAATTGATTCCTAATTTTTATGTTTGTTTCTGCAATCATATGTAATTAAAAGTTAAAACCAATAGTCCATCAGAAACGAGGACTTGTAGTAATTCCTGTACTTTTGTTGTTTGTATTATTCCATTCTACAGGTATGAGGCTGTGGAGTTACGTGATAGAGATGAAAACAAGTACTTGGGAAGGGGTGTTTTAAAGGCCGTAACAAATATCAATGAGAAGATTTCTCGTGCTTTAGCTGGCATGGATCCGACTATGCAAGCAGAGATTGACAAAACCATGATAGATTTGGATAAGACAGAAAATAAGGTGCAGCTGCTTTCTAATTCTGACTTTTAACTCAGTGTACTGTATTGAACATTAAACAACAATTTTCAATCTTAGCTGTTTGAGTTGGGAACACTTCACACTAGTTGCTTCAGGTGGATCTAAGTAGTTAAAGTCAAGAGATTTTATATTTTTAAGAGTGTTGTAGATAACAGGTTGCTATATATAATCAGTATGAGAATTGGGTTTTATTTTAAAATACTATTCACTTAAATCTTGGCACCTCTGTACAGAGTTGCATTACAGACTAGATTATGTTATAGTGGACTAGTAGAAAGATAATTTATTCAAATCTAAAATCCCATAGATATCTGGTTTTTCCTGTTATTTGAATATAATATCCCATGGATGTATAGTTTTTTCAACCAAGTGATATTAAACATATATCTTTCTCGCTTCTGTTCAAGAATGGTACTTTAAAGTCTCTCTTAAATTTGCTTTCTCATCAACGCATATAAGTGGTGAGCCACTTTCATGTCTACAAATAACATTCGCTTAAAATTAGGACTTCCATAAAGATGTAAACAGAGAAACAACTAGGAGCTTCCATAGAAAAACAGGATAATTAGTGATGAAAATAGTTTCATCGTATTTCTCTGCAAGATAATTTCTCTAAAAATTCTACTGTCTCAGAGAGGCTATTCCATCCAGTAATGTACTATTTCCCCCCCTTCATTGTATAGTTATCATTTCCTTTGCATGTTTAAACTTTAGAATGTTATCACATTTTATATTGCTGCAGGATTTTGTTATGTTCTTCAATTACATTGAAGAAATGAACAGTTTGACACAAGGAGTTTCTCTACTGCTCTAACTACCTCCATAAATGAATTTGATGGTATCCTATCATTTCTTCTTCCATTGTTTTGTGGCTTTACAATAATGCAGGTTCAGGAAAGTCATGTGAGCCTTATACAACACTAACACACTATCAGAGTACATGATCTACTTCCACATCCTCAACCATGGTCTATTTTTCACTCATATGGGACCATTAAATACAAGATAGCATTCCATGAGAACCTCCTAATACTAAAGAGATTTCATTTTACTAACGAATTCGGTAACATCAATGCGGAAGTATTCTATTAGGTCCCTCATTGCCTCAGCTGGAAGTGGATTTATTGCAATTTTTGTTAATAGAGCCCCGCACAGTTTCCCTTCAGAAATATAGTTGGCACTGACATTTCTTGTCAGTAATTTCTTGAGTAAAATGGATTGCATGTCATGTAATGAATATGTTACATTCAAGAGATTAGGCAATCTTGCCAAATCACTTTACCATTTGCATATAGATGCTTGCTACAATGTTTCTGTCACACAATTATTGCCTAAACATATAAATGTTTTCATAGAGAAAATCGTTACTAAAATATTTATCCCTTAATTCACTATTCTATTTTAATATAAAATGTGTGCGTGGCTATTTGTGTTCAGGGAAAACATGCATGTGCATGATTGTGCGTGTATCCGTGTATTTCTTATATATTATGGATGATATAATATATGAAAAAGGTTTATGTTGAAAAGGTCCAAGTGACTTAAGCACCATTCTACTGTAATTCATGTACTAGAAAATTGACAGTTTTTATTTCTACAAACACATATATGGAGATATCCCAATGTTTTATAATCATGCATGTATATATATGGTCTGTTTTGGATGTTATGACGGGTTATTTTGGAGATGGTGATACCATGGACCAACTTGCGAGAGGATCAAGCAAGCTTACAAACTGAGCTTGTTTGACAAAACGGCATATTCAAAGATTTTGACTTTTATATTGTTAGATTGACAAGACCTTAAATTGATTTATTGACAAATTGCTTCAAATATTATTCTAGAATGATAAAGAGTTGGTTGCAAATTTTTAGTACGAGAATATATAATTATCACTAATTGTTTTTTCTCTGGAGCATATTATAAGTCACAACTGTATAGTTAATTTTCACCCGTAGAAAGTTCAAGTTATAAACTATAATGCAGAATGATATTTAGGAATTTAGGCCAGAATTGATTTACATGGTATGAAAGCAGAGTGTTATTAAATCACTTGAAGCTTAATTGAAGTGTTTAATATTATCAAGAGGCTCTGGGTATGCTGCATTTATGTTTAATAAGTTCGACGTTTTGAGTCCAACTTCACGATCCATCTTCAGGAAAGAACTGAGATATTGTTGGTACATTATAAATTCTATTGCCAAATTAGTCCTATGTTCTATGGAATGCATCCCCATACCTTGTTTCTCTGTACCTGCCATGCTGTTCTGGTACTAATGCTATTTTTCTAGTTAAATATAATTTCTAGGATTTTGGGGGTACTACATGGTATCCCCCTTTGTGTGTTTCCCTATTTTCCCATCCTCCCACAAGGGGACTTGTTGGAATGTCGAGTAAATTATATTGGTACTTAAGGCTTACCAACCAATGAATGAAGGAAGTTTGGGAGAAGGGTGCATGTTATTGAAAATTTGAAAGGGTCATCAAAGAAAGGAGAGAGCTTTTTGATATTACCACTGCGAAAAAAGTTGATATTACTGTGTAAGAATTGAAGTACAAAACTTATGAAGTAGCAACATGACAGTCCTTATTGTAAACAATGCAAGAATTAGTAATACTAAGGAGTGTGCAAATGGATATTTATAGGGAAAAATAAAGAACTAGATTGCTCGTTATGTGAGGACTTGGCAGAAGTACTGTTGCATTAACTTTAAATTACAATTACATTTACTTTCAAAATCTTGCCTGACCTCATAATTACATTTACATGATACTTGAACATAAGGAATTCATTGGAGAAAGAGGAGAGCTGTTGATACTGTCATTGTAAAAAATTATGATCTTCAACTGTGAAAGATTTGAAGCACAAAAATTGTATAGGGGTTATATAATGGTCCTTTTGCAAGCAACCCAAAAATTAATGGACTTGGGAGGTGCAAACAGATATTTGTAGGGAAAAAAGAACTATGTTGTACACCATACGAGGAAGTGGCAGCAGTGCTGTTACATTTACTTTCACAATTACAATTACTATTTATTTCACAATCTTTTATTATGTCATAATGACATTTGCTTTCACAGTATATAGCCAAGATGGCATCCACAACTCAAAGCTTGTCAAACTAGTGGAAACTACTCGCGGCTTCTCTCTTGGCTGACCTTGTCTGGTTGTTCAATTATACGGAAGTGGAATGAGCTCAAAACTGCACACAAGAAATATTTGTTCTAGACTAATTTAATTGCATGCAGGATGTTGGTGCTCAAACATGCAGCTCCACAAATCCTAAAGACCAGCACCAAAACCTAAGGCTAGGTGTATGTTGACAAAGGTAATGGGCAATTCTTATGCTCAGACAATGGCATGAATGGACCAATTATTGTGAGTGGGTAAACTTACTTTCAGCTTTAGGCTTTGCAAGGCCAAGGGGGGTGTTCCTTGAGGTCTCAACAACAGGACAATTAAAGAGAAATAACAATTTAAACTCTAGGCCTTTAAGCAGCCATACCCAATATGCTATGAACTCCAAGATTTGTCACTAAGTTCATGTTAGCATCGGCTATGTACAGGCCTACAAGACCTCTAATAAACAGATGATAATTTCACTCTTACCATGCACCAAAAGATATAACTATAGTATATTGTTCCCAATAGATGACTCCACTTAACATTGCACACACATGGGTAAGAGGAAAAACACACCAACATGATTCTCTAATGATATTCCAGTTTAGGGCCGCACAAGATATGATAGTTTACAATATTAAATCATGCAGGTATGGTGGAACCTAACCTACTCCTACAGCTAACAAGAGATGATTAAAATAAAATGTGTTTGGCCCCTCACCAATCAGATCGATGTCTATTCCATTGGGCAACAGAGTCACAACTGAGAAAGAGGATGGAGAATATGTTTGTAAATCAGCAATGGAACCAAGCTTGCACATGCATATGAACTCATGAGGTAAGGAAACCTGCGAATGGACATTCTTAATTATCCATTACAAATCAACAACACCCCACATGCAACAAAGGAAGACCATTGCAAAAGAGTTTGCAATGCTTTAGAATGTTTGCCAACTTTAATCAAATTTTGTTATAATCATGCTAGCAAATGTGGCAAGTGAGAGACAACAACTAGGTTCAAAGCCCCTCTTGAGATATTATAACCTGTCGATGGAGATATCATTTCCAAGCAAAACCTTACAAGACTAGCCCTTCCCCTAATTTACAAACATGCTTCATTATTTACAAAGTTGGACATTCATTGTTTGATACCCTAGAACCTGCTTGAGCAATGACCAACTCCTATATCATTGTCTAAACCTATATATATATATAGCTCTTCAATCCATTCCTGTTACTTGGACGGGAATCCTAGAGTCGTTAACATGATTTTCCAATCGCCCATGCTTGTTGCATCATCTTCATGTGGATTCACACTTGGAGCCATGCCCTCTGCATCAACAACCCATGCTTTTGTACACAAATCATGTTGATGTGGGGTCCACAGGTGTTAGGAGGCATGTGAAAGTCTTCATCCATTTCATCAAGTCCATTGGAGACCGTTAATGGTGGTCTTGGATCGTGTAGGGGAGTGGTTGAGGTGAGTGAAGATTTCTGAAGAATTGTGAGAATTCAACATGGGATCGAACAGTTGGAAACTAGGAAAAGGTGTGAAGGAAATCCACAAGTCAATCGGGTTTTTGCAAAGAAAGAAAATGAGTGATTTGATGATGTGGGGAGATGCAGGGTTTGGTTGCGGAACTGGACAATGGGATGAGGTATGGGGTGAAAGGAAAGATATCTCGAAGTTCATGGAAAGTCCACAAATAGGAGGGAATGGAAGATATGGTGTGGAAAATGCATGAGGGATTGATGTAGGAAATGGATGCGTTAAATGGAAGAAGTCTTGGTGTCCAGTTATATCCAACAAAAGGGGTTGCGAGGACTGCGGGAAAGGAAGAACTGGAGGTGGAAACGAAGGGAAATGTTCGAAAGTCCACTAAAACTCTACAACTTCATAGAAACACCCAAAATGACTTAAAACTCCCAACACAGAATTTTTTGGATTTTTTTGACACTCCGACACATGATAAGAACATGGGGGATAGGCAAGGTACAACTCCAAGATAAAAAATGACCAAGGGAATGCCCATTGAAGGAAATCTTAGATTGGCTATTAGTAATGGTTAAAACTCTTCCAAGGCAACAAAGAGACACTAAAGCGGGAATTTCTCACATTTTTGGGCAGGTGCCAACACAGGAAAGTACCATGGAATCACAACAGGTGAAGTGGGGGGTCATTTATGCACTCAACCGAAAGGACTGCTGAACCATTTGGTTGTTTATGGATTAGATGGGTAAGATTCATACTAGTCAAGTCATGTATGCACTATGCCCATCAATTGGATTTATGCATTTGACCTAATGGGCCAGTGGTCAAATGAGAGGTCATTTATCCACTCGATCACCAAGTTTAGGGTGACAATTGACATCTGTGTGTGTTTGTGCTTGTGCGCGGGTGCATGTCTACATGCATGCACAGTGTGCGCGCACACACATAAATATAGTGTGTATGTTTAACATACATGTGTGTATATATGTGCATATGTATATATATATATATATATATATATATATATATATATATATATATATATATATATATATATATGTCAATGGGTGATGTAATTGGCATATATTGCCATATGTATTATATTTCATATACATATACATATGCATATATATATGTCATATATATATGTATGTATGTATATGTGTATATGTATATATTTTTGTCTATATGTCAATGGGTGATATAGTTGGCATATATTGCCATGTATATTATTATACATAGACACGTATATATGTCATACATATATACATTACATATTGACCTATATATGTATATGTATATGCATATTATATATATTAGTAATTGTATATATATGCCAATGGGTGATGCAATTGACATATATTGCAATACATATTATTATATTGATCCATATACATATACATGTATACATAGATACATACATACATACAATATTCTAAAGGAAAATAAACTTTCCCTAAGGTTAATCTAACTAATCCAATGAAATGCTGAAATGTCCCAAATAGGGTCTGCCCTAAAAGTCTGATTTTCAAAGTCTGAATTCTGCCCTAAATTTCTGAACTTCTAGTTTTCTGCTGAAACCCTAATTTCTGATCTGATTTTTTGCTCTTAAACAAGTTATTCTAGCGAACATAAAACACATCCAAACATGGCAAAAATGATGGCAAATCATACTACACATTGACATTCATCATAAGCATGAATTACACCATGAATTACACAATTTAGGGCAACCAAATTGGTAACACAAGTTTGATTTTCTGAAGTAAACCCTGTTGCTACAAATCAGAATTTCTGGAAATACAATTGCACCCAAAAACATAGGCCAAACATGCCAAATATATCATAGATCCCTGCTGTTACAATTCAAACCTAATGATAGGTTGATACATACCAAAACATGGCAAATGAAGAGCAAATGGTGAAATCGCCCTCCTAGGAAGTGGCACCAATCCTAGGGCATGAACCCCTAATGCAATGTGAACATGACCCACCAAAAATGCTGCTCCAATGTGGCGCTCAGATCCGCTTCAAATGCTGCTATGAATTAGGGATTAAAGAAACCCTAATCAATGAAGAAATCGCCTCAAAATTGCCAAATCGCTCCTCCCAAAGGTGGCGCTCCGATTAGGGCAATGCCTAATGCAAAATGAACATCAAAATGCCTCCAACTGAATGCTGCTCCAATCTGATCTAGAAATCTGAATATGCAAGTCAGCTCCAAGTCTCCGTAGATCTCCAATGAAGTGCAAGTAGGCTTCCGTAATGAAACCTCCACAAAGATGAATTAAGTTTTCGTCCAATTCACCAAGAATCACAAGGGTTTTCGTCCTTGGATTCAAGCCCGACAAGAGTTGCAGCCAAATGAGATAAACTTAATGAAAAATGGCAATGAATGATATGCTGAAATGATCACAAAATACCTTGTATTTATACCTGTCTACCCCTTCTCCTCAAGCTGGCCGACCTCAAGAAATACATGCTTTTTATTTTATTTTAACTTCTTTTTCCTAGGCCGACCTCCTTCCTTGGGCACTCACCTTATGATCTTGGCCGACCACATAAAAAATATTGTTTCTTTAATTTTATTCTTTCTTCTCCAAGAGGGCCGACCCTCTTCTAGGGAAGATAGGCACTCAAAAAGACAAATTAAAGATTTGTCTTTGGTGTTTATTATTTTCTCCTAGGCACCCAAACACAAGAGAAATCATTATTTTATTTTATTTCCTTTTTACACCTTTCCACTCTCCAAGTGGGTCGCTCTACATTAGGGCAAATTATTTGACCAACATTGACTCCAAAAATATCACAAAATTATACCAAGTCATATTCCATCATCGTTTGGCCCTACAAAAATGGATAAGTATGAAAACTTGCCCAATAGGATATTCCCTGAGCCCTCCAGCTTAGCCTACGGGAATGAAAATAGGCTAGCCATCTCCACTAGGTGATTACTCTGAAAATGGGGACATCTCAGCAACAATTAACCTAGATTAATTAATGATGATCTGTGGGCTAATGTAATTCTGAATCAAACGCTGGAGTACAGGAAGAAAATGTGGAGAGTGGTACTTAGCTCAATGACTGAAGAATGAATGATTTCTGATGCAGTGCTGAATTCTGAATTGTCTCTGACCTGGAAATTCTACATTATTATTATTTTTTCCTAAAATTACATACAATTTAAACCTGTGAACGCCCCCAAAATTGAACTACAAAATCAGCAGGACAAAGTTTGGTTTTAGAATGTTACATCAATCCTATGCAATCAAATTGTTTCGAGTACCAATTGTTTATCTCACTAAATATTCATACAATATTTACAAGCTTGTAATCTTTCTAAGCAAGTACCTTTTAAGTTATTTCTCATTGCTTTTGGATGATCTTAATCCAACCTACTTCAACTTTCATAATTGTTCTTAACTTGTTCACAAGTTAGGTTGCATGTCTCTCAATCATGACCATTTTATTCCCTAACGACTCTGGTTATCGCTTGTTAGTTCAAGGTCAATACAAGTTCTATTGCCAACAGGTTAAAATTTAACATTATAACTTAGCCATGTCCATTCAAGACTCTTGTTTGTACATAACAACATTGTTGGTGAACATTTAGTCTATAATATAGTAATTAGTCATAATGCCATAGCTTTAGGTTTTCATTGAGTCTAATCTTAACTCTTCTTAACTTTTGCCCTTTGATAGACAATTGACTGCCAATTGGGTTCCATTAAGATTGATCGTAAATGACAATGTTCCATAGGTTAACCTTTCCTCCTAAATCAGATATTTTGATTAACCCCAACAATTCTCATATCAGATTGAATTGCCTCATGCAATCATTTACATTCTCTACTATCTAGGTTTCATTCCAAGGCTAGGGAGTATCAATGACTTGCCTCTAGCGGAAATAAGTTCAAGAGATTGACAAGCCAATTCCTCTGATCTGTTTTCCTATTTCAGTTTCATCTGATTGCTGTGGACACTTGAAGACTGTTGTTATCTGACCTAGGCACTCTTTTGGTTGCTGTGGACACTTGAAGACTGTTCTTATCAGACCTAGGTGCTCATTTTTGGTGTTGGACACTTAAAGACTGTTGTTATCTGATGTAGGCGCTCTTTTGGTTGCTGTGGACACTTGAAGACTGTTGTTATCAGACCTAGGTGCTCTTTTTTGGTGTTGGACACTTAAAGACTTGTTAGCTGACGTAGATGCTCTTTTGGTTGCTGTGGACACTTGAAGACTGTTGTTATGAGACCTAGTCGCTCTTTTTTGGTGTCTCTGTCACTAATCTTCATGTCTGGTGTGCCTCATGCCCTCTTCTGCCACTTAAGGTTATGGAAACATATCTTAGGCATGTTTTATCGCCCTTGTTGTCACTTGAATGCTGTCCACAGAGGCTTAAGCGTACGCCTACAGTATTATTGTCACTCAAACATTTACTAGGCATGCCCATGACATCCATTTGTCCCTTGAAATCACATCAAGGCTTTGGTATCTTCTGCCATTTCTTTCCCAGGCGCACTTTTAAGTTGGTTTTGCCACTTGAAAGTATGTCAGGTGCGCCCTAGCAGCATGTCTGTCACTTAAAGAACATAAAAATGGACTTAGACACCCCCTGAGACTACTCTTGTCTCTTAAGTCCATACACTTTATCTCCTAGATGCTCAATTCGCTCATTGTTGCCATTAAAATGTAACCTGAGCACCTTTCTTGGTCACTTATGTTACTTGTCTGATGTTCCCAGCCCATCTAGGTGCCCTTTTGTCATGAATTTGTCACTTAAAAGGCTTAAAACAGACTTAGGTGTGCTTTTGACTGGGTTCTGCCACATAAAACATTATCATACATCCTCTAGGCATGCTATATCTCCACTCCTGCCACTAATACTTGCTGCTACATCACTGCAGGCACACAAGGCTATTAGTGTCACTTGGATGGCTGTCATACCTTCCAGGTGCACCAAACATTCATGTTTGTCACGTAAACTATGACTGAATTGATCCAGGCACCTTTTCTTGCTATTGCTGTTACTTGAATAATATCTAGGTGCTTGTTTCAGTCATATCAGCCACTAAAAGACCTGTCATATAATGTTGCCTTTTCATTGAGTCAACATGTGTGGGACCCACGAGCCCATTTCTGTACTTCTCAGTGGGCAAGGGGTGATTGCTAGAGAAGTATATATTGGTGAGGATTGATTTCGTTCATTTGTCTCTAGTACTTTAATGAGTTTTGGACCAGTTCCTATATTTTAGGGGAATTTCCTAAATTTTAGGAGGTCGGTTTGAGGTGGGACCCTCACCATTAGTTTCTTCATGGGGGATTTACCCTAAGGGGACCTCTTTACTGTTGACATTGTTCATGCCCTTGGAAATTTTTAAGTGTACATGTCTGTTGTAAATGCCTTGGGGAAAACTTATTCCTATTTCTTATGGGTGTTTGGAGGGCTAATGGCGATAGGAGCATGCCATGCAACCTCCTGTTGGATTTGGGTGTGAGTCAGCTATTCATAATGCTTTATCGCAGGTCTTCTTGGCGAGTAGTTCTCAAGATATGATTGATTTATTGATCAGGCGTCATGGCTTATTGACTATTATTTTGGCGATTTAATGTTATGACACTAGTGCCATGTTATGTGGTACTTGATTACTAACATTAAAATTGACATATTCTAAGTGATATTAGTGTCATATCAAGTAAAAGATAATTTTTTATTAATTTCTATCGACACTTGGGGGTTTGGAGCATGTCAATGAATAAATAGAGGCCAACCAACATTGAGAGATTCATTTTGTGCTCATTTCACATATTTTCAGAACTAGAGTGGGTGGCTACAACAAGCAGAGCTCATCTATCGATTTAGGGGCGAAAACCCTTGGATCCAGAGATCAGAGGATGAAACACTTCTGGTTTCTTGTGGGAATCTCATCTAGGGATTGCATTGAACTGAAAGCATTCTCATTTCTATTGGCAAACTGATTTGTGGGGTGGCTGGAGCAGCATTAGTTCTGATTCAGGGAAAGGTATTCCGCTAGGTGCTTGATTTCTAATTAGTTCCACACTATTATTATTCTATTGATGTATTTCGGTAGATATTATTATTCCTCTTTTTATATATTCTAGCAGATTTGATCAATAAAATAAACTCTAGTGTTATTGTTAGGGTTTACTTTGTTTATGTAGTGCATTCTTCTTTTCTTCTTGGCATCGTTCTGATTTTAAAAATAAAAATATAAAAAAACTAGATAGAGGGCATCAATATGGTATTAGAGCCAATTTCCTTCCAACCTATGAACCATAGGCAGAGATGGGAGAGCTTTTGACGGATGAGTAAAGTGCAAAATTGCTGTCAAAATACTATGATAGGGATTTAGAGAGGTCAAGAAAGAATTACAGAAAGAAGAAAGAAAGAAATTATATTAACGTCCACGAATGACCAAAAGTAGGTCAATGGGACTCAAGAGAACAACAGTATACAATAGAGAGTTCTAGGAAGAGAAACCTAGAAAGGTCCCACCAAGGGGAAGAACAAAGGTAAAAAATACAAAACAACAAGGGACCACCAAAACAAGTGATTAGAAAATAGGTACAAATAGCCAATAAAGGGGAACAAGAACCTCAAAGAGCAAAGAGCAGTTGTTGAGGAAAACCGAAGAGTATTAAGTATCATTGTTTGGACTAGAAATAGCAAAGCTGCTAGTGCCATCGTCGATCATTGTGAAGGGACCAATACAAGATCTGATAATGCTCATTGGGGAGTGTGGAGGGTCGGGAGGGGTACTCCAACTAGGATCACACCTAACATCCAAGGCCGAAGTAACCCTTGTAGTAGTAAAGAAGCTCGTAATATGCATTTCTCCCTGTGACTGGGGAGGTGGCCAGAGAGGAGTAGATCTATGTTGACGAGAGGAAGTTGGGATGCGTTGTCGGGAAGAAATAATATTGTGACATTAAGGGGGAACATATTGAGGTAGAAGTTGTGAGAGACATTGTCTCATAGGTCTATCTGTGTCAATGAGAGGAGTGGTATCCAAAGGCCGTTTAGGGCTATTGGTCCCCTAGATGTGTTGAAAGGAGGTGATCAACCTTGGGGCTTTAGAATCCCGAGAAACCACATGTAAGGATCTATGTCAAAGGGTAATGGCCTCCCGAAGATAAAGAGCCAAACACCACTGGTTTGAATATCTAAAGTAGAGAGATCGTTGCTTGAGTCTCGATAGAGGCAGTAATATCTCCCTCAAATCTCATAATGAACTCCTCAGTCTCAACCTCTTGGAGGGAGCAAAGACGATAGATTCAGTCAGGGCGAGGAATATGGCGATCTGTCTCAATCCTTAGATGATGGGAACACACCCTCATTTGGCCAAGGGGAAACTATTAGTATTTTTTTATATATATCTATGTCGGCCTAACTATTTCTCTTGTTAATGCTCATCTATGTCGGCAGTTTTCTATTTTTAGAAAACTTGCCTCTTGTACATTGTATATATTGAGCGTTCTCGCTCATTTGTAAATACATCAATTCACAACCAATTCATTTTGCATTTTTCAAATCTTTATGGTATCAGAGCTTTTCGATTTTGGGCGCCAAAAATTGTGAGTTCGATTTTTTGTGGTGTTTTCCTCTGGTTTTTGCGGGCGTCTCCTCTGGTTTTCGCGTGGGTCGACCTGAAGATTTTCGCGGCTCTTGGTTTGGCCGAGCGAGACATTTCGCGGGCTCTTTCTGCCAGTCGTGTTTTTTGTTTACTTCGGAGGTCGCTTCAATTCTTGCAGATGCGTTTTTTTTACCAGTCGCGTTTTTCTGAAGGTCCCTATATGGTCGCGGCTCCTCTTGCAGACGCCTGCCGTTTGTGTCTGCTCGTGATTTCAAGCTAGTGGATTGCTCTGCAAGCCCTTGCGAACCTCCTCTTCCAGAACGCCGTGCGGGTTTTTCTGAAAATCGCCATTTTTTGTAATTCTTGGCCGTGACTTTATTGTGCTCTTGGGTGTTTGGTTTTTTTTTTTTTAAATCGCGGGTCGCGATTTTCCTCTCTGGTTGTTGACCGCACTAGGGTTCCTAATAGACGCAATCTGCATTTCCGATCACAGGTTTCAGCGGACTTTGGGTTCGCGTTTTGCAGGATTTTGGTAGATTCTTCTTGAGCTTGTCATGGTTTCTAGCAGCCATGATTTGCCTTTCTGAGGCATTTTTTTCCTGTATCGTGAAGACTCTTTGTGGGCGCGTGAGCAGTGTTCTTTGGTCAGTTTTCCAATCCTGCGAATCTCTGAGCATTCATGGCCGCCTAGGGCACGGACAGTTTTCGTCTAGGGTTTTGAACCCTCAGCATTTGACGAAAATTTTTTTCGAACACATTCCTTCTGGGTTTTTCGAGACCTTTCGTGGGTACCTGTCAGATTTTTTTTGTACCTCGAAGTTCGTGCCTCATTTTCCGTGCAACCGTACCTGTCTCGAATTTTGTACCTGATCCTGTTCTACTGTTTAGTGTTCTGTCGTTTTCCTGCATTGGGAAACATGCAAATGGCGTCTTTGACCAACTTGATGTTGGAGGGCAGTCAGCGATTTAATGGCAGAAACTATAATATCTGGAAGCAGCGTATGCTGACTATTTTTGAGTATCGCCGCCTTGATGAATTGGTTTTGGGCAATGAAACTCGTCCTGCCACAGCTGGTGCTGATCAGGACAAGTTTGATGATCGTAGCAAAGAGGCTGTCATGCTTCTTAAGCTTTCTGTTACAGATGACCAGCTGTCGCAGATTTCTTCAGGCAAGACAGCTGCTGAGATTTGGAAGCACCTGAAGGAACTTCATGAGACCTCTGATAAAAGCTGGGCTTTCTTTTTGAAGAATCAGTTGTTCTCCATCATGATGGACGAACGTATGTCCTTACAAGAGCATCTCACGAAGATTAAGGACATTTGAGATTAGCTTGAGGCTATTGGTCGAAAAATGGAGGAAGATGATATGGTAGTCATCACCCTCAAAAGTCTACCTAAATCCTACGAGCACTTTGTCGAGACTCTCAACATTACGTCTACGAATGGTGATCTGAAGTTTCCTGAATTATGCAACAAACTCCTGCAGCAGGATCGCTGGAAACAGCGGTTTGGTAGCAGTGCTTCCTCGTCCTCTTCCGAACAGGCATTTGCAGCTAAATCCTTTCAGAAGGATAACAGCAAATTTCAGTCATCTCAGTCATCACAGCCTAAAGGTTCAAATCAACCTTCGGGCAACCCTAAGAAGAACAATGTGCAGTGTAATTACTGTCACAAATTGGGCCATATGAAGAAAGATTGCCGTCAAAGGATAGCTTCTGAACAGAAGAAGCAGGGAGGGTCACACCAGAAGGCGCATGTTGCTGAACTTTCTGAGCAGGAGTCTGCCTTTTACGCTTTTATGGCTAAAAGGTCTTCAGATCCTGTCAAGACTTCTGCTTGGTACATCGATTCTGGTGCTTCACGTCACTTTACTCACAGGCGTGATTGGTTTACCGACTTTTCTCCCTTCAGTGATTCAGTTATGTTTGGTGGAGGTGAGGAGTACCCAGTTGTTGGCAGAGGCACTGTTCAGATACAGTCTGGTGGAAGGAACCTTATCTTCCTAAATGTGTACTACGTTCCTGGTATGGAACTCAATCTGCTTTCCGTGAGTCAAATCATGAGGAATGCTCCTCAGTTGGATGTAGTGTTCAGTGCTCACAAGTGCTCTATTATTGATCGAGAGACCAGTCTTACTGTTGCTGTTGGTCTAGAGGATCATGGCCTTTATCGGCTCATTGACACTGGTGATTCTCCTGAAGTAGCTATGGCAGCCCGTGTTTCCTCTCTCAGCACTTTGTGGCATCAGCGATATGGACATCTCAACATCCATTATCTCTCTCAGCTGTCCCGACAGGGACTTGTTTCTGGCCTACCTAATATTCAGACACAGCATCTTGGAGTATGTTGCACCTGTCAAGTTGGCAAACAACATCGGACTCCCTTCAAGGATGGAGACTCTTGGCGTGCGTCTAAGGTACTTCAATTACTTCATGCTGATATTTGTGGTCCTATGAATACATCTTCAGTTACTGGTTGCAAATATTTCTTGCTTATTGTTGATGATTTTAGTAGAAAGATGTGGGTGTACTTTCTCAAACAAAAATCAGATGTATTTAGTATCTTTCAGAAGTTTAAGTCCTTGGTTGAAAAAGAGTCTGGTTGTAGCATCATCACTCTTAGGACAGATAACGATGGGGAATTTTGTTTTGCTGCATTCTCCGACTTCTGTGATACCCATGGCATCAAACGCCAGTTGACTACACCCTACACTCCGCAGCAAAACAGTGTTGTTGAGCGTCGCAATCGTACAGTTGTTGAGATGGCTCGTTCTATGTTACAGCACCGGAGTGTTCCTAATAAGTATTGGGCAGAAGCAGTTTTTACTGCCGTCTATCTCCTTAATCGCTCTCCTACTCAGGCTGTTAAGGGGAAGACTCCAGAAGAGGTTTGGTCTGGTCGCAAGCGCAGGATCAGCCACCTGAAGGTTTTTGGCTCTCTTGCATATGTTTGGGTTCCAGATGCTCAGCGCTCGAAGTTGGAATCCAAGAGTCAGAAGCTCATGATGACAGGGTACAGTGACAACCATAAGGCCTACAGACTGATAGATATTGACACTGATCGTCTTATCTTCAGCTGTGATGTTGTCTTTGATGAAGATAGAGGACCTTTTCAGTCTTCTTCTTCTGAGCAGTGTTCTGAGGATCAGCCTCACAGTGTTCTTCTTCCACTAGGTCCACCTGATGGGAGGGATGATGCAAAATCTATTTCTGATGATGCACTACCTGAGTTTCCTCCGGAAAATAATCCTCTTCCTGCTGCTCCTATTGCTGCTCCTGAACCTCTTCCAGCTCCTCCAGATGTTAGCACTTCTACTCTCCGGCCTAAATATTTCTGTTGTTAATGCTCATCTATGTTGGCAGTTTTCTATTTTTAGAAAACTTGCCTCTTGTACATTGTATATATTGAGCGTTCTCGCTCATTTGTAAATACATCAATTCACAACCAATTCATTTTGCATTTTTCAAATCTTTAGAAACCTCAAGCCATGTGACCAATGATGCTGGAGATAGTGAGGGCAACAAAGTATACCATTTTCGACTTGTAGGAAATGCTCAACGTAAAAAGCAAGCTTTGGGTTAAGATGCATAGGAGGGGAGGCCCAAGTGACCTAGATGTATTGCTTGTAAATGTCCCTTCTAGTAGCTTTGGTGATGGTCTCCTTTGAAGGAAGGAGTTGAGGAGGAGCTTCCAAGAAGTACATGAAAGGAGGTAGTGTGTTAATAGAGATGCCAATAGAAAGGAGTGAGCTAGCCTCTAAGTACCAACGCTGATTGTGCCAAACTGGACCCTATGATTACCAAAAGTGGAGTCACCCATAGATCTAAGTCCGTGTATGTAGAAAGTAAGCCAGAAGATAGTCTCGAGTAACATGCCTACTGCCATTCTTTTGCAAAATCCAGACCCTACTAGTACGTTTTAGAGAGGGGGAAGCTCAACTCACATAGCCAACCAGTAGTTAGTCAAATATGTCCCATTGTAAAACTCGTTAAGCCCATGTTTATACAAAGGAATGAAAGATCATATTCTAAGATAGTTACTTCAGAGGAGTTAAGGCACGTTCTTTACGGAGTATCAAGGGAAATCGGAAGACTTTAGGGCTATGGTATCTTTTGTTGATTTCTTGTAGATACTTGGGAAGAAGTATTAGGGCGGTAGAGCCAATGGTAGCAATCAAAATGATGATAAGAGAGATTTGCAACATAAAGTTGTAATGTCCCCTTCGTAGGCGTGAGCGATTGGCGGAGACCCTTAGCCTATTTTAATTCCCGTAGGCTGATTTGGGATTTTGGTAAGGGAATAATTAATTAAAATATGTTGTCTAAATTATTCTTTTACAGGCAACTTATATTTAACTAATTATTTTAATAAAGTTGGACAGTTTATTATGAAGTGATTTATTTTAGGGTCCAAAAAGCAAATTAAAATTAAAAGCCACTTTATGGGGGAAATAAAAATGTAATTTCTCGAATATTCTAAAAGGGAGTATAAAAGGTGGATATGAGGAGAAATTCATATTCTTGGCATTTTCATTTCTAAAACCCTAGTTGTGGAGATTGAGCTTTTGTTCAACTTTCAGCCCTAGGACGAAAACCCTATAGCAACGATTGGTTTCGAGGACAAAATACCTCCTAGCCAATTTGTGGTGGATTCATACAGGATTTATAGGTGTGCTGAATGTTAAAGATTAATGGAGATTTGAAAGGAATGTCTGAAATGTCATTTCCAGATTGGTATTTTGTTTTATGCTGGAGCTACAGGTTTGAGATTTATCGATAATCATTTGCAAGCAAATATAAATCGATTTATGGTGGAGATTATTAACAATAACTATTGGTTACATCTTAAGAGTTCATATATTTCTAGCCGCCCTAAATTGGAGGTCTAAGACATCAAACAGGCCATACACTTTTAATGAAGAGGCAACCATACATTTCACACAAAGACAGCCATACCAATTATAGAGTGAGGGGCGTGTGAAGAGGGAATAGATGCGATTCAGTTTGTGAGGGATTTTGAAGGCCCTTATTCCCAGCCGTGCCACTTTTCATTGTTTGTAGACTCTTGCAAAGTGGGCGGTCACCATTAAGGCAGTTTATTGTGTATTTCAAGTGGAACTTGGGAGCACAGCAGTCAAGGGTTGTGCATGCTGCACTATAGAGTCCTGCATATGCAGATATAATGTTAAACATTTTCTATTTCAGTTTTAGTGATATCAGTCCATCATTCACCATTCATCTTAGCATCCTTGAGGTCAGGCAATACGTTAAATTTTAGTTTCAGATTAAGTGCTGTTAGAAAGTTTGAAGTTTGGTTAATATGTGGTGTTCATACAGCTAGATGTATTTCCTTAATTATGTTGCTGTGTTTCTTATGAATTAAATATATGCAAAGTCAGTTCATTGTATGGTTATTGCATTGTCATACTGTCAATCATTTATCAAATGATCATTTTGTCAAACACTTGCAAAACCACATAATCAGTGTTGGCATTTCATCAAACATTTGTGAAAAAAATACAAGAAAATTAGCTTGGCACATTACAAAATTGACTAGCCTTAATGCTCCTATTTATGGCAGTGACAAAATATCTTCTTGGGCATGGTTGTAAAAGTTATAGACATACTTTACACTCAGCCCTATGGTGGAAGAGGATGCCATACAGTTCGCTACATTGCATTTGGAGAGTGTTTCCTATGACTAGTGGCACTGTGGCTTGATAACACAAGGGCACAACCTTGTGCAAACATTTGATAATTTTAGCTAGAGATTTTTGGACCGCTTTGAGTAGAAGGTTGAGGAGTACTTTAGGGAGCTTGCTAGAATCAAACAATAGACTTCAGTGGAGTTATATGTTATTGAATTTCAATGGGTTGCATTTATGGTACCCAATGTATTGGCAAGGAAAATTGCTTTTGTCTTTATTGAGGGTTTATTTGAGCCCCTCAAAGGTCTAGTTAAGGCCTTTGCATCTCATCGCTACAGGATGCTATTAAGAGGGCATTAAAACTTGAGCCTTCTATATGCTTAGGAACATATTTTCATCTTAGCTTAGAGCACCTACTACTAGGCAGTAGAGAAGGACTTTTCAGAGAGGAGGACAATAGGCCAGCAAATTTAATTCATACCCTCAAAGAGCTACACCTCCACCCATTGCACCCATTGTGGCTAAAATGATTAACGAGCAAACTAGAAATGAGCTTGGATAAAAAAAGTGTGCTTTACATGCAAGGAGCATCAAGAGTTGGGTCATAGATGCCTTGGCAAGGGCTAGGTCCATTACATTGAGGTGGTATTTGATGAGGAGGAAATCAGTATGAAACTGATGAATTAATATAGCAATAGGTAGCAAAGGAGCAGATTGTTGAGCATGAGCTTGAGTAGTTGTTGAAGTATAATATCAACACTATCAAAGGTACACTTGCAGCTCTTTTAGGAGCACCACGATATCATTTAGGGTTTATGGAGAGTTACTTGGACAACGGATTATTGTGCTCATTGATAGTGTGGCTATCCATAGATTTATTGATGACGACCTTGTGGCTAAGGGAGATTGAAGGTAGACTTCTTGGGGTTCAATGTGATTGTCGCTGATGGTTTCACTATACCTTACATCAAGGTAATTTGGCAGCTCAAGCTATCTTTGTGTGATTATATTGTATGTGATGACTTCTATGTTGTTGGATTGGGTGAAGCATACATGGTTTTGGGTATAGAGTGCCTGTGTTCCCCTGGGGAATTTTCCTACAATTATCAGTCCATGGAGCTGAAGTTCTAGTCACAGGGGAGAGACATGGTACTTAAGGGCATAAAAGATCCGCCAAATGTAGTTACAACCAAGAGGATGGCGAGGATCTTTGGTAAGGGAGAAGCTTTATGGATAATTAGTTGCTTTATGATAAAAGGGGAAGTTGTTTATGTAAATGACATACCTTCTCCAAAAAATTGCTTATATGGGGCATATGTATACAGCAAAAAGGTTTTGGCATTGATTAAAAGGGTTGATGTAAAATACGCATTAGAATCTCCTAATTGTGTTTCCTATATATCTTTAAGTGATATTTCATATTCCTAAACAAGGAAGAAACATAGGAGCTGAAGCACTTTTTGGTGGAGAAATTCTACTTTCTAATGATACTGTTTAGTGTATTGGCCAACTGATAGGTCTTATGGTTGTAAATACTTGGCATGATGCTAAAAGGGTAGCTGATAAAGTGAGTACAAACTATGATTGTGAGGCATTAAGCCCTCTAGTTTTATGATTGTGAGGCATTAAGCCCTCTAGTTTTATCTATGGAAAGATGCCAGAGAAAAATAAAGTTTCTTTCAAGTTCTAGTATGGTGGGAACCAAAACCCATAGGAGATTTTGCAAAAGGAATGTCAGAAGTAGATCATAAGATTGAATCTGCCGACGTTAGAATTGGTTCTCAGTGTTTCTTTTATTGAGAGACCCAGATTGCATTAGCTGTAATAGATGAAGATGAGTGCATGGTAGTCTACAAGTCATGCCAGAATCCTTGTATTTTACAAACAAGTATTGCAAGTGTCTAGGCATTCCTATTTGTAATGTGTACATTATAAGAAGAAGAGTGGGTGGTGCATTTGGTGGAAAAGCCTTTAGATCTATACCTATTGTAGTAACATGTGCATTTGTTGCATACAAGCTGAAGCGTCATGTTTGAATGTAACTAGATTATACAACAAACATGATTACAACTAGTGGTCAACATCTTGTTAAAGCAAACCATGTGGTTGGTTTTAAAAGTGATGGTGAAATTACGGCTTTGCATGTGGATTTATTTATTGACACATGCTTTTCATTAGATATAAGCGCTGCCCCACCATATAATATAATTCTAGCAATGAAGAAACACAACTGGAGAGCTCTTTCATTTGACCATAAAGTATGTAAAACAAATCTACCAAGCAAGTCTACAATGAGAGGACTTGGAGATGCAGAGGGATCTTTCATTGTTGGAAACATTATTGAAAATGTTGCCTCGATTCTAGGTTTGGATTCAAATGCTGTGAGAGAGAAGAACCTACACACACTTGAGAGTGCCGAATTCTCCTATGGATCTTGTGTTGAGAGTCCGATTGGCTATACATTGCCATTCATACGGGAGAAAATGAATCAATCTGCACCTATGAATGAGAGAATGGAGATTATTAGATATTTTAATGCTGCTAATAGATGGTTTAAGAGAGGCTTTATCCATGGTGCCATGCTTTTTCCTAGTAATGCTCACTCCTAAACCAGCAAGAGTAACTATTTATAAAGATGGTTCTATAAAAATGGTTAGTCTTGCTATAGAAGTAGGAGTTGAGTTAGGTCAGTGAGTTTGGACAAAGGTAAAGTAGATGACATTAGACAACATATGCCCTTGGTCAACTATGGCCAAGTCTAATTGAAGATATCATGTCAAATTTCAAATTGTTTATACAGATAGTATCAACTTAGCATATGGAGGAGTTATAGCTGTAAGCATTGCATTTGAGGAAAGTTGTGAAGCAGTTCAACATCCTTGTAACATTATTTGAGAGACTCACCCAATTGAGACTTTCTTGAAGAAAAGTAGTCTAAGTGGTTTCTCTTGGATGGATTTGATTTTTTAGGATCAAGTCCAATCAGTGGATCTTTCTGCACAAATTTGTTGGGTTCTTGATTCAAACACTTAAAAAATATCTCAATTATGGTGCAATAGCAAGTTAGGTTGAGGTTGACCTCCTTTTATGAGCAAGTACAATACTTCAAACATATCATTTATAATCATGGAAGAAGCTTGAATCTTGTTGTGGACCTTGGATAGATTGAAGGTGCTTTTGTGCAAGGAGTTGGGTTCTTCATGATGGAGGAACATGTTGACAAGAATGGAAAACTTCTATTGGTCCTAGATGCCATTATTGACACATATGAGAAGAGATTGAGGCACAAAACCATTACAAGGTACTTGGTTCGTTGGAGGAGTCAACCCACAAAGGATGCTACTCGGGAGGGGCTAGTGACACTTGAACATTCAACGTTGCATTGCTTGTGGGCAAGCAATTCTGTGAAGGGTAGACTTGTAATGCCCCCTTTTCACTATATCAACATGTGTGGGACACATGAGTCCATCTCTATACTTATTAGTGGGTGAGGGGTTATTGCTAGAGAAGTATACATTGGTGAGGATTGATTTCAATCATTTGTCCTTGTTTATTTTTAGGACTTTTGGACCATTTACTATATTTTAGGGGCATTTCCTAAATTTTAGGTCAGTTGGAGGTAGGACCCTCACCATTAGTTTCATCATGGAGAATTTACCCTAAGGGATCTATTTATTGTTGACATTGTTCATGCCCTTGAAGAGTTTTAAGTGTACATGTCTGTTATAAGTGTTGTGAGGAAACTTATTCCCATTTCTTAGGTCTATTTGGATGGCTAACGGGGACATGACCATGTCATGCAACCTGTCATTGGATCTAGGTGTGATTCAACTATTCCTAATGCTTTATCTCAGGTCTTTTTGGTGAGCAGCTCTCAAGCTATGATTGATTTATTGATAGTGGTCATGGTTTTGTCATGTCCCCTTTTTCGAAATAGCGCTGTGGAGAAGACCTCTAGTCTATTTTCATTACCCGTAGGCTAAGAGGAAAACAAGGGAAATAAATTATAATATTATTTAAGTTGGCCCCAGTAATTTTTAATTTAAGGGGCAACTTAAATAATATTATTATAATAAAATAAAAAGTGTTTTTCAACACTAGTAATAAATAAAAATATTTTTAAATACTAAAATTAAATAAAAAATAAATAAAAAATGTATTCTTATACTATTTTGGAGGGAATTTAAGTATGGACCCAAATTTGGAAATGTTTAAAAGGATGCACTTGGCTTCCATTTACATCATCGAGTTTCATTTGGCATTTTCATTGTGAGCTTTGGCATATGAGTTTTGGCATTCAAGGATGAAAACCCTTGGTCGTTTTCAGTGATCCGGGAGGATGAAAACTCTCTTGGCTCTTGATTTCCGGAGGTGAGGATGAAAACTCTCATTTTTGGCATTGCAAATTCCATCTAGGGTTTGCATGTTAAGCTAATTTGGTGATTTTGTGCAAAATTTCAGGGATCTATTGATTGGATTTGCAAGCAAATGTTTTTTGTGAATTTTTGGAGGTTTTTCCACAAGGGTGAATTGCTGATTTGACAATTTTGAAGGGTTTCTGCACTTTTCATGAGATCGCCTAGCTTCAGAAAAATCAAAAATATTTTTTAAAAATTTTAGAAATATTTTTCAAGGGTGGGCGAACTATTTGGAAGCCATTGGAGGCTGTTTGAGGGGTGTTCCAGCAGCAGTCCGTACACATTTCTTGGCATCATTTAAGGTCTGAAAAATCATTTCCAGCCATCCAACATTCAGATCCACTCCGAACAACAGCTATATTAATTATTTTGAAGGCGAATTATTCTCCAGATATGAGGTACTAACAAAGGGAACATCTGATTTAAGGTCTGAAACCTCTTTTCCAGCGCTGTACAGGCATGTACCAGGTCGTACCAGTCACCATAGTAGCCGTACCATTGATTTCCAGCTAGCTGCCATGGATTTTGGCACCCGTACCAGTCATTATTGCATCATCTGGGCAGCCGGACAGGTCTGATTTCCAGTTTCAGGGGTCTGATCAGCGATTTCTATCAATTTGTGAGTGGTTGATGTTGCAAAAATCCGAATGTTTTATGTATGATCAGCATTGTACTATTTGATAGCATATAAAAATCAGATCTGAATTTTATGATGACATAATCAGCCCTATAAATCAACTCCAGCCATTGCATATCAATAAAATCAGACATTGGCATTAATATTTGGCTCAGTTTTGCATATTTGATGTGATTTAGGGTTTGTACCAGCAAGCATAATTGATATTATTGAGTTTAGATTTACTATGTGATGTGATTTAGGGTTTGTTCTAGCATTTTCATTTGATTGTATGCAAGTTTACTTTATGTGATTTAGGGTTTGTTCTAGCATTTTCAGTTGATTGTGTACAAGTTTACTTTGCTGTTCCAGTTTGTTTTCATTTTCAAAAATCCAAAAAATACAAAAAAAATCAGAATGTTGCAAAAATAAGTGATTGGGGATATTACAAGTTTATTAGCTACTTGAGTGATTTAATTTTATGATTAGTGCCATGTTATGTGGTACTTGATTATTAATGTTAAAATTGAGGGCATCATTATTTGCAATCCACTCAGAATCTACATCAGTCTCGTTGAGGTCAATTGGCTGGTTTTTCGTTGCGGTAAAAAAAAGCCCTAACTCTCCTAATCCTAAATGCAGAAATCAGCATTTAAGGCTGGGGGGTCTTTTTAAAAAAAAATAAAAAAGAAAGGGCATATTTTATAAAATTATAATTTTTAAAAAATAAAAATGATTGTTAATGGAACTTCAAATTTTATAGAAAAAAACTGGTATTTGATTGTTAAGGGACCACTTTTGGTACTTTGAATTCTGTTCTCTTCATTAACAATTTGATAGTTAGTGTTTTGAGCATTAGAACTGATTCTTATTCCTTTTAATGTAGTACTTGCCACAAATTTCCAGCATAGGGTTTAACATTAAAAACAATCACATATATCTATTTCCAGCAGAGGGGTTAACATTAGAAATAGTCACAAATATTCCTTCTAGGTCTCTTCTTAGTTAACGATCACATACTTGAAAGAGATGAAGTTTGAACAAGCCGAGCAAGGAGCAATCATTAGGCGAAGCTTGAAGGAGTAGTCGTTCAAGTCGTCACTGCTTCCCAAACTTATGTGGAAATAATAAGATAAATTTGTTCAATCAAATAAATGAAATAAAATGTGTGTAAAATCCCATTTCTTCCAAAAAGTTATCATTTGAAGTCAAAATAGGTAAAAAATGACTAAAAATCGGTATAACCCACTATTACACATGATTTGGGCATTCAAAGTGCAATTTTTTTGTGATTATTTGGGAAAAAAGCTGCAAAAAAGCTTGCCTGCAAGTTCATAAAACTTTGATTTTGTAATGTCTCCTTTTTCCGAGTGATCACCCATTAGAGTTGGCTAGCCTACTTTATTCCCGTGGGCTAGGTCGGGAATATTCTAGGTGGCCAAATGCTGTATTTGACTATTTTTGCTGAGCAATTTAATGATGAGAAATGACTTTCCATATTTTTGTGATGCCATGGGAAAAATAAATAAATAAAATAAAATTGTTTTCAAGGTGGGCGACTTAGGAGAGGTCCTAAAAATGAATTATTAAGCCCTAAAAGGTGGTCGCCCAAGTTGGGAAAAAATAATAAAAATAAAATAAACATATTTTTCCATTCTTGGTGCATAGAGGGAGGTCGGCCATATGGGAGAAAAGAATAAAATAAAATAAAGGAACTTGCCAAAAGGAGGTTGGCCTTGAGGAGGTTATTTTGGAGGGCTATAAATAAAGGGTGTTTTGGAGTCATTTCATCATTTTTATTGAGTTTATCTCATTTGGCTGCAACGTTTGTTGAGCACGAATCCAAGGGCGAAAACCCTTGTGATTCTTGGTGAGTTGGACGAAACCCTAACTCATCTTGTGAAGGACTCATCACAGAGTTCTATTTGTGCTTCATTGGAGACATTTGGAGGTTTGGAGCATCATTGCATAATCAGATTTGGAGCAGCACTTGTGGTAGTATTTTGTGAGCACATTGCATTAGGGTTTACCCTAATTGGGAGCGCCACACTTGGAGCAGCATTCTTGGTGGTTTTGTGTTGATATTGTCCTAGGGTTTCACCCTAGAACTCGAGTGCCACCATTAGAGAACGGCGATTTTCATCATTGGAGGGTTTTCTCAAACCCTAATTTGCAGCCGCTATCATTTCTTGTGAGCACCACCCTTTGGAGGGTTTGTCTGATCTTCATTCACCATATTTTGGTATGTACAACCCTAGGGTTTAGGGCAGAATTGGACAGCAGCATTCCGGGCTATGTTTGTCATGTTTAAAGCCTTTGTTGGGATGTAATTTTTAGTTATTATACTCAGATTTGTAAGAGCAGAGATATCTTCAGAAAATCAGATTTATATGTTACATTTGGATGCCCTATCTTGTGTTTTACATGGTGGATTTCATGTTTCATATGAATATCAATCGGTAGCATCATTTGGCATGTTTATTTGTGGTGCAGGAGCACCATGTAAACTTTGTAAATAAGGTCTTGTGATAGGTTTTAGGTGATTTGAGTCTTATGTGGGTGAAATAAGGTCATAATAGACCATCCACAATGTAATTGGGGTTATTTTAGTTCATATTTTACAAATACTGTTAATAATGTCATGTTGTCATGTAATGTCAAGAGAGAGAATATGAAGAGTCACTTGGGCATTAGAAAGGTTTTGGTCATGGAATCCCAAGGGACAGTTAGCAAAATGTTTGTAAAAAGCATAAATAAGCCTCTCAAACTTCGAGGCAGGGGGAGAAGAGAAGGAATGATCAGTACAATATCAATTTATCCCAATTTTGCTGTTATATACTCTGTTTTTCTCAGTTTTTCTGCAATTTTACTGTTCCCTGTGACTGTACGGTTCCGTACAAGGGATTTATGGACCAAAAGCTATTGAAATTGATGTAGGCATGAGGTAACTCCATTTTGCATGTGGTTTGAATGGATTTCATTAAGGTTTGAAGTTTTTATGACGACTGTACTGAGAAACGGTCTAAAACACTGTTTTTGAGGGTTTTGAAGACACTAAAATTGCATTTATCATCCATTTGCTGTTAGAATTGTCTAAGGCCTGGTAAAATGAGCATGTGCAGATATTATTTGTAGTGTTTAAGTGATTGGTTGATTGGATGGAGGTCTGGGATATCAATTTCCATTAAACCCCTTTGAAACCTAGCCTAGAACAACCTAACCAAGGGTTCGATGTTTTGGGCAACTTTGTGACTGTTTCTCCTTGTGAAAATGGTGGATTCTAAGGTTTTGAAACATGTTGAAAGGGTTGGAATAGAGTTTGGAAGTTGGGAGAAAGATTTGCACAGTGTTGCTTTGTAAAAGAGACCTAATTGCCCCTTTAGGACAGAATTACCAGTCAATTTTAGAGGGTGTTGCTTCAAAATAACCTATGCCCATTTCAACATATGTTAAATAACTTCCAAATGGGTATTTGAAAAGCCATTTCTTTTGTGGGTTTGAGCCGTTTTCTGAAAGTTATGTCAAATTTACTACTTTTGCTGTCCTAATTAGGCCTATTTGCAGCAGCGACAGTGAATTATTGGGCATGTTGGTTAGAAGAAACCCTAGCCAAGTCTGAGATATGTTGAAGAACTCCTTAATGGGTGTTTGAAATGCTATTCCTTTTGTGGGTTTGATGTTGTCTTCAAGAGTTATGGTCAAAAAACATGCTGACGAGACCTACTAGCATTTGAGTAGCCTATACATGAGATGGACCAGAAATTGAATGGGCAGACTTTGGTAAGGAGTTAGTTGTCGTTGTGTTGAGGTCCCTGAGGTGTAAAGTGGTCTATGTTAACCTTCTATGGTCAGAATAGTTGGAAATCAAGTTATGCCCTCGAAGAAGGAAGTTGCCTTTGAGAAGGTTGTTTGTAAAACTTGCTCATTTGAGCCCATTGTTGTGAAATATGCCTCCATTGAATTGAGTTGAACCCTCAACACTGCATCAATTGGTATCAGAGCTTAGAAAGGTCTGGGCAAAAGAGAGTTTGGTGTTTGTGTTTGTGTGTTTGTGCAGGTTGAAGAGAGAACTTGGTTGCCAAAAGACTAGGTAGAGGAAAACAGAAGAGACCTAGGTGAGGCAAAGACAAAGAGAAGCAAGGAGAGACTTGCTTGAAGAAGGAGAAATGGATTTGTTGAAGAGGTATTTGCTAGGTGAGGGTTCACAAAAGAAAAGGCAAGAAGAAAAAGAGAGGAAGAGGAAAGAGGAAAAGATGAGGCAAATAGAGGTTGAAAAAGAAATAAGAGAATTGAAACAAGCTTTGAAACAAATGGAAGAAGATATGGAAAAAACAAATAGGGAGTTCCAAATGAAGTTGCAACAATTGTGTAGGCAAGCCACAAGTTGGCATTTGACAATTAAGAAGAGAAGAGTTGTATGGCCTATTCAAAGGTTGAAGCAAAAGAGAAGACAAATGAAAGCACCAAAATCAGATGAGAAGAAGTTTTTGTTCGTGGAGGAAGACAATAAACAAGCCAAGCAAGATATGATGAAGGATGAAGCCTTTTCAAACCATGAGACAGCAGTACAAGAAGATGCTATGACAGCAGCAATAGAGGAGTTGTTTGAGCAAGATAAACAAGCAGGGAAGAGTGTTGATGTTGCTGATGAAGAGTTGCAGCCCAAGATGCTTCAGTTTGATTTGGTCATGTTGCAGGGGTCACCAAGAGAGAGCAAAGAACCTAGTGCTGATCAAGTTGCCTTCTATGTTGTCACTATTCAAGTGCAAGTATGTAGAGATGCAGCTAGGAAGCAGATTTTTCCATTGGACAGACCTAGGCACCCTAGCAAGATGTTTGGAAAACCTAAGGTGAAGATCAAACAAATATTGTACTGTTTCAAGGTGGATGGAATGTAGAGTTTAACATACTTCAAAACATAAAACTATTCTAAACAAAGTTGAAATAAAAGCTAACTAAAGTGACCTAAAAATAGGCCCTCAACATCTTGTCCAAAAATAGGACTTTCGATAAAAGTATCTATTAAAAATAGCTAGTTTGATAGATGGACCTTTTGAATGATTTTAATGTAGCTCCTTATTTTGAAACATGAAGGATCCTTTGAAGAAACTTGAAACCCTAATTACCAATCCATTGACAACTAAATCAAACTTCTTATTTTTCATCTCAAGAACTTATAAAATTTAATGACTTGAATCTCAAAGTCCCATCATAGATGAGTTAGTGAAAAAGCCCCCCTTTTGTTGACGTTTCCAGTTTGAAAACTCTAACTGCTTGATCAAATGTGCAAACTGATAACTATTACCTAGGGTTTGAAAAGGCTGAAAAAATATCACTGAAAATTTGAAACCATTGGATGGCTGTATGCAAAACCCTAGGCAGCAAAAAATAATTTCAAATCAAAACCTTGCCTAAACCCTTCAAAGTCTGAAAATCAACACGTGAAACCCTAGAGTTTGCACATAATGATCAGAAATTGGAAAAACAACCTTAAACCTTGAAGGCACCTTGAAAAAAGGTTGAAAAATGATGGCAAATGCTGAAAGTCTGCTATGGCACCCTCCTGCAATGAAGAAGTTCAATGAAAATCTAATCAAACTGAAAGTGGTGCCCTAGAAATTTGATGAAAACCGCTGCAACCTGCAAACCCTGAAATGGTCTAAGAGCGCTCCTTGGTCTTGTGTGTCTCTTAAAACATTGGCATAGTCAAGCTAGGCACTCTCCACCTGGGTAACTGCCACTTAAAACCTACGTTGCCGGTCATGGTACGGGTTCGGTTCGTGGATACGACAATTTTTTTGGCCCGGGTACAGTACGACAACATATATATATATATATATATGTATGTATGTATATATATATTTTGATGTATAAATACGGTTAAGGGAATCGTTCCCATGAGAAATAGTGAGCAAAAATCAGCATGCCCTGTTGGGGCAGGGGTGCCAGGAGATCAACATAGGGGTATCAGTGTCTTTGTTAATGTCCAAGGTCTGTCAGTCCCCAGAGAGTCGGAGAAGAACCAAAGACCTCAATGTCGTCCTGATTGCAAGCAAAGTTTGCTAGTTGATCTACTTCTTTGTTTGCCTCTCTATAATAGTGAGCAATGGTGTAGTCTTCGATATCAGACAAGCAGCTCCAAACAAATTCTGCAATATTCTTAAGTTTCCAATTTGGTATTTTCATTGTTGTGATGGCATTGACACAGATCTGGGAGTCGCCTTCAATATCCAAGCTAGAAATTTGTTTTTCCCTGCACTTTTGGAGGCCGGCCAAGAGGGCCTGGAATTCGGCCTCATTATTTGTTCCCTCTGCCAGTTTCTTGGACAACGCCCATGAGGTTCCCCTGGTCATCTTTGAGAATGCAACCTGCTCCTGAAATCTTGGCATTTCCTTTCGAAGCCTCGTCAAAATTTAGTTTTAATCTACCTCTGGGAGGGGGGTTCCATTTCACTTTTGCTCTTTTAATCCTTTTGTTTGTGTGCGGACCGCTTGCAGACTAGGAAGGGGAAGCCTTAAGTAACTTCCATTTTTTCATGATTGAGTTGTCCTAGCTTGTGAAAGGTTTTGGATTTGAGTGGCCTTGTTTCGCCACAACAGTCTCGCAAATGCTCGCTTAAATTTTCTTTTGGACCTCAGCAACAATGAGTTGTGTTTCCCTGAAGATACTATTGTTTCGTTCCCTCCATAGGTGCCAGATTACCAAAGAGGGGGAAGCTACCCAAATTCCTTCCCAGAGGGAGTTCCTGATTCTTGGCCATGAGCGAAAGAGCTCCAAAAGATCTACTGGTAGAGCGCCTGCCCACCCCAGATTGTTAAGTAGCCAATCCTAGCATTTCTTGGAAAATTCACAGTTAAGCAATAGGTGGTCTGCTGATTCCTCATCCGTTTTGCATAGGACACATCTGGACAGACTTGGGATACCTATTGTCTTCAATCAGTCCCCCGACAAAATCCTTTTGTGGAGTGTCATCCAGGCGAAGGCCCTAGCTTTGGGAAGGCACCATTTGCTCAAGCAAAGCTCCGCTAACCAGTCGGTTTTTCCTAGTGTGGCTTGTTGGATTTTGTAGCCCATCTTGTATTCTCTTGATTTTGCCCATGTTCAATTCAAGCGGTCCTCCTTTGAATTTATAAAGATCTTCCTAACAGATAGTACTTGTTTGAGAAGGGCCTTTTGTTCTTCCGGCGTTGTGACATTGTCAAAATCCTTCCATTGCCAGGCATCCGAGATGGTTCGGAGAGGAGAGATGTAATCAATAACTCGCGTGCCCCATGTGCTGGAGAGAATAGCCATGATGTCCTATAATCTTGGATCGTTGACCAATGGGGGGAAGGCATTCCAAGAATCTTCTCAAAACTTGGTTGTGCATCCGTTGTTAATAGTCTAGGAAAGATGATCGGTGATGATTGACCTGCATTGGATTAGGAAGTTCCATATATGTGAGCCTTTTGGAGGGTTGGGTGTTGTGAGGATGCGGAGGGGATCCTCATTGTCCAAGTATTTATGTTGCAGAAGTTTACACCAATGGGCATCCGTTTCCCTAAACAATTTCCAAATCAGCTTGGCTCCAAGGGCGATATTTTGTAATTTGATTTTCCTAATGCCCAGACCTCCATCCTCTTTGCTTTTACATGCTGTCTCCCAACTAATCAGTGGGATGCGTTTGGTGTCTTCCGACCCTTCCCAAAGGAATTTCTTGAAAATACCTTCCAGCACCCTATTTGCTTTACATGTGATCTGTGTACTTGAGAGTAGGTAGATTGGCATTGCCGATAGGACGACCTTGATCATGGTTATTTTCCCGGCCATAGAAAGCCATTTGCCTCCCATAGATTGGTTCTCATGGCTCCTTTAAAGAGGGGTACCCCTAGGTATTTGCCCGACAGAGTTTCGGTGTTGAACTCCAGAATGTCTACAATTCTCTTCCTCATGCTGCGCTTGGTGTTGAAGAAGTAGATGCATGATTTTTTGTTATTGATACATTGGCTAGAGGTGTGTGCGTAGCTTTCCAAGGTGCTTTTGATATGGCGAGCTTCCTCAATGCATGACTCCTCGTAGAGGATTGTGTCGTCTGCAAATTGCTGATGAGTGAAGACAGGGAGATTGTCTGCTACATGAATTCCTTTCCAATTATTATCTCTTACTTGTGCTTTGATCGCTCAGCCAAGCGCATCCGCCATTATTACAAATAGGAAACGTGAAAGGGGGTCCCCTTGGCGGAGACCTCGCGTAGGCTCGAATAAACCCACGGGGCTGTCGTTAACCAATAGAGTATCTTACTGTGGAAATGCAGTTGAACACCCAAGTGAGCCATTTATCGCAGAACCCCAATTTCTTCATGATAGACATAAGGAACCTCCAATCAACTTGGTCATAGGCTTTGCTTATGTCTAATTTGATAACCATGCATGATTTGAGGTGTGTATAGAGTGAATTGTAATGTTCCCTTTTTGGGACATTTCTAACCTCATGGGAAAACTTCAATTTTCTCGAGAAAGTTGGGTTGTTCATGTTGAGTTCCTGACAGTAGCAGTGAGTTGGGGAGAACTTCAAACTTCTTGGAGTGCTTGGGTTTGGTTAGCAGTGATTTTGGTTCTTGGAAATGAGCTCAGTAAGCATCATGGATCAGTTTGACACTTTCAAAAGTTAATTCCAACTTCTAGTGGCTTCTCCAAACTTCTTTGAGAGCATGTCTATTTATTTTAAGTCACCCAGTTGGCATCATTCTTCATCCCAAACCTTCAAGATCATGTTGGTATGATTTATTTTCAATTCACTTCAGTTTGGGATTTTCCGTAAAATTGGGTGAACTATTGAGCTATTAATTATTATATTCACTTAAGTTATCTAATGTCGTAAATATTTCAAAAGATAACTTAAGTGTAATAGCTCTTCGGAAAGGTAATTAAGTGTTTTAAAAGAGACACTTAAGAAAGTGGACCTTGCACATGAAATATTAATATTATTTCAAATAAAAGTCTTTTGGAGAGGAAAAATTGCTTTTTGGAAAAAGAAAAAAAAGTGTTTTTTTTTCGAAAAAAACAACGAAAAAGCAAAAAAGTGTTTTTTCGAAACAGCAACGAAAAAGCAAAGCGCTATTTCAAAAAAGCAGCGAAAAAACAAAAAACACTTTTTCCTAAAATAGCTCCAAAGGCAAAATGTTATAAAAGGGAGTTGGAGCTCATTGTTGAGGGTTATGCTTTGGATTTGATATTGTTATGCTTCTGGATTGAACTTGGAGTTCTTCCATTATCTCTTGAGGACGAAAACCCTCTTGTAGATTGGGTGTGGTTTCATTCAGAAACTACCATTGTGCTAAAGGCGGAGCTATTGGAGCAATCTCATACAGAGTTTGCTTTTGTGCCGAATGGATTTTGTTGTGATTTGCATTTGTTTCTCTTTTGCTAGATTGATGCCCTTGTCTTGAGGTTTTGCAGTGGAGTTTGGTGTGTGGAGTTTGATGGTGATTTTGGCGTTGGATTTTGGGTTGAAGTCATATGTTTTTTTCTTGCAAATCTTATGGATAATTGTCATGCCCCTATATTATAATTTATATTTTAATATATTTATAAATTAATTATTTTTTATTATTAATAATAAGAGTTTATGAGTGCGATTATATTATTATTTATATCTGAATTTGATTAATAAAAATCTATTATTAACACATTTAAATAAATGCAATTGATATTATTAAATAAAGCAAAGATATTAGTATATATATTAATAAAAATATTATATTATTTATATATATAAATGAAATAAAGATATTATTATATTCATATATTAATAAAGGTGTTAGATAAAATATATATATATATATATATATATATATATATATATTAATAAAGATATATTATATATCTATATATATAAAAATAAAGATTGCCTTTTAAAACAAATAGCAATGTAGTAATCCCCGAACTCTTCCCAGCCTCACATATTCTTCAAACTATTTATGTATGGGCCCCACGAACCCCCTTCCAAGTCAGCAAAATTGCCTGCGGGAGTATATGGAAGACTTTCCCAGCAGTTATTCCTTAATAAGCAGCAACTTAGTTAATTAAAATAATGACTTATTTAAAGGGTGCAGCGAATATCATAGTTAAATGCAGATACTAATCTTAATAAAGCAGCGAATATATTTTATAAGGCATAAGAAGACCGGTAAATAAGGGGCGGCGATTCTTATTGAAGAGTCATAATAATGTGAAGGCTGCAAGGCAACCAATGACCAAGGCACAAATAATATGAGATATACTAATTCCAATGGACAGCTATGTTATTAAAGGCCTTAATTAAAGACCAGTTGCTGCTAATAAAACAGCGAATCCTTAAAACTATGACCCTTACCAACGGTCATGAACTTTGAATAATATAAAAGGTTCTTAAAGGATCAATGAGGGGATCTCACCAATCATCTCACCTCATACAATATCGAAGAATCCAACTTACAATCACAAAGCAGCGATCATCTCAAAGAACACCGTATAGAAGAAGATTCAAGAGGCAGTCCGTTAATAAATATATAAACATATTGATCCCTACAGCAGCAGCACCACAATATTAATCCACTATAGCAGCACTTAAACGTCTATTCCAGCAGCGGCATACTACATCTCAATCAATTCTATAAGGTATACTTTCAGTACCATGAATCAATGTTATTATCAGCAATTCAATCTAGAGAAATATACATATACAAATATTGGTAATCTGCCATGTAAGAGGCAAGAAAAGTGCAATATATTCATCCATCCTATAGTGATGGAACGATATCTAATTCCCATAAAGGGACAATAATCATAAGAAAGTGCCATCTTGGTGATCCATAAGATCACTAGATTGGGAAGTCGAATTCTTTAATGGTATGATTCTTAACCCTGCTCATGATATACTAGGGATGAGAATAAGTGGCCTCATCATTAATCTTAGCTAACACCCTATGAGAACGTGTAGTTAGTTAGGGAATGGCGGTTTAGTAATCTCGCACCTAGGTGACTCTCAAGTGGGTGAAGTATTGCCGGGTGTAGCATGAAGCCCCTTGAGCCAAGTGGTGAAGTATTGCTGAGTGTAGCATGAAGCCCTTGGGCCTATGGTTGCTTAGATAAATTGTTATTAAATGGTTTACACGGTAGGTGACTCTCAAGTGGGTGAAGTATCGCCGGGTTTAGCGTGAAGCCCCTTGAGCCAAGTGTTGAAGTATTGCCGGGTGTAGCATGAAACCCTTGGGCCTACGGCAGTGGAGTCTTGTTATCTAGCGCCCTAACGAATAGATGACCATCTCCATGGGGTTAATGGTTAGATTAGATTAATAATCAGGCCTGAGGAATAACTCTCCCAAAGTATATCATGAGATCTCCATATGATAGGAATGAGAAAATATGAAATATATATAATAGTGTATTTGATATTGATTATGTTTATGATGTTACTAACCTTAATTAGGGTATTATGATTTCATAATGGATTTATTAATTACTAATGTTTTCTATAAGAAGTTACATTTGTGTGCAAGGTAAAGAAATCTAAAACTTCTTAAGAGGGGACATTACAATAATAATTTACATACCTAGGCACCATTGATAGTTGATTACTTTGTCATGAGATTGGACATGGAGAATCTATGATTTGGGACTGATCTAAGGTTTTGTTCATTGCTGTCATGGTATTTTCAGACATGCAACAAAGTTACAACAATGTCAAAAGGGACTTCAATTAGAACTTCCATAGTTTCTTGTATGGTATATTTTGGTGTTCATATTGATCAGTTAGCGTGTTTCCTTCCATCATTTATGTGATTTGCACGATCTAACTTGTTTCAGCAGTTCAATCAAGTTGGAAATCAGGGTTATTGAATGTTATTGCAGCCTATATTTATATTGTGAATATTTAATTTAGTTGCAATATTTCATTGTAACCCCTGGAAGGTAGTACCGCCAGTGGGATTGATAGTTTAATGCTTTGGTTTTCTTACCCCACTGAATAAGTGGTTTTGTAATGGCTTCCTACTGAATAAGTGGATGTGCCTAGTTTTCTTTCCTATTTCTCCTATTGAACGAGTGGTTGCCTGCTACATAGTGGATGTTTCCTTTCAGTTTGATTCCCACTGAATAAGTGGATGTTTCCTTTCAGTTTCATTCTGTAATGTCCCCTTATAGATTTGCCCTAGATTAAACCCTACAATCACAATTATGATACATTAGGGTTAGGGAGATGACTTACAAGTAGTTATTTCTTCATTATGCTCTTGAATAGAACTCCTACAATCATCACATAGAGAACACAAATACAATATATATACATATAAACTAATGCCATTCTTAGGGTTAGCTGCAAATATATCAAACTCATAATACAATTCCAACACTATCGAGATAGGGACATGATAGGTTTGACCCAGCCAACCCATACTAAGCCCAAGAGCGGAACTTTGGCCCTCCTGGCTTTGGTGGCAAGACTTAGACATCCACCAAAGTGGGGTACTTAGCAGACTGCTGGTCTTACTTCCCTATCCATGCCTTATCACTTATAATTAATAACTCATCATGGTAGGAATGGTACGGGGATCATAGCGGAGTTCTCAGTTTATCCAATCTAAGCCCAAGAGCGGGACTTTGACCCTCTTGGCCTTGATGGCAGGGCTTGGACATCCATCCAAGGTGGGGTACTCAGATGGAAACCTTATACTCTCTTACCTATGTCTCCTTCCCTTCCTCCACGATGAGGTTCCATATATTTTATATCTAAAAGATATTGAATGCATAAGAAAACAATATCATATACTGTATTATTATCTCGTATTCTATACATGATTCATTATACATAAGTAATGTAAATTGCAAGGGATATTAATTCTTTATTGCAACTATATTATCAGACTTACAAATTATTATTAACATATGTTACTTACTCTGATTCTAAGTTCTTTGGCTGCTGCTCTTTCTGCAGATCTGACTGAATCTCTGAATCTACAGTCTGCCTTTTATTTCCTATTTCTAATACTTTTAATATTTTCTAATGTCTTCTTCTCTGTATTGAATCCTATAATATCTCTGCTGCTTGCCCTCCTGAAATGCCCCTCAACAATAATATATATATCTCATGTTTGAATGAATGCATCACTTCCAAGGGTGGCGTCCTTCCACCAAATCGCATCTCTTAATAAATGGTTTGTTTATCCTTATGGAGTGCTGCATTAATTCTGATTATTTTCTTATACAAATCACTGCTGAGGAGACGCTTTGTCTTATGTGTTAGATAATAATAATATTATGATATAAATAATTGCTGACAGGTATTGATGCATATATTCAATCGGGTTTATGACACATTCCCACGATTAAGTGGATGCCTGTTGCATAAGCAGATGCCCACTGAATTAGTGGAAGTTGTTCTTAGTTGTTGGTTTTGGTTTTGAATGCTAACTCGGAAGCACTTGTATGCTCTCACCTTGCCCACATCGGGATCTAGGTGATCAAAAGAGTGTGGAAGAATCATTGTTGCACTTAACTTCTGTATTGTTTTGTCGTTTTCAAAAAACAATTAGGGCAGCTTATTACATGAATTGCTTCGTGTGCTATAATGACGCTATTCATGATAGAGTGCCCAGGGGTAAAACCACATTGATCTTCTGAGATGATCCTTGGGAGAATGCTTTTTAGTCTGTTCACCTCACCCTTGAAACAATCTTATAAATCAAGTTGCAAAGGGAGATTGGACGAAAGTCAGAGAGGGCCTCCACATTATTGACTTTCGGGATTAAGGCAATTAGCGTAGTGTTGATGTCCTTCACAATTTTCCTTGAGATTCTGGACTCCTCCACCATCTCCCACACGTCCTTGCCCAGTATGTCCCAGAAATGTTGGAAGAAACTTGTAGGAAAACCATTAGGCCCTGGTGCCTTATCTGCTTGCATTTGGAAGACAACGCTTTTGACTTCTTCCAATGTTGTGCTTCTGCATAGCATCTCATTATCTTCCTCTTTTACCAAGTCTAGTGTGAGATTTAGAAAGGAACTTTGGCTTTGTAGATTTGAGGCTTCTGTGTTCGCAAGGAGGTCTTTGAAGTGATCTTCTGTGGCCTTTGGGATCAACAGTGGGTCTGTGATAGAGTCTCCATTTTTGAGCTTTAGTTGTGAAATCTTGTTGTAAATTCTACGGGCCTTGGTTGAATTGTGAAAGAACTTGGTGTTTAAATCTCCACTTTGGAGCCAGGTTTCCCTAGATTTGGATCGCCAATAGATCTCTTCGCGCCTAAGGGTTTCCTGATGATCTTGGAGCAGTTCCTTTTCTATTTCAAATTCTGAGTGCCCCATGGCTTTGTCCAGAATGGATTCATTTAGTGATAGAAGGGCCGCTTCAATTCTTTCTTTTTCTTTGAAGATATTTTTAAATGTGGAAAGATTCCATTCCTTCAGATGGTTTTTGATAGCAATGAGTCTTTTTGCCATCATGAACATTTTGGAACTCTTCTGGGTTTGAGATTCCGTCCACCATTTTTTCATTAGTTTTGGTAGAGATTCATAATAGAGCCACATGGTTTCAAATTTGAAGGGGCATCTTGCCTGGGCCTGGTCATTTATTATGGAGAGGGTTACTGGATAGTGATCGGAATTGGATAAGGGCACAATATTGGACTCCAACAAGAAGGATTCCTCAAACCATGTGGTGTTTAGGAGGAACCTATCAAGTCTTTCCATGATGTTGGTGAAGCCTTGTCTTCGATTTGTCCATGCGAAGGAACCATTTTTTGGGTCCGAATCCATGAGATTGAGGTTGTTGACAAACTCTTAGAAGTTTCTCTGCGCCCTGCTAATATGAGATCTGCCTCCTCTCTTCTCCGTATTCGATAGAACAATGTTGAAGTCCCCCCCAATGATTAATATATATGTATATATTAATTATATATTTAAGACTAAAACTTAAAAACAGTAATACTCATAATTGCCAATAAACAAAATAATAACATGTAAATATCTAAATACCTCATAACTTGCAATAAGGAAAATAGTAAATACTCATGAATTGAAATTCATAATTTAGTGATTTCTCAAAGAGTCAAATGTCAATACAAAATGAAAATTACAATCAATATTCTGATTCATTGTTCAATAAGCATCATATGGGTCTTCATCAAAAGCATTATAGTCAACATTTGGGTTCAACTTCATTTGAACCACAATCAATTGGAAAACCACTCCCACTAGCCATGTTCGTGTCATGTGTAGTTGTCTCATGCTCCTCATCAATAGAGACTTTTGCAAGCTGTGTAGTAGTAGCTTCTAAATCGGCACACTCAGGAGGTAGATCCCAATTTCTTGTCACCCCCTCATTGTAATTGGGGTTCTTATATGACAAGAGACGCAAGTTGGAGTGCACAAAGACTAAATCCTCAACCTTTTTTGCACCCAATCGGTTCTATTTAACTGAGTGAATAAAGGAGTATGTACTCCAATTCCACTCAGTTGAAGATGAACTTGCAACCTGTTAAATTTGCATACCATACAACTTACAAGTTACAAACTTACAACGTTTACAATTAAAAAATTATAGAACATAAATTATAAATTAATCAAATTAATACATAGTAGGGAAAGAAAAATGAGGAAGTTAATTTTAAAAAATAAAAAGATGCATACTTGAGATTTGCATGAGGTTGAAGGTGAAAATAGTCTTGGCCATGTAGGTACTAGTGTACCACCATTCATGGGCATCTTTCTTGTACTTGTCTTGAAGAGAAAAAGCATCTTGATTCTTTGAAGATATGAACTCTCCAAACTCACCTAAGACAATTCTCTCTAAGTCTCCATCTGGAAATAGTCTTTTGAATGCAGTTTTGTACCCAATAGCAACCTCTTTATTTCTATATGGTGCCACCCTCCTCGGTAGGGAAAGTATCTCTTTGCTATAATACTTTGGAGACAAAGAAATGCTAAGAGATGCAAGGGTGTGGTCATCTTGTTCCAACGCTCAAAAATGATCCTTTGCACTCTTTTAAAAAATGCTTTTGTGGGGTCTTGCTCCTTGGCTTCTATTATGGTCATTTTTTCAACCCTGGAGTCCATGCCATCATAAATCTCACCCAAGCATGGTCGATCCGTATTTGCATACCTAATCATCCTCATGATGGGCTTAGTGAAATCCAAAACATATTGCACATGAACCCACCACTCATCATCAAGGATCAATGCTTTGATTTTTTGGGCTTGCTCTGTCTATGATTGCCTCCATACACTCTAAAGAGTGTCGATGACCATGGCACTCAATGCTACTTTCACCTTCACAAGTTGTCTCAAGGCGATTGTGTGTGATGCGAAATGAGTTTCAGCAACCTAACACCATGTAAACAAAATAAATTAAAATTTAAATAATAAAAAGTAGCAACTTAGCAAAATTTTAAAAATATTAAATATGCTAAAAGTAAAAAATAAAAATAAAATTACCTTCAACAACTCCAATTTGGAGAAGGTCCTGAAGATGGCTTGTGACATATGATGATTAGTCACAAACATTTGAATCTCCTCAGCTTCTGTGTAGATTTTTTTGACCCACTCAATCTCTGTGCCAATCTTTTGCATTATCAAATTGAGTGAGTGGACAGCACATGGTGTCCAAAAAATATGCCCATCCCTGCCCTCCACTATATTACCAGCTGCCCTACAATTTTTAGGATTGTCCATTATGACTTGGACAACATTTTCAAATATCACCATTTCAATGGATTCTATGAGGATGTTGGAAATGAAAGTTGCATCTTTCACTTGCTCTTCACAATCTACTGCTTTCAAAAACATTGCCCCTTTAGGGAACACTGCAATGACGTTGATTACTGGTCTATTTTTGCAATCTTTCCATCCATTAGAAATGATGGACACACTTGTTTCGGGCCATGTATCCTTGATTGCTCTCAATGATGCCTCTACTGAAGCTTTCTCCTTCACCAATAAGGTGGTTCACACCTTTTCATATCCAGAACTAACATAATCAGCAGGTGCATTGGCAATGGCCGTCACCATATCTTGCCAATATGGTGATCTAACAAGGTTAAAAGGAAGCCCATTGCCATAAATGCAACGAGCAATGCTCTGATCTACAATCTCCCTCGCTTCATTGTTGAAGGCCCTTTCCAATGGGCCTCTTTTACATGAAACATTCTCTGCTAGGGCAGATGATGACAATGGCATGAAAGGATGTGGGCCAGCTGGTTGTGATAAGCCACTAGGAGGTTTCGTTACACTTTTCTTGGCAAGAGGATGTGCTTTTTCCTTTGATCTATTGCTAACCATGTCGGCATCTTCTTGTTCTTTAATGTAGCTGATTATTTTTTATTGGGCCCAAGACAAGCTCTTATTCCCAAGTTGGGAATAGCACAGAAGTGAGCTTTCACTCTACTGTATGAGCTCTTGTACTCAATTTTACATTGGCTACAACGCCAACGATAACCCCCACCACCAGGAAGTTGTTCAATTATTGTTGTATGTCGCCAAAGAGGTGACGCTCCATCAATTTTAAATGAATTCTTTGCATTTTGGGCAATTGAACCAGAACTACAAGCCATTCTATATGAACCTGCAACAAAAAACATTACAAATTTACAACCCTGTAACTTAAAAAATAAAAAAATCGGCATTATAACCCCTTATTATGCATAAAAAAGTTCAAAAAAATATTCAAAATTTTGGAAAAACAAAAAACTTGAAAAATATTGAAAAATCTTGAAAAAAATAGAAGATTCACTCACCTTTGATGGTTAAATCTTCTTTGTGCAGCTAGTCCTCCCTTGTTGATGTAGATTTAACTCTCCAATAGCCCTCACCTTTGAAAAAAATTGAAGAAACCTTCAAAACCCAACAATGGCAGCTTGAAGGAAAAAAATGTTGTTTTGCTCTTTTGTGTTTGTCCAATGAGTGAAAGGAGTAGTTATGCCCTCACTTTAGGGTGAAATTGTGCTTTTAAGTGTTTTTTAAATGTTTTAAAATGTATTGTTTTTACTTTTTGGGCGCCCAACACCTGCTAGGTTCACCCAGGGTACTGCTCGGGCAACCCGGGTTCCCTGTGGGTCCTTCGGGCGAACCCGGGCAAAAACCGGCCGAGGACCCAGAGCCGTATCGAACCCATACCGGTACGGGGATTGTTCTTGGGGAACCCAGTATCTTAGCTTAAAACCTATTCTAAACCCTTGAGGCATGCTTCCGGAGGGTTATTGTCACCTAAGGATGGGCTTAAACTACTAGGAGCACTTTTTGACTGCTCTTGCCACTTCAAGTATGGGTTTCCCAAAGCCATACCGAACCCATACCAATATGGGGACTGTTCATGGGGAACCCAATAACTTAGCTTAAAACCTGTTCTAAACCCCTGAGGCATGCTTCGAGAGGGTTATTGTCACCTAAAAATGGGCTTAAACTACAAGGAGCACTTTTTGACTGCTAATGCCACTTAAAGTATGGCTATACACTGCTAGGTGCATTTCTTGATGGTTATAGCCACTTACATTTTGACAATAAACTACTAGGAGCACTCCTCTGGTGTCTTTGCCACTCAAACTTGGCATTCTCCCTTTAGGCATGCTCCAAAGAGAACACTAGCACTTAACCCTTGGCAACACCTGGTTAGGTGCACTTTTCTTTTGTCTTTGCCATCTTTCTGTACTTAGATTTTGACTTTCTTTGGACTGATATATAATTAGACAAATACTAGGCCTTTGAATCATGAGTTCCTTAGTCTTCTCCTTCACACACGACCATTACAAACTGACCATAAACCTTTAGAAATGACAAGCCTTGCTCAAAATAGGACAAGCAACCAAGGCATCATCATGACACTCAACTTTGATATAGGACAAATTAACAGATGGACACGACAAAACATGTAATAAGGACTTCAACATCAAAAGTTTCGTAGGGGTGCAATGCCATCCTATGAGGGGCAACAACTAAGCTACATATAATGTATTTAAGAAAAACCAGAATGATTTATTGGATAGTACTTGATGAAGTTATTTGAATTATCCTCCAATTCTATCTTTTCATAATGGGGCAATAAGTTGCAGATGGTTGGAGTTTCAAACTAGTGATGCTTTATGCCTATGGATACCAAGGAAAGCCCATTTGCAGAGTAGTGTGGTTTGGTAATAGTCTCCACTCTTGCCCAACCAATTGTCTTTTGGTTATTGTTTCATGGAGTTGATAACAATTGGAGTCTTCTTTATTTTTTTAAGAATCAAAATAATTTGAATTTATTTTTGTTGTTTATCCTCTACCATGAAAAGTAGGAAGATGACGAGTTCTTCAGAGTTAAAAAACTCAGCCTCCAACTTCTGATATCATTGCCCTGCTGTTCTGGGAAAAATGTAAATTTTAGTCTTTCCAACTTCTTTTGGAATTAGACTTTTGGTTTTTATTAGTAATCTAGTCCTATTTAATCTATTTGCAAGCAGAAAAATCTAATTTGGTTTTACTACTTATGAAAAGAGTACATCCATGTTGTAGAAATGGAATCTATATGCTATGGTAACAATCTCCAAGTATTGTTCCTTATAAAAGGAAAATCGTAAAATTTGTTATTTAATTATTCTTCAAGTGGTTTGTTTCGATGACCTCATGAAAAATAGTTTCTACAAATTTGGATGTTAGTAACTAATCTTTATTCCAGGGTGAGCTTGGAGCAAATGCGATTTTGGCCGTATCAATGGCAGTTTGTAAAGCTGGGGCTGCTGAAAAAGAGGTGTGTAGAAACTTCTCTACATTGTTGCTTGAAAAATGTTAAGACTTCTTCTATTACTTGAGAGTGGGATTTCCATTGAACTTCTTTTGTTAATGTATTGAACTTTTATTCAGGAATTTATAAGGTGAAATGCAACTGGTGATGTATGTTGGCAGGTCACACTTTATCAGCATATTGCTGATCTTTCAGGAAATTCAAAATTTGTTCTTCCGGTTCCTGCATTCAACATAATTAATGGTGGAAAACATGCTGGAAACAAACTGGCTTTTCAGGTATCCAATTGTTGGCATAAATTATATTTTTGATCTAATAATTAGCTACCACGGCTACATCAGGAAAAATGTGAGTTTTAAAAACTTCCTGAATATACAGAAATTTTAAAAATCCTTTGAAAACACAACCAATTTCAAAATAGTTTCAATGTGAATGAAAAGGAGCATTTTTGTGTTATCCTAGGCTATGTCACAAGGTTTGTGTTCTTATTTGACTTTGGCAAAGAAAAAATTCGAGACAAATTTGTCAAACTTATAAAATTTGGAAAAACATTTGTAATTAAATTCAGATAAAATAAATCTACAAATTTTGTTTTTATTTAAATATATTATATTAAATTTAAAATATTGATATTTAAATAATTTAAAAATATTAAAAATAAATAAATATATTAAATATTTATAATAGTTTATAAAATTATATATTTAAAATTAAAATACATAGATTAAATATTAATAATAGTTTATGAAATCATTAGCCTGATAAGGGGCAGGTATGAGTTGCAAGGAGCTGGTCACATCATTCAGTTGGGCACTCATTTATCATTGTGGTAAGTTGATGCATACAGGGTGGTACTTGACTCCCCTTTTGTTTAATGATGCCACAGTAAGGGCTGCGGTTGGCACACCTGAAGTGAATGCCTTGGCGGTGGATGATAAATGCGAGATTTCCCCCCAATTTTCAAGCCATCTATTTGGGAATTCACTCAGTATTTTTAAGATGGTCTGGCAGTTTGAGGACGATTCTTGCAAGGTGGCACTCCTGGTTCTGCATAGGTGGAACCATGGCCTTGGGGTCTGGGTGTGGCAGCTAGAAGGAAAGCGGAAAAGGTAAGAAGAAACTCAGAGCAGGAGTGGAGATTGAAACAAAGGAGATTCTTGGCACTGAAAGGGTGAGCTTGCCTAGGGTTTCTAAGCATTTTGCGGACTACATCTCTAGGGTATTGAAGAATCCAGAGCTATGTATATGGATTATGTGCATGTGGGGAATGGCTAAGGAGATAGACAACGACGACATGGTGGAGATCTGTGAAGATATGTTGAAAATGACGCTGGATCCAGGTCAGTCGATTGGGGGGAGAAATGTGTTTAACATGTTGCAGTCTCCTAGTAGTGCCTCCATGCTATTAATGGTGGTGAGGTCATTTATGCTACACAAGGATGTTGAGGACATTAAGTAGCTGGCATATGTGCATTTGAACTATTTGGTGGAATACCTCCATACCATCATGAGCAACCAAGATAAAGTATCTCGGAGCATTAAGATTTTGGGCAATGTTTTAAATGTCAAATTCCTTGATGAGCTCAAAATAGAGGAGGTTAATTTTTGCAATGAAGATCTATTTGGTGAGACTAAGCCCTTGGCTTAATACTATATGTATATATATTGGATGGGGACGACCTGTGTAATTTGCTGTCCCTCCTTTTCTGAACAGTGACAGTCACTATCATATACTATCTTCTTTTTGGTATAGGGCCATATCAGTTTGGCCATAGACAAGTCCTTTTTTGAATGCTATGGAAGGATGTATCAGGTGCATGAATGGAAGGAATATAAAAATATCTATTATGATAAAATAGGACTTAGCAGGATAATCCATTTTTTTTTAACATGGACGGATTTAGTGAACATTGTGTTACTAGAATCCGGACTTCAATGCTCTTTTTTTGCAGTTCTTGGGTGCCTAACCCAGGTTTATTAACAAAAAAATAGTTTATAAAATTATAAATATTGCTAATTTAAAATTTAAAACTTAAAGGTAAACCTAAAACTAATACATAAATGTAAATCTAAAATGAAGGAGGCACAGTTGGAGGCGGAGCTTGTCATGTTTGGGAAGCTGGACAAGCTGTTCTAGAAAACTGGTGTGAAGCCTTATCGTGGGAACACTTATTGTAAACTGCAGCCTATTCAACCGGATGCCATTGCCCTTTGCAATGATAGTCAACAATTGCAAAATGAGGGGCAACATCGAGACCTTTAATCTCAGCGGCATGGGATGCAGTGTCAAAATGATATTAATAGCCCTGGCAAAGGATCTCCTCTAGGCCAACATCATGCTTAGTTGGTATTTCAGCAACGAAAAAAATCCATGTTGCTTTGAAATTGCATCTCTCGAATGGACAGCATTGCCATGCTACTGAGTAACAGAAAAAAGATTGAAAGCGTGCCAAGTACGAGCTCGTCCACATCAAAGCTAGGTTATCTTCCCTGATGGAATGTATTCGTAGTTGAGATTTGCTGCAGACCAAGAAAGAAAATGCTGCCCAGCAGAAGGCTACAAAATATGATTATATCTGTAAGATTTTTAAGTGACTTTTAACATTTTTGAGGTTAGCTATTAACTTTTGGCTCATTTTGATTTTTTTCGTTGGAAATTGCTGAACCCTGTGGCATAGGTCCCAGGTATTTGAGCTTGATAACTCTTGATTTGGCAGCTCAGAGGTGGCCATTCTGGCAAATGCTATTGTCTTAGCATTGATAGTTCATATGATCTAAATCCCCAACTAATGAAAGCAGACAAAATTTGGAGGAAATCATAAAAGCTCTTGCTTGGCTGTGCTGATTCAGCCCATATCCATTCAGCAGTTCCTCCAGAAATGTAGATGAAGGATGTGTTGCAGGTCTTAATGAAGATTATCTTGAAGACATTGATTCTTCTTGGTCCTCCTAATGAAATTATTATAATCTCTAGCTTGATGACTGAGTTCTAGATTTCTTGAGTAAATGTTTCATCGTTTTGATAATATGAAATGTACTTAATCGGAATCATAGACGGTGACCTTCTGTGCAATGCATTATAAATCTGTGACGAATATGCTTTCTGCTCAAACAAACTCATTAAACTTCCACAGTCCATAGTTGTTGCAATTATTGCTTCTGGATTTAACCGTGATCGAGATTTTTCCCTCAACGTTTCGGATCACACTCCGTGATCCATCATCAGGAGAAAAAAAGAGCAAGAGAAGAGGCATAAAATTGAAAAAATTGCAGACCCATTCTGAATAAAAAGAGAGGGAGGGAGGTGTGTGACACGGTAACCAAGAGGGTTATAGGGGAGAGAGAGCAACTACAAAGCTAGCAGGTGAAAAAAGAAAGGAAATTAAAAAGAGTTAAAGCAAGACAAAAAATTTAAATAAAAGAGAAATATTATATATATCAATATACATCACAAATGAATACACCTAATACATATATATCTAATGATATATATGAAATAACAATAAACGTTAATAAATATGAATAAACAAAAACCCATCACAAAAGAAAGTGAGATAATGTGTGCAATAAGGAATAAAAGAGACTGCAAACCTAAGTATCAAAAAAGTAATTATAAATAAAATTATATTGAACAATATATAAAACAACCCATTCACAATGATAAAAAATGAAAGTATAAAAGAGGATAACATAGAAGAAAAATAAATAAAGAGTGCAAGGTCAAAAGTGACAAAAGGAGCCACGAGAGGACCAGAAAACTACAAGGACGACAAAATGATTTAATTTGAAATAAAAAATACTAGGTTTGAGGCTTTCCCAATCCCATGTTTTTGTTTTCTAAACTTAGCCTATACTACAGAAGTAATGTTGCTCAAGTTGTGGACAATCATAGCTTTGTGCTATTTTGCATTGGCATTGAAGTTCAGCTAAAATCATGTTTCTCCAAGATTATGGGATGGGGGGACATGGGGACACGAGGGTGCAGTTTTGGGGATGACAAAAAAATTGCCAATTTTTGGTGATGGCTATTAAAATTATATAAACAAACTAAAAGTAGCTGAAACTTTAAAAAGTAAATACAATGTACTGAATTTCCAATGACAACCCGCCACCCTTTTAGCTTATCGTGGTTTTACCATCTTTTTCCTTCAAAAGTTACTTTAAAAGAAAAATTATGCACCAAATGGAGCTGGCTGTCCAGTCCTAAAAAGGGGCATCCTGTCCAAGTCCACAAATCTCTCAAATGTCTGTGACGCCACTTGAACCCTTGGGGACATGTCTCCATGGAATGTTGGCTAAAATGCAGTTATTGGTTGTGCAACATTAGATATGAGTTCTGGTTGTAATAAAAAAGTGGTATTTGCTGAAAGTTTCTGTTGATAGAAAAGAGCAAAGCATTTTCTTTCATTTTCATTATGACAATTTTATTCTATTTTTTATCTGTTTACTCTGAATGGATCGATTTAGGTAGAGATGTTCTATCTTGCAAACATTCAAATGAAGGATCAATGCTGATGATAAATGAATGTAGATGTCTTCTTAAAACTTTCACTGCTTGTCAGCTGATTATCATTAAACTTGTCTTTTTACTGTCTCTTAGGAGCTTATGATTCTTCCAATTGGAGCAAGCAGTTTTTCTGAGGCAATGCAAATGGGTTGTGAGACCTACCACCACTTAAAAGTATACTACTATCCTTGGTAAACCCCAACTACTATAGTTTGCTTTCTTGATTGTTCAATTCAACTTACTGTGTTGTATATTGATGCATGTATCACAGTAATAAGTAGTGTTGCTTGCTGACCGATTGCTTTTGGGCCTGATTTAGTCTTTCAGAAAGAAAGAAAGAAAGAAATTTTGTTAATGTCCATCAGCAACCAATTAGGTCATGGGGACTCAAAAGTAGATCCACTTACAACAGAAAAATACTAATCGTAGAATGGACTATAGGACCTGAAAACTAACGGATAGACCAAGAATAACATATCCCAGCTAACAATTCAAGTGACATATTTGGTGAGTTATTGCAGAGTTTTCATTAAGTGCCATGTTGAATATTAATCTTAAGCTTGTTGAGTTGTTCCCAGTTCCAAATTGCACGACTATGCTTCATAGACATCAAATAAACACATAACAAATTTTAAGCTTGCAAAGGCCTCTATATTAATCTGCGTTTCATTATAATGATATGTGCCTATTTAATACATTTTTCCTGTTTATTTATGTCCATTTTGTATATTCTATGTGAAATGCATATATATTTTGTGAAATTCCAAATATTTTTCTATTGTTGTCTGTGCCAATGCAGAGTACTGGTTTTTGCTGAGCATGAGTTGTACGAGTACCTTTGGTTTTTCCTTGGCCAAGTATGAGTCATGTTACTTCATCTTGGATGATATAATATGTAATCTTATTCAACATTTTCTTTCACAATGTTCTATGGGGAATCATTTTAACCCCCAAAATTTAAAGGCTTATTCTATATTATGTACTAAAAATATAGGCCACTTTCTAGTTGTACTATTGGAAACCATCATTGTGTGTTGAATCATTCATCATTGGATCATAGTTAGCAATTCTTTCACAAATGAAGACGTTGCTTGCTACTACAAACCGAAAATGGAAAAGGAAGTTTGTAGTTGGGTCCCTTGAGTAGGAAACTAGATATGAAGATTTAGGGAAGTTTCCACTAGGTTGAAAACTGGCAATGGTGGCCTAGTGAGTTTTGAAGTTGAAAACCCCTTCAAGGTGGCTTGACAAAGGTACCTCTTGCATCAGCATCAAGAAGATTGTGTGCCACAAGGCTCTACCTTAGTAGGAAAACCCAAGAGACATAGCTTCATAGAGAGAATACACTAGTGGCAAGGAATATATATTTTTGGAGCAAATAATAGAGCACTTACAAACGCTTGATTCACAAGAATTGACAAAATAAACAAACACCACATTATGCAATTAGAGCCATGATCTTGTTGTGAGAATTTTTACCAAGCAAGGAGGGTAAATTCTAAGAGGTCGTTTGAAATGTATAAAGAGTACTTACAGCAAATTTCAAGGAGGCCTATGCTCTAAATAGTTCACTATTAGTCAATTAAACTACTTATTGATTGATTAATTACTTCACCAATCGATTACTTTCTTTGTCAATGGATTAATTTAATCTATTGATTAAAGGCTAAAGCATTAATTAAAGTGAAGAGGATTTATGTGGAGGAATTGAGTACAAATGCCAAGTTTCAAATAGACGCTTCATGTGTGTTTGTACATGAATGAGTCGACAAATGCACCTTGAATGTTGGGCACCATAACCCATCGAGAGAAGGTGGTAATCGGTTAAAGATTAAATTTGCAGATGCAAGAATATTAATTAATTGATGGATTGGAGTTATGAAGTTTCACAATTTAAAAAATGTACCACGGGATCGTTTTGAATTTAAAGTTGAAGTATGGCTTGCAAACAACTCACATATCAAAGAGAGGATGGATTTGATTTAAAAGCAGAAGTGGAGTTCATAACATGCACATGGAAATTAGCTACAAGGTGTCAAAATAAGGAGATTGAGAAATAGTCACATAGGAAAAGAAAAAATTGTTGAAGCAGAAGCGGAGCTTGCATGGGTAATTAATTTTATCTCCTTGGCCTTAAAACTTCACCTTAAATTGAATAAGATATCAAAAAGGTGAGACTTCATATTATATGGTGGAGATGGAGGCATTATGAACTACTATTTCCAACTCATCAATTTGAAAGCCCTTCCTTCATACCCATTGCAAAAGCTTAGAGATTTAATTATAGTTCAATTTTTAAATACTTTGGGATTTGAACTTGCAAGGAGTTTGCATGTCATTTCAATCTACATTTCCCTTCTTTCTTGCAAACAAAATTAAAATTGTACCCTAAAAGATCTTTGAGCAATCCTTGGTCACATTCCTGTTGGGACTAGAAACTGTTGCACCATTTCCTTGAACAGAAAATCACTTTCAAGGCCAGGGTTGTCATCATGAAAGTAAAACCTACTCATCCAGAGACCATGGAGGGTTGAAGGCCAACGAACGAGAGTGGGTTTTCTCTCCTGCACTTTGAGCTCAGCTTAGACTTGGGAGGGTATTCCCTGAGGTTTGAACTAGATGAACAACTAAAAAGTGGTGGCTAAGCCCAACCCATTGACTTGGTTCCAAACACTGTCACTAAACCAAGAACAACCAGCCACCTACAAACCTCAATATAGCTGATTACTGCACTATGCATATGCACCCAAATATGACAGCATCACATTTCTTAAAATGACTCCATCTAAACTTTTGTAATGTCCCTTTTTTTGGCACATTGAATTTTGTGCGCATTATGCTTGTTCTTAATCCCACGAAGGCTATCTGACATGTTTGGATGATCTCCAAACTTCTTGGAGTGATCATAATTCTATCTGCAGAGTAGTTGTGGGTATCTCAAGTCTGCATCTTCGTCAGGGATGATCAAAGTTATTTGTCAAAATATATTGGTCCGGTTTAATATCAAATTTGGAGTTATATGAAGTTTTTATTAAGTTTGATAATTAAACAGGTTATTTTAATTATTTATTGTGCACTAAAGTATAAGGTTGGATTATTTAAAGTGACTTAATGTTATGTCTTGAGGGGAAAAAGGGAAATGTTTTATTTATTATTCCCTAGTCACTTAAAGTGTGCACATATCTTGGAAATAGAAATATTTTATAAGTGGGAGGAGAAAAAGGCTCTATTTTCAAGAAAGATCATTTTGTAACTCCCAGAGGCTTTTTAAAAGGGAGTGAGAGCTCATTTGGGGGGCATGCTGGAATTTTGTATTGTTATTCTGTTGGATTGAACCTGCGTGTTCTTCCATTTTCTTCCTTCTTGTGGACGGAAACCCACTCAAAGAAGATCAGTTTCGGTAGTGTGATATCTACCCTAGCTGGTGATGGTGATTTCTACTTCAGGGAACCAATAGAGCTTTATGGAGATGACTTATTTCTATTAGTTTTGATTTGTATTTCAATTTAGAGTTAATTGTAAGGTTTTTGATGCAATTTTGTAAACCTTTTTGGAGTTCTTTGTTGTTTGTACTGTTACTCAGACTGGCCGTACCTGCCAGGGCCGTACCAGTCTGCAAGTGCATTTGAATCAAGGAAATAAATGCAAGATAGTTGATTGCAAATCTTTAGAAATGATCTTGATAGCCTAAAACACTTCTTTAAGCATACTATGTTGGTGTCTTAATGCATATTGGAGATTGTATGAGCAAATCCGTACAGTCATATACCGTACCAGCTGAATATGGCACAATGGTTGTAAAGATTGAATAGAGGAGTTATTGAGTCTAGAGCCTATTGTGATATCTTTGTGTGATAAAAACGACCCTTCTAATCCATTTCTATTGTGGGTTTGATGCTCCATTAAACTATGCTGATGATATCCGTACTGAAATTGGCCGTACAGCTGGAAACTCAGTTTTGTTGATTGCAAGTAATATTAGTGATTGTTTGTTCTATGCTATTGCTGGGTCCTTTGTATGGTAGAGGCAATTCTTTTAAGACCAATTTAAGGAGTTTAGATGCAAAGAATGATTTGTGGTTGTCATCCGTACCATTAAAAGTGTCGTACTTGCTGCCAGGGTCGATCTGAGTTTTGAGCTTTGTTTTTTTGTGAGTTGGATGGTAATATTGGATGTGTTGCTACTGTTTAGTGATAACAAAGACATCTGAGCACTTTTTTTTACAACTTCTGAGCAGTTCCTGAATGCATTGAAGTTTTAATGGTGTTATAGGGCCGTACATAGTTGAATCGGGTGATTTGCTTGGGAAAAAACATACTTTTGATTGTTGGTTAAGTCTGTTTAGGAATTAATCACCCCATATAGGAGCCTCTTTGGAGTCCAATTGCAAGTGTTTTGATTGAGTTCTGAGATATCTGTGAGCATCCATACCTTTATGGGCCGTACAGACCTGGGGCTGATGTTTGTTGAGAGTAAACTGAATCTTCATTGATTTGGACTTCTTTGGGATGCTTTGTGATGTTATAAAGAGTTTTGTGAATGGTGTGAGAGATAGTCTGAGATGTTAGACATTGTTTTTTATGATGCAATGTTCTGATTTCTTGAAGCCGATCAGCAGGGGAGTTTGGTCCAGTTATTGCAGTCCTGTTGGTCATGGATATTGAAGGGCAGTTTGTGCACAAAATACAGTGAGTTTTGATCTGATAGTATTGTTTCAGAGCAGATTGACTATCCAGATTTGTTGTGCTATTGTTCCTTGGCAGGGGTAGCAGGACTTAAGAGCATATACAGCAGTATACTGTGTGTTTAACATCAATCAGCTGGCTCCAATCATTATTGTCTGAGTTATCAGCCTTCATCAAGGATAGATTAACATATGTTTGTTGCAGGGTCTTTAGAATACTTATCTTTCCTTGTCATTGGTGATTGAACCAAGCCTAACATTCAGATTTTGAGAGGCCCATTGTAATCATTCTCCTAGTATTGCTTCCATTTTATTCTTTTATGCACACATTATTAACCCCTGGATGGTTCAACCGCCAGTGTGGAGAAACTGAACTTTCCCTTCTTTCTTCCTACCCACTGAATAAGTGGATGACTTGTAATGTTCTATTTCATCTTACCCACTGAAGAAAGTGGTGAATTCCCACGATTCGTGGATGCCCGCCGCAGCGGATGAATTGAATATTCTTGTTGCATTGTTGTTCATTGTAAGCCAACATCACTGTATGCTCTCACCTTGCCCATCTTGGGATCTGGGTGATCAGAAAGTGCGAGGCAACTAGTTGGTTATGCATTTGAGCTAACACTATTATATCATTGTATGTCATTTTGAAAAAATTTGGGGTAGAACCTTACAACTTTACATACACAAGATACATAGTGCACGCATACATGTTCATGATTCACAAATAATTTGAACAGTTTTGCATTACTTCAGATTTATCCCTGGTTATAGAACAGAACCATGAACATGTAAAAACTAAACCTAACCCTACTCCTACTCCTAATACTAACAGAACGAGGGTTTGATAAAATAAGAGTGATTGATTCATCCCCAAACTAGACCGGTGCCTACTCCAATGGGCAACAGAGTCATAAACAACGAAGAGGAAGGAGATACTTAGCAACCATCAATAGTAACATGGAATGTATTCACATACAAATCCAAAATATATGCACATACAATAGACATACTTAGTAATCCTGAGCAGAACTGCAACAACCCAAATGCAACAAAGAGGAGACCAACACAAAGCCTTTGTATTGAATTAAAATGTTGTCACACATTAATCTGAACTCTGTTACAACATACCAGCAACTGTGGTACGAGAAAATACATAACTAGATTCATATATTCCCTTGAATCCTTACAATCTGCCATGCTGACATAACATTGCATGAAAATAGTCCTTGAAGAGCTTTCCTATGAACTGTTGGACGTATTCCTTCATTTGCAGACGTGACTGGTATGATTTGATGCCCTAAATCCTCCTAAGGCGTTTCCAGATCCAAGATGGCTCAAAGACCAACCCTTTGAATATGTTCAATCCTTGTATTTATAGTGTTTGCTTACAATTCGGATCTGATGAAGGAATGGTCGGGAAAACTCTAAAAGCCCACCAACTGCAATAAATACATCAGTTTCAACTTTCAACCACCCATTTCACATTAGTGGTGACCTATCAAGGTTTTGCATCCATCTGGAAGTCATATGGAAATGTCGCTTCTCATTTTTACGCCTTTTTTGCAAATTGCGGAAATCCATGGGGGTACTGGATGCGGGACTTTTGGGGTGTCCTAGACATTGCGGAACTTTTGGGGGGTCCGGGATATTGTGGAACTTTTGGGGCGTCTTGGACATTGTGGAACTTTTGGGGGGTCTGAGATATTGTGGAACTTCTAGGGGGTTGTGGAAATTTCCACATCTAGGGAAAATCTCCACCATATCCGAAAGGAAGCAAAAGATCCACACAAGACAAAAAGGCCAAGGAAACTTAAGATTTTTTCAAGATTTTGACAAGGTTTTCACAGAGTTCTAGCACCTTCCAAGGTACACAAAACAAGGCAAACACATAGGGGCATCTTAGGAAAATTTTGATGAATTTGGCAAGATTTTGCAAATACAAGGCATGGAAAATAGAGATCCCAACAATTCCCTTCTTCAAAACTGCGTAGTCATGGAAAGATGTCTTTCAAACTCTGTTGAAACTAATTCCTATCCTGCAATATTAGTGGATTCTATTTGTTGATCCTCATGAAACTGCTCTTGTATCTTACTTACTTTCAACACCTTAGCCTAGTACGCTCAAGCCAAAGTCAAGTGTACATCCCTTACCAGATCTCAGAATGGATATAAGTGTGATACCCTAAGGTGTGAGACTTGGAAATTCACAAGAGCCAATGTTTTGTATACTGAAGGTTTGAAACTCATTTATTGTTAGATATATTAGATATTGCTTAATATTGTTAGAATTTTGTTTGACTCATAGCTCATGCATTTAATGTACCATTTTTATTGTGAACAAGATATCCCTAGATCTCCATTTCATGTCCTCAACAAAAGATATCGGAAGCGTTTTTCTAAATCCCAAGCTGCTCAAACAGTGTCATTGCATTATATTCCTTGCTTTTGTCTTTACTATAAATTTTTTTGTACTCCAGCTTACCACATCCTTTAAAGAATTGTTCAGCACATTATTCTATAGAGAGAGCTCACTAGAACCCTTGTTACAATTTCTAGGATGGATCTGACCATTCCTCCCAAATGCATCAATGATAGAAATATAAATGAAAACATTTGGCATCACGCCTACCTTTGCATCTGATTGAGCAGAGCGAGAGCTTCTACCTCTGAAACATTTTTACATATGCATCAATCAATGCACTCTAAAAAAATCTTCCACTAATTCATTATGGAAGAGGTGAAGAGTCACATGAGAAGGCATGGACAATGTTGTCATAGCCATGTGCCCTTGCCCACTCAAACAACTACCATGACACACCCAGTCTGCCCAGTTGCCCCAACATCATAATCATGGTGCTCATCAACTTTCCCAGCTTGCTTCTTTCACATATCACTGGCTACGAAAATTATGATTCTCTCCTTTCACAAAACTGATCAAAATGATGAACATAATAAATCCCACATGCAGCGCCATCAACACCATGTTAAAAATCAAGCTCTCCTTGGCATTGTAGCAAAAAAATATGGAAACCAATACAATTATTGCAATGGCAAGAAAATCTAGCTCACCACAGCCCTTCATTTGATATCTTTGAATGAATGTTTATCACTTTCTTCATTTGATAAAACACTTTTCTTCTTTCTATATGCTGTTATAAAATGCTGAAATGCTCCAATAGCCCATTCACTGCCTTTTTTCTTTCTTTTGCTTGTGAAACTGAAATTTGTGTTTATTCAGAATTACATGAAATATTTCTTGATTATATGAGTTATCTTTTGAAACGTTTGATCTAAAGATCCAAATGAATGTCAGACATTTATATCTTTTGTAAATACTCTTGGTTTTTCTATGAAAACGTCTTGCATGCTGTTGCATTTTAATTATGTCCTCATGACAAAAGTATGTGCTAGCAGTTTTTGGATCCAACCATGGAACCAAAATTTGAGAGCCTTGTAAATTTTCTTGAAGTAGCCAATGGCCTCATCTGGGCATGCTCCTGTATTTCGACTAGGGCTGAATATTTTTGAAGCGGACTAGGAAGATATTACCAGTCATATTTGAAGCTGTATTTTGGAGAGTAGGAGAAGCATTGCCCAGACTCAAGTTGGTGCCTTTGTGTTGAATGAAGAGGAAGGTAGAGCTTTTGGGTTACATCTTGCTGTTGCTGATAATTTAAGAGCTCAAAGACCTGTATAACCCCAGATTCCTGTGATTTAATAAGATCAACAATAGTTCTTGATTCAAACTGGCCAAAAGAAGGTTTACATGGTCTATTTTCCCAGTGGAACATTTGAACATTTCTTTACTTTCAAGAGCAGTCTGGTTTCAAAGCAACCCCAGAAAAAACGAAGAGTTTCCTGAAAATTGAAAGGTGCTCATTCTAGCCATATAAAACAAGCCAAAATTATTCAAGGTGGTTCACGTATTAGTCAAGCTCTTGTCCTTTCTGGCATACTTGTCCCCACTCTTTGAGCAATCCATACAATGACCCAACAATATGCTCCTGTTCTCTGGAGAAATAATATTGCCCTGCTTAGGATGACATAATGAATTATTGCCTGGGTCAAGGAAAATTTCCCAAAATTTGCAGTTGATGGCTCACAACATCATGATGAACATGTCAATGCCTTTATCACTGCATGTGGAGTTCTCGTTGTTCAACATGGAAAGGCATCTGTCCGCCTTTTTTTTGAAATGCTAACTGATGCTGCAGCTGAGAGGTTTCAACATCTTGACAGTGGAAGTATCACAAGCTGGGATGTGATAAAAGAAATTCTTTTGTCAATTTTAATGCTACATAACTAGTGGCTGCAGAAATGTATAGCTGCAGCAGTTGTCTCATCATGGTATGGTAAGGAATTGATCTTCCACTTGGGAATAAATCACTATGCATATGCTGGTTGCATGGTGTATATCATATACATGATGCGGTGAGGTTAACTTATTTGGTCTGTCTCTTCTGACAGTTTGAACTACTTAATAACTGTAGTACTTTCTTGTGTCTGCTCTTCACAATCAATTGCCTTGACTTCTTAGAGAAATCTTGTAAAGCTGCACAAAGGCAACTTAAAATTGTGTTGAAATCTTTGTAGCGACAAGCTTTTGTAGCTTAATTTACTGACTAATATTAGTAAATTAACTTGATTTTATTATGTGAACTGATAATTTAGTGCACTGAAGAAACACTGATGTAGAATGTCTTATAAAAGTTATTGGCAATGTGTTTGTATCTGAAATATATGCGGAATATATTTAAATTTTACAGCAATAACATTTACAAATCTTTTTTTGGCCTTAGAAATCTCAGAATTTACATGGTGCATTCTTATCAGCTATGTGTATAGAAATGATCTTTTTGTAGTGACATAAATTTAACCTACCTAACAAGAAAAATAGGTTTTATCAAGTCTCTGGGTGTATTTTCCTTTTGATGTCCTTGTTTTTTAAAATTCAATGTTCTGTGGTTTAGCTTTTATAGCTAAGATCCATTCAAATTCCAATTGTTGTCTCTGAGATAGTTATTGGATTAATTTTCTATTTTCTGTTCATAATGGAAAAAACCTTTTTCTGGCAAATTTTCTCTAATATGAACTTGAAGTTACCGACTGAAACTGAGTTCTTAAATTTGATTATGATTCAGATTTATGTGGAGAGTAGTATTTTTTTGTTTCTGTAATTATTTTTCTTGGTCCAAGCCAGAGTTACTGGTTGACATTGCATCTTTTTGGTTTCAGGCAGTGATAAAAGAAAAATATGGAATAGATGCTTGTAATGTTGGTGATGAGGGCGGCTTTGCTCCAAACATCTCCAGGCAAGAGGTCTCTGCCATTTCATTTGGAAAATAACATGTGCTGGTGCTCAAATTTTAATTATCTATTCCTTGCAAGTGCTGGTATACCTCAAGGGTTGATTTGGGTTGTTTGTATGTTAACATATTTCTGCATAGGGGGATAACATTTGTGCATATGTTCTTACTCATTTGGATGCTGATTAAAATGATTTGTTCTTTTTTAATTTTTTTCTTACTAGTATTTGATAAAACTTAACAGGATATTTTGGTGTAATTTATTTTGATTCATACAGTGTCACAGAAGGTTTGGATCTCATTATGGATGCCATTGAGAGAGCGGGGTATACAGGAAAAGTAAAAATAGGGATGGATGTTGCTGCAAGTGAATTTTATTCAGGTCAAATGTTCTTAACTATATATAAAGGCTAAAGCTATAAACTGATGAAAAACTTTACAGATGAAAATTATGGATATACCGGCACTACATCAGTTTATTCTTTTAATTTTAATTTTAATTTTTATGGATATGGTTTTATTATTTATATTATATTAGCAATTCCAACAACGTAATTAGGATGTCATTTGGTTGAAACCAGCATTCCCAAGAAATTCTTAAAAGGGTACAGTGGACTACATTTATCTTTGGTGGATTCTTGAAGCCTCTCTACGGCCAATATACTATACCTTAAGTGGAAGAACTGCTATAATTTCCAAAAATTTAAACCTTGGAGTTGGACCATTGCATGTCCAAATCCTAAAATTTGAAATAATTTGATTTTAGGCAAAAGAAAATATTTAACTATATGGGATTTCACTGTCTCTCTCTTCACCACAGTCTGAAGAGATGATTGTTTACATGCTATACCAGTGTTACAGCAATTAGAACAATAAACCTGCAAATCTAGAGATTGACGATCCGCCTTCCTCCCTAAATGGATATGAATTGAACTATTCTTCTTATCTTCCTGGGTTAATTCCTACCTTTCTCGGATATGGAACCTCTGAAATTTACAAAACAAAACGTTTTACTTTCCTGTTTTTCTGCTTTACTGTAAGTTTATGATTTTTTGAAATGGTGTTATTCTGCATTACTCTGCCTTCTCTAATTGCAGGTCATGTATGTCATTGTTCTAGATGTAGAACCTCAAACAATCTCTCCTATTATTGCCTCATCAATATTTGAAACCACCAAAATCATGCACAGACCTTCCTGCAAGGATTGTACCTTTGCAGCATCTTCCAAACACAAATAGTTGCAGTATCTTTAGGATGTGAACTGGGGTCTGGAAACATAAGGTTAAAAAATGGTACATGATATAAACCATGCATGTCACTCTGTAATGTCCAAACGAGGCTTTTAAAAGTCACAATATTGGGTAAATGAACAATAGAAAATCTCCCACAATTTGAAAATGAAAGTTTATAAGAAAAGATTGGATGTCAGTGCTTATATAATTATATTCATCAGCCAAGTAGGAGTAAAACCTTACAATCGAAATGATTGAATGACTAGGCTATACAAGGGCAGCCTCCAGTAAAACTGATGATAAAAACTTATCCAAAGCTTGCTATGAACTGAAAGCCATTTCAATATCCTGTGTACATCCATAAAAAGCTGAGGATACTATCACCATCTTCAAACTTTTGTGTTGGCAAGAATCCTCACATGGGTGTTTCCGGATATCAAAGACAATAGTGGCTTGCAACTTGCAAGTCCAGGAGACCTTAAGCTTCTGATTTTTACCTTGGACAATTTGGCACTATAGCTTTAAGGAGGAACCAAGAAGTAGCAAAGGAATGGAACTGTTAAAGAAAAATGATGCTGCCATCATACCATACACTAATCGGCTAAAAACTGCATTTAAATGTTCTTGGTACTGACTGAATGGAGAATCAAAACAAACAAACTATTATAAAAAGGCTTATTTATTCAATTTTGACATGGGTGATTTCTTTGAATAATCTTCTTATCCAGTCTGATTGCTGTCTTGGGGAACAGTATTCTCAAGTTTCCCAATACAGATCCATATCAACTTTAGTAAAGGTCTTCTGCCTTGTATTTCAGAACCAGAATATCTGCAGCTTGGGCAATGAAGATCAAAAAATGCATTGGGGTTGAATTACTCATTTGTAAATTGATTGGGGATTCTAATCTTTGTATCAATCAATCTCATTTGAGCTTTTGTTTGTTGTTCATCCCTTCTACAGAAAGCAAAGTTCAATTTTTACAGAGTAATAATGCACTTTTCTTTGTATCAGATTATGGTACAAATAAATTGGAATGCTTCTGGAAAAAACTGTGAGATTTTTTTAATCATCTCACATAGTTTTTTCCAGAAGCATTCCAATTTATTTACAATGGAATGTGGAAACATAATGTCTCTTTATGGTACAAATAACCTAATGTTTGACAAAGCAATAAAATAGCACATTCTTATTTTTGCTTGATTTTAACAGATAAAAAATATGATTTAGACTTCAAAAGTTCAGAAATTTCTGGGAGAGATATCAAAACGGGAGAAGAGATGATTGAGATGTACAAGCAGCTTTGTTCAGGTAACAAATAGAGTTATTCATTTTCCTATTCCAAATGTGATATGCTAAAGATTGAAGTACTACTGCTCAAAAATTTGAATTTTCAGTGCAGAAAACATTTCCTTGAAATGAAGTTCTTTGACCAAGAAAAATAATCACCAAAAACATAACCTAGAGAAATTCTTGGAAAATGTATGTCTTCATATCCATAGCTTGCAGATGCCTCAAATGTATTTATATCTGTTATGCTTTCCTTTAAACTTAGCATTGCTTAAAAAGAAGAAATCTTAAAAGCTCAATTTTGAGTCTCTAAAACTCAATTTGTATGAGGTAATCTAGGTTGGGGTAAAGGTGATCATATTTACCAACTATTTAGGAGCTTTTTGGTACAGATCTTATTTGCCTAATATTTAGGAGCTTTTCTGTCCGGACCATATTTACCTACCATTTAGGAAGTTTTGTGTGTATCATATTTATCTACTATTCAACAATATTTTGGTATGGATATCATGTAGGGGCTAACTGTAGAATGTTTGCACAAGTATTAAGTGAATGGTTTCAAAATTATCATGAAGTTGATTGAGCTTTTTTCTGGGAAGGGGAAGTGGGAAGAATTATTTGACATAGGACAAGAACGAATATATCTGTTGGACAAAAACTCAAAGGTGGGAATGATTGTGCATTTTGATTTGGATGTGCTTAAGATTGTAAGTCACAATAGATATCGACAAAGTATGACAAAACATGATGAGAATCTATGATTCTATAGAAAAGGGACAAATTTTATTTTACTTATCTATATCTCAAGTGTTTCTTTCTTGAAGGGTTAATGTTACCCCATTATACTGAATGATCCTGAACATGGTACCTGTGTTTGATGTTATAGACTACCCAGTTGTCTCTATTGAAGACCCTTTTGATCAGGATGACTGGGAAAACACAAAGATTTTAACTGCTTGCGGAGTTTGTCAGGTTGTGCCTTCAGTTAGTAGTGCTAGTTTATTTCTTCACAGTTGAGCAGCTCTAAGGTTTTGTATGTTATATTTTGCATGCTTTAAGGCTATTGTGCAATTCGCAGGTTGTTGGAGATGACCTACTAGTGACAAATCCTAAAAGGGTTTCAAAGGCAATAGAGGAATGCACATGCAGCGCATTGCTTCTCAAAGTATGCTTCTTTTTGAAATCTCCTTGATCCAATGTTCAGAATTTTAAAAGAAATTATTTGACATGGTTATATTATCATTTATGTATCAATTCTTACATGGCTGTTTCTTCCCAAATGGTATTCAGAGTTTGAAAAGTTTTAACTAAAAATTTTAGTTGAGGGTTTCCCATGCTATCTAATCATCTGTGTTTTATAAGTTTATAAGGTTTATTTATTTGAAGCTTTTAGTTTCACACTAAGTTGCCTGTTTGGATGTGGGGTGGGGTATGGGTTTGCTAGTACAGATTTTTTTTTAGCCCAGCCTATACTGGTGGAGGCCACAAGGCAGACCTTCTCGCCTAACACAACTTCCACTTTATTTAATATATTCAACTAATAATCAACTTATAAGTCACAATGGAAGTCCAAGGGTCACCACTTCAAATTACACCTTTAGATGTCACCATGGGGATTCGAACTTGGATCTCCTTGTCAAGAACCCTATGGCCTTGCCATTTGAATACAACCCCTTTGATTGACACACACACACTCTAATTTGCTAGATATTTATAATACATTTAATATATATTTATATCTATATATATGCTTTTTTAATATATATATATATATAGTCTATTCACGGCATAAAACTGGAATCGATTAGAATAATTGTAATGCTACTTTTCTCTAGAATATAAAATTGGAAAGATTTAATAAATCAGAGTTAATTAAGTATGACAGTGGATTTGCTAATGCTATTATTTGAGTTTAAAGATTATAAAGTATATGTAGTATTTAGAAACATAGTTTAAAAACTCGGACTAGGCAATTACTCAACTGAACCAAAAATTTTAAAAACTTGGGGAAAAACTTCGCAATAACTTGGCAAATTTATCGAACATTAAAAAATACATTATTTTAAAAAAATATGCTTTAAAAACATACCTATTACTGAATTTATGAACCATATTACTGATTTCTTTCATATATAGACCAAAATTAAAGTTCAACACACTTAATAGACCAAAAATCGAGTTCAAAGTTTCAATACATATAAACTTCTAGTTTTAATATCAACAAAAATTACAAATCATAAATTTCTTCTACGACTAAAGCTTAGAAAAGTTTTTTGTTGTTGTGTGGGTGTTGTTGAAGTTGATGGTGTAGTCATAGTATCCTCAACAAGAGCCTCAAGTATGGGACCAAGTGGTGTATGCTGTGAACCTGCTCCTAATGACTCACCAAACTCATCTTTTGAAGCCTCATATGCTGCCATATTTGCTTGCCATTCAATTTCCTCTCTCTCCAAATCAGTGATCTCATTAGTCATAAGCAGTGTATTTACTTCCTCATCAATCCAATCTGAATATGGATCAACGACATCGAGGTCAAGTGCTTGATGTGTATCCTGCCCCTATACCTTCTTTTCATGCAGTCAAAGGTTGTTCAACACGAACACAAGGTCATTCAAGTGCTTTGAGTCAATCTATTGCACAATTTTGTGTGTATGGACTCAAAAACACTCTAGTTGCGCTCACAACCAGAGCACTGTAGGGCTGGGATAGAATGAAAATGGCAAGCTTTTGAAGATTAGGTGTTGTGGCACCAAAATCCCACCACAAATCTACAAGGATGACACTTATAACTTTGTAAAAAATTAATAATTTTAGTAAGCTTAAAAGTTAAAATAAATTGTAAACTAAAATTAAACATAATGTTTTTTTACCTAGCTGTAGAGTCTATCTCCTACGAATGCATAAAGTTGAAGAAAATAATGGCCTCTTTGCCCTCTTATAACTCTGTAGCTCATCGTGTATGAGGTCTTGAAGGCTATCATCAAGGATCAACCTCTCAATACACGTTGAGGCCAAGCATAACCTCTACATCTACTCTAAATGAAGGGGAGAAGAAAAATTTGGGGTTCAAATAGTAGGCAGCAACATGAATATATTGGAGTTGTCAGTTCCACCTTCGATCAATAATGTGCTAGATGGATTCATATTTGGTTTTATTTGACCCATACAAATGCTGAATTGCTTCTTTGGCCCTATCCATGGCCTCATATAAATACCCCATTGGGTTTTTATCCCCATCCACCAACCGCAGAATGTTAACCAATGGTTTTGACACATAAAACAAGAGAGTGAATGAAAAGGAAATTCGATAATTAAAATGATAGAAATTTTAAAAAATTTAAATTCAACAAATTAAAATATCAAAATACTACAAAAACAACTTGACATTGTAATTTTTTTTTAAAAGAAGAAAATTTGATCAAAAACTTACCTTGATGATCTCCTCCACGGTCTTGACAAATGTATCATCAAAAATGGTCTTCATGAATCATGAACCTCTCTGCTTCATCCTTTTTGTAGTAAAGACTCTCCAACCAGCTTTTGCTCACAAACATGCGCTTAAGGTTGGGCAATGCAATTGCTATACACATGCAATCGAAGGTTGTACCGCACAAACACAAGGTCATTCAAGCGCTTCTGAGTCAATATGTTGTGTTTTTTTGTGTGAATGGACTCAAAAACACTTCAGTTGCCCTCACAACTAGAAGCATTGTAGGGATGGGATAGAATGTGAACGACAAGCTTTTGAAGATTAGGCGTTGTGGCACCAAAATCTTCCCACCACAAATCTGCAAGGACAACATTTATAACTTTGTAAAAGATTAAGAATTTTAGTAAGCTTAAAAGTTAAAATAAAATTAACATAATGTTTTTTTTACTTGGCTGTAGGGTCTATCTCCTATGAATGCATAAAGTTGAAAATAATGGCCCTTCTGCCCTCTTATAACTCTGTAGCTCATTGTGTACGAGGTCTCGAAGGTTGTCATTGAGGATCAACCTCTCAATACACGTTGAGGCCAAGCATAACCTCTGCATCTGCTCTAAATAAAGGGGAGAAGAAAAATTTGGGGTACAAATAGTAGGTAGCAGCATGAATTTGTTGGTAGAGTTGTCGGTTCCACCTTTGATCAATAATGCACTAGATGGATTCATATTTGATTTTGTTTGATACATACAAATGTTGAATTGTGTCTTTGGCCCTATCCATGGCCTCATAAATACCTCGTGGGGTTTTTATCCCCATCCACCAACTGAAGAACGTTAACCAACGGTTTTGACACCTAAAACAAGAGAGCGAATGAAACGGAAATTAGATAATTAAAGTAAATTAGAAATAAAAAAATAAAATCAACAAATTAAAATATCAAAAGATTACAAAAACAACTTTTGACATTGTAATTTTTTTTTTAAAAAGAAGAAAATTTGATCAAAAACTTACCTTGATGATCTCTACGGTCTTGACAAGTGTATCATCAAAAATTGTCTTCATGACCCTCTCTGCTTTAGCCTTCTTGCAATAAGGACTCTCCAACCACCTTTCACTCACACCTTTCACTCACAAACATGCGCTTAAGGTTGGGGAATGCAATTGCTATACTCATGCAATCAAAGGCTGTACCACACAAACACAAGGTCATTCAAGAGCTTCTGAGTCAATTTGTTGTGCTTTTTTGTGTGAATGTATTAAAAAACTCTCTAGTTGTGCTTACAACCAGAAGCACTATAGGGCTTGGATAGAATGCGGATGGCAAGCTTTTGAAGATTAGGCGTTGTGGCATCAAAATCTTTCCACCACAAATCTGCAAGGATGACATTTATAACTTTGTAAAAAATTAAGAATTTTAGTAAGCTTAAAAGTTAAAATAAATTGTAAATTAGAATTAAACCTAACGTTTTTTTTTACCTAGTTGAAGAAAATAATGGCCCCTTCGCCCTTTTTATAACTCTGTAGGTCATCGTGTACGAGGTCTTGAAGGTTGTCATCGAGGATCAACCTCTCAATACATGTTGAGGCCAAGCATAACCTCTGCATCTGCTCTGAATGAAGGCGAGAAGAAAAATTTGGGGTTCAAATAGTAGGTAGTAGCATGAATATGTTGGAGTTGTCAGTTCCACCTTCAATCAATAATGTGCCAGATGGATTCATATTTGGTTCTATTTGACCCATACAAATGCTTAATTGCTTTTCTGGCCCTATTCATGGCCTCATATAAATACCCCATGGGTTTTAATTCCCATCCACCAACCGCAAAATGTTAACCAATGGTTCTAACACCTAAAACAAGAGAGCGAATGAAAAGGAAATGAGATAATTAAAGTAAATTAGAAATTAAAAATAAAATAAAATCAACAAATTAAAATATCAAAATATGACAAAAACAATAACTTGTGACATTGCAAAATTTGTTTAAAAAGAAGAAAATTTGATCAAAAACTTACCTTGATGACCTCCTCCACGGTCTTGACAAATGTATCATAAAGAATGGTCTTTATGACCCTCTCTGCTTCAACCTTCTTGTAGTAAGGACTCTCCAACCACTTTTCTCTCACAAACATGCATTTAAGGTTGGACAATGCAACTTCTATACTCACGTAGGTTAAGGGTGTACCGCACAAACGCAAGGTCAGTCAAGTGCTTCTGAGTCAATCTGTTGCGTTTTTTGTGTGAATGGACTCAAAAACACTCCAGTTGCACTCAATTTATGATATTTAATTTATAATATTTAATTTAAAAATATTCAATTTATGATTTATAGTAATAGAATTTAATGTCATTCATATCTTTAATTTGAATGAATAATACATAATTAATTCAATTATATGTTATTAATATAGGGGCATGACAGTCCTCCCCTCTCAAATTTGCTTGTCCTCAAGCAACTTGAGATTTGGATGATCAAATATCGTAGCTCCCTCCCAAGTTGCATCTTCTGTAGGTAGGCCCTTCCACTTGACAAGATACTCCTCAATAGTTTTGTTCCTTAGTCTTTTCTCCCATACATTAAGGATCATCTTTGGCTCCAAGATCAGTTTACCCTCATCGTTGAGTGGTGGTAATTTCTCACAGGGAACAATATGTTGTCCCAAGACTTTCTTGAGGTGAGATACATGGAATACATTATGAATTCGGCTATTCGTAGGGAGCTCCAATTCATAGGCCACTTCCTCTATCTTTCTTAATACCTTGTATGGCCCATAGAATCGGAGTTTAAGCTTTTCTGCCCCACTAACTTTGAGTGATGATTGCTTGTATGGTTGCAACCTCAAAAAGATCAAATCTCCAACCTCAACTGTTTTTTCAACCCTTTTCCTGTCTGCATATACCTTTTGCTGGTTCTAAGCTTGGAGGTTGTCTTTAAGTGCATTCATAATATTCATATTCTGTTGTATAAAGTCCTCAGCTCCATGCACACGGCTTTCTGATTGAATCAAGTTTCCAAAAGATGTCGTTGTGTATCCATACAATGCTTGGAAGGGACTCATTCCTATAGACATATGGTGGGTTGTATTATAGCAGTGTTCTCCCAAATGAAGCCACTTGATCCAAGTATTTTGTTGTCATGTAACATAATTCCTTAAATACTCTTCCAACCATTTGTTAACAATCTTGATTTGTCCATCGGTTTGTGGATGATAACTAGTGTTGGGGGTTAACACAGTTCCCACTAGTTTAAATAGCTCCTACCAAAATAGACTAAGGAATCGACTGTCTCAGACACTCAATGTTTTGGGGAAGTCCATGTAATCTAAAAACTTCTTTAAAGAAGACCTCGGCCACTTGAGGGGCCCTAAACTCAGTGGATATAGCCATGAAGTGGGCTTATTTAGTTAAACGATCAACCACCACATAAATGCAGTCCTTTCACTGTACCTTGGGCAATCCTGTTATGAAGTCCATTGATATGCTCTTCCATTTCTGATTGTGTATGGGTAAGGGTTGAAGTAATCATGTTGGATAAGTGTGTTCCTCTTTGTTTTTATGACACACCATACATTCTCTTACATGTTTTAACACATCACTCTTAAGGCCCTTCCATGAGAACCTCTCCCTGATCTGTTTATAAGTCTTGTAATGTCCTTGATGTCCCGCCGACGGGTTGTCATGATAGCTCTTCAAGATTTCTTTCTTTACCTTTGATCTCGGTGTGATGTATATTCAGTCTTTATAAAGAATGAGGTCATCGATGACCTGATATTGCTCATCTCCTGTATCTTCCCTTCTATTACATCATTTGAGAATGAGTCCTTAGCATATTCGGTGAGTATAGATGTTTTCCATTCTATGGATATTGTTGTCATTGATCCTAGGTAAGGTCTTCGTGATAATGCATCGACTATGACATTGTTTTTGCCCTTCATGTATTCAATGTCAAAATCATATGCTTGTAATTTACTTAGCCATTTTTGTTGCCTATCATTTAAGTCCTTTTGATTTAGGAAAAATCTTAGGTTGTTGTGGTCAGTCTTTACAATAAATCTTCCACAAATCAGGTATTGTCCGAATTTCGCAAGATCATGCATAATTGCGAGCATTTCCTTGTCATAAACTAAGTTTTTTCTATGTCCTTGAGTTCCCTGCTCTCAAAGGCTATGGGATGCCTACTTTGCATTAGTACTACTCCAATGCCTTCCCCTGAAGCATCGCAATATAACTCGAAAGGTGAAGAGAAATCTGGTATTGCTAATACGAGACAAGAGCTCATCACTTCCTTAAGTTTTTCAAAGGCTACTTGTGCTTCTTCATTCCATTTGAATGCTCCCTTCTTAGTGAGGTCGGTGAGCGGTGCAGTTAACTTTGAGAATCCTTTCACAAATCTTCGGTAATAACCGCATAATCCCAAGAATCCTCGAAGGTGTGTTAGAGTCATTGGTTTTGGCCAACTTCGAATAGCCTCAATTTTTTCATCTACCTTTACTCCTTGAGCACTGATTTTGTGGCCCAAGTACAAGATTTCCTCCATGCCAAATTCACATTTGGATAATTTGGCAAATAATGATTGTTGCTCAAGTATTCCTAATACTTCATCCACATGCTTCAGATGTTCCTCCCAAGTTTTACTATACATTAAGATGTCATCAAAGAAGACCAATAAGAACTTCCTCAATTGTCCTCTGAAGATATGATTCATACAAGACTGAAAAGTGGCTGGAGCATTGGTTAATCCAAATGGTAGGATGAGAAACTCGAAATGGCCATAGTGGCATCTAAAAGCAGTCTTTGGAATGTCCTCCCTTAGTCTGATTTGTTGATATCCCGATTTCAAATCAAATTTTGAGAAGTAGATTGCTCCATGGAGCTCATCGATAAGGTCATCAACTCGAGGAATTAGGTATCTATTTTTTATTGTCTTTTTATTTAATGCCCTATAGTCAATGCACATTCTCATTGTGCCATCTTTTTTCTTTGAAAGTACAACGGATGAAGCAAAAGGGTTGGAACTTGGTTGGATATGACCCAATTCTAATAATTCCTTTATGGTTTTTTCAATTTCCTCCTTATATTTGTGAGGGTGGCGGTAGGAGGTAGTAACTACTGGTTTTGATCCTTCTAACTCAATGGAATGTTCAAAACCTCTTTTAGGAGAAAGACCTAGAGGAATGTCACTAAATTCCTTTTATGCCTTTTCAGTAGTGGTTGTATGTCTACATGGATTGATTTCACTTTAGGAGTAGTTTTATCTAGGATTAGACATTGAGCTACCCATTCTACTTGGTCATTCCTAAGTGTTTATTCCATTTTCTTGGTTGAAACTACCCTTGGAGACCCATTAGATAGACCCTACAATAAAACCCTTTCCCCATTTTGTTCAAAGCTTATTTCCAATTTTTGGAAGTTTATGTTGACATCTCCTAATGAATGTAGCCACGGAGTTCCCAAAATTACATCGGTATCTCCTAGTTTTACAACCTAGAACTTGTCCTTGATTTGGTGTCTCCCCATAGTGATGTTAAGTTGGGAAATCTTCTTCGTGCAGGGTGTGGTGAATCCATCTGCTAAAGCTACCTTAAAACCTTTGAAGTCTTCTGTTTCGAATCTTAGCCTTGCATATATTGAAATGACAGGCTTCTTCCATGTATTGACGGGTATATTGGAAGGGCGAGTGTATCAAGAGGTTTGGTATATCAGTTTGGTGGTATATATAAAAGGAAACCTATTGGAGTGATAAGGAACCAATCCATCTCACTTGACAACAACATTCCTTGACCGCTTGTAGGTGTTGTCTTGCTTGGGCAGCCAGCAACTTAGCCTCTCTAGCTCTTCATAGCCACTCATCACACATGCTTTGAGTCCTCTTCACCTCTTCTATGCCATGGTGTACAAAATTAGAACGCTTGTGGCTTGCATCCACAACAAGTACCTCATGTTCAACCCTCAAATCTTGAGTGTCAATAATGGAAGGCTTCTTACCACTATCATCTTCATGTGTTCTGGCTGCTATCTCATGATTATGTGGAGATAAAGGATTGCTGTTGCAAATCAGAAAATCAGACCTTACCTCATACCTTTGTGTAGTGTCTTCAAGGGTCTCAAACACTTCTTTCTTCATTGCTACATGCTCTTCATCAAGTGCCGATCCAATCAATGCATCCAACTGAAAATCACATGCCTCAAGGCTGATCCGAACTTCCATTCTCTTGGCTGTCACGTCCATAGGTGTACCATTGTTTATTGCCTTCAAATTTACTTGCTTACCCTTGGATGTGAACTCAAGCTCCATCTTGTTGAAATCTTGAATGTACCTACCAAGAGATTTTAGCCATTGGATCCCCAATACAGTCTCTGTCACTCCAATGCCAACTACATAATACTCATCGACAAATGTGTAGTCATCCAATTGGATACTCAACTGTGAGATCTTTGTTGTGCAACTCATCTTGAATCCATCCGCCAACATGATGCTGAATCCAGGAAACTCTACTTGTAGTCCTCTCTTGACCACAAAACCCTCATCAATGAAATTATGTGTTGCACCACTATCAACCAAACAAGATACTCTTTGTCCCTTCACAAGTCCTCTTACCCTAAAAGGATAATGCTTTGGAACACCTGAAAGAAAAACAATTGTACCTTGTGCCATGTCATCAAGCTCCAATTGTTGCTTCTCCTTATCACCTTCCGAACTAGTGTCTAGAATCGCCTCATAAACATTGGAAGTGACCTCGATGTAGTATGCCTTGCCTTTCCCAAGACATCTATGACCGGGCTCCCAAGGCTCTTTGCATGAGAAGCAAAGCTTCTTTCTCCTTAACTTATTCTTCGCCTCTAAATCTGTTGTTGTCTTCTTAGGCCAATCCTTGTAATGTCCCCTTTCTGTTCACAGTGTTAGTCTATCATTGGATTCCCGTAGACTGACAATTTGGTTAGGGAACCATTGTGGTTTGGCCTTGGATGTGTAATTCAGAGGTGTAGATGTGGCTTGGATTTGGTTGGAGCCAGTTGGCAGTGTCTAGTGATGACTTGGCTCGTTTAGTGGCCATACTTGCTATTTATAGTAAGTTCAGGATTGGTGCCATTTCGGAGTTTTCAGAGTGGGATTGGATCCATCTTGTCGAGACCTTTCCGGCGAGGTATAGATCATTGGATTCCGATATCATCTTGACAGTTGTTTTAATGTCCGTAAGTTAAATTGATTTATTTAATTTGGACTTTAGAAATATCAAAGTAAAGTGACTTAATGAAGTGAATATTTAAAAGTCACTTAAGGAGTACTTGGGCGCCCATCCTAGAGGGGAATAAAGTGAATTAAAATATTATTCCCCCCCCCAAAAAGCCAAAGCCCCTCTTGGAGAGCAAATAAAACATGGAAAATTGACTTCATTTGGATATGCTTGAGTTTATGATATTGCTTGCTATTTTTCTCTGCTAGGGTTTGTGTGAGCGTTTGAAGGATTGAATCCATAGGCTGATTGGGAACGAAAACTCTCTTCGGTAACAACATTCTACAAATGTGCAATACCATCCAAAGGTGCTATTGACGCGGATGCATCCAGTATTCGTAGTTGTGCTTCAATAGAGTTAATATTGTCGAGGGTTTGATGATTTCGTTGATATATCATTTGCAGATTTGTAATGAACAGCTGAAGATCATTTTCTAGTGACAGATTGGAGGAGTTTGTGGAGCTGTAAAGATTGTATTTGTCTCCTCTTGCTGGTCGTACCATCTTTGAGACCTTTTTGGTGAGATTTGATGCATATAAATCCCTCCTTGGTCGTTTGGGGTCTGTAGCACAAATCAGATATATTAGAGGTGGTTTTGGAGTGTTTGCATTCATGTGTGGCTGGAAACTTGCTACAGCCAGGTCGTACGATAGCCAGGGTTGACGTGGAGCATTGCAGAGTCTTATTTCCTCTTGTATGCAGCAACTATGTATCTTATTCTGGGTGTCTAAGGCCTTAAATCTGATATCTTTCATTGTATATCATCTGGCTATCATTTGTAGTGAGTTTGGAGGAGTTTTCTATACTACCCACTTGCTGGTCCAGCTTCAGCATATGTACGCAGTTGCATTTCTTCATATGGTATGTTATAGTAATTCATATTTGGTGATTCTATGAACTGGGTCTTTCATATTTTCCTCATATCTATTGTATATTTTCTGGGTTTTCAATATATGCTCAATATTGTATTATTCTGGCAAAACACATCTCAAGAAACTGAAACCCCTTTTGCATCTCCTCTTTAGTCTGAAAGAACAAAATAAAAATTAAAAAAATTAACACTAAAAAGATTTTTAAAAAAGAATCAACAGGTGCGGCACATTACAGTGGTATCAAAGCACAGCTCTTCCTGCCATCCTGTGAGATCAGATTCAGACATGCAGATGAAAAAATGAGACATGCAACCGGGTATAAGTAGATATTATCTCAGACGGAACAGGTCACGAACAAATTTACAAGTTCCTCAGATAGATCCTTTTGATACAGATACAGAGGTGGTAGCCGCAGAGGAACAATCAGTAGTGATTTATAGCGAAAAAGATCTTGAAGTACCGCAGACATATGCTTTTTTAGGAGAGATTGGAGTACAGGTTGAGGAAATGGGTGACTGAGAGATTCCAGAACCTAGTATGTGAGATATTCTGAACTCGTTGGCTAGGGGACAACAAGAGATAGAAAGGACATTGCGGGAATCATAGGCAGAATTAATTGATGGCCTTGCCCAGTTGATACCTCGGGATGATAGGAACCATAGGGACAACAATTATAATAACAATAATGGGAGAAACAGGAACAGGATGAATAATGGAGGTGACAGGCACATGGGTTATAGGCACAACGGGGATAGGAACAATGGAAACAAAAACAATGGTGGCAGACACAGAGATAGAGATGATGAGGGAGAAGCATCGGTCACTAACAAGAGAGCTTCTCAGTTGACAACAGGTGATAGGCTTGGCATACCCATATTTGCACCCAAGAACAATGTTCCTAAACGGGAGGCCACACAACTTGAGTTCCAGGATGAGATTCTGAGAGATTGGCGGGTATCCAGTGAGGAGTTTAGAGCTGAGATGACATTTGGAGAGTACTCAGATCTTAAGATGAGACACAAACCCCGCAGGGGAAATAGACAGAATCAAGAACTCCAGAAGAAAGTTAGCAAAATGACTCTACCGTACTTTGATGGCTCAGGCAAAACTACTGCTAGAGCATGGGTCCAGAAGTTGGACAGTTATCTACAGATCAACCCTATGCCCCGAGACTGATGCAATTACTTATGCGGCTTTACATTTGGTGGAGCAATAGTAAAATTACATTGGGCCACAATCAAATCACTTCATATGTTGAGTTTATTGCCAGACTGATTGACAGATTCGATAAGAAAGATCCAGAATTGTAGTTTAAGGAGTTAGCTCAACTTAGACAGGTAGGCTCAGTGGATTCATACATCTCTAAGTTTCAGGACCTATCTGTTACGGTCCTGGATATTTCAAAGCGCAGGCTGATGTTATTATTCATTGATGGATTGTAAGACCCATTGCCTGGTTGGATTAAGGGTCTAGATCCAGTATCTCTATAGGAGGTCATGAAGAAGGCTCGTGACATGGAGGAGTAAATTTCAGTCTAAGGGGTTCATGCACAAAAAGGATAAAGACAGAAGACACTTTCAGAAGGATTCTGGACTGCAACCTAAGTGTTCTTCTAGGTTGGACAATGATCAGTTGAATGACCTTAGGAGGAAGAAACTATGTTTTCATTGCCGAGAGCCTTGGGATCCTAAGCACAAGTGTGCTGCCCAAGGAAAAGCAAAACAGTTAGAATATTTTTCAGTAGATGAGTTTGTGGAGTCAGAGCCACATTCAGAACAACAATTAGAAGCCAACGACTCAAGTACAGATGGTGCATCTGAGGCATCTGACACAGAGGAGCAGACGGACCCACCTACAACACATCTCTCTAGCATTCAGAGAGAAGGTTCGTTCAGAATAAGAGGAGTATTGGGTGGGCAGCGAGTGATCACTTTACTGGACACTGGTGCTACTCACAATTTTATAGACGAGGGCTTGGTTGCTAAGAGAGGACTTAAGACTAAAGAATTCGAAGGTTTTAAGGTGAGAGTGGCAGATGGGTTTGTTCTCACCTGTACTAGGAGAATACCCAACTTATCCATCCTGTTGAATGATTATACTTGCCAGTCAGATTTTTATGTGGTCAGCATGGGTGAGATGGACATTGTTTTGGGTATGAGATGGTTGCATGACATTGGGGAGTTCACACTCAACTTGCGGGCTATGGAAATGAAGTTTGAGGTGAACGGGTGACGACATGTGCTCAGGGGAATTTCAGATGGTGGATTGAGAGGTGATGGTGATGCCTGTAGTGATAGAACAATAGAAACGAGAGTATCCACTTGATATACAGGCTCTCTTGACTATACAAGCTCTCTTCATTCTCTTGAGTGAAACCACTCTCAATCCACCATCTGAAATTCCTCTAAGCACATGTCACTCGTTATAAGACATGATCAAGTGCAATGGGCAATAGAGGTGATGGTGATGCCTGTAGTGATAGAACAATAGAAACGGGAGTATTCACCTGATATACAGGCTCTCTTGACTAAACACACCAAAGTGTTTAGTGACATACCGCCAGGTAGACCCCCTGATAGGGGTATTGAGCACGTCATTGAGCTAAGCCCGTGATTACCACTCCATACAGGCACCTGAAGAGATATAAGGATGAGATCGAGAAAGCTATCAAAGAGCTTCTCAAAATGAGGCACATAAGGCCGAGCAAGAGTCCATTTGCTTCTTCTGTGGTTCTGGTAAAGAAGGATGGAACTCTCAGAATGTGCATAGACTACAGAGAGCTCAACAAGAAGACCATCAAAAACAAGTACCCTATACCTCGCATAGATGAGCTCATAGATGAGTTGCACGAAGCTTGCTACTTCTCAAAAATAGATTTGAGATCCGGTTACCATCAGATACGGGACAGGGAGGAAGATGTTGAGAAGACAACATTCAAATGCTATTATGGGCATTTCGAGTTCTTGGTCATGCCTTTTGGTTTGACCAATGCACCAGCCACCTTCTAATCCTGTATGAACAAGGTGTTCAGAGAACAGTTGCGAAGATTTGTATTGATATTTTTTGATGACATACTTATATTCAGCAGGACATGGGAGGAACATTTGAAACACTTAGACATCGTTTTGAGCATTTTGGAGAGGGAGTCATTATATGCCAAAATGTCAAAGTGTGAGTTTGGGATGACCGAGTTGTTGTGCTTAGGTCATATTATCAGTGCTGGTAGTGTGAAGGTGGACCCAGAGAAGATTCGAACAATCATTGACTGGCCGCCACTAAAGAATCTCTGTCAACTCAAGGGATTCCTTGGTCTTTGTGGATATTATCGCCGTTTTGTGAGGTGTTTCTCTCAGTCAGCTACCCCCCTTACAAACTTGACTCGGAAGGATGCATTCATTTGGTCAGGTGGTGCACAGGAGTGTTTTGACAGGTTTAAGGAGTTGATGAGTACCTATCCTATGTTGGCCATTTCAAATTTCAGTAGGCCTTTTGAGTTACAGTGTGATGCCTCAGGGGAAGGCATTAGTGCGATATTAATGCAGGATAAATACCCTATAGCGTTCGAGAGCAGGAAGTTGAGGGGTGTGGAGAAGAGCTACAGTATATACGACAAGATGTTAGCCATCATGCATGTGTTGGCTAAGTTCAGACAGTATCTAGTGGGGAGCAAGTTTGTGGTAAAAATAGATCACAATAGTCTGAAACATTTCCTTGGACAGAAGGACCTGAATGATAGGCAGCAGAAGTGTGTCAGCAAACTTCAGGCCTACGACTTTGACATTGTCTACGTCAAAGGGAAGAAAAACATAGTTGCTAACGCCTTATCCAAGAGATCCCATTTGTGTGCACTGGGTGTTGTTTCAGAGGATTGGAGAGAGATGATATCTACAGAATATGCTAAGAACAAATGGGCTATTGGGATTATAGATGGCACTATCAGAGATGATAGATACATAGTGGTAAATGACTTGATCATTTACAAAGACAGGATTTTTCTAGTGCCAGGATCGGAGAAGAAACAGAAGGTTTTGAGAGCATTCCACGACTTGCCTATGGTTGGACACCCAGGTTACTTCAAAACATACAGGCGGGTGAGAGCATTTCACATGGAAAGGCCTCAAAACTGAAGTGTTGAAATATGTGATAGAGTGCCCGACATGCTAGCAGAACAAGCAAGAGCACTCTTTTCCAGGTGGATAATTGTAGCTCCTACCCATTCCCGAGAGAAAGTGGGATAGTATTTCTATGGACTTTATCACAGGTTTACCAAAGTCCAGGGACGGGATTGCATCTTCGTGGTAGTGGACAGATTGACGAAGTTTGCACACTTCCTTGCCATTCCTACCATCTTCTCTGCAGCACAGGTTGCAGAATTGTTTTTTAGGGAGGTATTTCGTCTTCATGGGTTGCCGCGTAGCATTGTGAGTGATAGGGACAACAGGTTCCTAAGTAATTTTTGGCAGGAGCTCTTTAGGTTGACAGGGACAGAGCTCACCCCTAGCACCAGCTACCGCCCGTAGATAGATGGCCAGACAAAGAGTTAATAAATGGGTGGAAGGATACCTCCGAAATTATGTAGCAAGGCAGCAAAAGGCATGGATTAAGTGGCTTCACATGGGTGAGTATTGTTATAATTCCACTTATCACATGTCTATCCAGATGTCACCCTTCATGGCTCTATATGGGTATGAGGCACCGAGCTTTGTGGATTTATTTTTTGGTGATAGCAGAGTGCCTGGGGCCAAAGACCTATAGGAGAGTCAGGATGTCATGAGGTCTTTGAAGGAGAATATTCAAAAGGCTCAGAATCAGCAGAAGCAGTATGCAGACCAGCATAGGATTGAGCGTTCATTTGAAGTGGGTGACATGGTATATTTGATGTTGCAGCTCTACAGATAGTCCACTCTCAAGAAGAGTGGAGTAGAAAAACTTAAGCCACATTACTATGGACCTTTCAGGATCTCCAAGAAAGTTGGAGAAGTGGTTTATGAGTTGGAGTTGCCAGTAACTAGTAGGGTACATAATGTCTTCCATGTGTCTCGCCTCAAAAAGGCATTGGGACACAATGTGACACCTTCAGCAGAGTTACCTCCTCTTGATGAAGAGGGGAAATTGATTTTGGTACCTGAGGCTATAATTGATACCAGGGAACGCACTTTGAGGAGGACCATCAGGGAATATCTGGTAAAATGGAAAAACCAGCCAGTTGAGGATGCTACTTGGGAGAACGAGCAGATATTGGAGCATCCTGATCTGAGATTGCTCGAGGCAAGCAATCTTAGGGAGGGCGGACTGTAATGTCCCCTTTCTGTTCACAGTGTTAGTCTATCATTGGGTTCCCGTAGACTGACAATTTGGTTAGGGAACCATTGTGGTTTGGCCTTGGATGTGTAATTCAGAGGTGTAGATGTGGCTTGGATTCAGTTGGAGCCAGTTGGTAGTGTCTAGTGATGACTTGGCTCGTTTAGTGGCCATACTTGCTATTTATAGTAAGTTCGGGATTGGTGCCATTTCGGGATTTTCAGAGTGGGATTGGATTCGTCTCGTCAAGACCTTTTCGGTGAGCTATAGATCACTGGATTCCGATATCATCTTGGTAGTTATTTTAAAGTTCGTAAGTTAAATTGATCTATTTAATTTGGACTTTCGAAATATCAAAGTAAAGTGACTTAATGAAGTGAATATTTAAAAGTCACTTAAGGAGTACTTGGGCGCCCATCCTAGAGGGGAATAAAGTGAATTAAAATATTATTTTCCCCCTTAAAAAGCCAACGCCCCTCTTGGAGAGCAAATAAAACATGGAAAAGTGACTTCATTTGGATATGCTCGAGTTTATGATATTGCTTGCTATTTTGCTCTACTAGGGTTTGTGTGAGGGTTTAAAGGATTGAATCCATAGGCTGATTGGGAACGAAAACTCCCTTTGGTAACAGCATTCTATAGATGTGCAATACGATCCAAAGGTGCTATTGAGGTGGATGCATCCAGTATTTGCAGTTGTGCTTCAATGGAGTTAATATTGTCGAGGGTTTGATGATTTCGTTGATATATCATTTGCAGATTTGTTGTGAACAGCTGAAGATTATTTTCTAGTGACAGATTGGAGGAGTTTGTGGAGCTGTAAAGATTGTATTTGTCTCCTCTTGCTAGCCGTACCATTCATGAGGCTGGCCGTATCATCTTTGAGACCCTTTTGGTGAGATTTGATGCATGTAAATCCCTCCTTGTTGGTCGTTTGGGGACTGTAGCACAAATCAGATATATTAGAGGTGGTTTTGGAGTGTATACATTAGTGTGTGGCTGAAAACTTTCTACAGTCAAGCCGTACCATAGCCAGGGTTGACGTGGAGCATTGCAGAGTCTTATTTCCTCTTGTATGCAGCAACTATGTATCTTATTCTAGGCGTCTAAGGCCTTAAATCCGATATCTTTCATTGTATATCATTTGGCTATCGTTTGTAGTGACTTTGGAGGAGTTTTCTATACTACCCACTTGTTGGTCCAGCTTTAGTATATGTACACAGTTGCATTTCTTCATATGGGTATGTTATCATAATTCATATTTGGTGATTCTATGAACTAGGTCTTTCATATTTTCCTCATATCTATTGCATATTTTCTAGGTTTTCAATATATGCTCGATATTGTATTGTTCCAGCAAAACACATCTCAAGAAAACTGAAACCCCTTCTACATCTCCTCTCTAGCCTGAAAGAACACAAAATAAAAATTAAAAAAATTAACACAAAAGATTTTTAAAAAAGAACCAATAGGTGCTGCACATTACAATCCTTCTGAAAATTCTTCTTTGGGTCCTTTCTAGATGAAGAGAAAGGCTTACTCTGAAACTTAGGCTTAGATGTTACTGAAAATTTCATACCTCTAGCCCTCTTGATGGCTTCCCTCAATGATGGTGGATCTAGGGCCATCACCCATCTAGGAAGTGGCTCCTCAAGTCCCTCAATGAAGAGATAGGTCAACCTAGTCTCTGAAACATTAGGCACCAACACGGCAAGCTTCTGAAACTCGGAGATGTATGTGTCCACGGACTCCTTTTGCTTGAGTTGTGCCAACTCCCTGAAGAACTGCTCTGGATTTGACATCAAATCTATCAATCAACCTCGATGAGAAATCCACATAAGTAGTGACAAGGCTATGACCTTGAGTCACCATACCATTATATCACCAATCTAGAACATCTCCCTCCAAGTGAAGTGTAGCAAACTCTATAGTATCTCTCTCGAACATAGGCTCAATGTGAAGTAGTTATCCAACTTTTGGATCCATGCTCGTCATGATTATTGATTATTATTGTTGCCTCTTTCTCCTCTAGGTCTATCTCTGTTCTTGTACTTGATATGGCAAAAATCATTCCATGGCAAGGCTTCTCAGCATTCTTCACTCAATGATAACCATTCTCTTCTATAATTATCAAAAGTCTCACCTACAACTTGTGGCTCATTCTCCGTAGCTCTTGGCTGGTCCAAAAAGGTAGGCATGAGAGCTCTAACCACGGATGCATGAGATGCATGAATAGGAGTGCCACCATTATTTCCGGAAATGCCAGCATCATTATGCCCATTGCTTCTTTCACCTCCATTGCCTCTATTATTCTGCATAAGCTGAGCCGTCATTTGCACTAGATTTTGTTGTCCTCTAGCAAGATCTCAGAGAATATCCTTCATGCTAGGTTCATCACTTCTATCACCCATGTTGACTTCTTCAAAACCAGTATCAACAAGTCGCTGCCTTCTCCTGTATGTGATGAATTCTCTATCTTCGGAAGTCATGCATCGATATTAGATGATCACCTATGAAAAGTCACATATAAAACCCTTCAGGCTGGCAAGATCAAAGCTCCGATACCGCTGTAATATCCCTAATGGGATCTGCCCTAAAAGATTGATTTTTATTTTCTGATTTCTGCCCTAGATTTCTGAACTTCAGAATTCTGCTCCAAACCCTAGAATTCTGATTTATTTTTCTGGTTACAAACAAGTGTGGACAGCAAACATATATGCATCCAAAATGCTCAAATAATAGGCCAATAATGAACCCTTATGATAATAGCATCAAACAGAAACTTATCCACAACATATGAATATCCAAATGCAAATAATATGACACACAAATCTGATTTCTGAATTTATTAATCTGCTGCTCCAAGTCAGAATAATCTGAGTTGCAATTTACATCAAATACATAGGCCAAACATGCCCAAATAGAGGTTAGAAATCTGCCCTTACAAATCAGACCTAATCATAGGTTGTACATACCACAAAAGATGAACAATGATGCTCCACAAACCCTCAAAATGATGGCGCTTGGGCTGCTGCTAGGGTTAGGGTTTAGAAACCCTCAACAATGGTGAAAATTGCCTCCAAAGGCCAAGTTGCTCTCCTCTAGGTGTGGCACTCCAAAGAAGGGCAAGCCCTAATGCACTGAACATACAAAATGCCACAAGAATGATCCTCCAAGTGTGGCGCTCAAGTCTGATCTGAAATCTGATTTGATCTTCATTTCTCCAAATTGTATTTGGCACAAATCTCACAATTTGGCCTTGGGGTTTCTGCAGAAACAAATATGGCTTTGTTGCTCCTTTTGCAAATCTCCAATGAAGTACAAATATGAACTCCGTGTGAGCCCACCTCCAAGATGTGATTGGGTTTTCATCCAATCCACCTATCTTCCTTAAGGTTTTCGTCTTAGGAAGGTGTTGAACCAAAAGTTGCAGCTAAAAGATAAATCTCCGAAAGAAAGTGTATGAATGAATGATATAATGGAATGAGCTCAAGACACCTTATATTTATACATGATTTTATCTCCTTCTCAAGCTGGCCGACCTCGTGAGATATTTCCTTTTTATTTCTTTCTCCTAGGCCGACCTCCTTTTGGGCACCCAAACATAAGAAATGTCATTATTTTATTTTATGCTATTTTTCCCAACTTGGGCGAACCTCTTAGGCACATGATACATTATATTTTTGACCTCAAATGAAGTCGTCCTCCTCAAGGTAAAATGCCATAAATTATTCTCTATTTTTCTAAAGCCAGTTTCCATCTTTTCTTGTATTTTTCCTTCTCCAAGGTCGCTCCACGTTAGGGCAAATTATTTTTTTAGTGTTGACTTCACCAAAAGGCACACAAAAATATGGCAAGTCATCTCCCATGCTTATTTTGCCCTACAAAATTGGCTAAGTGTGGAATCTCACCAACTAGGTCATTCCTTGAGCCATCCGGCTTTGCCTACGGGAATAGGATAGGCTAGGCAACTCCATTAGGTGATCACTCCGAAAATGGGACATTACAATATGCAACTTAGTACAGATTATTTGAGGCCATGGATACTGCATCTTGTCAATCATACTTTTGCAGTTGAGTTGTAATTTGAAAACCTAAAAGGGCGGCTTGCAAACTCTTCCCATTAAGTTGAAAACTCGAAAGTGTGGCTTAATGGAGACTTGTGATGAAAACCCGAGAGGGCATCACTAAGTTGTGTATTTCTATACACAGGGTCATGTATGTTGTTCTCTTTCCAAGGGGGCCTTTGCAACAACTCTCCACTCTCATCTTATAAGGGGAAACATCAAGATTCAGATTTCAAGTTCTTCAAGCATGGTACTTGGAGAAACATCAAAATTCAGATTTCGTCTTTGAGCATAATACTTGGAGATCGCTCACATTTTCCATTGAGAATTTGTCATTGCAATATATTGCCACTCAGCATGTAATGTTCAACTCAGCATCTGAATACCTGAGATTGCATTCTTCATTTTTTTTTTGATGACTATGCCATGGAGCGCGATCATCATATTCCTTCATTTTCGATGTAGTTTTTCTTGCCTTAAGAGCAATTTTTATGTATCGACATTGAGGACAAGTGGTTCACATTTTCAGCTTGACAAAAAGTCAGGTCATTTAGTGCATGCTTCAGCACACATTTGGGTTATACATGGGTGCAATCAACCTGGATTATCCAATTTTCAGGTGTAGCTAGCACACTTTTGGACTACTCATGGGTGCAATCAGACTGGGTTCTCCAGTTTTCGCTCACAGAAGTGACAAAGGCAGAATTTAAACAACCTTCTTCTGCAAATTTCATCACCCAAAACAAAAATGGTGGTGAAAATTTCACAACAAACGGGTGCAATATTCTCTTAAAATGGAAAATAGCATCTTAAGACAGCTGACTTGACTTGAGAAAACAAACTCAAGTCAAAATACCAAGTCCATATCTTGGTTCTTGAAAAACTGCAGAAGGGAATCCCTCAAGCAAAACCTTTTGCAGAACGTTGGAGCTTCATATCATGAAAAAGAGTCACCATAAACAAGTTGCCCAATGTGCAACACAAACAATAGTTTTACCACTACCCCTATAGATTAAGGGAGGATGTAACAATAATGTACATAATCCTAGGTGTAGTAGGATAATATTTTATATTTTATATCTCCTAGTTGCACTAGAAGCTGAATAGTCATCCATAAGATGAACTGAACAATCATTTTCATATTTATGATAATTTATATCAGGGTTCAACTATGTAGTTTTTGAGTCAAACACATGACCCATATTTCATGAGTAGTGGTTCACACGAACCCATCTCTCATGAGAATGAATGGTCCACTTAGCACTCATTGCATCTTGGGGAAAACTCCATGATTAAGTGCACTTGAATCGGAATAGTTGTAATATCCCTTGCTAGTTCTGACCTCAAAATGCTGATTAGAGGCTCAAGGAATATCGTCAAACACTTTGCACACAACCTCTTAATTTGTTGTCTCTATATTTTTGTTTGTTTTGTATGCTGCTGATGGGTTTAGTTTGTTTGTTTTGTTTTCATAATAAATGTTGCATACACATTGCCAACAAGGTGATAACACAACACTAACAATGCTATTGATTTGAAGGAGTGCAAACACAACTATCTATTGAAAACCCAAAAGACAAATAGCAATAACAATGCTTTCATAACATAACCATGTTCTGATTTTACAAGTTGCAGACTGAAATATCAGAAAATAGAGTGCTGGAGCTGTCCAGCAGGAATCCACCAAGTTTTCAATACAATGATTGTCCCTTCATGAACTCAGGGTACAGCAAAGATAACAATAAGGCTCCATGGAATGTACAGAAAATACCCTAAATCTGAGGCGTTTGAGGTCCAAAATGCCCACGTCCCAGCTGGTGGCAGTACGCCTGGCTAGGAGTACCCTACAGCCATAAACAATCTCTTTTTTTTCCTCTCCAAATCTACTATAGACAATTGATAGAAGCTGACAGATCTGTGGTGATTACCTACGCCCAGATTTGATGTGCAACCTCCAAAAAATACAATGAACAGCAGCTACAGGTCTGCAATTAATTATACTTCATTAATCTTCAAACCCTTAATGATGTCTTTCACCTTTAAGCACAATTTGGACTCCTGATTGAAGCCCACACTCTGGCAATAATTCGGTTGATCTCTCACAACCTCAAAATTGCATAAACATTGAAGATATTTTGTTCTCCAATGCTGAAAATGAAGAAACCTGAAGAAACCCTAGGTTTCCTTCACAATTCCCAAAGCTCTCACAAAAAGCAAAGTCAAATGATCATCATTAATTGCATTTATTTGCTTTTTGATGCCCTTTTATAACTTCTCCAAATGAAGTGTATTTAATTTGCCTTTGAAGTCCACCTTTTAATTAAGTCCTTATGTCTCCCTTTCAACATATAAATTAATAAAGTATTATATCACTTTATTAATTTCCATTTAACCCTTATATCACCTTTCATAATAAAGTCCCCCTTTAAATAATGACCTTATGTTATAAAATGAACCATATATTATAAGGTCATATAACTCATTAATTGCTTTTCAAGTCAAAATGGCCCCACTTACATAAGGCTAAGTTATAACCTTATAATATGCCTTTTATAATTAAATATCATTTAGGCCACTTTAAAAATTAATAACTCCTTAAATACTTATGATTTTCTAATTCCATTTGAACAAGGAGGTTCACCATGATACCCTCTGTGTATCCACCTACCTTACCAAAAATAACAGGGGTGCATCTCTACAACCACAGATTCACTATAAATAGTAAATCCCTCATTATCTGATCAAACCAATGGTGTAAGGGATTGACACTGCAAATGAAGCCTGTTCAAGTGCCCTGCTATAGATAGTAACCCTGACTGTCCTGAAACAGTCACTTACCATAAACAGTAATTGTGTGAATCTGAATCAAACAAAGGCTAAACTTGAACTCTGGATGGGAATAAGCCTTCCACTCTGCCAACTGGGACCCTCTAACCATCTGTCTTAGCCTACGAGGGCCAATAATAGGCTAATCCCGTCACAAACCATGGTGAGTTAAAATGGGGACATTACAATAGTAGTGGGATGGGTAACCTCCCAGGAAGTCCCAATGCTTCACCCCTGTGAGCATCACCTAGATGCAATGAGTGCTAAGTGGACCACTCATCTCATGAGAGATGGGTTCATGTGAACCACTACTCATGAAATATGGGTCATGTGTTTGACTCAAAAAGTACGTAGTTGAACCTTGATATAAAATTTCATAATTTGACACACTGCAAGAAAATACCTCCTATTTATCCATTTTCATACTGTTAAATATGCACATTGTATCACATTTTTTATCAATGAATGAATGAAACGAATGAATGCAATTAATGCATTAATGGATGAATATTAAGAACTTCATTGATTATTGTCCTATCCATTATATATGTCAATCTTTTTTTCTTTTCATTTCCGGGCCTTACATAGTTTTGTTGTGTTTGATGCATAAAAACTCGGACTTGGCAATTGCTCAGCTGACCAGAAATTTTAAAAATTCAGGACTAGGCAAAAACTCGGGGTAAAACTCTACAATAACTCAACAAATTTATCAAACATTAAAAATGCATTAATTTTTAAAAATATGCTTATTACTAAATTTATGAACCATATTACTGATTTCCTTCATATAAAAATCAAAATTAAAGTTAAATACACTTCATAGACAAAAAACTAAGTTCAAAGTTTCAATACATATAAACTTCCAGTTTCAATATCAACAAAAATTACAAACGTTTCAATAAGGGTTATGAATATGTATAACAACACCTCATAAACAACAAAAATATGAACACCCAAAGGCTTGAAAAACCTATAATTTTAAAAACACTTACTTGCTTTGAACACAATAAAAAAGCTAGCATATGTTACTGTGTAGCTCTCAACAGTGCCTATGATATTCTTCGTGAGACCAATAACTAAGTCTCTTAACGAATGACAAAAACACTCTCTCTAAAGTTTCATAAGACCTTGTATATGCAATGTAAAGAGCCTTTGTCAAGACGACAGAGAAATGCTCCATATACAACATCAGTAACATGATGCTAACAAGACTTCGAATACACTTGGAAATGGTAAAAAATTTAGTAACTATATTATCTAATATATCATGTTTTGAAAGAACGATTCAGTCCTTCCAATCTTCTATAAAAATCCACATTCTTTGCATTGGTTGAACAGATTAAATTTATAATGTAATTTAAAGACCTGTCAATAGAGGCCTAGTTGAAATCAAAGTGTGCCCTGACCGGAAGAAGTTAGAACAGCCCATGAAAATTGTCTGAATCACGAGGGTTTCGTCTACCAAAATGAAGGTGAAAAATAAAAATCGCGAGGGTTTTGTTTGCCAAAAATTGCATGAGTTTTTCCCCCCAAGCGATTCGGCGTGATTTTTCTGGAAAATCTCGTGAGTTTTGAACAAAAGAATGCTGCAATTTTTTACATTTACTCGGTTGCGAGTTATTGTGGCGATTACTCGCCAGCGTAAATTTTCGGCAAGTACTCGCTGATTTTTTAAACTATGGTTTGATGTTCCATCAAACCATACGAGACTTTAGGAAGTATGGTGTTGAGACACACCAAATAGGAGGTAGGAGATCCTTTCTAACTATTACTCGACAAGTTCTCAAGAAATAGAGGGAGGGTATGGAACATTTGGTCCATGTTCTCTAACTAGCTATTCTTGCATTGTCAACAAGCAAACCTTCAGGGGCTCAACACCTTTCAAGTTACAAGTCAAATTCGGTATTCCTCTTTGTAAAATGATTGATGTAGATTTAGCAGAGAAGTGGATCAATCAATTGGAATCATATTCTTTTGATGTTAAGAGAACTGTCACTTTAAAAGTTGTTTCCCATGTCAAAAATTTATAGGAATTATATTGTATTCATAATAAGTATGGAGGAGTTGAGTCTAACTCATTTGCTGCTGTGAGCTTGGCATAAACCCTAGCTGCTGGTGGCTTTTCTCTCTACATTGGAGCCCTCATGGCTCCTCATTCATTCAAGGATGCTGTTTCCCATGTCGTTTCCACTGAAAATCGACTCTCCCTCAATCAAATTGTCCAGGTGGCTTCTTCAAAACTTGTTAAACACTGTGCAGACCTATAGATTGTTCAACGTTGGGAGGAGGTCCCTACGGTTGATACCCCCCTGAATCAAATTGCTGATCTGCTCATAAACCTATTTGAAATGACCCTAGTGGGGAAGTTCATGGGTGCATGGCCATCTCCCAAGCAATTGGAGTAATGGGCAGATAAAGAATGGCGCCTAGGGTCTTTGGCTCTATTGAAATGGCAATGTGTGGTTGTGGATTTTTTGTGGTGACCTTTGCTGATAAGGAAGACAAAGTTCTCATCTTTAGAAGTGGATGTTGGTTCTTGGGCCCCTGTGGCCTGTATCTTAGATTCTAAACAGTTGGAATCCAAACTTCGATCCTCTTGAGGAGAATCCTTTGAAGGTTCCAGTTTGGGTCAGGCTTCCATTCCTCCATTACATCTCTAGTATGAAGAAGTCCTTAGGGCCATTGGTAATAAGATTGGAACCTTTAAAACTCGGGTAGAATCCATGGAGAGAAACTACTCTGTAGATTGAATACGCATGGAGGTTGACCTGGCAAAGGGGCTTCTAGAAACCATCAACCTAAAGCTGAATGAGCTTGTGTTTACACAAAAATAGGGCTATGAGAAAATCCCATTGAAATGCAGCATTTGCCATGAACATGGACACTTTTAGAGAGATCGTCCCAAAAGGCCAAAGGAATCAAAGATTACTGAACAATAGAATGGGGGTTTCCAGCAAGTTAAGAGAAGAAACCAAAACCAAAAGCATGCAGCAAGTCAGGGCCTTTCAACTTTGTCCCTAAAACCTCCAACTTTTTCAAGGCTTTGGTTCAAGATGACAAGGTTGATGATGAACGCCCTCTGACTGCAGAAGAAGAGGCACAACATGAACAAAACATGGAGATTCTTCAAGAACAAAATATGAAGATGGGTTTGCCTCCTCAACCTCACGCCAAGGTCAAATGCATCCCCCTTCAAGAAGAAGAAAAATAAATAGAAGAGAAATAGCTTCCAATCTCCCCATCTCCTAGCCAAAATCACCATTTTGGAAGGGGTAGAAAGAAAAACATAGAGATGAAAACCAGGGAAGCTGCTGAAAATGTAGCAGCTGGCAAATAGGCAACAATCAATTTGATCATAAAACCCAAACCCAAAAAAGTTAAGCAATGAAAGTCTTGTCTTGGAATATTAGAGGTCTTGGTGACAATCACAAACGTCTTTGCTTAAAGGATCTTTTGAAAAGTGAAAACCAAATATGCTGTTAATTCAAGAAACAAAAAATGGACTGCTCTTCTGCCAAGTCTATGATGAATAAAATTTGGTCCAATAATGACTGCTTGGCCTCTCCCTCTATGTAATATCACAACTAAAAATGCCAAAACTGACCCAAATTTGAACCTCTTGCTTGCATGTAATTTTGTCAAACAGTTGTCATATCAAGTTCTGATTTTTGTATTCGGATTGCTTGCTTGGGTTTAGTTCACATTGTTTTCATTGCATAAACATATAAAATGACAAAAAAAAAATTACAGCAGAACAGGTCAGCATATTACAGTGGTATCAGAGCTAAAAATCCTGCCAGCCCGACCAGGGTTATGCAGCCTACAGAAATTGGTCCAAACAAGTACTGTACCAGAAAAGCAGCTAGACAACAAAAATAAGTTTTAACAGGTGCTGAAAAAGAGAAAGAAATGTCAGGAGAAGTTGGCAGCAGTCCTAAGAGACATGGGGATTTTGATATTCATGAATTCATGCAGAGTTTTGGGGAGCAGATGAGAATTTTCAAAGATGAACTGGTTCATTCCATTGCTGATTTGAGACATGATCATCGAAGGTCAAGGAGATCTAGAAGTGATATTAGACACAGTGGTACATCTTCACATGCTAGTAGAGAGCATTCAGTTCCTGATAGACATGACATGCATGCGGGTAGACATGATGCTCGGAGACATGAAAAACATAGAGAACCCACTCTTACATTTACAGGTAGAGCCACGGTGACTGCTGATGATAGACCACTTCGCCCAAAATTTGAAATTATCAAAGAGGAATCTTCATCATCATCATCAGAAGAAGAGGTAGTCAATCTTACAAATGATATCATGATGGCACATGATGAATACAGATTGTTACCCGCTGAAGTTAGGACGGCTCTTAACTTCAACTCTTTTATGAACCAAAGAAGAGAGAGGAACAAGAGTATCAAAGAACATAAACCAAAAAGGAAAGAAAAGAAAGAACACAAAGAATATAAGGAAGCATTAAACAAAGTTCCACTTCCCAAATTTGAGGGCAGCGAAAATCAAAGTGTTAGAGCTTGGGTACACAAACTGGATAATTTTCTTTCACTTAAACCTATGAGGGAAGCAAAAGCCATTCGGTTTGCAACAATGCACTTAGAGGGGATAGCTTACGATTGGTGGCATCATGGTTTGGTCTCACAAAACCATGGGATGATCACCTCTTATGATGAGTTTACTCGTAAACTCATATCCAGGGTTGATAGAAAGAAGTGGACATCTATTACAAAGATTTGGCTCAGCTGAAATAGGTGGGCAGATTGGATGCTTATATAAATGAATTTCAAAAGATTGTTGTCATGGTTCTAGAGATGCCAGAAAGTAGAGTGGTTATGCTTTTTGTTGAGGGCTTGAGTGACAGGTTGCGTGGCTTGGTGAAAGTACACAAGCCCAAGACTTTGGATGAGGATATTGAGCTTGCTATGGACTTGGACACCACTCCTGCACCAACTCAATTTCAGAAAAAAAATTTCAAAGGTGGGAGTTTAAATCAAAACTCTTCGAATAAGGATCAGCCCAAGGATACTAATCCTAAGATGAATCAGGGGAGGCGAAATGATTTGAGGAAGAGGAATCTTTGCTTTTCCTGCAAAGAACCTTGGGTGCCTGGACATAGATGCATGGGCAAAGGTAAGGTACATCTCATTGAGGTTATTTCGGATGAGGAGTGTGAGGACAGTGGTGTCAAGAATAGCGTACATTCACATGAGGAGCATGATGAGGAGGTTGATGATACACATGATGAGGCTCATGGCGCTATTGCTTTCCTTTCAGCAGTTCCTAGATATTAGCCCTTTGTGTTGCAAGGAATTGTTGAGGCACATCGAGTTTTATGCATGGTTGATAGTGGGGCTACCCATAGCTTCATTGATGAAGGATTTGTAGTCAAGAAGGGGCTGCAAGTTGAGGTGTTTGATGGTTCCCGTGTCATGTTAGCGGATGGCTTTAAGGTGAATTGCACAAGGAGATTACCACAGCTATCTATCTCATTGGATAACTATTCCTTCAAGGATGATTACTATGTTGTTGGTATAGGTGGAGGAACGGAAGTGGTACTTGGGATACAATGGTTGAAGTCACTTGGGAGGTTTGTCCAAGATTTCAACAAGATGCTATTAGAGTTTAATCATATGGGTAAACACATTGTGCTCAAGGCACTAAAGAATGAGATGACGGATGGGACAGCCAAGAGCATGTTTGTTTGCTCTACCAATGATGACTTCAAAGGTATGAATAAGAATGTAGAAGTCAGTCCTGATTTTCTGAACTTTAACAGCAGTGAGACATCTCCATTTTCCCATGACATTGAGCCTTCTAATCATTGGGATATGAGTACTAATGATTCTACTTCGATTGGTACACAAGTTGCATGCATTGGTCATGATAATTCAATTGATGCAACTCACTATAGGACTGATTTTAGACACTTTGGGGCAGCTGATATAAAACAGTCCCAAAAGATAATTGATGGTTGGTTAGAGAGAGCAAAACAAGCCAAGTTGAGGGCTCAAAAGGCCAAACTTCATCTACAACACATTCGTGGCATTCACCATTCTTTAGATGACGATGAGAAAATGTTGCCTTGTTCAGAAAGTTCAGTTGTTGTTGGTCATTTTCCTAATGGTGATGATAATGTTGTTGACACTCTTAGTGGACCAGCCACTCAAGAGTTAATCTTTGGTGAGTAACGACAACATCTACACTACACATTTGGGTTTATCACCAACTCCTTATGATGTGGCAGTGATTTATTTATTGATTGGTGACTTAATATTCTTGGATTCATCATGGGTTAGGGACTGCCGCAGTTGGATTCATATGCCACTTCTGGTTTTCCCTTGGTCTACTTCAGCTATTTAGTTGTTTGGAAGTGTGTGGAGTCATGTTCATGGGTTGGACATGGAATGTGAGATGGATTCCTTAGGTTGGTATTGGTTTGATGATATCCTTGATATCACCAACATTGCTGGTTTGAGTTATGACAGCGAGATTTGGCAACCATTCGTGTGGGTTGTTTGGCACGTGGGAGTCCATGACTACATAGTCTTATTGATCTACTTAAATGGATGGATTCTTCATGGTGATAGGATGAGATATCTCTTCTTCGTCTCTTACAGTAGGCTCTATATATTTGTTTGGGATCCAAGTATTGATTTGATTAGTGCATTATTTCACATGGATTTCATTGAGGTTGCTTCATGGCTTGTGGTACGATATTGGTTACATCAGAGTGGAGCAGTAGGTATGTTGGTAGGATGGACACATTTTCGAGATGATATCTTTTGTCATTTGTTCATCTATATTGTGTTGTTGACATGTGTGACTACTTGGGTTATGATTGGATGGAGACTCTTGTCATTGGGCAATAATTTTCAGTATGCAGATTTGTTATTGCTTGAGGGCAAGCAATGCTGGGAAGGGAAGACTGTAATGTCCCCATTTTCGTGAGCATCAGAGTTCGGAGGATTAGCCTATTATCATTGGTTCTCCGTAGGCTAATGTGGTGATTAGGGGGCTGTAATGTCCCACCCCAGGTGGACACTTGCTAACACAAATTTTCTGCCTTGTTTGGTTTGTTTTGATAAATGTTTGTGATATATTGGCAATGTTTGATACAACAATTTAATGCAGAAAAACAGGAGATGTTGCAATAATAATTTTTTTTAACTAAAGACTGAAATTGCATTGGGAATACACAGCTGAAAATTCCAGATTTTTATACCATCTTAAATACTCAGTATTTTCACAATATATTGACAACCCAGTTCATAAAATAACCCCTATTATCTAAAACAACAATACCCAAAAAATCTAGGAGTTACAATTCATGAACTCATAGGTAAACATGCCTTGAAACCCTTTGAAAATGGATGCCAGAATAAAATATAAAGTTTGCAGCAGTCATGCAGTAGAGAGAATAATCCTCACGCCACTGAAAATGGAGTCTTCAATCAGCTATTTAAAAACCCTTGCTAGTTTTGGAGATAAATACTCTAAATCTGCACCAATATGATTTCCATGTGCCAAATGAAGAAAGTTCTAACAGCTGGAAATGTAATAGCGGCGTATATCTCAATTCTTCAAATGATTAATCTTCAAACCCTTGTAAACTTTTGAAATCTCTTCTCCCATTAAGCACAAACTTGACCTCTAGATGAAGCCAACAGTTAAGCAATCCTTCAAAAGATCTTTCACCACCTTAGGAATGCAAAAATCAAAGAGTTTTTCATTCTCAATGACCAAATAATGCAAAAACCCTAGCACTTCTCACAGCCATCACACCAAAAAGCATAAGTATCAAATGATTGAATGAATGCTGTTGTGCTTTTGATGAGCCAATATATACTTTTTCCAAGTAGGTCGATCCCCTTTAGAAGTCTCTTTTAAATCATTTAAATGATATTTAATATATTTCATGTGCACTTTATAACATTAGAATAAATCCTCATAAATGGGCCCCCCTTTTAATGAATCATTAATTGTACTTTAAGTGACTTAATTGAGGGTCATGGCCCCATTGGTCACAAAGTGAACTTAAAAACTTTATAATATCCTTTTATAATATTTTATTATCATTAAAGTCACTTAATGATAATAACTCCATAAATACTCATTAACTTGCCAAACCAACTGAACCTGGGATGTAACACTGGACTCCATTGACAAAGTGACTTACTATAAATAGTAAGTGTGTGAAACTGAGTCCTGAATCACCAAACAAAGGCCAATCCTGAACCAAACTGAGCTCTAGGGAAGAAAACATCAACTAACTGTCAAACAGGACCCTCTGACCATCTGCATTAGCCTGAGGGCCAAATAATAGGCTAATCTACCAAAATCGAGAACAAGCCAAAATGGGGACATTACAGAGGCCCTTTGAGGGTGATGCAGGGTCATTCAGCTAACCTTTTTTGTATTTTTCAGTACTCTCCTTCTCAGTGCATTAATTTATTTGTGGTTTGCCTTCTAGAGGTCTTTCAGGCTCATTTTATACACACTATTTTTACTAAGTCACTTGGACGTTTGGGTCCATACTTACTATTTATGGAAAGTCATCTAGATGGTCAGAAGGCACCACGGTTATATTCGGGAAGTTGGCAGGATCAGTTGTTGGTTTGATATTTGGCATTTAATGGAGTTTAATGATTTAATTTAATTAAGTCTAATCTAGCATTGACTTTGATATAATTAATTAAATTAAATAACTCTATGATTAAAGGGGATATAAGGGGTCAAGTGTGCATTTAATATATTAATGTCATAAAGTATTTAATTATCATGCCAAATGGGGTGCCAACATATGGAGGTATAAGGATATTACGTGACTTTATCATGATGTCAATGACAAATTATAAAATAAGGTTACTTTTGAGGGGAAAAGTAAATTAAAAGAGGAATAAAATAAAGTATTACTTTTGAAAGGGAAAAAAAATATAAAAGGAGGAAAAAGTGCAATGAGGATTCATTCTTGATATGTTATTTTGAAATAAACTTTTCCTTGAGAGCTTGAGAGCTTTGGCTTGCAGATTCAGTAAACCCTAGGACGAAAACCCAGATCAACCCACTTGGTGAATTCATCTCAGGATTCACAGTTGCATTAAATTGTTTAGTATTTGTGGAGATTCAGAGCCATATCTTTGCAGATTTCATCATAGAGCTTCAAAGATTGAGTTTGATGTTGCTAGGGTTTGAAATATTCAATTTACAGGTTTATGACAGCGAGGTTTTATTGGAGATTTTTGGCTTGCATGTTGGTATTTTGGTGTGCATGTTTGAGGAGTGATGGATTTTGATGTTGTGATGCAAATAATCCATCTGGGTATTGGAGAGTTAGCTTGCATGTTGGTATTTTGGTGTGCATGTTTGAGGAGTGATGGATTTTGATGTTGTGATGCAAATAATCCATCTGGGTATTCGAGATTTAGCTTGCATGTTGGTATTTTGGTGTGCATGTTTGAGTGATGGATTTTGATGTTGTGATGCAAATAATCCATCTGGGTAGTTTTGTAGATTTGAGCTATTGGGTGTTGCTGCAATTTTCAGTTCTAGCTAGGGTTTGACTTGGGTGCTCACAAAAATCAGTTTTAGCATATGGGTATTGATGCAAAATGGCTGCCATGAGGTTGGAATAACATATGCACTTCTGGGTATTCTTCATTTCACTGTATGATTCCAGAAATTATTGATCTTCCTGTCCTCAACTCAAAATTTGTAACAGCGAACTCAGAAATGGAAAAAGATGCAAAATATGCATTTGGGTATGTGTTTCCAAGTTTGCAATTTGTTCATTTTTATTTCTAATTGATTGTTCATCAATTATTTCATGTTTTTATGGCAATCTCTCTCAAAAACACACATGCAATTCCAAAATTGAAACCCCTTCTGCATCTTCTGTCTAGTCTGAAAGATCACATTAATAAAAAATACAAAAACACACTAAAAAGACAAAAAAAAAATTACAGCAAAACAGGTCAGCATATTATAGATACCACTGTAACATACACCCTTGGATATATGTTTGTTCTATGCCAGTTTTTTGTTTTTCTAACTGTTTAGGGTTTAGAGTTTATTGCATGTTTTGCATATTTTGATTTTGCATTGATAATATGGAATATAAAGCATATATTGAAAACCCAGAAAAACTAAGATAGATATCAACAAAATAATAATTATCCAAATAGCAATGAGCCAAAATATGAATTATGATAATATATCCAGATGGAGATCTTCAACTTCATATAGATGCTGACAGAGGATCAGCAATACAAGTCATAGAAATATGCTCATAACTTCTATGAATGCAACAGTTTGCTTTTACAAAGAATGGCAGCATAAACCCTTGCCCTAGACGCCCATTTTAAGGTATGTATGAGACCCAAAAGGCAATTTTTGATATATCTTGAAGACCCACGATCAGTTGCTGGAGTACGGCCTCTTTGGAATAGCAATCAGCAAAAAAATCCTTAAACTCCTCCTAAATACCTTTGTGATATACCAGAATTCTTTGCAGTAGTATGGCAACTAAAATGGTAGGAAAGAACACCAAGAAATCACACTATAAATTTCACAAAAAGCTGCTAATGAAGGTACGACCCTGGCTGAAAGAGAACGGCCAGCAAAAATAAATAGATACAGCTGCAATAATCACACTTTCCACATTGAAATCAGACTTCCTTCCATCATCTTCAGTTGCATTCAAACTTCACAATATGTAGTCGATTTACTCTTTCAAACCCTCAGCATATGAATCTCAATGAAGCACCAATGCAAATACTGAATGCATCCGCCTCAATAGTATTTGCAAATGGAGGTTTTCGTCCCCAGTAGCCAAGATCAAATCCTATCTTGCAGAGGTTTTCGTCTCAGCAAGTTCAGTCCAAATCCTCAAAGCTCTCCAAGCTCCAAGAAACAAGAGAAGAATATAATAATTCCAAACATATGCAAATGAGCTTCACTTTTCCTCTTTTATAATTCTCCAAAAGGGTGGATGCACTTTTGGGGGGAAATATTTCTTTTAATTTCACTTTTAATATTTCCCAAGGTGAGCACTCCATAAAATGACTTAAGTGATTTTTAAATATTTTATTTTTCATCACTTAACCATTAAATCCCAAAGTCCAATATTTAAATAATAATATTAATTTACGGACTTTAAAACGGAGGCCCAAATGAACTCAGAATTCAGTGATCTATAGCTCGCCGGAAAGGTCTTGACGAGACGCTCCATCTCCAACACTAAAAATCCTGATCCGACACCGAACCTGAACTTATTAAAAATAGTAACGGCCATAAGCAAACTGAGCCAACACAGAGGGTGCCAACTGGATCCACAAGCCATCTGATATCACTGAGTTTGATGCAATGTCTGGGAGAGCCATCAACTGAGTGCCAAGTCACCAAAGCAACGCCAAACTAACACTTACTAAAAATAGTAGTGATCTTCGAGGACCAAAGAGAACAAACCCAGAAAAACCCAGAACAATCAACTAGAAATAAAAATGAACACATTGCAAACTTGGAAACACATACCCAAATGCATATTTTGCATCTTTTTCCATTTCTGAGTTCGCTACTACAAATTTTGAGTTGACAAGAGAGGAAGATAGATAATTTCTGGAGTCAAACAGTGAAATGAAGAATACCCAGAAGTGCATATGTTATTCCAACCTCATGGCAGGCATTTTGCATCAATACCCATATGCTAAAACTGATTTCTGTGAGCACCCAAGTCAAACCCTAGTTGGAACTGAAAATTGCAGCAACACCCAATAGCTCAAATCTGCAAAACTCAACTACCCAGATGGATTATTTGCATCACAACATCAAAACCCATCACTCCTCAAACATGCACACCAAAATACCAATATGCAAGCCAAAATCTCCAATAAAACCTTGTTGTCATAAACCTGCAAATTGAACATTTCAAACCCTAGCAACATCAAATTCAATCTTTGAAGCTCTATGACGAAATCTGCTTGACTTCACCCTTCTATATGGCGTGGGAGCATCACCACAACCTGTAATTCCAAGGGAACATCATCCTGAGAGTCTAGAATAAGCATTTTCAAAGAAAAGAGATCATTTTCAACATATATTAGCATAGAAAATAGCATTTAATAGTAGAAATGATACCTCTGATACCACTGTAATATGCTGATCTATTCTGCTGTAATTTTTTTGTCTTTTTGGTGTTTTTTTGTATTTTATATTAATGTGATCTTTCAGACTAGACAGAAGATGCAGAAGGGGTTTCAGTTTTGGAATTGCATGTGTTTTTGAGAGAGAGATTGCTATAGAAACATGAAATAATTGATGAACAATCAACTAGAAATAAAAATGAACACATTGCAAACTTGGAAACACATACCCAAATGCATATTTTGCATCTTTTTCCATTTCTGAGTTCGTTGCTACAAATTTTGACTTGACAAGAGAGGAAAATCGATAATTTCTGGAATCATACAGTGAAATGAAGAATACCTAGAAGTGCATATGTTATTCCAACCTCATGGCAGTCAATTTGCATCAATACTCGTATGCTAAAACTGATTTCTGTGAGCACCCAAGTCAAACCCTAGCTGGAACTGAAAATTGCAGCAACACCCAATAGCTCAAATCTGCAAAACTCAACTACCCAGATGGATTATTTGCATCACAACGTCAAAATCCATCACTCCTCAAATATGCACACCAAAATACCAACATGCAAGCTAAATCTCTAATACCCAGATGGATTATTTGCATCGCAACATCAAAATCCATCACTCCTCAAACATGCACACCAAAATACCAACATGCAAGCCAAAAATCTCCAATAAAACCTCACTGTCATAAACTTGCAAATTGAACATTTCAAACCCTAGCAACATCAAACTCAATATTTGAAGCTCTATGATGAAATCTGCAAAGATATGGCTCTGAATCTCCACAAATACTAAACAATTTAATGCAACTGTGAATCCTGAGATGAATTCACCAAGTGGGTTGATCTGGGTTTTCGTCCAAATAGCCAAAACCTCTAGGGTTTTCATCCTAGGGTTTACTGAACTTGCAAGCCAAAGCTCTCAAGCTCTCAAAGAAAAGTTTCTTTCAAAATAACATATCAAGAATGAAACCTCATTGCACTTTTTCCTCCTTTTATTTTTTTTCCCTTTCAAAAGTAGTACTTTATTTTATTCCTCTTTTAATTTACTTTCCTCCCTCAAAAGTGACCTTACTTTATAATTTGTCATTGACATCATTATAAAGTCACTTAATATCCTTATACCTCCATATGTTGGCACCCCATTTGGCATAATAATTAAATACTTTATGACATTAATATATTAAATGCACACTTGACCCCTTATTTCCCCTTTAATCATAAAGATAGTTAATTTAATTAATTATATCAAAGGCAATGTTAGATTAGACTTAAATAATTAAATTAAATCATAAAATGCCAAATATCAAACCAACAACTGATCCTGCCAACTTCCTCGATATAACCGTGGTGCCTTTTGACCATCCAGATGACTTTCCATAAATGGTAAGTATGGACCCAAACGTCCAAGTGAATAACCCTGAATCACCCTCAAAGGGCCCCCTAATCACCACATTAGCCTATGGGGAACCAATGATAATAGGCTAATCCTCTGAACTCTGATGTTCATGAAAATGGGGACATTACACTCTAGGGGTGCTTCTAGAGGTATCTTGACAATTTGGTTGGTTGACTATCTCCTTGAAGAATCTTTTTTGCATGATAACGAGATTAGAGTTTCTTTGAGACATTTGCATTTGACTCTTTTGATCACTATTACTAATGTCTACTCTCCTAATTGTATTATGGCCAAGAAAATCTATTGGAACACCATTAAAGAAAATGCAAGTATTGCCAAACCTGAGAATTGGTTGATTGGGGGAGATTTGAATTTGGTTCTCAATCAGAAATCCATCCAAGAGCCAATAAACCGAGTTAACCGAGTCTTGTCCTCCTCAGTTAACCGAGTTTCATGAAAAAACCACCATCCCCATATTAATCTGGTAAAAAGGGAGCAAAGCACAAAAACACTTGCTTGTTTCCTTATCTTCCTTGTGAAGACAATACTTGGAAGGGCAGTATAACATTTCTTGATCAATTTAACTTGCGTGAGGATCTCACTGTTGATTGCCAGCTAGAGAATATTCTTTTGACATGCATTCATTGATCCACACATTCTGCAAGGTATATGGGTGATTAGGAGGAACATTTTTGGTGATGGATAGATTGGAACCTTCATTTACTAATTAGAGTATTTATTTGGTCACATCTCATTAAAATGAATGCTCCCATTTGCTTAGAGGCAGATGAGAACCAGATGGACTCTTGTTCAAATTGTCTTCTCTTGCAGATCTAGCCTTGTTTGGAGTAGAAAGAAGCCTCTGTGATTTGGTTGTGAGGGACTGATGGGATCAATCTATCAACAATTACTTACAGTTTATTCTCTACAAAAAAAGTTAAGATACAATTTGGTTCAACTTGTCTCTTGTAGATTAGGCCTAAATAGGAATTGAAAAAGGCCTCCATGATTTTGTTAGGAGGGGACTACCTGGACTAATCTAAATATAATTACTAATGTTTGGCCCAATTGATCCACAAGAAAAGTTCTTTCATTCTAGGCATCATTGATCTGCTTCATTTCAGTCTAAGGGGCCTTCAATTCCCCTGGTTGCACGACAGGTGCACACAAGCAATTTCTTCTTTGCCACTAGATGTTCCTTGATTTTGGGTGCTAGGAGAGATTCTAGAGAGGGGTACCTTGTGTCCTTCTAGGATTGTCTAGTAGGGCCCCATCAACCCTAGCCATTATATGATGGATATTGCAGATCTTGCATTGGCCATTTGTAGAGATCAATGATGACACTATTGGTTCTTCTAGTTGAATCCTTGTTGCATATATGTGGCAACATTATTTTTCATTGTCGGTCACATATTTTGATCTTCTTAGCTCCATGCTTCTGAACTAAAAATAAGCCTGCTGTCCTGAAATTTCTGGCTTGTTTTTCTCAAGTTTTTTTAAGGGTTTTGATGTTTTGTTTTCACCAATGTGTTTGATATGATTTGTAGATGGAAAGGTTGCAATATGACATTCAAACAACATGCAATGATGACTAAAATTAATCAAAACAGCTCACATAGATACACAAAAACACAATAGAACATACCCGGATGAATGATTGGCCACTTATTTGAATTGATGTTGGCTGATTACAAAAGGTAAAGTTCTGATTTATATATCAAACTTATATATGCTTGCATAAGTGATCAAATCATGAATCAAACCGACCTACAATGATATAACAATGAAGCAATGAAGTCCTCCAATGCTGGCTGCCTTAGAAAAGAACTATCCAGATGATAAAATGAAGCCAAAATCAAAATGCATAGACTGATTTGCAAATTGTATCTGCTGATATGAGATCTGAAGCATAAACCCTCACAAAAACATGCTAGAAACTCCACCAAACCCTAGTCCAATGATGCCAAATTGAAGCACTATCCTCCTATGATGGAAATATGTCAAACCCACTTCAAAACAAAGTTGGTTATGCACCGATTTGAGGTCTGATATGAAGTTACAGCGGTCTAATATGAAATTCAGATTGCAAGATATGTGATTCCACCTCCAATGAAGCCACTAAAACATGAAATATCATCCATACATCATAGCCATGAAACCAAAAAGTGAAATTAGCCTCTAATTGCCTTCAAATATGAATAATAAAGCCTCCAATATGCTTGGTGTCTTCAAACCCTCGCTGAACCAATAAATTCCATTGAAACCCTAGCTGATTTGAAGCCTTCATCTCCTCAAAAACCTGCAATATGCTCAATAATGGATTCTAAGTGAGTCCACCTTTTATAGTGGGATGGGTTTTCGTCCAAACCACTCCAATCCAAGGGTTTTCGTACTTAGATAATGCTGAAACTCTGTTACAGCCAAGATAAATTCTCCAAATAGTGAAAAAACCAAATGATTCAATGATATGAAAAACACTCCAAATGACCTCCTTTTAACCTCTTCAACTTGGGCGCCCAATTGCAACAAAATATAATATTTTTTCAAGTCCACTGCCAAAATAAAATATTATTATTTTATTTTCTTTTAATTTATTTTATTTTTCTCCAAGTGGCGGTGGCTAGGAGAGAGAAAATAATAATAAAATATTATTATTTTATAATTTTTGTTTTTTCCTCCTTGAGCACTGATTTTGTGGGATTTATTATAATATTTTAATAATAAAATATTATAATTTATTCTTCACTCCAATATTTCATTTTTCCACCTTTAAGTCATTTTTCCTCTTGGCATAATATTTAATTAATTTTTGTTTTTCTCCTTGGCTAAATATTTAATTAATTTTGATTTTTCCACAAACATTATTATAATATAAAAAATCATCTCCAAACTTCATTTTGCAAGGAAAAAACATTTTTGCACTAAAAACCCACTTTCCATTCTCCAAGCTTTATGTTATTTGTTGACTTTTCTTTTTCCCAAGCTTGAAGTCACTTTAGCTCAAAAAGGGGACATTACAAGTCCTCCCACCCCGAGATTGTTTGCCCTCAAGCAATCACATATGAATGGCTGATTACTTTCACAATATACTAGGATCCTATATCCTTCTTGTATCACCATACATACTCAACACGAAATGAGGAACATCTCTCATCATCATAACATCCATAGTACTCACACACTTCCTCAATGCTGCTAGTGCAAAAGATGTCAGCAATGTTAAAACTGAAAATCTGATTTGAACTCATCTTGGGACCGCTTCCGCTATCATAAACTGATGTAAACTTATCATTACTCAATCTCCAAGTGCTGTAGTGACAATCCGATGCACACAAATCCATGCAATCAGCTGCACTCATCAATGTAAATTATGAAAATCTCATGATCAGCAATGTAAAATAGCTATCTCTCATCAATGCATGAGGTAATGATCTATGAATTAGGGCTGGAACATCCATGCCCGCATACTCATATCCATGCCATACATCATAGTCCAGTTGAAACACAAACATTTGCAACTCAAAACCAAGTATCTCAATGACAACATCTTCATACCTTGGTTCATACCAAACCCAAACAAGTGACTCCATGACACTTGTCACAAATTTGTAATGTCCCTTGCCTAATTTTGCCCTAGAAAATTCAAATGTCACAAGTTAGGTTTAGGCTTTTAGAATTACCATTTAGATTATCAACAAACTGTATAATTCTTGGACTTGAGTTTTGCAGTCATAACATAGAAAACATATACAAAATACAGAAATACAAATATGCATCTTTAATTGTTAGAGTTAGACAAATCTCATTGCATTCAGATTTATAAACAATACCAATATAGAGAGATTATATATTCATTATCATGCAGTTAACTCAGTTTGTTTACATAATTCAGTCATAGAAGAAGATGATGCAGGGTGTCTTAAGACAACAATTCTCCCTCGAAACAGCCCCCTCACCAATGGTGCAAGGAGGCTTGGCAGGGTGTTGTCAGTCAACAGTTCTCCCTCCAAACAATCCCCTTACCATTTTGCTTTGACTGGTGAAACTTAATGTCAATAAACTTTTAGCATGGAGATCAAGGAGGAGGATTCTGCCCTTGGGTGCCCTTAGCGGTTCTCCCTTTCACAGGACAATAGGGTGCCCTACTTGTTGTTCTCCCTATATGTCAATGTAAAGGGTGCCTTTAGTGGTTCTCCCATAGTGATTATACCCTCCTTAACCATGTTGATAGGTTATTGCAAATATTTTATGTATATTTTATATATGACAGTAATATGCAATGTCTTTATTAGTCTAGATGACTATATAAATAGATATATTTTTGCAAATCGAATGTCTGCTATTATATTCAATGATGCAATGATCTAATGATTGCTTGATGCCAATTACGTTTCCTTTTATATTTCTTTCTTTTATGCTGTTATCAATTACTGCATATACATCTCTGCTGATGTACATATATTCTCCTTATTCCATGTATTTTTTCCTTTTCCTCCTTTCAATTCACTATGCATTTATATCATCTCAAAGGAGGCATATCCATCAATAGACACCCCTTTTCACAAATGAGGGGACACTCCTTTTGCTGATCGCACCACTTCATGCTTGATCGCTCCACATTATAATTGGTATTATTTCGCTGCCTTTGTTATTTGCTACTGTTAATACAAATCGCTGCTTTTGTGACACTTTATCGCTGCCTCTTTAGAAATATATTAATTACTGTTTGTCTTAATAATCACTACTTTTCTTTAATACGCATTCACTACTCTATAACAAATGAATCGTTGCTATAAGAAATCGCACCACTGTTTTGAATAAGACAAAAGCTTTATATATACAAGGTGCCTTAGGAGGAAGTCGACCATAATGAGAAAGCCTTTCTAAGTCAGCCAGCAACAGTTTAAATCCTTACTTTTAAATTTGAATTCCATACTAAGGTCGGCCAGCATTCAAATGCATTCCTTTCATTTTAATATTCTGCTTTTAATTATCTATTATATTTAAATAATATCTAGGAACAGGGCATGACAAAATCCCTGAAGTAGGGCAGCTTCCAACTCTATCAAGGAATCATCGACATGATGTACCTACACCTCATCATGAATCGACTCCTCAATCTCTCCATGAATGATCAAGGGCTCAACCAAATATGAAACACTTATGTCTCTTTCTTCATGCGTAGTCAAAACACTAGTGGCTGATCCGCTAAGTGAGTGTAGGTGTTGTCTTGCTTGGGCAGCCAACAACTTTGCCTTCCTAGCTCTTTGTACCCATCCATCACACATGTCTTGAGTTTTCTTGACATCCTCTGCCTTATGATGTATAAAATCAGACTTGTAGTGGCTTGAGTCTTCAGCATGCTCCTCATGCTTAACACCCAAAACTTGAGTGCCATCATTAAGAGACTCTTCCACCTCATTTTCCTCATGTGAAGTGGCTGCTATGTTATGATTATGTGAGGAAATAGGACTGCTGTCACAAAACAAAAAATTAGAACTATTGTCATACCCTTGTGTGATATCCTCAAAATTCATAGATGCATGTTCTTCAAAGGTGGTATTGTCTTCATATGTATGATCAATAGATGTTGTTTTGACAAATTCTATATCGGCATTCCTATCCACTTCATTATCATCATAGAGATTTCTGGATATTTCATTTGTAGATGTGGATGAGTTGCTATAGTGCCTAGATTGTCTTGATAGGGAGTCTTCATACCGTTGCAAGCTACGAGCTAAACTCCATTGTGATTGCATAAGATCTCGCCTTATTTGGGTAAAATTATTCAAGATGTATTCAACACTTGGCTGCTCATGTATCCTTGGACTCTCATGATGCTTCTTAGGTCGTCGTTCTTGTTTTTGCTTCTTTCTATCCGACCAACATTCCAAGTAGCAATCAAAGGAGAGATCGTTTCTAACCTTTTGTGGAAGTGCATGGTACTCATCATAGGCAACCAATATATCATCAAGCACTTTGGAACCCATGATTCACAAGAATGCTATTAGGATAAGACTTAAACTTCGTCTCTTCCCAAACCCTCCAAGTTGGCACGATCCAAGCTCTGATACCACTGTAAGAACCCTATCTAGATCTGAACTAAAAATAAGCCTACTGTCTTGAAATTTTTGACTTGTTTTTCTCAAGTTTCGCTTAGGATTTTGATGTTTTATTTTCACCAATGTGTTTGATATGATTTGTAGATGGAAAGGCTACAATATGACATACAAACAACATGCAATGATGACTGAAATTAATCAAAACAGCTCACATAGATACACAAAAACACAATAGAACATACCCGGATGAATGATTGGCCACTTTATTTGAATTGATGTTGGCTGATTACAAAAGGTGAAGGTCTGATTTGTATATCAGACTTACATATGCTTGCATGAGTGATCAAATCATAAACCAAACCAAACTACAATAATATAACAATTAAGCAATGAAGTCCTCCAATGCTGGCAGCCTTAGAAAAGAACTATCCGATGATAAAATGAAGCCAAAATCAAAATGCATGGACTGATTTGTAAATTGTATCTGCTGATATGAGATCTATAGCATAAACCCTCACAAAAACATACTGGAAACTCCACCAAACCCTAGCCCAATGATGCCAAATTGAAGTGCTATCCTCCTATGATGGAAATATATCAAACCCACTTCAAAACAAGGTTGGATATGCACTGATCTAAAGTCTAATATGAAGTTACAGCGGTCTAATATGAAATTCAGATTGCAAGATATGTGATTCCACCTCCAATGAAGCCACTAAAACATGAAATACTATGTTGTACGGCGTTTCGGGGACGGGGACGGCAGGGGACGCGTTTCGGGGACGGCAGTCCGAGGGCCAATTTTTGGGGACGGCGGGGGGACGGCGATATATAAATTTTTCAAAATATATATATATATATATATATATATATATATATATATATATATATGAATTTTTCAAAATACCAATATGAAATAGAGATAATATAGTCATAAACATTGCAATGAACATTAATAATAATCATTAATGAGTAAACTAATAAACAATAAACTCTAACACTAGTATAATAGCAATGATAATCATGAGATTAAAGATTCATAACAGCAATATTAAAGCATTTTGTTGTTCAAATTCTAAAATTAAAGTTCAGACTTCAAAATTAAAGTGAAAGTTAACTGTTAAATGGTAAACCCAAAGTTTCAAACTTCAAAATACAACAATCTAATGTCTATGCCTCATTTGGGCTATCAATATCAAAAGAAGTATCTGTGTCACTGCCACTCTCTGCCTGAAGTGGATCATCCAATGGAACTCCAACCATTCCTGGTTGTACCTCCTCGTCAATCTGCCTAACATCTTCAGGATCAACATCCCAACGTGCTACTGGAGTTTGTCGATACTCAGTAGTCTGCCGATCCTGAAGTCTCAAGGCACTATGAACTGCAACTAGTTTTTCTGCTTGTTTCGAGGTAAGCTTGTTCCTCTTGATCGAGTGGATGAAGCCATAGGTGAACCAATTCCTCTCTACAGCAGAGCAACTAGCAATCTGTGAGAGTAAACAAATGGCAAGTTGCTTCAACTCTAGTGTGTCCTTCCCATGAAATTTCCACCATCCAATGGGGTTTTTTTGTGCAATAGTGGCCCTATCTGTCCTAGCCTCTGGTTTGTTGAATGTAGGACCCTGAAGTTCGGAAAACTGAAGCCACTGCTCTCTAAGTATAGTTGCCTCCTCAGTGCCATACATCTTATGAAGGGCTGCCATAAGCCCCTCCATTACCTCATCATCCTCAGAAGGAAGCATTCGGCCAGGTCTAGGTGCATACCACTTCGGATTAAGAGCATAGGCAGCCATATGAAGAGGGGTGTTCATTGTGTTCCACCTCTTTGTGACAATAGGCCTGATATGCTGCTCATAGAATTGTAATTCAGGATCCTTGGCACGAATTGCTTGCCTCATTTGATCAAGCATGCTATCAAAAGTCTCATAAATCTCTCCAAGGCTAGGAGAGTCTGTATCTGCATACCTGATCACCCTCACAACAGGTGATATGATAGAGCAAATATATCTGCAAACAAAATTTAAAAAAAGTAAGACTGAGACATTAACAATTTGAATTTTCAATTTAACACTTGTAATATAGTTATTACTTATTACTTATTAGTAACTAAATAATAGTAATCTGTAATACTAATAATTTAAAGAAAAAACAAAGCAAAAAGTTAGAAACTCAAAAATGAAAAATATGAAGTTCAAGTACATATTTCTTACCTGATATTGGACCACCAACTCTCACTAAGCACCATGTCTCTCACTTTCTGTCCTTTTGTTTTTGATGGAGCCACTTTTTCCACTCTCGAGCAACCACCATGGATTTTAGAGCATCTTGCACCTCCAGCATCCTCTCCAGTAAAATAAAATAGCTAGCATATCTAGTCTCAACTGGTTTGAGGAATTCTTTCTTTGAATAGGATCGGAATAATGCAAGTGAAGTTTGATGATTGCATATAAACATTTGTATTGATCTAGATTCAACCACTGCTACCTTCACCCATTCTATTTTGCCAATGTCCTTCAAAGCATTATTCAAACCATGTACACAACATGGAGTCCAAAAAATGTGTTTGTAAGCACTCTCAACCATCAATCCAGCCAACTTACGAACACGAGCTGAATCTGTCACAACCTAGACAACATTAGAAGACCCAACCTCCTCTATGGCCTCCTCAAAAGGGCAAACTGGAAATCAGCATCCTTACATTTCCCAAAGCAATCAATCGCTCTAAGAAAGTTTGAACCAGAAGGACATGTAACAATAATATTAATGAGCGGCCGATGTCGAATATCAGTCCACCCATCCATCACAATGGAACAACCAGTCCTAATCCATGTTTGTCTCATCTCTTCCATTACTATGTTCACCTTTGAATATTGTTTGTCAAGGAAGGAGGTACGCAATCTATGTGCCCCAGGAGGAACATAAGAGGATCCAACTGCTATTGCATCTCTCAACATGTTTTTGAAATAAGGAGACTTTGCCCAATGAAAAGGGATTGCATGAGCATAAAAAGACTTGGCCACTGAATCATCGGCTATCTCATGCTTTTGCATATTCATCATCCCTATCACTGTATTTTTTTCACCTGTGGTTGTGGTAGAAGTGACCTTCTTCTTGCCTTTATGACTATCACATGAATGTTGTTCAAGTCCATGTCCAACTGATAGATTGGAATGTTCATCAATAGATTTCATTTGCAATGAACGCTTCCTCTTAGTACTAGTAGAAGTAGCTGCATGTTTTTCCTCACTTTCCCCTACCAACTTTAGCATTTCAACCTGTTCTTCCAATTTTATCTCTCCACAAACTCTAACCCCATGGCCACTCTCACCTAATAAATGATGTTCAACCCTGCTATAGCTCCCATGATAATCAGTATTGCAAATATGACAGCCAATGCCTGCTGCCCCCTAAATTTTTAGCCTTAGGACCAGTCAAATTGGTGGCAAATTGAAGCAAAGGTTTTTTGGGATTGAAGGGTCCTTTTGCATGTATTTGAAGAGTTTCTGAAGGGCATTTAAAACGGTCTTTTGGAGTTACACTTCCAATAGAACTTCCACCTGTGTTCTGGGTTTCAAAATGTGTCATTTGAACTTCATCACTGCTCACTTCATGCAAACTTTCCTCATTGCTGCTCATTTTGAATTTTAAATTTTTGATTGTGCTTGTTTGACAAGGCTTTGAGAGGCTGAAAAATGATTAAACAATGAAGTATGAACACTAAACTAAGAAACTAAGAAAAAAACTAAAAAAATTTAAAAAACCAATACTTGATCTGTGTGACTGTGGCTGAAAGAAATTTGAAATTTGAAAATTTCTCCTTCAAAGTGGCATTTTTCCCCTTTGCCGTGGCATTTTTTCCCTCTATTGGTGGCGTTTTTTCCTTCCCTCAGGCGTTTTTCCTGCGTTTTGTTGAAGAATGAAAGTTGAAAGTTTACTTTTGATTGGTCATTGTGGTAGAAGTCGCTGATAGGAATAACCGACGAGTTTAGAAGATATTTTTTCCTACGTTTTTTGTTTCTTTTACGGCGTGAGACAATTCCGAGTAGTATGATACTCACATATAATGCCTATCGAAGGTTCAAGGACTACGCCGATAGCAACCGACACCCATAGGAGGTTCAAGGACTACACCAATAGCAACCGACGATTTCAAAAAAAATTCTGCCGTGGATTTCTTTTACTACGTGAGACAATTCCGAGCACTATAATGCTCACATATAAAAGCCTAACGGCTTTAGGGTTTCCGTTTCATATAATGCTCACTTTCGTGGACTTCAGATAGAATGCTTGCATATTTTACTATGTTACCGGGTTCTTTATTGAGGGGGGCGGGTACCGGACTGGACGGGAGCGAGAGCGGGAGCGGGAGCGGGTGTGGCGAACCCACAGAGAACCCGAGGCGGGCGGGGCGCTCCCTGCCCGCACTCGGCCGCTCCCAGCCGCTCCTGCGAGCGAAAAAACATTTTTTTTGTGTTAAAAATTAAAAAAAAGTTTTTAAAACTCATTTTTTAATGGAAAAAAACAAAAACTAAAACCCTAAAAAGGTCAATATAACAAAAACGCCCCTATTCACTTCTTATTTTTGCAACAACTCCTCCATTTCACAAGAGTTTTTCACATTTTGTTCATTTTTGCATTGTGGAGGGAATCCGGAATCGATTGCAAAGCACCAAGGAAGGATTGTAGCTTGCACAAAGGTCATCTATTGATCTAAGGTAAGTAGTTTAACCTATTTTTCTAGTTTTTGTTGAATTTGTTCAAGTTTTTTATGGATTTTTAAATTTTTCAAATTTTTTTCAAAAATTTCAACTTTTTTTTTGAAAAAAAAAACAAGTTTGAACATTTTTTAAACCTATTTTATTGTTTCTCTTGAATGTTTAGGTGTTTTATTAGTGTGTAGGGTTGGAATATTTTTATTATATTTTAATTTTTATTATTTTAATTTAAATTTTGTAATTTTTTAAGCAGCAATCTATTTGAAAGTGAAATGGCTACGCCTACTAGTTCAAGTTCGGTGGGTCTTGAGAAGAGTAAACAATTTAAATATGATCAAGGATCTCCTCTTTGGAGACATGTCAACATGATTGAACAACTAGCAAGAGGTGGGGCTTTTGTTTGGGTTTGTAATGAGTGCAAAGTCACATTTAAGAGCTCATATACTCGATTGAAAGCTCACTTATGTGCCATAAGTGGAAAAGGAATAAAAATATGTGAAGGGCCAAACAAGAGGGGGTTGCCAAAAGCACAAATTATGGCATACATTAAAGAACAAGAAGAAGCTGATGAAAAGAGTGTAAGAGCAAAATCAAGAGCTCATCCTTTAACAAAGAAAACATCAATGAATCCACCTACAGAAGCTCCTTGTTCCAGGCCACAACATCCTTTCTTGGACTTGGAGGTAATCCAAGATGATGAACCCTCTTCTTCCTGCAAAAGAGGTCCATTGGCAAAGGCATTTCAAAATGAAACGAGAGATATTGCAGATGAAAAAATTGCACGTTGCATTTATGCCAATGGTCTTCCTTTCAACTTGGTGAGATCACCATATTGGCGGGAAATGGTGGTAGCAATTAGTAATGCACCTTCTGATTACACAGGTCCTAGTTATGAAAAGGTGCGAACCACCTTATTGGCAAAAGAAAAAAGTTATGTAGAGAAATCACTAAAACTAATTAGAGATTCATGGATTGAAACAGGAGTGTCCATTGTTTCTGATGGATGGAAAGATTGCAAAAACTGACCTTTAATAAATGTTATTGCTGTGTCCCCCAAAGGGACAATGTTTTTGAAGTCGGTTGATTGTGAGGGGGAAATCAAGGATGCACAATTTATTTCCAAAATCCTCATTGAGTCCATAGAGATGGTGGGTGTTGATAATGTTGTCCAAGTCATTACAGACAATGCAAAAAATTGTAGGGCAGCAGGTGCTTTGGTTGAGGAAAGATACTCACACATATTTTGGACACCATGTACCGTACACTCCCTTAACTTGGTGATGCAAGCAATTGGCACTCAAGTAGATTGGGTGAAAAATACATACAATGAGGGTGAGGAGATTCAAATGTTTGTGACAAACCATCATATGTCACAAGGCATCTTCAGGTCTTTCTCGCATTTGGAGTTGTTGAAGGTAAATTTAGTTTATTTTAATTTTAATTTATGCCATATTTTTATTTACTTGAGTTGCATGATTCATTGATTTAGATTCTTGATTTAGATTTTAATTTTTAATGTGTTATTAACTTGTTTTTTTACATAACATTAGGTTGCTGAGACCCGATTTGCATCACACACAATCGTTTTGAGACGACTTGTGAAGGTGAAAGAGGCATTAGGCTCCATGGTCACTAGCCACCAATGGAGTATATGGAAGACAACTAATTTAGAGAGGGCTCAAAAGGTGAAGTCATTGATCCTAGCTGATGAGTTTTGGGAACGTGTGCAATATGTTTTGAGTTTCACAGAGCCTATCATGAGTATGCTTAGGTTTGCTGATACAGATCAGCCATGTTTGGGAGAAATCTATGATGGCATTGACTCCATGGTAGAAAAAATAAAGAGCATAATAACACAAAAGGACAATGACCCCAATGAAACATTTTTCCTAAGTGTCAAAAAAATCATTGATGACCGTTGGGACAAGATGAACACACCCTTGCACCTCCTTGCATATGCCTTGTCTCCCAAATATTATAGTACTGAGATACTTGCTTTGCCGGGGAGAACCACACCATATAGAGATAGAGAAGTTGCTTCCAGCTGCATGAAAGCATTTCGAAGAATCTACTTCGATCCAGAAATGGTGAATGGTGTTAGGAAAGAGTTTGGCAAGTTCATACAAGGATGAGAGCATAGTTTGTGTGCTATTGCAGACATGTACAAGGAAGATGCACATACATGGTGGTACCTCCATGGGCAAGATTATGTTTTGCTCCAGCCTCTTGCAATCAAAATTCTATCACAAGTAAGCATGTTTTATTTTAACATTCTTAGTACTTACCATTTTTTGCATTTTAAAGTTGTATTGACTAGAGCTCTAATTTGAAATTTGAATAGGTTGCAAGTTCTTCTTCGGCTGAACGGAATTGGAGTACATACTCCTATATCCACTCAGCGAAGCGTAATCGATTGGCTGCTAAAAAAGCAGAAGACTTGGTCTATGTCCACTCCAACTTGCGTCTTCTATCACATAAGCAAGTTGAGTACAAGGATAGGGCAGCGAAGAATTGGGATATAGCCCCTGAGTGTGCCAACTTGGATGCATCTATTACAGAGCTTGCTACAATCACTGTAGATGATGAGGAGAATTTTCTACATGATGTACATAGTGCGAGTGGCACTCCATATGTTGGTGTTTCAAACGATTTGCAACCAACCAATGATGATGACTTAGATCTAAATCCTTTTGATGAAGATTGAAGAGCGAAAGATTGACTTTTGAATCTTGATTATAGACTTATAGACTTATAGTATTTTACTAATTTGAAATTTCAAATTTTGTAATACAGTACTGACTACTGAGTATTTGTAATGATTTTCAATGTTTCATTGTTCATTGGTCATCTAAATTATCAATCAAGATTCAAATGTATTATGTATGTTCAATTCTGTATATTTTTTAATTTTTTTGGTATAAACAGTTATACTATATAAATAAATATATATATATATAAAATATATATATAGTACAGCCGTACCCACAGAAAAAAAAATTTCGCCGTACCGGCGTACCAGAACCTCGCTCCCAAACCCGTTCCCATACCAGAACTGGCAACTTAGATATTTAAAAAAAAAAAATTAATGCAAACCGTCGAGGACGTCTGGCCGTCCCCGGGACGGTCGAGGGACGTTTTGGACGTCCCCGCCCGTTCCGAGGATGGCCAAACGTCCCCGAAACTTCTATTGCCGTCCCCTGAAATTTGAACGCGTCCCCGGAACGTTTCGGCTTTTTTTGTTTTGCAGGGGACGGCAAGGGGACGTCCCCAGCCATCCCCCCGTCCCGGAAACGCCACAGGGGATGGGGACGGGGCTGGAGGGGCAGGGGACGCGTCCCTGTGTTTCCGTGATGAAATATCATCCATACATCATAGCCATGAAACCAAATAGTGAAATCAACCTCTAATTGCCTTCAACTCTGAATAATAAAGCCTCCATTATGCTTGATGTCTTCAAACCCTAGCTGAACCAATAAACTCCATTGAAACTTTAGCTGATTTGAAGCCTTTATCTTCTCAAAAACCTGCAATATGCTCAATAATGGATTCTAAGTGAATCCACCTCTTATAGTGGGATGGATTTTTATCCAAACCACTCCAATCCAAGGGTTTTCGTCCTTAGATAATGCTAAAACTCTGTTACAACCAAGAGAAATTCTCCAAATAGTGAAAAAACCAAATGATTCAATGATATAAAAAACACTCCAAATGACCTCCTTTTAACCTCTTCACCTTGGGCGCCTAATTGCAACAAAATATAATATTTTTTCAAGTCCACCTCCATAATAAAATATTATTATTTTATTTTCTTTTAATTTTTTTATTTTTCTCCAAGTGGCGGCAGCTAGGAGAGAGAAAATAATAATAAAATATTATTATTTTATAATTTTTACTTTTTCCTCCTTTAGCACCGATTATGTAGGATTATTATAATATTTTATTAAAATATTATAATTTATTCTTCACTCCAATATTTCATTTTTCCGCCTTTACGTCATTTTTCCTCTTGGCATAATATTTAATTAATTTTCGTTTTTCTCCTTGGCTAAATATTTAATTAATTTTGATTTTTCCACAAATATTATTAAAATATAAAAAATTATCTCCAAACTTCATTTTGCCAAGGAAAAATCATTTTTGCCACTAAAAACCCACTTTCCATTCTCCAAGCTTTAAGTTATTTGCCGACTTTCCTTTTTCCCAAGCTTGAAGTCACTTTAGCTCAAAAAGGGGACATTACAGCTTCATTGTTTCATTAGGCGGTCCTTTCCTCATTTGGTTAACTACACTTAGATGTTGTGGTTTGAGTTTCTTACCATTTTCAGTTTACCTTCCCTTGCTTCATTGCTTAGCTTTCATGTTTGCAGTTTCGTGTCAAGTTACTTTCATAGCGTAGGGTTGTCTTACCCTATCTCTTTTCTATCGCAACTAAATACCGAATCCCATTGACCTACATTGGTCATTTGTGGACATTAATATGATTTCTTTCTTTCTAAATTCTTTCAAGGCATTTAGGTGTTGTGGTTTGTGGGTTTTTGTCATATTCCGATATTAAGGCATTGTTCAAATTAAAGATTTAAACATCATGAGAAAGACTATGCGGTTGCTTTCGTAAATTATCAATTCGAATGATAGAAATAATTAGATATATATTATTACTATAATATAATTATTACTTATTTATAAGAAGGATGAAAAATAATGATTAATATCAATAAAATCATCACAAATGGATCGGGCTCCTTGAAGCACCGATCCCATATCTAAGAAGGATTAAGAAATTAAATAAAAAGGAAACGACGGCAGCGATTGGAATCGCTACACCTCTTACAACCCTTAACTAGTTTAAAAGGGGAAGAGGGACATAAGTCAAGACATCATCTAATGAAAGAAGAAAAAAATAGCATCAAACAGGAAGAACACGGATCGGAGGAGCATTACACCAATCTGATCGCACAGGAAACATCATTCAGCCAGCGATATAACTAAGAAGCAATCATTCAAAGCAGAAGTAATATCATTCAAGCCATTAATCGAATCAATCATAAACAAAGGATAAGAAAACACCATATTGTGGAAACAAATCTTACAAACCACAGCGAACTTAATTGCAAGAGAATTCAATGCAAACATCTTATACTTGATCAGCAAATATACAAGTTCCGAGTTGCTATTACTTACCAGCCGACTGTCAAATAGCCACCGCGCTAAGGTATGTGCATTCCCTCTGTTTCTATTAGATCACGTAGATATGAAATATGCATAGTGCTTAGAATTGATATGCAGAATAAATCCTGAATAAGCATGATAGATTCAGGTATATAAATGATAAAATGTTAAGAATGAAATCATATGTTGAATCCCATATTAGATGTAATTCCAAGGTTAGTAGTAATAATGTAAACATATAGTTTCATAGCCATGAAGACATAAGCATTCAATAAGAAATGACAATAAACTAGTAGATAATGTGAATATTCAAGATAGTGATTTAAATAGAAGGCATGATGCCTAGAATGATAAGTATGTTCTATCAAGGGATTGATTATGAAATCATCCTTAAGAAGCAATCAACATGACCCCGGAGTACCGGGCTAGGATTAGTAGCCTTCCCCTTAATCCACCTACACACCTTATAAGTATGAGACTGGTGGTTAGAGGGAATCTAGCGTCTAGCACTCGAGCTGGCAAGTCATTGCCCCTCAGAGCTAAGAGCGAAGTATTGCCAGGTGTAGCATGAAGCTCTTAGACCTAGGGTACGAACGAAGTATTGCCGGGTGTAGCATGAAGTTCTTGACCCTATGGTTGCGTAGGACCTAGATAATATTGATGGCCTAACGGTAGGTGAACCTCGACCTGGCTATAAACCCCTCCGAGCCAAGAGTGAAGTACCTCCGGGTGTGAGGTGAAGCCTTGGGCCTACGGCCGTGGGTCTTGGAATCCTTAATCCACCCTCTCATATTAGGTGAGTGGTCTGATTAATGGGTAGGATCACGAACGTCCTCCCCGAGGTATGTCCGTGACTCGTGTGATTATTGATATAAGATAGATCATGAACATGGATATATGGCTAGAAAGGATCTGAAATAGTTAGAGTTTATTATTGTTAACATTTTATGTGAACATGATGAAATGATTTGTATACTAAAGTGCTCTTTTATAAGTTGAAGTTGTTTGCAAGATTGCGAAAATTTTGGCTTATTAGAAGGGGACATTACAGTTTTTACCATTTTTCAGTTTACATGTTGTTGTGTTGTTTCTTCACATTCACTTTTGCAGTTCGTGTTTAATTACTTTCATAGCCTAGGGTCTTGTTGCCCTAGTTCTTCTCTATTGCAACTGGATAATTCAGTTCCATTGACCTACTTTATTCATTTGGTGACGTTAACATAATTTCTTTCTTTGTCCCTTTCAATCTAAATACTTTTGAGGCACTTAGTGGATGAGAGAAGCCAAGCATCATCCTAAAACTTTGCAAGATAGCCCTATTTTGTGTCTCATCTGACGAAGTGAGTGATCAAGCTGGGGATAGGCCTAACGAAAATCTAAATTTCTGAGTCCCCAATCCAGTGGCTAGGATTAGAGGTGCAATTTAGAGCTAGAATGTCCAAGTATCTCCTCTGCCCATTCTATATAACTTGTTCTTTTCACTATACATTGTACACATCAGTTTGGCTCTTACAGACAAATTCATTTATTTGGGAGAGCTACTCCTGGTCCATTTCCTTCAAACCTAGTGAAAATGTTCACCTAAAACATTGTCTTTAAAATTCAATTGATTCTGTCACATGACTTACCCACGTGAAGCATGATGATCATACCTTCATTCTTCTTTGAGTGAAGAGAATGGATTGATTCCCGAGTGAAGATAATTTGTTTACCTTGCAGAGATACACCCCTTGCTTTTTAGCATAGTTTTCAAATCCAGTTTGGTCCAGATTTTTTGGATCAGACGGATTTATCCAACTCAGTCTGGATTTTTCAATTGCTATAGAAATTTTACTTTTTTTTTTTTTTGAAATTCCGGATTTCCAAATTTTTTACATCCTGAATGAATAAAAAATTTCAAGCCTAGTAACTATGCTTGCTAGCAATGATAAATGACAACTTTTTGAGCTTGTTGACCATCATTTTAGAGATTATTTTGTAGACAGAATTGAACAATAGTATTGGACTGAAGGAATTAAATTATTTTTCTTTGTGCTAAAAATGTAGCGTTCAGCCTCACTTCCTCCATAACCTTGACCACATCATCCTTCATTTCTGATATGGGTTCCAAAGTAGTTTGTTTTCCATTTGAGATCAGGATACATATCTTCGAAAGAAGAGTCTTAGTAAGATTCCTCTAATTTGGCAAAAGAGAGTTGTCAAACTTGACTTCTCTGGTTGGTTCTAGACCTCTTTCATTGTTCCATCAGGTAATGCCAATCTTCTGATTGTGTTGATTTTTTAATGCAAACTTGTGAAAGAATTTAGGAATCCAATCACCCTCCAACCATGCTACTCTGGATTTTTGTTTCCAAAGCAATTTGGTGGGAAGGGTTTTCTTCTTCTGGTTTAGCCACTCATCTAGTCCTTTATGTTGAATTCTGATCAAATGACTTCTCAAACCTTCTATCTCCACTTTTGACCTGAAGATAACCCCAAATCTGGACATTTTCCTCACTTTCATATTAGTTTTGATAGTTCATAACATCTGAGCTGTAATGTACATTCTGGAGCTCCCCATTTCCTCATAAAACTGATTTTGATTGGGCTACATGTAATGCCCCAAACAAGGGACAAAATGGAAGAAAACATGGTCAACAAATTCTTTTGCATTAACAATTGCTATACAAAAAGTGTGCAGTGCATGCTCTCACCCACATTGTCATTTCTTATGACAATCAATACACAAGGTGGAGAAGCATAATCACCTCAATCGAGGAGAAGTTAGCACACATTCCAATGCAGCACACTTCAGACTTACACAATGCATTAGCGGAAGACTTATCACTCCCAAGACAACTTGTCACTTCGCTTAGGAGGTAGGCAACATTGATAGCATACACAAAAAAACAGCACACAAAGCCTCCATTAATAGACACACATTAAAGCTTTTTTCAACAAAATAATGGGAACACATTAAAGCAAAATTAAAGAGCCCAAAGCCTTGGTAGGAACCTACCTTAGGGTTGACTCCTTAGTTTCTCTTGCCACAACTATTTATGAATAGGCTAGTCGGGGTTGGACTTGAATTGGGTAACCATTTCGATTGAGTTGATTTAGAGAAACCAATAGACCCACTATTTTATGGGCTGTTGCAACACATTGATGCGCTATCCTATTATTTGCATATCTCTCTTTAACATATATGTGTGTTTTTAAACTAATTTTTAGATATTGACATTGGAAAAGTATTTGGCATGTATCAACATGTTTGTTAGATTAGATATTTGTTATCTAGTATATGATATTATTGAGTGCATTGCTTGTACTGATCTCTAGAATAACAAGTGCATATACTCCTATCTCTTTGGGTTGATGTGGCAAAGCTATTTTACATTCCGGGATGTTTGTTAGTTACGAGTTATTTAATATGTATGGACAATTTTCCCTCCATTTAGGTTAATCAAATTGGAACAGTTACTGAAGCAATAGAAGCAGTAAAGATAGCAAAGGATGCAAAATGGGGAGTGATGGCATCACACAGAAGTGGTGAGACGGAAGACTGCTTTATTGCAGACTTAGCTGTTGGGCTGGCCACAGGCCAAATTAAAACAGGAGCACCTTGTCGCAGTGAACGACTTGCTAAATACAACCAGGTCAGCGCATTAACATGCATACTATTTAAATTTATATTATCACATATTGTGTATCTGTTTACATTGGTGTTTAAAAGAGAGCTGTCTTTAACTTCCTGAGACTATTGTTATATGAAACACGTATCAATCGTACTTTAAGTTATAACATACTCGAATTTTAACCTTATCCTTTGGCATCTTTGCACAGCTACTCAGAATTGAAGAAGAGCTTGGCGATAAGGCTGTCTATGCGGGAGAGAATTGGAGACCCTCATAAAAATAAAACATCTTCTCAAATAAATATTGTTCTCTGTTTGGCTCATTAAAGGTCATGCAGTAAAATTAATATAATTCCTAACCTTAATATCAAAGTAATTTATTGTATTTGAAAATGGGTGTGCATATGATTTTGTTTTTGTGAGTACTTTTCTACTTTAGGGAAACCTTTCCATGTGGTAGACAATGAGAGCCTATATATAATTTGAGGAGCAAGATAACAATGTGATATGATTGGGCCCCGGCCCTTCCCATGTTTTTACCTTATGATATAATTTATATACACATAAGAATGACTTGTTATAATGATGTCGTAGTGTAGGTAAGTAGTTTACTGCACTTTGACAGAGCTGTGGTTGCTGAGGAACACACATCTATCAAATTCTGTTTGTAGCAGTTGAAAGTTCAATATTGTTAAACAATTCAAATGAACTAAATTATTTTTCATGTATTCCATAGTTCATGAAACTGTATGTTAAGATATTATCGTATAGTGTAATGATTGTTGGAAAGTTATAATGGAGGGTCACCTTAGTTTGGAATGTTTATCAATGGTCAATGAAGGATTTGTAATATAAGACTTTGGCTGTCCGATATTTGATACCTTAGGTTGGTTTTACAAAACCTTGGATACAAGATATTTATGAAACAATCATTGTAATTGTTTTATAATATATATTCAATATTTTTATATATTGACATAACTTTCTATCCAATTTTTATGTTTCTATATATAGATAATAATAAAATTGTACTTATTATTTACACATGCAAGATTATTATTGATTCATTAAAAAAAAAAAGAATTATTGTTTTTTAGTAAACAAAGCATTTATTGGTATGCTAGTGTTAGCATCACTTAAACATATTTAAAGATGGGTTATAAGCAACAAATCAAATGCCAATATGAAATTAGGCAATTAAACAAGAGAGAAACCCTTAAACCCAAGGGAACAAAAACCCTCATAATTCCATCCCTATATAAGAAAAAAAAATTATGTTCATCATTGGCCAAAATAGGGCAATGGGACTAAAAAACAAGAGAGAGACAAATGTTAGTAATTAAAAGTTCCCTCAAAATAACTTTGGGTCAAAATTAAAGTAAATAGAATAGTTGAAAGAAAATATTGTTAAAACCAATTGTCTAAGCACCCACTTAATAAATAGTCAAGCAAAGGATTGAGAGGCCATCATAAGATGATGACTAGAAAATTAATGCAAGCATTGGAAAAAAAATGTCATTCATTTGGGTAAATGTTTGAAATTGGAAAATAACCAAGCAAAGGAGATTGGGGAAATAAAAAGATAATAGTTAGAAAACTGTTGCAAACTTTTAGGAAAATGTTGTCAATAGGCTTGTATCATCATCTAAAAAAAGGCTTGATACAAGATATAACAAAATACATGGGAGTAGGGTTAAGGATCAAGCTAGATGAACCAGGGAATGTAGGGCATTTTGTCTCACTATTGGAACATGTTATGTTGAGGAATTATTGATAGTAAGAAAAAAACTAGTATTGTATGATTGTTCATTGAACACAATCTCAATGATGTGCTTTTAGGTTCTTGGGTTAAGCAGATCTTGAAGTGTGATCTTTTATGTGAAAATAGGAGTATTGGGAAACCCAAGTTTCACCATGTTGATGGGAACGTTGTCTCATCAATCTATCTTTATTAATGTGAAGAATAACAAGATCCAAAGGATGTTTAGAAACTAATAAAATGCTTCATATTCTATGTAAAATATTTTAACATGAAATCCTTGAGTATATAAGAACTTTTATGTTGGATACACAAAGCCACAATGACAATACTAGTGCTAAATTATTAAAAAAATGTTATTCAACATTAGAATTGTATTAAACTTTGATTATTTCAAAGAATAATTATTTAATTGACATTTTATTTTAGATCTTGATGTTGGTGATTGATGTTGTAAAATACCTATTAAAATGTTTAGCTAACCTCTTATCAAATGAGAAATACATTGCTCATTTATATCTTGTTAATTTTAACTATTTTTTATTTTATTTTGTGAACTACTATTTTTATATAAATTTGTTACCTTGTGGTGAATATTGACCTATCATTAATGGACTTAATTCTATTAGGTGCTTTTCTTGTTTTGAGAGTTTTGTTTTATTTACTTGTTTATGTCAAGGTGGTTGTTATTTGGAGATAAACATGTTTGTGTTTGCTCACAAAGAGGCTTCTCTTGTGTGTGGGAGATTGGTGAATGCTTTTTGATATTTTATATACTTATGCTTGCAATTTTTATTTTTGTGATACATACATATTGGTTTTTATCATTTATCTATGGTAAAGTGTTGGGTTTTTCATTACTTCAATGTTGTTTTATGTGAACTTGTACATCTAGCTTCATTTGAATGCAAATTAGCAAAAAGTGTCTAAAAGTCATTAAATTGTTTTTGGGTAAGTAGTTAATTTTTAATCACTTGTTTTGGATTAAGAGCAACGTGTAGAAAGGCAAGTTAAAGGGAATAGTAATGAAAACCAAAATGTTTCTTAGCTACACTACTCATTCAAGAGGTAATAACCACATATAAGAATGCCAATTATTTTAAATTGTGATTGTTAAAACACTACAAAAAAGATTTATATGATTGTCACTTGTTCAATAGTGAGCTACCACCATATTTATGTTGATGCAGATTTTTGTATTTTTGAATTGTTATATTGCATATGAATAATGTTTTGAAATCCAAGGATGTCAAAGTGTGAGTGGGGGCCATAGAAGTTTCTATTAAGGGGGTGGTTAGATGTAATGTCATTTATGTCACTTTTTATGTAAAATGTTAATGGAGATGTGGAGTTATAGGCTCACATTGTTTTTGCATGATGTGGTCTCACCTTTCATTAGAACATCAATGTGTTGCTAGATAATAATTTATTATCTAATTGATTTTACATCTATTTTTTGTTATTGTAATTATATTATTAATATATAATAGAAAAATTCCAAAAAGCACCATAAATCAATATCCAAATTAAGTTTCTTTATTTTGCCTCCAAAAGGCAACAATATGCCAAAAGATAACATACTAAAATAAGACTTCTAACAATAAATAAAAATATTATAGGTTGCAAAGATGGTAATCATGCAATCCAAGCTAGTAGAACACGTTCAACATTAATCATGCAATACAAGATAATAAAAAACATTCATCAGCATTGCTTGTATGAAGGGACAACTTTAGATATTGTTTTTAAGGTTTGGGATGTGTGTCACACCCTAATAATATAAAATTATTGACTTGTAGGATTGAATTGCTTTAGATCCATTCTAGTTGACATGTTGAAAAAGAGTGTGATTCCTTTTTTTGGAGATTGATCATGATCATTATACACTTCCACCACAACATAAAAGTCTGGTCACATTCACAAACCACACATACAACTCTGTGAATCTTTTGCATTTGACCTCATATTTTGAGTTAGACAATAACTTTACTGTGTTACTTGCACTTTCACTTAATTATCATATACAAAATATACCTTGACATTTCTGTCAATAATTTTCTCCTTTGATTTGACATTAGATTCTACTATCTAAACTAACATTATAGGTCGTCCTCTTAATTTGAAACCCACTCCAAAATTGTGGAATTGTGATTTCCTTACAGGATCTCTAGACTACCATGAGGGATCACATATCCTCATCTCATCCTTTGTCGTTTCTATAAATGAAATAGTTTGAGGTGAGGGTGTGGCCTCCTCTAATGCTACCTCGTCCTTTGGGGCTATCTCCTCACCCTCTAATGCTATCTCCTCTACTCCTCCCTTAGGAACATAATCCTCATCAGACTCCTCATCTATCTCTTCATCCTCCACCATATCAAGTGGTTGAGCATGACATGCTCATTGATGTCTCAGTCCTAATCCTCGAAGTGGTTGTCTAATCAAAACACATGGAACAAGTCAAACCCATGGAAGTACTCCTTTCTATGCATCTATAAGCAACTAAATATATGTGTAGCATGGGGACAATCCCTCAAGGTACTCACCCCCAAGTTGTTGAAGCACTCATGTAATAGAATGAGTCTCCACTAAGTCGTTCTTATATGTTAAGGAGGCAAATCTTTGGCAATAGGCTTGCACAACTCTATCGCTTGACCACTACCCTGCATCTCTGTAGGGGTTTGCAATGAAGTCCTCATTAGTTAAGGTAGCTACTACGCATGTACATGCATCAAAATGCCCAAGTCGACCCCATCTCATAGCTATTGAAAGTGTAAGGTCCAAAGGGGGCATCACTCACTAATATGGTATAATGTGCTCAAGGATCCGCATCATAACAAGAGAAGGGTGGCTAAAATAAAGAGCTCCCCATTAAGAAATATGATAAAGGTGTTTATAGACCAAGGCTAGAATGTTGACTTCCCACATGTAAATTGTTCCTTTCTTTAGCCACTAGATGATTGGTGCCTAGGACCATTTAATCATAGGAACCTTCTTACCTCTTGACAAGCAGATGGCAATCAGGGCAATCAAGACCTTCCATAAGGGTGAAATGGAAACTATAGGAATAGATCTAAGTTAGATGCTAGGCTTGTCTCCTAGTCATGTGTCTCCCATGATGGCTACCCATGCTAGCCTCTTGTTCTCTAACTCTTTCTCATGTAGAGTAAGTCGTTCCCCTCGAACATGAATGCCAAGAATGTGGTAGACATCATAGAGAGTGATGGTCCACTCATCTAAAACTAAAGGAAAATGGAAGGTGTTCTTGTAAGCATCTCAATATGTGAGGATGTTCTAACATATGCAAGATGATGGACGAATGATTGGAATCCATGCCACTCTAGCTAGACTTGCTCGTTGGAGGGTGGCACAGTCTGTAGGAGATAATGCCTATAGTGTGTCCATGTACCAGGTTGATCATGGGTGGAATTCCACCATATGTAGGTGTCTTGCAAGGAGAAAGTGTTAATTCAAACCTTAGAAAACTCAGGGAAAAAAAAAGAAAAAACTTAGAAAACTAAAAAATTTAGAAAAGTCAAAAAAATAAAAAAATAAAGTTGCAAAACATAAAAAACACATAAAAATCAAATAAACCATCAAAAAGAGTAATCAATCAGAAAAAAATAGTTGAATGTGACCCCAAAACTATCTTTTTCCTCATCATTCTTGCCAATAGAGATGATCAAGAGTGTCTCTCAAGTGACCTAGGCCATGCCTTTATGAGCCTCAGAGGGCCCAAAAATAGTAAAAATCAAATAGAAAATGGAAAAGTAAAAGTGTAAAAGGGTAGAAAATGAAAAATCTAATCGATTGCAACAAGAAATTTCAAGTTCAATAGGCATTATTAACCAAAGTAAACACAAGTTAAATCTAGGGTTTGGAGGGAGGTTTGGGATTCCTATTTTCAAGCCAAGTATTTGCAAAATCTTTCCAAGTTCCCAAACATGCATTATTTGCCCTAGATCCATCAAAAATCCTAATTTGTGCCTTTCTTCCTTAAAAAACCATTATTTATACCTGATCTGAGAGTATTTTAAATGGGTTCCCTTCATAAAAGTTCTAAGTAAATTCCCCAAGCTTTCCTTCCTTTGAATTTTGGCTAAGTGAAATCCCTGCAGAATTTCAGGACCCAAGGGGATTTTTGGATTTTTTCCAAAGGGTTCAAAAGTCCTAAGTCCTCCCACAGATCCGATCCTCACTTTCTCTTAGCCTCCACAGCTTGGTTATAAGGTCTCGGCAGAACTCTAGGCCCTGCTGACACTTTTGGACTTTTTTCGAAAGGTCCAAAAGTTCCAAATTCTTCTGGGACCCCGCATCCCTCGTCCCTCAATGACCTCGGGACCCGCCAACAAAAGAGGACCTTCAAAGACAAAAATAATTTGGGAGTTGAGTGCATTTTCGAGACTTGAGGCAATTTAGTGACTCCAAGGTCTGATGGGATTTTTGGTGTTGGTCCAAAATCCAAATGTCCTCCTACGGCCTGAAGTCTCGTCAAGGTCCAAAAATACCCAGAAAGGTGCATAAATGCTCTAACAACTTCTAGGATCACCATTAATGCGAAGTGGGTAGTTGAAAATGATGTTATTAATGTAGTTGGTGGAGTTGGTGGGGTTTTCCCTCCTATTCCAATATCAGATCTGAGCTACCGAGGCTATAAATAAAAGATTGGAACTCATATCAAGGCTTGGTTCTTTGGTGGTGGCTGGAGGTTGTGTAGGTTCAAAAATACTTCTAGGGCTCCAAATCACGTCATATCCAGTTGCAGAGAAGTAATGGGGTGGTGAAACAGATGAAAGATAGTGTGCAGTAGGGGTTGTGTAGAGAATGTCTCCATGATTGTTTGTATGTATTTAGGGTTTTCCTCTTATCATATTTGTTGATAAGTTTGTATTGGGCATTTGAAAATGTGACAACATTTTAAATATATTACAAGCTTTGTAATTGTCATTTATTCTTTCCATTTGAATGCATGCATTTCGTTTTGGATTTCTAAGTATGTTTGAATCACAAAACCTACAATCGGATGTAGGATGTGCTTAGATCAATTTTTCTTTGTTTCCTTTCCATTGTTTTCTTTTCTGTTACTTGTGACTATGTAGCCCAATTGAATTGGCACTGGTCTTGGCTCCATCAGTGTCATGTCCCTATACTAACGATTTATAATTGAATTGATTATGCATTATTCATTCAAATTGAAGATATAAATGACATTAAAATATTGTAAATCGATATAGATTAAATATATTTGAATAATGAATTAAGTATTATATAAATCCTAAAAGCAATATTATAAATTAATATAAATATAATATATAATATATATTTATTTAAAATATATTATTAAATATAAATTACAAATATAATTTTTATTTTTTTTATTGGTAAAAGGCCGAAGCCATTAATATATAAAATCAATTATAAAATACAACTCTATTCAGTGCGGGCACCAGTAGGAAAGAACAGAGCGAAGAAAACCTCCGGTCTAGCCCGGGACTTTTGCAGTCCAGTACATGTTTATTTATAGAACTTTCACAGGGTCAAGCCCCATAAAGAAACATATATTTTCCTACAATTACTGAGAAATCACCCTTATCCAAGGTCTATCTTTTGAAACCCTCTTGTTGTATGTCCTTCAGTTCTTCGACTCAAAGCTTATCACCTTTGAGCAACTGTCCATTGACCCATTAAGAGTGCTTCTTCTTGCTAGTTCCTATCAGAGAACCTATTTCACCTGAAACCACAGGAGAACTACCACTTTTTTCGCGTGTTAGCTGTACAAAAAACCTAAAAATCTTACTCCTGCAAACATCTGTTAGTTCTTTACAACCCTTGCCTGAGAATAAAAGAAAAAGTGCTTGCTATATCAATCTAATCAAAATGAAACAAGCATTCTTGCTTTACTGTTAACTTAATATTGATCCACTCAATGCCAACTTCTATATCTATAAACTGTGCATGTCAAGAATGTATGTAAACAGAAGTAGGTCAAGCTATGTATAAACATGGTTAGCCATATCGGTGTATCGAGAGAGAAAGCACAGGGTTCACCAACAGAGAATATCTTACCGAGGGGTTGCGTGTGTTAAAGTGAAGTCAACTGCATCAAAAAATCGGCTTGAGTTGAAGGATGTACATCGAAGGTCAAAGTCTCACCGATGACGGGATGAAGTCCATTGCCAAAATGAGTAGTCATACCGAAGTCAGTGTATCGGCGCGAGTTTGATTTAGTCTCACCAATAGTTGAACTGATAGTTGAACGGTTCAAAGGTTCAGAGGTTCAACGGTTCAACCGATTCAAGGTTCAAAGGTTCAGAAGTTCAACGGTTCAACCGATTCAAGGTTCAAAGGTTCGGAGGTTCAACGGTTCAATCAATTCAAGGTTCAAAGGTTCGGAGGCTCAACGGTTCAACCGATTCAAGGTTCAAGGGTTCGGAGGTTCAACGGTTCAACCGATTTAAGGTTCAAATGGTTCAACCGATTCAAGATTCAAGGTTCAACGATTCAACCGATTCAAGGTTCAAAGGTTCAGAGGTTCAACCGATTCAAGGTTCAAGGGTTCGGAGGTTCAACGGTTCAACCGATTCTGTTGAACCGTTGAACCGGTTGAACCTAATGAACCGTTTAACTATTGTCCTTCGTTCCACACTTCACCCGACGTCCCTTTTCATTTTTTGACTCGTCGGCCTTTGAACCTTTTGAACCGATTGAACCAATTGAACTGGTTCAACCGTCAGTTCAATCGTCGGTTCACCCATCTGCAACACATATACTTTGGCCACTCCATTGAACCTCTTGAACCGTTTGAACCAATTGAATTGGTTCAACTGTCGAATCAACCATCGGTAACACATATAATATCGGCCAACTTAGAAAATTCTTATACCGATACATTCAGGTCACCCCGATGCCCCCTCAAGTCGCCTTCTTCGGGAAGACTCTTCTCATTGGTAGATATCCATATACTTACGCCACTACTCCGATGCATTGAACTCTTCGCTATGACTTATATCATCGGTGAAGCTTCAAGTCCTTCCACCGATGTGCCGATGCCTTCAGCTTCATTTTTTACTCCTTTGAACCTTTCGCTATGACATGCTTCCGCTGGCCTACCTTTAGACTAGTTTCCCGATCTCCCATCTCATGCTGAAATACATCAATTGTTGTTCATACAACTGTGATATACAATTGCAAGATACACACCAAATGCTTTCGCATACAATTGCGATATACACACAATGTTCTCGACATACAATTGTAGAATACACATAAAATGTCTGTTCAGTGACACAACACGAATCTCACACTGATATAAACCTCTGCCATTCAAGCCGCAGTAACATAAGATGCTTGTGTGAAAACAATGTATATCTTCACAGTGCAAACCGGTATACAAGATTCTTTTGTATATTTCACTATACAAGCCGATAAACAAGATGCTTTGTATAACTACAAGTCGAAGAACAGGTATAAAGAGAGGGTTTGTGTGATATGATATATGTTCATGTCATTATTTGAAGTGATCTATACCTGGTAAAAGAGTCTAAGGACTCTATGGGGACTTAGAATTAGTCCAAACAAGTGTTTGAACTAGTGGAATCTTTAATGGTTCCATAAAGGTATATGCGTCTGATGAGACTCTAAGCAGTACTAAATAGAAAAGTAAGCATCCCTCCTACAGATTTTTAGGAGTTTAAAAAATCCTTCTTTAGGGTTGGCCTCTAGAAGAAAGGCAAATGCCATCAGCCCCTTTATTGGCCAAGGAGTCAGCTTTACTATTACCTTCCTTGTAAATATGGTTAAATGTGCACCATCTGAATGAAGCAGTGAAGTCTAGGGCAATAGTTAGAAGGGAATTTAGTCTCCAATTAGGGATGCTCCCTTTACGTAAGGCGTTAATGATAATTGCTGAGTCTCCTTCAATTTCCACTTTTTCAATTTTCAGGTCTTTGTAGATTTTCAAACCTTCAATCAGAGCAGTCAATTCTGCTATATTATTTGTTGTTTCTCCCAGGGGTTTGGCTAAGGTTGTGATTACTCTCTCTTCATAGTCATGAATTATATAGCCTATACCTGTTGCTCATGGGTTGCCCCTAGAAGCCCCATCAAAATTAAGCTTGAACCAACCTTCTTTAGGAGGTTGCCATTTACATTCATGTCTCTTATTAGTGGTGTTAAGGCTGCCTAGTCCCACAAAGGAGGGCAATTTTAATCCTATCCATTTCCCGTGCATCTTTTCATCCCAGTGAGACATTGAGGTATCTTTTTTAGGGTTACTAAGCACCCTGCTATTAACAATTTCTATGATAACGGCTTCAATTTTACTAATAAGTTGTTCAAAAGATAGTTTTCTGTCTTTGAATATCCTTTTGTTCCTTTCTTTCCAAATTTCCCATATCATAATCAAAGGAGTAATTATCCATAACAAATGGTAAATGCTTTGTTTGTGCGTATCAGGCCAACACTGGAATAGGTTTAAAATGTTATTGGGAAGGGTTGTAATCCATCCTAGCTTATTGCTTAGCCAGTTCCAGCATTTATTAGAAAATTGACATTCGAGAAGAATATGATCTGCTGTTTCTTGCTCATTTTCACATAGAGAGCATCTGCTAGGCCTTCAAAACCCATCTTTGTGAACCTATCTGCTGTTAATATTTTCTTCTGTAAGGCCAACCATGCAAACATCCCAGCTTTTGGAAGACAATTCTTATCCCAACAGAGTCTCAATGGGATCTCTGATGTTGGTTTGAGCTGTTGTTTGATTAAAATTTTATAACCATCCTTAGTTTTATAGTTTCCTGATTTGGCCCCATCCCAAGCCAATCTATCTGAGCCTCCTTTAAAGGATACCTTCCTGTTATTAAGGATGTCTATCAATCTCTTTTTTTCATTATTTGGTAGTTTCATATTTTCCAGAGATTTCCAATTCTAACCCTGACTCTCCCCATTATTGGGGAAAACTATGTAATCTTTTACTTGCTTTCCCCATCGGGCTTCTAGGATACTTTTGGTATTTTCTAAGTTACCCAAGCTACTTATCGTCTCGAACCCTCCCCAAGAGTCATCCCAAAAAATTGCTTGATTTCCATCACCAAGACTCTAGGTCAGTTTGTCCATAATGAGCTTTCTACAATCCATCATGAAATTCCAAAGGTGAGAGCCTTTAGGGGGATTGGCCATTCAGAATAGGAAGGCCGGTTCCTCACCTCTAAGGTATTTGTATCTAAGGATTTTAACCCACTTTAAGTTAGGCTGCTGATACATTCTCCATACCAGTTTAGCACCTAGTGCCTTGTTCTACTCCTTGAAGTTTTTCAAACCCAAACCACCTTCCTCTTTTGGTCTACAGACTTTATCCCAAGCTACAAGTGCCATTTTCTTCTTATCCTCCGAACCCTGCCATAGGAAAGTTCTTAAAGTTTTGTTGATTTCTTCACGCTTTTCTGCTTGTAGATTCATACAAGATAATTGGTATACTGGGATAGCTGAGAGAACCGAATTTAGCATTGTAACTTTGCCTGCTGATGATAGCCACTTGCCCTTCCAAGATTCTACTTTTTTCCTGATCTTAGATGTGATATGGTCCTAGAGAGCAATAGTCTTGTTGCTTTTACCCAAAGGTATACCTAAATATTTACAGGGCATCTCCCCTCTTTTAAAAGACAGAATTCTGCAAATTTCCCTTTCAATTTTTGGCTCTGTATTGAAAAAATAAATTGCTGATTTATCAGCATTAACCTCTTGTCCAGAGGCCATACAGTAAGAGTCCAAGATATCTTTGAACGCCTTAGCTTCTTCGATGCTTCCCATACCAAAGAGCATTGTATCGTCAACAAATTGTTGATGAGTTGTAGGATCTACACCCAAAGTGATTCTGATTCCTTGAACCTTCCCTTCTACCCTTGCCTTGGTGATCATTCTCCCTAGAACTTCTGCCATTATAATAAAGAGAAAAGGGGAGATAGGGTCCCCTTGTCTCAATCCTCTTGAAATACTAAAAAAACCTGACTTCAGATATGCGGTTGGGAATAACCATAACTGACTTCAGTAAGGATACCCCTGACTGCGCCAAAAGTAACAAGAAAAGGGGGAGGAAATCACTATTGGAGCTAAGAGAGAAAGCAGGCGAGGCTACTGATCAGACCAATATCACCATAATTCTCTATGCAGGGAAGGGGAAGTGCCTTCCCATGTCGCCATGAGAGTATATACTTAGAACGTTAGGGGTCTCAACGCCCCTAACAAACAGCATATCATAAAACATTGTATAACCAACACAAAACTAGACATATTATTGCTCCAAGAAACCAAACTAAATAAAGATGAGATAGAAACTCTAAATAGGAAGCTGGGAATATGGGAACTAGTAGGAGTCCCAGCAGAGGGTGCTTCGGGGGGCCTTGGGGTAATTTGGGATCCTAGAATGGTCTCATTTTCAGTAACAAGTTGTAAAAAGAACTGGATGGTGGGTACTGTTAGAAGCATAAGAAGAAATTTACACTTCTCTCTTATTAACATCTATGGTCCCTCCCAGAACCAGGACAAGAGACTAGTTTGGACAGAAATAGAACAATTCCTGGGCACCTTACAAGATCAGGTCTGTATGCTGGGCGGAGATTTCAATGCGATCTTAGATCCCAAAGAAAAGTTGGGAGGAGCTGTCAGGTTATCCACAGCAGCAACTGACTTCAAGGATTGGGTTCTTAAGAACAATTTAATGGAAATTAAAACTGCACAAGAAGGCTTTACAGGGAATAACAAAAGGAAGGGCTTCAGCAATATTGCCAAAAAATTGGACAGATTCCTAATTAGGGGCAATTGGGCACAACTTTCTTCTATTCTGAAGGCTGAGATTTTACCATACTCGGGCTCCGATCACTACCCAGTCCAGCTAAGTTTATCAGAAGATTGCCAACCTAAATGATGCCCCTTCAAATTTGAGCAAATGTGGCTCAAAGATGATAATCTTATAACCTGTATTGAGCAATGGTGGAAAGAAACTAGAGTTTTTGGATCTAAGTTTTTCTGCTTAGTATCTAAATTGAAAACTATCAAATATAAGCTTCTTAGGTGGAATAATACTAACTTTGGTAATATCTTTGAAATCAAATCTAAGCTAGAAGAAGAACTTGAAAACCTTAATAGTAGGGTAATAACTAAAGGCATGGATGCAGAAACATATGCAAAAGAAAAACAGCTGAAAATAGAATATGAAGATATCTAAGCCAAAGAGGAAATTTTTTGGCGACAAAAGTCCAAAGAGATGTGGCTGGAAGTGGGCGATAAGAACACCAAGTTCTTCCACAACAGCACGAGAGAACGCAGAAATGTAAACAGGATCTTTAAAATTAAAGATGTGAACAATGCCTAGATCAAAGATCCTCAACAAATTGCATTTGAAATGGTCAGGTACTTTAAGGATACTCTTAACAATCAGGAAGGATCTAATTGGCTACACCAACAAGCCATACTGAAAGATATTCCAAAGATTATCATGGAGGATCAAAACAAGGACCTCAATGGTAAATTTACGAAAATAGAGGTTGAACTAGTGGTCTCTCTAATGCAGCCAGACAAAGCTCCGAGACCAAATGGATTCCCAACATTCTTCTTTCAGAAATGTTGGCACTTCATAGGAGATGAAACAGTCGATGCTTTAGAAGGGGTAAGAAATTTGGGCAACCTTCTAAAAGAAGTAAATAATACTTTTCTCTCTCTCATACCAAAACAAGAGAAGCCAGAAAACCTGGGGGATTTGCGGCCTATTTCTCTTTGTAATACTATATATAAGATACTCACTAAAACCTTAGCAAATAGGATTCAGACAGTCTTACCAGACATCATAAGTGATGAGCAAATAGGGTTTGTCCCCGGAAGATCCATATTTGACAGAATTATTATAGCCCAAGAAGCCATTCACTCCATTCGGCAAAATAAAAAGCCTAGTATGTTAATTAAATTAGATATCAGTAAAGCCTACGACAAGGTTGACTGGTGTTTCCTTTGCAAAACTTTAGAAGCCTTTGGTTTTTCTAACCAATGGATAAACCTCATTTTTGCATGCATTTCTAACAAATATAATTATTAATATAAATATTAATATTAATAAATATAAATATCAAAATAGGATATTATATAATAACAATACATGATTATAAATATTAATAATTAAATATTATCGTAATATATATTATTATTATATTATAATAAATATGAATTAAATATTATAAATCAATTGTTATATTATAAATCAAAAAGTAAAGAGGATCGATATCCTCTCACTCACGGGCGACCAAACGAAAGCCCATAAATGGGCCAATCATACTTAAGAAATCAATGTTAACTAAACAGAGAACAACATAATAAAAAGGTATGATAGTTGGAAGGGGTATACCCCTTACCAATAAAAGGGTCATCGGTGATGGGAAAGAAAGGCAAAAACAAATACACTTCAAGCTATATCAAATAGTCTAAGCAACAAGGAAATACAATTCAAGTTATATCTATCATTCCATCCTCAATCAAGCAGTCACAAAATAGAAATACAATCAGCAATACGACTTGAACATATATATCTCAGCGATCTTAATAAAGAAGTGTAGAGATCTTCATAAGAAAGGCTGGAATAATATACTCTTATATCCAACCATTATTGGTGGAACATATTATTAATTTTACTTAGTTCCTAGTATAGGAACAATAGCAATTGAAAGAGGAATTTCAGATTTCCTATAATAGCCTTGTGAGAAATCAAGGTAACCATTATATTGGTGATCATAGGATCACATGTACATCTCCAAACCATCTAAGGAGAAGAATCACGTATTGGTATGATATCTGTAACCTATGTGACTATCTATACTTTAAATAGTTATACTTGGTCTAACTCATGATATACAAGGGATGAGCGTGTCTTGCCGAGTCTTTAATCTTTCACTATTGCCCCTATGAGGACGTTTGGGTTGTTAGGGAAGGGCGATTTTGTTATTAATGTCTCACACGGTAGGTGACTCCCAAATGGTGGTATTCACGAGCATTCATGACACCTTTGGGCCAAGTGGTGGTATTGATGGGCGTTCATGAAACCCTTGGGCCTATGGTAATGGCAATTAGTTACCGGTTTTGTTATTAATGTCTCACACGATGGGTGACTCCCAAATGGTGGTATTGATGAGCGTTCATGACACCTTTGGGCCAAGTGGTGGTATTGATGGGCATTCATGAAACCCTTGGGCCCATGGTAGTGGAGATTAGTTATCCAATGCCTTAACGTAATGTTTTCCCCTCCTCTGCTAGGGTAGTTGATTATGCTAGGTTAAGGACCGGGCTCGATGTACGCTATTCCCAAAGTATATCATGAGACATAAGATATGTTAAAGTATAAGTATGTTAAAGTATGTGGAAATACATTTGAATATATGTACTAGTTCATTATTATTGATTATGATCATGATGCTACTAACCCTAATGATTATAAATGAATATATGTATTTGTATATGTTGTTGTTTTCGATTGTAGGATTCCAATTCAGAATTATATTATTCAAAGAAATATTTATATTGAAAGGTAGTAACCCTAACCCTAAGCTGTCGCAATCATAATTCTAGGGAACATTCGGGAAGGGGACATCATAATCAGACCAATCTCTTATCATTAAAAACAAACATTTACCAATGGTTTAGGGGAAGGACCATCGTTCCTATGCATGTATTCTTGCATAATTTGTATCAGCTATATAGGGGTTTTGTGACAACTAGTTGTTCTTGGTTCAGTGATAGTTTTGGGATCAAGACAACGAGTTGGGTTTGGTTGTTCATTGGTTTATAGTTTGAACTCAATACATGTTAAGGTATACCCCTTGGAATATCCCTCCAGAGCCTAGTTGAGCTCGAAGTGCAGGGGATGAAACCCACTCCCGTAGAGTTGACCTTCAACCCTCCATGTTCTGTTGATGGACCAATTATGCTTGCATGACGACAACCCTGGCCTTGTGAGTATGATTTTGTCCTAGGAAGTGGAGCTATGGTTTTGGGACCCAACAAAATGGTGCCATTGCTGGGGATGGATTTGTTGGGATAAGCTACCATTAACTTACAATCCTAACCAATTCATGTGTCCCCAAAGCTCTTGGAATGTGTTCCCTAACACATAAGAACTTTGAGAGATTAATTATTATTTAATTATATCACTTGGCTTATTGAAATCAACTCCTAATTGATAAGGTCAAACTTGGGCGTCCACTTTCGGAGTGGGGTCCATGAAGACTTGTTGACAACTCTTTGAAGTCTATTTTGAGAGATTGACAACTCCTAGTGAGTGGGAGTTAACTTAGGCACCCACTTTTGGAGGTGTCTTATATTTAGACTTGGAGTTTATTTTTTTATGTATATGAGTGGATATTGTTGATACACTTTGCATGAACATGATGTAGTAGTTAACAGAGGAGTCAGAGATGCATGATGCTTGCATGAACATGATATAGCAGTTAACAATGGATTCAGAGATGCATGATATTTGCATGAATATGATGTGGCAGTTAACAGTGAAGTTAGAGTTGCATGTTACTTGCATGGACTTGCATGTTGTTGCATGTTGTTGCATGTTGCTTATATGGACTTGCATGTTGTTGCATGTCGCTTATATGAACTTATATGTGCTTGCATGTTGTTGCATGTCGCTTATATGAACTTATATGTGCTTGCATGTTGTTGCATGTTACTTGCATTGACTTGCATGTTGTTGCATGTTGCTTATATGGACTTACATGTTGCATGTTGCTTCTATGCACTTGCATGTTGTTGCATGTCACTTGAATGTGCTTGCATGTCACTTGCATGTGCTTGCATATTGCTCTTATAGACTTGAATGTGCTTGCATGTTGTTGCGTGTCAGTTATATGATCTTGCATGTTGTTGCATGTTAGTTTTGAGAGGTTACTTGCAGAACACTCCAACTCTAGAAACTTGCAAGATGGTACATCTCAGTGTTTCAGATAATGGGTATCAGTTGCATGTTGAATTAGGTGTTTGCATGTACAGAACAAGGTCATTTAGAATAACATTAGGGACATCAATCTTGCATGTTGTTTGCATGAGATTGGTGTGTGTTGATCACTTCAGTTAACAGAAAGAGATCGGGCAAACTTGGATGCCCAATCTTGGGACTTTTAGTTGTTGCTTTTATCTGGAAATGTATTTGATGTTGGCTAAGTTTACTTGGCCAAACTTAGGCGCCCACATCTAGGACAGGCAGATAACAGGAAGATTGACTTAGTTTGACTTATGTCTTCTCTATTTAGAGCGCTTGGGTTTTGCATGAAGATTTATTCTCATGTTATCAATTACAATTGATTGTAATTTGAGTTTCAAGCTTTCTAATTAAGAATCTTTTGTATTATGAAATCCATGAGTCAAAAGAGTATAAGTTGCATACAAGCCCCCAAACTAATTAGAGTTTTACTAGTCATTACCCATGCATAGCATGACTAGGGTTACTTGAAGGTTGGGCCTCACACACATATTGATGCATGTATGCCTAAATGTGATTTTCTATTTGGTGTTGGACTATATGAACAACATGGAACTTCATCCTCATCATACTCATGGACTCTCTCTATCATAGTATCTAGGGCTTTCATCATATGATACATTTGAAAAAATTTCCCTAGGGTAAACTTGCCCATTCCGCTCAGCCATAGCTGATTACAAATCATTTTGCTCTCCTTTATCCCTGCACAAGTGATTTGTAATCAGCTATGGCTGAGTGGAATGGGCAAGTTTACCCTAGGGAAATTTTTTCAAATGTATCATATGATGAAATCCCTAGATACTATGATAGAGAGAGTCCATGAGTATGATGAGGATGAAGTTCCATGTTGTTCATATAGCCCAACACCAAATGGAAAATCGCCTTCAGGCATACAGGCATCAATACGTGTGTGAGGCCCAACCTTCAAGTAACCCTAGTCATGCTATACATGGGTAATGACTAGTAAAACTCTAATTAGTTTGGGGGCTTGTATGCAACTTATACTCTTTTGACTCATGGATTGCATATCAATAATGTTGTCATCATAGATGTTTAATATGCCATTAATTTATGTCATGATAATGTTTATTCTGTTTTGAAGAAAAGACAAATTTAGTATAGATAACAATTATTTAAAAAATTACTAATCTTTGATGTTGGTTTATGTTGTGTTGTTGATGTGTGAGTTGGACGAATTCCATTTCCAAGGTACGTGAAGTTGATTGAATTAATTAGTAAATATATATATATATATATATATATATATATATATATATATATATATATATACATATATATGTATATATATGTATACATATATATGTATATATATGTATACATATATATGTATATATATGTATACATATATATATATGTATACATATATATACATATATATACATATATATGTATACATATACATATATATATGTATATATATATGTATACATATACATATATATATATGTATATATATATATATATGTATACATATATATGTATACATATATGTGTATATACATATATGTGTATATACATATACATATATATATATACATATATATATACATACATATATATATACATACATACATATATATATATATATATATATATATATGTTTCACTAAGTGCACAGGTGGTTATAACACCAAGGGAGAAAGGGAGAATCATTAGGTCCCCTAAATTGTCATCTCCACTCCACTTTGTGGAGCCTTGTGTTCTCCAAGTGTATTTTGATTATGTGTGGACCACATTATTGTGCAATGTGTCTCCAATGTACTTTATTTTATGTTATTTTTAACTTCATTTCGATATGTTTAGTGTTAATGTATAATGTTATCATGTTAAGTGTCTATTGTATTTTATTTCCTCTTGAATTTTATTTCAATGTATTTAGTGTTTATGTACAATGTTATTGTATTAAGTGACCTTATTATATTTTATTTTGTTTTTAACTTTATTTCAATAGGGTTAGTGTTTATGTGTATTTTTATGTGTTTAAGTGAGTATAAGTTCGACATTCAAAGCACAACACTACAAACTCATGATTAGAAAACCAAGAAAAAAAGGGAAGAAAAATAAAAATGAATTATATTAATCAAGCATCATAGTTTCCAATGGTTTCAAATCATTTACAAGTTGAATTTTAGTATATATAGCTTTTGTGAGAATGGGAAGTCAAAAAGACTTCCCTCCAAAATTACCATATAGGAAAAAAACCATAAGAAGTATAAGAGTTGTGTGCATTTTATTAAAAATAATAAAGATTTGAATTTGATTGTAAAATTTGACCCAAATCCAATGAATCTTAAGACAATGTTCTCATGAAAAGTCTACTCTTCATAACCAGTTTTCTCATAGTCCTTCCCAAAACTCATAAATTCCCAAGATCTTTGTAATATCTCTATCCAAAAGTTGCATTTGAAGTTCCTTTACATTGGCAGGGTTTTCATTTGATCTTGCAAGTAGGGTTTCCATTCTATCTTGTGTGTAGGATCTTGAATTTCATTTTTAGTTCACAAGCTTGGGACCATTGAGGTATGAAGCAATTTTACAATATTTTCAAGGGTGGCCAAGAAGTTTGGCAGGGATTCAATGTCTCTTTGCAGTTTGGAGCACACTAATGAGAGTCCATAGTTATGGAGCAAATTTGCAAGTATAAATTCACATGAAGAGTTTAAATCTCTAGTTAATTTAGGATTTCAAAGTTTGAAGTCACACTAGTGTCCCAAAGAGAGGACTCCTATTTTTGTGCTAGGTTCTTCTCTTTGTGTAGTTTTCATTTTTGTACTTCGTTTATCATTCCTATAGTTACATTTTCTAGAATCTATACATCTCTTTCCATTTTACTTTATTTCTCTTTCACTTAGATCAAGTAGTAAAGGGAAATCTATCTAGATAAGATATTATTTAGCTTTTTGTTGTTGTAGTAGAGTTAAACATTGCCTTTTCATATTCTTATCTAGTGTAGTATGGGAATATTTTCATAGTTCAACAAATAAACTAGAAAACAAAGAACCGCTTTTTCATACACTACAATAATAGAGAGGTAGTTGAATGGATGGTTGAGAAAGTCTTTTGAAGACCATGTAAGAAGGATGAGGTTTTGGGCACCATTACTGGTGATGGTCAAGTGTAACATGAGGTAATCAATTGCACATATGTTGGTTCTGACAAGTGGTCTTCAATTTTTGAGGACATGAACTATTTTATCATGAGAGGATTTGGATCATGGTTTAGTGTGACCTTTTTGTAGGAACATAGTTGGTTGTGATCAACTATCTTCTAGAAGATTGTGACCATGATGCCATGTGGATTTCTTGAGTGTATACCAAGATTTTTTGTACCATATAGTTGCGGTTGTGAATATGTCAAGAGGATGTTTATCACAATGCCTTGGGAATCTCTAGATCACTTTCAACAAGAGTTTGGCAATGATGTGGATCTATTGTTTGTAGATAGATAGTCTTTTTATATTAAGGATGTGTACTATTGTGCCATTGTAGATCTTGAATTTGTGGTGGGACTCTTGGCATGATATAGTTGTTTATGAGCAAATCTATTGGTCATGTCTAGATAAATAATATTTTGTTGTGAATATAAAAATTGTGGATTCATAGGGAGTTTCTATAGTCTTCGTTGATCATGTAGTGGTATCATAGCTATAATTTGGGGATAATCTTCTATTTTTGAGTATAGTGATCATTTTTCCTTGGAGAGTGATGCTCATGGATATTGTGATGTTGTAGTTTGGAGATTGGTATGCATGAGGTGATTGGATGAGTACTTGTTATTGATAAACAAATGGGGGTGAGGCTAGAGATCTCCAAGGTGTTGGAGATCAAGAGTTGGAATGAAGTAAGTCACTCAACTTGGTTTCAATAAAATATTAAGGAGCCTACATATGGTGCGAGACATTATTTCATCATGGACCTAATGAGGAGATTGTTCAAGAAAGAGTTGGAGTGACTTGGAGCACCAAAGGAAGAGGAACAATCATACCTCACTTACAAAGAGCTCCACTTGGTGGAGAAGGAAGCCTAATAGGTATATCCCACCTATTAGTCAAATGGATTCCTATTTTAAATTTATCTTATAGTGTAGATGGGTCATGAAGTATAGAGAAATCAATTTTGACAATAAGATTAAGAAGTACATGGCATGGTTAGTGTCTGATGGCTAATTCCTAGGTTGAGGTAATTGATGTTTGTGAGATCTTTTCTCCTTTTTTGAAGCTTGAATCTTTAATATGCTTCATTTGTTACTAGTGTTTTAAACCTCAGGTTGAATAGTGTTGGTTAACAGATTTGTCACTTCTAGTTTATATTCCTTTGCCCACATGAAGGACAACCCAACCAACAATTGAGTCACTTGCAAAGTTAATTGTAAGTACTCTCTGCTTATTTTACAAGGTGTAACTACCTTCAAATGATTTACAAGGAATGAAAAACGGAGTATGCTTTTGACTAGAAAGCAGAAAAGGTAAACTAACACCCACTCATAGCCATGAAAGTGAATGCAAAAGATTAAATCATAAAGAAATGAGTACAGATAAATGATACACAGTCCACCTATTCCACACCCACAAATAGTAACAAATTGATAAAAATAAATAGATATACCTTTCTCAACACATACCAACATGACAGAGGCAATATGGAAGACAGATCACGAATTGACACAAGGACAATTGCAATCATAGAAGATATTTGAAGACACAAAGTTTTGAAAATAATTCTTCATTTCTTCAATATGACAAAATTCAAAGTTTCTGAAAATACTTCTGTACATAAGTTGAGTTAAGAAAAAGATAACTAGAAACAAAACAAACTTACTCCCCTTCCCCTATTCACAACCAGCCAAAAAAAAAGTCCCTCCTCCCCCCAAAAGTCATCCCTTTATAGTTTTTCAAAACCCAAAAATATATCTAAACGTAACCGTCTGTAACGACCCTATAAGTAACCACTATCAAGAAAGCGACCTCAAAATGGAAACAATTACATTACATCAAAATTTTGGTTACCACCGCTAATTACAAAAAGATTTCATGCGTGCCAAAGAAGTGGCATTAGACTGCCCCAAGTACTGGGGCGATTCCTAATTCCAGTTGTATTTCCATAAAAAGATTATGCAATTCAGTATGTTCTTCCTCTTCTTCTAGAATGAAGATTACCCTGTGATATTTACCATAGCTGGTCTTCTCTTTCCACGCAACTATGCGCAACTGGGAGATGATATCAATCTGTTCTTCTTCGGGCTAGTTCAAATCGGGTTGTAGGACAGGAATGGGTTCACCATCCCAAGTCTCATTACTCGCAGGAAGTCCCATTGTGAAAATGTCTTGGCTGATAAAAATTGAACATAGAGGTACTGCCACCTTTCTCTCTAGACAAGCTGATTCAATTACGCCAGTAGGTAATGATGACTTTTAACTTGTTGATGCCGTGCTACTACCTTAGCGAGCTCTGTTACACTTGTCATTTAAGAGGTAATTAATGCATCATTGATTTTGTACCTTAAGAAATGAGTCTTAAGATTGAGTTCGTATTTCATAACTCCTGAAAAGACATTCTCATGATATGTCGTATGGATAATCAAATGAGCCGGCGGTGCTTTGAAAACCAGGAATCTGTTGGAGGGTCGTGAAGTCGTGGAAAAGTAGAACCATTAAACCACATAGTGGGAGTTCTGGGGTTTCGAAAACCTTCGACAATGAATGAAGTCAGGCCATCGGAGCTCTTGCAAACTTTCAAACCTTTGATTGAGAGTTCAGGAGTTCTAAAGACTCTCGACTCTCTGACTTCTCTTATTGTCGGGTATCAGCATTTCTTTTGAACTTCAAACTTATAATGTAAAGAGTTCAAATACTTCAGAAACCTCCAACAATAAATGGAGCTGGGCATTCGTCCAAAACATGTACTCTTGAACTCATGATCGGGGTTCAAAATCTTTCAACACCACTGACATAGAGGGAGTCGGGGCATCGGCAACAATGTGAACTTTTGAACCAAAATAAAAGTTCAAAAATCCTGGAAACACTCGACCAAAAAGAAAATGGGTATTTGTAAAGGTAAGAGCCCCTTTAATATGCTGACTTAATAAGGCCTTGAATGAAATTTCCATTTGAAAACTAGGCACCCATTATCACCGTGAATTGGAAATAAGCCATCCAACTGACAAATGCATTTATTCACTTTTCTAATTTGGGAAGATATACTCCGGCAAGATTAAACTTAAAAATTCTCAAGTCGTACCTCAAGCTGAAGATGAAAAACTCTATATCTTCCACAAAATGACTCTATTTTTTATGAAATTTTAATTGTAGGTTGATTGGACTGCCCAGAGAAAAACCCACAAACCATTTCATTTCTAGCACTATAGAAAGCAAGATTTGGCCTCTTTTGCGAATTGGCAGCGGGAAAAAGTGGAGCTTAAAATCTTGCAAATGGTCAGACATCTTGACATGGAAACATGCCAAATCAGGCAAGAATTATGTTATGAACAAACCCATGCAAGGATTTCACACCAGCTTTTAAAGACTTTCAAATTTAATTATTTTTGTGATCTTACAGGTTCAAGGACATATAGGAGAATGCATTAGAATTTTGAAAATTTTTCATTTTAAAATTTGGGGCAACAACAGGCTCTAATTGGGGACGAGGATTGTAAAGGACGAAGTAAGGAACCCAGAATCTCAAGCGCGAACCAGTGCTTTAATCCAAAGGGGCAACAGAGTCAAGGAGCACAGAGGAACAAAGGAGCCAAAAATAGGGCAAAACAGGAAAGGAAACCAACTAGACTATCAGCACAACAAAAACTCCTAATATGTACATGGTCAGGAAGACCCTACCTCCAGTGACTCTAAAATGATCATGCGAATCCATTAACGGGCTGGGAGAAATAGCAGCCTTTGTGAAATAATGGTTGGGGAATGAGGAGCCCGCACACAACCAGCTGCCAACTTGTGACCACCATGATCAAACTGATAAGAATGGCGTCATATGAAGACCCTCTGGATATAATTTGATGCTCAAGAAGCCACTCTTCATTATGTATTTATGCACATAGACGACTCATATCAACATTGCCCTGCATATGACTACCATCACCCATCTGCATAACCTCAGGTGTAATATCATAATGCACTTGATTTTTCCAGCAAGGAGAAACCAACCCTCGAATTAGACATCCCGCACACAAGCCATGAGATAAAGACTGCACATTGTTTAAAAATTTTGATTTCTGATTTGCAACATATGCCCCACTATTTCCCTGTGTATGATCACCCCTATTTGCAGCAGACAAATTCACACCCCATGCCTGAAAATAACCATAACTACTCGAGCCATCAGGAGGACAACCATCAGCCATACATGTCTCATGCAAAGCTGGAAGTGGATCAAGCTAAAAATCCAAATTACAAACAATGTTTTTATGTGCCTGAAATTCACCCCCAACTGGAACAATCTCCTCTTTTTCTATAGGACCAGACTTAGCAATTTCATGACTCACCAAATCACATTCATTCACAATTTGCAAATATGGCATGGTGACCTCATATCCACATAAAAACTCATCATTAGATGCATTAAGACACCAATTCAGAATGTAGACAATATGGGGCTCATCACATTTGTCTATTTAAACATTTTCATCAAAGCTATCATGACTACTTACGACACCATCTTCTAATCTTTGTTTAAAAATTTTAGCATCCAAACTTTCAAAATGAAAAGATTCAAATGAAAGATCATTTCTAACCTCTTCTTGCAGCCATACCTCCGCATTATCTGGCTTAGAAAAAGTGAAGCCTTCATATTCAACTTGTATGCACTTTGGGGGAAAGTCATTCAACACTTCTTCTTCATGTCATGTGGCCTCAAGTTGTTCTTCATTGTTGATAAAAGTAAATGATTCCTTTTCTGTAGTAGACGAGGTAGCCCAAACAGCATCATCTACACTACCATCTCTACAATTTGTGCCATGGGAGGATTGCTTATCTTCTACATCACATGGGGGGCTTATGGGTTCAACATTATTTTCTTCATAATGGAAATAGAAAGCTTCCATTCTTCTATCAGCATGAGGTTTATCTTTACATTGCTCACTTCTCTTCTACAAAAGTGCTTTGGATCAAAAACAGTGAGATTGAGACATTCGACAAGAGGAGGTTGTGTATTTAGGAAACCTATAGGCTGGAAGCTTTGTTTGTGCATGATAGACTTCTTCACATATTTTCTACCCAAATAATTTACAAACTGATGTGCTTTCCATAACCCACTTAATATCAAGTCATCTTCTATTTTCACAGCCTCTTGTTGAGCAATTTCAATATCATTCACTTTACTCTGCTTCAATTCAAATTGAATATCAAGATGCAAAGAGAAAATAAAAGTACAAAGCTGGAGTTGCTCACTTGGTTGAAGAGGGGCTGGAATCTTTTTGAGCAGTTGTTTGAATCTATCCACAAAATCTCTAATAGGTTCATCTCCTCTCTTTTGAATGTTGAAAAATTGACACAGCAGAGCAGCTTCATCAACAGGACCCTTATATCTTCCCAAAAACTTGTTCTTCAAAGAATCCCAATCAGTAATACATTTATCTTCTAAATAATGGAACCAATCTGCTACAGGTCCAATAAGAGATTCAATAAATAACTAAACAAAAATATCTTCTTCACTTACCCCCAAAACTCCACATGCAACGGTGAATGCCAAAATGTGTTCTTCAACATCTTGAAAGCCTTCCCCACTGAACTTTGGAAAATGTTTTCGTGATCCTTCAGGAAATGGTGAATATACAGGCAAAGAAAGAGGTTGAGGAGAAACCAATGTCATCATGCAAATCTGGAAAATCAATCAGCAGAGGTCTTTGCTGGAACCAATTGCTTCTGAATATTTCCACATCATAGAGCAGCCAGCCTCCGTCCTCAGGGAGGCACCTTTAAATTTCTGGGAAAACAATAGCACTAATCTTTCAATTTCAATTCCCCAGCAGAGTCACCAAAAATCTGTTGGTTAACAGATTTGTCACTTCTAGTTTATACTCCTTTGCCCACACGAAGGACAATCTGACCAACAGTTGAGTCACTTGCAAAGTTAATTGTAAGTGCTCTTTGCTTATTTTACAAGGCGCAGCTACCTTCGAATGATTTACAAGGAATGAAAAATGGAGTATGCTTTTGACCAGAAAGAAGAAAAGGTAAACTAACACCCACTCATAGCCATGAAAATGAATGCAAAAGATTAATTCAGAAAGAAATGAGTACAGATAAATGATACACAATCCACCTATTCCACACCCACAAATAGTAATAAATTGATAAAAAGAAATAGCTATACCTTTCTCAACACATACCAACATGATAGAGGCAATATTAAAGACAGATTATGAATTGACACAAGGACAATTGCAATCATAGAAGATATTTGAAGACACAAAGTTCTAAAAATAATTCTTCATTTCTTCAATATGACAAAATTCAAAGTTTCTAAAAATGCTTTTGTACATAAGCTGAATTAATAAAAAGATAACTAGAAACAAAACAAACTTGCTCCCCTTCCCCTATTCACATCCAGCCGAAAAAAAAAGGTCCCTCCTCCCCCCAAAATTCCTCCCTTTATAGTTTTTCAAAACCCAAAAATATATCTAAATGTAACCGTCCGTAACGGCCCTCTAAGTAACCGCTATCAAGAAAGCAACCTCAAAACAGAAATAGTTACATTACATCAAAATTTTGGTTACCACCACTAATTACAAAAAGATTTCATGCATGCCAAACAAGTGGCATTAGACTGCCCCAAGTACGGGGGTGATTCCTAATTCTAGTCGTATTTCCATAAAAAGATTATGCAATTCAGCATGTTCTTCCTCTTCTTCCAGAATGAAGATTACCCTGCGATATTCAGCATAGCTGGTCTTCTCTTTCCACGCAACTGTGCGCAACTGGGAGATGATATCAATCTGTTCTTCTTTGGGCCAGTTCAAATCGGGTTGCAAGACAGGCATGGGTTCACCATCCCAAGTCTCATTACTCGCAGGAAGTCCCATTTTGAAAATGCCTTGGCTGATAAAAACTAAACTTAGAGGTACCACCACCTTTCTTTGTAGACGAGCTTATTCAATTATGCCAGTAGGTAATGATGACTTTTAATGTGTTGATGTCGTGCTACCACCTTAGTGAGCTCTGTTACACTTGTCATTTAAAAGGTAATTAATGCATCATTGATTTTGTACCTTGAGAAATGAGTCTTAAGATTGAGTTCGTATTTCATAACTCCTGAAAAGACATTCTCATGATATGACGTACGGATAATCAAATGAGCTGGCGACGCTTTGAAAACTAGGAATATGCTGGAGGGTTGTGGAGTTGCGGAAAAGCAGAACCATTGAACCACATATCGGGAGTTCTGGGGTTTCGAAAACCTCCGACAATGAATAAAGTCGAGCCATCGGAGCTCTTGCAAACTTTCCAACCTTTGATTAAGAGTTCGGAAGTTCTAAAAACTCCCGACTCTCTGACTTCTCTTATTGTCGGGTATCGGCATTTCTTTTGAACTTCAAACTTATAATGTAAAGAGTTCAAATACTTTAGAAACCTCTGACAATAAATGGAGTCGTACATTTAGCCAAAACATGAACTCTTGAACTCATGATCAGGGTTCAAAATCTTTCAACACCACCGACATAGAGCGAGTCAGGGCATCGGCAACAATGTGAAATTTTGAACCAAAATAAAAGTTCAAAAATCCTGGAAACACCTGACCAAAAAGAAAATGGATATTTGTAAAGTTAAGAGCCCCTTTAATATGTTGACTTAATAAGGCCTTGAATGAAATTTCCATTTGAAAACTGGGCACCCATTATCACCGTGAATTGGAAATAAGCCATCCAACTGACAAATGCATTTATTCACTTTTCTGATTTGGGAAGATATACCCCGGCAAGATTAAACTTGAAAATTCTGAAGCTGTACCTCAAGCTGAAGATGAAAAACTCTATAGCTTCCACAAAATGACTCTATTTTTTATGAAATTTGGATTGTAGGTTGATTGGACTACCCAGAGAAAAACCCAGAAACCATTTCATTTCCAGCAATACAGAAAGCAAGATTTGGCCTCTTTTGCGAATTGGCAACGGGAAAAAGTGGAGCTTAAAATCTTGCAAACAGTCAAGCATCTTGACCATAAATAGGCCAAATTAGGCAAGAATGATGTTATGAACAAACCCATGCAAGGATTTCACACCAGCTTTTAAAGAATTTCAAATTTAATTGTTTTTTGATCTTACAGCTTTAGGGACATATAGGAGAATGCATTAAAATTTTGAAAATTTTCGATTTTAAAATTTGGGGCAACAAATAGGTAGATGTTGAGATAACTTTTTTGTATGTGGATTTGGAGGAGGAGATTCACATTTCACAAGCAAAGCACTTTGTGGTGTTTTGAGAATGCCATGGTTTATAATATATCTTTCCATGGTCTAAAATTCATCTTAGAGTTGGATTTTGTAGACATAAATTAAATTATTATGTTTGTTTCAAACATGTTTGTAATCAATTGCTATTATTTCACTTAATTATTTTTAGTAACAATAAGTATGTGTTTGTAGCTCTTTAATCTCAACTTCCTCTTTGATATGAAGAACTTGAGAGTTTAAGTTTTCTTGGCATGGAGATTAGGAGGGATAAAGTTAATAGAAAACTATGGATTAGCTAAGGGAACTATGTTAACTCTATTTTCTAGCGGTTTAATTTCTAGGATTACATATTAGTGAGTGTTCTTTGAAACCATGTGAGATAGAGGACATGACTTATGTCCCCTACATGAGTGTAGTTGGTGACATTTTGTATGCTATGCTCTACACCAAACCATACATTGCCCAATTAGTGGGAGTCCTAAGTAGGTATATTTTCATTCTAAACAAGGAGTGTTGACTATAGTGAAGAGGGTCTTTAGGTATTTTAGAGACACATCAAAGTATTCTATTTTCTACCAAGGAGGATAGGCTTTGTGTGATAGAGTAGATATAAAGGAATTGCGGATGTAGAGTGGGCAAGAAATGTGAATAGCATGGGCTCTACCAGTTGGTATATGATTACCTTGTTCAATGGTGTGATTAGTTGGATGATTAAATGACAAGTTGTGGTTACTCTTTCAACTATAGAGACAAAGTACAAGGAGGCTATGCATGCCTATATAGATTCAATGTTGCTTCAAAGATTATGTTTGAACATTGAGTTAAAGCAAGTTATTATGTGTTGGTAAGTGAATTGGTACTTGCTAATTCATCAATAGTTGTTGGGGTAAAAAACCCTCAAGATGGTGAGGTTGCCTTATTGAAAACCAAAATTGAAAACTATACTAGGGTTATAGACTTTATAAGATTGCATTTGGGGGTTTTAGGGTATTTACATCCTTTTTACTTGAAAGTATAAAAGGGAACACAAATAGAAAAAGAACAAAATAAGAAAAATAGAGAAACCTTAGGTAGGCTCTAAAAGTAAGCAATGGTGTGGAATATGCTTCCTACACTAAACTTTGAGGGGAGGTATGTCCAAAAACAATTAATCTTACAGTTACAAGAAAGAATACACAATAAATTTATACCATAACACACAAGTTTACATGGGGAAAACCCTTTCAAGAGAAAACCCCCCCAGTCCAAAGCAAAACCCAATTATATTATTAGCAACAAAGGTTAAAATAATTGTTCATTGCCTGACCATAGGATCCAAGGATATGCCCTTATAGGAGTATCACCAAAATGTAAAACTAGAGAAATTCCAGCAAAATAACAATACCTACAAATCAACCACACATACTCCATCCCTAAGCACCAATAAATAGGCAAATATAAAACTACAAACAAAGAGTGGTTTTCTAAAACTATGAGTCAAAAGAATGACCCAAAAGAGGCACCATATTTGGCCCAAATTCCAATGCCCAATTTGGTCATGATCTTCTAGGCTCTTTTATAATATGATCTTGCAGCTATCATAATCTATCATAGATTTTGTCATATATAACTCCTTAATTTGGGTGCCCCATTTTGGTATATTCAAACCCATTCAAAGACGCCTTCTGACTTGTCATAATGCTGATCAAGATTCTAATGTAACTCCTCTATAATCATGCTCTTACTTATAATAATAATAATTTGTGATAAGTAACTCCCATATTATAATGCCATGATGATATTAGATGCTCTTACACACTTCCCAAAGTATCTAACGCATGGAAAATAATGCCAACACAAAGTGGGACACCCTATTTCCCATATGAGGCCAAAAATAATAAATAAATATAAATAATTGATAAATACAAACATTAAGATGCAAGGTTGAGACACATTTCCCAACATTCTCCCACTTGTCAAATACCTTGTAAAAGAATAAAGGGGAACTCCAGCATTAAAATATAACTTCTAATGGTTGTGAGGTCCATAGACTCACTATACCACCTAAATTGCTTTGTACTCATAGGATTCATCAATACATCTACAATAGTCGCCAAAGTATCAACCTTTTCTAGTATCACCCTCCCATCCTCTACCATGTCACAAACAAAATGTACTAGACATCTATATGATTTTTCCTTGAATGAAAAGTCAAGTTCTTTTCCAAACATATGGCACTCTAATTGTCACATAGAACTCTAATAGTTCACTTACTCGGCCCCACATCTAAACACAATCTCTTAAGCTCAATGGCTTCCTTGCAGGCATGAGTAGCTTCCATATACTTGGCCTCTATAGTGGACAAAGTGACCACAACCTGCTACTTTCTCATCCAACTAATAGCACTACCAAATAAATTAAAAACATCACCACTAAAGGATATGTTGTTATCAACATCTCTAGCCCATTTAAATCCATGAATACCAATGGAGTGTTTGTCCTCGTAACATTATTGTGATAGCAAATAGAGTACTCAAAAGGTACCTTTTAAATATTTGAAGAGCCTTTTAACTACATTCCAATAATCTCATCCAAGATTAGCCGTGAATTGACAAATGACTCCAACTACTTGGTTAATATTTGGTCTTGTATAAATCATACCATACATCAAACTCCCAACAACACTAGCATAAGGTACTCGAGTCATGTCCTCCATCTCACTAGGTGTAGATGGACACTAATCTACAATAACTTAATCTCCATCAAAATAGGAACATTCAAAGGCATACAAACTCACATGTTAAATCTCTCAACACAAAGTTCACATACTTACTCTATCCCATCCAAAGCTTTTTGTTTTCTCTATCTCTTCTAATCTCTATGCCCAAAATGTACTTGGCTATTTCCAAGTCCTTCATGTCAACTTGTGTTGATATCTTAGACTTCAAATCATAAATGATTTCCTTAATATTACCAAAGAATAAGATGTCACCTGCGTACAATGCAATAGCAAGGAACCATCACCATCCATCTTGTAATAAACATAGTGATTCAATTTGGTTCTTAGAAATCCCAATCCTAACACAAAAGAGTCAAACTTTTGATACCACATCCTAGGAGATTGTTTGAGGCCATATAAAGATTTTTTGAGTCTACAAACCAAAGTTTATTTACCTTTCTCCATATAGCACAGTGGCTATTGTATGTAGATATCTTCCTCTGAGTCACCATGTAGGAATGTTGTCTTCCCATTCATTTGTTTTATCTCTAAATCAAAAGTTGTTGCTATAGATAATAGGAACCTAATATATGTTATCTTAGCAACTAGAGAAAAATATCACCAAATTCTACTCCCTTAACCTAGGAATAGCCTTTCATAACCAACCTTGCCTTATACTTTTTAATACCGCCATCAAACCAATCTTCCTTTTGAATACCCATTTACATCCAACTAGCTTTCTTCCTTCTAGCAACAATACCAAATTCCATGTGTCATTATTTCTCAATGTAGCCATCTCCTCATCCATAGCCACTTTCCAAGACTTAGAATCATTCATATCCATCACCTCCTTCATAGCTTTAGGCTCATTGGTATTAGTAATTAAAGTAAAAATGCATCTTCAATTAGGAGTGTACCTATCTAGTTTTTGTCTTTTTCAACTGGACCTCCTCAAGAGCTGAGGTGGAGGTTCTACCTCCTCTTTGAGACTCTTTGAACTATCTAATATCTCCTATACATGTACTTCATGAGCTTCTAATTCAACTTTCTCAGTATTTAAGGGTAGTTGAACCACATCTTTATTCACATCCTCTAATGGCTACAGTACTATGGAAGAAATCTTAATTTATTTGAAAATCACACTTCCTCTATATAAAACTCTCTCAGTGAAAAAGTACTAAATATTGTACCCTTTTCACACCAACACCATATCCAATGAAGATACATTTCACTACCTTGTTCTCCAATATTGATTGCTTCTCCCTAGGCACATGTGCATATGCCTTGCAATCAAAAACCTGAAGATGCCACAATGGGGGATTTTTGTCTGTCCACACCTCCATAGGTGTCTTTTAAACAATAGTTGATGTAGGAGACATGTTAACTAGGTAACAAGTTGTAGCAATGACTTCTACCCAAAAATTATATTCCAAGCTAGCTCCATTGAGCATACTCCTAGCCCTCTCCATTAGTGTCATGTTCATCTTTTTTGCAACTCCATTTTGTTGAGGGGTACATGGATTCATCTTGCATATTTTGATTCTATGCTCCTTATAGAATCTAAACAAATGTGGAGAACAACTTGCCACCATTATCAATTCTCAAACCCTTAATCCTTCTACTAGTTTGATTTTCTACAAGGGCTTTAAACTCCTTAAAATAATTGAAGACTTAAAATTTACTTTTGAGGCAATACATCCATGTCCTCCTAGAAGAATCATCTATAAAAGATACATAATACAAAGACTTAGAAATAGAAGGAACATTTACAAGACCAAATATATTAGAATTAATTAAATCTAACACCCCAAAAAAATGTGAGAACTTGAATAAAACTAAACAAGATTTTATTTGCAATATATACAATGTTCATAGAAATCAAACTTAAGAGTACAATCATTTAAACCCTCTACAACATTTTTATTTTTTAGGGTCCTAAGACCCTTCTCAACTATATGGCCCATCGTTTCATGCCCTAATATTTTATTCTCCATGGGTAAATTTCTCTCTAAAGGAAGAGATTTTCTAGGTACCCAAAATGCATGGCCTTCAATAGGGGAAACAACACTTCTTTTTACTACTATTTCTAATGGTGAGAATACAGATTTTGTAGATATTTTCACCACAAGAATAGAAGAACGATTGCACTGAACAATGCTTACATCTAACTAAAATAGAGTGCCCACACAAACACCCTTGGTGAGCACCATATCTCCTCATACCATCTTACATCCTCTACTAGAGAAAACAACTTGCACACCCACATCATTCAATTTGCTCACTAGTAACAAGTTCCATGCCAAACTAGGGATATCAAATACACCATTGATCCTCTTCACACATCCATCTTGGAATTAAATCAAAACTCTTTCACAACCAATAATATTCAAGTGAGAGTATCTCCAAGGTAAACCTTGTTGCCATCATGTATTCTTCATACTTAAAGAACCACTTCTATCAGGAGGTCGTATAGAAGGAAACATCTGACTTAATCAATGACACACCTTCTAATGCATGAGTATCCAAGGCTACAACAAATGCATCGACACCATCTTGAGAAGACTTTTTGGACTCATCATTTGAATCATTTTTGTTTGTCTTCTTCTCCTCTTTACAGTATCTATGGTAGTGCCTAGGCTTACCACAATTCCAAAACATAGACTTGTACATTTTTTAGGAGATTTATATCTCCCATGGGATTTATATCTTGAGATATCTCTCTTCTTGTCCTTCATCTTTCCTTTCTCCTTTGGTCTTCCATGAATTGATAAGGCCTTTTTAGTTGATTCAAAGGATTTTCTCTACATCTCTAAGAGTGATAATTCCACTACCTCATCCATCTTAATCTTAGAGGTAGTATTCCCAATGGTTATCACAAGGTGATCCCATGACTCTAGAAAAGAACAAAGAAGTATTATACAATAATTCTCCTCCTCCATATTCACTCCAATAGAGTACAGATAGGTCACAATCATATTGAATGAATTCATGTTCTCATCTACAAAACAACCATCCTCCATCCTAAGGGTGCACAACTTCTTTCTAAGGAAAAATTTATTTACCAAGGATTTAGCCTCATAAATTTCTTCCAAGTTCTTCCAAAGGGATTGTGTGGTGACTTTTTCATGTACATTTAACAACATAAAATCTACCAAGAAGAGCCTATGATGCTCTTCACTTTTTCGTCTAATATGTCCTAGTCAACTTGTTGCATTATAATGGGTTTGGATCCAGATATCACAACTCATAGATCTTTGTATACGATCATATCCTCCATCTTGAGCTTCCACATCTCAAATTTAGTGCCTATAAACTTCTCCAATATCTATCCTTGATGTTCTTGACATTTTTCCTGCAACAAGATCTTCTACACAAGCTCCCAATCTATACAAGACTAGTAAAAAAAATGTCCCTAATACCTAGAATCTAAGGTGATTAGGCTTTGATACCAAACGAAATGAAGCAATGTTGTAGAATATACTTTGTACACTAAACTTTGAGGGGATGTATGTGCAAAAATAATTAATCTTATAGTGACAAGAAAGAATACACAAGAAATTATACCATAACACATAGGTTTACATGGGGAAAACCCTTTCAAGAGAAAAAACCCACACTCCAAAGTACAAACTAATTGTTTGATCAACAATAAATGCTACAATAGAATATCTAGGGATGTACCATTATAGGAGTATCACCAGCATGTAATACTAGAGCAATTCTGAGTAGCATAACAATACCTACAAATTAACCATACATACTCCATCCCCAAGCACTAATAAATAGGCAAAAATCAAACTACAATCCAAGAGTGGTTTTCCAAAACCACGAGTCAAAACAATGACCCAAAAGTGGTGCCATATTTGGTCCAAATCCCAATTCCCAAGTTGGTCATGGCCTTCCAATCTATTTTTAGAATGTGCTCTTACAATTGTCATAACCTATCATAGATTTTGTCATATGTAACTCCTCAATTTAGGAACACCCATTCAAAAATGCCTTTTGACTTATCATAATTATGGTTAAGATTCCAATGTAACTCCCTTATAATCATGTTCTTACGCATCATAAGAATATGTTATAACTCCCATATTACAATACCACAATGACATTAGATGCTCTTACAACCTCTTACACACTTATCAAAGTATATAACACATAGAAAACAATGCAAACATAAAGTGGGATGCCCCATTTCCCATATGAGGCCAAAACTAATTAATAAATATAAACATTAGGATGCAAGGTTGAGACACCTTTCCAACAAGATCAACACAAGGGACCATTTAGGATTGCTCAAAAAAATAGGGAAAGAGAATAAACATATGTAGCATTAATGTAAGAGCAGAATTCAAACAACCAATCTTGAAAATAATATCTAAGATAACCTAAATAAGTTGATTTACTTTTCTCTGCATGTGAGATCCACAGTGTTTGCAAACGAAGTAGAGAGAACAACAACATGAATATAATTTTTAAATTAATTTGAAATATATCTCATTCTAGAGATAATTACTTCCATGATGGAATCATCTTCTCGACCAATTAAATGAATTTTATCTCAAATTAATAGGTTAACTCATTGCATCTATTTGATTTGTTTCCACTGTGAGATAGAGCATCCCATTACTTAAGTGTATATCTAACAATTTGACCATTTTCAAACATCTCCAAATCAGTCATAGTTTCATCTATGTAATGTTCCTTCAAATGGCTCATAACCCCAAATTCAAATCACTTGCATCTATCTTTTATTTCAACATTCCTATTTTACATATGTTAGTCAAGATATTTACAAAAATTGTAAAACTCACATTTACTCCTACCAATTGCATTTTCTCATAAGTTTTTAAAACCTTTCCAACAAATCCAATTTGTGTATATCCTGCAATTAATGTAATTCACAAGACCACATTTCTTTAAGGCATTTCATCAAGAACATTAATCATGATAACTATATTGGGTTTTAAAGGAGAATAATATGAATCATAATCTATTGAATTAGTTTCTATAGCTCTAGAGTTTGCCTAAAGGATCATCTTTTAGTATACCTATAATTCTACGTGAAGTTTATTTCTAACTCATATAGCATCTATAAGGAATTTCAAACAGCATTGCTCGTAATTGACATAATCTATTTGCATCTTTCTTAAACAATTAAATTTCAGAATTATGTAGTAGTAAAGTACCATCATCTATGAAATGCTTTGTAGCACCTGCTTCAAAAATTGGTCGTCCACAGAAATTAAGCAGCACTTCAGCAATTTTCCTTATTACCAATGTTAAATTTGAATTGTGATCCTTCACTAGAACTATACTAAGCTACTAAACTCCTTCAACTTTGCAAGCTGAATTTCCTTTTCTAAATCCACAAGAATAACATCGACTCTCACATCCTCTATCCCTAATGTAGATAATTCTCAAGGAATGAAATGACATACAATCGTTCCTTCAAAGTTTTGTCTCTAAGTTCCTAGCTTAATCCATTATATGTACTTTCCTATAAGTTGAAATTAAATTCTTCCCCGTGGGACTGCATGTTTTAGGCATTTTATCAAATAGTCTACGTGTTATATCTATGGTTTCATCTTTTTGAACACCTATCTATGAGGACACTTGAAAATACAATATTTGGCCAAAAAAAATCCTCTATCATCTATAGTTGTTCAAAAGCTCACTTAATTTACACTTGTCGATTGCATTTACTTACAAATATGTTGTGTAGTTTACAATACTTCCAAGTCATTTTGTTAAAATAGCTTACATATTACGTTCATGTTTACACATTCTACATATATGTAACATTTTTCTTACTCAGTCATGTTTCTATATTTTGTATACATTCTACCATGTCAACTAGAAATGTAGCATGTGATGGAATTTTCTTAATCCTTTATGATTTGGACATTCATACTTTGTGTAGGCCATCTATTCTTCTAGAGATATTTTATCAAACAAATTGTGTGACATGTCTCTGCTTTTACATTTTGCATACATGTCCATCGAGATACTTGCAACTTCAACATTTAATTAAAAAGTTGCTTTCCAACATACTTTTATGAATGTCATATGTAGCTTTCATTTTGGCATAGGTAGCAAAATAATGATGAAAGTGCAGAGTCTAGTGTCAAAATTACAAATTAATTCATTTGAAAGCTTCTAAATCCTTTTCAATAGATAGATAAGTATGTATGGTACTAATATCCATGTTTTAAAACTCCCATTTAGCACAAGTGGGAAGGAAGCAAGCAAAGGACATTGGGTTTAATTCTGCAACATCTTATTGCATTCCCTTGAAATTTTCTAAAACATATTCAACAAATCCATTTTAGGGTGATCCCACAATAGTGGGTTACAATTCTATTGACAAACAAAAATTGTCCAGGTGTAAAAAAAAAATTGGATGGGTTCATTTGAATGGGGGCGTTCAATAGAACACATAAATATGTTCGCTCAAACACCCTCCTTCAAGCTATGGAAATCATACCAGTTTTGCATTCCATGAAACCACATTGCTTTGAGGCATTGTTTGAACAATCCTCACCTTTCTTATGCTTCTAAAGGTTGTAGAGCTTGAGTTCAACATATTTATTTCATACAAAATTTGACAATTAAAAAGTTCCATGAGATGACATGATTCGTGTATTCTATCTATGCTTCAAAAACCTACATACATGCGGTTAGTGTTGAAAAAATTTGTTGGCACAAATATTGCAAAATTAAACTATTATTGCATAGCTAACACCAAAATATAAATATAATATTAATGCTTTTGAGGTTTTACAACATATGGTGCAAATGGTTAAAGCATTACATTCCTATACAACTTCTTCCAAACTACCACTACAAGAAACTAACTCCCAACAACTAACACAAAACTAACTAAACATTTTAGTAACTAAGGTATGTCAACCTCCTCTATAAGCCCTCTTAGATCTTAGCTTATGAATGTATCATAGAAAGCACTAAGAGATTTGAAAACACAATCATAAAGTGATGAAAGAAAAGTCTTTATTTTAAAGGTGTCAGATTAAACCAAAAATGCACCTTATTACAATAACATCTCCAAGAAAAACAAATAGTCAGCTATAAATATTTCAAAAATGTCACTACACCTTTCCAACACAACTTATGCACCATACATGATACCTAATACATAAATGATATCTTAGAAGAAGCTTTTAAAATAATTTTATGTCAAGGATGTTCACCCATTTATTCAATGTTTTGTTCAATATCCAATATAAACAAAAGTGGTTTTGAGCTTCCAATCTACCATTAAATTTTTCATATGTCAAACAATTTCTAAAACCATTATTTTAACTTGCCAAAATTTTAAGAACTAGATTTAACTTGTTGCATAGTAAATCCTCACCTATCCTCTAATGCCAAATGATTCCAATACTCGCCCCTCCAAAAAAAAATGTAGCCTTTTGATTAGATATTTAACCTTCTGATAGAATAACAGATATTTTGCATAGTGGTGAGATTTCAAGGTTCTTATGCACACATGCAACAACTACAAAATTGCAAGAAAAGTTTGGATGTCTACCTCACATAAACCACTCAAGATTTTGGGGTTCTTATGCATGCACATAGCAATTGTGAAACTATGGGAAAAGTCCAAAACTCCAGTTGAGGTAATTTTTTTACTTTTGACTTAGTAATTTTAACTCTTTTCAAGACCCAACCTTAAAGCCAACACTTTGTTTGTTGAAGTTCATTTGCATTGTACATTTCTAGACTACTAACATGTACATGAATCCTAGTTTTCCACCAACGATGTCACTCCAAACCCTTCAGACTTCATTGTAAGTGCAAATTTGTGTTACAACTCTGCACTCCTGCTAACCAAACAATTCAATTATCCATCCAATTTAAAGTTCCACCAAATTGAACATATTGCCAGATTTTTGGAGCTTACTATTATAATTCTCAAACTGTTTTTTACAAGTGTGAATTAACACTATAAATCTATTTGCACATTTTTAACTATTTCGATGTGTGGGCAATTAAAATTCTTGTAAAATGACATGATGGCATATCTAGCACATGTAACTTTGCAACACTTTAGGATGACCAAATTTAGTTTCAAATTACTTATGACTAAGATGGTAGATGGTTAATGACTTTAGACTCTATTATGCTTAGATAATAAAAGACCATTATAGATAACTTGAAGTACTAACATGACTTTCAAGAAAGTGATTCAACTAATGTGTGTTAACTTCAAGAACATGAAAAGTTTAAAATTCCCATGGTAAAAAATGGGGATAACACTACAGTTATTCAGTATGATAATCAATGTGTCATTAGCTTGGTTAGGAATCTTATCTTTCATGCATGAATGAAGTAAAGTATCAATTTGTTCATGAGATGATGGAGGGTGAGGAGGTTAAGATGGTGGACACCTTAGTGGATGTTGCAAATGCTTTGACTAGCACATAATGGTTAGTTCATTTTTGTTGGTTTCTCTTTTTGTTCATGCAATGTATACAACAAGTGGTAGAATGTTAGGGCTAGCAGACTAGGTGTTCTTGTACACCTTCCAATTCTTAGATCTAGTTAGAATTACGTAATATTATTAATATTGTAAATAATGTGCCTAATGGAAAAGGGTGTCTCACGTGGATGGAATCTTGAGATTCCATATTGGCACTCTCTGTTAGTCAATTTTATTATGATGTGTGTAAGAGAATCTATGGAATGTAAGATGTGTAAGAGTATCTATGGCATTGTAATGTGTAAAATAATATATTCAATGTGCAAGAGTATGTAAGAGGTGTAATGTAACTATAAAAAAATTAAGTACTTTAAGCATTAAATATGATCATATCTCATACTATGACTATAAACATACAGCAAGACAACATTAAATGATATACATTAAAAACAATATAATCTCACAAGTTCATCAATAGATAGATGAATAAGAATAATACAACCATCCAATAGTTACAATATCCAACAGTACAACAAGTCACAACTATGACCCTCGATAATATACATCAAGTACATCGTGCAATATGCCAATCTCTACCACATATGTAATAGTGGTCTAATACAATGGCATACTAAACAAGTGAAGTCACAAATATAATCCACAATTAACTCCCTCCAAGCTCCTATTTCTTATAGGGAAGGTATGTTGAACTCACACATTGAAGGAACCTGATCCTTCCCAAACCATCAGTTTGGCTTGAAGTGTACAAATGAATATCCCAATAGCATGAAGTATAAAGACATGTCTAATGATTATCTTCTTAGGTTCATTTATCTTTTCCACACTTAATCATACAACCAAAACTATAAGCCATACAACCAAACATTTCACTTTCACAACTGATGCAGAGCAGGGTGTATGTCTTAAAACTAACTCAAACAACATTTTTCCAAAGTCTTAACACCTCAAATAAAGTGACTTTCTTCACAATTTGACACTAGGCCTTGTAGGACAGCAAACAGGGTTTTTCTAGCATAATTTCCAAACTAGGTCTCAAACCCAGAATCTGATCACCATTTGGGATACGCTTTATGCCACTTGACAACATATCAAACTTTCAGGTAGGGTTACTTTGTAACACAGGGTTCTATTTTTTATTGTCTCATTTTGTAATAGGCCAATTAGGATAGCAAATGAGCTTTTTCTGACCTAACTTGCAGGAAACAACTCAAACCCATGAACTAAAAACTATTTTGGATACCCATTATCCTCTTACACAACATGCTTCACGTGTAGATGGGGTTGTTTTGTAACACAAGGGTCAAAATAGGACTATTACGCTGCAATTTGGCCTAATTAGGCTTATTTGAATGGGCAACAACAAGATTTTCAAAACCTAGGCTTCAATTATTCACTTCAATGGCTTAGAAAAGTCAAATAAGGTCTATCCCAACATCCCCAAGCATTTCAAACAACTTCCAATGAGCTCTTCTTCAAACCCCCACTTCTATGCATCTTATTTGCCTAAATCATGAGGTCTTCAACCTAGGGCATCAACAAATCTTCACTAATCTTCCTCCCTTGCTCCTGCAACCTTCAAGACACAAAACCTACCCATTTCTCATCCATTCCACCTATTTTAAGGCCTATTCATTGATTGAATGGAGAGAAATCCATTATTTCCTGTCAAAGCACACCCTAGTTGAGGATTTCAAACTGTTTTCAATAAAATTACTCTAACTTACTCAATACCTAATGAAATCAGATGAGACCAAGTGAAAAAGAACAAGGACTCAGAGCATCATCAAATCCAATCAATATTTGAGCACTCCCAATCTGTACAAGGCCATACTATCTAGTATAGCAGAAGAAAACACTGGAAAATCAGAAAAAATAGAGTTTTTACTTATTGTTTTATCACCAAAAACACTTTTGAGAGAGTTTTTCAAACTTCCCAAGCATATTCAAACTATTTTTCACCCAAGACAACCATTTCTAACTGCCTTTTGAGTTTCCAACTCTTCAAAAGCCTTCTTTCCAACCGGTGACTCTTCATATTCCCTCTTTTTGCATTTTTTGCCTTTTGTAACAATGACAACATTTGCAAAACTTGACATCATGACCCAAAATCAACCCCACATGACTTAAAACATCACACAGGTCTAAATAGACCTTATTACAAACAAAATTGACTCAAGCACAAAAATACTAACATAAGACCCCATTTACATCATGTAGACTAGGTGCCCCTGCACCAACAACACACATCAACAAAACCATGAACATCACAATACAACATACCAACATAAGAAAGATTTTAAAATATACTATAACACACAAGTACAAACATCAAGAAGTATATAGAATACAAAGAACATAGTACAAGATAAGACATGAACCTCTACACATTACAATATCACAACACAACATTCCTAGATGTATCCCAACCATGTTAAGGTCCATTTCCCATCTATATTTTAACCAACTACCTCACATAAGAATGAAGGTAAATATATCAACCATAGAGCATGTTACCTCAATTGGTAGTATTTCGTGCATGCTACAAAATAGGTTATGGGTCTTTATATCAAAGAATCCCCTAGCTCTATTTATGGAAAGTGAGGGATCAATGCATAAACAGCCTATGGACCTTCTTCTAATGAGAGCACTAGAAGCTAGTGTGGTGCACCATGAATCTAGCAAGAAGAGCAAGCTCAATCTTCTAAACAAACATATCTTATGGGACAATGACCACTTAGGTGTTAGAACATAGAGAAGAGAAAATGATGCTAGGATTTACAATCCATGACAAGGATACCAAACTTCTCATACCTCAAGACATATCACTTGATAAACTCAAAATACTCAGGTGTTGTAGAAGATTGGGATTGAGTTCCCATTAGTCTTACTCACTAACCACCTAGAATACCATACTAGTCACAACTCACCGACAAGTTACAAATTCACCAAATCATATTGGGAGATCATATAGGCCACTCAAGACTTTTATCCTAGCATTTCAAACTTAGATTGCATCATATAGAAATTTACACTATTTTAGGATAGTCAAAATCCTCATAAACATAGTCTATAGATTATATTAAATCTGCACATGAAATTTGGGACTCAAAAACATAAAGGACATTGCCACAAACATGATATAGACTATCCAATTGTGTAACCATCCTTTTTCAAGACTTTTCTAAAACTAATTAATTGTGACTATAACATAGAGTCTACAGCGTTGGTTTCAAATTTTAGTTTTCCAAAATGACATAAGAAATTCTAAATATAAGAAAACAAGATTGCATAAAGCTAAGAAACACATTTCCAAAGAAAAATAGAAACTCGTTATTTTATCTAGATGCAAGTACAGGTCTTTGCAACACTCAAAAATCATAAAATTGACATTCCAATTCATTAAAAACTCTTAAAACCATCTTTCCAATAAGACTAGATCACAGTTTCCATAAAGCCTAAATCCCAAGAGTCTCTTTCACAAATTGGTAAAGCATATTACAAAGAGAAAAAAATCACATAGGAATATATCCAATAACACTGCTAATCCATTTGTAGTCATAAATTGCCCAAACCCATTCTCCTAGGTTTTTAAGACTCATTCCTAGGTTTCCAATTTCAACGCTAAGTTTTCCAATTTAATAATGATTATCCTAGGGTTTATATTTCTATTTTCAATTTTCTAATCTATTTCAACAAAATTAGAATTAGTATGTTTCCAAAATTCATTCATAATCAATATCCCACAATCCATTTTTTTGATTAAAGGTAAAAAGGGATTTTTGAAAGGTCCCCAAGCTTTTTACAAACAAACAAAGTAGTATCAACAAAATGTCAACAAGACAACTCCAAAATTGTCAATAGGGAAATAGGCCTAAGCATGAGCAAAAAGGCCACACAAAAATTGCAATAAAACTAAACGAGAACCCAAGAAATTGCATTTAGTTAAGGGGCACCACAACCTCCCATTCTTCCTAAATAAAATCAAGATGCTTTTTAACAAAATTAGTGTCATCTTTATCAGTAGTCCTCGTATCCTTAGTCTTTTGAACTTTGTTTCGGGCACTAGGGACAACCTTCTTTAAAGAGGAGTGGTAACTCAGCTTCTCCTATTGTAGTTTTTTACTATTTGCACTACTTTTTATAGTAGTCCTTATCTCCACTACCCTCCTTAGGTTTGTCTTGATCTCCTAGATATTTTTCTCCATTAAGGCTCACTTTTCTTGTTTAGTGTTCTCATCCTTCAGTCTATGTATGTCCTCCATGGATTCCTAGTGCCTATAATTAAACTTCTCCTCTTCCTATGGTATTAGCACTTCACCCCCAAATTTCTTAGCCAATAGTGAGGTCTTTGGGTTCATTTTGTTAATCTCTAAAAAGAACCATTTTAGCATTTTATGATGGATAGTAATTTCCTTTCCCAATTCCTCAAAATTGTTGGCTAGCAACTCCATAATGGATGCAATGTCCCTTATAGAAGAAGAGGGAAAACAATAAAACTCAATCACAGCTAAAGAGGGACCAGGGCATAGTCCCTTGACCTCAAGAAATTTATCATCCACAAAAAAGTCTCCTTCCACCATAGCTTTTCCCTTTCCCTTATTCTTGGACTTGGTGCCTTCACTATCCACACCATCATTTTGGTTTACTTCAAGAACATGCCCTATACTATCTAGGACATGAATGGAATCCTCGTGAATAGGGGAGATTGGAACAGGGGAAACACTTTCTCTCTTGTTAGGAGTGTGACTCTACAATATAGGGTAGAATCTTTATTTATTTATAGGAAGTAGGGGCTTCAAGGGAGGGATCAATTATTCTTTTTTGGGAAGGACTAACGGAGGGAGTTTTGAATCAATAGAATGATTGATAATCAATGAGATAAGAGACTAGTGCAACTGTAAAGCCTCACAAATCATGTAAAAACATTTAAACCAACTCAAAAGTAAATGAAGTAAATAATATGCTTAAATACAACATCGCAATAACCAAAATAAAAAAGAAGTAAATAATCCACTTAGATACAACTTTCAAAGACAAAAGATGCAATTAATTCACTTAATCACAATATCTCAAATAAAAGATAATCTCATAAATATGAATCTCAAAGTCATTAAATCTTACATATTCACGTGCTTAATCTAGGTAACAAGCATGATAAAATAATATACATAAATCCTTTGGCAAACATGCCATAATACATCCAAAGTCGGTACAATAAACAAGTACATCAATAATAAATAAATCAATACACTCTCCAGCTGCATGAACCAAGTGTTCCACCACCTGCAAACTGAGAGATGGGAACATGGGCCAGGTGCTTTTCCACCCAACCATGAAGTAATTACACTTCCCCGGATCCTTTCCTGAATGAAGGAAACCCGGCCCTGCACGAAATGTCTAGCTACCTGGTAACAACTGCAAGAGGGAACACCCGATGCAACCCTGATGTCTGAATGTGCAATTCTAAGTAATGAAAAGCAAATTGTCTCACAACAGGATGTGGCAGAGATATCAATAATAAGTTTGCTAGACAATAAACATCTATTTCAATGTCATTCCGATTAGATCTAATCATTTAAGTAACCTAGTCAATTCTTGAAAAGAGGAAAAGTCATCTCTGATAATCCACATTCAGCATCGCAATCCCAAAAGTAACCCAATACATTCCTATATAAAATCTACTTCTTTCCCCAGAAGCAAGAAAATAAGTGAAGAATCACAAATTCAAGATTTCCAATAAATCAATCCAATCCCTTTCCCAAAACATCAATTAAGGAAAAATACACTTTCAAGCAATGAACCATCTTTTCGTCATACATTCATAATCATTAAGTTTATCAATTTGATATAGTTTCTAATCTTATATTTCAGTTACAAGGTCTTCAATAATAGTCATTCTAAAACATTAATTTAGCTTGCTATCATTTCTATGACAGGAGGTTTTAAAAACAATAATAAGAACAGTCTATAAGTTTGTTTAATGACATAAACCTCAAGTCCATATTACAATCATATTTCCTAATAAATATTCATCCTTATTGCTTTCAGCAATTAGTGACAGGAAGTTTATCAATCCAATTATTTAACCAAAAGTTTATGATTCAATCAAGAAAATAACTTTCTCTTCAGACTACGACAGGAAGTCCAAAAACAACCAAATAGTTTTCCTATCGCTGTTAGAAATAAGATTTATACAGAGAACAATGAGCAAACTTTTAATTCAGTTTTTATTAAAAAAATGCAAATATAAATGGTTTTCAGCATCTACATTGACAAGAAAATATAACAATAGTCTATTCTCTCTTATCCCAGTTAGTATAATATTCTAAACAAGTTTTCCAATAAAGCTATAGGAAAATCGTATAAATTGCTACAGGTATTTGCAATCATGAAGATAGCTACAGGTACTAAGTTCTCAGTCCCCAAGATAACAATTGTTTGCCTACAGTCAATAATTTTCCAAATACAATGCTACAGGAACAATAGTTTTTCATAAGCGGTTGTTTCATCTTAAATGGTTCGATTTATATCACAAATCTGTTCAGCCAGCATAAAAGAGGAAAAAATATAGTCAAACAAATATCTATCAAGAGTTGTCTAACAACCATCTGGAGATTGATTTATAGTTTCAACAGTAGAAATCAAGATTTGAAAATAACGACTTGTTTCAGGGATTTTGGACGGGGAAAGAAATATGTTTTAAAAACCATCATTTCAGCCAAGATAAGATCAGGCGGTAGGTAAGATACAATGGGTTGATCCATACAAGATCATCCAAGAAGACCCAACGGCCTGAATGGTAGGGACGGCGGCCTAAGAAGAAGCCAACGGCCATCAAAAGGAGCGGCCAGTAAACATACAAATCAGCCAATAAAACAAGCGGCCAGAATATAGATAGAAGCTACAGTAAGCAGGCCAAATTCAAGAAGATTCAGACGGAGTAAGGGTCGATTCAAGCATACAATGCAGGCCAAAAATAATAGAATGAGTAGCCAAAAAGAGGGACAGCCAGCCAAATACAAGGATCAACCAAAACAATACAGTCACAGCCATGCCATTTAAATGTAAACAAAATAAAGAAGAAAACCTAGTAAAGTAATCGATTTGAGGAAGAGTTGCAGCTGTTGTTGCTGCCTTTGTTTCTCTCTCCTATTACAGATGCAAATTTCCTTCCTGTCGCTCAGGTAAAACCAGTTCTCTGCTGCAAATCGTGGATATTTTCCCAGCTGAGCAATATGCCCTTTCTATTAAAGTTTTTCCTTCTTATTTTTAGCGGACTCATTTGGATTACAACTGAAGTTCATTTTCAGTTTGCATGAAAATAATAATTAAAAACTCACAATCTTTCTTATTTAAAATCAAATAATAGCTATTTTAAAAAATAAAATAATATCTTTGCAACTTACTGTCGCATGGGTGACAGGAACCTATTTTAATTCTTTTATCAAAACTCTAAATATAATAATGCTAATTTTAATATTATTTAACTATTTTAATTAAAACAAAACCATTTAAATAATCAAAAAGAGAAATGCAATGCAATATTGCATATATATAGACAGGAACCTATTTTAATTCTTTTTGTCAAAACTCTAAATATAATAATGCTAATTTTAATATTATTTAACTATTTTAATTAAAGCAAAACCATTTAAATAATCAAAAAGAGAAATGCAATGCAATATTGCATATATATATATATATATATATATATATATATATATATAAGAATCATATTGTCTTCCAAACATCTATAACAATATTTTATTATTTATTTAAATAACATACATTACATCATTTGAATATTTTTCGAAAAGACATTAAGTTATAGTAATCACATCATGCATTTGAAAATGATTAAAAATCACGCATTAATGCAATAAGAACCATTCAATAATGCATATGCAACTACGTGATGTGTGTGATTGCATCAGGGTAATCCATCCATCAGTTCTTGCCAAGTGGCTAGAACATCTCTACCTCAGCCATGCTATCGTCTTCGACGAGTACCTGCATCCATTTGCACTCAACTCAACGTCAATAGGTTAGTGTCTTCAAAACATAGCCGAAGCAAATGATTTACATCAATTTCAATATTTAAGACAATTTCCAATTTTCATCAATATAACTCATAATAATTACATCCACATATGCAAAATTACTTAAAGTAAAGTCAATCACAATAATTGTTCACTAAACTAGAATAATCATATTGTTCATAAAAACGAGACGTGACATCCTTCCCCACTTGGAAGAGACATCGTCCCGATGTCTTATTAAACATCAAACAATAAAGTGTCCATCAAGCACCAATAAAGTATCAAGGTGTCATAAAACAATAACATCAACTCAAGTATCAAAAGATCATAATAACAATTTAAAGTATCAAAGCATAACTGAACTCAAAGTATCTCAAAACAATAATCAAACTCAAATATCATAATCCATGCATGAATAAGAAATCTATGCTATATCCTCAAATGAGGAAAATATCTATCAATCTCCTATGCATCCTCCCATGTGGCGTTGTCCTCAGAATATTGATCCCATTGGACCTTATATTGCACCACATCTCTGCTACATAACTTAATGTTGCACTTCCCTAGAATTTGAGTGGGCTCCACCAGCACCACTCCTAGATCATGAACCTATAAAGCACACCAATCAAGAATATGTGACACATCAGGATGATAAAGCTTAAGTAAAGACACATGAAAAATATTATGGATTCTGGCAAGTGCAGGTGGGAGAGCAAGTCTGTAAGCTACAGGATTAATCACTTCCAGAACTTTGAATGGTCCTACAAAATGAGGAGCAAATTTAGACGCTTTGCCAAATGATACTGAACTCTTATGAGGTTTGACCCTCAAAAAGACTTTATCACTAACTGAAAACTGTCTAGGAGTTCTATTCTTATCTGCATAACTCTTTTGACAATCTGAAGCTTGCTTCAACTTATCCTTGATCAACTTCATCTGATCATCCATTTCTCTTAACATTTCAGGACCAATCACAATTTTGTCCTCCACCTTATCCCAACTGATAGGTGTTCGACACTTATGCCCATAAAGAGCTTCGAAAGGTGCCATCCCCAAAGATGCATGGTATGAACTGTTATATGCAAACTCAACCAATGGAAGGTACTCCTCCCATTTATACTGTTGATCCATACAATACATTATGAGAAGGTCTTCTACCACCTGATTAACTCTTTCTGTCTGACCATCCATTTGAGGATGATAAGCTAAACTAAAATTCAACTTTGTACCAAAAGTTGCATTAAGAGTTGTCCAAAATCTAGATTTCATGCGAGTGTCTCAATCTAAAATGATCGTCTCAGGCACTCCATGCAATCTAAAAATCTCCTGAACAAACTTCTTAGCTAAGACCATAGAACCATCTGAAAGATTCCCTGGAATAAAATGTGCTCCCTTTGTCAACTTGTCTACAACCACTAAGATGACATCATGCCTACTCTTAGACCTAGGTAACCCTTGAATAAAATCCATGCTTATTACTTGCCATTTGTGCTCAGGAATACTATGCAGATACAACAATCCTGTTGGATGTACATGCTCAGTCTTGACTCGCTGGCATTCCAAACATCGAGCTACAAATTCTGTCACATCCCTCTTAAGTCTAGGCCAAAAGCATAAATGTTTCAAACCTTCGACCATCTTTGTCACTCCAGGTTGACCTGAATAAGGTGCAATGTGAATCTCTTCAAGCACTAACTTTCTCAACTCTCCTGAGTTAGGAATATACATCCTTCCATGAAATCTCAAAAGTCCATCTGATTCTATAACATAACCATCAAACTTGTGATCTAAGGGGTCTATTTCTAAAGATTGAGTATATATAGTTCTGTTGATTATTCTGTGGTTTATTATTTGAAAACTTAGCATCTCTTTGCTTATGGTAATTTGTTGTCTGCTGCAACCTTTGCTCTTGCTTTATTGCCTTCTTCAAAGTGGCATCCATAGTGAGTGGGTTATGAATGTCTACCTCATTTCTAATATGTGGCCTTAATCCTAAAATAAACTTTCTGATCCAAAATCTCTCATATGTCTGATATTGTGGAACATATTTTAGTAAATGAGAAAACATTTCCCAATAACTGGTCACAGACATACCTCCTTGGATCAAGTTCTAAAACTCTGTCATCTTCTTGTCGAAGAATAACTACATGGTAACCATCTTTTTCTAAACAACTGCAAGAAAATCTCCCAAGTTATCTCACTAGGTAACAACTTCTTATCTGCCTTCCCATTATCCCACTAGGTTGTTGCTTCACCAGTCAACTGGTAAGATCCCCACATTGCCTTAGTGTGATCTGAAAGGTTCCGGAGTCCAAAGTACTTCTCCATTTCTATTATCTAGGACTTAGCTCCATCTCCAATGGTCTTTCCATCAAATTTCAGCAGTGATACTTTCTTGAGGTCTTTCCCCAAATCTTCAGCTATCTTTGCTTGATTATCAGCAATAGCTCCAACTTCAGGAACTGGAACTTCTGTCCTTGGGTTCTCATTTTGTGTCTCAACCCTTGGGTTTTCATTAACATTCTGACCTCTAGGAATTCCTTTGATCTCCTGCTCAAGAGTATTCATCCTCGTGTCCTATCAGGTCAAGAGATCAAGAATACAATCAAATCTTCCATCTTGGTCATTACTGGCATCTCCATGATCCCCAACAGTTCAACCACCATGAGCACCTCTACGTGCACCTGCACATGATCCTCTACCTCGACTACTTCCTGATCCGTCACCACGATCAGTGTTTCTTGTATTCATGATGGATAATCTGTATAAAGTTTGCAACTTTAGCACCATAGTCCCAAAATAAAGGCCCTAGTGTTAAACCTAGAGCTCCGATACCAAATGTAAATCCTCACAAATCATGTAAAAGCATTTAAACCAACTCAAAAGTAAATGAAGTAAATAATCTGCTTAAATCCAACATCATAATAACCAAAATCAAAAAGAAGTAAATAATGCACTTAGATACAACTTTCAAAGACAAAAGATGCAATTAATCTGCTTAATCACAATATCTCAAATAAAAGATAATCTCATAAATATGAATCTCAAAGTCATTAAATCTTACATATTCACGTGCTTAATCCAGGTAACAAGCATGCTAAAATAATATACATAAATCCTTTGGCAAACATGCCATAATACATCCAAAGTAGGTACAATAAACAAGTACATCAATAATAAATAAATCAATACACTCTCCATCTGCATGAACCAAGTGGTCCACCACCTGCAAGCCAAGAGATGAGAATATGGCCTAGGTGCTTTTCCACCCAACCATGAAGTATTTACACCTCCCTAGATCCCTTCTTGAATGAAGGAAACCCAACCTTGCACGAAATGTCTAGCTACCTGGTAACAACTATAGGAGGGAACACCCGATGCAACCTTGATGTCTAAATGTGCAATTCTAAGTAATGAAAAGCAAATTGTCTCACAACAAGATGTGGCAAAGATATCAGTAATAAGTTTACTATACAATAAACATCTATTTCAATGTCATTCCGATTAGATCTAATCATTTAAGTAACACGGGTCAATTCCTGAAAAGAGGAAAAGCCATCTCTGATCATCCACATTTAGCATCGCAATCCCAAAAGTAACCCAATACATTCCTATATAAAATCTACTTCTTTCCCCAGAATCAAGAAAATAAGTAAAGAATCACAAATTCAAGATTTCCAATAAATCAATCCAATCCCTTTCCCAAAACATCAATTAAGGAAAAATACACTTTCAAGCAATGAACCATCTTTTGGTCATACATTCGTAATCATAAGTTTATCAGTTTGATATAGTTTCTAATCTTGTATTTTAGTTACAAGGTCTTCAATAATAGTCATTCTAAAACATTAATTTACCTTGCTGTCATTTCTGTGATAGGAGGTTTTAAAAACAATAATAAGAACAATCTATAAGTTTGTTTAATGACATAAACCTCAAGTCCATATCACAATCATATTTCCTAATAAATATTCATCCTGATTACTTTCAGCAATCAGTGACAGGAAGTTTATCAATCCAATTATTTAACCAAAATTTCATGATTCAATCAAGAAAAATAACTCTCTTTAGACTACGATAGGAAGTCCAAAAATAGCCAAACAGTTTTCCTGTCGCAACTGCGATAGGAACTGTTGCAGAAAATAAGATTTATATAGAGAACAGCGAGCAAAGTTTTAATTCAATTTTTATTTAAAAATGCAAATATAAATGGTTTTTAGCATCTACATTGACAGGAAAATATAATAGTAGTCTATTCTCTCTAATCTCAGTCAGTATAATATTCTAAACAAGTTTTCCAATAAAGCTACAGGAAAATCGTATAAATTGCTACAGATATTTGCAATCATGAAGATAGCTACAAGTACTAAGTTCTTGTTGAATTAGGTCCGGACAACTGAGAGGGGGGGTGAATCAGTTGTCACACAATCTAACAATTTCTTTCTCTTAATCTTCCTTTACAACTTATAATCAAATCAATGATGTAAACATTTCAGCATTAATCAATAACACATGAGTAGAAACATATATAATACACTTGACACCAAGATTTTTGACGTGGAAACCCGATTAAGGGAAAAACTACGGTGGGGGTTAACCCACAAAGATTATAGTCTATTAAAAGTATTACAATGGGGAATGCACATGCATTCGAGCTCACTGCCCAGAGCTTACTACTCAAAAGAAGGCTCACTGCCTATAAGAAAGAAGAGTTACAATAAATTTGAACTGATATTTGGCATCTATCAATGCTGGAGTTCAGTTCTAGTTAAGCATAGAAAACTGACTTGATACACTTCATCCTTACTCTCCTCCTCTTACTACTTTGCTAGCATCTGAATTTTAATATCTGCTTCTTTTTGCAATTACTCCATAGTCGCAACACACACACACACCAAAATCATCCAATTCCATCGGATATATATATCTGCAACATGATCTACAATCATTTTATCAGTCGGCTTCAAGAACATTTCAGAACTTTGTAGAGTACTCTACTCTGTCGGCTAGATCCATACATACTATGAGATGCGGATCAAAACTTGCACTTGTAAATCATCAATCATGTCGGATATCATTACTTGTCATCACCAATTGCCCAAATAAACAACTTCTATACATTTGAAATTAAGATCATTCACAAGGTCAGCATGTTCTTCTTCTGTTTGTTCTGTCAAACTGAAACCCGATACTCATAAGCTAATATCTTTTGAGTCCTTCATCTCCGGAGGAAAAAACTCTAGATTTAGAGTGTCTTGACAATGCTTACAACTATCTTAGATCCGTAGCAAACCATGGATTTCCACTGGATAGATCCGGACCAAGATACTAGACCCTATCACCTGCTCTATTCCTAACTACTCAGACTTAGACAAATTCTGATTCTGACTTCTGGTGTGAACAAATTGTGTTATGCGGATGATTGGGATGATCTTAGTTGCCATCAATGACAACACTTATCATGCCTAGTAGTGTCTCTTGCCAGCAGTTCTCAGTCCCCAAGATAACAATTGTTTGCCTATAGTCAATAATTTTCCAAATACAAACCTATAGGAACAATAGTTTTTGCATAAGTGGTTGTTTCATCTTAAATGGGTTGATTTATATAGCAAATCTGTTCAGCCAGCATAAAAGAGGAAAAAAATATAGTCAAACAAATGTCTATCAAGAGTTGTCTAACAGCCATCTGGAAATCAATTTATAGTTTCAACAGTAGAATTCAAGATCTGAAAATAACAACTTGTTTCAGGCAGTTTGGACAGGGAAAGAAATATGTTTTAAAAACCATCGTTTCAGCCAAGATAAGATCAGGCAACAGGTAAGATAAAATGGGTTGATCCATACAAGATCGCCCAAGAAGACCCAACGGCCTGAATGGTAGGGACGGCGGCCTAAGAAGAAGCCAACAGCCATCAAAAGGAGTGACCAGTAAACATACAAATCAGCCAATAAAACAAGCTGCTAGAATATAGATAGAAGATATAGTAAGCAGGCCAAATTCAAGAAGATTCAGACGGAGTAAGGGTCGATTTGAGCATACAATGCAAGCCAGAAATAATAGAACAAGTAGCTAGGAAGAGGGACAGCTAGCCGAATACAAGGATTGACCAAAACAATACAATCACAGCCATGCCATTTAAATGCAAACAAAATAAAGAAGAAAACCTAGTAAAGTAATCAATTTGAGGAAGAGTTGCAGCTGTTGTCGCTGCCTTTGTTTCTCTCTCCTGTCACAGATGCAAATTTCCTTCCTGTCGCTCAGGTAAAACTAGTTCTCTGCTGCAATTCGTGGATATTTTCCCAGCTGAGCGATCTGTCCTTTTTATTAAAGTTTTTCCTTCTTATTTTTGGCGGACTCCTTTGGTTTACAACTGAAGTTCATCTTCAGTTTGCATGAAAATAATAATTAAAAACTCACAATCTTTCTTATTTAAAAAAATAAAATAATATCTTTGTAACTTACTGTCGCATGGGTGACAGGAACCTATTTTAATTCTTTTATCAAAACTCTAAATATAATAATGCTAATTTTAATATTATTTAACTATTTTAATTAAAACAAACCCATTTAAATAATCAAAAAGAGAAATGCAATGCAATATTATATATATATATATTTATTTATTTATTTATTTATTTTTAAGAATCATATTGTCTTCCAAACATCTATAACAATATTTATTATTTATTTAAATAACATACATTACATCATTTGAATATTTTTTGAAAAGACATTAAGTTATAGTAATCACATCATGCATTTGAAAACTATTAAAAATCACGCATTTATGCAATAAGAACCATTCAATAATGCAGATGCAACTACGTGATGTGTGTGATTGCATCAAGGTAATCCATCCATCAGCTCTTGCCAAGTGGCTAGAGCATCTCTACCTCAGCCATGCTCTCGTCTTCGACGAGTACCTGCATCCATTTGCACTCACCTCAACGTCAATAGGTTAGTGTCTCCAAAACATAGCTGAAGCAAATCATTGCATTTACATCAATTTCAATATTTAAAACAATTTCCAATTTTCATCAATATAACTCATAATAATTACCTACACGTATGCAAAATTACTTAAAGTCAATCACAATAATTGTTCACTAAACTAGAATGATCATATTGTTCATAAAAACAAGACATGAAAGCAACGGGGTAGACCCTACACCCCTCTTGAATTGTAAAACATAATATTCTAGAGAAGACAATAAAAAGAACGAGAAACTAACAAAGTAGTTATGACATAAATGATTCAACAGGGCTAAATTAAAGCTATGGATGGTCTGGAACCAGCCTTCTAATGATTCTTCTATATTCTCTTAAAATTATTCTTCTATATTTTTCTAGGTTTTCTATAGTTATTAAAACTTTCTTCCTAAAGAAGTAGCCTAGGGTTTCATCTCTAAATTTTATTTTCAAATTTGATAATTCAAAAATCAAATTCAACAAATTTCCTATTTCATTCAACTCCATTCTCTAATATTCCAAGTTCTCATAAATTGATTTCTATAATAAATTCTAATGTTTCCATCTTTCTGAATCTAGTTTTCTTCCATTGCAAGTAAATCCTAAATTCTAAATTTTGTACATAGAATCTATACAACACTCAATCATGAATTCACAATTAGTTCTAATTCATTTAATTACCAAATTAAAATATTTTCTAAATCCTTTCATGAATATGAATCCAACCTCTTCTAAATATCAAATTGGAATTTGATGGAGATGCTAAAACCTTTGTATCCACAAAAAAACCCTTGCAAATTCTCCAAAGCTCTCAAGTGATCCCTATGACTGTGTATGCAAAAATAATAATGTGTTCTAAAAGAATTTATATCTTATATAAGATATCCCCTTTTAAAGCTCTCAAACCCTAATTAGGAAAACCCTAATTTGATAAAATAATATTTAATTCACTAACTAAAGCAATCTAATTAAAATAATATTTCCCTTCATGCACTTCACTTCACAAAAGCAATTAAAATAAAATATTGCTTTCCAATTCTATTTTAATATTAAACTCCTCCAAAAACTAATTTTAGAGCAAGCATCTATTTAAATCAAATAAAGACTTAGCTTTACTAATAATCTAATTTCTACATTTTAAAATTGAAGTTTACAAAATCAATAATTTAAAATAAGATAATTATAATTCCAGTCTAGTTTGACTTTACTATTTTTTTAAAATAATAATTAATACTTTCAACAAGGCTAATTAATTCAAATAATGATTATTTTACGAATTAATTAAATAAACAAATATTATTAGTTATCAAATTTATTTAATATAATTATCTTAATTAGATTAATTAATATAATTAATTAATGCTCATATCAATGTCAAATGTAGATCTTTTGACATAGGCATATATATGATAACCTGTGCTACTCTTGTGTCATATTATTACTAGCATATATTTGTATCTCCAAGGAGTATAAAAATTGCAACCTATGCTACTCTTGTGTTATATTATAACTAGCTAATTATTACTAGCATATATTTGTATCTACAAGGAGTATAAAAGTTGCATAATGAAGGAGCATATATATTTGTATCTCAAAGGAGTATAAATATTGCCTATGCTACTTTTGTGTCATATTATTACTAGCTAATCATTACTAGCATATATTTGTATCTCCAAGGAGTATAAAAGTTGCATAGCACAAGTTGTAATTAATTTAATATGAGTATAATATTTGCTTATTTTACGAATTAATTAAATAAGCAAATATTATTAATTATCAAACTTATTTAATATAATTATAAAAGTTTTGTTTCACAAGTTGTAAATAATTTAATATGAGTATAATATTTGCCTATTTTACGAATTAATTAAATAAGCAAATATTATTAATTACCACTTATTTAATATTATTTTCTTAATTAGATTAATTAAGATAATTAATTAATGTTCATATCAATGTCAAATGTAGATATTTTAACATAGGCATATATATGATAACCTGTTCTACTTTTGTGTCATATTATTACTAGTTAATTATTACTAGCATATATTTGTATCTCCAATTATGTAATTGTAGACACTGAAAATTGTCTAGGTCTTGTTTACACATGACCTTGTATGTCTTTGCCCTAGGTCCTAGTTACATAACACATTGTCGACATGAACTTGTATATGTTCCCCTAGGTCCTAGTTCATCCTAGTTCATCTAACCTCATCCCATTTAATCTCATTTATCCCTAGATCCTAGTTCATCTTAATCACAGTGGTCCAACTTAATCACCTTCTTGATTAATTAAATAAACCCACTTTATTTAATTAATCCCACTTGATCACATTCCCAATTAATTAAATAAATCCCATTTATTTAATCAATTGCACCTAGTTACATGTCTCACATAATTCAAATTAAAAATTTGAATTATTCCCTCACCTCTCATAACATTGCAACACGTCACATGTCTCATCTCCCACTTAATACCCCTTCACATGTGCAAGCTAATTCAAATAAAATATTTGAATTAGATTCCTTTCATTCTCCTTCGCACACTTGTCACATGACTATGCTTTCTTGATGTGCAAGGAAACCTAATCAATCCTAGCCATCCATATCATCTAAACCCTAATCGATCTTGTCCATCCATTCTAACTAGGTCTTTCCCATAAACCTAGCCTCCTCTAAGCCATTTGAGAGGATGCAATCTAATTTCATACTGTTATGCTACCAAAATCCTGAGCAACCAACATTCAACCATATCCATCAATCTCTCCCTTGCATCCATTTCCATCTCCATCTTGCATCTTTCATCATATTGCATCCACCATCTTGTCGGTATCAATCAAGCCGTCATCTTGCGCATATCATTTGAGGTATATTGAGGATTTGGGTTTGGGTAATGTATGTATTTGTTTCATCATTTTAGCTAATCCAAATTTTTAGTATACATTTTGGCACGCCCGCTGTTGTAACCCTCATTTTTGCAGGTTTTGTGTGGTCAAATTTGCAAGGTTCTAACATTTTTTGTTTGAGTTTTGTAAGTGACCTATTGCAGATGATCTCCTGGGCAAAAACAGACTGCACCGTTGCGATCAAGAGACCGATTCCATAAATTTTGACTCTAAATTTGCCTTTTTTTGGTGATTAAATTTTTTGAAAAAATTCCACCGCCCCCTCTTTGCTGACTGTATCTCTGGTTTCATTTCGGTGGTGTTTGTATTTTGTGTCTCATTTTGCAAGTGTTTGTTTCATTTGAATGTTGCATATTTAAGCATTGGTGTTACAGGATCATTATTAATATTTGTTTGCAGGTTGATGTTTCTTTGCTAAAAACTAAATTTCATTGTAGGGTTAAAGCTACCAAAATTCTAGGTGCCACTGTAAATATCATTACCTGCCACTTACAAAGCCCTGATCTGCTACTCACAAACTCTAGCGCCACTAATCTCCTCTGCTTGCTCTACATGTACTCCTTACCACTAGTCGGCTTTTTGTTAACAAAAACCCCATCCTCCTAAGCTAACCCTAGCCTGTCATAAACCCTAGTCGCTCCTTTTACTGTGACCTCTACGACCTAACCGCCGTCGTCGCAGTCTTAAACCCTATCAGAGTATTTCATTGCTAAGAGTACTGTGTTAGGTTTCTGGTTGCCTTTTAACATTGCTTGGGTCATAGTTTATATGCCACATTTCATCGTGGATTACACAAAACTAGTGTTCCAAGTCAACATTTGTATAAAGGTGGTTGCATTCGTTGTTGGAAGCAGGCCAAGGCATCCACTTGCAGCCTACTAAAGAGGCCTCTCAGCCTGGAAAGTTGTTGTTTGAGCGGCCTGCAGACTATTTATGCCCATGCACAATAATAGAAGACTATCACTTGTAGAAAGGGTGATTCAATTACCTCGTTCCTATGTGTGAGTTCTCTTTTACAAGGGCTTTCTGTGTCGGGGTTGGTTTTGCACCTCCTTTTGACAAAGAGGACGTTTGGTATATCTAAGTCATCGTCAAACCTGTGTGGCTCGTAGTCATTATCAAATAGAAAGCTGCTTGATTTGATCCTTCAGAGCCCACGTGTGTAAAGGTAAAATCTCATCAACCACAAGTGTTTGGCTACAGACTTTAAGCATTGGTCACCCTTGTGACCGAGTGGGCCGAGTGGGGGGCTATAAACCCTCGGCCCCTTCTTTACCTTTTTTCTATTCCTTGGTCCTTGGTCCTTGGTCCCATGGGGGACCGAGGGCCCTACTAAGTTTTTAACTACCCATAGCTAACCACCAGGTAGCTTAACCACCCATGTGACCAAGCGGATGCAAACAGCTAATGGTCAATTTAAACAGTCAGCTGATCTCTTGTGCCTCCCATATGCCCCAATAGGGCATTTTTTTTCTTTTTCTCATAACTTGGACATACGGTGGCGAAATTTTGCAAACAAACACTCGTTGGAAAGCTAGGAGGATGAACTACATGGTGGTGAGAACCTTTTAGGTGAATGTACCATTTTGATACCTTTTTTAGTCAAATTCAAACTTCCATAAAAAACTTCAATCGAGCATAACTTTTGCGTTTTTGATTGAATTTTCACCAAAAAAAAAAAAAATTTAAAGTGCATAGAATTTCATATAGAATCTGTTCATGTAACTTATTTTTATGTATCAGTTCATTTTCATCAAATTTTATCAGATTCTCAATTTTTGCATAATGGTCTTCTTGGCTAGTCTACTTGCTTCTTTCTCGATTTTGTGTCTTGCAGGTGATCTTACAAGGCTGGAACAACATCAGGATCAGCATACACAACAGCTTGGACAGTGAATTAATTAGGTGCACTTGTTTCATCTTTTCATCTCTTAATCTTGTTTGATCACACATTTGGACTTTGGGCTTAAAACAAATAACTTGTTTGCAATCACACATCAAAAATTAGGCATAAAATCAACAAGTGCCTTTAATTACATTTGGATTTCAGATTTAAAACAAACAAGTGCTTGAATTGTCTTCCACACACTTCATTTTCTAAGGGTTAATTTACAAATGCGATTGTGAATCAAGTGTGCATGTGTATGCTCTCTCCTCGCACTACAAGGTGATCTTGGAGATCAAAAACACCTCACTTGGTTCACTTTTGTTTACCCTTCTTAGGAGGCCTACTTGGAGACACACCACTCCAAGGGACGACCTCAATAGAGGATGAATCGAAAGACACCCTCATTGGGAGTTGGAATCTTGTCACTCTTGGCTAAGCCCCAAATAACTTTATACCTTTGGGAAGTGAAGGTGAAGGGTGGGTTACCCCTTTCTCCCGGCTGTGTGGCAGGATTTCTCTTTCAAATTCCTAGTCAACCTTGTGTAAACATAGCCCAAAACCTAATTGGCCATACCCTATTTCAAACTAGACATTAGGCTTGTTGTTGTGTCTTCAAGTGTGTGCTTAATCATAACATTTAAACCTTGAAAGGCAAATTCATCATCTTGTTTGGCATGTGTGTTCATGCATTTGCTTGTGAAATATTGTGTTTGATATTGCCCTAAAGCAAGCTTCCAATAAACACTTGCCACATCATCTTCATCTGACTTTCCAATAACACATATCTTAGACCACCTCATCCACATCATCCAATCCTAATCACCCATTTCATCAATTCATTTTAACTCATCTCCATCCTCAACAAAACCCTAATTATATCCAAGTCATCATCCTAATCAATCCATATCATACAATCTTATCATTCTAAATCACATCCAAGTCATCCTAAATCAATCCTAATCATATCTGTGTCACTCTACATCATCAAATCATCACCATTCTATCCAAATCATTATCCAATCAACATCATTCTAATCATTACATGTCATCATTATCTCCATTCTTGTCAAATCAACCTCAATCCCAATCATCCCTAAGCACATCCTAGTCACATATTCATCATTCATCCTCATCCTATCAACATCATCCTAATCATCCCTAATCATTCCATATAAAACCCTAATCATATCCAAGTCATCATCCCATCCAATCAACATCATTCTAATCATTACACATCATCCAATCATTCCAAGCCAAATCACATCCCAACTACTTTCATCCCAATCCAAATCCAAATCAACCCAATCAAAAACCAAGACCTTAGTTGATCATCATCAACCGTTATCCAAACTTGCTTGAGATCATTAGTCTATCTTAAATAAGTCATCCAATTAAATCAATCCAATCAACCCTCTATTACTTAAGTGTCATTAGTCTACCTTAAGTATAGAGAGTCATCCATCAAAAAACAAAACAAATCAAATCATTCTAAGCTCTTGAAATTTGATCCCAATCACTCCACATCATCACCTACATTTCTCATTTAAACCACTTTCATCCCAATCCATTCATCCTAATCACCTCAATCCAAGTCACCCCACCTTGTTATCCCACATCACCCTTACCATTATCCTAAATCATCCTAGTCACCTAACCTAATAATTTTACCATCATTCATCCTAATTCCTTCAAGTCATCCAATCTCATCATCCTAGTCATCTTTGACATCCTAATCATCATCACCATAGTCCTCATCATCCAAGTAAAACCCTAATCATTTCTGGCCATTACACATCATCATTCTACCTAGCCAATCAATTATCCACATCTACCACTTGTAAACATGTACATGGCATTTTTAAACAAAACCTATGAGAATGATCCTTATGGCACCAAAAGAATTCTTAATCAACTTAGTCAACTTAGGTGGTTATATAGAAAGGAGGAAGACCCTGTGTCACCACAACATCAACAAATCCCACAACATCAAGTCCTAGGCCAATATCAACAATCCCACATTCAATCACAAGCCCAACAAGCACATAATCCTCCACCCACATATCAAATCCATGCCACATCAAACTCACTTCAAACTCCACCATCACCCAATGCAACACCCACACTTGACCAAGAGGTTATTGATTTCATGCAAGATGCCAACCGTATGGATCTAGCGTATAGAGTCCTTGAATTAGATCCTATTAGGTTTATGGATTATCTCATTCAACTTGGGACCACTCCACCTTCCACTACTCCCACAAACACTAATGCCACCACATCCATACCACAAATCACCCTCACTATTCCTAACAACACCACAAACACAAGTGCTTCCATAAGCCTACAATCCAATGATCCTAACTCCATTGCCTTCATATCACAATTACTTTCTCAACAAACTTCCAACATCAACCAATGTCCACAACAATCCACCTCACAAAACCTTTCACCTACAAATCCTATCATGCCACCTCATCATCAAACCCATCTACAAGCAAACCAAGTGTCCTCACAAGAAGCACCCTTGATAAACCTAAATCCACCTATGCAAGACCTAATGACCTTTGACAAGGGAAACACCAATCTAGAGCAAGCATCTTATGAGAATCCTCAATCATCATCCACTCAAGTACCACTTCATGAGCCTACTTGTCCTATCTTAACCCCACATGTGATCCAACATTCACTCATGACCCTATCAATGAACCTCCCAACACCTTGTCTAGTCATCCAAATCCATCATGTGATCTACAAGCCATCAAGCTTATTAAGGAATCTTCAACTCCAAGTCTAAGTCAAGAACCATCATGCCCTCATGTCAATGACTCTCAAGAACATGTCAAGCTTATCCATGAGCCTATCAACCTTATTGAAGAGTCTCCTTACATAAGTCCACATCAAGAGCCATCATGCCCTAACAATGTTGACCAAGAGCCCGTCCAAGAGTCATCCCTTTTCTCGCAAGAAAATCAAGAGGTATGTCAAGAGTATAATCAAACACATGTGGAAACATCAAGCCCTCAACTAAATCAAGATCAAAACATATCTAAGTTCCACCCATTCATGACCTACATCTTGTATATGCTCAAGGTATTATTTATGATCATGACCCTATTTGTCAGCAAGTTTATCCCATCCATAGCCCAATTAATCCTATTTATGCTCACATTTGTGATCAAGGTTCTATCTATGATCATGAAAAACATTATGATTCTCTTAGCCAACATTTATGGAATCCATGATCAAGAGGTTATCATTCCACCTATCCTTCCTTCCATAAACACCCATGAGCAAGATATCCTACTTTCTTCTACCAATTCTCCACCTACTTCTATCCATGAGACACCAACTTCCACTTGTCATGATGAGACGTATATCTTCCAAGTAAGCATAGAAGATCAAACCAATGAGCATAAAGATAATCAAGATCCTAATGATCCTTCCACATCCACCATTGATTCCATTTCAAATCCACCACTATATCCAATTGGCCTATCCGCTTTCATTCATGAGTGTTCTTCCCTAGGACAACAACAACCTTTGTCCTCCACTTTACCTTATCCATCCAATAATCAACTCAAATCTAGTGTCCAAACTACACCTAGTCCTATAGTCAAGCGCATGCTCCAAAACATGAACTACCAAGGCAAAGGTTTAGGCCTACATGAACAAGGCATTTTGGAGCCAATCCATGTCAAGGCCCCACCTCGCTCATTTGGCCTTGGATACACACCCCGAGGTCAACAATCTAATGATGTTGGTACTTCCTCCACACTTCCTATATCCACTTCCTTATATCATAAACCCCATCATTCCTAAAACATACGTTGCCATTCCACCTACCTCATCCTACAAGTGTCAAAAGCATGTGACCATACACCTTCCACCATCAAAATTACCTCCATTACTTCCAATTCCAAATATCCCTCCATCTACTTTACCTCCACTTCTACCAACACCTCCTTACCCAATCATTCATAAATACCCTAAATATCCTAATCATGACCAACAAATGCATGCATTGTATAAACAAGGAGCTTCCACTCGTTTCATCCGCCACATGGGATTTAAAAATAAACATTTGGATGCCTCCATTCAAAAATCCACAAATCCTAAGGGTCCTAATGCCTTAGGAAATCAATCCAAAAATTCAAAGCAAGGTACATTCAAAAATCCATCCAAGCCCATATCTCTAAAAGCAAAGTCAAAAACTAAAATGATATGGGTCCCTAAACAAAAATCAATCAAGTCAAATGAGGCATCCACCTCTCAAAAATCCCAACCATCCCCCTCCATTCAAAAATGCCATTCCATTCAAACATTTCAAACATCCCACATGAAAAGCAAAAGTCAGAAAAATACTAAGTCCATGTGGGTTCCAAAAGTTATAAATCATCCATCTCCTAAGAAAACATCACCATTGCTTCCTACACCACCATCCAATCAAAATCTTCCATGTTTAACACGGTGTGTGCAGCTGTTGGTCATGATTCCTTTTCATACCTCCATCACTCCATCATTCACTCATTATCTTACATATCTCCCCCATCACCTTCCTATGGTTCGTGCTTTTGCATAAGTCCATTATAATCCACATCATAATCCACTTTCACCCCTACATAATCCACATCATAATCCACTTTCGATTCCTACATAATCCACATCATAATTCACTATCTACCTTATCCATCTCACTTTCACGCAATCACCCTACCAACATCTTGAGCATAATGACTTGACATGGTCCATTTGTGATGACATCCTTCTCTAATGGGACTATAACATTACATGGAACTAGACACTTGAGTCCCACCCATCCATATCCCCCCTTTTTCCCATTCAAAAGTCAAAATAGTCACAAAAAAATCAAAAGAAGTCCAAAAAAAATCAAAAAAAAAAATTTAAAAAGTAAAGAGAAATCCCTTCATCCAATGATGAAACCTAGTAAACAGGTGCCTTGGATAAGTACCATGATGAAAACCTAGTAAACAGGGGTCATGTGTAGGTCAATCTTCTATGTCACTTACACTTGGGCACCTTGTCTCATCCTTTTCCAAACGATCATACCATTTCCATATACATACCTATCCCATTGCATCCATTCATCTTCCCTTCTTCTTTTGATCTTGACAAAGATTAGGGACAACTATTGACCAGTGTTTTGGATATCCCTTGACATACCTCATCCTTTCCAAATGAACCCTATCATCCAAGTCATGAGCTTTGTCATGTCAAATCCTATCATCCTATTGTCTTAAGCATCGTCCTGAAAAATCCTAAGTCTACTACCTAGACTGGGGCATGTTATTCCTATGCAACATAGTCCTTGGAGATCATATCCTTGCTCTCTTACACATACATCCATTCCATTCCATATCCTATCCTTTTATCCTATCCATTTATTATGATCCTTTCACCCATCCACTATCGCCCATCCTTTTGTCCAATCCCATTCATTCCCTTGCACCTAGACTTGGTTCCCCTTGTCATTGGTATCAAGCACAAGGGATACCCAAATTGTCATCAAATGTTGTCCAAAAATATCCAAAAATCCCAAAAAAATATCAAAATATTTCAAAAAATACAAAAAAAAAAATCAAAACATTTCAAAAACCCAAAAAAAATCAAATATTCCCAAAAATCCAAAAAAATCAAATATCCAACAAAAAAAGCCAAGCAATAAGATCAATCATCATCAAACAATCCATCACATCAAATCCATCAAAATAAATCCAATCCAACCATCAAATCAATTCATCAATCACTTCTTCAAATCAATCACATCATCAAATCAAGACAATCTATCAATAATCTAATCTATCAAACAATCAAAAGCAAATCAAATAACATCATTCAATCAATCCCAATCAATCCATAACTTGATCAATCCAATCCATATCATCTCATCAATAAAACACAAATCAGAACTACATCTCATCTCTATCATTAAGTGCCCTGATCCCGTGGATATAGGGTATGTAGGCAATCTAGGATACGAAGGAAGTGCCTAGATTCAGGCACAGGCGATAGACCTCTTCCATCTTTCATCTTTCTTCTAATCTTCAATCAATCATCATCATCCAATAAAATCAATTCTTCCAACCTATTCATCAATCAACCCAATCACATTCACTCATATCAATCAAAATCAAATCAAATCATCATCATCCAATCAAATCAAATCAATTCTTCAATCATTCAAATCAATCATATCAATTCATCCAACCACAATCATCGATCAATCCAAGCAATGATCCAAATGCAAGTCATCATTAATCCATACCAATCAAGTTAATCAATTGTGTCAAATTATTCAATTGCATCAATGGTCTTGATCCTAATCTTGTTGTAAGCCAAATCAATCAATCAATCATCATCATCAATGGGATATATCATTCACGCATCCTTGTGTTGATCTAGGGATATATCGTTCCCCGCAATGACAACACTATCATCAATTATCAATCAATCATTGGTTTACAGCTTGACAGGGGCAATACCTTGCTTGTTTTGTATCATTTGTAAATGCTTGCTTTCTTGCTTGTGTGTGTTATTGTTTTTATCTTGCATTTGCATCAAATCTATATCAACCCAGCTAATATTCATATCTTGTATCTAAACAAGGTTGTATTATGTTGGGGAACGAGACACATCGTCACCCTAGTCCTTATACCCTGGTGCATAACGTCTAGTGCAACATCAAACATCATAGTTGCTCACTTTCATTGCAGCATAACTCATCCATCCCTTCTTCTATCCATTCCTTTATCTTTTGTCATTCCTTTCATTTCGAGACCATACCCATGTTTCTCCAACCCGCCTATCCTCTCGAGGGGGCATCATCATCCTATCCTTTTCCTTTATCTGTTTTCTTAACTTCTTTGAAATGATGTTACTCAACTTAAATGTTATCATCTCGCAACATCATCTCAAAGAGGGGCAAATGTAGACACTGAAAATTATCTAGGTCTTGTTTACACATAACCTTGTATGTCTTTGCCCTAGGTCCTAGTTACACAACACATTGTCGACATGAACTTGTATATGTTCCCCTAGGTCCTAGTTCATCCTAGTTCATCTTAATCACATTGGTCTAACTTAATCACCTTCTTGATTAATTAAATAAACCCACTTTATTTAATTAATCCCACTTGATCACATTCCCAATTAATTAAATAAATCCCATTTATTTAATTAATTGCACCTAGTCACATGTCTCACATAATTCAAATTAAAAATTTGAATTATTCCCTCACCTCTCATAACATTGCGACACATGTCACATGTCTCATCTCCCACTTAATACCCCTTCACATGTGCAAGCTAATTCAAATAAAATATTTCAATTAGATTCCTTTCATTCTCCTTTGCACACTTGTCACATGACTACGCTTTCTTGATGTGCAAGGAAACCTAATCAATCCTAGCCATCCATATCATCTAAACCCTAATTGATCTTGTCCATCCATTCTAACTAGGTCTTTCCTATAAACCTAGCCTCCTCTAAGCCATTTGAGAGGATGCAATCTAATTTCATACTGTTATGCTATCAAAATCTGAGCAACCAACATTCAACCATATCCATCAATCTCTCCCTTGCATCCATTTCCATCTCCATCTTGCATCTTTCATCATATTGCATCCATCATCTTGCAGGTATCAATCAAGTAGTCATCTTGCACATATCATTCGAGGTATATTGAGAATTTGGGTTTGGGTAATATATGTATTTGTTTCATCATTTCAGGTAATCCAAATTTTTAGTATACAGTAATAACTAGCATAATTATACATGTTTTAATTCAACAGATATATTCATAATGTGTTGCTTGAAATACCATCAAAGTCATAATACATATATTACATAATTGGAACTTGATTTCTACTACTTTGATGGTGCTACTTGGATTCAATTATGACTTTGAATCACTGAATTATGAATTTTAATTTATGAGTATTTTGAATTTTCATTAGTATTACAAGTTATGAGGTCATTAGATATAAGTAAATAAAGCTAACTCATATTATTACAAGTTATGAAATTTCAATTCATGATAATTTTATTTAAATAAATGGCTTTGCTTCTTTGAATGTTTCTCATGAAGCCCCTCCCTTTTGGGCTAAGATCTAGAGACCTGAGCTAACTCCTAAAACAAATATTTTCTTTTGGATCCTATCCCAAAACAAGGTTCTTACCCTTGACAATCTTTGCAAAAGGGGTTTTCCTCTCCCTGATAGATGTGCTCTTTGTGAGAATAAGGTCGAGGATGCTTTCCACTTATTAGTTGATTGTATTTTTTCTAGAAAAGTGTGGGAAAATTTATTGTCTCTTTAGAATGTTAGTTGGGTGTTTCCTAACTATATAAGAGAGATGGTGAAGTAATGAGTCTCGCCTTCTTCTAATCTCTCTTTGAAGTTTATTTGGGCTCTAATGCTTCCCCATGTTGCTTGGGGACTTTGGAAGGAGAGAAAAAATCATGTTTTTAGAGAAATTGTTGGTAATGAGGATAGAGTGGTTGGTGTTATTGGTAGGGGTACCAAGGAGAACTTCATGATGGGAATCTCAGAGAAACTCCTTAAAGAATCTAAAATTGGGGTTTCCCTTAGAGATCTTTAGATTGCTAGGAACTAAAATTTACATTGGACCTATTTAACCATTTCAAGAATATGAAGAAGTTTAGAGACGAGGTGTCTGTTGAGTACTAGTGACTCAGATTACAGGTTCAATGTTTCTTTGTTGGTTCAATGGTTTGGTTCAACCGGTTGGTTCAATGGTTCGTTGAACTGTTTCGTTGAACTGTTCATCGGTTCAATGGTTTGGTTCAATTGATTGGTTCAATGGTTCGTTGAACTATTCATCGGTTCAATGGTTTGGTTCAACCGATTGGTTCAATGGTTCGGTTCATTGGCGTCGCAGAGTCATTGGTCGTCGGCGTGGGTCACTTCGATGGAAGAACATCGGAGTGAGTATTGATATCGGCGTAGCTGGAAGATGTATCCCCGATACTTCATGTTAGACCGATGGAGGGCTAGCTATCGGCATGAGGTTTACTATCGGCATGAGTTCGGTGTCTTATGCCGATCTCCAAGGTCTTACCGATGTGTGATGTCCATCGGCATGAGGGTGGTCATCGGTGGAGCCTGTGGTTGTGTCTCCGATCGCTTGGTGTTACCCTAATGGAGTGGTAAAGGTTGGTGAAGTCCATCGGCATGAGAATCACTATCGGTGAAGGATGTGGGTGTCACTCCGACAGCTATGTGTTACTCCGATGGAGTTGGACGTCGGTGAGAGGACATCTATCGGTAGAGCATTGTGAAGTCTTCCCGATGGGAATGGTCTCACTGATGGTGGAGTCCCGATTGATCGGCGTAAGGTTCACTGTCGGCCCAGCTTTGAAATGTTACTCCGACTGCTTGTGATCACTCCGATGGATGTCTTTGGCTTGGGCGTCAGCGTGAGAACAACTATCGGTCTAGCGAAGAGAAGTTTTGCCGATGGTGTTGGTTACTCCGATGGGACTTACCTTGGAGTCAGGCGTCGGTGTGAGGATCTCTATCAGGCAAGCCTAGGGATGTCACTCCGATGTCAACTATCACCCCGATGGAAGTTGGCGAGGGGTTGGCATCGGCAGGAGGAACCTTATTGGTGAAGAAAGAAGAAGTCACTCCGATGGTTCGTTAGTGGTTGACAGGCTAGGGTCGTCGGCAGCAAAAGTGCCGACGGTAAACTTACCGTGTGTTCATGCATATATGCAGTTGATGTGTCAGTTGACGGATGTATGTGGGACTAAAGGTCCTCACGAATATGCAAATGGTTTTGGTAGTTTTGTAACGGTTGAAAAAGAGCGATGCCAGTTGGAACAAACTGTGAAGTGCTTGTGTCGATTAGATTGCTAAAAGTAATTGTGTAATCGAGTCAGAGGTGTGAGAGAATCTATGAGACGGTGAGTTCAATCTGATGGAGCTCTGGTCTTTCTCCTTCAGTGAAGTCTTTTGTTGTATGCTGTATCCAGCATGTGAATAGCATGTTTCAAATGAAAGTGTTCTGGCTGAGAAGGTTATACTATCAGTTATTCTTCAGAAGGAACAAGATGTAAATCTTCATGAAAGGCTTATTGCTAGTTTTATATTGTAACTATTTTTTCTGTTGTTGAATAATACAATGGTGATCTGGGCTTTTGGAGTGTGGGGTTTTTTACCCGTAAAGGTTTTCCCCACGTAAATCTGTGTTCTTGTTCTATCTTTCATGTTTAATGTCTCTGCTGTTGAAACTAGATATTGTTCGCTTGTGCTTTCCTCTAAGGGTCAATGTAGGAAATGTTCTATGTCTATTTCCGCTTTAAAGGCATAGTTGTGCATGTTTTTGAAGCATTTGGAAAGAATTTAAATTTGTCGAAGACACCACTTTTCTTAGAAATACGTTCTGAGATGCCCTCATTTCCTTACAAGTGGTATCAGTGCCTTCTTATGGGATATGCTTTGTTGCTCACATATGTACATTTGTGTGCTGCATGTGTTTGCATGTAAGAGTTCCTAGTGTATAAGGTCTGGGTATTCCTTCTGTGATGATTTCTTAGTGTGACAGGCTTGAGGAAATCTGAAGGAAATGTCTGTTTGTTTGATCCTTGTTTGAGTGAAAGTCTGGCAGTTGATCTTGTGTTTCTGTTTCAGCAGTGCTTGAAGGATGGTGAAGAGACTGGAGCTGGTCATGATGTGGCCTAAGGCTTTTAATTGACAGTATTTAATCTTGTTGCATGGGGTTTGCTTTGAGGCCGTGTTGCTGCAGTAACTTTCATATTGGGTGTCTGTGTGAGAGGCTCTCTGATGATATGGAGAAGTTTGTGTTACTGCTCAGCCATGGAGTATTGTGCTTATGCTGGGTGTTCTGTTCCTGGTATTGGAAGGCATAATTTTTCTGTTACCCCGACTGCATGTAGGCTATGGAGTTGATCATTGGATGGTCTGAGAGCTTTTATAATAGCCTGATTCTCTCGGATGCATGCTCTGTGCATGGTGTGAGGAGGTGAAATGCTTGCTCTGCATGGGAGTGCTGGTATGTGATTTTTCACTCAGCATTTTCAGATTAGGAGATGTTTGGTCAGGATGCTTGGAAAGCTCTGTTGCTACAGTTCAGTGGGAGCTTTAGCATTGACTGTGTGTTTCATCACTTAGTGGTGAATGATCTTCTTTAGTGTTGCAGATGTTACTAGGAGGAGCTCTTTGATCCTGTTGCTGCAGAAGGGTTCTTTCGCATTTGCAGGGGCACTATTTGAGGATGAGTAACATCTTGGAGTCATGGAGGATTCATGAAATTCTTGGCTAAGGTGTTGGTGGTGCTTGACAGGTGATGTTGGTTTAGAATTTTGGTTTGTTTCATATCATGATTTCTGCTTTTGAATTTTGGTATGATACATTGATCTAGAGACAATGGTTATGTTCACCTGGAGCATGGAATCTCCTAAAGGAGATGGTAAGATCATGATGTCATGATAAGTTCCTGATTCAGATGATTGGAGTTTTGACAGTGGTCTGGTTACTTCTCTATGTTTGGGTACATCTATCATTTACTTGATTACTTCATAGTGTTGTAGTGATGCAGTTGGAGTTCAGCATGAGGTGATTGTTCAAAGGTGCTCATGGATACATGGAGAATAAGGTGAGACTGTATATGCTGTGTTTTCAGAGTTTACAGCTGGAAGTTCGAGGAGTCTTTACCTTGGTTGAATGTGAATTCAACAAAAAGATCTAGAGGAGATTGTTCTTGGAGAAAGTCATTGGGACTTGGGTATCTTGGAAGAACATTCATTTTCCCCACTTTTGGTCTACTCGATAAGTTTCACTTGAGAGGTATAGTCCATTGTTTCTCTCAGGTGTTTTATGTTTTCTTTCATAGATATGGATCTTGAACTGCTCATTGATGGTTCTGGTGGATTCATTGTGAGAGATGAATAGCATGATTATCTCCTTGTGCATTTGAGTTTAGAGATTTCATTCATTGATGAGGACTGTTAGGAGATGGTTAATGGGCTGATTTCCTGAAATGGGAAATAAATTAGTTTGATCTTCTTTGGTTTGTGAGGCTTACATCCATGTTAGTTGATCTTGGAGATTGAATGTTTGTTTGGATGCTTCTTTGGGGTGTTTTGAAGGAGATCGTACTTGACACAGTTGGCTTTCAGAGGTGTATGTAAAAGGATTGTCTATAGGTATATGATGTGCAGTGTCTCTCTTGGTCTCAGTTAGTTTCTCTGATGGTGTGTTTCACATTACATTGTGGAGAACTTGGGAGAACTTTGGACTGGTGGTGAGGAGTTGTTCTTGCAGGATTATTTGCTTACAGTTTTTGCATATCATGGTGGATGTTTCCTTGGTACTACATGATTATTTACACGTTCTATGTAATGCCATTGGTGGATTTTTTGTATGCCATGATCTTTTTCAGATCTGCATTACCCATGCAGTGGGAGTTCTTGAAGTGTTTGGTCTTCTTCGACTAGTTCACACTTTGAGCTTGTATTTGCAGTTGATGGGTGTATATGTAGGTGGCATGAGTCTACTGATGTTCATACCTTTAAGGTATGAGTGATTGGATGTTTTAGCACTGGCTGTGTGTGCTATTTTTAGTCATGTGGGTTTTATGTTCAGTTAGATGGGTACAGTCAGCTTACTGATTATTGTTCTAGCTGATGGTTTATCTTGTTTCTGGAGAATGTTTCTTGCTGTGTTCTGACAGCTTTGAAGTTGATGTTATGGAGCTTCTGTAAAAAGGTTGTGAGCACAGTGGAGTGGTGGCAGTATCAGCTTGGTTCTGTGACTTGGAGCATTGATGGTTTCCCGTAATTCCTTCGTCAAGTGGGAGAATGTTGAGTACTAGTGACTCAGATTACAGGTTCAATGTTTCTTTGTTGGTTCAATGGTTTGGTTCAACCGGTTGGTTCAATGGTTCGTTGAACTGTTCATTGGTTCAATGGTTTGGTTCAACCGATTGGTTCAATGGTTCGTTGAACTATTCATCGGTTAAATGGTTTGGTTCAACCGATTGGTTCAATGGTTCGGTTCATTGGTGTCGCAGAGTCATTGGTCGTCGGCGTGGGTCACTCCGATGGAAGAACATCGGAGTGAGTATTGATATTGGCGTAGCTGGAAGATGTATCCCCGATACTTCATGTTATACCGATGGAGGGCTAGCTATCGGCATGAGGTTTACTATTGGCAGGAGTTCGATGTCTTATGCCGATCTCCAAGGTCTTACCGATGTGTGATGTCCATCGGCATGAGGGTGGTCATCGGCGGAGCCTGTGGTTGTGTCTCCGATTGCTTGGTGTTACCCCGATGGAGTGGTAAAGGTTGGTGAAGTCCATCGGCATGAGAATCACTATCGGTGAAGGATGTGAGTGTCACTCCGACAGCTATGTGTTACTCCGATGGAGTTGGACGTCAGTGAGAGGACATCTATCGGTCGAGCCTTGTGAAGTCTTCCCGATGGGAATGGTCTCACCGATGGTGGAGTCTCGGTTGATCGGCGTAAGGATCACTGTCGGCCCAGCTTTGAAATGTTACTCCGACTGTTTATGGTCACTCCGATGGATGTCTTTGGCTTGGGCGTCGGCGTGAGAACAACTGTCGGTCCAGCGAAGAGAAGTTTTGCCGATGGTGTTGGTTACTCCGTTGGGCTTACCTTGGAGTCGGGCGTCGGCGTGAGGATCTCTATCGGGCAAGCCTAGGGATGTCGCTCCGATGTCAACTGTCACCCCGATGGAAGTTGGCGAGGGGTTGGCATCGGCAGGAGGAACCTTATCGGTGAAGAAGGAAGAAGTCACTCCGACGGTTCGTTAGTGGTTGACAGGCTAGGGTCATCAGCAGCAAAAGTGCCGACAGTAAACTTACCGTGTGTTCATGCATATATGCAGTTGATGTGTCAGTCGACGGATGTATGTGGGACCAAAGGTCCTCACGAATATGCAAACGGTTTTGGTAGTTTTGTAACGGTTGAAAAAGAGCAATGCCAGTTGGAACGAACTGTGAAGTGCTTGTGTCGATTAGATTGCTAAAAGTAATTGTGTAATCGAGTCAGAGGTGTGAGAGAATTTATGAGACGGTGAGTTCAATCTGATGGAGCTCTGGTCTTTCTCCTTCAGTGAAGTCTTTTGTTGTATGCTGTATCCAGCATGTGAACAGCAATGTGAAGGGACTGAGAAGAGAATGAAAACAGGTTTCAAATGAAAGTGTTCTGGCTGAGAAGGTTATACTGTCAGTTATTCTTCAGAAGGAACAAGATGTAAATCTTCATGAAAGGCTTATTGCCAGTTTTATATTGTAACTATTTTTTCTGTTGCTGAATAATACAATGGTGATCTAGGCTTTTGGAGTGTGGGGTTTTTTACCCGTAAGGGTTTTCCCCACGTAAATCTATGTTCTTGTTCTGTCTTTCATGTTTAATGTCTCTGCTGTTGAAACTAGATATTGTTCGCTTGTGCTTTCCTCTAAGGGTCAATGTAGGAAATGTTCTATGTCTGTTTCCGCTTTAAAGGCATAGTTGTGCGTGTTTTTGAAGCATTTGGAAAGAATTTAAATTTGTCGAAGACACCACTTTTCTTAGAAATACGTTCTGAGATGCCCTCATTTCCTTACAGTGTCTTGGAGTCCATAGCTTAAGCAAATATTATTAATTATCAAACTTATTTGATGTAATTATCTTAATTAAATTAATTAATCTAAACGATTATTACTTCACATATTCAATCATGGATTTGTCGCACTTCACTAATCAAACCTAGTTCACCGTCGCCAATACCTATTCCTGTCAAACATCACATCTTGAGACATACACTAGTAGCATTGTTAGATAATAATAATCCATAACTCGTCATGAGGGGGAAATTGGAATATTGGACCAATTTGGGTGCCCAAATTGGGCTCATGTTTTTGTCCCATGGTATTGGAAACCATTGGTGGTTTCCTTAATTACCTTTTCCTATATATTGGGTGTTTGGGTTGGAGGTATTAAGGCACTTGTATTGTGCAAGGTTATGTTGTCAAAAGTCCTCAAGGTTGAACAATGTTGATCTCCTAAGAAGCTTGAAGCTCGACATTGTATCGTAGCTTATTATTGTTGATAATACATTGGTTTTAATGCTTTGGAGTTTGGGTTTTTCCATTTACAAGGTTTCCCCAAGCTATATCAATGTCACTAGACTATGTGGTTATTTTAATTCTTCCTCTCATTCTTCTTACATTCTTGTTATTTTCTTATGTGTTGTTTACATGTCATTACTCTATTGACATTTGCATAGATTTGATAACTTGCAATACCTCTCCTCTTAGAGTTAAGTAGGAAGTATTTGTATATTTTCCTTCAATATTGTTGTCCATAAGAATGATGATGTTTTACCTTTGAATAAATTTCCTTCACATGCTTTGGTTCATGATGATGATACACCTTATGAGATGGATATTGATGAGATAACCCTATCTTATAATGAAACATCTAGGGATGATGTTAGATGTGATGATATCCTACCTACTTTAGCTATTCATAATGTTTTTCCTTGTGATGTTATTTCTCCTACATATCATGATAGCACTATATCCAAGGTAGGTTCATGTTCTCTTGATGTTGCATGTTATGAGAAGCCTAGTTGTAGTGACATGTAATTTTACCTTCCCTTAAGCATGATAATGTTGTGCCTTAGTATGATAGGTTTTTACCATTTCATGATTCGATAGAGCCTTGTGATTCATACATGATGGTGTTACTCCTAGTGAGCATATTCTTTCTACATCTCGTGCCTTGTTCTTCTCATGCTATTGTTAATGATTTTTTATTCATGATGTTCCTCTTGTTGTATTGATACTTTTTTATGTGATAATAGTATAGTTCATATTTCTAACTTATCTGCTATTAAGGATTATATACCATGTGATGATGTTATTACAACTAATGATGATGTGTCTTCTCTTTATGTTAAGAATATGTATGCTACTTGTTTGCTTGATAATAATTTGTCTAAGGTTGTGAATGATGATTTCCCTCTCCAACCATGTGTTGAAAATACTTCTATGCCTATTGTTGTTTTAGATCCCATGTCTTGTAGTGATCATGTCATTATAGATCCATGGATTGAAGGTTTTAATGGCTATAAGAGTGATTGACATCTTGGTGTTGGTGTACATTTCACAAAGTTTTATCTTTTCTATAGTCATGTTACTGGTGGTGAGTTTCTAATTTATGTATTTAGAGAGACTTTAATTGATAATGCTTTATTATGGTATGATTTACATCGTGATTCACTTACTTCATTTAAGATTCTTATTGATACTTTCATATAACATTTCACCTGTAGTACTCATGAGTGATTGTAATATCCTCCTCATTTTTGAACACAAAGAGACTATCATCTAATTCCCTACCCGTTCTTCAATTCCATAGAAGCATGAGGTTACACAAAAGAATCAAAGGAAGTTCACTAGATAGGTAGATTTTTCACATGTTATATATTGGAACAACTATTGGATCATAAGATTCTCACTTTGCCTCTTATTAAGCCAATGGATATGTTAAAACTTGTAACTCACAAAGTTAAGTATTTTCTCACTTATCATGGCATACATGGTGGGCATTCTATGAATCAATGCATTATATTGAAGCTGAAAATTTAAGATCTTATTGACAAGAAGATTGTACAAGTGGAGGAAATTAAAGGTTATGCACTCATATCTTTTATGCCTCATCATGATAGAGAACATTCTTCCATGACATCTAAATCTATCACATCATACACAATCAACATTATAAGCTATACATACAAGTGAACATCAATGGGGCCATTTATGGTTGTATGCATACTAAGTTACATAATGAGAATTCAAGTAAGGTAAAGATTCCAAATGTTGCTTCTCAAGCACAATCCAAGGTGAGTTCTTCAAAGGTTCCTTCATTACTTGACACATGTAATATCCCTCATTCTGACCTCTTATAGATGCTTGATTATAATATTACTTATCTCATTTTGTTGTAATTTGGATGTTGGTTATTGACTATGGATCATATTTATTCATTGAGTGCTTGTTCAATTGAATAATTGACTAATTTGACATGATATATTAATTTAATGTTGATAATAGATTATTATGATTATCTAACAGTGCCATTAACATATTTTTTGTCAAGATGTGATGTTTGACAGGAACATGTACTAGGGAAGTTGAACTAGGTCTTAGTATTTGAAGTACAACAAATCTATGGTCCAATTGTTTGAATTAAATAATTTAGATAAAATAATTAATCAAATTAAATTAATTAATAGTTCTTGTTTAATTAATGGGTTCATAGAATCGAGGCTTAAATTTGATGGTTGCACAGTCGTATTTGGCTATTTTTGTCGTAAAATACAATCAAAATTTTAGGAAGATTGTATCACATGAAAGGATAGATTTTAGATAGAATGTCAAAATTTCTATAGAGTTATTATGATACCTGTATTTAGTTTATATGTAATTTTTTTATAATAAAAATATGTCTTAGTATTTAAAGGGCAAGTTTGAGTAGATAACCATCGTGAAAAATTTACTTGATAGGTACGGTCAACCATCAAATTAGGCCCTGCATAGAATAGTCTTTAAATGAACTAATGAGTATGCTGGTGAAAAATAATATTATTTTAGAAATAAAAAAATTAATTAGAATGAAAATTGTTTTTATTTAATAAATTGATGTGAGATTTTTATTAATAAAATTTAGGAAAACAGGTCCAAGGGGTTGAGCTTAATTAGTTGAAACATTGGGTTCTTGTTGAGGAGACCCAAGTTCAAATCCCCATAGGGACATCTAAGTGACTCTTGGTCTTCCATAGTGGAATTCTAAGTTGTGACTATTGGCTTCTAATGTGGATGTGCTCTAATTTCTAAGTGTTCATACTTGGGGATAAGGACCCCCGTGTTGTGGCCTCACCAATTCATAGCTCCGGTCAAAAGCGTTCACTGAACCAAAAAAAATTAGGAAAATAGAATATTTAAATATATCTAATTACTATTTGTGATTTAAAATAAAATACTTCATTAAAATTAGTGGATAAAGGATTTTATATTAAAATAAATTGTAAAGCAAATAATTTAGGAGATGCTTTAGTGGATGAATGTACATGAAAAGGTGTGTTATTTTAATTGGATTTCTATTGATAGATAATAAAATAATATTATCTTGATTTTAGGTTTTTTAATTAGGGTATGGAAACATTAGATAGAATGTTTTATTAAAAAGGGGTAGATTTTTTTAGGAACTTTTTTCCATTTAGCAAAACACACAAGTTTTGTAATGCTTGGAGATTGAAGTGTTTTCTGGAATTCAAGGATTTTGCACAAGTAGATTCTTCTTCGAGTTGTCAAGTTGTTTGTTCAATAAATTTGGAATTTAATTCATGGAAAGCTATAGAAAATATTTCAATTTCATTAAAATGAATTTAATATTTTGTATGTGAAAGAGGTGTATTGATTTTATATGGAGATTATGTGAATCTATAGTTTCTTGTTAGAGAAGAAACTAGTATTGGAATTATAAAATTATTAGGGTTGTGAGTATATTTCAATTCATAAATAAAATAGATACTTGGATGTTGTTGTAGCTTGATAATGAAACTTATTTAAATCTGATTTGAAAAGTTTTAAATCTAGAGAGTGAGTTTTAGAGGAAAAACGAAGGTTATTTGCATAGGAAGAAAGATTGCAAAATATAAGAAAAGCTTAGGGATTCAAATAGATTAAAATTGGAATATTATCATAATGATTTTGGATGATCTGGACGTTGTAAGAATTATGATTTTATTTCTACAATATTCAGAATTGAAATTGTGTATTGAAACCCTAGTTCTATGACAAGAAAAACTTGTAGGAAGATAACCTAGTGATGAGGTTTTTGTCAAAAGATGGGGATTTGATTCAATTGGGACTTGATGTATGAATCTATGATGATTAGATGATTGTACATGAATGTTGCTTGTTGATTTGGAATAGTGTGTATATCATTTGATGTTAATTTGAGTGAAATTGTAAAAATAGGGAAATTTTAAGCTAGTGAACTATAAAACTAAATTGGTGGTTCTAAATTGTGTAATTTGTCAAATTAATTGAACAAGAATGAAATTGAATATTAATAGAAGTTCTACTAGAAATTTAGATATATGTTGTTGGGGAAATTATGTTTTCCAAGTATAGGAGAATCTTATATTGCTAGAATACAAATTTTTGTGTTTGTTAGTTTCATGTTTTGAGTTCATAAGAAGAGACCAACCCTAAGAGGGGATCTGAGCAATTAGTTTATAGGAAAGTTTTGTCATGACCAGGCCATCCCAAGAGGACTAGGCAGTTGGGTAGGCTATCCCAAGAGGACTAATCCATTAGGAAATCCATCCCTTTAGGCATTTGGGTATTGTACACAATGTTCTTTAAATTTTTGAAGAAAAAAATTATGGCACAAGTCCAATAAATTCTATAAAGTATGTTTTTGCTAGTTATGAGTGACTTGAAGCAATAATTTTTGTTGTGTGATGCATTCTTTGTATAAATTGATAAGATAGGATGTCCTTATGAGAGCATGTGTCTCCCAACTTAGTTTGGTGATCCATTGACTCCTTAGTGAGTTGTGACCTATAGGTTGCAAAGTGGTTGATGAGATAAACAAATGATAGGAATTCAATCCTAATTTTCTACAACACTTGATTGTTCTATTGACAATGATAAATTGAATATCTTGATTACCATTGGAGTGTGTGGATTAGTTTGGACATAAGAGAAGTTGGATATGCAAGTCATGAATGGATACATCCTAGTATTGTCTTCTATGCTTTATATCCAACACCTAGGAGGTCATTGTCCCCTTAAGAAAAATTGGTCTAAGAATTTGACCTTGCTCTTCTCGCCATACGCACCACACCATACAAGCTCTAGTGCTCTCGTTGGTAGAAGGTCCACAAATTGTATATGCATTATTCCTCGCCTTCCACACACTAGAACTAAGAGATTCTACATTATGAAGTCTTGTGGCCATATTTGTTAGTATACATACTATTCTACTTGTTGAGATAGTGTACTCTATAATTGGTATAGTTTGTCTTCTTTCTTATGTGAGATAGTCGATACATAGGTACACTACACATTTGGGAGACAAATCTTAGCATGGTTGGATCATCTTTAGGGTGTTGTAATGTGGTATTGTACTTTATGTATGTTGTCACCTTATTTTATATGTCTTGTGTTATGTGTTGTGTCTATGTACTTTTCATGTGCCTATATTGACACATTGTAGCAATATGCCTATATGTAAAGTCTTGATTATTTTGGTAGTTCGCTGGGGTGTTATTGATATTGTGAAAGTGGGTTGTCTTGGTTCATTTGTATGGATTATAGATTTGATTGTTTGTCTACGTGAATAAAAAGGGAAATGAACTTAAAGTATAATCATTAGACTTGATTGTATTTCACACATTTGGATTATCCGCTTGAGTACTTCATGCCAAACTAATGGTTGGGGAGGAAAGGAATTCCTTCAATGTGTGGATTCAATTACCTTCCCCATCAACAACTAGAACTTGGAGGAAGTAGCTTGTGGATTCGAGCTAGAGACTTCTTCTGAATATTATACTTTTGAGTTAGACCACTATTGTAGATGTGGCAAATTGGCTCAATTAGCCTAATTGTACTTAATGTAATTATTATTAAGGGTGGTAGTAGTTGACCTAAGGTATTATTAAATATTGAATGATTCAATGGTTGTACTATTATATGTACTTATGAAATTACCTTATTAATGGAATCCACCTTATGATTACTATGTGTATATTTACATTCATAGTTATGGAAGATGTTTATAATTATTGTTAGAAGAAAAAATTTATAGCCACATTTTGGGTATGTTACAACACATTTGTTCATAAAGAAACATCAGTAGGTCATGCAAGGAGAAGACCCAATTAGGGGCAATAACTCAAATGATACGTCTTGTGGTTCTCTTTATGCTTCATTTCTTTATATTGTTGAATTGTAAATGTAACTTTATGCTTTTTTATACTTTTCACTTGGTCTTGCCACTTGGTGGGGGAGGGGGGAAGGGCAACATTGAAATTTGTTTTGTAAGCTATCTACATCTATGATTACTCAAATGTGGGGGCATCTTTCTATCTTCACACACACATGGGACACACAAAGGTAATTATGTCTAGTTTTTCTAATTTTATCTCAAATTTGCCATGCCCATAATTATCATGCTTATGCTTCATGCTCACTTTACCATGCTTATGTTATCTTTCTAGATACCATGTCATGATATCATGCTTTATTTTTATTTGATATTTCCATCTCTCCTTGATTTGTGTCTACTCCTTAAGGGGTACACATCAAATCAAGGGGGGTATATCCTTACTGATCATTTTAAAGTACATGTGTAATTCATAGGTGGACTATGGATCATTACTTTGATTATTTAATATCATATTAAGTCTATCTGTCACTTTTTTCTATTTCATTTGCTTAACTCATGTAGATTCACATGCACACAAAGTGGAGGCAAAATGTAATAGTGAAAAGTTATATCTTGCCCTTTTAGCATTCATTTTACACCACTTTATGTGGGTGTCTTGAATACCTGGTCTTAGTACATGATTTTGAGTGATTTGGCACCCACCTTGACCCACTTCCCAATTTCACTATCAAAAACATGATCCAACCCCTTTTAGACAAATCTCAATCCTCAATTTATCATTTTACACCTTGATTCAATTATGGGTCACAAAATTAAACCTAGTTTGATTTCAACCCTCACCTTTTAAAATTCAAATTTAAAAATTAGGCCCATGCAACCCCCTTCCAACTAATCATTGTGCATTTTTCTTGCACCAAAGCATTTGAATTGTAAGTCTAAGTCAAGTATTAAAAGACAACATCCCTACCTCATTTGATCACTTCCATCTAGCATCATCTTCCACCATCTAGCATCTAATGAATTTCCATCAATTTAGCAACATTCCATCGTCTTGTTATCATTACCAACTTACAAAGAGGTCCATACACAAATTTAGCAAATTTCCAAGTCACTATTGCTTTCACCATAACTTCATGCTATCGCTCCTAAAACCCTAGTTGCACACTAAGACTTTGCATCATCCTTGTTGCATTCCAATCCAAGTATCATATTCCAAGCTTCATGATTTTAAATAACCCTCTTTTAAGAGGGTGTCCATTGCATTCATTGCATTTTGTCTTCCAATCTTTTATCAACTATCGTCAACTCAAAATTTGGGGTTTGGTTTCCTCATTAAATAATTAAGACAAAAAAAATCTAGTGTAAGAGCAACATTTCAAAAGAAAAGGGAGAACAAGCATAATCCTCCTACCAAGAACAACATAGAATTTTGGACACCCCCTCCTAAAGGCTTCATAAGAATTAATTTTAATGGTGCATCACAAGGAAATCACGGAGCCACGAGGGCAAGAGTTGTTTTTCATTCAAAAGACGATGGTTTTCTTAATTGTGTTTCCTTATTTCTTAGACATAAAACAAATAATGAGGCAAAATGGTAAGTAGTGGCAAGTTTAGTGTTAGCATCATCTAACAAGATGCAAAATTGTGAAGTTAAAGGCAATTCAATAATTGTGATAAATGCTCTAAAGAAAAGGATGTGCCCCAATTGTAAGCTAGGCAAATATTTAGAGGAGGCTCATATGGTAAGTACATGCTTTAATGAAGTCCTTTTCTCTCATTATCACCAAAGTGCAAATGCAACACTAATTTCCTTGCCAAAGTGCAAAGTATCTTGGTTTTAAACCACCATAAATTCTTATTGTATATTCCTAGAGGACTAAAGGCCCACAATGTAATCTTGCAATATTGAGGATCCAACAATTTATGTTGTGTGAACTTTTATTATCCTTTATTGCTATGTCCAAAGTGCATTAGTGAGTTGAGCTTATAAGATGGCATGGCTATTGATTTTGCCCATATGGTTGCAATGCTTAGTGAGTATTTAGCCCCTAGTTGTGTTTGGAGGTTTCTCGCTACTAGTTTTGAGGTGGTTGTTTGTCATGACACAATGTAAAGAGTGTCTACTCAAGACACTCATCAAAAGGGCAAGGTATCTAATATATTCTCATGCTCAAAACCTATCATGTTAGGGTTTGTCAAAGCAATTTTAGGGAAGGAATGGGTATTAGTGGCACTCCTTGGCCACGTGCCTCAATACACAATTATTTCATTTCTCAACTAGCGAAGGCAATGTCAAATGCTTAACCAAGAATGTGGTTGCTCAAGCTCTTTCTTCAAATGGAATTTTCAAATATGGGGTTGTCATTTGCTATTAAGAAGTCAGGTTTGAAGAAAAAAGAGGCATTGCCAATCAAATTAGAGCCCCTAATTGTTGAAGTGGATGATATTGAGGGGGCAAGAGGAACATCAAGATTCAATTTTCACCTACTAAGAGCTACACTTGCTCAATGGTTTTTGCAACATTGGCCAAGCCCTAGAAGGCCTCACAACTACCCATTCTAAGGCCATCACTATTCCTATTTTCTACGCAAATAAGATACGTCCTACTCAAAGGCACAAAGAGGTCTTCCATGGCATTTGCTTCCCTTCACTAGACCCATCATGGCTAAGAGCTCAAGAGGCAACAAGAGAGCAAGCCAATGGGGTGCATGTTCAAGAGGTTACTAGTTCGTTGTATGGATGAAGTATCCTCTAGTAAGAGGGCTTGGAGAATATGTGGGAATGCCTAGTTTATATATTTTATTATGATGCATGTGACTAGGAGCAAGTATTTTTGGGCTCCCATGGTGTTGGGTATTGATTGATGGTTTGCAAAGGGTGATATATTTTGCTTTCTACATATATCTATGATAGACCAATATGGTCATGGTAGCATTTTTGGATACATCTTTATATAATGTTTCAACTCTACTTTTTGGACAAGGACTCTAATAGAATCCTCCAACTAATTAGTCAAAAAAATAATAATACAAAGGTTTAACTAAAGAGAGCATGATTCACTTGGCAAGCCCCTCAAAGGTGTTTGTCAACACTGCAATCTTTCTATTTTGAAGTCCAAATTGAATTCATGGGCTCCAAATTGATTTTGCAAACCAAGGCTAATTTAGCAACACTATTGAGCTCAAATCAATTCTACAACACAAATTGATCCAGCAACTTATACAATTCCATATTTCACAAGACTTGGTCATCTCAAGCTACTCATTCTAGATCTAACATCAAAATTCAAGTTTCCGCCCTCTAACAAAGCATCTTCTATCTTCTTTTCTTTAGACCTCAAGGTAGGCATTTAATGTTATTAGTTATTTCTGTTTTCAAATCTGTTGAGGTATGCATTGTCAACCTGGACTCTTAAATCTAGACAATTTATTTATTTAATACAAATATCAAACATTTATTACAACTTGGTCTATGAGTTGAAGTTTGCAATGATAGCTCCATCTCTAAAAATCCTTGCACAAGCATGTGATCAAATTATTTGATGACCATCCAACCATATTCTAAGAGCATACCAGTAATTCATATGCTAGCAAGGATTCAATGAGAAGCTTAGCAAAGCCTTCCTAATTGCTACAGTGTATAGTGTTGCTGACTTAAAGCTATTTAATAGTGTTATTGGAGGAGTTGAAACAAAGGTAATGATAAATTCACCTAAAGCAGATTTTTAGTTAATGAGATAAGGAAAAACAAAGCATATAGATAGATATTATCCACAGATGGACAAATCCCATTGTTGTTATAAAAAAAGATGGATGAGTTTCATCAGAAAAGTGGTCAAAGCATTGAGATTTACAAACAGAATCCCAGGTTTACCAGGTTTAAATCTCCCAAGATCAATAGAAGATTAAAATTGTGTAAAGTACTGTATCCAATTGACTGGGTGTAGTGCGCCCCCAACCACCATAGTTGCTCCCATATACACTAAATCAAGCAGTTTTCTATATTATGCAATCATTACTGTATTACAAAAGGAGAATGCTAGAAACAGAATTTTCATCCCCAATGGAAAATATGAACGGTAAATGTCACAAAATAGTACGCAGTGCACCCAGGGTAAACCTAGATCACAATGAAGATGAGCATCTTCCAGTTTAAGAAGAAAGAATTAACATACTGTAGTCCTTGTGTTATGGGAGTCATTTCAAAAATAAATAATCAGAAACAGAATACCGGAAAACGAAATGACCAAGTGATACACCAATACTCTTCAAATCAAATAGAAACATAAAATAGAATAAAAGAAGCGTATTGAAATTGCCCACTGAGTGTCGTTTACAACCCAATTTATTATCCTAAAATAGATTTCCTGCAACACGATTAAATTTTATTTTCTTTGGAGCTACAAAACGCAGAAAGTGGAACACTTGGATTTAGAAAACAGAACGGATTAGCACAATTTGGCCTTCGATCCAGTTTTCGTTTTCTATGGATTGTAACAAACCAATATCGAATAAACATCCACACATCCAATGCATTACCTTGCTTGTAGAGTCATTGTATGATTTTATTTTATTTTCCCAATTAGAAAGTGACAAAAAACAAAAGCAAAATCAGAGCTTGCGATGACATCGACTTATATACCAAGGATCAAACGCACCTCATTGACATTAAAACCAGTAGATTGTATTATTTGAGACCAGAACTCTGATATGAAACATCGATACCCTGTATTTGAAGAAACAAGGCAAACATAACGAACGCCCTCTTCCCACAGTCCATGAGATCAAGTAAAAAGCTTCGATAAAAAACTATGTACGTTTAATTTTATCAACATTTGGGATACCTAACACTCGGTGATCCAAAATGAAAATGAAGCAAACGCATTTAGGAAGCAATTTTAATCTCCCAAAAGCCCATTGCCCCAAAGCACGCTACCAATGAAAAAAGAAAAGAAATGGAGCTCCTGAAAATCGCATAGACAGATTCAACTGGCTTTGCTAGAATTTGCAGATGTACAGTGAATAGAGCACCTCATGGAGAGGGAGGAAACCCTAATCAAACCCAAAAAAGCAAAAACCCTAATGGACAGCAAGAAAATCGAGAGGAGGAGGAAGTGGGTCGAGAGCATCTACCATTCCAGCAGCAGGAGAAGGAGGAGTGGAAGGCGTTGAGTGAATGAAAAAGGCCTTGGAAGCGAGCAACTTCTTTCTCTGGGGAAAAGAGGGGCCAAAACAGACGACTGCAAAACATGGGGCTGGAACAGGCTCTTCCATGGGCGGATTAGCCCTTGCAGAGGGCAGAGGCAACAGAGAAGTGGTCTGAGATCTGGCAGAGGCTTTGATCCTCAAATCATCTCTCAGCCTGGCTAATGCACCAGGCTTCAGATACCTTTGCAACCTCTGCTCTCTCTTGCTTGACCTCTCCGCGCTTCTCAGAGAACCTTGCATTATGCCCACTTCTGCTCCTCTTCTTCCTTTAGGATCAGATCAGAGGTTTTGTCTTGTGTTTTTTGTTTTTTTATCTGCAAAAAGCAAATAGGTAGAGAGGGAAAAACAGTCTCCCATTCTGGCTTTTAAAATGAAAACATGGCGGGAGGTGACATTTTGTGCTCCCGCGCGATAAAAACGACCGGCTCAACCGGTATACGGCCTTTGCCACGTGTCGCGGAAGTGTACCGCAGCATTTTTGCTTGCTTGGACCGCTCTCTAGCCATAGATGAAGATAGGTAATCCTCTCAACTTGGTGAACGTGGAAACTAAAAATACACTAGCACTTCACCCATCTATAGGAGGTTCAAGGAATATGCCCATAGGAACAACCAGAGAGTTTAGAAAATTTTCTGGCGTGAGACAATTTTGAGCATTATAATGCTCACATATAAAAGTCTATCGGCTAATAATGTTATCTAAATTAAAGCATAGTGACATGTTTGTATACATCTCTAATTTAAAAGAGGTTGTTTATAAAAATGAAAATCAGAAGAAAGAGCTTAGAATGGTTTAGTAGTTTTGGTGTTTGGGTATAGTTTGGTGTAGTGACCCCTTACTGCTTAGGATACCTTTCTGAACATACGGGTTTTCCAGGGAAGTAACGTAGGTTTTTAGGGGGACAAGCAGGTAACAAGGCATCCTTAAGGCGTGCAGTTTTCTGTGGGTTCGGGTGTTAAGCTCTAAGCGAGATTTTGGTCGACCGGAAACGAGGCATCCTTCAGTCTAAAGGGCCCTACATCCTCTCCAAGTTTGCCCCATAATCCCGCACTTTATTTTTTGAATATTTTTGTTTGGCGCTTATGTTTATCAACACATGCAAAACAAACATCCCAAACATCAAGTGGTGATACTTAAAATGGTTCAACGAACTGGGGATTTGAAACCCTCGTTTAAACAAAGGGCAAGATCTCAAAACATTTCTGGCAGGGGGACACAGGGGTTTGTCACTGATAAGACACAAGCTTCAAAAGTAAACAAACATTTGGAAACCCTAGGGCCAGGGAAACTTGGTTCAGATGCTCTAGGGGCAATAGATGGATCCCAACCACAGGTTCCTAGTTCTTTGGTTAGGACATTTTTCCAGGAAGATGGCATTCCCTGGAATCAACCTATCCAACTTTCAAAAACACATGCAGGGTCAAACCTTAACCCGCAGGTAGAGAATATAGCGGGATCACAGGGATCGCTCTTGCCAGGGTATAAACAAGGGGGTCTAGGTGTACCAAGTGAAGGGTTAGTTTTCGTAAACCCTAAGCAGTATAGGGGGATATTAAGGTACAGGCAAATTCGGAGGTTGAGGCATACGCACAAGAAAAAACTCATTATGATCCTACCAAAAACAACAAGGAACGATGCGTCAATCACAACTAAAGTGCATCGTTCAGTAAGGGAACAAGTAGAGCTAGGGGATGATAAAGACAAAAAGAAAGGGGTTTCCTCGGCGCAAGAGGAATTTGAGTCAAAACAAAACAAATCTAGAACTCTCATAACAAACAAAGGTGGGAGAGGTGGATGGTCTGATAGGTTACAAAATAATAAAGGCCAATACAACCCCACAACCACACCTTTATCGTGGTCTTCAGAGCTCTATGTAACCGAGCTCATGAACATGAAAAAGAGAATTGAAGCTATAAAAGCAAATGAGCAGCGTGAAGGGATTAAGTTAAATGAAGCACTAGAAGTCGGCCGGAATTTAGAGAAGGAAAATAGGTGGCTCAAAAAACAAGTTTTAAACCTTCAAGACAATATGGAAAGAGGACAACAGGAGTTGTTCGCTCTAAAACATGAATTAAAACAAATGAAAACAATAGACAAAAAGAGCTCAAAGACAAGGATAATAGAGGATTCGACATAGTTGGAAGAAATTCAATCAACTTTGGCAAGCATGGAGATCCATGAAAACTGACTAAAAGACCAATTAGAAAAGGCCAAATCTTGTGCACACATCGTAAATGGTTCATCAAATGAAGAAATCATAGAGAAACAAATAAAGAGGCAAATGAGAGAAGAAAAAGGCAAACATGACAAGGTTGTAAACCTCATCATTAAAGGTTTGAAAGACTTTGGCGAGGAGAGAACTAACATTCTAGCACGAGACTTCTTTAAGGACAAGCTGAAATGGGTAGGTTGTATTCAACAAGCAAACAAGATTGGAAAGATAATAGAAGAAGGAATAGGCATGTTAGAATAGTCCTGAGAAACATGGAAGACAAGAGCGCGATCCTCAAAAACAAAGGGTTGCTTAAAGGCACTCGCATCTTTTTAGTTGAAGATTTGACATTTGTTCAACATGAAGAGTGAAGGAGTGGGAGAAAGTGAAAACAGCAAGAGAGATAGGAAAGTGGGCATGGTTGAAAAACAAGAAAGCTCAAATCAGCGAGTGGTTTCTACATAAGAAATAGGGATTTGGGGCCCCACAGGAGTATCTACAATGGGTAAGCTGGAATTGTAGAGGTTACTCGTGGAGAAGAGGACTGGGGTTGGAGCCCATTGCAGAGGGGAAGGACATTATTATTATGAAAACACATGAGCATGACGGTTGTAGAGTCCCAAATTTTGAAGGTTATAGCAAAATTTTAGTTTGGAACAAAGGGACTAAAATAGGCAAAGGGCATGGAGGGGTTATAGTGCTAGTTCGAGAAATTTAGAGCGGAATAGTAAAAGTGGAAAAAGAGGACCCAAATAGATAGTTCATATGGCTGAATATAACAGATGGGGAAGTCACAATCAGGGTGGCTGCATGTTATTTTGCTTCAAAAAGTTCAAAGTTCTACAAGAAGAGAAACCTAGATAGCGAAGATCCTTTTGCGACATTAAAGAAAGACATTTCTGTCTTTAGCACTTTAGGAGACATAATTTTAATAGGGGATTTTAATGCTAGGACAACAAACAATCAATGCCTGCAGTTGAGCATCGAAGAAGGGGTGGATAGCAATCTCCTATGGCTAGAAGAGAATGGGGACCAGTGTTGGGATAGAACTTCTAGTGATGTAAATGAGAGTGTAACTCATTTTGGTGTCGAGCTTCTAGGTCTTTGCAACTTGTATAACATGGTTATCTGTAATGGTATGAGAGCTTGGCCAAGGTCAAGTGGTATCACTTGCAAAACTTATAACGAGCAAAGTGTGGTGGACAACGTAATTTTCTCTCACAGTTCTTTGTCCAGATTGTTGGAGTTCACCATTGAGAGTTGCCACGTTAAGTTGAAGTTTGATCATATGCCTCTCCATGTTAAGTTTGGTTTTCTCACAAACAACCAGCAAAGAGATGGATTGTGTTGATCATTCTTCTTCTACTATTACCACATATTCCATAGTCCATGTTGGTACCATGTCTCTTCCCACTTTTATTCCTTCTTTGGTTGCATGTTCAAACTCCTTAGACATCCCAAAGGATGTTGAGTCCTCTTTCTCTTCATCGCCTATGAGGATACCATCCTTACAATTGATAATACTTATTCACCACATGGTTCTCAAACTTCTATCAATAACCTTTCTTTCAATTCCTTTGATGACTCTTCTTCGAGTGATGATGGGACTCATGCTTCTAATGATCCTTTCTCTTGGAAAGACAATCTATTTTCTTGTTTTTCCCCTCCTCTTTCTTTGGAGGATGAACTCCCTCTCGTGGATAATGTTGAGCATGCTACCATCATTCATCACTTCCTTAATGTCACATTGGCTGAAAGTCCCCCTTCGATGGATATGGAACATCATTCGCATGATCCTTTATCCACAATTTTATCTCCTACATCAAAGCCATCTCTTCTAAACCTCGATCCTTGCCATTATATTTATCCACCTTCTTTTCCAACTACCACTTCTATGTCATTTTCTTTTCTGAAGGCATCAGCATCGATTTCTAGTAAGCTACCTCTGTCGCTCCTACAAATATATGGTCATGCTCTGCTTTATCTTCTAGGATTCTTGCATACCTCTCTCTAGTTGGTATGGGAACTCTTTCTTTTGATAAATATAAATATAATGGCCATGGTGATCCATTTTCAAACACTTCTCCACCATATGCTTAACTCATAAATGTGATGACTATGTCCTGGAAAAAATCTTTCCTAGCACATTGAGAGATATTGCCTTAGACTAGTTCTACACCTTACCTTCTAGTTCTTTGCATTCCTTTGTTCAATGTTTCTCATGCCTGCATGTCTCATTTTCAATATAACATGGATCCTAGAGTCTCTCTTACACACTTGGCACAATGTAAACAAGGTGTTGATGAGAGTATCTAGGGCTTTGCTTTTTGTTTCTTTTCCTTCCTTATTCGATGGGGTTGTCATACCTTGATGGCCTTCTTCTACCTTTATTTAATGATAAATTGTTGCCACATATCCAATAGGCTGTGCTTTTTGAGTATTTTTGTTCTCTTTTTGACCTAGTTTTTTGTGAGCTTGAAGTTGATCAAATCCTTATAGAGCACCCTCACCTCAGACATAATGAACCCTCTCCTACTCGTCCACCCTTGGATCCCCCTTGTGACTCTTTCTCACCTTCCCAACAATATTCTTATCCATACAAACCTGGACCCATACTCTATACACCTCTTGTTGACCCTCTTGGGCATATCTTACCCATTCTCCTAGAATCCAAGCTTATAACCTTTCCACCAAACCAATTTAGAAATCCTCCTAAGCGTGGTCCCTTATCACTTCCTTCATGTGCACACCATAGGATGTTTGGCCACTCTACCAATCATTGTCATTCTCTAAATTTTAAGATTCAAGATCTTTTTGACGAGGGCATGGTACAGTCACGGTTAGGAGGGTCCACAAAGTGAACTATCCAGACCGTACAACACGAGTAAACACAATGGAAGCAACTCATATATAGGATGCAAATGTAGATTCAGATGTTCAGTATATCATAGATTCAAAATGCAGATGTGTTGGCAACATGCGGGCTTACAAATTAGGGCTCACAAGCCTAATTACAAAATAGAAGGATATGGCATTGAAGCACCTCTTCCAAAATAATTCAAGCTATCTAACTATTTCTAATCATGAACTACTTTCCTATGCATCTATTACATGAATATATATCCTCTCCTGATCACAAGAATCCTCTGCGTCGGCCAAGAAAGATTACAAACTCCAATAAAAGAGATGTAATGTGAAGTAGCAACTAGGTCGGCCTAGAGCATATGGAAATCCTCCACAAATGAATGAAACAAGGTGCGGACCTCAAGGAAGGTCTATATGATCATAACATGTCATGTGATATGCTTCAATTTGCTCCGCAAGTCTTCACCTTCAGCTGGTTGTCTGAAAATGTCTGAATGCTTTGTTCTGAGAAAACAATCAATCTTCTGATAGCGATATCTTTCCAAAAATAGATCCATATGATCTAAATTTTGGATATGATGTCTAGATGCTAAGTCCATCTCCGCAAGGTCTGAATTGAAACTGCAGCAGAATGCAGACCAAAATACAGAAACTGCTACTGACTGTACTGAACTGTAAAATAAAAGAAAATAAAATAAAATGCAAATGTTTTTGGTTGATGCAAGATTGTTCTTGAACCAGGGATGCTCTTGCATTAGACACTCGGGGTTGTTGAAAAAGTGAGTCCCTCACTTTGTTGGGAATAAAGGAAAACCAAGAGGGTCCACCTCAGCTTGAGAAATCCAAGATGAATCTTCTTCCAGTTTGCCTTTCCACTTTACCAAATATTCCTTGTATTGTTTTCCTCTGGTGCTGCATCCAATTCTGTTGTCCAAGATGTCCTCTATCTATTCTGGTGCTTGTTGTGGTAACTGCTTCTTCAAGTCTTCTTCAATGTTGTCACTGAACTCTACTTCATGATACTGATATAGGTCTGTAATGTTGAAAATAGATGATATACCCAATGTCTCCAATAGCTCCACTTCATATGCATTTCCTAAATCAAACTTTTTGACTATCCTACATGGTCCAAGCTTCTTCATCTTCAATTTGTTATATGTCCCTACTAGAAATCTTTCTTTTCTTAGATATATCATTACCTCATCTCCAACTAAAAGTTCTTTGTCTTCTCCTCTCATCTGCTTGCTCCTTATACTTATTGTTCATCTTCTCCAAATGCTTCTTAACTTGATTATGCACTGTCTCCATGTGTCTTGCAAATTATTCTGCCTCTACACTCCTCTTTTCCTCCATGCTGATATCTCTCAACTCTACTACTCCTCTGGGGTTAGTTCCTGTCACAATCTCAAATGGTGTCTTTCTTATGCTCCTATTCATTGAATCATTGTATGCAAACTCTGCTTGTGATAGAATGAGATCACAATTTCTTGTCTTCTCTCCAACCAAACATCTCAACAAGTTACCCAAACTCCTATTTACCACCTCTGTCTGTCCATCAGTCTATGGATGAAATGTTGAACTAAACTTCAAATCTATCTTCATCTTCTTCCAAAGTGTCCTCCAAAAGTATCCAAGGAATCTTGTATCTTTGTCTGAAACTATGCTTTTAGGTAATCCATGCAATCTCACAATCTCTTTGAAAAATAGGTCAGCCACTTGAACTGCATCTCTTGCTTTCTTACAAGGTATGAAAATCTATCCACCACTACAAATACAGAATCATGTCCTCTCTGTTTCTTCGGCAATCCTAATATGAAATCCATGCTCATGTCTTCCCAAGGTCTCTCCAGTGTTGTCAAATATTTGTACAACCCAGTATTCTGACTACTTCCTTTTGCAACTTGACAAACTCTACAACTCTGTACAAACTTCCTTACATCCTTATATATTTGAGGCCAAAAGTAATGTTCACTTACCAAAGACACTATCTTATCAATTCCAAAATGTCCTACCAATCCACCATTGTGCTTCTCTTTGATCAAATTGTCTCTCATTGAACTCCTAGGTATACACAACTGAATTCCTTTAAACAATATATCTTCCTAAATGAAATAATCCAACCACTTACTCATATCTGTCACAACAGGTTCCTTACATGCTTTCCAAGGTTCTATAAAATCAAGATCTCCTTCATACATGTGCCTTAATTCTTCAAAACCTACTTCAACTCTCATATCTCTATCAGTAAATTTCTTCTTCTACTAAATGCATCTGCAACTTTGTTTGATTTTCCACTCCTATGCTTCAATACAAAACTATAACTCTGCATGAACTCTACCCATCTCATGTGTCTCTAATTCAACTTTCTCTGACTGTTCAAGTATTGCAAAGCTTGATGATCTGTATACAACACAAATTCCTTAGGCAACAAATAATGTTTGCACTTCTTCAAGGCTTGAATTATGGCATACAACTCCTTATCATAAACTGAATATCTTCTCCTTGCATCATTCAACTTCTCACTGAAATATGCCACAGGTCTACCTTCTTGACTTAACACTACTCCTATTACATTTCCACTTGCATCACAATCTACTTGAAATACTTTATTGAAATCCAGTAATGCTAACACTGGTTGCTCTATCACTTTCTACTTCAACAACTCAAAACTTTTATTTGCTCCTGATGTCCACTTAAAGTCCTTTATGTCACCTCTCATTATCTTTGTCATTGATGTGCATACTGAACTGAAATTTCTAATGAACTTCCTGTAGAAATTAGCTAATCCATGAAATGATCTAACTTCTCCAATACTCTCAGGTGTTGGCCACTCAACAATTGCTCTAACCTTCTCAAGGTCCATCTTCAATCCTTCCACATAAATCACAAATCTCGAATATACCAATTCTTCCTTCATGAAACTAAACTTCTTGATGTTCATCAGTTCAATTTCTCTTCTCTCAACCTCTGCAATACTTGTCTCAGGTGCCACAAATGTTATTCTTTTGTCTTACTGAAAATCAAAATACCATCCAAATATACAATGACAAACTTACCCAATAATTTCTTTAGAACTTCATTCATCAATCTCATGAAAGTACTCGGTGCATTTGTTAATCCAAAAGGCATCACTAAGCACTCATATAATCCTTTATTTGTCTTAAAAGCGGTCTTCCATTCATCTCCTTCTTTGATTCCCATCTGATGGTATCCACTCTTCAAGTCTATCTTTGTAAAATATTTTGCTCCACTCAAACAATCCATAATGTCATCCATCCTAGGCAATGGAAATCTATACTTAATTGTGATCTTGTTGATTGCTCTAGAGTCTGTACACATTCTCCATTCTCCATTCTTCTTCGGTACTAGCACTGTAGGTACTGCACAAGGACTCCAGCTTTCTCTGATCAAACCTTTCCTCAACAACTCTTGTATCTGTCTATTCAATTCTTCATTCTCTACTGGTGTCATTCTGTGTGCTGCTTTATTAGGCAAACTAGGTCTAGGTATAAGATCCATGTGATGACTGACACTCCTGATTGGTGGTAATCCTTCACGTACATTATCTGATATGATGTCTTCATACTCTGTCAGCAATTCAGTTATCTCCTCCAGTTGTGATTCTTCAGTCTTTGTCTTTAGGGTTTCAGGCTTCTTAGGAATCAAAGCATAACACATATTCTCATGTCTCAAACCATCCAAAAAATTCCTTCCATCAACCAAACAAATTATAGCCTTTCCACACACTTCACTTTTAGGCTCATCTACCAAAGGAATCAAGGTAATTCTCTTTCCATTTGATGTTATAGTGTAGGTATTCTTTCTTCCATAATGTATAGCTTTTCTATCATACTGCCATGGTCTACCCAACAATATATGACATACATCTATAGGTATAATATCACACAATACTTCATCATGATAAGATAATATATGAAATTTTGCCAAACATTGTTCACTCACCAGTACCTTATGGTCATCCTGAATCCATGCTATCTGATAGGGTTTAGGGTGTTTCAATCTTACCAACTTTAGTTTAGTCACCATTTCCTCTGAAACCAAATTATCAGAACTACCACTATCAATTACAACTTTACAACATTTACCTCTTGATTTGCATCTGGTCCGGAACAAACTTTTCCTCTGCGGTGGTTCCTCATTTGTCTTTGCTTGAAATAGTGCTCTCCTCATGACTAGTGATTCTTCTTTCTCAAGTTTACCAACTGAATTAGGTGATCCAACAGGTTCTTCTACATGAGTTATCCTTCCATTGTTCTCTATCTTCTTGCTTGTACTTCCCTGATGACATTCTAATGCTCTGTGTCCTTCACCTCCACACTTAAAACAAGTTCCTCTGAATGTTCTCCTATCAAGTCCTCTTCCATCTCTTTTGTATCCTTCACTCTGGTATGAATTAGGGTTTCCTTTGCAGTAGAAAGTTTTATCATCTTTCTGGTATGAACTGCTATCTCTATCTTCCTTTTTGAATGTGTTATCTTGTCTGTTTTGCTCTGTATATGATCTTTCTCCTCCAGAAAATGTTCTACCTTTCTAAAATTTACGTCCTCTACCTCTTTGTCTCTGCTCATGATTCTTGTTTAACTTTTCTTCAACTTTCAGGGAAAACTGATATGCTTCTTCTAATGTTGTCATCCTCACCAAAATCAGTTCTTCTTGAATGTTCAATCTTAGTCCATTGATGTATCTTGCCACTTTCTCCTTGCTTGCTTCACTATGTCCTGTCCTTATGATCATCTTATGAAATTCTTTAGTGTACTTCACAGATTTCTCTTTTTGTCTCAAGTTCTGCAATCTCGTCAACGGTTTCAACTCATAGTTCGCAGGTATAAATTAATTCTTCAACTTTGTCACCATTCTATCCCACTTTATGATCTTCTCTTTTCCTCTTCTGTTTCTATCCAACTAAACTTCTTTCCACCAAATAGCAGCATGTCCTTTCAATTTAGTCTTTACAAATCTCACCTTCTCCAGATCTTCAATTTCTTCATATTCAAAGTATTCTTCTAGGTCATTTATCCAATCAATCAATTTCTCCAGATTCAAATTACCAGTGTAATTTGGTATATCCACTCTAGTTCTATTCCCAATCTTTGAAATAGCTCTCAACATCTTCACTTGATCTAATTCTTCTTCTTCTTCTTTTAGGGTTTCTTCATTTTGATCAACGGATTGAAATTATTCATCATCACTTTCAACATTAGGTCGAGATCTTAATTCTTTTCTTCGATCTTCTTCAACAGCATCCAATTGAACTCGCTTTACTTTCGTCATCTCCATCATATCATCCATTCTTCTTTCCAGCCATAGTACCAATAGCAGGTATTCTCCTTGGCGGCATCTCTTCCTAGGATCAAGTGTAACTACCTCAAATTTGGTGATCGGGCTACAAGGTGACAATTGCCTCACAATCAACAATCAATTGACAACACAAGTAGTCTGCCTCAAGTTTGACGATCTATTCATGACAAGATCTTTCGAAATGCCTTCATCAACTTCGCTCCCAATGGATTCAAACTTCGCTCTGATACCACTTGGTGCAGTCACAGTTAGGAGGGTCCACAAAGTGAACTATCTAGACCGTGCATAAAGAGTAAACACAATGGAAGCAACTTAGATATAGGATACAAATGTAGATTCAGATGTTTAGTATATCATAGATTCAAAATGAAGATGTGCCAACAACATGCGGGCTTACAAATTAGGGCTCACAATCCTAATTACAGAATAGAAGGATATGGCATTGAAGCGCCTCTTCCAAAAGAATTCAAGCTATCTAACTACTTCTAATCGTGAACTACTTTCCTATGCATCTATTACATGAATATATATCCTCTCTGGATCACAAGAATCCTTCACGTCGACCAAGAAAGATTACAAACTCCAATGAAAGAGATGTAATGTGTAGTAGCAACTAGGTCGGCCTAGAACATATGGAAATCCTCCGCAAATGAATGAAACAAGGTGCAGACCTCAAGGAAGGTCTATATGATCATAACGTGTCGTGTGATATGCTTTAATTTGCTCTGTAAGTCACGAAAGTGTTCCGCAAGTCTTCACCTTCAACTGGTTGTCTGCAACTATCCAAATGCTCTGTTATGAGAAAACAATCAATCTTTTGATAGCGATATCTTTCTGGAAACTAATCCAAATGATTTGAATTTTGGATATGATGTGCATGATGATGTCTAGATGCTAAGTCCATCTCTGCAAGGTTTGAAATGAAACTGCGGCAGAATGCGAACCAAAATACAAAAACTACTACTAACTTAACTGAGTGTACTAAACTGTAAAATGAAAGAAAACAAAATAAAATGCAAATGTTTTTGGTTGATGCAAGATTTCTCTTGAACTAGGGATGCTCTTGCATCAGGGCATTATCACTTTTTCTTATGATGCTCCTCTTGCATATTCTCTTGATGACACTACTCCATTGGTAGATGAGGCCAAGCATGCTATAATTCCTAAGGCCTCCCCTATACCCCCTACATCCCCTATTTCTATGAATGTTGATACACTTCTCCTTGATGATATGTTGTTTCAGTCCATTGTTGACATTCCTCTTATAACTTCTATATTCACTCATGCTACAAATCTACCTATGGAGAACTCTCTTCATTCACTTAGGGAGATAGACTTGGATGAGTCATCTAATCACTTCACCTTCATTGTTGGTTGATTCTACCATCATTCTATTGTGTTAATACCTATTATGTGGCACACGTGGCTTTCTTTCTTTGTTTGTTGTCATTCATGGTGGTATAATTTTAGGAGCAACCAACTTTTCTTTTCTCGGGTAACAACACAACCTTCTTCATCTTTGTTGTCCTCACCCATACTCTGGGGGCGTGGACAACTTGTTTTGAAATCAAATGCCCTACATGCATCCTTCCTAGGGACATTCTTGTTTCTTTATTCCCTTTCATGTATCTTAAAATCAATTGCATACACTTCTTCTATGCAATTATTTTAGGGGGGCATACTCACATTTTGGCACACTCCCTATAGTATTAGTCCTTGAATCATGCATTTTCTTTTCATGACTCCTAGTGAAAAACTAAGCTAGACCTCGATTCATGCCATTCTTCTTAACAACTTTCCTTTCTCTTCATTCTCTCCTCATGAACCATAGCAATAAAGCAAGCTAGATATTGAGTCATATATTGTCTTTCATATTGATTGCCTCCCTTTCTCTTTGTATGCATTAGTTTATTCTCTTTGAAGAAGTGATTGGATCATTACATTCTTCTCACCATATAAGAATTCCTCTATTTTTCATCTCTTTTGTTTTCATTAAATTTTTGGGACGATGCAAAGTATTGAGACAATTTTCACGTCTATGTTTCTTTCATGTTGACCCAATTTTATCTTTGTTTGTTTACTATGTTCCTTCTTCCCATGTGTTGTTCATGTATTGTTTCTTTCTTTCTGACATGTACAATGCAATCTTGTGTGTTTCTAACACATCTATGTTGCATGCTTTATGTTATTCATACTTCCATATACATGTTTGTGATCCTTTGACACAGTGGTTTTGTAGGTTTATGCTTTCTAACACTATTGTCTTGCAGGTATTTGTTGGCTAACATATTTGTTTTGCAGGTTCTCAGCCTAGAGACATGATTCATTCACTTGAATATTTTTTTACATCCTCTACAATATCCTTTCATGATGTTATTTACTTTCAACATTTCATTTTTGTACTTTATCATAGCTTATCGCCTAGTGTCATCAACTTGCTAAAGTGGGGGCAAAATGTAATGTCAAAAATTACATACCCTTGCAATTTCATACTATGTTTTGTACTAATTTTAGTGTCCATTCCCTTATCATATTTTAAGGATCATTTCAACCTATTATTGGTCTTTTCCTTCACTAGATTGCTAAATTTCTTCATCACATTATGATTCTTCTTGCTGACTTGAGACCATGTGCTAAATTTTGAGTGATTTCTCTAGGACACTAGCACAACACATGGACATTTGTGGATGCGCTAGTGTCTTGGGAATTCACAAAATTTAAAATGTTGGTTTCCCACCTAGCTACCTATTGTTACCGACTGTAATGCCCATCTACTAAAAAACACTCCCTGCACTTGAATCCAGCCTCTAGCTTCCCCACAAGCCTTATGAAAAAATAATTTTTGAATCTCTATAAGGCTATCTCATTCTATTCTCTCAAGCAACGTGAAATTCTTAGAATACAATCTCTCTTTCTTAGCTTCTATTAACTCCATGCTGCTACAACTCCACCATTATTAAATCTCTCAAGGATTCATGTTGTTGCACTTTGGTTGACTCCTTCAAAGAGCTCACCTCTTTCCTTCTACATCATGTGCTGGTAATATTGTTCATGCTTTTATTTTGAGTAATATTACTACACTCTTTCTATTGCAACTCTATTCTCTATTGACAAGTCTCTTGGTGTCCATCACCACCCTTTATCCTATCATACACACACTAGGGTATCCTTCCTCGTAGACTAAGCATTAATACTTATAGATTTAGTTTATTTCCATTGCTCTTAATTCCTAGATACACATAGGATAGGAGCACTTTCTAATCTCTTAACCATTGGATATTTGTGGAGCTTGAAAGACTAACATAGGGGCTTGACCACTCTTGGCAAGCCCCTAAACAACCCTAGCATTTTCTCTTATTTTAGTTATAGGTATTTTAGGAGGCATTCAACCGCACAGAGATTTTCTAGTGTCTTCCCCTTTGCTTGTCATTTCTATCTTTCATAAATGATATACATAGATCCTGTCATTTCTTTATTTGTTCATCATCTAGTATCCCTGGATCACTATTCTAGTTGTTCTTATTTTCTATTGTGCAGTTAGGTATAGATTTCAAGAAAAAAAAGATATTTTACCAAAGTTTTCTATTGCAATGTTTGTACAAATGATAGCACGTAACACAAGTGTCCTTGGTAGTGACTTCTAGATTTTAGTTATAGGTTCCTTTCTTTCTACTATTAAGAATTTTGAATTTAGTTTGTCGATTCTATATTTTAGTTTCTTGTAAATTAGCACATTTCAACCCCAACTCTCTCATTTAATGTAATATAGGATTAGAAGTTAAAGGTAACACTTTTTCTATATTACACCGATTACTTTGAGTGTTTGTAGTGCACTTGTGCCATTCAATGCATTTAGGGAGATAGCAGTACATTCTTTTTCCTTGGAACTATCATGCTCAAGTTCCACATTTGGTTCTCTTGTAGCTATTTATCCCTCTTCTTCAACCTCATTCTTAATAATCATTAGTATTTTATCACTATTAACACACTTATGACCCCTAGACCATTTGCTATCACAATGTTAGCTTAGACCCTTTTCTCCTTTCTCTGTTAGAGTTGGCTATGATTGGAGCCACCCAAGATCTAAGACTTCATGAAAGCACAAGAGAAATCAAATGAGAGAATAATGTTATTCTATTAATGAATGCAAAAGATTGTTATTACAATGTACATGATATGCCTTGCTTATAAAGACAAGGTGAGAGCAAGAAAGGTGGAGTGAAAGGTGGAGTGGAAAGAGGAGATATTCCTACAACATGTGTCAATTAGAGGATGGTAACTAATTGCACATGTGGAGGATAATACAACTCACTCCAACTATCAATAACTCAACACATAACTAGACTCAACTAGACACAACTAGAAGACTCACTAAGTCAACTTAACATGTGTGAATTATGTGTGATGTGTGAATATTATTTAACTAATAAATAGTTAAATAATGTGAATTATCCACACAAGGGTAAACCGGTTAGGTGATAACCCTGTTCACACCAACACCCCCCTTTAAGTGCAACTTAGGGAGAAGCTGACTAAATCAAGATGAAATGATGGATGGGTCCCAGCTACTAGGCCATGTTAGGTACCCATGTACAACAAATCTCAAGTGGAGAAAAGGAGAAAACCTCATGGGAAAAAACTCCTCTCCAAAAGTGAGAACGCATGAAACAATGAAAGTGAAAGAAGTGATAATAGGATAACTCAACATGACCCCCCAAGGATAACTTCTATCACGTATATACAATCAAATACCCCCCATAGGAGAGCGAGTGTGAGACTATAAGTCCCCCCCATAATGAAGTAGCCCCCGTGCCGATGGTGAATGCCTGAAGATGAACACTGGAAAGTGTCCTGTACCTACAAATAACATTTCTCCCCTTAGGCAGAAAGTAGTCCAAAGGCTGATGTCAAAGAAACTCCATCTCATGGTATGAGGGAAAAAGCCTCATGATGGATGCTATCTCTAAAAACTACTCAAATTTCCACATGTCAGAATCAAGGAATGCCACAATGCAATGAGGTGTGTCCAATCCAAAATCCTGGGTAGACTCATGAAGAACAATCTCCAAAGACGAAGTAGATGGGATAACAGTTGTGTTGTAACTGTCATTAAAGAGGAGAGATATCCCCTCGAGAGTGTCCTCCAAATCTGCAATATGAGACTCACAAAACAAGTCTGATATACCTGCCAAGAAAGTATTCCACAAAGTTGTGTCTAACAAACCTGAATGATCCTGCTCAATTGAAGTAGATGAAACCATGTTGATGTCGATCTTTGAAGAAGCAGCAGGTTGAGGTGATGAAAGCTCAGCACTAGTCTCATGAACCAAAGTGGGTGAAAGAACACCAAGGTTCAAGTGACCAAACTTCTCCTTGGAAACATGATTCACACTTGATGCAGGAGTGTGAATATCCATCAATGGATCTACATCATCAGAAGAAACAAAATGGGAGAATGTATACAAGCAAGATGCATGATCAGCCATCCCAACAACAATGATATCTCTGCTCTCCAAGTCCTATATGATCACAGAATCAGGAGTGAACTCAACTGTCTTCCCTGTACCATAATGAGTAATCTGGTAGATGGAAAGGAGATTGGTTGACAAGGAAGGTACACACAACACATTATTGAATGTATTCTCTCCAACATCAATTGTCCCTTTACCAGTTGCATGCATGTATGTATTGTTACTCATCAAAATAGGTGGCGAAGTATATGACTCAAATGAAGAGAACATCCCTTGTGAAGATGCCATATGATGAGAAGCGCTTGAATCAAGAAGCCATCTCTCTGATTGAATACTTGTAGAAGCAAAGATTGTCTGTCCTTTTCCTTTGATTGTCCCATTAGCAATGCCTGTTGTCCAAATATGTGTAGATGATGATGGTGTCGAAGAATAGGATGGACTAGGTGATGATGATGGCATTTGGATATTATCCTTTTGAATAAGGTGAGTCAACTCATCAATTTTCTTCTCATAACACTTATGCTCATCATGTCCTAGTTTCTTGCAATATGCACACTTTGGTCTCTCCTTCTTAGATGATTCCTCCTTGGGAGAGGATGAGGACTTAGGTAATTTGGTTGATTCCTTTTCTTGCTCATTGTTCTTGAAATCCTTAGTTTTATGTTTCTTGTGTTTGCTAGTTGAAGCCTTTTGTTCCTTTGTACTTGACTAGCAAGAAGTGCTTGAGGTTTAGGAGACTTCAATTTGCCCATGTGTACTATCTTAGCTTGCTCGCTTGGAGTGATGTAGCAAACTCATCAAGTGAAGGCATTGTGAAAGTTTTCCCAAGTGTATCCATTGTAGCATAAAAGGTGGAAACAAAAACTGAATAGTCAGGACCAAGCTTGGAAAGGGTTGAAAGAATCAATTGAGTGTCCTCTTTCTCAATTCCACATTGTTTGAGCTGAAGTGACTTTAGTTTTGTGAAGAAGTCTTGGATGCTTGCAAAATCGGTTGGATTCAAACCAATGAGTTCATTCTTCAATTTGAAACCTCTCATAGTATCTTGCTTACCAAAAAGATTCTCTAAGGTAGTCCACACTTGATTGGGTGTAGTACAAGATTCAATATGAAAAAGAAGATCAGGAGAGATAGACAAGCATAATGTTCCATAGGCTTGATCACATCTATTATACCACTTTCTCTTTTCTGCAGCTGTTGTTGGTTCAATTTCTGTACCCATTGTTACTCTATGAATTTTCAAACTTCTTAAATGAATCTCTATTTTAGTTTTCCACTCATGATAGTTATATGGTGTGAGTAGAGGAAGTTTGTTTGAATCCATGATGCAAGAGTACAAAAAAGAACACAAGTACACCACCCTGTTACTCAATCAAAGAGATCACCCCCCCCCCAAAAAAAAAAATGATTGTGGCACTTTATACTTAGTGCGATTTACAATTGTCCTCAAGGAACCAAATTTGCGAGTTACTGATACCATGTTAGAGTTGGCTATGATTGGAGCCACCCAGGATCTAGGACTTCATGAAAGCACAAGAGAGATCAAATGAGAGAATAATGATATTCTATCAATGAATGCAAAAGATTTTTTATTACAATGTACATGATATGTCTTGCTTATAAAGACAAGGTGAGAGCTAGAAAGGTGGAGTGGAAAGTGGAGATATTCCTACAACATGTGTCAATTAGAGGATGATAACTAATTGCACATGCGGAGGATAAGACAACTCACTCCAACTATCAATAACTCAACACACAACTAGACTCAACTAGACACGACTAGAAGACTCACTAAGTCAACTTAACATGTATGAATTATGTGTGATGTGTGAATATTATTTAACTAATAAATAGTTAAATAATGTGAATTATCCACACAAGGGTAAACCGGTTAGGTGATAACCCTATTCACACCAACATTCTCTACCTCTTTCGTTAAGAGAGAGCTTATTAATTTGTCTTGGGTTAAATAAGTTGTCCTCATTTCTATTAACAAAATTATTTCTATCTCTTAATCCTATGGTTTGACCTTGTGTGGAACTTTTGGTGGTGGAGTTTCATGGCTCAATATGCAGTTGTTGTTGCATAGATTTCCTAACTATACAAAGTTCCAACAAATGAACATCATGCTTAATTTGGTCACTAAGTCCATTGATGTAGACTTGTAGCCTCTAATAAGGTGCCATCTCATGAGCTCGAATTGTCAATCTCATATGAGCAACATTATATTTAGCTATAGACCTTAGTTATTTTAAATTTGTTAGTTGGGTAACATAGTTTCCCTTTCATGTTTCTCATAGAGGGTTGCTAATTCATTACTAAATTCTTTCCAACTAAGCATGTTCCCCTACTTGTCACTCATTCTCCATTGATTCCATTGATAAGGTTTTGATTATAAATGTAGTGAGGCTATTCCAACCATTACCTTGTATGGTATATTGTGAAGTTTAAAGCATTTCTCCATGAGACTTATCCATGAAGCTACATTAGTGCCATCAAACTTAGGGATATCTATTTTGGGTAGGTTCAATTTTGGACCTTGAAAAAGTTGTTCTATCCCTTGATTTTGTTTGTTAAGGTTGTACTTGCTTGGGTGGTTTTGTTGGGGCTTGAATTCATATAATAGTGCTTGTGTAAACCTATCTAAACCTTTATTTAAAGGTGATTCAAATGGGGTATACAAATTATCCTTAATAAAATGTACCATTGTTTCACATCCTAGAGGAATTTTCCCCTCAATTTTAGGTGGTCGAGAATAAAGGTCATTGGATTCAATTTTTGTAGAAAAATCTTTGTATCCTAAAGATGACATGGCTTCTAGTGTGTTTGTTATTTGAAGTCTATTTTTTTTCTAATTGGGAAAGGGAGGAAAATATCATGTGCAAGTTGTAACCATCAAAATTTAAAACATCAGTTAAACAAAATCTAATGTTCATCTTTTGACCAAACCTTGACCCCTAAATTATGGAATTTTTTTAATCTAATAAGAAATTATAAAGAACTAACCCTATCTAATTTTTCAAGAGCTTTCCAAAAATGTTAAAAAAATATAAAAATTCTAAAAATTGTGGCTTGTAGAGTAGAATAATAAAATATCTTTGCCTAAGTTTGACCAATAAATTATGGAATGTATTTTGTCTTCAATAATAAATTACAAAGAACTGACCCAACCTAATTTTTCACAAGCTTTCTAAAAATGTAAAAATATATTTTTTGAAAATTGTGGCCCACAGAGTAATTAATGGGAAAAAATAAAATTAAAATAACTTGCAAAAAAATGATCACTTAAAATTAAATTGTACTCGAACCTTCTTTGGTTATATACCTCAAAACCTAGAAACAATTAGGTCCAAATTCACAATGATTTGTAATTTATGATGAAAACCAAATCTTGGCCCAAATTGTAGCTCTAATACCACTTGTTATGATATTTCTTGGAAATAAATGCAAAAACAAGCAAAATAGTAGACGAGTTTAAGGGGGTGACCTCCAATAATTAGAAAACAATATATGAATTTAGTATTCAAAATTATAATGGTTTTGGAGAGTATTTCTCTTCTTTATTTATATGCATAACTATGTAGGGATACACCCCTTCATCCTAACTAAGTTAGCCTAAGGAATAACTAAAACTAATCAATGAAACTATTAAGGTTAAGCATGCCACAAGTGTCTATCCTTATTATAATTAGGAATATAGAATATTAGGATCATAACACTAATTGATTCTAGAGTTAACCCTTAGAAGGATTCCTCATCTGTAGATGGTCTTGTCAAACCCAGTCAAGCTACCAATAAAGGAAAATAGATTTTTTTGAAGAGCCTGCTAATAGTTCCCCCGCTCCTCTAGTCTCTGATTGTGACACTCCCTCAAAGTCCACCTCAGTTGTGGAGAATGTTAATGTGGTAAAGCCCCGACAAGTTATCAATAAAGCTAGGAAGATTATCTTCAAAGGCCCCTTTTATAGTGGTCAGATTGATATGTGTTATGCCTTGTATATGCACCCCATCTTTTTGTATGGCAAATGGGACCCCCCTTTTTTGTTTTTTGTTTTTTTTCATCTTTTTGTATTATGATCCTTGTCTTTTGTCATTTTTTCTTTTTTGGATCCCATTGGGATCTTTATTTTGTGTTTTGTTTGTTTTGAGGACTTTTCCCTTTCTTTCCGTGTCTTTTGAAGTTTTTGAGTTTTTCATGGACCTTGGAATTGTTAGTGTGAAAAGTGACATTATCTATCTAGTTAGCTTTTAGCATGTCTAGGAGATTTCTATTCACACTAGCTTAAATTTACTTAGCTATTTTGGACTTTGTCTCACCTCATGTGGTGAAGACATGTGTACTAACATTTGTGAGACACCTATTTCATGCAAACTTGCCACTTGCTCAAACATGTGTCACTTGAGCAAGACAAGTGTTGCACTTATGAAGGGTTACTTAGTCTTTCTATTCGACCTTCTCACCTCATGCTTTTCTATTTAAGCAAGACTTCTATGTACATTTAATTCATCTTTTGGCAATATCAATAGGTTTATTGTGTGCAAATAGCTTGTGGTTGTATTCTTGTTTGTTGATCTTGGCTAACCCCAACATGGTATCAGAGACATGCTAGCAAAATCCTTCCCTTTATAGCAAATCCCACACCTATCCTAGTTAAGAGGTCCTTTTAGAGCCAAACAAACATCGCCATTGAGTCCAGAAGGCCTGAGATAGTCAAAATAGCTTGTCGTTTTGTCAAAATTGACACAGGCAAAATTTTGCAAAATTTTTAGGTCTCCTACCTCGTATCGTATGATGGTACAACTATACATATTTGTATAGAAATTTTTGTGTGAAAATACATTTTTTTTTGCAAATCGAAGATTTGCAAAGGTTTGATCCTGTTTTTGGCAATCTTGGTCGATTTCAGGTGATTTTTTTGTGTTTTTTGGCAAATATTTACTTGGTTCATCACCATTAGAAGAATTTAGCGATTTTTATTTGGGGGTTTCACTTTTCATCACCATTTGAAGGCATTCTAGGTCACAGGTTGTTATTGGTGGTCAATTTGCCTCCATAAGGGTTGCGACATTTTCACACTTCTGGTTTGCATTTTGATTGGGGTTTATTATTTTTTGGTCGCCAATACTCTTGATCGTAGTTTTACTCATGAGATGCAGGCCAATCTGGGTGAAAGAGGCATCGATGCCTCTGATCTCTCACCATTGAATTTGTTTGAAGGTTTTCCTTTTGATTCTGATGAGGCCACATATTTATCCTTGAAGGCTGATGTTTAAGAGATTTATAGAGTTGTTGTTTTGGACGCCATCAAGCGTGGAGGTCGTGGTTTTCCTCTTTCTGCAGAGTAGTTTCCATTTCCAACATGAATTTTTCACTTTGGTTGTGGTTTCACACACCTGCAGGGTCATCGCCTTCCATCCATAAGTTAGCATTTCAAGCTACACTGCAATCAAGCATGCCATAAGTAGATTTACTAGGCAGATCATTGATCGCCTATTGAAGGAGGTCGAGTTTCCAAACAACCTCCAACTTTGGCCATCTCATCACTAGAGTTCAACCTCTACAAACCACCTTCTAACAACATGGTTGTGGTTTCCTCTTTGAAGTCAATCTCTATGCATAAAATGCCCTAATGTTAATAACATTTATTGTTACCAGGTTTAATGCTAGCATCTCACATTTTCAGTAAACTTTTATGTTAGCAATAAACATTTAATGTTAAGTTTAATCTCACATAAGATGTTAGGGGTTTCATTAACATTTAATGTTGTCCCATAAACATTTAGGAGATCGACTTTGTGACTTTCAACAGTTCACATTTAATGTTGAGTATTGTGAGATTCCTACTAGCAATAAGTGTTACATGGTAACATGGTAAAAATAACAGGAAATGTAACCTCTAGGTATTAAAATAGATTGCCAACAACAAATGCTAATCCTTAGAGATTAGTTGCTTGCAACAAAGCCAACTTTTTATGCCAAACAGAGACCACCAAATGCTCACAACTTGCCAAAGGAGGACCTTTTTTTCATTTTGCCATAACTTTCGCCCACGGAGATGAAATTTGATATTCTTATAGTCGACAGGAAGTTGATTCTGATGCTAACAAAGCAGTGTAGAGATGATTTGAAAATAATGTCATTTTAACACATTTAATACCCTTCCTTTGTACAATAAGATTGATAACCACTAAAATTATTGTCATTTTTTTATTGGCAACTCGAAATCGAGTGTCACTTTTTTGAAAGTGAATAATTTCTCCAAGTTGATCTATTGGAAATGATTTTGCACTATCATTATAAAGTACCCTTTTCATTCCATTTAGACTTGCTTATGCACTGCAACTATAAAGTGCCACAAAATTCAGGGGGATAAAAATATTGTATTATGAGGGTACATTGAGTTGTGTCAAGAACACTTTTGAGTTGTATCAAGAGCAATTCTATTGTCTTGTGTCAAGAACGTTTCCATAGAGTTGTGTCAAGAACACTTCCATTGCTCCTTCAACCATTTTGTATATTGAGTTGTGTCCAGAACACTTCCGCATCACCTCCTCCACCACTTGTTACTACATGTGAATCCAGAGTTGATTCCTTGAGAACTTCGAGAGATTCATTGCCACAAAACATTGATATCAATTTCTTTGCTCCTACAAAGTTCAAAGAGGCTTCACAAAAGGCTTCCAGAGATTCTTCATAGCAAAACTTCACATGGGATTTGGATTGCAGCCACATGGCATGCAATTGACATTCCACACATGGATCTTGCAAAGATTGCAGGACTATCACCTTCAGGTATTTTGTACAGTGTCTAGTACACCTTCTCTATTTTCTCTCCTATGGGGGGAACATTTATTGTACATTAATGACATAAGTAGTCCTTGGGGGGTCATGTTGAATCCTCCTTCTATCCTCTTCTTATTCACTTGTAAAATTTTATCATTTCTCTTTTGGAGAGGGGTTTTTTCCCACAGGGTTTTCTCCTTTACCTCGTTTATGAGAAAATTATTTGTGCATGAGTACCTAACATTACCTAGTAGCCGAGACCCATCATTGTTTCATTACTCCTTAAGTTGCACTTAAGGGGGGGTGTTAGTGTGAAAAGTAACATTATCTATCTAAATTAAGCTTTTAACATGTGTAGGAGATTTCTATTCACACTAGCTTAAGTTTACTTAACTATTTTGGACTTTTTCTCACTTCATGTGGTGAAGAATTGTGTACTCACCTTTGTGAGACACCTATTTCATGCAAACTTACCACTTGCTCAAACATGTGTCACTTGAGAAAGACAAGTGTTGCACCTATGAAGGGTTACTCAGTCATTATGTTTGACCTTCTCACCTCCTCATGATTGCCTATTCAAGCAAGACTTATATGTACATTTCATTCATCTTTTGACAATATCAATAGGTTTATTGTGGGCAAATAGCTCGTGGTTGTATTCTTGCTTACTGATCTTGCCTAATCCCAACAGGAACCTACCCCAGGTTCTTTGAAAACCTTTCCCCCACTTGTTTTATTAGAAGTTCAGACTTTCAAGTTTTTCATGGATGTTGGAACTTAGTTCCAAGTCCCCATGTTTTATTTCTTCCCACAACCTCTTTGTTTTTGTTTCTTTTTTCATACATTCAGAAGTCTAGGGAACCTAGGAACCCATGAACTTGGTTACAATGTTTGTAGTTCCTCCCGACTCCGGATTCTTGCCTGACCTAAAATCATTAATGGTACACATATGGGGTTGTTGACCCCTATATATTTGATCTTCAACTCTTTTATTTCACTTTTTATTTGAATTTTTGTTTTCTTGAAGCTCTGAGTGAACATAAAAAGGTAATCTTGCACTCTTACCTTGTATTTACATCAATTTTTGTGTTCTAAAGTAAATTCAAGTCATGGGACTTGTGAAGGTCATGGAAATGTTCTTCTCCTATGTCACTCAAACTCCTTGTACGATTTATAGGCTGGATTCTTTTTCCTCTCATTTTTTGGTCATCTTTTCTTGTTTTGATCTTTGTTTTCCCTTTTCTTGGTTTTAGTTTTATCTTTGTTTTGTTTTCACATGGTATTGTCGTGTGTTTAATTTGGATCTTCATTTTTTCCCTTCTATTCTAGGGTTTAGGTGTTAAATAAATTAGGGATGTGTTCCTTAGGTATTTTTTAGGTGAATCTATAGGTGATTTTTGGTCATATTTCATGCTTTTTTTAGTTGCGAGGTTTATTTCTAGAGTTGAACCTTCAAATGTTCCTTGGTCCTATTAAACTTCTAGTCCTATGAACTTGTGCCCTGGTTCTTTGTTATCCACACCTTTTTTCAAATTCTTAAGTGCTTTGGGATTTGGGCTTTCGTCAAGACCCTAGATCTTAAAATACAAATCCTAAGATTCCTTTAAATCCTAAAACTTGGCATGGAATGTAGAAATCTTAAATGTCTCAGACTTTTGGGGTTTTTAGGGAACCAAGTTCCAAGTCTCGAGACCTTAAGATCTTCCACCACTTGGAGTCCTATAGAAAAGAGGTCAATCTTAAGGCATTAATTGTAGGAAAAAGGAAGAGAGAACAAGGTAAAGTTGTAGCTATGTAGCTTTAAAATGTTTTCAAATATGAAATTAATAGCATGTGTAAATCTGAAAATTACTTTCAATTTAGATGTTATAGTATTTCTCCAATTTTAAACAATATAGTAGAAGAAAATAGCTTGCAAGAAGAAGACAATTATTTACATGGAGAAACCCTTTTGGTAAAAAAACTCCACACCAAATGTGTTTATGTCTGTGTTAAATCTCTTGTGAAAGATTACATTCAATACTAAAATTTCTCTGATCCTTGATGCACATTTGAAGCTTCTTCAATCTTCAAACCTATAAAAACTTCAAAAAACTTCTTGCTTTTTCTTCTAAGTCTTTTACAATCAACTCTCTGGAAAATGTATGGGGATTTTTTTAATTAATACAAAAGCTTCTTAATTGGAAAGCTTGAAACTCAAATTACAATCAATTGTAATTGATAACATGAGAACAAATCCTCATGCAAAATCCAAGCGGTCCAAATAGAGAAGACATAAGTCAAACTAAGTCAAGCTTCTTGTTAACTGCTTGTCCTGGATGTGGCGCCCAAGTTTACCCAAGTAAACTTAGCCAACATCAAATACATTTCCAAATAAAAGCAACAACTGAAAGTCCTGAGATTGGGCATCCAAGTTTACCCAATCTCTTTTAGTCAACAAAAGTGATAAACACACCAATCTCATGCAAACAACATGCAAGATTGATGTCCCAAATGTTATTCTGAATTACCTTGTTCTGTACATGTAAGTGACATGAAAACACTATTGATTATCAAAAACAGAAAGGGGGGGTGAATTAGTGTTCTAAAAATCTTTTCATGCACATTAACTTTCAGCCATTTCCCAAAATTAATTAAACAAAAACATAATATGCATATGAATAGCAACCATGAAACCATGGCACATGAACACCGAGATTTTTACATGGAAAACCCAAGAAGGGGAAAACCACATAAAGGATTAGCTCTCATATATATATATTGCAATCTCTACAGAAATGATGTTTAGGCTTGGTCACTCCACGGGCCTAACATACTGGCTCACTGCCATGAAGTACAAATTTAAAATTTTATGTATTTTTCTGCATATTTACAAGTACAATCTTCATCTTAATATTACATATATTTGAGGATGTCATTGAATATGCTTTTAATCTGTGCCCACTCAATGTCCCAACCTTTCTGAGCATTGTCCAAAATTTGAATGTGTCCACTGTAGAGAAAAGCTAAAGCTTCTGCCTTTTTGAGATCATAAGGTGTGTCTGTTTGTATAGCTATCGTAGCCTCTGCAACAAGATTTGTCATTGAGTCTAATTTAGGGCAGACTAGTCTTCTTAGTTGTCCCATTTTGCTTTTTATTTGATATTTTTGATTTGTCAAGTCAGTCAGATCATTGTGAACGCTAATGATTTATGTTTCTTTATTTCTAACTGATTGTATTACTGGATCAAATTTGGTAGAGATGTCCATCAATTTATGTTCCAGCTCTTTGATCTGTTCTTCAATCTCTTGAGCAACTTTTGGCTAGGATAGACAAAATTTGTACACATCTCCAGCTTCCTTTACAACTCTTTGAGTGTTAGCTATTGAATTTTCTAACACAATTTTATCATTGGCTATCATTGTCTTTAATTCTTCCAATCTTTTTCCCTCAAATTCCTGCCTTACTTTTGTTTCTGCAGATTTTTCAAAAGATTCAAACTAATTACTTACTGAATTTATCAATCCCTTCAAGTGTCTTGTTGGGGGCATGGATGAATCCCTCTTGTGGGTGGGTAGTAGCTTCTCCAAAATCCCAGATGCTTCATCAATCAGTTCACTATCCTCAATATGTGATTTCAACATCTCTTCTTGGGCCTTTCCTTGGACATTTGAAACCCACTTAAATTTCTGTGTTGGAGACATTATGTCCAGGTTTATTGGGCCATGTAGAAATTCTAGTTCATCCAAATTTTGTTTCTTTTTCTCTAGCACTTCTTTTACTAATGTGGCATTGTCTCTTGGCATAGCAGGCACTTCTTCTTTCTGATTTTGTTCCAGATCATCTAAATCCGTATTCTTATTGGTTTCCCCTGCTTGTTCAGGTGGAGGATTTGCTAATTCTTCCTCAGTTTTCCTTTTGTCAGTATTATCCTCAGTCTGTTGTGTCGGAGAGGTTCTTACTTGAGAGTCATCAGTAGGTTCTTCTTTCTCCTCAAACATTCTGCCATCTATATCTGGTTCTTGACCCAAATTTGTTTTTGGAGCGGATGAATTGACAGGAATATTAGTTTCTTCATTGACACTTGCAATGGGAAGATTGTGTTGTTTCAAAGCTTTCAAGATAATTTCTTCTGATTCTTCTACCACTTTATCAATATCACCCAACATTAACAAATTCATTTTTGTTTTAGTTCTAAACTGATCCTTGGTCTCCTTTGAGATCAGATTTTCTTCCTCTACAGTGATTTCCGGACAAAGTCTAGTCAACACATGTTTTCTCAGCTCAATGTCTTTAGCTCTGGCATTCTCTTTTCTAATGCTCAAGATATTAGCTAGACTTTCTGGGAGATCAGAGATGATCTCAATGAGGGATTTGCTAAAAGTGTTGAGATAATTTACAGTGACTTCCTCCAGACTCCTTTTGTCATCATCACTAAATTCATCATAGTGCTTAATCATAGGTTTTAGATTCCCATCTACAGTGACAACCTTTACTATATCTGCAAGTGTTGGAGGCATTTTATGTCTTTTACTGGACTTATCTTTTTTGAAGGATTTTTCTTTAGTGCTTCTGGAGGCTTTGTCAGTCTCAATTTTCATCTTTTTGATCTCTTCATTTGTCTCTGTCTCCTCTTCATCCTTTTCACTTGTACTAACATATAATCTTTTTCCCTTCATCTTCTTTCTCTTCATGTCTTTGGCTAAGGATTCTTTTGATGTTTTCTCCAGGTTCATTGAGGCTGTGGCACCAGAGGAGGTGGCAGATATTTTGGTAGTCCTCTGAGCTTTCTCAGACTTATCCTATTTCATCTGTGGTTTTTATGGAATCTGCACCGGTTTATTCTTTTGCTTTTCTTCTGCTACTTTCTCTACTTTTTCCCTCACTTCTTTGAGTTGTTCTTTAGTGATGCCATACCTTGCAACAACTTCTTCCACCTATTTTTTGACTTTTCTAGTTGATTTAGGTTTTCTGAATTCAATGTGAAGTTTTGTGGATAGCTCTTCATAAGTTCCAAACTTTTCTTCCCTCTTGTCCTTGGGTTTGCTCAACATGTATTAAGCATAGCTCTCTAATATTTGCCCATCTACTTCATACCCCATTAGCATTACCCAGACAGTCCCAGGCTCAATAGCTTCCATTAGGCATTGGTCTTTTGTAACCATGAAACAGATAGTATCTTTATATTTGTCAACAATTTTCCTAAGAATTCTTTCTCTAGCCTGCATTATGCCTTGAAATTTTTTGAAGTATCCCCATAAGGCTGTGTTTTGCTCATTAACACTTCTAATGCTATTTAGATGGTTTCTGATTTGGACAGCTACTGGTTTACTGCTTAACCAGATCAAATTCTTCATGTTTGGTAGCTCGTTCATAAAATAACAGAATAAGCAAATGACCAACGTACCATATTTGAAGGGGTAGTTCTTTCTTTCCTTTATCTTCTTCAGGTTCTCTAGTAGTTGGGCTAGCAGCAGTTCACACAAATCATAATCTGCATTCTCTTTGACCATTTGATATGCAATATAGATTGTTGTTCCTGAGACGGAATTCTCCCAGTTGGAGAAATAGATCTTGTAGCCCAAAACCATTGAGGTGAATCTTACATCATGATATGTAATATCATTGATAGTCAATGCCCTCTTGTCAAATCTTGCTCTAGTGGCCTTTGTAATAGTCTGATTCTTCACAACCTTCAACAAGGACACACCTCCGGTGGAACTTAATCCTATCACTGTCCTAATTGTATCCTTGGTGATTTTGAAGGGCTGCCCTAACCACATGAATTCATCATGAATTCGGCTCAGAATGTACCTTACCCATTCATCCTCCATAAATATAGGAAAATCCACTTACTGCATAAACTTCTTTTCCTTTAGGGTTTTGTATTCCTCTTTGAGGTCAAATTGATCATCAGTTAGATGATTGAGATATAAATCTGTCAGACAAACGCTACTGTGTTCATCTAGGGCAACATGGATATATGCCCTAACATCCTCAACATACAGGACTCCATAAGGAATACTTGAAAAAGCACCTATTTGATCTACTTCGATTGCTTTATGCGGGTGTTTCTTGAACTTGGATCAAGGGTGTTCAATAATATCTACAATTTGTGGAGTCGCCATAGCAAGAATTCAATAGATTTACAATTAGGGTTTCTATGGAAATACCTTGTTTTGCTGAGTCAGGGTTTCCTTTCTTCGAATGTTTCAAATATTGGTTGTCGTTGCTTTAGCTTCTATCTCTTTGAATTTTCGATAGCTCTGAGTGCAAAGTGATTTTGAAATCAAACAAATTCCCTTTTATCCTCCGCACAGTTTGACCTAGTCATCATAAAAACTCATTTCCAAAAAAACTGCCAAAACCTTTCACTATAGAACATAGTCAATTAGGATTGCTCCACAATATGCCGCATTGACCCTTTTTCTTCCAATTTTTCTTCTAAAAGGTGTGTCACATTATATTCCATTAAACATCTTAGTGCTTGATTCTGGCACCCACATTCTGGCTGGGGGATTGAATTTTCAACACTGCTCCCCCTGAGCCAAAGCTCTCGATTTATTTCCCAGAGGAAGTATCTACACTGGATAGTGGTGTGGATTGATCCCTGACTTCTATTACATCTTTCTTGATCCATACCTTGTTCATTTCTTTCTTGGTTTCAACCAGATCAACTTTCTCTTTTCCTTTATCATTTCTCTACTCTGCTTTCCTTTCTTTAGAATAGTGATTTCTCTTCACATTTCTGCTTCTGCAAAGTCTTGCAACATGTCCAAATTTGTTGTAATTGAAACACATCACATTCTTTTGACTTTGATTCCTTGCATTGATTGAATTGTATCTGCATTGATTTGCCATATGTCCAAATCTATTGCATGTAAAACACTTTCCATTGAATGATTGACTGTTCCTTGTAATTTGAAAGTTAGTTCTTATTGAGCTTCTACATTCATTTGATTTGTGTCCCATTTTATAGCATGCATTGCACCTAATAGAATTCTGACTTTCTTTACTTCTGCATACAACAGCTCTATGACCAATTTTATTGCAAGTAAAACATTTACCTTTGAAGGATCGCTCGTTCCTCCCACTATTGAAACTTTTCATGATTTGATTTCTACGTTCATTTGTTTTATAACCAATTTTCTTGCAATTGAAACACTGACCAAAGAATGATGGAATTTTTTGATTTATTCTACTCCTACATTGAGTAGCCTTATGACCATACTTATTGCATGGATTACAATAACCATTGAAAGATGGGTACTTTTGAGCATTTGGTTGTCTGACCAGAGTTCTTCTAGATCTTCTTCTTTGATTTCTAAACTGGGATCCTTTGTTTTGTGTTGACTCTATGTTCATTTGACTAGAGTTTGAACTTTCTCCTTTCTCAAATCCTAAACCATGTTTATCGTCAGCATTCCTTTGGCTAGCAATCATTTCATCAAGCTTTGCAGTACTTATCTTGAATTTCTCTTCAAAACTTTTGGCCTTTTCCAGATCTATTTTCAAACCTATAATTTCTTTTTCAAGTTTTGTACAATCTTCTGATCTGTTCTTCACAATCAAATTTAGATCATCTTCTGCTCTTGTTCTTTTTGTAACTTCTGCTTCCAAGTCATTTAGGGCTTTATTTGCTGATAACAATTGGTCATTGACTTCTTTGTATTTGTCTTTGAATTTCTTGACTTGCTCTTTCAGCTTTAAGATGCATTCATCGGCTTGTTGCAAGTTTTCTTTTAGATCCCTGACCTCTGCTTCAGAATTTTCAAGATCCATAAGAGCCACTTCTAGTTGATTGTATCTCCCATAATTTCCATACCTTCTTGCTGCCATGATCATACTATCCCATATCTTCCTTAAGTTGTTAAACGTTTTCCAAGGAACCTTGCTCTGATACCAATTGTTGATTGTCAGGAACACTTAGAGTGGGGGTGAATCAATGTTCTTAAAATCTTTTCATGCACATTAACTTTCAGTCGTTTCCCAAAATTAATTAAACAAAAACATAATATGTATATGAACAACAACCATGAAACCATGACACATGAACACCAAGATTTTTACGTGGAAAACCCAAGAAGGGAAAAACCATGGAGAGGATTAGCTCTCATATATATATTGCAATCTCTACAAAAATGATGTTTAGGCTTGGTCACTCCATGGGCCTAACATACTGGCTCACTACCATGAAGTACAACTAAGTTTAGCAAGCTCACTGCCTCAACCCTAAACCTAGCAAGATTACAATAAGGGTTGTTAAACCCTATTGAAGGCTCACTGCCTTGAAGATGAAAACATGCTTCCAATCATATTGCACATGAAAACTGAATACTACTCAAGGATCTACCACTATGCTAGGGTGCAATTATTTAGTAACTGAATTATGAAACCCAAGCCTTCATTGCTGCTGCTCTTCTAACTCTGCTCTTTTATTTGCATACTCGCATCACACACACACACGCACACATTCAACCGAAATTTATCACTCTTATATATTCGCATCATGATCTAATCCATAAGTAGGTTGGCATCCAAGAAGTGAAACGTGCACATAGAAAGATGTCCTTTGTCGGCTTGATCCAATGCACTGTATATTGTGCGAACCCAAATATTTTCCCAAATATTTTCATATAGGTTGGATCTAATCAGTTAATTACTTACATAGATCCTCCAAATGTTAACTTTTCTTTGCACAAAGATTTAACATACTAGTCGGCCTCTTCCTTAAGAACATGCTTAACCAATTCATGTGCTGACTTACAACTTCTACTGTAGATCACAAAACACTTCCAAAATTCTATCAAGGACTCTTTACACATTCCCAATCTTACCTTCAGAACTGCAAGGCAAGATATCATCTTGTAGAGAAATGTGAACCATCAGAACTCAGACCCTGTCTCTGTCAAACTCTGTTAAACACTATGCTAATACTTAGCAACTTGTAGCTAACCTTCTGCTGGAGTTTAGATCTCCTAACTCTGGAATAAGATACTCCATATAAGTGTTTACAACACCTCAAAACTGCATAACAAAACACTCACTTGCAGAGGAATGTGGACCACTGCACTATGCCCTGTTTACTGTTCTTGCTATACCTTTGCTTACCCAGACTTAGACAATTCTTCAAGGTGACTTCCGGAGGAGATCAGGACTTAACCTCTAAAGCATAACACTATCAGACAACTAAGAACATCATACCTGAACCGCGTTAACTGATCATTATCTGCGGAGACATACTATTTGACTTACTGTCTTCTACTCAAAATACTTTCCATACTTAGCCATTTTCTGTCAATCAGACCTAGAATCCAATATGTTCTTCCAGAGATATCTCTTCCTGTCATGGTGATAGGATCTTTGAGCCTTGTTACCATCAATGACAACATACCAGAGCATTGTCTCTTGCCAACAAACACATGATTCAACATGCAACTAATACCCATTATCTGAAACACTGAGATGTACCATCCTGTAATTTTTTTGGAGTTGGAGTGTTCTACAAGCAACCTCTCAAAACTTACATGCAACAACATGCAAGATCATATAACTGACATGAAACAACATGCAAGCACATGTAAGTCCATAGGAGCAACATGCAACAACATGCAGGCACATGCAAGTGACATGCAACAACATGCAAGCACATGCAAGTCGATAGAAGCAACATGCAACAACATACAACAACATGCAAGTCCATGCAAGTAACATGCAACAACATGCAAGTTCATATAAGTGACATGCAACAACATGCAAGTCCATATAAGCTACGTGAAACATGTAAGTCTATGCAAGTAACGTGCACGCACATGCAAGTTCATATAAGCAACATGCAAGTTCATATAAGCAACATGCAACAACATGCAAGTCCATAGGAGCAACATGCAAACACATGCAAGTGACATGCAACAACATGTAAGCACATGCAAGTGACATGCAACATGTAAGCATGTGCAAGTCCATAGAAGCAACATGCAACAACATGCAAGTTCATATAAGCGACATGCAACAACATGCAAGTCCATATAAACAACATACAACAACATGCAAGTCCATGCAAGTAACATGCAACTCTAACTTCACTGTTAACTACCACATCATATTCATGCAAATATCATGCATCTCTGAATACAAACTCCAAGTCTAAGTATAAGACACCTCCAAAAGTGAGCGCCCTTGAGTTAACTCCCACTCACTCGGAGTTGTCAAACTCTCAAAATAGACTTCAAGGAGTTGCCAACAAGTCTTCATGGACCCCACTCCAAAAGTGGACGCCCAAGTTTGACCCTATCAATTAGGAGTTGATTACAATAAGCCAAGTGATATAATTAAATAATAATTAATCTCTCAAAGTCCTTATGTGTTGGGGGACACATTCCAAGAACTTTGAAGACACATGAATTGGTTAGGATTGCAATTTAATGGAAACTTATCCCAACATTAATTGGATTTAAGGATTTTCCCAGAATTTGAAACTTTTATTGTATTTTAGGTTCCTAGGACCTCCTAGAACCTAAAAACCCACTGAAATTGAGTTATGTCTAGATAAAGTCGGGGTTCTAGAGTTTTTTGGAACTCAAAACCTTTATTCCAAGTTCATGTGCCATCTCACTTCCCAAAGTCCCATGGTGGCAAAGTGTGTCTTAATTATTTGGACTTCTAAGATTTTTCCAGACATGAGAACCAAATTCCAGGTCCATATAACCTCCTAAAACTTTGAATTCTTATAAAAAAAATAAAAAGAACATTTAATAAGTCCGGGTTCTAGAGTTTTCTTGTAATGACAAACCATTATCCCAATATCCTGAATCCTTCCACTTTCTCATATCCCATAGTTTAGTTCTCATGTTATGGTTTTCCCCGCTTCGTTAAAACTTCAAGCTCTCAGGTTTTCTTTGCACCTTTAGACTTTATTCCAAGTCCCTAAGTCCCCCCATAACTCAAAAACTTACAACTCTTCAAAAAAATTAAAGTTTGACAAATTTAATGGATTTTAATGATGTATATATACTTATTATGTATTCTTGTGATCTTGTAGGTATAAATAAATGATTGACAAGTTTGACAAGATGCTAGGAACCATGAAGTATGAGTTTCAAGGTGTTACCAAGGCATCAAAGATTGCTTCTATAGTTTAAGAAATAATAGATATATACTTAGGTCATGTTAACCTAAGGAAGTTTCAAATGGATGTTTTTGGAAATGAACCAACACTTAGGGCAAGAATCATGGCAAACTTAGGGCTAGCTCGTGTAGTAGGATTTCCTTCTTTAGTATAGAGCCTAGAACTGATCTTGGCTTGCGCACAAGTCTATCATGTTATAGATATAAATATGTATGATGCTAAGGGAAACACCATCTTGGATGTTGCACTAGGCATGATAAGACACACTTTTGATCTTCCTTGTCATGCAGAGGTGGTGAGACTAATAGAGGAACAATCTCTAACTAATTTTGAAGACAATGAAGTTGATAATACCAGGTATCTGAACATGCACTGGCTCCTCAAGGAGAGAAAATCCATTACCAAGGTTCCTAAGAACTTGAGAAGGGTTGATTTCCAATCTAAAAGTTGGTGACATGATTACTTTGTTAAATAGGGTGATGAGGAAATTGGATGCAAGAATTTACCAACATTTGATGTTTCAATTTATTAATGTCATCCTTAAGAATGAACAATTATTTGATTGGGCACAAATATCAAGTGACAAGATACATGCCCAAATGATATCTATCATGAAAGATAAGAGATTTTTTATGACTTCTTATATAGTCTACCTGTTAGCTAGGCAAGCTTATTTCCTTGGTTTGGAGACAAAATGAGTAATGAGAGAAGTAGCAGGACATAATAAAAGTTTGGGACTTCTATCCACAATTAGAACTTAAGGAAGCCCAAAAACATTAAAAGAGGTTTAATGATGCTTTTCTATTTACAATTATTAAGAAATTTTCAGGGGGTTTGAATGCTGGGCTATCTGTTGAAGCCATGAAGCCAATTTCAGGTTAGGGACACTGGTTCATCTAGTTCCAAAGCTCCACCTACACCAGAATAGATAGGTTCACAGGGTCACCATACCTTCTACTTAGGTATTGTTGTGATAAGGTAGTGTTATTGGAGTTTTCAAGGCAAATCACAGAGGTGCACAAGAAACTTACAAATAATCACAAGGTTGGGGTTTAGTTCTTGTCAGTTCTTGGTTTTTACACATGCACAACCATTAGTTGTGCAAGGGAATTAGATGAGGAATTGACTGCAATCAACTTCAAGATTTATCTAGCCAGACCTAATTAAGATCCAAAAGGAAGAATTGAAAAATTACTTGGATTTATATACAACCACGAGCATGCTTTGGAAGATTTAAGGGCAAATTGTCAAGATGACTATGATGTTAGATAAATAAGCTATTGCAAGTTGACTTCATACTAGATGAAGGTGTTCAAGATTGAAGAAGAAATTCCTTCCAAAATTTTAGATGATGGTAATGTTCTTAACCCTGTCTATGATATTCAAAAGGTATATAATGATCCATTGCCAAATATGAATTGGTCAACTAAGGAAATTTTGTCAATTGAAGAAATAAGAAAAAAATATTTTGGAGTTCAGTACCTCTTGGCTAAAACCAAAGGTTGCATATTTAGATAAGGGGGAATAAAAGAAAGAAAGAAGGAGAAGCCTCTGAAGGGACTAAGGTTTACAAGAAAAATAAGAAGGATACCAAGAAAGAAAAGACTAAGAATACATTATATGATGTAACTCTATAATAATTGCCAGAGGCCTTATTAAAGGATAAAATTCTATATGATGCAACTAATGCAAGAGTGGTCAATGGCTTGGGCATTACATCACTAATGAAAGTTCTTACCACTCAGGCTTTTCATAGGAAGCTCCTAGCTACAACTTAATCCCAAGAGCCTGATCTTCAAGAAGAGGAGGAAGGTAAATCTAATTATTCTTTAGAGAAAAATTCTTCTCCTGTACATCCACCCCCCACCAAGACACCTTCTCCACAATTTAAAAAGGAAATTGACAAGAAAACTCAAGAGGAAGTTGTGAAGATAAAAAAGGAGGTATCTGAGCAACTTCAGAAGGGTGAGAAAATTCTGCAAAGCCCTCTACCACCCATATCATACAAATACAAAAAGACTTGCCTCAATCTCCAATCATTGCCGCTGCTCATCAGAATGATGAAGCTAAAGAGGTACTCATACAAGAAAATGTGAAGGTAACTGTTGTATAAGATGAGTAGGAGAAACAAGATAAATCATCAGAAGGAGGGGAAGAGGAAATTTTTATAGAAGAAACCCATAAATAGGACCCTCAAGAAGGCAAACTTGAAGAAATTCCTAAAGAGATGCTTGGAGAGAAGAAGATAGAACCTCGAGAAGGAGAGAAAGAGGAGCTTAAGTAGGATTCACAAAAAGAAAAGGAAATAATTGAGGAAATAGAGAAGTCTAAGGAAACTCCTTAGAAAGAAGCTCAACAACAGAAGAAAGTACAACAACAAGAAGAAATGGCAAGGCAAGAAACGCCTAGAAAAGAAGCTTAGAAGAAAGAAGTGCATGAACATATTGACGACACTCTTAGGGAAGATCTTGCTTTCCCTACATGGCTCAACTTACATTGGAAAAAGAGGCAAAAGGTGGTGGTAAAGCCACTAGATATTTAAGTCATTACACTCCAAGTGGAGAGAGGAAGTCCTTCAAAGAAACCTAGAACCCTCTCCACCATAATGATAAATGACTATGGATAAAGGATTGTAGAGATTGCCACTCCCATAGTGGAGAAAGATGATAGAGATCTTACTCCTAGAGTTATCAAATATCTAGGGTTAATTTGGAAAAGCAAACTAGGGTAGAAGAGATTACTTCCTTAGGTTTTGCAGTACAAATGGTGGTCACAAGAATTGGTAATGATAAACATATCGAGAAAGTATTGAAAGGAGAATTGGAGCAAACGAAATTGTTTATCAAAGAACTTATTATTCCTCTGTCTTAGTAGGAAACCCTTCCTAATACTCCAATTTTGATAACCAAGCAAGAAGCAAATTCTTTACAGAGCATGAAGAGGACATCAAATGCTATAGATAAATGGATCAATGATTTTTTGAAAGAAGCCAATAAGGTCTTAGACAAGGGGTGTCAATTGCATGAATAGGCTAAATATTAGAAAAGGAGATTTATTCATTTGTGCAAGGCTTGAAAAATGAAGAAAATGTTTATGAGAAAAATCTCCCAAAACTGTAGGCCATGAGTAAAATGAGCTTGGGGGAATCGAAAGATGAAGGAATTCTCCAAGATGAAGATCTTGATTTTGTAAAAAATTGTATCAATATAATTGCCTTCAGGTTGGACTTAATAGATGAATAAAAGGTGAAAATACTTAAGGCACAAAAGAAGATATGTCAAGCAATGAGTAACTTTAAATATTTTGTAGCTCATGTCATAATCCATGAATTAGTGCATTCATGAGAGCAAAGACTTAACACCTCAAACATTATCAATGAAAGCCTTATGAGGAAAATGTTAGGATTAAGGTGCCATCAACCTTGTAAATCCTATGTAATTAATTACTCCTAATATTGTTTGTAAATCACCCATAAGGGATGAAAGGTTTCACCAACAATGATCTTGTTTCAACCACATGTTTATATCCGGTCCTCGACGCTAATTCATTTGCGATGAGGGTCGCAGAGGGGGTTTCCCCCATGTGAGGGGTTTGGGGGGATCATCCCCTCGACAGGGGGTTCAGGGGCCACGCGCCCCGGCAGGGACTCAAGGGCAGTGCCCCTGAAGCCAAATTTTATCATTGTAAATATGGACCATTCGTCACTATGTCACATATCTGAAAGTCGATATTATGTGGGTTTCTTGCCCTAAAAGCTGTTAGATTTCCAAAATCATCTGCAGGAAAACTTCTACAAGAGAGAGTTGCAAGAAAATATTGCAAAATCCAAATGCATGAATTAGTGCTTCACATTCCCCTTGCATTATTCAAAACTAAATACAAAGGATATACAAAACCACTGTCCAAGAATAGACAAAGTGGGAAAGAAAGCATAAAAAAACATAAAGAAAGCATGTGACACATGCCACAATGCTTTCAAGATAAAAGAAAGCCTATGACACATGTTAGAAGGCCCAAAAAAAGAATCTCCCTAATTAACTTATGTAATAGTGAAAATATATTTTTTCACCAACACCCCCCATAAGTGCAACTTAGGGAGATTACACAAGCTAAAAAGAAATAAAGAAAGATGGGTCCCACCAACAAAGGCCATGTTAGGTACCCATGAACAACAAGAATACCTCATAAGGTGGAGAAAAGGAGAAAACCACATGGGAGAAAACTCCTCTCCAAAAGAGAGAAAAAACAAGAAGGAAAGTACAAGAACATGTGATGGAAGGACACTAAGACCCCCCATGGAATGAATCCATCACAAGAGTACAATAATGAGTGCCCCCCATAAGAGAGAGCTAATAGAGAATATGAATCCCCTTCAAGAACAAGCTCTAGAACCAATGAAGAGATCTTGAAGACAGAATCCAATCCACTGCCTACAAACAACATTTCTCCCTTTCAGAAGAAACAAATCCACTGGTGAATGTAGAAGCCATTCCCACATCTTAGATGAATAGGGAATCTATATTGAAACATGTGCCTCTGAATGCAACTCAAGTGACCTCATACTGGGAAAATATGTCTTCTCCCAAACATAAATTGTCTGCCCAATTAGAGAAGAAGAACTAGGAGAGGATACGATCTGAACTACATTTGGAAACACAGAAGATGAAGGTGGTGATGTAAAGCCACCTGAGATAGCATCAAACAAGAGAGATAAACCCTCAAATGTGTCCTCCAAATCAGCAATGTGAGACTCCACAAACAGAGATGATATGTCTGCAAGATAGGAATCCGAATGAGGTGGATCTCAAAGACTGATATTGACATGCTGCAGAGAATCACTGGAAGCCAATGATGATGCAACACTGAACTCTAAAGTAGCAACATGTGATGGAGAAGCAATGATCTCATCAAGAGGAGAAGCGATCGAAGCAAGTATTTCAAAAAGATGATGTGAGAAATGAGGACACATCTCTTTCTCATGTTGATTAGTTCCACAATATCTACAATTAGATTTATGCTGATGGTAGAATCCCATCTCCTTAGATGATTACAGATCAAAACATGCAAATAGATTTATGCTGATAACAGAAGCCTATCAAAGCAAACAGAAACTTTTCCAGGAGGCAGCATGTCCAGGATATTTAACAGAAGCCATAAAATTGACAAACTGAATAAAAGATACATGGGGATGAATCTAAAAAAATTACATAGATGGCTGTGTAGATCTTGCTGATACCTTTCCAATGCCTATTCGTTTTCAAAAAATGGAGATTTTGGGCGCATGAACGGAGCTCAGAAGCCAAAAATGATGTTTTGACTTCAAACAGAAAAATAGGTTTGAAATAGAAAAATCTGGGGAAAAGACCACCATTAATGGATAGTGCTCAAAACCAGCTTTCCAATGCTTTTTTTGTTTGCCAATTTTCGAGTCCATATGCTCAAGCTATGGCCTCTAAAAGAAAACTGCCTTATTAAGCCTGCACATGAACGCGACACGGAAATCGAGGCAAAATTTGAAATTTTTTGGCATGCAAATCGACGCAACTCGAAAATCAAAATAAACTCAAAAAAATTTGGCAGCGAAATCAAGGCAGCTGTACAAAAATCTTGCACAAAAATCAAGGCGGTTGTATGATTTTTCCTACACATAAAAAACCAAAACCCCAAAAATGCCCAAAACTTTTTTTTCCAGCAAAATGTAGTGTGCCTTATATGAAAATAGGGGTCTTGACACCTTCTAAGCGCAACCGTGAGGTCTATTTTGCTCCAGGATGCACAGATTATCTGCTCATGGCTAAAACCCTCTTCGATTTGAGAAGAAACTGATAGATCTCGAGCTCTCATACCATGTTAGATTCCCAAAATCATCTGTAGGAAAACTTTTACAAGAGAGAGTTGCAAGAAAATATTGCAAAATTTAAATGCATGAATTAGTGCTTCACATTCCCCTTGCATTATCCAAATATAAATACAAAGGATATACACAACCATTGTTCAAGAATAGACAAAGTGGGAAAGAAAGCATAAAAAAAAACATAAAGAAAGCATGTGACACATGTCACAATGCTTTTCAAAAAAAAGATCTCCCTAATTAACTTATGTAATAGTGAAAATATAATTTTTCACCAACACCCCCCCATAAGTGCAACTTAGGGAGATTACACAAGCTAAAAAGAAATAAAGAAAGATGGGTCCCGCCAACAAAGGCCATGTTAGGTACCCATGAACAACAAAAATCTCTCATAAGGTGGAGAAAAGGAGAAAACCACATGGGAGAAAACTCCTCTCCAAAAGAGAGAAAAAACAAGAAGGAAAGTACAAGAACATGTGATGGAAGAAGGACACTAAGACCCCCAATGGAATGATTCCATCACAAGAGTACAATCATGAGCGCCCCCCCATAAGAGAGAGCGAATAGACATTATGAATCCCCTCCAAGAAAAAGCTCCAGAACCAATGAAGCGATTTTGAAGACAACCAATCCACTGCCTGCAAACAACATTTCTCCCTTTCAAAAGAAACAAATCCACTGGTGAATGTAGAAGCCATTCCCACATCTTAAATGAACAGGGAATCCATATTGAAACATGTGCCTCTGAATGCAACTCAAGTGACCTCATACTGGGAAAATATGTCTTCTCCCAAACATAAACTGTCTACCCAATTAGAGAAGAAGAACTAGGAGAGGATATGATCTGAACTGCATTTGGAAACACAGAAGATGAAGGTGGTGATGCAAAGCCACCTGAGATAGCATCAAACAAGAGAGATAAACCCTCAAATGTGTCCTCCAAATCAGCAATGTGAGACTCCGCAAACATAGATGATATGTCTGCAAGATAGGAATCCCAATGAGGTGGATCTAAAAGACTGATATTGACCTACTGCAGAGAATCACTGGAAGCCAATGATGATGCAACATTGAACTCTGAAGTAGCAACAAGTGACAGAGAAGCAATGATCTAATCAAGAGGAGAAGCGATCGAAGCAAGCATTTCAAAAAGATGATGTGAGAAATGATGACACATCTCTTTCTCATGTTGATTACTTCCACAATATCTACAATTAGATTTATGTTGATGGTAGAATCCCATCTCCTTAGATGATTACAGATCAAAGAATGTAAATAGATTTATGCTGATAACAGAAGCCTATCAAAGCAAACAGAGCCTTTTTCGGGAGGCAACATGTCTAGAATATCTAACAGAAGCCATAAAATTGACAAACTAAATAAAAAATACTTGGCTCTGAATCTGAAAAAATTACATAGATGGGTGTGTAGATCTTGCTGATACTTTTCCAACACCTATTCGTTTTCAAAAAACAGAGATTTTGGGCACAAGAACTAAGCGCAGAAGCCAAAAATGATGCTTTGACTTCAAATAACAAAAACAAGTTTCAAACAGAATAACCTGGAGAAAAGACCATCATTACTGGATAATTTTTAGAACCAGCTTTCCAACGCTTTTTCATTTGCCAATTTTTGAGTCCGTATGCTCAAGTTATGGCCTCTAGAAGAAAACTGTCGTATTAGGCCTGCACATGAATGCGACACGAAAATCGAGGCAAATTTGATAATTTTTGGCACGCAAATCGAGGCAACTCAAAAATTAAAATAAGCTCAAAAATTTTGGCACAGAAATCGAGGCAGCTATACAATAAGCTGGCACGAAAATTGAGGCGGTCGTATAGATTTTCACATAAAAAACTAAAACCCTAAAAAATGCCCAAAACTTTTTTTTCAGCAAAATATAAAGTGCCTTATATGAAAATAAGGGTTTTGACACCTTCTGAGTGCAACTTTGAGGTCTGTTTTACTCCAGGATGCACAGATTATCTGCTCATGCTTAAACCCTTTTTGATTTAAGAAGAAACTGACAGATCTGGAGCTCTCATACCATGTTAAATTCTCAAAATCATCTACAAGAAAACTTCTACAAGAGAGAGTTGCAAGAAAATATTGTAAAAGCCAAATGTATGAATTAGTGCTTCACATTCCTCTTGCATTATTAAAAAATAAATACAAAGGATATACACAACCACTGTCCAAGAATAGACAAAGTGGGAAAGAAAGCATAAAAAAAGCATAAAGAAAGCATGTGACACATGTCACAATGCTTTTAAAATAAAAGAAAGCCTATGACACATGTCATAAGGCTCAAAAAAAGAATCTCCCTAATTAACTTATGTAATAGTGAAAATCTAATTTTTCACCAACAGAAGCAACCCACTTTTATAAGGATATTTATACTACATTTTTATTAGAGTTGAGAGTAACAGACACCGTTAGATTGAAGACTGAAGAAGAAGAGGAAGCACATGTATTGTAATCTCATATTTGAAGATAATATAACTTGGAACCTCTTTTCTTGGAGTTTTTTACCCGAAAGGGTTTTCTCCATGTTACATACTGTGTTATGTGTTCAATTTTTAATGCATGCTATTTCTACGTAGTAGGTTTTATTTCTATTGCAATCTCCATTGATTCTTGTTTAGATAACATTAATAAGTTTTGAATCAGATTTCCGTTGTTTGGTTTGCACCTTCATTTCTAACAGAAAAATGGAAGAGGAACTAAATTAGGTTGCAGAGTTTGATAATTCCACTCTAGACAAATGCTTGGAACAACTATAGGGTAATTGAAAAGGACATGAATGATATGAGAAAACAAATAGAATATGTGGGAAAGGATTTTGAAAATTACAAGTTTAGGTTGAATTAACTAGATGGCTAGATGAGATTGTGTTGAATAAGTGCTTGGTAGCCTTCACAGAGTACAAACATAAACAAAAGGAAAAAGATGTGTTTGATGTTCAAAATTTGGGATAAAAGGCATTATTCTACATGGCATAAACTATTTTTTAAATTTAATTGATTCTTTAGACTCAACTTGAGGCATCAATAATACAAATTTGTAATGTAAGTGGGTCCCACTGAAATTATAAAGTGGTCCTTATTTTTGAGTGAGTAAAGGACTTCACATGAAATTTACAGGGATATTTGCATGAGTCTTGTCTGAAATAGGAGTTATCTTCTACTTCTTTCCAGGTGATGAAAATAAAGTCTCTAGTTGCATGGGGAGATACAAATAGAAAAAATGAATTGAATGCTTTAGGGTAGTCAAGTGCCAATTAGAACTAAGGAACTAGGATTTCCTTTGGTCCTGTAAAAGGTAGATGCTTGACATGTAATATAGATCCTTCTTAGAATTTTCATCAATCTTAGCTTTAGATTTTTTTCAAAGTTTAGTAGCTAGTTAGAGGGAGACTTTTGGAGAAGAGAACTAGATTTCAGTGTAGCATCCTTGCTTAAACCATAGCAGTCCTTTCAAATCAATAAAAATGCTTCCAGATTTTTCAAAATTTCCACTCTTAAGTGGTGGAGTGCCTAAAATTCTCTTTGCATCTTGATTATTTGTTAAAATATTGTTGGACGTTCATTGATAAATCTTGCCTAAATGAGTCGTGGATGTAATACATAGAACTTGTGTGTGAAATACAAAAGTTTTATGTGTTTATCTCTATTTCTCATTGATTTTCCTTAGAATCTTGCATATGTGGTGTGAATGATAGAGTTCTGAACCAATCATAACATTGCAGGTTAATTAGATTTTTCAAATTTTCATCATAGAAATTGAAATTGAAAGTGCAAGGCTACCTCATCTTATTTCTTGCAAACCCTAAGTTCTTTTGTATTTTTCTTTAGCCATCACAATTGTATATGAGTATAATATAAAATTAATGTATCCAATGTTTTGAAATTTAATAGTGTTATATAAAGATACATTACTTAATAGAAAATTAAATAAATTAAAATTTTTGTGATTGATACTTTCTATAGCCATTCTTGACATTGCAAATAACTATTGATATTTTTGTTGGAGGGTTTTATATCAAACCCATAGAAGGTAACCAAGGACTGAGGGGTATCCATTTTGCCATAGTCACCCAAGGCACAATCTTGACCTCATCCCTTATGGTGTTGGGGCCTTGCACTAAGAAATACTCGATCCTTGGTGGGCTCATTTAGAGCCATTCAATTTCACGAGTAGACCAAGGGCATATTGACAAATAATTATTGATATTGATAAATTGTGATACATTAAAATACTTCTTTTTAATATATTCATCAAAATCTCTTAAATTATTAAACCCATGAGATTGCTATAAAGTACTTAAAGCACTTAAAGATGACATTGGATGGCCGATACATAAATATCTAAATAATCCTATCCACCAAGCATTGCATAAAATGACTTTGACAAAAGAACATAAATATGCATTGTTGGCCAATAGATATTATTTATACATATCTAAATAGTCCTATCCACTACGCATTGCATGAAATGACTTTGACAAAAGAACATAAATATGCACTTGACCAATAGATACTATTTATACATATCTAAATAGTCCTATCCACCAAGCACTGCATGAAATGAATCCAATAATACTTTTACATGTTTTTACTAATTTACACTTCAATTGACTAATTTAAAAAGGGATGCACCTATTTTAAAATTTGAATTTGTCAAAGGGCCCTTGGTTTACCAGTGAAGTTGAAAGGGTCGAACGAGCTCACCAGGGATCAAGTCTTGTTGCGTGCAATGCCCTTGACATCATAAGGGATGAGGTCGGGATTGTGCCCCACGGAATAGATACCCCAATCCTTAAAAAAAAAAATTGAATTTAAAAATAAAATAAAGGGCCCTCGGTCTACCAGTGAAGTGAAGTTGAAAGGTTTTGAATGAACTCACCACGAGAGATCAAGTCTTATTGAGTGTAAGGCCCTTGACATCATAAGAGATGAGGTCCACATTGTACCTCGGCCGAATTTCACAGAATAGGTACCCAATCCTTAAAAAAATTGAATTTAAAAAAAAAAAATCTTTGTACCCCTATTAACAACCTTACAATGAACCCAAGTGAATCTGGCAAGGCATATCACAAGTTTTTATTCGAAGTTAGAAACGAGGGGAGGGAGAGTGCCTTATCCTGAAGTTCATCTCATCCGGTACTGGCTCTTTATCCTCCTCCCATTCATCCCCAATGCAGGCCGTCCGATGGATGAATCCCCACATCGAAGCCGTCCGAATCCCAAATCACAATGACATACAGACTGCTTGCCCTTGTCTGTGAAGGCATTAATCGGCGGGCAAGAACATAGAACATAGAACATAGAACACAGAGCTCAGAGGATCAGATCATGGCCTGCATCCAGCTAATGCTGTCGTCGCCCTGCCCAGTAAGATATGGAGTAGAGTGGAAGGGCGCCAAGCTTGGGCGCGGCGGAGTGCGGAAAGTTCCTCTGGTATTATGCGATCTGAGGCAACTGAGGCAGCGCATAGACTCAATCAAGAACACCAAGAAGATAACAGATGCAATGAAACTGGTGGCCGCGGCCAAAGTGCGGCGAGCGCAGGAAGCAGTGGTGAATGGGCGGCCATTCTCGGAGACTCTGGTGCAGGTGCTCTACAACCTCAATGAGCAGCTGCAAACTGAGGATGTCGACATTCCCTTGACGCAGGTGAGGCCTGTGAAGAAAGTGGCCTTAGTGGTGGTCACTGGTGACAGGGGACTCTGTGGCGGATTCAATAACTTTGTGCTCAAGCGAGCTGAGAAGCGAATGCGTGAGCTGCGTGAAGTGGGTGTTGCGTATACCATCGTAAGCGTGGGGAAAAAGGGCTCCACCTACTTCAGTCGGCGCCCCCAAATCCCAGTGGACAAATACCTGGAAATTGGTCCCCAACCCACCACCAAAGAGGCGCAGGCAATCTCTGATGATATCTTTTCCCTCTTCATCAGCGAGGAAGTGGACAAGGTTGAGCTTCTCTACACCAAGTTTGTATCCCTTATAAAATCGGACCCTGTCATTCATACCCTTCTGCCGCTCTCCCCCAGGGGCGAGGTTTGCGACATTAATGGCGTCTGTGTTGATGCGGCGGAGGATGAGATGTTTAGGCTTACTACCAGAGGAGGCAAATTGGCGGTGGAAAGAGAGCTTGTGAGAACACCCACTCCGGAATTTTCTTCTGTGGTGCAATTTGAGCAAGACCCAGTTCAGATTTTGGATGCACTGCTGCCCCTTTACCTCAATAGTCAGATCCTCCGTGCCCTCCAGGAGTCTCTCGCTAGTGAGCTTGCTGCCCGCATGAACGCTATGACTAGTGCCAGTGACAATGCCGAAGATCTCACCAAGTCGCTTTCCATTACTTATAACAGAGCCAGGCAGGCCAAGATTACTGGTGAAATCTTGGAAATCGTTGCCGGGGCTAACGCACTCACTTAAGCTTTGTTCTTCATTTTCTTCTTCTGGATCAGGGACTCAATTCCATGTTTTTGATCTTTAATATAATCGGAGAATTGAAAGCTCTTGTTCATTCTTTTGCTCGTCGATTCAATCTCCAACGAGGGGGCTTAATGCCGTTCTGTATTCTAGCCTGCTGTAAATTACTGAGGTACTACTGTATACCTACTTACTAGACACTAAAAGTTTCTTGGCTTCTAAAGGGAAAGAAGATAAATTACCAAATTGAACTGTCTCTACGTCAATCAGTCTATACATTAAAGCATTGCAAAATTACTTCACCCATATCTTATCTGTCACTGTTTTTAACTTTCCTTGGCATATTTTTTATTTTTTATCAGAATTTTCTGTTTGTTTTTTTTTCCATTTTTTATTTATCATTGAGTGTGATCCAAAATGTTGATGAAATTTTTTTTTACACAGTTTTCTACTCAAAAACTTTTTAATTATTTTACTGAGAAACTTTTTAATCATTCTCTTGGACTGCAAAAGCCACATATGGACTACAGAATTTTAAGAGTATCCACCAAACCTCCAGTTATACCTTTTTAACTATGTCTTTCCCTGTGACATGTTTCCTTTCCAAACCAAGTATTATTTTTTTATTGAATATCGTTTACCAATATACTGCTCACATGAGCATCAATGCTAGACTAATACAAGCTCTTGTGAGGGCACACCATAGAAACTATCTATGGAAGACCAAGAGTCACTACTTAGAAATCCACATTATTTAGAAATCACATTCACATTAGAAGCCAACTATGGAAGACCAAGAGTCATCAGTTAGAATTCCATATTAGATGTCCCTATGGGGATTTGAACTTGGGTTGCCACAATGAGAACCTAATTCTTTAACAAATTAATCTCAACCCCTTGGACTACCAACCATCATTTATATCAAATATTGGTTATTATTACTGATTTAGACCTATATGTTATGTTCTAATATATGCTCTGTCGAGTCTTCTTCATTGAATACGAAACTGCTATAGCCATGAATTGTAAAGATTCTGGATACACAGTTGTTTACCAAAAGCTTTGCAAACCATGTCATGGACTGTGGAAATATCATGTCTTCAATGTGACAACCATTCTAACCTTGGCCCTGCCAATCTAAAATATTTGTTTTTTCTTATTGGAAATTTATGTAGTTGAATTTGAATCGCGCTCTCCCTTTATCACTAAGTCACCCATTCATCACAATGCACTATGCAAGTATCACATTTTTTACATGACTTTTTTGATTCACATGGTTGTTTAGCTCATCATACCTTTACCTTCACCGAGAGAAAAACGAAAAAAGAACCTTTCATTCCTTTTCTATCATTGAAAGAAAAAGAACTGGATTTACATTTAAAAAATATTTGAAGGAGAAAATAAAAAATCTTTCTGCTTCTGAGATCATTAATTTGTCATTGTGTTTTACACAACTATCTTTCTGGTTGTGAGCTGCACAAAATCATTTACTTACCTTTGGTCTGACATTCATTGTTTTAAGACAAATCTTAATTTCAAATGGAGTATTCAATTGTTCAGATTTGTTTTAGTCAATTTCATTCTGCAAATTACAATTAATTTACCAAAGAAATTAAGCAAATTTTCAGAAATTGGATTTCCACTAGAGTTAACAAGTCTTATGAATGAAACGGTTGATGCATGTTGTTCGGGTGACTGCAAAAAACTAGATGTTTCTCTCTGCAAATTGGATTATCCAAATATGCCAAGAGTTCTACACGTCTTTATCTCTGTAATATTCAATTGTGTATGCTTGAGATGTATGTATTTTCTTCATAAATTTTGATATGGTTGAATTTCTCTCGACTAGTTCAACCTGTTTGCGGTATTCCATTAGACTACCAAGTTACTATTGTGTCTTCTAGCAATCTTGAAATTCCTGTATCAATTTTCCTAATTCATAAATGGCATACTGAAAAAACACTAATATTCACAGTATTGCTCATTATAAAAGAGCATGGTAGACAATTATTTTCCTTCTTTCCGGTCCTCTAATGGTGTAGGGGTAAGAGCTGTGAATATTATTACTTAATGGATTTCCTATTGAAATTGAGGCTATGACGTGCTTCAAATTTTGCTTAGAATCCTTTTTTTAGCAGATTCATCTTTTAATGTGTTCACGATCTTTTGAAGCAGAGTTTGGACAGAGTCTTGAAGTCTTTGTAAGTCTCCCTTTTAGATTGTTTAAATTGCAAAGCAAACATGGGCATGGGCCTATAGTTATCTAGGATGGATTTTTTTGGCTTGGTTAATCCAATTAAAGACCCCTTTGTCTTTCGTCTCATGATATTAGGGTAACTAAGATGATTACAAATACAAATTCCTGGGAGAAGTTTTGGCATATCCGCTGTTGAGGATTTTATTTCACATTAATATTTACCTTTCCTGGGCGTTGGAGGAGCAGACGCTAGATTTCCCTTTGGGATAAAGGATATGCAGAGTGTGCCGAACTTGAATAATTATTTTAAGTCTATCTATTTCTCAAAATTTTAGAGCTCTCTGCAGACTACTAGTGCTTCCAATAGATGGTAAGCTCATCAGGGCGGTGCAGTGAGCAGAAACTACTTTTTGGTAGGGAGGTTCTAGTGGTGATAGTATCAATATTTTAAAGCTTTTATCTATACCCCTCCTTTCCTTTGGTATAAAGTTTGGTTATCCACGAGGATGACAGAAATATATTTTGTAGTCTCTTGAGCAACAAATTTTGGATTGGAGAAGCTATATTGATGGCCTAGAAGTGTTTTGCTATGCATCTTTTTATCTCTGCATCTGCCACCTCTTAAGATGTTTGCCAAGCGGCATACTTCACTAGATAGCCTCTATCTTGTAGATGACCTTGGGATAGAAACTTTACTGACACGCATAGAAATCTGGAGACTTCTGGTGTTACAAAGTTAACCATTATTTAACTTGCGTCGCTCTCTACGAAATGAGAACTCAACAAGGAGCTTTTTAATAGATTTTACCTCATTTACAAATTTTCAGATGTTTCTAGTATCACTTGAAAATTAATAAATTGGATTAGTTAAATTAAGGTCGGTCTTTGAACTCTAAAATGTCTCAATGATAGTTACATCACTTCTTATGACCATCCCTCAAGCTTTCGAGAAATCAAGTGACCCCTTTTTAATGCAATTTGATTTTTGGTGGTTCAGCCAAATTCTGATGTCCGATGCTTTAAGATTGATTTCACCGCTTTCTGTTGCTAAAAATTTACATCATATACAAATTAGTTTCTAGGATTTTAGCTAAAGGCTATTAAGATAACGAAGTTGGATCTTGCCGTACCATATAATGCCCTTGGAATGCTGTTAAACAGATTCTAAAACCTTGTAAGCAGATAATACAGCCATTTCTGGGTTTTATGTTAACTATAATTGGCTCTATAATCTGAAAAATTGCTGAACACAAACAATTACATTCCCAGCAATGTAATGTAGGTAAACAGCTTAAAGCACAACCTTTTCTTTTAATTGTTGTAAAGGTAGGTTAACGTAAAATGGAAATTTATAATTTTAGAGGAATAAATCTACATAGATAATCTGCTAAATAAATAAATGCAATCACGAAGCAATTATTTAACCTAGATTCATTAGAGCTGGGATAAGTAATTGTAATGAGCATATGAAAATTAAATGTGGGGAATATGAGTTGATGGAAGAATGTTGCTGAAATTGTGCAGAATTGATATGCCATTGTATGATCATTGTCTCAAGTTATATACCATTTCAGAAAACTTTTCAGTTCATTACTGAGTGCCACAAGTTTGATCTGTTGTGCAGATTTGATTTGTGTTGTGTGGAATTGATTTTGGTAAAATATGTGCTTGAAAATTTGTTTGCCATTCATCTTCTAGATAGCTAAACTTGTTAAGGTGGTGTCTAAGGACACTGTTTAGGAGTTTGCCAACTCGATAGTCAAACAGTTTCACGCAGATTAAAACCCTTTGATAGGCTAGATTAAAGGTAATGAATTATATTGAAGACAACATATGTAAACATGTAGATAGCCTATATCATGATGATGCAAATTTGATTTTTTATCGCCTTTTAGAAATTGCAGTGTGCTCTGATTATTCTACCATATCATCCATGTGAATTAATTATATATTGAGTGTCTTTAATCACCATGACATGAAATGTTGCATAGATGTGGTTAAGTCAGCTCATGACGACTGGTATACGGGGGCCAGAAAAGTTGAACTTCAAATTTAATGATTTGAATTTTGGGTTCATTCCCATGCACCTTGGGTTGAACTAAGTCATTTTTGAGTGGCTGGTATAGTGGGGTTGGGAAAATTGAATTTTGAATTTAATGATTTGAATTTTGGGTTCATTCGTGCATACCACAAGATTGAACCAAGTCAATCTTGAGCCACTAAGAAGTGAATCCTAGAGTAAAATGATAATTTTGAGGTAAAGAGGGAATATATGAAGGTAAGTGTTAATGAGGGTGCAATAATGATGAGTAAATACCGATTGCATGGAAAATGGTGCATATTAATGAGGGTGCAATAATGATGAATAAATATTGATTGAATGGAAGATGGTGCAAATAGGGATAAGTCAAATGTGGATAAGAATCAAGCCATGAGCTAAGCTTAACACAACAACATGGTACTTCTTGATATGTTATTGCGTTAAGGATGTTCCCATAAAGGTGGGTATAAAACTAAATGGGAATGACAATTTTGATGTGCAGGAATCTAATATGAGCATGCGTTTCAAAGTATATAAACATTAACCATCAGATTTCCACAGTCCATGATATTGTTCTTGAGTGCTTTAGGGATTAAACTGTGTGTAAGTTTTTTACTCAACGTTTCGGATCACATTCCGTGATCCATCATTAGGAGAGCTAGAAAAGAGAATAAGAAATGATAATTTGCAGACCTATCATTGGGGTAAATAGAGAGAGGGAGGGGGCATGGTTCAAGAACCAAGACAACACAAGGAAAAGTAAAAATAAAATAAAAGCTAAAATATAGAGAAAATATAAAGCCACTAAATAAGTAGATATAAAATAAAGAGATATAAAAACAATAAATGAATATTTAAGAGCTAATACGATGAAAAATAAGAAAGACTACACTAAATAAGTAGATATAAAATAAAGAGATATAAAAACAATAAATGAATATTTAAGAGCTAATATAATGAAAAATAAGAAAGACTACATGCAATTAGTGGCTTTATATTTTCTCTATATTTTATCTTTTATTTTATTTTTACTTTTCCTTGTGTTGTCTTGGTTCTTGAACCATGCTTCCTCCCTCTCTCTATTTATCCTGGTGATAGGTCTGCAAATTATCATTTCTTATTGTCTTCTCTAGCTCTCCTGATGATGGATCACGGAGAGTGATTCGAAACGTTGAGTAAAAAACTTCCACACAGTTTAATCCTTGAAGGACTCAAGAACTATATAAACATTCTTAACCAGCATAAATGTAAATATACAAACCATCAAAAGGATACAATAATTCTTGTTGTATTCTCCTTGGTATGAGCACCTCATCAAAATTGACAAAACAATAATTGTTTACGAAAAATATAGAGAGAGAAGGAATAGCAAAAAATCCATGTATTGAAAGTGATGAAAATATTATGCTTGACGTGGTAATGCAATGCTGGTTTTTGTAATGTAGCCATACAATAAAACTCCACTTGATGTGGTGATGCAAGTGAATCTTTGCGTAATGAGGGCAATGCTTTAAATCTCCGTGCAAGGTGGACAATATAATCAAACTCTATGCGATGTAGCTAGGTGATCAATCACCACATGATGTGGCAAATGTGGTAAATCTTCAAACAATGTGGCATGTAATGTGATGGATCTCCACATGATGTGGCAAATGTGGTAAATTTTCAAACAATGTGGGCATGTAATGTGATGGATCTCCACATGTTGTGGTGATGTGATAAATCTTTGGGCAAATGGGGCTTGCAATGCAATCAAATTTTGTTTGGACATGGTGATGAGTTTCTCTCTAGCATAAGTCAATATCTAAAATTTTGACCATGAAAAACACTAGCAACAATATATACTTCCCTTCAATTGGTTGCATCCAAAGGATGTAAGGGATTGGAGGAGAGGAGAAACAATACATGACAATGATAAAAAATAGTAAGGTAATGAAATAAAATATAAGCACATATAACATGTAAAAATGTATCATCGTATTACAAGCAAGTAAGATCATAAATTGGAGATGAGCATCAAGGCACAATGTTGCCCCCATTATAGGCAAATGATGAAGCGAAGTTGGTTCTAAAGGTTAGATAATGATCATGTAAGCATATCAAATATGTAATCAAGTCAAGAGATAAGTGTTGAAGAACATATGAGTATGATATAAGCATGGGCACATATGTAAAGGTGATTACCCCTAATATAGACAAGATAAGATAAAGCTCATGTGAATTAAAATGGTATGTAAAGGATGTGGGCATAAGAAAGATCATAAACATTATATAGCCATCACATTGTGTTTCTAATCAACACTACTAATGATGCAAATGCATGATATTGATCAAGACTTTCAGTGGTTTTCCATTAGAGTTAGATAAGCCAAAAGCTCCATAACTAAATTAGGAGGTGATGACAAAAGGTCCAATCCAATTTAGGCGAAATTTTCCACTTGAACTCTTTCATTTGGGTTTATAGGATTTGAATAAAGAACCAAGTCACCTAGTTGGAAATCTCTATGAATGATGCCTTTGTTATAAGTTTTCTTCAGTTGTTGGTATGTTTGGAGATTGTCTAATGCATTGACTCTTCTTTCATCCATTAATTCAAGTTCTTGTAGTCTATGTTCTCTAGTCTATGTTCTCTATATGTAGTTTCATCAATAATACCACAAAGGGTAACTCTAAACAAAGGTATCTCTAACTCTAGGGCATAATGGCCTTAGTACTATAATGCAGTGAAATCAATGTATGAGAGTGCGAATACTAGTTTTGTAAGCCAATAGTGTAGGAACCAATTGTGCATGCTAATTAGTTTCATTTTTATCAATGGTTTTGTTTGAGACTTCAATGTGGCCATTAACTTGTGGGTAATAAGAGATATAAAATTGTTGTTGAATATGAAACTTTTCTAAGAACTTCTTCATGCTCGTGTTCTTGAAATACATACCATTATCCATGACTATAGTAGATGGCAAGCCGAACCTATTAGGTTATCCATGATGAAAGCACAAATATCAACTGTCGTAGATTTTAAGGGAATGGCCTCAACCCACTTAGTGAAATAATCAGTAGTAGTAATAATGAATGTGTGTCCATTAGAAGAAGTTGGGTCAATCTTCCCACCAAGTCTAATCCCCATGTAGAGAATGGCCTAGGAGAAGTGACAAGGTGAAGCTCATGGGCAAGCACATGTTTAGGTTACTATGTGTTTGGCATGTTGCACATTTTTGGACAAAATCATATGAATTCTTCTCTTTTTTACTCCAATAATATTCCATGCATAAAAGTTTTTGAACCAATAATTTTGTGCTAACATGACCACCACATATGCCCCTATTGGATTTTTGAAGAGCAATAAGTTTTTCATTATCAAGGCATCTAAGAAGTAGACCATTATAACCACGTCTATAAAGGACTCTAGCCACGATCAAGTTATTAGCATTTGATTTTTGAATGTGTATATGAGCATTTTTAGAACAATTGGGAGGGAATGTTCTCAACTCAAGATAGTTATAAATGTCATGGAACCATTCTTCACCAATCAATATGGCATATACTAATGAAGAGATATCTTATATAGTAGGTTCTTGCAATCTATGAATAAGTAATGTGAATGCAAACAAACATTATCCATGCTCATTAATGATGTGGCACTAGCCATGGCATCGACTTGTTTGTTATCTTTTCTAGGAATAACATTAATCGTGTGTGAGTCGAAACAATTGTGTAATTGCATAGCTAACTCATGATACTAAATAATTCAAGAATCTTTAGTTTTATAATCCCCCATATTTTGTCAAGTGACTAGCTATGAATCACTATGAATATCATTGGATTTAATTTTCAAGGATAAGGTCGCTCGAAGGCCCACAATTAATGCTTTATATTCAACAATATTATTGGTGCGTTGAAAATCAAGGTGAGGATAAATGAATCAAATTATCCCTTGTAGGTGGAATCAATATTACCTCAACTCTTGAACCGATCATGCATCGAGAACCATAAAAAATGTAGTCCATGGGGAGGAGGAATCAATAATGAATATGTGCTTATTTGGAAATAATGTATCAAATAGGGACGTGAGTAGAAGATGAAAAATCAACCAATTGGTCCACCACAACTTGACCCTTAATAGATTTTTGATTAATGAATCTTAGATCAAATTTCGTAACATGACCTAATAGGTGACATGTCCTGAAAGATTAGCTTTATAAAGCATATATTTCAAAGGACCTTCTATGATAATAATATGAGTTTCTGTATGCAACATATAATGTCTCAACTTTTGTGATGAGAAGATGATAACTATGCACAACTTTTCCATGGAACTGTATCTAGTCTCATAATCTAACAAAGTGCATGTTGGTGTTTTGTTTAGTATTCAATATTTCTAAGAATCTCATTGAAGAATTTACTTAAATCCTCTAGGATTTATAGTTAGGTTTAAAAGCAAGACGAGTTCCTATGATCAAAAGGTTGGTTGGATAGGCCAAATGACGAGAGAGGGCTCCTCTTTCTTACACTTTGAACTTTGATAGGTTCAAGAGGGTAATCCTATAAAGATCTTTATAATTGATGTAAAGTTTTGAAAGAAATTTGTTGCAGATACCAAGCTGGGCCTTTAAGACATGAAGCTAAACCTAATTTGCTGTCAATAATCTACATCATGTTAGCTTAGTGTGTGCATTGAATGGATATCTTATATTGACAAAGAATTGATGAATTCACAAATAAATGAGCAAAGGAGTTTCAAATAAGCCAAGAACAATACAACACTTTGTACCCTTAAATGCACTATGAATGAATAAACATAAATAACTTACATTTCGTAAGATATGTCATATTGAAGTTTAAAGTGATTAGAAAAAGAATAAGACTGGTGCCTAAATCTAATTCACAAATAGAGTCGTAAATCAACTTACACAAAATAAACACATAAGTAATTCATAGTTTCAAATAGACCTAATTGACTAGGGCTCTATTTTGTAGAGCTTAGATCCTCAATTGCCTTCTTATCCTTAACATTTGAATTCACTTTTAATAATCCATTTCTAGTTTAAACATTGTACATACAAAGCTAGGAAGATTTATATGCAATCCTTGAATGAATACTAGTTGCTCTTTAATATAAGTGCAACAAGTGTGCTCCTAGGAACTTCCCATATTCCTTAAAATGCTCAATAGAAAATGGAGACAAAATAAACCATGAAAAACTAGCGTTGGTTTTATATTGATTTATTGAAGAAAATTTACAATTGCTAGTACAGTGTACTTGCTTTGCTCAAAACATAACTTTGTTGTAGTTCACCTAAAATTTCTAAAATGATTCTTACACAATCAGTTTTACAAAATTTATGATCTTTTTATTACAAAGCCAATAACCTATATTTATAGTAAAAGGACAATGCTCATCTCTATTGGATGATTGACACTTGTCCAATTAATTTACAATCTTATAGTATGGTTAATGCTTTTAAAATGCCACTTAGGTCCAAACTCTCAAAAGTTTGGGAATTGATTTGATTATGGGCATTGGTTGTGGTTGCTAGATGCGCTAAGGAAAGACATCATTCCCATCTAGTTGAAATGTATTATAGATGAAAGAAGGAAATTGCCACCAAATTGTTCCTAGAAGCCCCTTCCTCAAATGTTAATAGGTTGTTGTTGTTGAACACCCAGAATACTGAGAGGGGGGTGAATCAGTATTCTCTTAAGCCATTTACACATCAAACATTTTAATCCATTTAGCATATTCAATTGCAACAAAGAAAATTAAGCATAAAACATACAACCACCATTCATAACACATGAACACCAGGATTTACGTGGAAAACTAAAGAAGGAAAAAACCACGGTGAGGATTAGATCACAATATAAAGTAGTATCAACACCGAAAAATAATAGGCTCACTGCCTAAAAGAAAGGCTCACTGCCAAGGCTCATTGCCAGAATAAAGAAGATAGAGAAGATTGTTACAAAGAGAAAACTATCTCAATGCAACAGGGAATTCCACCGCAACGCCAACATCACCTCCGCAACATCACTGAAGAATTGTAGACACCTTCTGCTCACTGCATCCAGTAATCTAACACATGAAAGCTTGTGCTGCATCACACATTCAACCACACTGTTATTCACATCACATCCATTTCGCACACCCTCGATCACGATCCCTTGACACTCATTTATACTGTCTTCAACCTTGAGAACATTCTCCAAGGTCGACAAGTCATCTTAACCCAGAAATTCAAATTAGGTCTAGACTTAAACATTCCCGTGTTGGAAAGGAATGAAGGTGGACCACAACACATCTTAGCTTGGACCTAAATTCATTCAAGCACACCACTTCATGCTTTCACAATCACCAAAGCAACTCTGCAATTAGTGTAAACACCCAAGGTCGGCCAAACCTGTGTTAACACAATGAACTTTTAAGTACACGCTTCCTCAAGACAAAATACAACTTTGCGAACCACAAACCAAGCTTTAACATAGTCTAGAGTATTCCACGAGCATCCTACAACATCCTAAAATCCAACAAATTCCTCCGCAACAACTTTCACCTACCGCACAACCTTATCCTGTTTAACCAGTATGCTTAACTATCTCTGTCAGGCACTGTATCTCTAGAAATGAACTTTCGGAGCACCAAACCATGAACAAAATCAACAGAAGAAAGATACGAACCTTATAAGCACACTTCCAGAACCACAAGGCTAGAAACAAATTTGCAGAGAAATGCAGAGAAAAATAATTTCTCCTAGACACCTCTACAAAACTCAGAAGCATAGTCCACACACTGGTGAGCACAACTTCCTCTGAACAACGAACCAGAACACCAAATTTGGAATATAACATATATGAACATCTTTGAATAACATATCCAAAGTGCAAGGATAGATCTTCAACATAGAGACAATGTAGAACAAAACCAGAACACTACTCTGTAAACCATAATGCCACTTCAACACATTGTTTCCTTTATTAATCAAATTTTCTCAAAAGTACTTGGAAACCAACCAACAAAAACATCTTCTCAACATCTTTAGCACCTCTACAGAGTAAGCAAGCAACTCAACCAAACAACTCATACCATTGCAACAACCTCATCTTTGCTCAACAGTTGACACCAATGACAACACATGCTTGCTGACATCAATGACAACACCGACTGCACATACTTGCAACAATCTCCCCCTTTGTCATTGATGGCAACACTTAATGTGAAAAACCATCAATACAACATCCTCAATACTATGCTTCATACCAACTCTTTTCCTTTTTCTTTCTCTCCCCCTCAGCTGGCTACTCTTCTTCTTAACAACCGACTCTTTCCTTTTTCACATTGCTCTCTCTCCCCCTTTGACATCAATGGCAAAGGGCGACACACCATTTCTTTCATTCTTACCAGTTCTCAGCACCTTTTCTTTCACTGCTCTGAATACTCCCCTTAGAAGTACACACCAAACTGTATCAACTCTTACTCCCCCTGCCTGCAGTAATCAACAAGGCCATACCTATTCCCCTTGAGTGGTAGCCTTCAACATTAATCCAGATTAAAGAGTGAATCTTGAAAACCACTGGACTAATGCATCTCCTTATGCATCTAGTTCAAAGGAGGAGGGGCAATAACCCCTAACTTCTCCTAGAGATACTCAAATATATCCTTAGGAAGAGCCTTAGTAAATATATCAGCAATTTGATCCTTTGTAGGCACATATTCAAGCTTCACTTTATTTTCTACAACCTTCTCTCTCAAAAAGTGATACCGGATTGAGATATGTTTTGTCCTTGAGTGCATCACTAGATTCTTTGAAATGTTAATAGCACTGGTATTATCACAGAAGATAGGAATTGGTTCATCATTTACCACTTTGATATCTTTCAAGGTTTGCTTCATCCACAACACTTGTGTGCAACAGGATGCTGCTGCAATGTATTCTGCCTTTGCAGTAGATAAAGACACCAAATCTTTCTTTTTACTTAACCATGACACCATTCTTCCTCCAAGAAAGAACGCACCTTCACTTGTACTTTTCCTGTCATCTACACAACGAGCCCAATCTGCATCTGTATAAGCACTTAAAGAAAAGTTAGTACCCTTTGGATTCCATAATCCATGATTCAGAGTGCCCTTCAAATATCTGAATATCCTCTTCATTGCTACCACATGTGACTCTCTAGGATCTTCTTGAAATCTAGCCACAAGACAAACTGCATGCATAATATCCGGTCTAGTAGCAGTTAGATATAACAATTCTCCAATCATTGATCTATGTCTGCTCTAATCAACCTTAGGAGTTTCATCATTCTTGCTCAGCTTGTAACCAGTAGTCATAGGGGTACATACTGGTTTAGAATCTTCTGTTCCAAACTTCTTTAACATTTTCTTGATACCTTTATCTGTCTGATTGATCTGTAGTCCAAGGAAGAAGTTCATTTCTCAACACATTGACATCTCAAATTCTTTCTGTATGTCATCTGCAAAGCTTTTACACATACCTTCATTTCCTCCAAAGATTATGTCATCCACATATACTTCCACAATCAGAATATGATCTTTTCCTATTTTGATATATAGATTACTATCTGCAAAACCTTTGTTGAATCCTTGTTACAATAAGTACCTGTCTAACCTTGCATACCAAGCTCTGGGAGCTGGCTTCAATCCATATAGTGTTTTCTTCAATCTGCAGACCATATTTGGTTTGTTTGATAACTAAAATCCATCCGGTTGTTCTATGTAGACTTCTTCCAATTCACCATTCAAGAAAGCAGAATTCACATCCATTTGATATACCTTGAAATCTTTGTGCTACAAAAGCCTAAAACATCCTGATAGCCTCCATTCTTACCATCGGAGCAAATGTTTCCTCATAGTCTATTCCTTCTACTTGTGAATAGCCTTTACACACAAGCCTTGCGTTGTTTCTCACTACTTATCCATCCTCATTCAATTTGTTCCAGAATAGCCACTTGGTTCCAATCACATTCTTGTTTGTTGGTCTTGGGACAAGTTCCCAAGTCTGATTCTTTTCAATCTACATTAGTTCTTCTTCCATAGCCTTGATCCAACACTCATCCTTGCATGCTTCAGTCATTGTTTTAGGTTCAATTTTAGAGAGTAAACACAAATTCACCTGTTCTTCAGCAATTCTCCTTCTTGTTAGTACACCTTTGTTCTTGTCACCAATTATTTGATCTTCAGAGTGATGCTTCTACACATACATGGGAGTTTTAGGAGTCTTTTTCAGAGCTTCTTCTTCTTCAATCTGTACTTCCATTTCATCAACATTTTCTTCTTCTCTGCAAGAGGACTCATCTGATTCATATCCATTAACTTCTGAATTCTTTTGTAGATCTTCATCAAATTTGACATGATGAATTTTCAGAAATGACTCCCCCTGAGCCCATGAAACTTCTCTTGTTACTGTGAACCCTAAAGTCCTTTTAATTTGTGTCTCTTCTTCAGAGACAAGAGACTCTCTTTTCTTCCAGATTAGTGTGGGTCCTTCTTCTTCTTCCTCTTCATACTCAATGTCATCATGAATCACAAACTTTTCTCATTGCTTTTCCCTTTACTCTTCTTTTCTCTACAGACTATTGTTGTACAGAAGCATTGGCTGCTTCATTCTCCTCAAGACTGGCTGCATGCATGGCTTTGGAGGCATTAGGAGCAGCAACAGAGAGGTTAGAGGTCCTTGTTTACCTTTTGATTCTTGATGATTCCCTTTTAGGTTTAGATGTACCCTTGGATTTCTCTGCAGGGCCCTTTTGTGCCATCATCTCTTCAACTTTAGACTTCATTTTTTCAACATTCTTCTTAATTTCTTTCTCTTTGTGCTTAAGGTGCACCTCAGTAGATTTTTCTTCATAGGTTCCAAGCCTTTCTTTAGAAGTGTCTTTGGGCTTGCTTAGCATTAGGTCTACAAGACCTACAATGATATCTTCAGACACTTCATATCCCATTTCTGGAATCCAGACTGTCCTAGGTTCTACTACCTCCATGTAGCATCCATCTTTGCTTACCATAAAGAGAATATCATCTTTGTATTTCTCCACAACTTTCTTATGTATCCTTTCCCTAGCATGCATCTTCTTTTGAAATATTTTGAAGTACCCCAAGAGTGTAGCATTTTGGGCTTGAATGTTTCCAATTCTTTTCTTCGCTTTTGCTAGACTAGGGTTTTGATGCAATAAACTCTGAATCACCTTGATATCTTCTTCTGCTCAACTCAGCTCTTGATCTGCTCTTTGAATACTTTTGTGAATGATTTTGCTAATTAAAATCCTTTTTAAGACCCTTTAGATCTGACCTAATTCACATTTAATTCTTCAAACAATAAAGCTGTCAAACCTTTCTCTGTATACACAGTCACCTTCAAATGCTCCGCAAACTTCCGCATTAGGAAATTTTCCACAACAGTCTTCATGAATGGATCAAGCATGTCAATACTCAACTTATATCTTCGTGCTGAGGCATCAACACCATTCCTTTGGCAGGGGGAAAGATTTTCAATAAAGCTCCCCTTGAGCCAAAGCTCTAAACTTAGTTCCCGGAGGGAACATCTACACCGAATGCCGGTATTACATCCTTCTTTATCCAAATCTTATTCATTTCCTTCTTTGTCTTTATCGGATCAACCTTTTGTACTGGTTCATTCTTCTCTACCGGATTATCCTTCTTCATGTTTCTGCTTCTGCAAAACTTAGAAATGTGTCCAGGTTTATTACAATTGTAGCATACAACATTCCTCTGACCAGTATTCCTTCCATTTATTCTAGATCTGAATTGATTAGCTTTATGCCCAAATCTATTGCATGTATAACAGTAACTATTGAAAGATTGAACCATTCTATCACTGTTATAGCCATTCCTCATTTGACTTCTGCACTCACCAGCTCTATGACCAACTTTCTTGCAAATAAAACATTGACTAGAGAAAGATGGCTTATTTTGATTTATTCTGCTTCTACATACTATTGCCTTGTGTCCATACTTATTGCAAGAATGACAAAAACCATTGAAAGATGGGTACCTTTGAGCATTTGGTTGTCTGACAGGTGGTCTTCTAACTTCATTCCTTTTATTTCGGAACTGCTTGCCATTGTTCTTGTTTCAGTATTTGATGTCTGACCTGATTTTGAGCTTTTACCCTTTTCAAATCCTAAACCTTTTTATCATTTGGACTTTTCTGATTTGCAATCATTTCATCAAGTTTTACAGAGCTCATCTTGAATTTGTCTTCATGAATCCTTGCCTTGATCTCTAGATCTGATTTTAGGTTCTCAACTTCTTGTTCAAGCCTTGCACATTCTTCTAATTTGCTTTTTACCACTGCATCAAGACACTCCTCAATTCTTTTCTTTTCCTCAACTTGCACTTTTAGACCACTAATAGATTCATTTGCTTGCTTCAATTGTTCATTGACTTCCTTATGCCTTTCTTTAAACTTTTTGACTTGCTCTCTCAATTTTCTGATGCATTCATCTGCTTCTTTGACATTTTCCTTTAGATCTTTGATTTCACCTTTAGTCCTTTCAAGATCTTCAAGAGCAACATTAAGTTCTCCAACTTTGTCAAGAATACAATCTTCTCCAATGCATTTAGCAGTAGAAATCTCTTCCGGAGGAATAGGTAATCTTCTAGCACTCATGTGTTCAAGTTCCAAGATCTTCCTTGAGCGGTTAGACTTCTTCCAAAGGACTTGGCTCTGATACCAATTGTTGAACACCTAGAATACCGAGGAGGGGGGGGGGGTGAATTAGGTATTCTCTTAAACCATTTACACATCAAATATTTTAATCCATTTAGCATATTCAGTTGCAGTAAAGGAAATTAAGCATAAAACATACAACCACCATTCATAGCATATGAACACCAGGGTTTACGTGGAAAATCCAAGAAGGGAAAAACCATGGTGGGGATTAGCTCACAATATAAAATAGTATTGAAACATCAAAAAATAATAGGCTCATTGCCAAAAGGCTCATTGCCCAAAAGAAAGGCTCATTGCCAAGGCTCACTGCCAGAATAGAGAAGATAGAGAAGATTGTTACAAGGATAAAACTATCTCAATGCAACAGGGAATTCCACTGCAACACCAACATCACCTCCACAACATCACTGAAGAATTGTAGACACCTTCTGCTCACTGCATCCAGTAATCTAACACATGAAAGCTTGTATTGCACCACACATTCAACCACACTATTATTCACATCACATCCATTTCGCACACCTCGATCACGATCCCTTGGCACTCATTTATATTGTCTTCAACCTTGAGAACATTCTCCAAGGTCGACAAGTCATCTTAACCCAAAAAATTCAAATTAGGTCTAGACCTAAAGATTCCTGCGGTGGAAAGGAATGAAGGTGGACCACAACACATCTTAGCTTAGACCTAAATTCATTCAAGCACGCCACTTCACGCTTTCACAATCACTAAAACAACTCCGCAATTAGTGTAAACACCCAAGGTTGGCCAAACCTGTGTTAACACAATAAAATTTTAAGTACACACTTCCTCAAGACAAAATACAAATTTGCAGACCACAAACCAAGCTTTAACATAGTCTAGAGTATTCCACGAACATCCTAAAATCCAACAAATTCCTCTACAACAACTTTCACTTGCCGCACAATCTTATCCTGTTTAACTGGTATGCTTAACTATGTCTGTCATGGACTATATCTCTAGAAATCAACTTCCAGAGCACCAAACCATGAACAACTTCAACAGAAGAAAGATATGAACCTTATAAGCACACTTCCAAAACCGCAAGGCCAGAAACAAATCTGCAGAGAAATGCGGAGCAAAACAGTTTCTCCCAGACACCTCTTCAAAACTCAGAAGCACAATCCACACTGGTGAACACAACTTCCTCTGAATAATGAACCAGAACACCAAATTTGGAATTTAACATATATGATAATCTCTGAATGTAACATATCCAAACCGCAAGGACAAATCTTCAACATAGAGGAAATGCGGAGCAAAAGCAAAACACTACTCTGCAAACCAAAATGCCACTTCAACACACTGTTTCCTTTATTAATCAAAATTTCTCAAAAGCACTTGGAAACCAACCAACAAAAACATCTTCTGAACATCTTCAGCACCTCTATAGAGCAACCAAATCATCATCAACAAAGCAACTCAACCAAACAACTCATACCATTGCAACAACCTCATCTCTGCTCAACAGTTGACACCAATGACAACACAAGCTTGTTGACATCAGTGACAACATAGACTGCACATACTTGCAATAGTTGTTCCTCAAGATGACAAGGGCATTTGCCAACATGAAGAATCTTCTTGGAATGGTGACCATCCCTTTCAACATAAAGATTGATTGCTTCACAAAATCCACCTCCTCTTTGAGTTGTCTTTTCCGTTGCATCAAATGATTCACCACAATGCATTGGAGAGAGAGAGAGAGAGAGAGAGAGAGAGAGAGAGAGAGAGAGAGAGCTTTATTTGACTTGGACCTTGGAGATGGCCAAAACACTATCTTCTCTTGTGTTGTCTGTCTATCTCACAAAGAAATCAACCTTTGTTGAGACTGGTTGAATAATGGAACATCTTCCTTGACACCACCAAAACTTGAGTCATGGATACTTGAGAATTCAACTTCTCCCAACTCCATGATACTCTTTGCCCTCTCTTAAAGTGGATTTGGACAAGATGTAATCGTGCAAATTCAAAATGTTATGAAAACATACCTGAGCCATTTCTCCTTATATAATGTAAGTGCTTCTATATTTAGTCCTTTGTAGAAAACTTTCTTTGTTCACACATGACCATTCTTATAGCTTCCAGATGTAATAAAATCAACTATGTTTCATGTTGCTTTTAGATTAACACTACATTAGCACCTTGGTAGCATCTTCTACAACTGCCATGTTTGGCCATGTCACTTATTTGTTTATTTCTTTTTAGATTGACCTCTTGCTAATGCCTTTATAGGACAATTATAAGAATGTGCAATAGACCATATGGTTTCATCCTATTGGATGTGATGCATCAAAGCAAAAAAGAATCAAAATAATAAAAAATAGTAATATTCAATATTTATTTACAAACTTATTCTACCATTCCTCCCACTCATCATCATCAGGTTAGTTAGCATCAATCATTGCTTTTGATTTGTTCATATCAACTTCAAACTTGACATCCAACATGACTCTTGTTTCATTGATAAGATTGTCATTGCTTATCTCTAGAGCTATAACTTTGTCAATTTGATAACTAAATAATATAGGATCAACTTTATCATCTCCATGGAGTGGGTCAACAAAAATGAGAACTAGACTCTTGAATTCCTCTTTTCAAAATCCCCTGGTCTTGTTTTCTCTATTTTCCTCTACAATGTTAGGGATACCATATGAACAAGTTGTTGAAATTCTTGTGTCTTCTCCTTCAATTCTATTTTTAACTTTTTCATAAAAGAAATAGTCTCATGTATTTTATTGAGTGCTTTCCTTCAAGTATTTGACATTCTTGTAGATATACACTATTGGGAATACACACAGGAACCATCTAATATTAATCTCAACCAATTCTTGTTCAAAACTGTCTTTGGCTTGATGAAGCAATAATATCTTCATGGCATCTCCAGAAATCATTTGCCATTCTCATCAAATTCTGTACTTTGGCCTTAAAGACACCTTTAACCAATTTCTCTATGCTTATTTTATATCTTGTAGCTCACTTCTAGGACTCCTTTAGTGATTCTCTTAATTTGGTTATCTCATTGATAGGGTTAGAGCTAGTTTGTAGAATACTTGGGGAAGACATTAAGGCTTTCTTTCTAGTTGATTGAGTTTGTGCCTATAGTTTGCCTACCATAGACATTTTTTTATTTCAAAGCCTCTTTTAGTTTTAAATTCTTCACCTTAAGCTTGCCATGTTCCTTATGTAACTTTCTAGTGGAAACTTCATTGAATTGAGCTATATGAATAGCTAGAGAAGTTGCTTCTAGTATAGACATCTCACCTAGCCTCTTCACTATAAGCTTACCCTATATCTCCTGAGGCATGAACTACACAAAAAGGATTATCTTTGGTTAGGGCCAATGCCCAAATGACAAAAGTTTCCATATTTGGGTTGCCCTTGGAAGAATTTGCTAGCTTCACCTTGGCTTTTAAACACTTCTAACTATCATCATCCCTTCTTTTGATGTAATCAAGGGCCATTGCTTTTGAAATGCTCCATATTGGTAACGTGAGCCAACCACCATCCCTTACCATTTTCCTTCTTTGCTTGAGGGTAATGCTTTCAATGTTGTAATTGAATTTTGGAGTAGGGATAGAGCTTTCAATTGTCTTGTACTTCATCATACAACATCTCCTTAACAATTTTATGCTCTTTAAGAGTTCTTCTCTGCTCAGGGCTTTATTGTCAAAGATTTTTTTTGAAATTCTTTTGACTTGTTGAAACAATCACTAGATAAAAATTCCTCACATGCTTTCTATCTTGACTTAATGAAAGCATCATTAGATAAAAACTCTTTGCATACTTTTTGCCTCACATAATTCATAGCACTTGTGTTAAATATTTGCTCCATTAAAGTTGGAGATTGAGGGGACTTGTACTTTCACTTTCTTCTCTACAAGGAGACCTTGCTTAGAATGCCATGGCTTCACTTGTGGGAATGAATTCCCCCAACTCTCTGTAATTGAGTAGTCAACCAAATGGTGAACTCCACCCTGAGCTTCCATACTTTACATAATCTATCCACCTTGTAATTTTATTGTTAGGATAGTTGATGATATAACTTTATCATATGGTTGATCCAAAATTTCTAGGGAGGTTGCCCCCTTTTGCTCTTCTCCATGCTCAAGGTTCACTTCTAGAGTTGGTCTTGTTGGTGTCTTTTTGCGATGCAAAATCCCAACAGCTAGGAGGGCATGGACAACCCTCCTCTTCTTCTTTGAGTTTTGCCTCACTCGGGAGGGTATTTCCTTGAGATCTTTTAAACAATAAAATCAGCACAACGCACTATACAAATCTCGATTTAATGGCAGAAAATATTCACGATATGACCACAAATAATAAATCAATATTAATCCCTACAAAATCACTAGTGCCTTACTCATATTATACAAAACTTGAAGTGTAGGTATTCATCTTTCTAAATTTATGAGATTGGATAAGATTTTTGGAAAGGATCGGTGCCTATTCCTTGGGCTCACAGAGTTTAAACTTCAATTCAACATATTACTATAACGTAATTCTACTTCTATGGTTTAATGATACTATCATTGCCTTACAATGATTTAAACCCAGTAACCACTTTCATGTATATGAATCTGTTTACTAATCCTCAACAACATTTACATACCCCATTCATGATCTAAAAAAATTTACTGTGTCCATTAAACACAAACTAATCAAACCAATGAATCCGACAACAAATGTGCAAGCAGAGATTTATGATATCCTTGAAAACATATATTTCTCCAAGAACATGCAATACCATAAAGAATAAATTCACATACATAAATTCTTGCTCATACTGTATTACAGAAGGAATCCATTACAATGAACATGTCAAAAACATGTTGTCAACCTTTCTTATTCCTTAGAACAAACTTACAATTTAATTTCATCAATGTCTCTCCTAGAATTTTTCAAACACTACAAATGAACACCTTATTACATTATATAGAACTCACCTTTAAAAAATCCATGCAAAAACTCATGCAAAAATCTTAAAAGCTCATGCAAAAAACATGCGAACTATACATGCAAAAACATGCAAACCATTTTCTTTTCTTTTAATAAATCTTCATGCAAGAAAAATCAAGGAATCTTCATCATGCAAACTACTTTTTCTCCATCTTTAACTCAAAAAAGCATTCAAATATCCAATGGGTGTTAATAATGATTTTGAGATGCATGCAGGCATTTGAATTAGGGGAAAACACAAAAAAATGTGTTTCTGACACTTAAATCTACATTTTCAGGCTTTACAGGCTCATTAGGAACCTTATCAGTGAGTTCCTGGTCACCAAGAACTCTCCAATTTCCTTCTCTCTTCTCTTTTCTTTCCCATTGGTGAGTTCCTACTCACTCATAAATCGCCGACGAGCTCATGTTCCATTTGGTTAGTGATTTCCATCTTACCTAGAACTCGCCGATCGCTTTGAAAACTTTCAAGATTCACCTCACCTTTCCGTTGGAGATTTCCTACTCACTTGGAAATTGCCGATCGCTTTGAAAACTTTCAACATTCACCTCACCCTTTCGTTGGAGATTTCCTACTCACTTGGAAATCGTCGTCAACACTTTGTCTTCACATTCTTTCTCCTTCGTCGGTGATTTCCCATTGACTTGGAAATTGACGATTTTCTCTTTCGTCGGTAATTTCTACTTCACTCGGAACTTGACGATCTTTTCTTTACTTGCCTCTTTGTCATTATTCCTGTCGGTGATTTCTCCATCAAAGATTTCCTGAGTTCCAGGAACTCTCCAAATCTCTGACGCCTCTATGTGTCTTCTTAACTACTTATGCAACCTCTCGGGGACCGGGTTAGAACTAGAACTTGGAATAAAATTGGCGATTTTTAGTTGACTTGGAAATCGCCGATGAGCTCCTCCTCATCGGAGTTTTTGACCCCACCAAGAACAAAGGACCCGTTGACGAGTTCCACGATCTGAAACTCGTCGATTTTGTTCCTAGTAGGTAGGAAAACGCCGACAAAGGCCATAACTTAGTGATTTTTTAGGATTTTCAAGAATTTTCAAAGTATAACACAAGGCAAAACACTTAGGGACAATTTAGATGGACTTTTAGGATTTTATAGGATTATTTCCATAGAATTAGGATTTTCAAATTTTTGGCAAATGCATGGGAAATATAAACAGGTAGAAACAGGGGCAACAATACAAGACTTTTGCAATACTTGGGATTAAAAATGAAGGTTCCAATAGTGGCTCTTGTTCAAGGACACATGTTCAAGTGGGACATGGTGAGAATTTAGAAAAACTTTAGGATGTAGACCACACAATAGGGAAAACAAACAAACACTTCACCATGGGAACAAACAATCATAGCTGCACAACACTCAACATAAAGTAGGAAAACTAAAACCTACTATGCATGGAAAAGATGAGCAAAACTCAAGAGAAATAATGTTTCAGGAATTGTCTATGCACTGACATTTCCTAAAATTCTCCAGTAAGACTCTTAATGAAATAAGAATCTTCACCATATGAATTCTCTATAATCATGGGAGCCAACCACATGGGATCAAATTTTCCATATTTCCCCTTATCCTATGATATAGCATTCCAAACCAACACCATATCTCCAACCTCAAACTTCCTCAAGATTGCCTTTTTGTCAAACAAATATTTCATTTGTTGCTATACCTTTAAATTAATTTTCTAGGCGTTCCTCCTATTTTCATCAAGCTCCACCAACTGATTAATTCAATGATTCACAATATCATTTATGTCTTCATGTGATTTCTGGATGAACTTGTAAACATGTATCAACATATTTATCGACAAAATAACATCAACTCCTTATACCAATTCAAAAGGAGATCTCCCTATAGACTTTTTTGGAGTCACTCTATTTGCCCATACTGCCAATCTAAGCTTTGAGTCCCATGCTTTCTTATTTTGACTGAGCATTCTTTTGATTACCTTGATTAGGTTTTTATTAATTGACTTAGCTTTTCTATTTCCCTGTGGATGGTATGAGGATGAATGAGATCACAATTCCATATTCAACACAAACGTTGGTAAATTCACCAGACCTGAAACACATTGCATTGTCCACTATAATTTTGTTTGGAACACCAAATTTAGTGACAATATGATCCAGAATAAAATCAATCACCACTTTACTAGTTGCTCTTCTAGTGGGAATAGCTTCAACCCACTTAGTGAAATAAATTGTCGCCACTAGAATCCATTTATATCATGCACTAGATTTTTTAGTAATTTCTCCAATGAAATCGATTCCCCATTGTTGAAATGTAGCTTCCACCATCATTGACATCAAAGGTAGTGCACCTGATTCCTTCAATTTACCTGATAATCTCTAACATGGATCACATTTTCTTACTAATTTGTGCACATCAGCAAATAAAGTCGGTCATCAATATCCAGCTCTGAGAATTTTATGAGCTATTGTTTTAGCTATGAAATGTCCACCACACACTCCATTATGCATTCCTGAAGACACCTTAGCAACTCTTTTATTTAGACAGCTTAAGAGGACACCATCTTTGTTTTTCCACATCAAACTACCTTGGAAGAGTGTATACTTGGTTGCTTGCAAATTTAACCTCCTTTTTTGGTTATCGTTTAAATCAGTAGGGTAATTCAAATGCAATAAATAATATATAATATCCTTGTACCAAGAAGAAGTAGCAAGAATACCAATCTCTTCATCATCATTAGCTTCTATCAAGTTTACTTTTGATATTTCCAAGTTAGACTCAGCCATGAGTTTGGCCAATCCTTGGCCTCTTACCAATTTGGTGATCTGAATTTCTATGTTAAACTCTTGGATTTTATTAATCCATCTACACCTTCTTCATAAAACATCTTGCTGTGTGAATATATCCTTGACTGTAACATTAGGAACATATGTAACAATTTTAGCACCAACTAAATTTTTCCTAAAATGATTAATCGTTTTTACCATAGCATAAGCTTGTTTTTCCATAATTTCATATTTCAACTCTGCTTGTTGAAGAGACTTACCAAAAAATTAAATGGGCTGTTCATATCCATCCCAATTTTTCTGTAACAACACAACTGCAATTGTATGCTAAGAATTAAAGACAACAATTGAAAAGGCTTAGAAAAATTAGGTGATACCAATACTGAAGTCTACTTTATTGCTTCCTTAATTTCTTGAAAAGATTGAGCTAGCTCACCTTACCACACTACACTTTGTCCTTTCTTCAACATCTTAGATATGTCTTATTTTCTTAGCAAAGTTAGAAATGAATCTTCTTACAAAATTAATTTGTCCAAAGAAAGATTGAATACCTTTTACTATTTTAGGCAAAGGAATTTTGTCAATTGCAACAACTCTTTCTGGATCAATTCTAACTCCATCTTTTGATACTATATGCCCCAATAATTTTCCTTTTGTGACCCCAAACATGCACTTCTTGGGATTCAAGGATAAACCATATTCAAGACATCTTGTGAAAGTATTTTTCAAGTGATCACAATGCTCATCTTCTTTATTTGAATATGCTCTTAGGTCATCTTGATATACAACTAGAATATTATTTATTATATCTGTAAAGGTCACATCCATTGCTCTTTGAAATGTTCCTCCTGCATTTGTGATCCCAAATGACATTCTGACATATATATATGTACCCCAAGGAGTTGTAAAAGTTGTCTTATACTATTCTGACTCCTTGAATTTTACTTGATTATAACCATAAAATCTATCCATCATGCATAATAATTCGCAGCTAGTTACTCTTTGCAGCAGTGCCTCCATGTTTGGCAATGGATAATTATCCTTTAGGGAAGAAATATTTAGATTAATGAAATCTACACATAACCTGATATCTCCATTTTTCTTTCTAATATGAACTAAATTTGACACCCAACTAGGATGCCTGATAGGCTTGATAATTCTTTCTTATCTAAGCTTGGCTAGTTCTTGTTGCATTTTAGGAGCTATTATAGGATTGATGAGTCTTTGCCTTTGCCTGAAAGGTTTGGCATCAGGTTTAAGGGGTATCTCATGCTGAAATAGATTGATGGGTCTTTGCCTTTGCCTAAAAGGTTTGGCATCAGGTTTAAGGGGTATTTCATGCTGAAATAAATCTTCTCTGTATGCCTTTAAATCATCATATGACCATGCAAATACCCTACTGTACTTTTTCAGCAATGCAATTAATAATTTTCTGATCTGCAGATTTAATTTCTTTCCAATGTACATATATGTAGGTGAAGACTGGGTACCTAAATTAATTTCCTCCAAATAATTTCCTTTCACTACTGCAGGCTTAACTAAGCTCCTATCCGCTCCATCAAACACTCTTTCTAGCACCACTATTTCTCTAGGAATGGTATTAGTTTTCAATTGAATTATTTCATTCCCAAATAACATTTCTTTTCCATCCACATTTTCAATGAAATTATAAAAATCAATCTCTTGACTATCATATTCATTCATGCAATTTACAAATTTGAACAAATCAAAATCATCATTAATTACTTGCCAATGGTGAATATTATTTGGAATTGAAGGTCTCATTAACATCTCCACCTTCGTGATGCCTACTAAGGATATATCTTCTGATCTGACAGTTGCAACTGCTAAAAAATCTATAACTACATTCTTTTCCCTTTCTACCCCTTCAATTGCAAAAGTATCGAACAACTCTATAATATCAAAAGCAACATTCTTATATTGTTTTAATCTTTGATTCTTCGAAGCATATTTACCTTTTATCTGTGATACAACTATCTTAGAATCACCTTATACCCTGAGATTCTTGATCTTGTGATTTAAAGCTAAATTTAGGCCCAATAGCAAAGCTTCATACTCTACTATATTATTAGTGCATTCAAATCCTAGCTTGAAACAAAATTTAAAAGTTTTATTATCAGGGGATATTAGCACAATACCATCTCTAGCCCCGTCTTTTGAACATGCTCCATAAAAAAAAAAAAAAAACATAGTCCATACCTTATTTTCATTTAATTCTTGACTTTTTGGTTTCTCCAGTGGATTATCTTCTTCATTTGATCATCAAAATCGCCTTTGAAATTTCCCAAATATGTATCAATGTAACATATAGTCTCATTTTGATCAACAAGATCCTCAACTATATCTTGAGACCTTGGCTCCCTATCCCACCTTACATTAATCCCGTTCATTGGAATCATGGCATAGGAAGAATCTATTTGAATACTTCCTCCAATTACAGTTGACCACCTTCTGGATTGAAGCATACCATATTGGGGTGGTATGTCTACCAAAGTGACATTCATTTTATATTCCTTTTTTGGGTATGTAGCTAGATTAAAATTAAGATTCTTAATTGTTCCTATGATAGGGACCTCTCTTGAGTTCATAGAAAAAAAATTACCATAAGATTTGGTAACCTAGAGATCCAACTGATTCATAACTTGTATAGGCATAATATTTGTAGAAGCCCCAAAATCTATCATGCAATTTCTTACTAGCATATTATTAATTGACAATGTAACATAAAATGGATCTACTTGAGATGGACACTTGCTTAATGTAATTCCCAAATACACTTCTGGTCTTTCTTCGTTGTCTGTTTTGTTGCCTTGCTTGGCTTCTTGCTCTACATTGTTCTGCTGTTCAATATGAATTTTGTTTTTACCAAGGTGGCCAGTAGGGATGTCATTAATCAGAGCTAAGGTTTGGTCTTTATGCTCTACTATTCTCATCATCTCCATCAATGGAACTAAAATTTTTATATGGCTCAATACACGTGCCATGTCCACTGGAATATACTTTGGTAATGGTGTATCAATTGGAATTGTAATAGTAGAAGAAAAAGGTATATGATTAGCAGTACCCTATTTATCTTATTCCTTCTCCTTGTCCTTTTTTTTTTTGGGATGGTTGGGCACTTTGTTCCTTTTGTTTTCCTTTTATAAAAATGCCTATAAAATTTTCCAACGCTGGACTTTCTTTCTGATTCTTCTTACTTCTTAGATTATAGTTTCTTTTTACCTGGGAAATTGTTGCAACAGTCAAAGCTCTAATTTATTCATTGGAAGGCCTTCTAAACTGGAAATTATTTGTATAAGAATTCACATTATGAACACGGTATTCTTCCTCTTCTTCATTAGAAAATATTTGCTGATGGTGAAAGCTTTCTGAATGTCTTTTTTCCTCTACAGCTTGTTCATGACTTCGCTCTTCTTCAGAAGAATATCCATCTTCATTATGACATCCTTGCGAGAACAAAATATTAACATTTTGATCATCATGGTCTACATTTGACCCATGGCCACCATTGCTGCAATCATCATAATTTTCATTAGGGTTCAAAACTGCTAACGCTACAGCACATTACAATGGTGAATGAGGCATCTGGCAAGCCATGTACCAAGGAGTACCATTCACATTGTTGACACCTAGCCTTTTTAGAGGATGTGGAGTCTCTATTTGTTGGTCCTCTAGGATTTGGTATAACCGGCCTCCCATTATTCCATGTAGTATTATAGGGCTGATCTAATAATCTAGGCATCTTTTCTTACCTTTCTTGATTTGGTATTTTTGTAGCAACGCCTTTCCAATTTCTTGCTACCTTATAACTCATCTCTTTGAGAGCATGCATTACCTGATCTAATTTATCCTCATGTATTGGGGTCTTGCTACTCTAGGCTTTATCATTAGATATAATCTTTAAATCACTCCCCTTGGAAATTTTCCCAAAAGATCTCTAATTGCTCTCAATATTTGTAGCTACCTTGTATGCTTCTCTCAATATATGAGGATCCTTATCAGATAATAAGTACCCCACTTAGCATCATATGCATTACAGTACAATACTGAACATGTGGATTCATTAGGCCTCATGTATGCTGGAATCTTTGACATTAGTCTAACAGATCTAGCATTAAAATCTGAAACAGATTCATTTGACCCCTTTACAATGCTTGTAAATTCATTAATGATAAACCAGGGATTTGTCTTGTTGCCATACTACCCCTAAAAACGTTTTTAAATTCATCCCAAGACTCAATGCTTCCATTAGAAAAGCTCTTATACCAGTCCCTAGCAATATCATCTAAAGAATGAAAAAATAGTTTCATTAACACATCCTCATTTTCAACTTCATAATCCTCAATTAAATTGTTAAAAGACTTCAAATGATCCTCTCTTGAAATTGCATTATTTCCTTGAAATTTAGGGAGTTTTGTTCTGACTTCTTTTGGAACAACATTTGGATATCCAAGTTCACCTATGAAGTTCAATTGTCTATACCTATACAAATTTAAAGGAGGTCTTTCAAGAACATACCTTCTATTATGTTTTGCATCTCTATGAGGTCTTCTTCCACTAGTAGGAATCTCAACTCTTCCTCTGTTTACCTGATCAAAATTTCTTAGATTTTCAATTCTAACTTTGAGTTCTTCTTGAGCTTTCTTAGCTTCAAGCCTAGCCATTTATGCTCTCAGATTAGCCATCCTTTGACTAATATCTTCACCCTGATTTCTATAATATGGTTTTACTTCAGGTTGTTCCTCTTCATATTCTTCATAATCATTCTCATTTTTATTTCTTTGGTTTTGATATACCATGTGTTGATCATCATCAGTTTCAATATGGGCATCATACTCATTTTCATATCCCTAGGCTAGATTATCTGCATACCAAGAAGGAATTTTTGCTACTAGCTCATTAATACAACATTTTGTTTTATTCTTGGTGGGGGCTCATTAAACTTAGCCATATATGCCTCATTGAGTCAAGATTCTATTTCTCTTATGTCTCTTTCTTTTACAAGATTGTCTTTTGTCTCATTCTTATTAGTTGGTGAAGATATTGCCTCATCATAAAGTGCATTTTGTCTTATATTCATTTTTTCCATGAATACTTTATTTATACGGGCTTCGACCTCCCTTTACATTATAGTATTCTTGAGCATCTATAACATTTTGATATTTCAAACCATGCAATTCATCTCTATTTACTTGTTTTGAGCCTCTATGAGCAGGTCTATCACTATAATATCCATCTTGTTTATCTGGTTGGTTTGTAGTATTATTTTAATTCACACCATTAACAAAAGAAGAGGACTTACCAGTATTTTTAGCCTTCCATGCAATGCATCCCTTCTTGTTCATCTCATCAACCAACTTCTTTTTAGGATTGCTCTTGTACACTGATCTTCTTCTGTCCATACTAATTTCTCACACAATATTTTCTTCTGAGATTTTTAAACAACAGAGTCACCACTCTTCATGGGAAATAAACTTTGAGCAATCTAAACTAACTTTGTGACTCTTTCCAATAGATACTTTTCTCTAAGCAATCCCCAACAGAACCCCAATCTGTTGGTGTCTTTTTGTGATGCAAAAATCCCAATGACTAGGAGGGCATGGACAAACCTCTTCTTCTTCTTCGAGTTTTGCCTCACCCAGGAGGGTATTTCCCTAAGATCTTTTAAACAATAAAACCAACACAACGGGCTATACAGATATTGATTTAATGGTAGGCAATATTCATGATATGACCACAGAGAATAAATCATTATTAATCCTTGCAAAATCACCAGTGCCTTACAATATCATGAATCTGGATAACTTTCAACTAATATTATACAACACTTGAGGTGTAGGTATTCATCTTTCTAAATTTATGAGATTAGATAAGTTTTTTGGAAAGGATCGATGCTTATTCCTTGGGCTCACAGAGTTTAAACTTCAATTCAACATATTACTATAATGTAATTATACTTCTATGGTTTAATGATACTCTCACTGCCTTACAATGATTTAAACCTAGTAATCACTTTCATGCATCTAAATCTGCTTACTAATCATCAACAACATTTACATACCCTATTCATGATCTAAAAATATTTACTGTGTTCACTAAACACAAACTAATCAAACCAATGAATCCTACAACAAATGTGTAGGCAAAGATTTATGATTTCCTTGAAAACATATATTTCTCCAAGAACATGCAATACCACAAAGGAAAAATTCACATACATAAATTCTTGCTCATACTATATTACAAAATGAATCCATTATAGTGAACATGTCAAAAACATGTTGCAGACCTATGTTATTCCTTAAAACAAACTTACATAATTTCAACAATGTCTCTCCCAGAATTTTTTAAACACTACAAATGAACACATTATTACATTATATAGAACCCGCCTTCAAAAAATCCATGCAAAATACTCATACAAAAATCTCAAAAGCTCATGCAAAAAACATGTGAACCATACATGCAAAAACATGCGAACTATTTTCTTTTCTTTTAATAAATCTTCATGCAGAAAAATCAAGGAATCTTCATCATGCAAACTATTTTTTCTCCTTTATTTTCTCCATATTTAATTCAAAAAGAACACTCAAATATCCAATTGGGCATTAATAATGATTTTGAGATGCATGCAGACATTTGAATCAAGGGAAAACATGAAAAAACACATTTCTGGCACTTAATTTTGTATTTTCGGGATTTATAGGCCCACTAGGAACCTTATCGGTGAGTTCCTGGTCACCAAGAACTCTTTTATTTCCTAGTCACTAGGAACTCTTCAATTTCCTCTCTTTTCTTTTCTTTTTCGTCGGGGAGTTCCTACTCACCTGAAAATCGATGACAAGCTCATGTTCCATTTGGTCGACCATTTCCATCTTACTTAGGACTCATCGATTACTTTGAAAAATTTCAACATTCACCTCAGCTTTTCGTCAAAGTTTTCCTACTCACTTGGAAGTTGCCATCAACACTTTGTCTTCACATTATTTCTCCTTCGTTGGTGCCCACTGACTTGGAAATCATCAATTTTCTCTTTCGTCGGCAATTTCTACTTCACCTGGAAGTTACCGATCTTCTCTTTACTTGCCTTTCTGTCCTTCTTATTCCTGTTGGTGATTTCTCCTAGACTTGGAACTCATCAAAGATTTCTTGAGTTCTAGGAACTCTCCAAATCTCCAACACCTTTATGTGTCTTCTTAATCGCTTATGCAACCTACCGAGGACTAGGGTTAGAACTAGAACTTGGAACAAAATCAACGATTTCCAATTGACTTGTAAATTACCGATGAGTTCCTCCTCATCAGAGTTTTGGGCCTGACCAAGAACAAAGGACTTGTCGATGAGTTCCACATGACCTAAAACTCATCGATTTTGTTCCTAGTAGGTAGGAAAAGGTTGACAAAGGCCATAACTTCATGATTTTTTAGGATTTTCAAGAATTTTCAAAGTAGAACATAAGGCAAAACACTTAGGGACTATTTAGATGGACTTTTAGGATTTTCTAGGATCATTTCCACATAATTAAGATTCAAATTTTAGGCAAACACATGGGAAATATAAATGGGTAGAAATAGGGGCAACAATACAAGACTTTTGCAATACTTGGGATTAAAAACTGAAGGTTCCAATAGGTCCATTTGATGCACAGGAACATCAATATCAATTGGCACTTGTGAAGTAGGCCTATTGTGTTTCTTTTGTTGCTCAGATAATTTTGGTGGAGCCCCTTTGGGCTTAACAACAAGAGTTTCAACATGGTCCAAGATTTTTTTCATTCTCCTGATTAGGTCTTTCATTTCCTTGAAATCTCCTTGGTAAGGTGAGTTTAGTTCAGTTCTTTTATTGTCTGCTAACTAGATGTTCATCCACCTTCTTTCTTTTATAATTCTATCAATGTCATCTTGGTAATTCCTTATCATGTCTAGATTCTCAAGATATACATATTGAAACCCACTTTTCTCTTTACTCTTACTCAATTTGTGTTACATCCCCAACTTATGATTTAGTTTAATCTTGCTTTTGTGTGGTAAACATGATGATTAATCATAGTTAATGATTTGATGTTTGTGGAAAATATCAAATAGAATCATTGATTATATGAATATTGATTAATGTGTAGTTAGATAAGTGATTACATGATGACACGATTATTTAATTATAATGATTTGCAAATCAAATGATGATACACTAATCATGGCTATATGCTTGTGAGTGTAATAAGGAAAAGAGTCTTCCTCCAAGGACAGAAGTAGAGTATCATCCGGGAGGAGATAGATGTTTGGAAAAGGTCAGATTGCCATTTGAGTATCAAAATTAGTCTTTGTGAACCCATGCAAGGTAAGGTGAGTTATCATCTTTTCTTTGCTAGTCATTTTTAGTTCAGTCTCTGTCGGCATGACAATTTAAGTTATTTCAGCGTTATCCACGTCGATTCGACTAGACGATGTTCCTAGAATGTCAGTATGGTCGATAAGTAATCTTGACGAGTTTTCGATTATTTCCTTGTTTCCTTATCTAATTCCTTTCTAGATTTTATGATTATCATTGTATATTTATATAATAATTATGGTTATTAAGGTGATGTGGGGGAGTAGCAACTCGACCCCAAGATCGCATTTTGTTATTGTGACACCCTATCAATGATGTTATCGTTTGATGACACCTTGAATTATTTGATAACCCTTATACATCATTTAGATGTAGGGAATATAAAGTGTGTGTTATAATTATTTCAACCTCCTTAGAGGTCAAACACCCATATTAATAATAATATATATTTATGTTCATCCTTGGGTAATTGGCCAACCACCATCCACGATAAGTGGAGTGAGTGGAGGCTGAGTAGAAGCTATTATGAGCTTCAACTTCGCTGCCCATATGATAATGGAGTTGGTGGGCTGCAGAAAACCCCGCGAGGTGGCGGAACCATTCCTGCCACTACCCACAGATAGAGGGTGGCGAACTTTGTGGCATGCAAAGTTAACACATGCAAAGAATTGGAGAAGGTATCATTCTTTTGGATACATGTTTTTTTTGTTGAGTATGGAAGGGAGACGAACAAGAAGTCCGAAGAGGCGATACTAAGAAGAAGTTTTGCTATAGAGATAGCGTGTGACTGGTGCAAGTAGCTCGTGGAAAGAGCCACCGATAGGCGCACATGAACTATCCTTAAAGCCTTCTCAATTGTACATTTAAAGTACATGTATGAATCTTAGTTTCTGATGTGAACTTATTCAGGGGTAGACACCTCTACTTGTAGTCAATAGTGTCGACTATTTTTTTAATACACAACAATGTATTTTTTATGTGAGGCCGATAAGGCCGAAGTTGCTATCTCCTTGTGAATTCGATATGAGGCTGTCGAGGCCATATGTGATACCTTTGTGTTATCTTTTGAAAGCAATGTTTTAACACATCACTCAGCCAAGGCCATAAGGCCAAATACCAAACACAACTGTGCTTTCAAGAATCTTGTATGCTGATATGGCATGGTCTGTAGACCACATGATATACTTATAATACTCTTTTGGCTATCATTCGAGCCGTCTGTGCTAAAAGCCTACGTAGTATCGATTAATTATGACTATCTAAATGTTAATGAAGATTGTTATGGGCATAGGATGAGAGCAGTGCTTGGACCATATTATCTTTATTGATATTTTTTTTTTGTTCTAAGCCTCGATTGTGCTTTAGGCACTTAGTATATCAGGCTAGGGTGTTGTGGAAACAATGCTCGACTGTTTATAAGATATTAAGTTATCTATAGTGCAACCCATGTGAATAAATGGGTACTGTGGAAACAATGTTCACCTGTTATGAAAGGTATTATGATATCTATAGAGTAATTGATCTGTATTTTAAAGCTTTATGACTCCTCATGTTGAAGGAGGAATGGTAAAAGGTTACTAATAATGTTACCCGAGGCAGTTTAAAATGCATGCCAATCCATGATGGTTGGGGAAGCAAACCCTCCATCGACATTTATTTCTTATGAGAATGAAAATAATGTAGAGCATGAAACTCTTATGATTAAAGGATATGAATGTTATCCCTTTTTGAATGGCCATACTTATGAACAAAGTATAGGGTATCATGAACTCATGTGGAATCATTGAGTTAGGGTCTTTTAATAGAACCATTAGAATATTATAATATAAGTCTTAGTTGATATGAATTTGAATGTAAACCTTGTGACAAGGTAAACATGGAATTTGAACCGGGAAAGGTCATAAGTTTGAAAACTCAATTGTTTTAATGATAATAAGGAAAGACGGGAATAGAGTGACGTGGAGTCACATGTTCCCTATTGCAAAAGAAACGAAATATTAATGAATGCACTCCCAAGATAGGAGTTGAATGTCCTAGAAATAGACTAAGAATGAATTGAACTTACCTTCCCTAGACCTAGAGAGGTTGAACTATGACTACTGTACGATGAGATAGCTTCTAAGTCGAGTCGAGGTGGTGGACATATGACTACGTTCATTGTGAAACGTATATGTATGTAATTCTTTGGCCAAAGTAATGCATCCATCTCTGCATGCATTTGTCGGTCCACTATGCTCCAGATGACATAATGTTTCCAGTAGTGTCATACATAGTTAGAGTGGATCTATAATTGTATGTCCAAGAGACATTATGAAGGACATGACACCAGATATTCAGATAGAAAACCTAACGGTTCCTTATATCTATACCCTCCGTGAACGGTAGGGCCTTTTCTAGGTGGGAAGTTGTGCGGGGGACCGCCGGTCTATGGTTGGAGGAAAAGCACTCGGGTGATGCTCTCCTTCCTAAGCAGAAGACAAGCCGAGACTTATGAAGATAGATGTCAAAGTTCCAGATACAATGCATTCTTTATATGACTTGATAGTAAGTTATTATGTATAATATTTTTAATGATGCCATGAGCATAGCTTTGTACTTGTATAGTGAAAGTTATTTACTAGTGAATTATCTTTGGATCGTTGTAATCTAAACTTTTGAAATATCCTGAAAAGAAAAGCATGTTTGATTTCATGATGATATTGATTCATTTTTTCTTAACTGTGATTATGTAAATCATGATGTATACTTAACCTTAATTAAGATGGTTAGTTATGGTTGATTTTTAGGTAATATGAAATGTCATGTTACATATGGTATGAGAGCCAGGTCAATACATGGACATATGAGCTCACTACATAATGTTTTTCTTCTCCAACATTAACAATTGCTAATGTTTGAATGTTCTTATGCTAGAATGGTAAAAATAAGAATGACACCCAGAAAGAAGGTAATGGGAAATGGATGTTACCTTAAGGACTTGAGGGAGTGAGCCTCAAGAATGAAATGCCTTGAACAAACTGGTTGCTTGGTAGGTGCATGGTTGGTTGATGGTGAAACCTTTGCTAATGTTGTTAAACACATTAAGCAGGAGATGAGAAAGCAGTTAGGAATACTGCTCCTATCTCTGAAAATGAATCAACAGAACCCTTTGCACCTAAGGAACCAGTCATGGAAAGTGACCCTAAGAAGGTTGTGGATGAGTACCTACGAGTAGATCCACCTCCTAAAATTGATTTGATAAATCTTAAGGATGAGAAATGAATATGGGAAGGTATCCCATTTTGATAATGGCTTGCAGTAGCAAGATGTAAACAAAACTTTTTTGTAACTATGGATGGATTATATGTAATCCATGAAAAACTATAATGTATTTTGAATTTTAGCAAATCTTTCCTTTCTTGTTAAAGATTACATGAATGAGAATGGATTTACATTTATGAATGGATTCAATCGTATGAAAAACTAATTGAATGATCTGCAAACTTCAGGAGAAGTATATTGCAGCTTTGTTCAAATAAGAGCCAATATGGGAGACAGCAAGGAAGAAGGGCAACCTTTAGGCCACTCTGAATCTAAACTCGACTAGATCCTTGCTATGTTCCAAGAGATGAGAGTGAGAATTGGAACTCTCGAGCAAGAGGTCAGGGGTCAGCATGGACCTAGGTGGGAAGCCTATTATGAGGGTGATGACTAGGCACATCATGATGATACCACCCAAAGTGGATGTGGAGAGAATAACTCTGAGGCCAGACAACAAGAGGATAGAAGAAGCCACTTGGCTTTGTAATTATCCTGGGATAGGAAAAAGGTTATGCCCCCCAAGTTTGATGGGTTTGCAAGTGGAGATGCCATGGAGGCATGGCTTACGGAGATGGAAAAATACTTCGAAATAAGAAATTATACTGAAATCACCAAGGTGGTATGGGGATCATACCAGTTGGTGGGTGAAGCATCCACATGGTGGATCAATAAGAAAATGGAGTTAGGCTTGAGGTCTACAAGTTTAACCTGGGATAGGTTTGTGGAACTCTTTAGGCAAAGATGGTTGCCTCAGCTGTTTTATGACCAAAAGCTTATAGACTTTCAGAATCTGAAATAGGGTAATTTAACTGTGAACGAATATTGGGAAAAGTTCACTCACTTGCTCAAGTATGTTCCACAACATCAATAGGATGAGAGATTTCGCATCCAAAAATTTATTATGGGGTTGAACACCTAGATTGGGGGAGAGGTTGATGTGCATGGTCCCACTTCAATGGACTAGGTTTATAAAAAAGCTATTAAACAGGAACAAAAATTGAAAGCTATGTCCGCTTATAGGGAAAGGAATCACAAAATGTAATTGGTCCCAATCCTCTCAATCTTTTAAGAAAAAGAGAAAAAAATAGGATTTTATTGAGAAAAATGATAAAGGGTCCAAGAATAAAAAAATGAATCCAGGGAGGAAAAGAAGGGCAATAATAACTCCAAAAAAAATGAAGATAATTCTAGGAAGCCTCAGGAGAGGCAAGGACTTGTGGGAGGGTGTTATACATGCGGTGGTGAATATTATGCCAACCAGTGTCCTAATAAGACGCAGGGAACTCAGTCACAAGGAAATCCATTACCTCACAGTAGATGGCTTTCCAACAACTCATACATGTAGCCCTGGATAATAGGCAAGCTGAATACCAAATCACTCCCATTGAAACTACAAGTATTTTATCTAGTTTCCCAATTTCAGTTTTGATAGATATTGGTGCAACATAATGTTTTGTTTCCCCAAAAGTTTTAAATAAAATTCCTAGAAGAGATGGATACATGGAAAACACTTGGTTAGTTGAATATGCAAATCAGACCAATGCTCAAGTAGAGCAATGCTTGTTTGAGGATAAGGTTGAACTTCCAAGTTTCTCCACTGAGGTGAACCTTTACATAGCCCCATTAGGCTCATATGATGTTATCCTTGGGATAAAATGGTTATGGAGACACTGGGCCAAGGTGGACTGTTATGCCGAAGCAATAGAATGTCTAGATGACTTAGGGAACAAAGTCTTTTTGCAAGGGAATCCTAGAGAAGTCAAACGAGGACAAATGTCTGTCCTACAAATGAAAAGAACTCAAAGAAAGGGATGCCAACTTTTTGCTGTCAAAATGGAAAAACTAATTGGTTTTGAGGAAACCAATTTCCAAGAAGATTTAATGTTTTATGAGTCTCAGAAACTCAAAGGAGGTGAGACGGGGAGTCCATAGATCAGGAAAGATCAGATATGGATAGTTACCCTTTTCTTAGAGATTTTCAGGATGTATTTCTAGATGAGCTATTGGGATTGCCTCCTAAAAGAGATTTTGATTTCTCTATAGATATAATTCCAGGATCGGAACCTACATCTAAAGTTCCATACAAAATGACCACAATTGAGTTAATGGAGCTAAAGGCTCAATTACAGGAATTGTTAGATAAAAGACTGATAAGACTTAGTGTGTCACCTTGGGGAGCTCCAGTAATATTTGTGAAAAAGAAAGATGGTACATTATGGTTATGCATAGACTACTATATGTTAAATAAGGCAACAATTAAGAATAAATACCCATTGCCTTGCATTGATGATCTTTTTGATCAAATGAGAGGAGCAACTGTGTTTTGTAAGATTGATCTTCGATCTGGGTACCATCAATTATGGTTAAAGGATAAGGATATCCACAAAACAACCTTCAGACCAAGGTATGGGCATTATGAGTTCACTGTCCTACCCTTTGGGTTAACAAACACACCTGTAACGTTTATGAATTTAATGAATAGTGTGTTTAGGGATTGTTTTAGACAGGTTTGTCCTAGTCTTTCTTGATGACATTCTAATCTATTCTAAGAATGAGGAAGAACACCTTTAGGATTTAAGGATTGTTCTTCAGAGGTTGAGAGAACATAAATTGTATGGCAAGCTCTCTAAGTGTACTTTCTTTCAAAAGGAAGAGCAGTATTTGGGCCACATAATTTCAGATAATGGAATAGTGGTGGGCCCAACCAAGATTAAAGCCATATTGGAATGGCCAACACCAAAGAACGTACATGAGGTTTGAAGTTTCATGGTCCTTGTAGGATACTACAGGAAATTTGTGAAGAACTTTTCAAAAATTGCTTATCCTATAACTTCTTTGCAGAGAAAAGGCAAGAGGTTTGAGTGGTCAGACATGTCAAGAGGCATTTGACCAACTAAAGGAAAGATTGACTTCAACACCAATCTTGAAAGTACTTGACCCGGAAGGTCATTTAGTAGTCATTACTGATGCTTCATGGGAAGGCTTAGGTGGTGTACTAGTCCAGGATGGACAAGTCATTGCATATGAATCTAGGAAATTGAAAACTTATGAACAAAACTATGCCCCTCATGATTTGGAATTGGTAGCAGTAATACATGCTTTGCAAATGTGGAGACACTACTTGCTAGGAAAACCCTTTGAACTGAAAATAGACCATCAAGGGCTCAAATATCTGTTCCCCCAACCGCATCTAGATACTCGCCAAAGAAGATGGTTGGAGTTAATCTCATATTATGACTTTGAGATCAAATACATTCAAGGTAAGGAAAACCAAGTGATGGATGCCTTAAGTAGGAGACGACACATCTCCTCAATGATCTCCATACATTCTGATTTTAAGAATCGGGCACTACAAAAGTCTAAGGGAGATGAGTTTTAAGAGCAGGTAAAACAAGCCCTTTTGGAGAATCCTCAGAATCCAAAATATGATGGATTTTACCTTGAACCAGATGGGTTATTAAGGTATAAAGGAAGGATGTATGTTCCAAACTCTAAGGAGCTAAGGAACATTGTGTGGAAAGAGGTTTATTCCGCACCTTATTCAGAACATCTTGGAGTAGCAAAGTTACCAGCTGATGTGAAACCCTTATACTTCTGGAAAGGAATGAAGAGGGATGTTGCAAGGTTTGTAGCTACGTGTATAGAATGCTAGAGGGTGAAGGTGGAACACCATCACTCGACAGGACGTTTATAACCTCATGAAATTCTAGAGTGGTTCATGGCAAATCATAAGCATGGACTTTGTGCAAGGACTTCCTATGTCAAGGAACAAACATAGGAATAGGCACGATGCTATTTTGGTTGTGGTGGATAGATTCACCAAAGCAACACATTTTATACCTGGGAATTTGACGGATGGGGCACCTATCATAGCCCACAAATTTGTGCAAGAAATCTTCATATTGCATGGTATTCCTGAGAAGATTATCTCAGATAGGGATACTCGAATGACATCAAGGTTTTGGTAAACTTTGTTTTCTTCACTTGGAACCTAGTTGAATATAAGCTCTGCTTATCATCCTGAGATGGATGGTCAAACTGAAAGGGTAAACCAAGTGCTGGAGGATTTATTGAGAATGTATTGCATGGACTAACAATATAAATGGAAAGATTATCTTCCTTTGGTGGAATTCACCTATAATAATTCCTATCATTATGCTATTAAGATGGCTCCATTTGAAGCATTATATGGAAGAAGGTGCCGAACCCCTATAAGCTAGGATAAGCTAGAAGATAGGGTTAGCCTTGGACTAGAAATGCTATCAAAAATGGAAGAGCAAGTCCATCTAATTAAGAATAGGCTAGCGGAAGCCAATGATAGGCATAAAAGTTATGCGGATGCTAAATGCATTGAAAGGCATTTTGTCAGTGGGAGAAAAAGTCCTAAGGGTAAAACCTCAAAATAGCTTCATTAAGTTTGGAAAGACATCCAAACTTGCGCCTAGATACATGGGTCCCTTCAAAGTTCTCGAAGAAGTCAACCCGGTTGCATACATAATTGTTCTACCGCTAGGCCTTGCCATGATGCATAATGTTTTTCATGTTTCCTATTTGAAAAAGTTTATTTCTAGAGATAATCATATCCCTATTATTGATTGGAATGCTATACAGGTGAAGGACCTAGAGTGGTAGTGATTGAGCCCATCAAGGTGCTCGAAACATGTAAGCTACACTTACATAATAAAGAGATAACTCAATGCAAGGTCCAGTGGGACTAGTATGCAAAGGAATATGCCACTTGGGAAAACTATGAGGATATTTATGCGAGATTTCCCAATCTCTTTTGAAAAACTTTTACTATGCTAAAACAACACTTTTCTTATTATGTTGGTTTGATTTTGAAGACATTTAATCATTGGGGACGATGATTCTTATGGGGGGAGATATGTTACATCCCCAACTTATGATTTAGTTTAATCTTGCTTTTGTGTGGTAAACAGGATGATTAATCATAGTTAATGAATTGATGTTTGTGGAAAATATCAAATAGAATAATTGATTATATGAATATTGATTAATGTGTAGTTAGATAAGTGGTTACATGATGATACGATTATTTAATTATAATGATTTGCAAATCAAATGATAATACACTAATCATGGTTATATGCTTGTGAGTGTAATCAGGAAAAGAGTCTTCCTCCAAGGACAGAAGGAAAGTATCATCTGGGAGGAGATAGATGTTTGGAAAAGGTCAGATTGCCATCTGAGTATCAAAATTAGTCTTTGTGAACCCATGCAAGGTGGGGCGAGTTATCATCTTTCCTTTGCTAGTCATTTTCAGTTCAGTCTCTGTCGGCATGACAATTTGAGTTATTTTGACATTATCCACATCGATTCGACTAGACGATGTTCCTGGAACATCAGTATGGTCAATAAGTAATCTCGACGGGTTGTCGAGTATTTCCTTGTTTCCTTATCTAATTCCTTTTTAGATTTTATGATTATCATTGTATATTTATATAATAATTATGGTTATTAAGGCGATGTGGGGGAGTAGCAACTTGACCCCAAGATCACATTTTGTTATTGTAACACCCTATCAATGATGTTATCATTTGATGACACTTTGAATTATTTGATAACCGTTATACATCATTTAGATGTAGGGAATATAAAGTGTGTGTTATAATTATTTCAACCTCCATATAGGTCGAGCACCCATATTAATAATAATATATATTTATGTTTATCCTTGGGTAATCAACCAACCACCATCCATGATAAGTGGAGTGAGTGGAGGCCGAGTAGAAGTTATTATGAGCTTCAACTTCGTTGCCCATATGATAATGGAGTTGGTGGGCCGCAGGAAACCCCGTGAGGTGGCGGAACCATTCCTGCCACTACCCACAGATAGAGGGTGGCAGACTTTGTGGCATGCAGAGTTAATGCTTGCAAAGAATTGGAGAAGGTATCATTCTTTTGGATACATGTTTTTTTTTTTGTTGAGTATGGAAGGGAGATGAATAGGAAGTTCAAAGAGGCGGTAGTAAGAAGAAGTTTTGCTACAGAGATAGCATGTGATTGGTACAAGTAGCTCATGGAAAGAGCCACCGATAGGCACACATGAACTATCCTTAAAGCCATCTCAATTGTACATTTAAAGTACAGGTATGAATCTTAGTTTGTGATGTGAACTTATATAGGGGTAGACACCTCTACTTGTAGTTAATGGTGTCGACTATTTTTTTAATACACGACAATGTATTTTTTATGTGAGGCCGATAAGGCCGAAGTTGCTATCTCCCTGTGAATTTGATATGAGGCCATCGAGGCCATATGTGATACCTTTGTGTTATCTTTCAAAAGTAATGTTTTAACACATCACTCGACCAAGGCCATAAGGCCGAATACCAAACACAACTGTGCTTGCAAGAATCTTGTATGCTGATATGGCATGATCTGTAGACCACATGATATACTTATAATACTCTCTTGGCTATCATTTGAGCCATCTGTGCTCAAAGCCTACGTAGTATCGATTAATTATGACTGTATAAATGTTAATGAAGATTGTTATGGGCATAGGCCGAGAGCAGTGCTCAAGCCATATTATCTTTATTGATATTTTTTTTTGTTCTAAGCCTCGACTATGCCTTAGGTACTTAGTATATTGGGCTAGGGTGTTGTGGAAATAGTGCTCGACTATTTATAAGATATTAAGTTATCTATAGTGCAACCCATGTAAATATATGGGTACTGTGGAAACCGTGTTCGCCTGTTATGAAAGGTATTATGATATATATAGAGTAATTGATCTGTATTTTAAAGCTTTATGACTCCTCATGTTGAAGGAGGAATGGTAAAAGGTTACTAATAATGTTACCCAAGGCAGTTTAAAATGCATGCCAATCCATGATGGTTGGGGAAGCAAACCCTCCATCGACGCTTATTTCTTATGAGAATGAAAATAATGTAGAGCATGAAACTCTTATGATTAAAGGATATGAATGTTATCCGTTTTTGAATGGCCATACTTCATGAACAAAGTATAGGGTATCATGAACTCATGTGGAATCATTGAGTTAGGGTATTTTAATAGAACCAACCCATTAGATTATTATAATATAAGTCTTAGTTGATATGAATTTGAATGTAAACCTTGTGACAAGGTAAACATGGAATTTGAACTGGGAAAGGTCATAAGTTTAAAAACTTGATTGTTTAATGATAATAAGGAAAGATGGGAATAGAGTGACGTGGAGTCACAGGTTCCCTATTACAAAAGCAAAGAAACATTAATGAATGTACTCCCAAGATAGGAGTCAAATGTCCTAGAAATGGACTAAGAATGAATTGAAATTACCTTCCCTAGACCTAGAGAGGTCGAACTATGACTATTGTAGGATGAGATACCTTCTAACTCCAGTCGAGGTGGTGGACATACGACTATGTCCATTGCGAAATGTATATGTATGTAAATCTTTGGCCAAAATAATGCATCTGTCTCTACATGCATTAGTCGGTCCATTGTGCTCCAGATGGCATAATGTTTCTAGTAGTGTCATACATAGTTAGAGTGGATCTATAGTTGTATGGCCGAAAGACATTATGAAGGACACAACACCAGATACTCAGATGGAAAACCTAATGGTTCCTTATATCTATACCCTTCATGAAGGGTAGGGCCTCTTCCAGGTGGGAAGTTGTCAGGGGATCGTCAGTCTGTGGTTGGAGGAAAAGCACTCGGGTGATGCTCTCCTTCCCAAGCAGAAGACAAGCTGAGACTTATGAAGACAGATGTCAAAGTTCTAGATACAGTGCATTCTTTATATGACTTGATAGTCAATTATTATGTGTAATCTTTTCAATGATGCCATGAGCATAGCTTTGTATTTATATAGTGAAAGTTATTCACTAGTGAGTTATCTTTGGATCGTTGTAATCTATACTTTTGAAATATCCTGAAAAGAAAAGCATGTTTAATTTCATGATGATATTGATTCATTTTTGCTTAACTGTGATTATGTAAATCATGATGTATACTTAACCTTAATTAAGATGGTTTATTATGGTTGGTTTTGGGTAATATGAAATGTCATGTTGCAATTTGTCTATGAAGCCTTCTGGACCAGTGTTTGAAATCACGGAAAGACATATATAAAAATTTGAGACACTCATCCACATTTTCAAATCCCTCCTTACCAAGCACATATAAATTTCTAAGTTGAATTGTTGATGAAAGGAATCTAGTCTTCTTAAACTTCTTGAAATGATCATGCCTTGACAAATGCATTTGTCTAAGAGCTTCCAAGAGTGCAATTCTATTTATTATTGCATAGGGGGCAATTGTAGAGCCATGAATCCATATAACAATTGATTTTTTGAACAAGAACCAATCATCCCAATTATTCTGAATATTTTCTTGTGGTTTAAAATGGAATGACTTGAGAAATTATTGGTGTAACTAACTATTGCATCTTATATTAAGTTTACTTACGTAGTTTATTTCATTTAGTTAGGTAAATTTAATTTATTTCCTTTTTATTATTTAGGTTGTATAGAATAATGATACATGTCATTCCATTATTTTTCGTGATTCTTTCTTATCCTTATCCTCTTTAGATTTTAAAACTTAGAGGCTATATATTGTAGCTCTTTCCTTTTATTTACATGCATCTTGAATACATATATTTTAATTTTGTTATTGTTATTGTTGAATTAGTTTCATCTTTTTTTGTTGGTTAGGTACCCAAGAGCTGCAAAAAGGAGCAATTAAGCCTGGATTCTAGTAGTTGTTGGGCTCACCAGATCCTACACTATTTTTATGTATTTCTCATAATCATGTAAAACTCCAACCCTCTATCTATGATAAACACTCTTCATGCAAACTGTATATACTCACAATCTAATCACATCCCTCCTCAAAATTACCAATCCTCTCATCAAGAGCTTTCACTCTTTGTAGACTATCACCTCATATTAATGGAAGTTCTTAGAATCATATGATGATTGGACTTCCCCCTAGACTGTCCCTTTTTCTTTTTCATCAATGACCATTCCTACTCTAGGCAAGAAGCAACTTGTAGATTATCTACTATAATAGAATCGACAATGTTGACTATCCCATATTTTAACTCTTTAGTCCTAACAAATGAATCTTTGATTCCAATGTATGTCTCTTTAATTAGAGACAAATGCTTGATCACCATCCTAGAGGGGGTGGGAAGGAGTTTTATCTTCCCTTTCCTTACCTAAAGAGGCCTCTAACACTTTGTTGTCACCTAAACTTCGATGAGGACCTTCAGAAGAATCAATCTCTTGCCTTGGGAAAATAGTGAGATGATTCAACTCAATCCCTTTCCACCAAGTTGGTTGAGAAGAATCTGCTTGTGTTTCCCAGAAGAATGAGAACTCCTTTTTGGGAAAATAACCATACTCATAACAAGAGCGACAATGAAAATGTATGTTCACATAATCCAACTTTTGCACCCAAGATCTACCTCCCTTTTTAAAATAATGTCTTCAAGGAACCCCAATTGAAAATCCATTTCCACACAAATCTAGGCATAAGTAGTGTGAGTATGGTCTGTGGATTCTTGAGCAACTTCCAAGAATTTGTCCAATGAGTGGCCAATAGCCTTAAAGCAAGAAGGAACCTAGTATTGTAAAGGCATGTAAGGGACTTGTACCCAAATAGGCATAGGGGAAAAAAATCCTTCAATGGATCAAAGGAGGGGAGCTAAGGTTTGAGACTTAAAATATAATCCTCCTCAAACCAAGGCCCAACACTAAGAATGGTCTCTCTATTATTTGATGACATAAACTCCACACCTTGTGCACATGGAAAGATATCAATCCTTTCCTTCACAAGGGGTTTCCAAAACTCTATGATCTAATCACTTAAGCTACTAAGATGAGGCCAAAACTAAATAAATCTTCCAATAGGCACATTTTGAGCTGCAATGTTTTTTCCTAGAAGTCCATTTCTTTATCATTGTCCAACGCTAATTATAGAATTTGTTCAATTTTTTTACAACTATAACCCCCTCCAAATTCTTGATTTTCTCTCTTTTCGTTGCGAGTCCAAGTTTGAGGGGGTGTGACTCAAAAAATCTAGATCTCTTTTTTTGCAATCATCACTCTGGTAAAATTCTCACATTAATGTATAGGGCATCGTAGAATGATTTGGGAGGAAAAAGTTGTGAATCTATCGCAGTAGGGCTAGATGATTGTGAGCCCTTCAAGTTCCCATAAAGCTCTTTATTTGGGAGTGAGGTACCACTTCCAAAGAACTGATAGGAGTGAGCATAGTTGCAACCATTTGCAACCCTTGAAGAGGGAAATAAAGAGGTCAAGGATCCTAAGAGGATAGTGCTACTTGAAGTATCACACAGCCTGTGAGAAATGGTGTTAGGGTAGAGGGAAAACTCAAACTGTGATTTGCTATGACCTTGGCTAGGGATAATCAAAATACATGTAGAAGGGACTTTATAGCCATCATCACCAATTGAAAAAGGAATCCCAATGTGCTCATTATCCCTTATTTATCCAAGAGTAGTAGCTAGTATCAATCCTTCTAGTGAAGAAAGAGTAGAGAACAAATTGAGTGAGGGCTCGAAAGAACAATGAAAAGGAGCATAAGCCATCGAATTAGTGTCATCTTGTTATTTTGATCTTAGGGAGATTTAATATTGCAAATCATTTATTGAATCTAACATGATATCAAAGCAAGATAGTTTAGGTGATTTAATTCAATCTGGGATATTATCTTAGCTTTCTTTTCATCTATGGTTTACAGTCTTGTAAATTGGGTGTTTTTCAAATCACTCATTGTAGGAGGCCTCTAGGGAAGAAATAGACTATTCTATTGCATTCATAAGGGTCAGGTTAGCTAGGTTAGGCTTTCATTTCATTGAAATCAGACATTGTGAAGCTAAGTAACTAAAATTTTGCCTATAGGGTTTGATTGAAAATTTTGTAGGTTGCATACTTTTCAACGTAAATTGGAGTCAAACAAACAACATCATTACATTCAGAGTGTGTTCAAAAACTTATAGATCAACTAACTATTCACTAAAATTTGAGAAGTTGCAATGGAGGTAATTTTTTGGCCCTAGGAGCACATTCTAAGGCCATATGGTCTGCTATGCAGAAAGATACAAGTTTGACACAAAAAAAATATTAAGAAATAGGTGCTTCAAATTTTTTGGTTTCAAAAGTTGAAAAGTTTAAATTAAAAGGCTTTATGTGAAGGTGTTAGCTCAAAAGGATGCCTCTTACATGTCTATGCAACATTGCATTAGTAGGTACTTGAATATTTGTCCCCTACCTACATTAGCATTGACTTCATCTACATACCCTTTTACATTTGGCAGTTTTTCTTTAAATTTGGACCACCCGCCAGTTTATCTGGCGAATGCTCTAAATTTGGCAGGTTGTCTAAAGTTGGCAAGTTTACCATAATTGGCGAATGTTTCTAAATTTAGTTGTGCTAGTCCACTTCCCTTTTTAAGCACCTTTCATAGAAATATGCACAACTTTTGTCTAGATTGTTAGGTTTTTCACTTTTGATAAGCATTTGAAAGCTATTTTTGAGCTCTAAATTTCAATAATAGTTGTTTGTTTGATTCTAATAAGAATTAAATTTTAGTTCAAAAATCTTATTAGCTCATGTACATTGTAATTGCACTAAGATAAAGTGCCAAAACATTGTAATTGATGGGGGGTTTTATGCATTGGATATTTTGTACTCCATGAATTGATATAAAATTCTAACTTTTTTGGGAGGGGTGTGTGATCTTGTGCATTGATCTTGTTGGTTTGGTCTTTGCTTAATTGATTTAAGGAGTTACTAATGGCATCAAAAAGTATCCCACTATTATAAAATTTGATAGATAGAACTATAATTCTTGGTGAGATAGTATCTTAAAGCATTTCAAGTGGCTTCATCTCTTGCCCCATCTTTATGGACTGGTTCTCAATCCCACATCTTTTTAGTAGGAAATTGTATGGAGTGATGATACTAAATATGTCTTGGGATTGATTCTATGTAATGTCGATCTTGACACCATAATGGCCACTACACACATTGAGTACATTTTGTCCTTTGGACTAGAATTTGAAAATGTATGGAGATCTAGATGAATCTCCATTCCTAGAGAATCCTTCTATATTATCTTGTACCTCTTGATGTTTTCTGACCACATAATCATGATACAATTATAAAAATTGTTGTCTAAGAAGATCTTGAACGTTGTGATGACATAGATACTTTTGATACTTTCCTACATAGGCTTCATTGAATTCTTCAACTTATATGAATCTTATTATAAATTTAGAGGGTTCATCTTCTTTATCTCCAAGTCACCTTCCCAAGTTTGAGGACTCTTCTATTCTAGTGCTTGGAAATTTATTTATTGTTCATACTTAGCCATCTAGTGTGGACACGTCAGTGGGTGAGTGTTGGAAAGAGACACTGTGTGGCTTCATGAGTGTTGTCATTGATGGCAACAAAGTCCATCCCACACATCCGTAGGACATGGTGTGTCTATACTGGAAGTCAGATTAAAGAGTATTTTGGTCCGGTGACCAAGAACAGAGCATGCAGCAAGGTCCAACAATCAAGTCCGGATCTCTCAGAGGAAGTATCTCAGTAAAGTGCAGACTTGGGAAGTCAAGAGGAGTACCATGACTAATATATTCCAGAGATTGAGCCTCTGGTGATGTAAGAGTGAAAAGATATGAACACCTAAGTGTTGGGTTCCTGTTTGGCAGAGTAGACTAAGGAAGAACTGACTGACAGAGCTTCAGACCTTAATCTGGATGAGATATTGATGGTAATCAAGTTTCTTATGGGATCATTCATGATTGGCTGACATGATTGATGACTTCTATAAGCATCTCTTTGATACGCATCACTTGGTAAGCAAGGATTCATCCGACAGACCAGAGTTTGGGAAAATATTGAGTATTCTGGATGCTGGCTAGAAAGATGTTGAAATCCTTTGTGTGGATATATATACCAGATGGATTTTGATGAGAAGGTGTGTGTGGTGTATTGTATTGTGTGAAGAAAAGTAGAGAGCAGTGTGGAAACAGTAATACAGGTCCGGTATGTAACAGAACAACAGCACCAAAGAAGAGGAAGAATGAAGTGCAGTAGATCAGTGTATTGAGCCTAACCAGAACTAAATTTCAGCATATGTGGATGCTTCTCATTATTTCAAGTATCTTGTTACTTTATTTATAACTTGTAGACAGTGAGTCTCTTTTAGGCAGTGAGCCTCTTGTGAGCAGTGTGCTCGGGAAGTGAGCCCTAATTGGCAAGTGCCATTTTGTACTTCTATTCTTTTAACAGAGAATACAATCTTGGGTTAGTCACCCCATGGTTTTTCCCTTAACAGGGTTTTCCACGTCAAAATCATTGTGTTATGTGTATTGATTTTGTTTCTGCTTTCATGGATATGGATGCTTATTTATTTTGATGCTGCACTAGTTATTAAAGAAGAACATAAAGTTAATTTAATTAAGATAACTGATTCACCCCCCCTCTTAGTTATCAACAATTGGTATCAGAGCTAAGTTCCTCCAAACAGAGCCTAACAGCTTGAGGAAGATCTAGGAATCTCAATGGGTATGTATGGTATGAGAGAACAACTTCAGTCTGCCTTAGATTATTTGGAACAGTCTCAATTTGAAGTCAATAACTTGAAGGAAAGACTCAAACAAGCTGATGATTTCATAAATGAACTAAAAGAGAAACTGAGTATCTCTATGAAAAAGAGAAAGGAACTTCTTCAACAATTAGCAAGTCAAAGTGAAGCCAATAATACTGATGAAGATTTGAATGAGAAGAACAAGTTATGTGAAAAGCTATCAAAAGAGGTCATTATGGTAAGACATGAAATGGAATTAGGGGTTATGAAATTCACCCAAGAAATTGAAGAGAAAACAAAAATTGAAGATAATCTAAAATAATATCTCAAGGAGAAGTCAAAAGACTGCCACAAAATGGATAGCATAATCAGACATCTACAATCTGATCTTGAAGAAGCCAGAGATATCGAAGAACAATTTGAGAATCAGATTGACACTCTAAAAAGGGATCTTCAAACAACAAATGAATACAAAGAAAAATTCAAGATAAGCTCTACTCAACTTGAAGTTCTTCTTGAAAGCCAAAATAGGGTAGATGACAAGCAAGGCTTGGGGTATGAAAAAGGTGAAAGCTCCGGATCCGGTCAGAAGAACTTTGGATCAGGAAATCCAAGGAACAGGCCTAAAAGACCTCCAGTAAGGCAACCAAATGCTCAAAGATATCCATCCTTCAATGGATACTGCCACAATTGCAATAACTTTGGTCATAAAGCAAATCAATGCAGAAAAAGATTGAATCAGACTAATTCATCCTTCTCCGGACAGTGTTTTAACTGCAAAAGGTATGGTCACAAATCTCATGAATGTAAAAATTTAGAAATAAACAATTCATTCAATGGTAGATGCTTTACATGCAATAGAATGGGACATATGGCTAATCAATGTAGATCAAGAGGATACTAGTCAAATATACAAAGAAATGTTGTTTGCTACAATTGCAATAGATCCGGTCATATTGCCAAATTCCGCAGAAGTAAGATTCAGGACAAAAGGGGTCTGGTGCGTCATAATCAAAACTAAGACAAAGGAAGAGGAAAAGTGAATGCGGATGAAATTTAAAGGGAGATGAATAAGATTTGGGTGAAAAGGAGTACATAAAATGCTGAGAATGGATCTGCACCAGAATCTGGTGCTGATATTCCTTTCGGAAACTAAATAGATGAGCTCTGGCTCAGGGGGAGTCACAAAAGAAAACAAATTCCCCCAACCAGTCAATTGGTGCCTGAAATTGGCACATGGAAAGTTGTGGATTAAAGAGTTCTCAGAGAAACATCCAAATAAGACTCGGTAAAGATATGGAAGATCCGCAAGAAATTTTAAAGAGGTTAATCTTCCAAGATTGATCCGGTTTAATAGTCATCCGGTAAAAACAAGATTTTCACGGTGAGATCCGGTATGATTCAAATTTGAGGTATCTTGATTTGTGGATAAATGAAATGATTGGAGAAAGGTAGATAGATTGCCAATATTCACCAAGAATAACTCTAAGTGCATCTTAGTAATCCAGAAAAATCTCTCAGGACAAGGAGAACAAAGCAACTGGAACAACTTAAGTTGTGCATTTATTACAATGTGAAATTAGGGTTTGCGCAGAAATATAAGGGTTCCCTTGCTCATCATTTGCACATTTGCATTCGAGAAGAAGAAAGACGGAGCTCTGCAACAAATTATCTCAAACCTCTCAAAGATCAACCATAGAAATTGATTTATCCAACAATTCAATCCGGTTCATTTCATGAACCCTAAAAGTGGAAAATATATTTTTCGCTCTTGAATCTCTCTCTGAATCCTTTGAAAGATGGCTACTCTAAATGTTGTGAAGATCACCGATAGGCCGCGACCTAAATTCAAGAAACATCCCTACAAATCCCTAGAAGTTGATCCCCTAGGCGCATTTTCTAGCATTCCGCATGGGGTTTTGCATGTAGAAGATGTTAGGGCATATATTCATGCAAACATTGAGGAATTTGGGGAATCCAAGCTAATGGATATCTATCACAATCAATTAATAGATGATTCATTTGAACTCAAACCTCAGTACAAGGCTATCTAAGACAAATATTTTGGACATTGCATCCATTTCCCCTGTTTTACAGAAGATGAATGGGTCTAGTATGTTCTGACTAGATTGCATGACAACTTTATGTGGTTGATGAGGCCATTTAAGATAACCAAGGATGCAATTAGGGTAGTTATTGGATTGCACTCATCCGGTGGGTTACCTGCTCTCAAATCCGTCAAGAATTAGATAGTGAGTGAGGCAACCGTATCAAAATTTGACAAGAGAGCAATGACTATAGAAGATATCACTGATCCAGATATCAAGTTTGCATCTATGATAATTGGCTATAAGATATATCACTCTAGTAGGGAGAATTTAGTATCTGGAACTGCTGTATATACTACTTATGAAATGCTAAGGAAAAATACTGACTATGATCTCTGTGAGCTTCTTCTGAGCCAACTGTTAGAAAACTTACAAAAGATCAAGAAGGACAAGAAAAACTCATTCAAATATGGCAGTCTGATATTGTGTTTATTCTTTTACTTTATGAATGAGCTACCCAGATCCAGTGGTTGGATATGGCAAAATGACAAACCAGTAGCCATACAAATCAGAGATTATTTACATGGAATTGGTGATGCCAAGGCACATAATACAACACTCTGGGGCTACTTCAAGAACTTTTAGAGTATGATGCAAGCCAGAGAAAGAATCCCTCAATCATTGGTTGAGAAGTACAAGGATACAATGTGCTTTATGGTGGACACTGATGAATGCCTGATGGAGGTAGTGGAACCTAGAATAGTGTGGATCATGCCAATGGGGTATGAGGTTGATGAGAAAATCCTAGAGATACATATCCAACATCTGATGAGTCAACCCAAGGATCCTAAGGCAGAAAAGGTTTGGGACCTTCCAAGAGTTGAGTGTAAAAGTTCATGTTGAACTGAGACAGCCTGAGATCAAGAGAAAAGTAAGAAGGGAAGTAGAAGAATTCACCAAGAGGCATGGAATATCAAAGGAGGCAGTTGATGCCAATAGAGAAAAGATGGAAACGATAGAGAAAGAAAGACAAGAAATAGAAAAAGAAAGTGCTCCGGTGCAAGCCCCCTCCTGGACCAGATCCTCCAAAAGCTCTGTACTAGCCACCTCTAAGAGTCAAAAAGCCTCAAAACCGGAAGTCAGGACTTTCAGAAAGGTAGAGAAGAGAACTAAGTCAAAGGCCACAAGGTCTTACATTAGTCAGAAGGATGATGAAGAGACAAAATCAGATGAGGAGGTCAAGAAAATGAAGAAGAAGAAAACATCCGGTGAACCCTCTACCGGTTATAGCAAGGAACAAGAAGTAGAAGAGTTTGTTGAAAGGCCTACTCTGTCCATTGATGATGTAGTCAAGGTAGTTACTGTGGATGGAAATCTGCAACCAATGACAGAATTCTATGATGAGTATAATGACGCAAGTAAAAAGATCTTGGAAGAAGCCACAGTTAAGTACTTAAACATATATAATAAGGCATTTATTGAAATAATCTCTCTAATTCCCAAAAGCTTAGAGAAGGAACTTAAAATGAGAAAGGAGAATGCAAAGGCAAAGGATCTGGAGATTTGGAAACAAATAGCTATTCAACTTTATCCCTCCATCACTCCAAAGCAAATGAGCATGATCTTCAAAGATTGTAAAGATGAGTTCTGGAGCAAAGCCAGAATGAATAAGCTTATGCTCAAAGAGACTGATCAGGTGGCCAAAGAGACTGAAGACATCCTCTGGAATGCCTATAAAAGATTCAATATTCCTATTATAGAGGACTTAAGTGATGAACCCTCTGTCATGGATGATGAAGGACTCAGTACATCAAAGGAAGATCCTACAGAGAAAAATGTAGAAGTATCAAAAGAGATAGGTGAGGAGAAAACTAAGGACCTGGATTCCTCTGTTCTGAAAGAGGAAGTCCAAGAAGAAGTAAATATCTCTCATGCGGATTCCCCTGCAGACTTCGGATCTAAAGGAGAAGAAAGAAAAGAGGAGAAAACCAGTCAAGAAGAAGTAAAGGAAAGGGAAAAAGACCAAATAGAGAAGACCCCAGGAGACAGTTTTGAGACTGCAAAAGGGAAGAAGACTTTATCTCTGGCAAGAGACACTGCAGAAACTGTCAAAGATTTCTTGACCAAAGAAATGATGGAAATTGATGAACTAGAACTGCTTCAAGGACCATTCAATTTTGATTCTCTCTCCCCGGTTCAAACTATGAAGATAGCATCCCTTGCTCAAGCAAAGGCAAAAGAAAAACTTTTAAAGTCTCACATGGAAGACTGTGAGCTAATAGAGATTGCATCCGGTGCATTGGAGAAAATCATGCCATCCTTCTAGAAGGATCTTTTGGCCTCTTCATCCGGTAACTTAAAATCTCTTGTTAATTCAATTAGCACACATTTTGATTCTTTGGAAAAGTCAGTTGAAGATAAAGTCTAGAAATAATTTTTGGGAAAGAGACTCTCCAAAGTACAAGGGCTAATAACAAATGATAGGGGAAATATGGATATTGGGATAAAGAGCTTAGAAAATGCTCTTAGATGGCAAAGAAATATATAAATTTTGTTTATCCTGGTCTAAAGTGAGAAAGGATATTGAGAAGAAAGTGAAAGAACAAGAGGATAAACTGTCAAGTTTATCTCAGAATTTTGACCCTCTCACCTCTTCAATAATAAATCAAGAGTGTCAGACTATTGCAGTCATAAATGAAATAAAGAATCTTGAGAAGGAGAAGAAAAATAGAATAAGCAGGTTAAGTGAACTTAGAGGGATAATTATCCCTAAATTAGAGGCCATGCATGAGGCCCTATCTGATGCTCAGACCACAGCCCGGACCAGTGATCCGACAGATCTAAAGAGGGCAAAAGATTTTGTATTCCTGTTGAGTGGTCACATCTCAATTTTGGACAAGATGAAGTAGAGTTGGGCAACATAATTCGTTTAGTTGAAGACAACTTTTGCAGATATACTTTAGTTTATGTAAGTATAACATGTATATATACTTATGCGGCTAAGTATAATTGGATTTTTGGGAATTTTGGTGTTCGGATTCTACCCTTTGCCATTGATGTCAAAGGGGGAGTGAGGAGCAGTGAAAAATGTGGAATCTAGCTAAGGGGGAGCTCCGGTAAAGTGTACATTAGAACAGAGCATCAGCCAAGGGGAAGTGTAGTGTGACACTTAGTCATTTTTCACTAAGTGTTTCCATCAATGCCAAAGGGGGAGATTGTTGGCAAGAGACATTGTGTGGCTTCACGAGTGTTGTCATTGATGGCAACAAAGTCCATCCCACACATTTGCAGGACATGGCGTGTCTATACCGGAAGTCAGATTGAAGAGTATTTTGGTCCGGTGACCAAGAATAGAGCATGCAACAAGGTCTGACAATCAAGTCTGGATCTCTCAGAGGAAGTATCTCAGTAAAGTACGGACTTGGGGAAGTCAAGAGGAGTACCATGATTAATATATTCTAGAGATTGAGCCTCCGGTGATGTAAGAGTGAAAAGATATGAACACCTAAGTGTTGGGTTCCTGTTTGGTAGAGTAGACTGAGGAAGAACTGACTGACAGAGCTTCAGACCTTAATCCGGATGAGATATTGATGGTAATCAAGTTTCTTATGGGATCATTCATGATTGGCCAACATGATTGATGACTTCTATAAGCATCTCTTTGATACACATCACTTGGTAAGCAAGGATTCAGCCGACAGACCAGAGTTTGGGAAAATATTGAGTATTTTGGATGCCGACTAGAAAGATGTTGAAATCCTTTGTGCGGATATATATACCAGATAGATTTCGATGAGAAGGTGTGTGTGGTGTATTGTGTTGTGTGAAGAAAAGTAGAGAGTAGTGTGGAAATAGTAATACAGGTCTGGTATGTGACAGAACAACAGCACCAAAGAAGAGGAAGAATGAAGTGCAGTAGATCAGTATATTGAGCCTAACCGGAACTGAATTTCAGCATATGTGGATGCTTCTCATCAGTTCAAGTATCTTGTTACTTTCTTTATAACTTGTAGACAGTGAGTCTCTTGTAGGCAGTGAGCCTCTTGTGAGCAGTGTGCTCGGGCAGTGAGCCCTAATTGGCAAGTGCCATTTTGTACTTTTATTCTTTTAACAGAGAATACAATCTTGGGTTAGTCACCCCATGGTTTTTCCCTTAACAGGGTTTTCCACGTCAAAATCATTGTGTTATGTGTATTGATTTTGTTTCTGCTTTCATGGATATGGATGCTTATTTGTTTTGATGCTGCACTAGTTATTAAAGAAGAACATAAAGTTAAATTAATTAAGATAACTGATTCACCCCCCCTCTCAGTTATCAACAGTGAGTAGTGTAGTTTGATGACATGCATTGATACTTCACCATCATCTCTTGCTTTAACTGAGTTCAATGTTGCATCCGATGGGGCTTCCAATGATTTAGTTCACCAAGATCATATATGTTTTCTAGAGGTAGTTTATTGAGACAAATACTTGATAGACCTTTCAAGTTTATTTTGAGTCCTACCTTAGATCTAGAGGACACCTTTGAGGATTTGAATTTACTCTTTGATGATAGTTCCATTGTAGTTGTTACTCTTGATCTTTAGTTCCTGTTCTACAGTTGTTTCCATAATGCTTTGAGTTGTCACCATCTTTAATTAGGCATGGGACACCTCACTTGATCTTGGTACCTTCTATCATTGACTTGGAGACTGTGACACAATTACTAGAGATATTCATTTTGTTAGGATTAAGGTGTCAACAACCTTATAAATCCTATTTATTTAATTACTCCTAATATTGTTTATAAATAATTCATAAGGGATGACAGATTCACCATCATATGTAAATATTTTTACCATCAAGATTTTACTCCTACAATAATTAATTTTATCAGGGGTTGGTAATTAATTATTTATTGATAGGAAATTACTATTTACCAGAAAGAAATCTTAGAGGTTAAGTTGGTTTTGGGTGCCCAAATTCCCATGAGGTTGTTTTGGACACTTGTAATGATGTTCTGGATGGTTATAACACCTCCACATGAAGATGGAAACCGCTTTGTAAGATAGGACAAAATAGGTGTCCATAAGGACAAATTAGTTGTCCATGTGTAAGAGGTGAGTAATGAGGTTACAACCTACATTGTTTTATGTAATAGATGTTTGGATTTTCCCAAGGAAGGCATTGGGACATGATAACCAACTTATATACCCCATTTAGAGGGTGAAAATGCTACATAAAAAGGAGTTATGGTGGTAGAAATGTAATATGACGAGTTAGAGTGAAAACTTTGTTTGCAAGTACTGAAGGAGTGAAAATTGATGAGGAGATAGGAAGGATTGGATGTAATCTCTAATTTTGAAGATAATACATACTTGGGCCTCTCTTCTTGATGGAGTTTTTTCTCGTAAGGGTTTCTCCATGTAAACATAGTGTTATGTGTTGTTCTTTTGTTCCATAATCTTTCTGTGTTACTGATTTACTTTCTTACAATCTCCATTTGGTTATTTACTGGTTAAGATCATATTTACAATTGAATTCATATTTTCATATATAGTAGTTACTTTCATTTCTAACATTTGGTATTAGAGCCTGGCCAACTTTGCTTCTTGGGTGGAAGGGTGAAGGTTTTAAGAGCAATAGTGGGAGTTCTAGTTGAATTTATTTTGCAAATTTGTGTGTAGAAGCCATGGCTGTATCCTCATCTCATTTGGACATTGAGAAGTTGAATAGAACTGGTTATGAGCTATGGAAGATGAAAATGGAGTATCTTTTAGAAGAGAGAAATCAATGGTATGTTGTATCAAAGGAAAGTTGCCCACTGAGTTCTAATCAGGACAGTTGGGAAAAGTTGGATAAGAAAGAATGAGGGACCATCCGACTATGTCTTTTAGACTTTGATTTGTTGAATGTAGTTGATGAACCTATGTCATATTCTTTATGGAAACAGTTGGGTGATATCTTCCAAGCAAAGAGTTTGGTAAATAAGTTATATTTGAAAAGAAAATTATTTTCTCTTAAAATGAAGGAGGGTGATTCGATATCAGGGCATTTGAATGCATTTAATTTGATTTGAGAGTGAGTTAGATTCTATTGATGTTAAGATAGATGAAGAAGGTAAATGTATTATGCTTCTATGTTCTTTGTCTGTGTCATGGGAGTACATGATTCTTGCCTTCAGTGCTAACCTTTCAAATACTCCGAAGATGGACAATGTTGTTGCAACTTTGTTATCAGAGGAAATGAGGAAGCAAGCCACTATAGAGTGTTCAAAGGATGCTCTCCATGTCAGGGGAGGGTCTAAGAAAAGAGGATCTAAGGGAGATCAGAAGGGGCCTAAGGACAAGACCAAGGGTAGATCTAAGACTCCAAGTAAGAAGAACTGAGTGAAGTGCTAGAAATGTGGTAAAAGGGGACATGTGAAGAAGGAATGTAGAAACAAAAAGAAACAATGGGATTCCACCACAAATGAGTCCTCTGATTCAGGTGATGAAGCTTTGTTTTCTTCATGTAATATTATATCTAACGAACATTGGTTGATTGATTCAGGATGCTCTTATCATATGACTCCTCATAAGGAGTAGTTTTCCACATATGAAGAATATGATAAAGGAGAAGTATACCTTGGGGACAACAAAGCATATCCCATTGTTGGATAGGGAAAGGTATAGTTGTTTTTTAGTGATGGGAGGTTAAAAATTCTCTTTGGTGTTTTACATATTCTTGGATTAGCTAGAAATTTAATTTTGGCATCTAAGTTGAATGCTTTGGGAATGCATGTAACATTTAATAAGCATGGTTGTAGATTGGTGATGGCAAGAGGGACAAGGATGGGAACTCTATTTAAGCTAGATGCCACCACTATTTTTAACTCTACCAATGTAACTAAGAAAATTGAAAATACATGTATGTTGTGGCACCATAGATTGGACCACATAAGTGAGACTAGTTTAAAAACCATATTAAATAAGAAGTTATTAGACATTTTTAAAATTCTAATGAGAATTTTGATTTCTGTGAACAATGTGTGTTTAGTAAACAAAACTTAACATCTTTTCCTTCAAGTAGTAATAAAGCTAAGAGTAAATTAGAACTTATTCATTCGGATGTATTTGGTCTTGTGGATATTGATTCTATTGGAAAATCTTGATATTTTATGTCCATTGATGATGTTTCAAGATTTACCTAGATTTATTTTATGAGACATAAATATGAAGTTTTCATTAAGTTTAAGGAATTTAAAGCCTTAGTTGAAAATAAATCATATTGTAAGATAAAGGTTTTGAGATCTGACAATGGAGGGGAATACTGTTCTAAGGAATTTGATGAATTTTGTTAGTATGCAAGTATTGTTAGACATAAGACTACTCCGTACACTCCTCAATATAATGTGGTGGTAGAAAGGATGAATCAAACAATTATGGAAAGAGCTAGAAGTATGTTAAGTGGTTCATAGTTGGATAAATGCTTTTGGGTAGAAGCTGTGAGTATTTCTTGTTACTTGCTAAATATATCTCCTTATAAGGCTCTTGATTTGACACCTTATGAAGTGTGGACAAGTAGAAACCTTCTATTTCACATTGTCACGACCCCTCTTAAAACTCTAAATAATCGATCATTTAATAAACACCTCTTTGATTAATGGACCTAAGTATATGTTAAAAATGTATTATTTTATAAATATTATTGTCGGACTGATATTAATACTAGTTATTAATTTGTTTATTATTTAAAACAACATAATCTAAAATAAGTGTATTTAATTAAACCTATGGATATCAAAAAAATATATAAGGCTTTCGAAGTTCCCAAACCTAATGAAATTCATGTAAGTAATAGACCTAACGTGATTAAATTATATATATGTTATTATAATTATGAATTAGATTAAAAATGTGGAAAGTAATAATTAAATCAAATGGAAATTTTAATTAGTGGTTTATTTTTATAAATTGTATTAAAACTAAAGTAATAAAATTAAATTAATAAAATAAAAACCAACAAATAAATCAAATGAAAATTTTGGAGTAGTAATTTAATTTTATAAATTTAAATTAAAACTATAAATTAAATCAATAAGGTGAAAATTAACAATTAAATCAAATATAAATTTGGAATAGTTATTCAACTTTACCAATTTAAATTAAAAACTAAAATAATAAAATAAAAATAAAAAGAGGGCAAGTCCATAAATAAAGCAAAAAAACTTATTGCATGAAAATCAATTTATTTTAATCAGGAAGATGGCTCTGTATAATGGATTTAATTCAGCTGGAAGTTAGCTCAATTGGAGGAGAAAACTCCTTTTGGGTTTTAGGAAATTTTGGGAGATGATTTCTCCCATGATTGAGAAGAACAAAAAGTATTAATAATGGGAATGAATGTAGGTTAGGGGTTGGCAAGAAATCTAGTAGGAGAATTTTACCTTTTTGTATTGACATCATTTTTGGATTCCTCTTTATTTACTTTTTCAAGATTTTTCTAACCTATGGATATCAAAAATATATATATAGAAGTAAGCTATTTTTTAAAGATTTAATTAGGGTAAATTTTATTTAAATAAAATTACGGTTTAAGATAAATTAAAAAAAATAAAAAGAGTGTTGTTTTTTTAGGGGGCTTCGGCCTACATAGGTAGGCCGTCCCCAAAAGGGGGCCCTCGGACGACCTGCGTGAGGGGCTCCATTAAATTTCAATTTCTCTTTGTTTAATTTTTTTTACCTTATTTTTATTTTTTATTTTTGTTAATTAAAAATTACTCTTTTAAAGGTATATATATATATATATATATATATATATATATATATATATGTGCTAAGTTTAGATTGCTTTTTCTATTTTTAAAGGATTTTTAAATTTTGGTTTAATTAATTCATTATTATGTTAGTAAACTATAATATTAAATAATTGAAGAATTATTTGTATAATTATGTGAGGCCTACACTTTTTCATTTCTGTACATGTGACTATTTAGCTTACTGTTGTTGGTATTTTTATATTTATGGGATTGTTGTTCCCAGATTTTTAAACTATTAACCTTATTATGTTAAAGGAAAACTAATTGGGTGATGTTAGTTAGATGTTTGCTTTAAGAGAAAACAAATTGGGTGATGTTATATAGCTGTTTATTCTATTAGGAAAACTAATCGGGTTTAATGTTTACATTACAGGAAAACTAATTGGGTGAGGTTAGATAGAAAATTTTCATGTGATTTCATTATGTTTATAAGAACTGTGGTATGCTTTAGAAATGCATGTATTAAATTTGCTTCGGCTATGATATGTATATGTGGAATTAACTTTGAGATTGAGTGTACAAGTATTTCTAACAAAACCACAGATACAAGAGATTATTCCACACCTTATGTCGTAATCCCTTGTGAAGTCGATCTAGTTCCATGAGGAACCAAGATCAACTCTGTGTTTGGTGCAATGTTGTAATGTTGTAATATTGTCTTGCATGAGGTTGAATGGGTTAGGTCTACCCTTTTGTAAAATTAAATTATGATTTGTGTTGTAAGAATTGTATTTGAATTTTATTTATTTAATTTAAATTTTTTGAGACCCTTTTCTTATGTCTTAACTTGACCTTGGGTGTCCTAACTAAGTTTAAATTGACCCTAGGTTATACCCCATGGGTCTAGGGTCACTTTTGACTTGGGTAACCCTTAGTTAACCTTCGTATGGTCACCTTAACTTCATAGTGAAGTTAAGTGACGAATTTAGAGGCATGAGAATGATAGGATGAGTGGGATCAACACTCAAGCCCATCCTTTCTCCATTTCCAAGGCTTGAAATGACTCCATGGTCCACCAATAATGGAGGGGCTTATCTTCTTGTCCCCTCACTTTTGGTGAGAATCCCCATGAAGTGGTGTGGTCCTTCATGGGTGGGGATATTTTTTTTAATTCCACTTGGGATAGTAGAAAAAAGAGTGGGGTTATTTAAATATTACAATCTTAAAAAAATTCATAAATATTACAATCTTTAATTCATTTTTTGTCCTCACATATGAATTTAAAATTCACAAATAATAAGAGCCCTTAATGTCATAATCCACTCTTCCCAAAAAAAATAAATTTTTAATTCATCCACTATGAATTTAAAATTCACAAATAATGAGAGCCCTTAATGTCATAATCCACTCTTCCCAAAAAAATAAATTTTTAATTCATCCACTATGAATTTAAAATTCACAAATAATGAGAGCCCTTAATGTCATAATCCACTCTTCCCAAAAAAATAAATTTTTAATTCATCCACTATGAATTTAAAATTCATAAATATGAGAGCTCTTGATGTCATAATCCACTCTTCCCAAAAAAATAAATTTTTAATTCATCCACTATGAATTTAAAATTCACAAATAATGTGAGCCCTTGATGTCATAATCCGCTCTTCCCAAATTTTTTTTTTTAATTCATCCACTATGAATTTAAAATTCACAAATAATGTGAGCCTTTGATCTCAACTCTTGATCCTCACCTTCCATTCCCTTTTCAGAAAATCTATAAATAAGACCCTTCTCTAAGCAATGAAGAAGACTAGATTTTTGTAGGGGAACTTGATTCTTGCAGGGGACTTCATTCTTGCATTCTTATCATGCCTAATTTCCTCTAGAAAATCTTCTTCTGGCATCCTCATAATGCCCAATTCCTTCTCTATTCTCTTCTTCATAGCCTCATAATGTCGAAATTATTCTAGCCATCTTATATCCTTCATTCATTATCTTTTGCTTGTGATCATAGAGAGATTTTTTTTTTGAGAAGGAGAGATTGGGAGAAGAGACTAAGTGTGGAACTCTTCATCAACTTCATCCATTAAAGGGCTTTTTAATGTTGGATTTCATGACTTTTCCTTTGTATTTCTATTCATTGCATGAAGGATGTGCGAAAATTATTTATTTGGATTTCATGGCTTTTCCTATGTATTTCTATTTGTTGCATGAAGGATGTGTGAAAATTATTTATTTGTTGCATGAAGGATGTGTGAAAATTATTTATTTTGTTTGTGTTGTAAATTTTGTTAATGTGGAGAAATTTTATTGGGTTGTTGACAGAGTGTCTTCCACTTGGGAGAAATGCTCATCAAGTGTGGGGTAAAGGAGGAGTGATCCTCCTCGAGTGCATGCCTTGTTTCTTTTGAGATGTTGAAAGCCTTGAGGGCATTTGTGTGAATTTGAGAAAATTAGTTATATGGCTTGAGAGCCAAATATGATATATCTTGAAATCTGATGATTTTGTTTGGCTAGAGGCCATGAGAAAAATTGTGTTGAATTATTGTGAAGGGTGGTACTCTAAAGTTGAGTGTGTCCACTCTCTTACCCCTTTGTAAACTCACCTTTGTTGAGTTTTTGTGTTGTGTAAATATCCATGGGTGTATGCGTGTTCCGGTGTGTTATTTTTTTTACTTGTTATGAAGTGGATTTGGATTCCCTAGGTGTGTGGATAATCTCCCTAGCTCGGGGGTGACCCTCTTGCGGGTCTACAGTAGAGAGGAGAACAACTTGTGTGGTGTTTCTTCTCTTGTGTGTTATGCAAGTATTCTTGGAGCTATTTGTGAAGTTTGGAGAAGTTTCTTGTGTTGGGAAAATATTTTATTTTCCTTTACTCTTAAGGATTAGTGACTGCATCCTGGTTGATTCATCAAAAGGAGAAAGTTATCTCCCTATTGTTGTATAAATTGGTATTTTGAAGCTGGGAAGAAATTCTCTGTTTTTGGGTTGATGTTTGTATTTCTATTGTTCATTAAGTTTTACCATTTTAAAAATGAGGAAAGGAAGAGAAAATTTATTTTTAAAAGGATATTAGACTCGTCTAGTTCCTTCTTCTTCTACTTGCAAAGTTGTGAGTTAGTTGATGTTTTAATTAAGTTTGTAAAAGTATTATTTCTGTGCAAGCTTAGTAGAAATATTAGTTTTAAATTTTGTTATAAGTCAAGTTGTAATTTTGTTACTATGAAAGAAATGAAATTTGGGTTACAGTATTGCTTTTGAAATTACTGCCACCTTGAGGGTCTCTTCCTAGGATGGGGACCATTTTACTATTCACTTTTCACTATTTACTATTCACTAATCACTATTCATTTTTACTATTCACTATTTACTTTTACTATTCACTTTTCACTATTCATTGAAGGCAAACTATATGTAGTTTAAAACATTTGACTTGAAATAGAAATTTTAATCAAGGAAAGTGAGATTTATTTATGCATAATGTATAATATGAATTGAATAGATGTTTAAACTCAGAGTTGCAATTCAGAAATACATTATTTATATAATTACAATTTAAAAAGAGCATAGGTAAATATATTTTAATTTTAAGGAAGAGTTTCTCAGAAGTTTTAACAATTATCTTAAATTAAATGACAGGAAAATGAAGAGGAAAGTATGATCCCTTCATTTACAAAGGACACTGAAAATAAACGCAAACAAGCCATCACAGGCATTCCATGAGTGGCCATTTTAAACTCAACTGTAGATTTAGAGAATAAACGTCTAATTAAAAAAAAAAAAGAGAAAGAGAAAGAACAACTAATCTTGGAAAACAAAGAGGAGAAAATGCGCGGCATTTCTGAACAGGGCTAAGAGAACTAAGTAAGTTTAACCTATCGTTAATCCTATTTAGGAACAGGTTGAGTATTAAAATTAATTCAAACGTTGAACTAAAACCTAGAATGGAACCCTAGGGGGACTGAGTCAAGTGAAGTTAACCAACCATGTGTAAGTGATCTAGTTTACCAAGAAATTAGGAATAATGTAAAGGATGTAGTGTTATTGCTATTCGATAAAGAATGTGAAGAAAAAAATAGGATAACATAAGAAGATCTTGCACAACGGGAAGGGAAATGAGATAGAAATACAATCAAAATTAAATTTCAGAGAAACAGTAAAATGAATGTGATATAAATACAATCAAAACTAAATTCCAAGAAAAGGAAGAGAGGGCAAATGAACGGGCTTGGTTGAAAATGCTAAGTCTTAAGGAGGAGAAATTAATATTAAATTCCAGAAAATGGAAAGAAGAATCAGATAATCGTGCTTTGCTGAAAAATGATCTATCACCTAAAACAATTGTTGTTCAAATATAATTCGTGAGATTAATCTAAGTTAGGAAACCACACGTTTCCTTGCGTAGAGTGTGCGCACATGTATTTGGTATGCCACCGACAATTGTATTATTTTTGCCTTAAGCGTACGCCACCGAGTATGCCTACACGTGCGAGGGGATTTCTAGGGAATAGTGGGAAAATTTTTCGTATTTCGTGTCATGACCACATGACGCATGTGGACATGACACGTGTGATGCGTGTTGTGACTGCATGGGAAATGTGGGCATGACAAATTAAATCAAATTTCTATAGTTTAAGATGTAAAGTTATATTATTTTATTTTGGTCAATATTAAATTCTAGATTTAAATAACTAAACTACTTATGGGATTTTAGAAGATTTTATTTACTTAAAGGTAAAATTGTTAGTTAATTAATTTAGTTTCCATTTGAATTTAGAATATGGTAAATTTTATTATTAAATTTGTTATGGGTAATTTCATTGCATTATTTAGTTTATTTACTAAAGGTAAAATTGTGAGTTAATAAATTGTTAAGTCTTTAGTTTTCATTTAATTTTAAACTATGGTAAAATTTATTTTATTATTAAAATTGGTTAAGGTTAAATTCATTTTATTATTTAGTTTATTTACCTATAGATAAAATTGTTAACAATTAATTGTTCAGTCTTTAGTTTCATTTGATTTTAATTATGGTTAAAATTGTTTTATTATTATTTAGTTATTCACCTAAAGATAAAAATTGTTAGTTACTTAATTGCTAAGTCTTTTAGTTTTTAATTAAATGAAGTTTAAATTGTTAATTAAGTATTTTTAATATTAGAGTGGAATATTTTTTAAAATTAAATTTAATGCCTCTTTATAAAAAATTAGGATTAATTATTGGGTTAAATGAACTATGTTAATGGTTAGATTATGTTACCTTTTGGGTCATTATTAAGTTTTAGAATTTAATTAATTAAATTATCAAATTTTGTTAGACTTAAATAGACTATAGTTGCTTATGGGTTTCATTCTTTGGATAAGTTTACAATGTTAGAATGTAATTTATCTAGTTAACTAGTAGAATTATTTAAATACTAAATTAATTGAATCTCAAAAGGGTGATTAATGATTTTCCATGGTTAAATAAGTTTAGTAACATTAGGTGGCAAGTGATAATTTTACTCTTAGTCAAATTTAAAATGCAATCAGGGACAATCAAATTTAATATTAGGTTAAGGAATGTATTTCAATTTGCAAATCAACAAAATAAGCTAAGCATAGCCACAATCTCTAATCAAGGGTAATTGGATGAATTAACTCAATCAATCAACTAAGTTATTAAAGGTTATCAATGAACTCAACTTTTATGCTCAAAACCTATCATCTAATTCTCAAAAGGTAGATAAGGTCAATTAATCTCCATTACAATTTTATTAATTTAGGAACTATCACAAATGATCTATTAATCTTCTTCTCTATGTTCTTTCTTTCAAATTTCTTTATGTGATTACAAATGGATGGAATTGATTAAGCAAAATGCAAAGTTTATTTTTACGATCAAACTAATAAAGAGAACGCCCTAAACCATCGCAGCGGTTCGTTTAACAACATCTCTTCAATTAAAGTATTAGGGGTAGAGAAATTTGATTAAAGTACTAGGGGCAGAGAAATCCCTCTAGTACGTTGCACTAAAAAGATAAATCTATAAAGAACTCACGTAGTGAATCTTTTATTCTTGTTTCTTGTAAAAGGAATTAGTTACTTGGCATTAGGTTGTGTTAACTACTTGATATCTAAAGAATAACCTTGCTTAGAGGAAAAAGGCTTCTCAAATACATAGTTGAAAACTTACAAGGTTAATGTTTGAAAATTACCTAGGGAAACTCCTTAATAACACTTGTACTAGGGGTAGAGAAATTCGATTAAAGTACTAGGGGCAGAGAAATCCCTCTAGTACGTTGCACTAAAAAGATAAATCTATAAAGAACTCACGTAGTGAATCTTTTATTCTTGTTTCTTGTAAAAGGAATTAGTTACTTGGCATCAGGTTGTGTTAACTACTTTATATCTAAAGAATAACCTTGCTTAGAGGAAAAAGGCTTCTCAAATACATAGTTGAAAACTTACAACGTAATGTTTGAAAATTACCTAGGGAAACTCCTTAATAACACTTGTGCGAGTCTCATTTAAGAAAACCTTAACATTATTTAAAAAGTAGTCTTAGGTCTCTTATGCTAACGGATAACCAGGTTTTGGGTAATATTATTTCACATTGTTATAATTTACTTTCTCGTAATAGCAAGTAGTGCTCAACTAAGAGATAATCCTAGGCCTCACGACATCTTGTGTATATATGTTACCTTTATAAGATGGTTGCAGTGTCACGAACATGGGAGTCTAGGTGCGTAAGTTAAAGTAAATTTTAGTTAAGGGGGTAAGTTCTTGAGGGTTCAAAACAAGTTAGAGGATCTCTCTCTAGAATTAACAATGAGGGGCAAGACATTTTTGGAGTAGAAATTTCATCTTACTTAATAGTTATGGTTAGCTTTCACTTATAAGGTTTTTAGATAATTATTGAATTAGTAGGGTAGGCCATTTTTGATGATCGAATTCTCTTCCCTAAATTTTAGATTTGTGGACCCTAGTAGTTCAAACATGACACCTAAAAAGCTTATGTGGGAACTTGTCGAAGAAACCTTGTTGTTTAGATGAAAGATCTTTTGGGGAGAGGTTATCGATTAGGAAACTTTAAACATCTTGAAAACTGAAACATTTCACGTCAAACACCCCTATTAGGTGTTTGCTAGTAGTTTTTCTTAGGGTTCCATCCCTGTTCCACTTGAGTGGTTGGCAGCCGACGAGGAACTGTCTGGGGAAATTGGACCCTAGAAAGGGTTGCGTATTCACTCGACAGTTACATAAACTTAGTGCAAATAGAACTACATATTTCGTGAGTGCGATCAGATTCTCTATGGCCTTGATCCCATGGATACAGGGTATGTAGGCAGTTTGGGGAACGAAGGAAGTACTTAGTACGCAGGCCATGAGAATATAGTCCAAATGTTTCTTTTGTGTGCTGAGAGAATCATTGTCTTTAAGCTTTGTGAAATGATTTTTTTTTTTGGGTCGGGTCCTTACAGACATTTAAGGGTTTTTGGTTGTGAGGCTTATGTTCATATGCCTAAAGAAAAGTGATCTAAGTTAGATCCAAAAGCAAAAATGTGTATTCTCATTGGATACATTGTGAATATTAAAGGATATAAGCTTTGGAATTCACTAACCAAGAAAATTATCTATTCTAAATATGTGATTTTCAGGGAACTTAAAGCTATTTCTGATCCACAACCAAAAGATAAATAAAAGGAAAGGAGAGTGCATTTTGAGATTAAGCAAGAAGATGCACCTTGGGAAGAACAAAGAGATGTATTTGAGGACAAGGAAGAAGAAGAAGAAGAGGGTTCAAGTGAGATGTTTGAGCAAACTACAGAGGTTAAGGAAGATAACCAAGAAGAAGTTGAGAAAGCTCAAGAACAAGAAGAGCCGCTTATTCCTATTCTTAGAATATCCATAAGACAGCAAAATCCAGTTGACAGGTATAGCCCACTAGATTTCTATTGTATATTTGCTTTATTAAGTACTAACGATGAACCTAGATCTTATAGGGAAGCTATCCTTGGAGATGATAGTGAGTCTTAGCAACAATCCATGTTGTAGGAGATGATGGCCTTAGACTCATGTGATACCTAGGATCTTGTTTGTTTGCCCAAAGTAATGAAGACCATTGGATGTAAGTGGGTCTACAAGAAGTTTGGAGCAGACAGTTTTTTAGAGAAGTACAAGGCTAGACTGGTGGCCAAGGGATACTCCCAGAGAGAGGGAGTTGATTTTGGTGAAATATTATTGCAAAATTATCCTCAATTAGATTTCTCTGATCCATAGCTACTATTAATGACTTTGAAATTGAGCAAATGGATGTTAAAACCACATTTTTGCATGGAGATTTGGAAGAGGAAATTTATATGCAATAGACTAAAGATTTTGAGGTAAAAGGAAAATAACACTTGGTTTGCAGGTTAAAATGATCTTTTTATGGTTTAAATCAATCACCTCGGATGTGGTATCAAAAGTGATTCATTTGTTTTGAAGTTGGGTTTTGTAAGAAGGGAAGAAGATCACTATGTTTACATTAGATGTAATGATGATCATATACTAATTGTTGCCTTGTATGCAGATGATATGTTGTTTTTTAGTAACACCAAGGGTATGATTAGTGAGATAAAATCTTAACTCTCAAGTGCATTTGAGATGAAAGATCTGGGGGTAGCAAGGTACATATTGGGAATGGAAATAAGAAGAGATTAGGTAAACAAAAAACTTTGGTTATCACAGAGTAAGTATGTTGATACTATTTTGAACAAATTTAGTATGCAAGATTGTAAACCAGTTAGAATTCCTTTACTAGTTGGCACTAAGCTTTCATTATATATGTGTCCCAAGAGTGAAGATGATTTAGAGGATATGTCTAATGTGCCATATGCTAGTGCAGTAGGTAGTTTAATGTATGGAATTGTTTGTACTAAGCCAAATATTGCCCAAGCAGTGGGAGTATTGAGTAGGTTTATGTCTAACCTTGGTAGAGAGCATTGAAACTATGTGAAAAGGGTGTTCATATATTTGCATGGTACTTATAATTATTGTTTGTTGTATTCTGGTACTAACAGTGTGGATAAGACATTGGACGTACAGGGTTTTGTTAATGTAGATTGGGCATGTGACTTGGATAGTTAAAGGTCCACTAGTGGGTATGTGTTTACTTTGTTTGGAGGAGCAGTGAGCAGTGAGTTGGATGAGTAAGTGTAACCTCACAATTTCTTTATCCACCACCTAAGTAGAGTATATGACTGCTACCCATGTATCTAAGGAGATAGTTTGGTTATAAATGTTGTGTAGAGGTATTGGCTTTGATTGCAGGACTATTCAAATTCTCTGTGATAGCCAAAGTGCAATTTGTTTGCCCAAGAATCCTATGTATTATGCACAAACTAAGCACGTGGATTTACAATGCCATTTTTTTCGTGAAATGATTGCTAATGAAAAAATAAAGTTGAATAAGATTGACACTTAGGAGAATGTTGTAGATTCACTTACTAAACTTGTGGGCATAGAAAAGTTTACATGGTGTAGGGAAGCCATGGGCCTTGTTTCTAGTACTTAGTTGACTTATGTTTTCCTATGGATGTATTTACCATGTATGATGTCAAGGGGGAGAATGTTTGGATTAAGGTTTCATCAACCTTGCAAATCCTATGTATTTAATTACTCCTAATATTTTTTGTAAATCATTCATAAGGGATGAGGGATTGACCATCCATTGCAAATATTTTTACCATCAGGATTTTACTACTGTAGTAATTAATTATTTACCAGTAGGAAGTTACTTTTTACTTTTTACCGGAAAGGAATCTTGGAGGTTAAGTTGGTTTTGGGTGCCCAAATTCCCATGAGGTTGTTTTGGACACTTGTAATGATGTTTTGGATGGTTATAAGACCTTCACATGAAGATAGAAACCACCTTGTAAGATAGCACAAATTAGGTGTTCATAAGGACAAATTAGTTGTCCATGTGTAAGAGGTGAGTAATGGGGTTATGGTGGTAGAAATGTAATATGATGAGTTAAAGTAAAAACTTTGTTTGGAAGTGCTGAAGGAGTGAAGATTGATGAGGAGAAAGGAATGATTGTATGTAATCTTTGTTTCTAAAGATAATACAGACACAGGCCTCTCTTCTTGGTGGATTTTTTTCTTGTAAGATTTTCTCCACGTAAACACAATATTATGTGTTGTTCTTCTATTCCATAATTTTTCTATGTTGCTGATTTAATATCTTGCAATCTCCATTTGGTTACATACTGGTTAAGATCATATTTATAGTTGAATTTAGATTTCCATATATATATATATATAAATATTGTAGTTATCTTCATTTCTAACACATTTTGAATTTTATTCCCTTTTTTTTGGATTAGGAAGAGCTTCAACATGCACCATTGAGTTTACTTTTTCCTAAGGGAAGGAATGCTGTTTAGTATGCATGGATCTTCTTTAGCTTGTTGTATCATCCTTCCATCTTCGGTGTAGAAGGCATCACTTTTTTTTGTGGGGGGACAATGGAGCTCCCTAATCTCCCCCTTCATCCTCTCTTTGGGAGTTTTATCATTATGCATGGGTACCTAACACGGCTTGTTTTATTAAGACCCATTTCATATTTTTCCTAAGTTGCACGTAAGGGGGTTGTTGGTGTACTTAATTATTCTATCTTATATGAAGTTTACTTAAGTAGCTTATTTAATTTACTTAGGTAAATTTAGTTTATTTATTTTTTATTACTTAGGTAGGATAAGATAATAAGTACATACCATTTCCTTTTTTTTAGGATTTTGCCTTATCGTTATCAACTTCAGATTATTGTAACTATTTCCTTTCATTTACACACAACTTGAATATAGATATTGAAATTATGTTACTCTCATTTTTTACATTTGAATTAGTGTCATCTTACTATTTTTATCTTAGTGAGACTTAATATCGCAAGTTCTTTATATGATCTAATAGAAATAATTTTACATTATTTGAAATTCTAGGCCTTACAAATTCTAATTTCTTCAATAGAGGTGCTACAAAGAAGTCCTCAAATTGATAAAAAGATGCATGAGGATATGTTTATCCATGTGCACTATCTATAGATGAATGAGCTTCAATATTCCCCTTCTTCATCTAAAAACTTATATTTGATAGACAACTTGTTATTTAATTCTCCAACCAAAGTGAATAAAAAGAGATAGCAAAGGAGTGAATATCTCTTGAACCTTTTGTCACTCATTTTACTATCAAAGTTCTTGAAATTGACTATCTCCTCATGTAAATGTTTAGCCAAGAATTCTTCATAATCAAATAGTGTGTTAGGATGAGGGTTTTGATTATCATCAAGAAATCCAACATCTTTGAGCTCATCTTGTCATCAACATCTATTTACAAAACATGGCATAAACCCTTGTATACTTCTTGGAAATAATATTCAAATTGAGTGGCACTTAAGGGCTTAATTTCACTTTATTGGAATGACACTAAAGGAGCACCCTTTTCTCATTCCCTGTAGTGTGGTAGCTTAACTCCTCTGTGTACATAATAAGCTTTCTTGTATTGAGTGGCCATAGCTTGCATGTTTAATGGTTTTAATACATCCTCTCTTAACCTAAACATCTTCTAAATGGATTGCATGTTAATAGTAAACAAAATGTTTCCCCCACTGTCTTCTATCTCTCTATTCTTCTCATCACAACACTTACAAGTATATCTAGGTCAACAAAGTAGTTTTAAAATACTACTTTAGCAAGGTCAATCTCCCATGCATTCCTAATAGGTTTGTGGGCATTATTTTTCCAAAACATGTTGTTGAACAAGTTTTGTAACGACCCAATCATTATTACCCAAATTTAGCACTAATTGTTTTTTGATATTATTTTTAATCAAGTTATTAAGTGTTCAATTCAACTGTATACTTAGGCACATCTATGCATATGGGATAGGCATTTGTCTAATCAGGACAAGCATCTATCCATATGGGATAGGCATTTGTCTAATTAGGACAAGCATCTATCCATATGGGACACGTATTCCTCCATCCATCCGGGATGGGCATCTATCCAAACGAGATAGGTACATGCTATGGCTAGAGACTTAGACTCATCAGGATTTGATGGATGCTGAGTCACTCAATGAAGACTACACCCCCTAATGAGAGTGCATTGACGTCGTCATCCTTCAAGAGTAATATATATAAATTTATAATTTAACGGCTTGAGATCCACCTCAGAATTTGGCCTAAAGCCCTAGAGAGTCAAGCAAATCCATTCGGGATTCTTCCGAGTATATGTTGAATATATTTTATCTAATCTTTATCTTTGAGGATTCATCCTTAGATTTGGTTGAGTGATTCTCTTGGTAAATAATTTAAGTTAAATGTTTGAGTTGATAAATCAATACTTTTAAATACTTCCCAACATCGTTCCTGAAAACCTGCGTACTGGGAACATCCTTCATTCTCCAGATTGCCTACATACTCACTTCCAAATGGGATCAAGGTATAATATGTATGTAGTTCTAGTTTCTAGTCTTTGTTTGATGTGAACTGTTTAGTGTGGGTACACAACCCTTTCTAGGGCCCATTTCCCCCAAACAGTTCCTCTTTGACTGCTACCCACAAAGGGAAACATTTATTTTAAAAGTATTTGGTCACCATGACCAATACTTGTTTACTAATTCATACTATTTCCTATTCCTATTGGAATGAAACTTTCATGAACTACAAGATCAAAAATTTTTTTTCCCTTTGATAATTTTGTCCCCTTCAAGCTATGTGAAGATGGTTCTATTTTCAATAGAACTATATGATGATAAATCTAACTATATGGTGATTCTAATTCCTTGAAACTATATGATGGTGGTTGTTTTCTAATTATGGAACTTTCGTTTATTCTTTTCTTTAATCTTTATTAGTTTTGTATTCAAGGAAGATTACCCGTTCCTCAGATTTAAATAACATGGTGTCCCTTAGTACTTCTCGATGATTTATAAGGTCAATGCCATAGATGCTGTTGTTACAACTATATTAGGTAGTAAGTGTAGTAGTTCAAGTGTGATGGAATTACTCATAAACATGAACCCGAGGCACCATAAAAACTAAATGAATTGAGTTTGGTTTCGCATTGTGATTAAGTTGTTCAACTATCTAAAACGAAGAAAATTCTAAATGTCTAATATCTATTAAATACTATCAAAATTCAAAAAACTAAAACTAAACCTTTGAGACTATCATATTTCTAAATATTCATTGAGTTAGAACTAAATTTAAACAATTCCATCAATGCTATTAAACTACATTGTTTATAACTAATCAAAACAAGTACCACTTATCTAAATCAAATAGAATTACAAAAATAAAATTGCCTTTCAAGAGTAATCTTAAAAGAAACTTAAATGAAAAACACTTAAATAATTGATATGTTTTAAGTTTAAGTAGTTCATTTAGTTGATGAATTTTGATCACTAATTTGAAGGAACTTCAATCAAAAAAATCAAGACAGACACTAAGTACTTCCAAGTTAATCCAACCATTTGCTAAATACTTCAAATACATATTGAATATATAAATTTGTGATTTACTCTAGTGTTTTGAAATTGTTGCTATGTCATGTTCACATCTTAATGATAGTGTTTCATTGCTTACTCTATGCAATACTTATGTCCAATTCATCATAAAAAAATTAATATCTTAGGTTGGTATTGATTCCATTAACAAATTATAAAACATGGGTTTACTAAATGGTTTATGGTTTAGAATTGGTTTTAATTTCCATTATCAAGCACCTTAAACCAAACTATAAAATTATCATATTGGTCAAGAATGAACACACAAGCAGGTTTATGAAAGACATGAAAGAACCATAAAATCTTTCATCATTATATAGAAAATATCATGATCAATCCAAGATAAGGTGTTTGTCTAGATTAGTATTGTTGTTATATAGACAAATACCATTTTTATGTGTACAACTACCTAGGGTGGCAAGATTCATGCATTGAAATGCTTTGCTTTATATATTTATCCTATAATAAATGTAAAAGATGAGTACAAGGAGTGAGGAATGTATTAGGTTGTCAAAAGTTTTAAGGCCATTTAACGTTGTATATAAGTCACACTTTAAGTAAAAATGTGTTGCTTTTATGTGTTCTAAAAGACGTCTATATATTTCCTTAAACATATACATATTAAAATGTATATAAAACAACCATATATATAACCTTGCTTATTTAGTACTCTACATTATGTAACTTATATATATATATATATATATATATATAATATAATATATTTCCTTAAACATATACATATTAAAATGTATATAAAACAACCATATATATAACCTTGCTTATTTAGTACTCTACATTATGTAATATATATATATATATATATATATTAAGATTATATGTTTAATATATATATAAAAGTTTTATTTATTTATTTTTCATATGTTGAATGGTTCCCTCCATGGAACGCTGCGGCCTACCTAAATAGGTCACAACCCCTTGCCTAAATAGGTCACAACCCCTTTGGGGGTCTACGACCTGCATAAGTAGGTGCAACCCCCCTTTGGGGAGACCTATGACTTCAAGCAGGCGCATGGGTCCACGACCAAGCAAGCCACTACCCTGTTAATATTAACTTAGTTTTAAATTTATTTATTATTAGTATTTTTTTCCTTTCTCTCTCTTGGGAATTTAATAAAAAATTTGTTATATAAAAAATAATCTCTACAATAAAGAAAAATAAGTTTTAGAACTATATAAAGAAATTAAATATCAAAGAATTGTGTACTATTGTAATGAGTTTTTTTTATCTAGTGATTAATCTATCTAGATTAAACCAATCAAAACATAGTATTATTTTTCATGTTGAACAAATTTTAATTTTTTTTCTTCAGAAAATCATTTATCTGTGTTGTGATTGGCTCAAAATTTGAGCTCTTAAGGATAGACTTTGGGGAAATACTATTTTGAGTAAAACAAACACACTAAAATTGAGAATAAAATACGCCAGGAGGGAAGTATGGAATAGAATAAAGCGTAGTTGGCAATACTAACAGATTAACTTGTTTAATTAAATTATGTGTGGCTAAATTCTTGCAGGGAATTTGGGTTGTTAAACAAATAATATTTCTTTAATGTTAAAAAAATAAAAATTCTTACATTAACAAATAATATTTTTTTAATGTTAAACAAATAATATTTTTTCTATTATAACAAAAATTGTAATATTTATATTAATATAGTATTTATATTAATGTGATTATTTAATTTTGATTCATTGTATATATATTATTTATAAATATGATATTTTAAATATTAATGAAATAGGGTTGTTAAACAAATAAAAATTCTTGCGACCAATTTGGTTATTAAACAAATAATATTTTTTCTATTATAACAAAAAATGTAATATTTATATATTAATATCATATTTATATTAATGTGATTATTTAATTTTGATTCATTGTATATATATTATTTATAAATATGATATTTTAAATATTAATGAAATAATATAATTAATTATATATTAATAATAGAATGCATATTAAATTATTGATTATATAAATTAGTAGAATTGTCATTATAATGTATTTATATTTATGTTATATTATAGTAAAATGAAATATTAATATATATTTGTGTATAAATGTTAAATATTGAAATATTATACTCATCTAAATATTAATATATTATATTGTGTAATTTTTTTGATCCATAAATAAGGCTTAAGGGAGCCTACCCCATAAATAAAAAGACTATAACAAAAATATTAAGGTAACAAAAATATTAAGGTGCAAGCCCTATGAAAAGGGGTGCATAATGACAAATCTAAATAGTAACATTGCTTTTAAAAATATTATATTGTTTAATTATTCATATTAATATAATATTAATATTAATATTTAATTTTATTCATTGTATATATTAATTATAAAATTCTTATTTTAAATATCAATAGAATAATATAATTAATAATATATTAATATTATAACAAACACACTAAAATCTAGGTGGAAAGCTTGTATAATTAAAATTCTTGTGGACAATTTGGTTATTAAACGAATAATATTTTTTTAAGGTTAAACAAATAATATTTTTTCTTTAAGTCTATGCAAATATTATAACAAAAATTGTAATATTTATATTAATATAATATTCATATTAATGCAATTATTTAATTTTGATTCATTATATATATATTATTTATAAATTTGATATTTTAAATATTAATGAAATAATATAATTAATTATATATTAATAATAGAATGTATATTAAATTATTGATTATGCAAATTAGTAGAATTATCATTATAAGTTATTTATATTTATGTTATATTATAGTAAAATGAAATATTAATATATATTTATGTATAAATATTAAATATTGAAATATTATATTGATGTAAATATTAATATATTATATTGTGTAATATTCATTGTATACATTAATTATAAAATTCTTAGTTTAAATATCAATAGAATAATATAATTAATAATATATTAGTGATTTTATAATTTTTATTAAGTATTATTTTTTAATTAGATTTCAAATATTTAAAATAAATTCTTCTCTTTATTATATTGTTTGTGTAAATATTTTAGAAATAAAATTAAAAAATATATTAAGAATATTTTAGATAATGTTAAAAAAGAACAACCTCACCAATAAAATACTCACCTTTAGTTTCATATTGGAAGTTAGGTGATGCAATCAACCATTAACATGTGTTTAAATTTAATCTCATTTATCCTCTGTTGAAACCCTTTAACACGTAATTAATACATATACCATATTGACTAACAATTAATTCGACCTCAACTATGCCACCAAGCTTCAACTTGGAGGTCAAGCTTCACCCTAACAATTAAAATCATCTCTGGCCTAGTAAAATTGTCATACATTCAACTTTTAACAATTTCGTGTTAAGCCACCTTATGTCTTCGATCTCCAAATGTTGTCAAGCCGACTCAAGAACCACTTTGTGATAGCTCATTCGTTGATAACTAAAGGATTGCTATTATACTACATGGCACTTGTTTATAAAATTTGTTCTTTCTTCTTCAGAGAGCATGCATTCTACATAAATTGACTTTTTTAGTTTTATGTGTTTATATAATATCTTCAAAAGAATATGTATTTATTTAAAAAATATTTTTCTTATATGAAATCTAAATTAAAGAAATATTTTTATAAATCTAAATTTTCCTAAGGAAACAAGTTAACACAATTTAATATTTAAAATTGTTTACCAAATTTCATTTTCTAAAAGGGGTTTAATTTAATTTTCAATAGCTTCTAAACTAATTTGTGGTTTTGATGATCTAAATCTAAATTAAAGAAATATTTTTATAAATCTAAATTTTCTTACAGGAAACAATTTGACACAATTCAATATTTAAAATTGTTTACCAAATTTCATTTTCTAAAAGGGGTTTAATTTAATTTTAAATAGATTCTAAACTAATTTGTGGTTTTGATGATCTAAATCTAATTGAATTACTCAAAATAAAAATAATATAGATTTCAAATTTATTATTTTTATTTTATTTATTTTGCCTATTCCAAAGAGAATAATGACAAATCTAAAGTCTATATTGGAAGATTTTAACATCTAAAAATAAATAAGATTTAATATAAATTTTAGTTTCCTCATTTTATTTTACTTAATTAAAAGAAATTAATTTTTTTTTTATATAACTTTCAATTTCCTCGTTCTTATTTTATTTAAGCATAGAAGAAATTAACTAAAAGGAAGACCACCTACCAGGAGTATGAGTATGCATTTTTTCTCTTGAAGAAGTTCTTGAAGCAGCTTGTTGCAATGCTTGCTACCTTTCTTCTTCTTCTTTCATTCTATTTATAGATTTATTTTTCATATTTTCTCTATTTTTCTAAAAACTTAATTTTAATTAAATTTATTAAAAATGCATTAATCTCCCTCAACTTTTTAACTAGTTGAATATAATTAATTTAAAAATAATTTATAATTGTTTTCTTTAGTTTACAATTCAATCTACCACTATTACAAACAACAAGTTATCTTTCCCAAGAACTTACAAAAGAAGTTGTTTCTCCCATGCAAACACCTTTATTGATTTTGAGTTAACAATTAAATCAAATACACTGACTAATGTTCTCCATGAAATTCCTCATCAAAACTAGAGAGTAATTTTAGTTAACAAAAGTAATAATTACTTATTATTTAGTTAACTATTGACTTGATTTATTTAATTTAATTGATTTTAGTATAATTTTATTATATATTTTTAATTTAATTTATTTTGTATGACTTTAAATTTATTTATTATTAATAAAACATTATTATTTAATTATTTGTTTATACACTTGATAATGGGTTGTTTTAAGGAGCAGTTAGAGATGTCGTAGCAATGATAAAGGGTGGCAATGGGAGATGACATCACAATGATGAAAATGGTACTCATGCATTCATCTCATAACAAGGTGAAGGTAGAGATAGTACGTATGTGGCGTGGGCAAAGGACTCCTCAACAACACATTGTTTGCATTCTTCTCGAGGTTCTGCAATCATCTATGGCATCTATAGCCGATGTAAGGGGAATGGGTAGAAAGAAGGTAGTTGAGTCAAAGGGGAAAGGTGTCATGGTTGATAGAGATGGTAAGAAAAGGAAGAGACATGTCGTAGGAGAGGATGCACTAGATGATTTCATGGCTATGATGGAGAAGGATATTACAAACCTTGGTCTTCACCTTTGGTTGCAGAGAATGTGGGTCATGGCCAAGGACATGGATGGATCTCTGAAGTTTGCATTTGATAGGGGATGGCAAAACTTTTACTTGACCTAGGCTATACTCGAGGGTGCTGGAATACCTTTGATGCAATACAGTCAGTGGCTTGCACATCAATGTTGTCTACAACAACGAGTTCCTTCCTTTTGCATAATGATATAGGGGATGTTATGCATCATTTAGAGGTACACTTTGATTGTTATTTGGAGTGTTTGCACACCATCAAATAGAGGCAACTTTATTTACAGCGAGCGATAGTGGTAACTTTATTTACAACGAGCGATTGAGGAAATAGCCTTGAGCTTGAATATCACTCTCCCAGAGGAGGCTATACTGATGGAATTCAAGTGCTACAAAGAAGAAGAGGTGGAGAATGAAGAAGATGCAACGAAAGAGGCAAGCCTAGTGGAAGAAGTGAAGGCAATGAAGGTTTCAGGTTTGGTAGTCCATTGTCATAAGTGTGTATGTCCATTTGGGGGGTCGTGAGGCCTACATAATTTACACCCATCTTTAAAATTCAAATAAACAATGGATATCCTGCTGGTAGTACATAGACTTTATAAGTCAGTATAGTTATAGATGCTAGTAGAAATGAACTTTTTGGTTCAACAACTCATCAAACCAATCTTTTGATGGCATGGCGCTTATTTCAGATTGTTTTTTTTGGTTCTTGGATCCCAACCCAGGTTATATATTAAAAAAATAAATTATTTGTTTATTTACTTTATTCCATTATTATTATTTAATAATTAAATTTATGAACAAATACATTCCTTTTTCTAATTTAATCATCAATTAAATTTTTGTTTTCCTAGCTTAATGAATAAAGTTTAATGTGTCAAGAAGGAGGTCGTGCCAAGTTTCTTCTTGAAATAGTTGTTAAGGGATCCCTAATGCTAACTTCTTTGTCAATGAATTGTTGAATAAGTATGTCCTCTTTTCTAGTAGCCTTTTTATATTTCTTTGGTACCTAGGGAATGATATTAGTTATATCATCACTAGCCATTCTTTTGGAAGCTACCTTGGGATTCTTAACAATGTTAGGTTTTACAATAATGTAGCGCTCATAACTTAAGGATTTTGTAGCACAAGGGTAGAGACATAAATATGAAGATGTAAAACTTATCTCGATAATTTAAACCAAATCTTAAACAAGATTCTTTGTAACCAATAAAAGGAACCCTAGCCCTTGTAGATTGGATATAATCATTCATTGGCAACAAGATTCAATCATGAAATAGAGGAGCTTAAAAGGCACTTACCTAGGAGCATCTACACTTGCTTTGTAATAGGGACACCTTTGTAGCTAATAAGAACTATTTAGAAAATCATGTTATTGGTGGATCGACAACTTCAATGCACACACTCTTTTTAGATGATTTAAATTTTGATTAGTTCATCTAGAATAATATCTCATTTTCTTGTAATGGGAAATTCAACAATTTGGTAAAGGCTATTGAAAACTAGGGCATATGAGAGTAAGAAGTGAACTATAAGTGAATTTAGAATTGCTTTGAATGGAAGTTTTTATGGCACTAGAGCATGACTTCATTAATGGTACTTCAACCTTGTTCATGTGTGTAGGTCAAGTTGACCACTAACTCCTTTAAATTTCAACACTTAATAAAAAACTCTTATTGATTTTTGAGGAAGCTGCATGTTCTAATGATGGGTGCATAATGGAGAGACAAGTTGAGCAAGCAAGTTAATTACACATTGAGCCTATTTTAGCTGCTACAAATGACACTTAGCCACATATTAGTCTATGGATATAACAAACCTCACAATCAACCTTGTTGCTGATGCTACAATTGGAACACATGGTAATGTTTGATATGATGTTAGTTGAATGATAATTCCATTGTGTATGAGTTAACCAATGAGGAGTAGTGAAATGAATTTTGACCAAAGCATAGCATTCACAATGGCACAAGGGTGTGACACTTGAATAGAATTGATGGCTAGTGCATGACAAACAAAATAAACTAGCATGAAGAAAATGGCCATTGAGATCAAATTACCTATTGGCCAATAGAGTTTCTCAATTGATGATGTTGCAAATTAAACATGTGGCATTATGGGGACATTATGTAGTTTATGATTTTTTAATAGGAATTCCATGATTTACTTATTCCAAACATGGGGTGACTAATGAAAAGTGGACACATGTATGATGACTGGGGCTGCATTAACTGAGTAATTCATAGAATGCAAACTTCAAACAAGATCAATGGTTGGCATTAATGAAATTTCAAGATTAGTAGCTAGCACACATCGAATGAAATGAAATAACATAAAAATAATTGGTTTTTGGGTGTAAATTTGTTTCTATCAATGAGAATGTGCTATGTAACTCAACACTAATAAAAGATTACGGTATAGGTGATGAGGGCAAATTTTTAAAGACATAGGCAAAGTCATATATGACAAAGGTAAAAATTTAACACATGCTTTAAGTTAGTGTTCTATTTGTCACATCAAGTCATTGGTGAAAAATAAAAGTGCAAGCACTTAGAAATATAACCATAGATAGGTTTTTCTAGGGTTTTAGCAATGTTCTACAAAACGATGGCTCTAGATTGCACTCATATCATGGTCCTAATAGATGACAACAATTGTTTTCGGGCATTATTGACTAGAGGCCAACTATTGCAAGTATATGCAGTCGGTGTTGTCATTGATGTCAACAAGCTTTTGTTGTCATTGGTGTCAACTGGTTGAGCATAAGTGAGGTTGTTGCAATGGTATGAGTTGTTTGGTTGAGTTGCTTGGCTAAAGATGATTTTGTTGCTTTATAGAGGCACTAAAGATGTTGAGAATATGTTTATATTGGTTGGTTTCCAAGTGCTTTTGAGAAAATTTGATTAATAAAGGAAACAATGTGTTGAAGTGGCATTTTGGTTTACAGAGTAGTGTTCTAGTTTTGCTCTGCATTTCTTCTATGTTGAAGATCCGTCTTTGCAGTTTGGATATGTTGTTCAGAGGTGTTAAGAGATGTTATATTCTGAATTTGGTGCTCTATTTTGTTGTGCAAAGGAAGTTGTGTTCACCAGTGTGTGGACTGTGTTTCTGAGTATTGCAGAGGTGTTTGAGAGAAACTGTTTTGCTTTGCAGATTTGTTTCTGCCTTTGCGGTTCTAGATTTGTGCTTATAATTCTTATATATTGCTTTAGTTCAAGTTGTTCATGGTCTAGTGCTCCGTAAGTTAATTTCTTGAGGTGTAGCATATGACAGAGTTGTTTGAGTGCTTTGGTGTGAACTTTAGTCAGGTGAAAGTTGTTGCGAAGGAATTTGTTGGATTTCAGGATGTTTGAGGATGTTTGTAGAATACTCTAGATTGTGTTGAAGCCTTGCATGTGATCTGCAGTCATCTTTGGGTTTGAGGAAGCGTGTACTCAAAAGTTCATTGTGTTAACATAGGTTTGGGTGACCTTGGGTGTTTACACAAATTACGGAGTTGCTTCGGTGATTGTAATAGCATGGAGTGGCATGTTTGGATGAATTTAGATCTGACCTAAGGTGTGTTTTGGGCCTCCTTCATTCCTTTTCACCATGGGAATGTTTAGGTCCAGACCTAATTTAAATTTTCTATGTTAAGGAGTGTTGCCGACCTTAGAGAATATTCTCAAGGTTGAAGATAGTATAAATAAGTGTCAAGGGATCACGATCGTGTATGTGCATGATGGATGTGAAGTGAATAACAGTGTGAGTAAATGTTGGGTGTGTTAGTGTAGGTTTTTATTTCCTAGTGGGTTATTTATTTTTTCCCTATATTCCTAGGTTTTTCCTACACTTCTATTAATCTCGCTTAGGTTAATAAAGCATGTCTTATTAGGTGAGTGGTTGCGAGGTGTCATCTTCCTACATGTGAGCATCCATTAGCTATCTTGGGAAGATACTTTGCTATCTTTAGTCTGATAGATGGTTGCTCCTGATTGGTCGGTGTTGCCACCTCCTCCCTCTTTCTAGTCTATATAAGCATGCTACCTAGCTTGTATTTTGCATCTTTTGCTTTTGCATCCTCTTAATGCTATTTTGCTTCTAGCATTTGCATTACTTTCTTGGAAACTAACTTTGTGTTGCTATTTTGATTTCGTATCATTTGCATTCATAGTTTATATATCTATTCTTTGCACTAGTTTTCTGGGTTAATAATCTTTTCAGATTCTAACATGGTATCAAAGCTATTCTATGTGCAAGAGTAGATTTTAGTTTCCATATTTGAGAGATTCGGGGGGGGGGGGGGCTAATAAATCTTATTACAGTTTTTTGAAAAACCTAGTATGCTCTTCTCTTGCATCTTCGGATGATCTTGAGAATCAGAAAAGTTTGACATAAATTTTTTTAATCTCTGGATGTGTTTTATGAAATTTGGGTGATTGCAGCATTTTTGGTTATACTGGTAGCATTTCTGGTTGTTCCAATGCGTCCAAGAGGCTTGAGAAATTCAGATTTGGCTGTCATTTCACCGAAATCAGAGATCGTCATACACAGTTGTGGAACTTGGGTTTTCGAGCTCAAATCTGACAACTAGGTTGCATATTTGGTGTTTTCAATCAATATTGCAGGTTCCAGCATGCCATTGCTTGTCTTAGGTAGCTGATTCAGCCTTTGCATGTCATTTTTTGGTTGTTGGGGTCATTTTTTATAGCAAAAGGCATTCTATTTACATTGGATCAACATCTTCTGTACATCAACAAGAAAAACGCCTTCTGGGTTTTGTTCGCAACACAGAAAAACCATCTAGGTATCTTTCCCTTTTTGCATGCAGTCTGTATATTTTGCAGAAATGCGCTCAGAAAGCTACAGCAGGACCCCTCTCTGTTGGCCGTTGCAGTTTTGAAGGCAGTTTTCAAATGCTCCGTTCTTGCTCATACAGACTCCTTTTCCCACGAATGTTTTTTGATTTTGGCTATTTTTTTGTGCTCTATGCACTAGTGTAGACGTTTTTTGATTTTGATGCTAAGATTTTTTAGAAATTGTAGATTCTCAGTTGTGACATTGCACAATTCTCGTTTTGGGAATTTCGGAGGATCATAACTTTCACATACGACCTCGTATCAAGGTGATTCTTTTTTTGAAAGTGGATGATTTTTTGAGTAGATCGTAGTGGTGCTATTGATTTCTCTGAGTATTGTGCCAAAGTTATATTTTTAGCATATGCTCTTCATGAGGGTTTTGTAATGCATTGAAATCAAGACCACTTAGTATTTCTTGCTAGTGGTAGTTGTAAATGCACCAATATAAAGTGCCAAATCATAATTTCTTAGGGGGGTTCTTTGATTGAGTGAAAATGGGGGGTTGTCTTGGTTGTGTTCTCTTCTTTTCGACATTTCTTCTCTGCATTTCTTCATCATGGATCAAACAAATCTGCCCATCCTAACTCCATACAATTACTTTGAGTGGAAATCATGCATGACAATTCACTTAAGGAAAGTTGGATTAGATAGGATAACTATGGGACTTGAAATTAAACCTGCTAAAGATGAAGATAAGCCTAAGTGGTTTAACAAATGTGATGAGGCATATGGAACATTATGTTTGTCTGTTTCTCCTGATTTGCTCTTTCACATTGAGTCTTTGAATACGCCAAATAAAATTTGGACAAAGCTAGAAACACTATTTGGCACACAAGATTCAATGAGGGGTCATATGTTAGAAAATGAACTAATTAGTTTAAGTCTAGGCAATTTCAACACAATCCAAGATTTCTTCACCAAATTGAAATCACTAAGGCTGCAGTTAAAACAATGTGGAATTGAAAAGAAAGATGAACAACTGATTCTTAGTATTCTCTCTAAGCTAAGTTCAGAATATTCTGTGTTTGTTTCTACTTTCTATGCTACTAAAGGTGCACTTGGTACTCAATTCACCATGCCATCTTTAGATGATTTTGCTATCAATCTCACTCAGGAATAGGACAAGCTAATCCAGATGGGCACTCTTAAGTCCTCTAAGTCACATGCCTTGACTGCCAACCAAGGCACAAAAGAACAAAAATGACAAAGTAGTAACAACAATAGTAAGGATAAGAAACAGAAGAATAGCAAGGAGAAGAAGGATCAGATATCAGTTGCTTCAAAAGCAACTAATGAGACCCAATCTTCCAAGGGCGACAAGCCTAAGAAAGAGAGGGTCCAAGTGCCTATTGTAAAAGACCAGGTCATGATGAACATAAATGTCTGAAGAAACAAATTGATCACTTGACACACATTCTTGAGAAGAATAATATCAGTGTTCCTGAGTCTATCAAACAGAGTTCTAATGAGGGGTCTAATAAGGCAAAAGAAAATAGCAAGGGGAAAGGAAAGGGTAAGGCCCTTGTTGCAGTTGCTTCTTCACCATCCACTTGGGTTCTTGATTCGGGTACTTCGCACCACATGGCTTCTTCTAAGGAAGAACTTGCATCTTTGGAGCCGTGTACTATTCCTTCTATTTTGATGGGTGATGACACTCCTGTTGAGGTGTGTGGGAGAGGGTCAGTTGATGTGGGGGATGGCACATTCCATGATATTCTTTGTGTGCCCTCATTCTCAACTAATCTCCTATCGGTATACTAGATCACTCACACAGGTTCAGGCAAGCGGGTTGAGTTCACTCCTGATTCAGTGGAGATTCATGAGTTGTACAGTGGTTCTACAGTTGCAGTTGGGAGAGCAAATCATCAGTCACGGCTCTATCTATTTTCTCACTTTGTTCCTGATCCTCCTTCGACTATTTTTCTCACTCATTCTAATGATGTGAGTAGATTATGGCATGAGCGGTTTGGCCATCTTAACTTCTGCTACTTGCAGTAGCTCAACCAGCAGAGCATGGTCACAGGGTTGCCTTCAGTTCAGTTTTCAGGTGGTGTTTGCCAAGGTTGCATTCTTGGTAAGCATCCTAAGGAAAAGTTTGACAAAGGTAAGGCATGGAGAGCTTCACAGATACTAGAGTTAGTTCATAGTGATTTGGCTGGTCCATTTCAGCATCCTTCTTTCAGCAGGGCTAGATATGTCCTCACATTCATTGATGACTTTTCTCGATATTGGGTGTACTTTCTCAAATAGAAGTTAGAGGTATTTGATCATTTTCAAGACTTCAAAACTATTGTAGAGAAGCAATCCGGGAAAGCCATAAAAGTTTTGCACACTGACAATGGTGGTGAGTATGTCAACCATTGGTTTGATAGGTTTTGCACTTCAGAGGGGATTGATTTACAGCATTCAGTTCCATACAATCCTCAGCAGAACGGTGTTGCAGAACGGAAGAATAGGTCCTTGAAGGAAATGGCAAACTGCATGATTCACTCCAGATCTCTTGCACCATAGTATTGGGTAGAGGCCATTAATTGTGCTTGTTATATCTAGAATCATGTTCCTCACTGAGCCTTAAAGGGAGTCACTCCTTTTGAAGCTTGGAGCGGTCAGAAACCATCAGTTAAGCACTTTCAAGTTTTTGGTTCTCCTGCATGGGCCCACATTCCTGTAGAGAAATGCAAGGCCTTGGATTCACAGAGCAGACCTTGCATATTTGTAGGTTATCCTGATGGTGTGAAAGGTTATCGGTTGCTCCACCCTACTACACATGAGTTATTCATTGAGGGGAGTGTTCAGTTTGAGGAGGGCTCTTCAAGCTCACTTTCTATCACTTCTCCAACTCCTTCTACTTTGACATTGGAGTCACTTGGGATACATGACAGATCTTTTGATGAGTCAGATTCACCTGAGTAGTCTTCTACCTCCACTTCTGATGCAGAGAGTGATTCAGAGGACTCACCTCCTTCCTCTCCTAGTCATCATTCAGAGGTTGATGATTCTCCTCCAGATTCTCCATCTTCCGGTCCACTTTGGGCTAGACAGACCTTGTAGTCTGCAGGTGATTGGGTTGGGGATCCATCAGACACCAAGCAGACTCATTCACAGTTCTAAGATGCTCCATATGTCTTCATTGTTATTGCCTCAGATCCACAGTCTTTTCATGAGGCTTTTGGTATTCCTGAGTGGGATATGGCTATGCAGGAGGAGTATAGTTCCTTGATGAGGAACCACACTTGGGATCTTCTCCCTCTTCCTAAGAGAAGAAAACTTGTTTGATGTAAGTGGATCTATCAAACAAAATTTGCAGCAGATGGGTCGGTTGACAAGCATAAGGCTCGCTTGGTCGCCAAAGGATTCTCCTAGGTTCCTAGGATTGACTATTCTGAGACTTTTGTGCTAGTTGCCTGAATGAATTATATCCAACTTGTTCTTACCATTGTTGCAGCTAATCGTTGGGAAGTACACCAGATGGATGTGAAGAGTACTTTTCTTCATGGTGACCTTCAAGAGGAGATCTACATGGAGCAGCCACAGGGGTTCCTTCAAGATTCTTCACTTGTGTGCCGTCTTTGGAAGTCTCTCTATGGCCTCAAACAGGCTCCTCAGGCCTAGTATGCCAAGATGGACTCCTTCCTTCTATCAGTTGGGTTCACTCGGTGCCATTCTGATCCTAATGTCTACATTCTGCAATAGGATGATTCACTCCTATTTTTAGTTCTATATGTTGATGACTTGTTGATCACAGGGAGTTCTTCATCCACGATTGGGGCTGTCAAGACTGCCCTTCATGACAGGTTTTTGATGACTGATTTGGGCTTGTTGCATTACTTTCTCAGGATTGAGATCTACCAGTCTGCTTTCAGGATCACCATCAACTAGTCCAAGTATGCTCTAGATTTGCTCTCAAGGTTTCATATGGCTGACTGCAAGCCTGCTCTGACTCCCTTTCTTTCTGGAGTCAAACTTGAGGCTCATTGTTCTTCTCCACTTGTTGATGGCACTTTGTACCAACAGCTTGTTGGGAGTCTCATTTATCTGACTCATACGAGACCTAAAATTTCATATGCTATAGGCATGGTCTCTCGATTAATGCAGGAGCCTCACGAGTTGCACTGGAAAGTAGCCAAGCGGATCCTTCTCTACATTCAGGGTACTCATAGTTTTGGGATTCACTATGCAGCGGGCATTGAGCTTGACTTGGTGGGCTACACAGATTCAGATTGGGCAGGTGATTCTTAGGATCGCAAGTCTACTTCAGGTTACAGCTTCTCACTTGGTTCAGGTCTTGTTTGTTGGTTGAGCAAGAAGCAGTCTGCTATTGCTCTATCTTCTACTGAGGCTAAGTATCAAGGGGCTGTGAATGCCACTACTGAGGCCATTTGGATTTAGAATCTTCTCACTAAGTTTGGTATCCAGATCAGACGGCCATCAGTCATATTTTGTGACAACCAGAGTGCCATTTAGATCTCACAGAATCTGGTCCATCATCAGTGGACCAAACACATAGAGGTCCACATGCACTACATCCGAGAGCTCATCCATGGCCACATCATTGACCTTCACTACTGTCTGACTTCCGAGCAGGTTGCTGATATCTTCAACAAACCCTTCACTAAGAGCAAGTTCCTTCATTTGCGAGCTTTGCTGGGGGTGTGGGATGCTTCATCTTCTGGGGGGGCTTCTTCCTCTCACTCGGAGTCCTGACTCTCTCTACTTTGGGGGGGTCTCTTCTCTCTCTATTTTGGGGGGGGACTCTTCTCTCTCTTTGGGGGGGATTTTTATGTACATGGCTACCTCATCAGGCTTGATTTGCTGGCACCCATTTCTACATCCACCTAAGCTTCGCTTATGGGAGGGTGTTAGTGTAGGTTTTTATTTCCTAGTGGGTTATTTATTTTTTTCCTATATTCCTAGGTTTTTCCTACATTTCTATTAATCTCGCTTAGGTTAATAAAGCATGTCTTATTAGGTGAGTGGTTGTGAGGTGTCATCTTCCTACATGTGAGCATCCATTAGCTATCTTGGGAAGATACTTTGCTATCTTTAGTCCGATAGATGGTTTCTCCTGATTGGTCGGTGTTGCCACCTCCTCCCTCTTCCTAGTCTATATAAGCATGCTACCTAGCTTGTATTTTGCATCTTTTGCTTTTGCATCCTCTTAATGCTATTTTGCTTCTAGCATTTGCATTACTCTCTTGGAGACTAACTCTGTGTTGCTATTTTGATTTCGTATCATTTGCATTCATAGTTTAGATATCTATTCTTTGCACTAGTTTTCTGGGTTAATAATCTTTTCAAATTCTAACAGGGTGCAGTACAAGCTTTCATGTGTTAGATTATTGGATGTAGTGAGTAGATGGTATCTATAATTCTTTAGTGATGTTGTGAAAGTGATGTTGGTGTTGCAGTGGAATTCTCTAGTGCATTGAGATAGTTTTCTCCTTGTAACAATCTTCTCTATCTTCTTCTCTATTCTGGTAGCAAGCCTTTCTTTTGTGCAGTGAGCCTATCTTCTGGGTAGTGAGCCTTTTGTAATTTGGTGTTGATACTACTTTATATTATGTGCTAATCCTCACCATGATTTTTCCCTTCTTAGGTTTTCCACATAAATTTGGTGTTCTCTTGTGTTTGATGTTGGTTTGATCCAGTTTCTATTATTTGCTTTCAATCTTAATCATCATAACAGTCTAAGGGTTAAATGAATCTATGTGGATCTAAATGTGGTTGAGGGTTTTGGAATTTTAAGCTATAACTGATTCACCCCCCCATCTCAGTTGTCTTGTGCATTTAACACCATTTACGACTTAGGTTTGAGAACATGTGCCTCTTATAGGTATAATAAGAACACAATACTCTCCAAGAATGTAGATCTCATAAGGAAATTTGGCCATAGACAAGAGTATAAGGAAAAACATAACACAATTACATACTTCACCATGAGTATTAAAATAATCATCGTTGTACAAAAAACAAAAGGGTTAGAGTTTACTTATAGTATGCTGCTACTTGGATCATAAGAAACAATGTTTCAAGTGTTTCCCATGGATTGGAAACACAAAGAATCACCATTTATACTTATTAGATAGAAAGTATTAACCCCACAATGATTCTCAACAACATATGACCCTACCCAGAGTGCTTTAAATTTTTCATGTTTTTCTTTATCTTTAACTATGGAGTTACACTTTAGGACCATATCTTCTAATTGAAATTATCTATGCTTAGCACTCTTTTCAAATAAGAGTTTGACCTTTCTTAAGCCTAGATATTTTGTATGAGCCTTTCTTTTCTTTTCATCAAGTTCAACTAGCTATTTCATTCTTAAGTTCAAGACATTTTCCTCTTAATTACCAATTTGTTGAATTAATTTATATATAAGTAGCTCCAAGTTTAATGAAATAGCATTCAATCCATACACCAACTCAAAAGGATATTTTCTAGTTATTTTTTGGAGTAACCTTGTCTGCCCACAAATCTAATCTTAGCTTTTTATTCCATCTTTTTTTGTTAATTTCTAGGGTCTTTTTGATGATTTTCATGATATTTTTATTGTCAAACTTAGCTTCACTAGTGCCTTGTGGGTGGTATGGAGAGGAGTATATGAGACTGATCCTACACTTTCTACACATATTAGTGAATTCTCTTTCCTAAAAACACATTGCATTGTCTATGATAATCCTTTGGGGAATGCCAAACCAAGTGACACTATTATTCTTTCAAAAATCAATAACAATCCTTACAATGGGTAGGTATGGTCTCTACCCACTTAGTGAAATACTTAGTTACAACTAAGATCCATCTAAATTGATTACTAGACTTCTGAACTATTTCACCAATGAAATCTGTGCTCCATTACTAGAAAGGGGACTCCACTATGATGGTCTTGAGAGGTAGAGAACCTTAAAATTTTAGCATTCCTGAAAATATTTTGTAGGGATCACACATTTTCATGATTTTGGCTACATCTCCAAATAATGTAGGCCACCAATATCCATCCCTAAGAATTTTATGTGTAGTTATTTTCCATATAATTATCCCCACAATATCCTTGGTGATACTCTAGAGCCACATTTTAATCTTCTTCTGTATTGAGGCACCTAAGTAGCACAACTTTTGAATTTCTCCACATAAGACTCATTTACAAGTAAATACTTTTGGACTGCTGCTTTCAAGGTTCTTTCTTAATTCTTAGTCAAATCAACTGAACAAGACATATATGTCAAGTAATAGATGATTTTATCATACCATGGGTCATTTTCAAGGGTAGAACTTATTTCACTTACCATAGCATTCATCATGTTCACATCAACAACTTATATTTGCTTGTCATTAATCTTTCTAGCCCTTGGCCCCTTATCAGTTTGGTAATTTAAATGTTCAAATTAAAATCTTGAATCTTGTTGATCCACTTGCACCTCCTTTTGGTCACTTTTTTTGGGTGAATATGTCCTTGATTATTGAATGGGGCACACAGACAACACCTATTTCACCAATTAAATAAGGCCTAAAAGTTTCATTGCCTTAACAAGGGCATAAGCTTGTTTTTCCATGATGTCACATTTTAGTTCAACATTCTAATAAAGACATGCTAAATAATGCTATTGGTTGTTTATATTCCTCATTATATTTATATAGTAGAGCTGCAGTAATGGTATGGAATGAAACAAAAGAAAATATTTGAAAGGGCTTGAAAAATATGGGCTAGCTAGAATTAGAGCCTATTTTGTATCTTCTTTGATTTCCTTAAATGACTCAATAGATTTTCCATCTCAATGACTTGACCCTTCTTTAACATTTTTGAGATAGATTTAGTATTGTCAACAAAGTTTGGAACACATCTTCTTACAAAGTTAATCTAACCAAAGAATAATCAAATTCCTTTAATTGTTTTGGGCTATGGGATTTTATCTATAGCAACTGCCCTTTTTGGGTGAATTCTTATTGCCTCTTTTGACACAATACAACCAATAAAGTCCTTTATTGGGGGCATGGTTGGCATAGCTCTTCTCAAACTGCAAAGTGCCTTCTCTCTTTCATATGAAAAGTACAAAATACACAGATATAAAAAATGAATTAAAGAACTCAAAGGCAATACAATTCATAATGAAGTAGGCAACTAGCCGAGTTGGTCAAGATAACACCATTCGTTTATATGGAATTGACTAAAAAATAAATGGGTTTTAAAATAAATTGAAGTTCAACCATTTAAAAAAACATGAATTTCAAAATTGATGAACAAATTATCATTTTTTCTTATCATCACTAGATGTGATCTAAAATGCTAGATACAAAAAATTACATATAGTTATTTCTAATTTTTTTTTACATAATTTACATGGATAGTGAAAATAATAAAAATGATCTTATGTTAAAAATTTGAAATTGTTACCTCCTAAGCTTCCATGTCCTTGTCCCAAACAATTTTATCAAGCAAATGTTAAGATAAAGAATTGTGTTTTGTAGATTTCAACATACTTTCTAGAACATCCATTTTTCCCATCCCAATGAGGTAACTTCCATCATGATGCCCTAAAAACAATATCCTTTACTTCCTTATGATAATATTTTTATAGGTAGCATTTGATGTAGGTGATGTCATTAGGTCACAAAGACACCTATGCACACGATCAAATATGTAGGAGAGCATCACATTCCACCATTTTTGGTACAATTTGTGTGCAATAGATGCCTATGTATTATTAATAATAACTAGAACTTGTGCTACTTTGTCCAAGTTTTTAGTTAGGTGGTTATAGATTCAAGCTTGTAAATTTGATTGCATAACACAAGTCTTGACACCAATACTTTCATGTGGCAAATAGTGACTACACACACTAGGTAGCATTTGATGTAGGTGATGTCATTAGGTCACAAAGACACCTATGCACACGATCAAATATGTAGGAGAACATCACATTCAACCATTTTTGGTACAATTTGTGTGCAATAGATGCCTATGTATTATTAATAATAACTAGAACTTGTGCTACTTTGTCCAAGTTTTTAGTTAGGTGGTTATAGATTCAAGCTTGTAAATTTGATTGCATAACACAAGTCTTGACACCAATACTTTCATGTGGTAAACAGTGACTACACACACTAGGAAATGTGTGCCATTAGTAGTAATGCCAACCCCACCATAAAAAACCAAGGAAATTGATACCTTGAACCAACCATACCCTTTGCTAAAGAGGTTCCTAGTGCCCAATACCCCCACATATCCAAATGTTTTTGTACATTACTTGTTCTATTTGGAGATTTATACTTTGGTGTTGAGTAACTTAATGTTATTGAAAATTGATGCAGAATGCCCAGCAGAAGTGGATGAGGATTTGAATATATCTTCCCTATCGGCAAGAGGTATCCCAATGTCTCTCCGAAGCCAAGAATGACTTCTCTATCGGTGAGACATGAACTATCGGCCGGGTCTTATTGTTATATCCCGATGGCTAAGTTCTCACCGATAAACTCCGTGACGGTTAGTTGCCTATCGGCAACACCTCATACTATCGGACCACGATAAAGTTCCTTCGGCCAGACTTCTTCCTTCGTCACACCGATGACCACTCTTTGTCGGCCAGACTTCTTCCTTCGGTGAAGCTTCTTTCACCTACACCGACGCTTTGTCTCTCGCCGATATCGTCAGGCCCATCGGCCAGACCTCCTGCTTCGGTAAGACTCCGGTTCGTAGTCCCGATGTTTCATCTCACTCCGACGAGTCCTTTGTCGCTGAGACTTCTCGAACTCCTTCCGATGAACTTCTATCGGTGGGACTCTAACGGTCGTCGTGACTTCTTCGGCTGCCCCCGACAAGGTTCCTCGCGCCGATACTCTCTATCGGCAACACTCCGAGGATGTCTCACCGATCGGTGAAACTTTATACCGTCGGCTAGGTATATTTTCCTTAGCCCGATATCGTTTCTCTCACCGATGCGAACACAAAGGTATGTGTCTCCGGCACTATACCAATCTTCGGCAAGACGGAGAGCCTTTCACGCCGATGGATCTCCAACTGTTCAGAGGCGCCGAACCAGAATTCCCTTCGACAGAACAATGGAATTTAGCCGTTTCATTTATCAAACCCTCGATCACTTGTAGCAATCTGATCCCACATCAAAACTATCCAATTTCACTCCGATTTCCCGACTAGCCACATGATGATGTCTAGTCGAACTTGACTGAGTTCGCTGGCTTCCTGGGTAAGAATTCAACAACAACAAACGTGAGAAATCTTTCCCCCATCCCACTGTTACTATACAGGGCTTCAGTGGACAGAGGAAAGGGCCTCCATGTATGAATCAAAACCCTACTCCTAGGTTACGAACCAGCCACTATGGAACCGTGGGTTTTACACCGTCTGCACACTACAGAGTCACTATGGATTGACGGATAGCATCCGATTAGGTTCTATTTACAAAATCAGGATAAAGATATCAGATCACTAAGAACAACCAAGAAAATCAACACAGATCATACCCAGAACTCTCTTCATTCAATTATCAAAAACTTGTTGTAATACACACTTCTCTCTCTGCCCTGTGTGACATACAACCTGCCTCTAAAGAAGATGTAGAGACAGCAGTTATCCCCTCCAACCGTGCAAACTGATTTTCAAATCAGTTAGCCGTTGGTTTACCCTTCATACAAGCAAAACTACATGTGTGCCTTGCACAATTACATTCATGGGACCAAATTGACCCTTATTACAAAATGAAATGGCTTAAGAGCCTTATGAGACAACAAAAGAAAAGATGATCCTGCACTACAGAGAATGTGCTCCTGCACCATACTCCCCCGGCAGGAAAGACTCAAGTCCCTTGAGTTGCTAACTGCTGAAGTGTCTTCCCATGCTTTAGAATATCGGCTTCACTCATCCAGGTTGCCTCTGAATCAGGAAGATCCTGCCACTTGACCAAGTAGTCTTTGTATACCCCTTTTCTTGTCTTCTTGACAATTTTGGAATCCAAGATGCATTCCAATTGCAAAGGCTTACTTGGAGGTAAGTCTTTGATCCAGTCTTCATCTTCAATCACAGCATCTGAGCTATCGTCAGCATGTAATGGAGGTCTAAAAGGGAACAGGTCTGCAACATTGAAAATGGGAGAGATACCAAGGCCAGATGGTAATTCTATTTCATATGCATTTGGACCAAATTTATGCACTACCTTACAAGGTCCTATCTTCTTCATCGACAATTTGGTTGGTTGCCCCTTAGGTAATCTTTCCTTTCTGAGGTAGGCCATCACCAAATCTCCTACCTGGAACTGTACCTCCCTTCGCTTCAGATCTGCTTTATCCTTGTACTTGGAGACAGTTTTCTCCAACTGAAGCTTGACCTGATCATGTACTGTTTTCATGGTAGCAGCAAAGTCTTCTCCTAGAGCACTCCTTTTATCCCATCCTTGGAGGTCTTTGAGTTCAAGTGGTCCTCTTGGGTGGAAACCATAAACTATTTCAAAAGGGCTTTTCCCAGTACTTCTGTTTCTTGAGTCATTATAAGCATATTCAGCTTGACTGATCACTAAATCCCATGCTAATCCATGCTGTTTGGTAAGGCATCGCAAAAGGTTTCCCAAGGACCTATTAACAACCTCAGTCTGACCATCAGTCTGGGGATGATAGGCGGATGAAAAAGACAACTGAGTGTCCAATTTTCTCCAGAGGGTCCTCCAAAAATGACCAACAAATTTGGAATCTCTATCAGTAACAATTGATAGGGGTAAACCATGAATTCTGACCACCTCTCTGAAAAAGAGACCAGCAATCTGAGATGCATCATTTGTGCATTTGCATGGCACAAAATGAGCCATCTTACTGAATCTATCCACAATGACAAAAACACTGTCTACACCCCTTGCTGTCCTAGGAAGACCAAGCACAAAGTCCATACTAATGCTTTCCCAAGGTCTGGTGGGAATGGGCAGTGGTTGGTACAAACCAGCATTAGAAGACATACCCTTGGCCTTTTGACATATGGTACAGCTTGCAACATATCTCCTTACATCTGTCTGTACCTTGGGCCAATAATAGAACCGGGTGACTTGTTCCAAAGTCTTGTCCAACCCAAAATGTCCTCCTAAGGCTCCATTGTGCTTCTCCTTGACGATATTGTCCCTCATTGAACATTTAGGAACACACAATAAACTACCTTTAAATAGGAGCCCTTCTTGCAGCACAAAATCAGAATACTCGCCATGAAAAGTGTTAGCCAAACTTGCACACACTTCATAGGCAGCCTTGAAATCTGCATCATCCTTGTACAACTCCTTCAGACATTCTAGACCCATATGTTCCATTTGTACTTCCTGTATGACCAGTATCCTCCTACTCAAAGCATCTGCCACTTTGTTGGCAACACCTTTCTTATGCTTAATAGTGAAGGTATAGGCCTGCAATTGTTCCATCCACTTAACGTGCCTATGATTCAACTTTTCTTGACTATTTAGGAAGCTAAGAGCATGGTTGTCAGTAAAAACAATGAACTCTTTTGGCAGTAAATAATGTCTCCATTTTTTTAGAGCTTGCACCATTGCATACAACTCTAGGTCATAGGTAGAATACCTCTGTTTGGCCTCATTCAACTTCTCTGAAAAGAATGCTACTGGATGTCCTTCCTGACTAAGAACAGCACCTATAGCCTGTTGGCTTGCATCACACTCCACAACAAATACTTTATCAAAATCAGGGAGTACCAACGTAGGTAACTCGGCCACTTTCTGTTTCAACAGTTCAAAACTATCATCTGCTTGTTTTGTCCATTGAAATTTACACTTCACTCCACCCTTGATGGTATTGAGAATTGGAGCACTTATGTGACTGAACCCTTTAATGAACTTCCTGTAAAAAGTTGCCAAACCATGAAAACTTCTTACATCTCCTACTGTCTTAGGAGTAGGCCAATTGAGAATAGCCTCAACTTTTGTAGGATCCATTTTCAAACAGCCATTGGAAATCACAAATCCAAGATACACTAGTTCAGTTTTCATAAAATCACATTTATCCAAGTTGATCATCAACTTACTCTCATGCAATTTCTTTAACACCTGTCCAAGATGCTTCACATGCTCTTCTTTGGTCCTGCTGAAAATCAATATGTCATCAAGATAAACAATAACAAATTTTCCAATAAATTCTACAAGTACCTCATTCATCAACCGCATGAAGGTGCTTGGAGCATTACTGAGACCAAATGGCATGACAAGCCACTCGTAGAGACCTTCATTTGTTTTGAAAGCAGTCTTCCATTCATCTCCCTGCCTTATTCTGATCTGGTGATAACCAGATTTCAAATCAATCTTGGAATAGTAACATGAACCACCAAGATAGTCCAACAGATCCTCAATTCTTGGCATAGGGAATCTATACCTTATGGTGATCTTATTGATAGCCCTTGAATCTGTGCATAATCTCCATTTGCCATCTTTCTTAGGAGCAAGTACACTAGGGACTGCACATGGACTAAGACTTTTCCTAATCAAACCTTTCTCCAAAAGTTCTTGAATCTGTCTACCTGCTTCTTCATTCTGCTGTGGTGTCAACTTGTAGGCAGCTTTGTTGGGTAATGTGGCTCCAGGAATCAAGTCAATCTGATGACTTATGTCCCTCATAGGTGGTAAGGAGTTAGGAGTATCCTCTACCACAAGATCTTGGTACTTATCCAGTAATTGTTGCACTTCCAATGGGATCTCCTTCTGCTGTTTGCTTTGCTGATTGGATACAGGCTTCATCATCAGTGCATACCCTTGGGTATCCTTCTCCTTCATGAGTTGTAGGAACTCTTTGCCACTCACTAACATGACACTGTTGTCATTGCTCTTCTCTCCAACCTGCTCTGGTAAGGGATCCATCTGAAACTTCTTACCATTCTTGGTGATTATATATGTATTCTTTTCACCATCATGCAGTGCCTTCACATCATACTGCCAAGGTCGTCCAAGAAGAAGATGACAAGCATCCATAGGAATAATTTCACACAGCACCTTATCCCTATAATCACCTAGTTCAAACTCTACCCAAGTTTGTTCTTCCACCAAATAGTTCTGATTCTTATTCAACCAAGATATTTTGTGAGGATTAAGATGGGGTAATCTTTTCAGTCTACACTTTTCTACCATTTCAGTAGACACTACATTTTCAGTAGAACCTGAATCAACAATGATTTTACAGAGCTTACCATATGCTATTCCTTGGGTTCTGAAGAGATTCTTCCTTTGTGGGGGCTCCTGCTTCAATGGCATCTTCACGAGGGTCCTCTTAATCATCATATTCTCTCCTTCAAGCACTGGTGCAGCACTACCAATTGGTGAGTTTACACTTTGACAATCATCCTCTTGCAATAGTTGGTTCCTTCTCCCACCGTCATGAGAGCTAGACGCCTTCTCAGGGCACTTACTTGCAGTGTGGCCTACTTGATTGCAGTTGTAACATCTTCCAGTGAAGACTCCACGTCCTCTGCCTGCACCACCATCTCTTCCTCTGCCATTAGGTCTTCTCCAACCTCTGAAACCACCACCTTTTTGTTCTGGATCAGAACGTGATTCTTGTTGACTAGAACTTTCACCTTTGTTTGGCTGTCCTCTACCAAAATTACCTCTTCCTCTATTGTTCCTGCCACCTCTTCCTCTGTTATTTTGATCACCTCTCCTTTTCAGTTTATCCTCTGCCCTAGAGGCTAACTGAAAACATTCATCCACAGTCTTGGGAACCACCATACTGAACTCATCCTGTATATTGTACCTCAGTCCATCCAGGTATCTGGCCACCATCTCTTTTTCTTCTTCTCTGTGATTGGCTCTCATGCTCAATCTGTGGAATTCTTCAGTGTATGTAGCCACGTCCATATCTTTCTGCCTAAGATGATTAAACTTTCTGATAGTCTGCAGATCATAATCACATGGTAGAAATTTGGCTCTCAGCATGGCCACCATTCTGCTCCACTTGGTGATTGGACTCTTTCCAACCTTCTCCCTTTCACATTGAGTGTAGTTCCACCAAACCAATGCAGAACCTCTCAGTCTGGTCTTTGCAAACTTTACTTTCTTACTGTCACTATACTCTTTGAAGTCAAAATAATTACTTATGGCTTCAATCCAGTCCACAAGAGTATCTCCATCCAGTTTCCCATTGAACGTGGGAACATCCAGTTTCGGATCACCACTATCTCCATGACCCTTGAGTGCATTCAGAAATGCCTTTTGATCAGCAGTCATACCTTCTCCTTGAGGATTCTCCCCAGTTTCTCCCTCTTCATTCTCCTCTGACTCAGAAGTGCTTCCATCCTTCTCTTTGGATCTCTCTTCCTTCAGTCTCTCTTCGAGCATTTCTTCCACCATCTTCTGGATGGCTGCTTTACTCATCGTCTTGGGAGGCATTGTGCTAGCCTCTGTTTCTATCTCCAATTCTTCGTCTGACATACACGGCTGTGATTCAGAATATTGGCTCTGATACCAATTTGATGCAGAATGCCCAGCAGAAGTGGATGAGGATTTGAATATATCTTCCCTATCGGCAAGAGGTATCCCAATGTCTCTCCGAAGCCAAGAATGACTTCTCTATCGGTGAGACATGAACTATCGGCCGGGTCTTATTGTTATATCCCGATGGCTAAGTTCTCACCGATAAACTCCGTGACGGTTAGTTGCCTATCGGCAACACCTCATACTATCGGACCACGATAAAGTTCCTTCGGCCAGACTTCTTCCTTCGTCACACCGATGACCACTCTTTGTCGGCCAGACTTCTTCCTTCGGTGAAGCTTCTTTCACCTACACCGACGCTTTGTCTCTCGCCGATATCGTCAGGCCCATCGGCCAGACCTCCTGCTTCGGTAAGACTCCGGTTCGTAGTCCCGATGTTTCATCTCACTCCGACGAGTCCTTTGTCGCTGAGACTTCTCGAACTCCTTCCGATGAACTTCTATCGGTGGGACTCTAACGGTCGTCGTGACTTCTTCGGCTGCCCCCGACAAGGTTCCTCGCGCCGATACTCTCTATCGGCAACACTCCGAGGATGTCTCACCGATCGGTGAAACTTTATACCGTCGGCTAGGTATATTTTCCTTAGCCCGATATCGTTTCTCTCACCGATGCGAACACAAAGGTATGTGTCTCCGGCACTATACCAATCTTCGGCAAGACGGAGAGCCTTTCACGCCGATGGATCTCCAACTGTTCAGAGGCGCCGAACCAGAATTCCCTTCGACAGAACAATGGAATTTAGCCGTTTCATTTATCAAACCCTCGATCACTTGTAGCAATCTGATCCCACATCAAAACTATCCAATTTCACTCCGATTTCCCGACTAGCCACATGATGATGTCTAGTCGAACTTGACTGAGTTCGCTGGCTTCCTGGGTAAGAATTCAACAACAACAAACGTGAGAAATCTTTCCCCCATCCCACTGTTACTATACAGGGCTTCAGTGGACAGAGGAAAGGGCCTCCATGTATGAATCAAAACCCTACTCCTAGGTTACGAACCAGCCACTATGGAACCGTGGGTTTTACACCGTCTGCACACTACAGAGTCACTATGGATTGACGGATAGCATCCGATTAGGTTCTATTTACAAAATCAGGATAAAGATATCAGATCACTAAGAACAACCAAGAAAATCAACACAGATCATACCCAGAACTCTCTTCATTCAATTATCAAAAACTTGTTGTAATACACACTTCTCTCTCTGCCCTGTGTGACATACAACCTGCCTCTAAAGAAGATGTAGAGACAGCAGTTATCCCCTCCAACCGTGCAAACTGATTTTCAAATCAGTTAGCCGTTGGTTTACCCTTCATACAAGCAAAACTACATGTGTGCCTTGCACAATTACATTCATGGGACCAAATTGACCCTTATTACAAAATGAAATGGCTTAAGAGCCTTATGAGACAACAAAAGAAAAGATGATCCTGCACTACAGAGAATGTGCTCCTGCACCAAAAATGTTCTTTTATATTTGGTAGGTGACCAAATAAGAAAACAACAATGGAAATGGTGGAACTAGAGACCTAATGCTTAATGGAGCCTTCTTCATATTGTTGGCAGTAGGGGCATCAACCAGCTATACAAGTGCATCAAATTTTGTGGTGAGAGTATTTTTGATGGAGAGGTCAAGAGTAGTGGGGGTGTTAGTAATCTATCAAAAAATAGAGGCATTTGTGTGTGCCCTACTAGACTCCCTTGAGACTTGTGCAACACTTATTGGAAGGGATTTCATGGTGCCCTATATGAATGAGAAGCACATAAATAAATCCATGATTTGGTTGTGACATTCCTTCTAGTCCACCTCCAAGTATGCTTGATTGCCCCACATATCATAAGGCATAGCACAACTCTATGCATAATTTCACTCATTATACTAATTGTGTTTTCCTTCATTTGGTTGTGAAGGGATATTTGAGAAATGAAAGGTGATGCAAGTGTCATTAACTGTGTGTTAGGACATAGGTGTCAAGTCTTACCTTAAATTTTATTTATTTCTTCTCAATGGTAATTGGACCATGTGTATGAGCACATAGAGTGGAGTTACATTCTTCAATAGGAGTTGGGATATAATAGAACATAATAGAAGTTTTTTAACATTTACGAGGCCAGAGACAACCTAAGGGACAACAAACCTAGTCATTTTTTCTTTCTGCATTTCTAATCTTCTAATATTTATTTTGATGATGAAATCCCCTATTTTCTTAATCTTATCCTCTTTGAACAAATCTTAAAAAGAAACCACTAGTAAGGTGCCCATATAATTGGCTTGAATATCATTGTAAGCTTGACACTTAAATAAAGTTTTTCTTTGACTCAACTACTCTATTTGTGCAAAAGCTACATACTTCTCCTCTCATTCTTCTTTTGGTCTCTTCCATCTACCTATTTCACACCAAATATTATGTGAGTTAGTCTTTAATTGGGCTATGAGTATCTTTTCTCTCCAAGTGGTATTTTCCCCTATATAGTCCTTATAGTGAGGATCACATGTGGGATCAAATTCATTAAGATAATATTTTCTCTTGTACTTAATGTCTTTTCCCACATGGACTTATGAAATTTATCCATAACACGTCTCTATTTCTTTGTTATTATTTAGACATGCATGCAAGTTGATGTTCAATTTGTTCATCAATTTAATGTTTTGTCTCATCCAAGTCTTCTTTCTCTCATTCAAAAATTGTCTTGTGGCAACCTTAGGCCATCTATTTGCCTCCATCAATTTAATTTTTTAGATATCCTAAGACAAGAGCGATAGCAATTACCTTAATAGGGAAGGTAAATGTTTTTTTGCTAAAATAACCTCATAAGGACCCAAAGTTATTATTTTGAATTTGTTTGTGATTGGGTGTTTTTGATTCTCTCTATTTGTCTCTATTTTATTTCTAAATTGCTACTAGCCCACAATTCACACCCATAAAGCACCACCAAAATTACTAATAGCCCAAATAGTTTTTCTATCTCATAACTCAACCTCTTTGCTTCTATTTTGTAATGCAAAAAGTGCTCTTCAACCTCCCAAAGTTCTCTTCCTTCTACAAGTTTCATAACTAAGCCTATTATTGAAGTATATCCCAAGATATTTGTAGTTTGTCACTTCTTTTGAGATACCCCCCTTCAAAATAAAAGTGAAGATTTTTTTCCTTTTGATTGGAAAAAACCATGATCTTGGTCTTGTTGGTTTTAACTTACATACCCACCTCCTTTGTAAAAGTCCTATAAGGCATTTAAGTGCTCTTGTAGCCCTTGATAAAACCTTACAATCAAAATAAGATCATTATCATACAAAAAAATCCTCACAACACTCCCAAAAGAACACCATCCCCTCCTTGCAAATTTAACTATTCTTCTAGTTTGCTAATATATAAGCCAAAAAGGTTAGGGGATAGAGGGTATCCTTGCTTAACTCCAATGTCACTCCTATAAATTTTTGAAAGGCCTACTCGAGTTCTATTTTTTACTCGAACCTCCTCATACAGTCTATGAATTTCCACTTCATACTGCTCTCATATTACAAGATCCTTCATTCTACTTCATAACTTACTCCTAAGAACCATATAAATAGCTTTATTCAAGTCCAAAAGACAGTAATAAGCTTCCTATTTCTCATTCCATGCTTTTTCAATGATATGTCTCAAATTAATGCCATGATCTATTGTTGAGTGTTTTGGTCTAAAGCCTACTTTCCATTTTTCCCTCTTATCTTTTTCTTCTTCCCACTTGCTAATAATAAGCTTAACCATGCTTCCAAACAACTTTGCAAAGGATTGATCATGATGGTCTAGTAGTTAGAAGGATTGCTTACATCTCCACTCTTGAAGAGAGGTACAACTAGACTAGTTATGCAATATCTAGGAACCCATGTTGAATATTTTCTTAATGGTAGTGTGAGGTTTTTCATTCCCTATTTTAAGTATTTTACTTGTAGCTCATCCATGTATCAATCCTTACCTGTACACATATTCTTAATACCTTCCTTGACCACTTGTAAAGTGAATAATTTTGTTGATTCATTGATTGCGAGAAAGGCCTCTTCATTTGACTCATGTTCATGTACAATTTATAATTTTTCAAGCTTTCACCCAAGACATTAACAGTCAAAACATGGATGAACAAATTTTTTGCAATAGAAACACTACAACAAGTCACATTACATTACATGAGATGTTGCAACATAACACAACACTACTCAAGGTGTCATCAAGCATGGCAACAAAAGGGGAAGACTTAACCATGTTGTGTGACAAGGTCACCACAATGCACATAAGAGAGGGTAGGGTTTCCTCTAAGGCAGAGATCACACACTAGTCCATGATCCCATTCTCTCACAAACACAAGGATTAGAATGAGAGTGACACCCACTTCGTCACACATTCGAAGATAACACAAACACAAAAGGTACACATTCCAACACAATAGAATAGATAACTTGCAAGGAATCTCTAAAGGCAAAAATGAGGTCACACAAACCAAGACAAGGGTAGAGATAGGTCGAACAAGGATATAGCATGCTAGTCTCAAAACGAGGCATAACAGCCTTGAACCAAGTGCTAACTAAAAAAGGTTTGGACCAAACAATTTACTTTCACTCTAGGTTCAACAATATGCATAAAAATTCACATAAAACAAGGGATTAATTTTAACCCAAAATGCTATTAGTTACTAGCATACCTACTTGCCTCAGGTACAACACAAGCATACATGGTGGGTGTTAAATCCTACAAGAGTCAAATTTGAACTAATGATTCTACTTCACAATCATAGCAATGTTCCAACACAACATAATTCATAAGCATTGACATCATACATCAAATGTGACAAGCATAAAAGAGCAATTCAACTCATAGCATAATGTTGACTACATAACATCATATCATTGGTTCTATCTACTCATAACATTCAAATGATAAGAAAATATAGCTTCTGGCTTCATTTCAACTTCATAAATAATTGAGCCTAAATATCTGATAATCAGGATTGCCCAACATGCTAAATCCCTTATAGGATGATAAACAAATGCTACTCAAATAATGACATACATGCATTTCCATGAAATGAATCTCATCCCAAACATAGATGGTTCTAATTCCAAACAATAAGATCCAATAGCATTGAATTCAAAACACCAAGATTCATCATTATAAATATCAACTACATTTTGCTTCTCTTTACAAGGCTAACAAGTCTACTCTAACATGCTAGTAAAACATGATATAGAGCCTAACTTTCCATGCATCATAATGAAGCAAGGAAATGATACAATAATAAATCTTTAAATTTTGATAACACAACTCAATGATTAATTCACCTAAATATTTTCTTTCCAAATAAGATCTAATTCAACTATGTAATGCACGAGATCAAGCCTATCAATCATGCCACAATGACATATCAAATTGATCATAACTTAATAGAAATAATATTTGGATGAATGGAAACCACACCATGGAGTTCAATTAACATCTACAACACATCCATGAAATTAAATATCACTTAATCACTTTTTCCAAAAGGATGAATAACAACATCTATGATTTTCAAATAAAATTAACTACCTACACATGCAATTTCTACCAAAATATATAACACAATTGTATACTCAAAAATGACCATTGCATTATTCACCTTTCATACATCAAATTCTTTGAACACTCCTTCATCTAACATTAATTAAATAACTTAATTATTTAATTAATTTCATCAATTTCTTCTAATTCACCTTAATCCAACATTAATTGAATAAATCCTATATATTTAATTAATTTCATTATTTCACCACTTTATTCTTCTATTTTCCCATTAATTAAATAAATCAATTATTTAATTAATTCAACATCTTAATTGCTCTCATCTTCACAATTAAATAATTTTAATTATTTAATTGACTAATTATTCTTCTAAAATTAAATAAATTATTCATATTTATTTAAGTTGACTTTTCGAATATCTTCTAAATATATAAAACCAATATTTTATTTATTTCTTATTTTCCTCCATCATGCACAACAAATTAAATAAATTTATTTATTTAATTTCTAATTATCTTCTCAAATCTTCTAAAAATATCTTTTTCTTCCATGCACACAAATTAAATAATTTATTATTTAATTTTACTCATAGCATGTCAAAAAGCAAATCAAAATTTGAGTTAATTGGCTTTAAATCATTATTTTATCAATCAATTCATAAAATAGAAAAAGCATTCTATTTTATGAAAATCAATCCTATCTTTAGTCAACAAAGCAGTTAACTCAATAAAATAACTTTTTGCATGGACACTTGTCGTGTGCACGTTCATTCATGTCTTCTCAATTTATCTCATCCGTTGATTTCATTAAATTTCCTCCACCATTGATCAATCTTCTTTGAAAGCTATAAATATGCCCATTCACCTCTTCACAAACCCTTCAAAATTTTTGAGCATTGTCATCCATATCTCCCAGTCCTTTGAGAATTCATTGAAGTAACCTCACATATATTGAGCTATCATCCATCCACTTGTAATCATGGTTATGCTACATTTATAGCAATCCACATATCAATACACCAAGGAATAAATATCGTAGTGTGGTAATTTGCATTATTGTTTTCTTTGGATTTCATTATTTATTATTGCGAATATTTATTGAGTTATGTAGATATTGGAATTAGGTTCTTGTGTGTCTTGTTTACATTCTGATTTCTAGCATATACATTTTGGCACACCCGGTGGGACCCACTCTTTGATCTAACATCCTTTTGCTTGAGAAAAAATGATTTTTTTAAGCTACAGGTATGGAGTTGTGCATTTGGTAAATACAGTTGCACTTCTAGTCGACAGAACGACGCTTTTGGTTAGCAGAACCGCGCTTCTGGTTCACAGAGTTGCGCCTTCAGTTTTCACCATTTATCTTGGGTTTTCTGACTTTGCAGGGTTTTCTGGCATTTGATTTACTTGTTTTTGCATGCAAGCTGACGTATTTATAGGCATTTATCTTGATTTGTTCACAAGCAGATGTATTTGTGGACATATTTTTGCCTTTTGACCTAATTGATCACTCATCTCACTGTTTACTGTCTAATTTTTGGTAGAGGGTAATAGATCCACACTTCCAACCAACCTCCTAGCCCATCAGAAGCTCACTAATTTACCTTTTGATGATGCACTTGATCTTTGTTTTCTATTTTTGTAGGACTAGGATAGAGTTGCGCTTACAACAAATAGAATTGCGCTTATGGTAGACAGAGTTGTGCTTATGATAGACAGAGTTGCGCCTTTGGTTAGAAAAATTATGCTTCTATTCAATAGAAATTCACTTTTGGTATAACTTTCTATGCCTTTGGTTAAGATTACTTCACTTTTGGCTAACAGAGTCTGCTTTTGGTCAATATTACTGCACTTCTGGTACATAGAAGTGCACTTTTGGTCACTGTAACTGTGTCTTTGGTTCTGACAGTCCTGATTATTACTTTTTATCTAACAAGTGGCTTTCTTGGAAACTAATATCATTTGTTCAGCCTCTTATCGCTTGACAAAGAAGTAAAAGTGAAACTACTAATGAGTTTGGTGCAGGACACTTGACAAAGGATTCATTTTTATCACTAATCTAGTAACACACTTGATTTTCTTAAGGGAATTTACAAACTTGTTTTCTATGTCTTGAATATCTATGTACGTATGCTCTCTCCTTGCGCTGAAAGGTGATCTTGGAGATCATAAATACTAGATCATTCACTTTATTTCTTTATTTTCTTTATTCCTAGGGACCTAAGAGTCATGCTATGCTCTTCTCTCGTGTTGCAAAATGATCTTGAGAATCAAAAGTAATCGGTATCCTCTATATAAGGCATGTTAAGGGATTTCATCACCCTTAAGGATGACCTTAATTGTGTGTTCTAGCACGTGATATAAACATTATGAGAATCAAAAGACTCATTTCAAAGGAAGGACCCCTTCTTGCTTAGCAAAAGCCTCAAGATCCTTGGTCTACTGAGACTTGATTTGGTTGGCAGTTGTTGGAAGTTAGGGCACCCCCGTTCACAGACTTGAACCCCATCGTACCTCATGTATATTTAGGGGCTCCCTAGACATCTTGCTAACCTAGATAAGACCTTCGACTGTCATATCCTTTAATGCATCACAACCGTATGGAGGAGAAGAGCTCACGCTATTACCTTCATTGTTTGAGATAGAATACACTTTGGGAAAGACTTTCATCTCCAAATTAAAGGGTGTAAGTTGGTACATGACCTTGCATTCCTTACCTATCCAAGTAATGATAAACGGTATCAAGCAGATGGAAACCACCATTATCTAATAGTGGAGGTTGAAGTCACACTTGAATGAGTCCACAGGATATGACACTCCTACTTGAATAATTTTTAGGCTTGTGCAATAATGTTTGGTCTATTTTCTTGTTATCTACCAGTATTTACCATTTGTTATCCATGGAGGTTCATAGCCTTGCACACCCAATTCTAAAGAATCTACAACCATTGTGTCTTACTTGTTTGATTCTCTTGCCAAAGAACTCAAAAACTATCTTTCAAACAAACAAATAGTCATAGAATCCTACTTTTGAGCAATAGAATTATGCTTTTGAGCATTTTTATTGCACTTTTGGCACACAGAAGTGTGCTTCTGGCCAACAGAATTGCGCTTTTGGTCAAGAGAGCTACACTTTTGGCAAATAGAGTCGTGCCTTTGGTTTTTTCTTTTATTCCTTGTTATTTGCAAAATTGCGCTTTTGAGCTATCGTGGTACTGCTTTTGGTATATAGTATTGCGCCTTTGGTCAACAGTAATGTACTTCTGGCCAATAGAACTGTGCTTGTAGGTTATCCTGCTACTGCTTTTTATCCACAATATTGTGCTTTTGGAAGACAATCTTGTGCTTCTGGTTAAACATAGTTCCCAATCAAAACTTTCAACCAGAATTAGAGACCATCCACATTCAATTGATTTTTCCATCAGACCTAAGAACATTCAGACCATTCATCATCAATCTTTTAGTCTTCCAATCATCCTCATCCATCCTCACATCATTATTTGGACTTTAGCGTTTTTATCTTCTTGAGACTATAGAGATTTTATCATCTATCATACATCTCAAACATTATCCAACTTTTAACATCAGTTTGGTTATCATCCTAGAATCTAGATCACATCTCCTAATTTATCTTTGATTTGAGAAGTTGCCTCTCTTAGATCCATAGATAAATTAGCATCTATCAACTAGTGACATAGATAGCTTAGGAGAGTGGCTTCTCTTGAGTTAGTGAAACTCACTATCCCCATCTTGTCTCTCCTTGAGTTCATTAGTCTATCTCTTGGAGGATAATCACAATCTCAATCATACCAGCAATTGATCTAGATTTTTTCTTTTACCAAACAATCCAAAGCATCCAATCAATAAATCATCCTAAGAGTCTCAACTTTGTCACAAAAGTCTAAACAAATCTCCATCCATCATCCATCCTTATCATATCAAGTTCGAAACATCATATGCCTCTCACAAGGTCTCAACATAGAAAAGCCATGGAAACCAATCAAAACTATCCTCAAGATAACCCAACCACACTTATTGATGCAACACAATCACCATGGGTATGAACCCTTATGAATTCCTTCCAAGTGGCTACATGATAGGTCCTTCCTCATATAATGAATTTGGACAACAATCACGTGAAGTGTCACAAGACCACACCGAAGAGTTACAAAATCCTGATGTCTTAGACACTATAGATAGGCTTTTAGCGTCGGATCCTAATAGATTCTTTCTTTTACTTGCTAAGCAAGGAGCTAACTTGCCTAGTGATTTCGACACTCAACCATCAAAGAGCAAGACCCCATCAATATCGCCATTGCTGCTATGGGAGGATCACATCCTACTCCTATTCAAACCATATTAACCATAGCACCTACCATTCCGACTACACGTACATATAATGTTCCTCTATCACCATTCACCAATCAATTTTTCAATCCACTATACCAACCCCCCACATCACTTGGTCCTATTTCTTCTAGTATTCCTACATCTATTCCTCTAATCATACCATTCATGTCATATATGACTCAATCTAATCCCTTCATCACCTTGTATGCACCTCAAACATCCCGTGTACTAACATACATAACATCTCAACCCCAATCATCTATTCCTCACATTTCTTATATCAATCCACCCCATGTGTCACAACCACAACCTTCTATTCCTCCTAACATCTCATTCATCAATCCACCCCAAACATCACAACCTCAAACCTCTTACACAATACCTAACAATCCACCCCATGTCTACTCATACATATCCAACACAAATCCCCCTCAAACACAACAATCACCATCATCTTCCACCCATCAAGGTCTTGCTCAACAACAACCCACATCTAAAATCAATCTCAAATTTTCCAATATTCAAAAACAAATTTCAGATCTTACCCTAGGAAATACCAAGAAAACTTTCTCTTTAGAGGAAGTTTGTCCTTATCCTTTCGATAGGTCACTCTCTATGATCCCTTTTCCTCAAAATTTTGAAATGATAAAATTTGACAAATACAAAGGAAAAGATGAGCCCAAAGAACATCTTAGGGAATTTTATATTGCTTGCTTAGAGGTGGTCCATAATGATACATATCTCTTACGCCTCTTACCTTGTAGTCTTGGAGGGCAAGCAATAGATTGGTTCTCTCATCTACCCCCAGGTATTAAAACTTTTAATGAGTTGGCTGAGAAGTTTGTCACACACTTTTCATTCAATATCGAACATGATATCTCCATGATAGACCTATGTAATAACAAACAACGCAATGGGGAAATCTTCATCTCATTCCTACAAAGATGGAGAAATATGGCTAGCAAATTTCCATGGCCTATCCCTGAAAAGAAATTAGTGAGCATGTTTGTTTAGAATCTCAATCCTGAACTAGGATTTCATTTACAAATCTAATGTGCTAATTATTTTGATGAGATTATATCTAAAGAGACAAACATTGAAAAGGCCCTCATTGCAAAAGGGCTAGTGAATATTTTCAAAGAAACAAAAGACAACCCTCAAATATCAAACAAAAAATCCTGTTTTTGGTCCAAAAACAAGAATGTTGTCAATGATTATGTTGTGGATACTAAACATATTCAAACTCTCCAAACACCAGTTAATATTCAACCCACAAAGAATTTTCTATCTACTCTCAAGGAGCAAACTAGACAAGACTCCACACCTAGATGCACATTCAGTCCATTGGGAGAACCTATTGAGTTTGTTATAAGAAAACTTGGCCAAAACGGTCTCATCACGTTACTCGAAGCATGTCAGTATGATGGACCTATATTCAAACCCTCTTGGTATAAGGACAATGAATATTGTGAATACCATAGAGTCAAAGGACATAAGACCCTTGGATGTATAAAATTGAAAAACCTTATCCAAAATCTCATTGATCGAGGAGAAATTACTATTGATGATCCTCCTAAACAAACTTCAAACAATGATCTTGACATGTACAAGGATCCATTCCCGACCCATGGTAAAGGAAATACTATAGATACAGGTAAAAATGTTAATAATGCCTCAACTTCCTATAATTCCATTGTTGGCCATCTAGAAGAATGTCATGTGTCTACTTTCTCCATTAAGGGAAAAGCGCCTGACTGTGCTATTACAACTCATCGTTGTCGTGTTACCCTTCATGGGGTAGCACCTAATATCCATATAAACTGTAAGGACAACATTCTAGACCATCTAGGAAAAACTCCAGCTCAGATATCCATTTTAGACCTCCTTCAAACATCACCCGCATATAAAGCTATACTCGAGAAAGCCCTTCAAGAGTTGTCAGTCCCAAATAACATTGATGTTGCTTAATTCCAAGCCATGATAGGGCATATTGCTTCACCACACCACTTCGTCTTTATTGAAAGGGACCTCCTTCAAAAAATCCTTTCCATAATGACGCTCTACACATTGAAGTATACATCCATCAATGCAAGGTCAAACGTATTCTTATATATGGTGGTGCTGGCTTGAATATTTGTTCTTTAAAACTGTTAAAACAATTGGGATACTCTGAGGATGTTATTGATTCTAATCAAAGTATGATGCAAAAAGATAGTTAGAAGGTGTTATCCATCGACCCATTCAAGTTGGTCCTATTATAGTAGAGACTCGTTGTCAAGTATCAGACCTTGATCTTCCTTACAACATCATCCTAGGTCGCCCATAGATCCATACCATGCAGGCCGTGCCTTCCATGTACCATCAATGCTTAAAGTTTCCTTTCAATGGTACCAAAATTACCATCCATGGAGACCCTAATCCTTTTGAATTTTGTCGTGCCATGCAAGGGCGACACCAGAATACCAATAAAATCCCTAACAATGTTGAAGCTTAACCATCCCCCTCATATATTGATCCAGATACACTAACCAAAGCCACATCAGAAACACCCATTCTCAAGATCAAGGTTTAGTACAAAGACACTGGATTTGGTGAGTATGACCTTCAGAAATCTTGTTGTGTGAGGAATATGCCTCTATCACCTAGATCATATGGGAAACCACCTATAGAAAAGGCAAGTAAAAAGGTAGTCATACAAGCTAACCCCACAATTTTGATTCATTGGGGATTGTTAGAAGATGAGTCTATTGAAGATATCTCCTCTTGGATATTCAAAGAGGACAAAGATCCAGTCACATTACTAGTTGAGAAATACAGTAGAGGTCTCTGCATTGTTAAGAACATAGGTTACAAAAGACAAGGTGGTCTTGGAATGCATGGACAAGGAAACTTAGAACCCATTTTTGTGACTAATAAAAATAATAAGCATGGTTTAGGATACGAAAAGGAGGCACCAATATCCTCGAACATTGAGTTTATTCTCGACAAAGTAGCCAAAGCTTTTCCCGCAGATATGATTTCTAATGATGATACCATTGATGACTCCTACTTACACCTCACTGACCTATTTCAAGAGACTTCCATATTCATTATATCCTCCATATCCCTCACATCCAAAACAAAGACCTAGAACCTTTCACTTGTATATATATCCTGAACTTATCGATTGGGATCAACAAGAGCCTCCAGTTCTAGATATCTTTCATAATGATGAGGCTATTGCAAAATTCATGGGACTTTGAGACGGTATTCCACTTGGTGACCACAAAGAAGGCTTTGTTATGGACCTAGATCATGCAACATACTTTGGTGAGAATGCCAAATCCTTTAGTCGCAAAAATAGAGATAAAAATATCAGATCCCCTGGTGAAAACAACATTGTGGTGCCTTCAGATCCTTAAAAAGTAAAAATAAAGGATGTATCCAATGGTGAAAACCTCTCTGAGGCACCCAAGGATGGAGGATTTGACCTTCCCTTAACCTTAATATATCAAGAAAAGTCCACTTTTGGTTGAAAAATCACAAACCTTAATATATCAAGAAAAGTCCACTTTTGGTTGAAAAATCACAGGAGATGAATCTAGGAACAACACAGAACCTCAAGATTACATTTCTAGTAGCTTCACTTTCAGAGCAAGAGAGAAAGGATTTTACAGCTTTCTTCATGAAAAGGATAGTTAACTTTGCTTGGTCATATGCAGACATGCCTGGGTTGGATCCTTCATTAGTGGTTCATCACTTAGCAGTATTTCCAAATGCTAAGCCAGTTAAATAGAAGCTTCAAAAAATGCATCCCTAAATAGCATTATTGGTTAAAGCAGAACTGCAGAAGTTTCTAGATGTAAAGTTCATACACCTTATCGACTATCCAGAGTAAGTTTCTAATTTGGTACTTGTATCCAAAGTCACTAGGGGCATTTGTATCTATACTGACTTTAGAGATATTAACAAGGAATGTCCAAAAGATGATTTTCCTCTACCGAATATTGACATCATTGTAGACTTGATAACTGGTCATGAAATGCTTTCCTTAATGGATGGTTTTTTTAGTTATAATCAGATTATCATAGCACCTGAAGATCAACACAAGACAACTTTCACATGTCCTTGGGGCACTTATTGTTGGGCTTGAAAAATGCAAGAGAAACATATCAAAGAGCGATGACTGTGATATTTCATGACATTTTTTATACCATCATGGAAGATTATGTTGATGACCTATTGGGTAAATTAGCTACTAGAGCAGGTCACTTACAGGTTCTAGAGTAGATCTTTGACATGTTAGAATAGTATCAAGTTAGACTCAACCCCAAGAAATGTGTCTTTGGTGTTACATCAGGGAAATTGTTGGGATACATTGTGTCTCACAGAGGAATTGAAGTAGATCCCACCAAAGTTAAGGCTTTGAAATGGCTCCTCCTTCTAATCTAAAACAACTAAGAAGCCTCCAAGGAAAATTGTAGTCTATCAGGCGTTTCATATCACAACTTGCCGACAAATGTCAACCTTTTTTACACTTTTTCTGTAAGGATGTATCATTCAGATGGGATAGTAAGTGTCAACAAGCATTTGATCAACTTAAAGAATATCTAGCTACACCTCTAGTTTTGGTGCTACCAGTTTCAGGGAGACCTTTACTGGTATACATCTCTACCACATCAGCTGCACTTGGTACTCTCTTAGCACAACATGATGAATCTGGTAAAGAACAAGCTATCAATTACATTGGTCACACCTTGGTAGGATATGAGCTCAATTATACTCCCATGGAGCAGGCATGTCTAGCTATGGTGTTTGCTTCCCAAAATCTGTGACACGACATGTTAAATCAACAAACCAAGCTTATATCAAAGATAGATCCATTGAAATATCTTCTATCCAAGGCAGCTCTAATAGGCAGATTAACAAAGTAGGTCATGATTCTGAGTGAGTTTGATATTGAATATGTTGATTGTAAAGCTATCAAAGGACAAGTCATTGCTGATCAACTAGCAGAGGCTCCTGTTAGAGATACACACCCTATGATTTTTGATTTTCCAGAGGAGGGGATATTCAATCTCTCTCCATCAGTTGTATGGAATCTATACTTTGACGGTTCATATACCCAACATGGTTCAAGAGCTGGAGTTCTCTTTATCACACCATAGGGTGATTGCATTCCTAAGTCATATCGGTTAGCTTTTCCTTGAACAAACAATATTGTTGAATATGAAGCTTTGATTACAAGGCTCCGCATGGCAGTTTAGTGGAATATCAAACTATTATAGGTCTATGAAGATTCTCAATTAGTCATTTGACAGGTCACAGATGAATATCAAACCAAAGATGACAAATTGTTGCCTTACAAAAGGATGGTTGATGACTTCAAACAACATTTTTCCAAAATCTCCTTTAAACAAATTCCTAGATTGAACAACAAGGCTACCGATGCTATGGAAACAATTAGATCCCTTCTGGATATACCTTCTAATACTTAGCATTGTGAATTCTTGATTGAACAACTATTAATACTAGCTGTCGATGTTCCACCTATTGTAATAATCTACAAACTTGTTGGTCCCAATTCTCCCTAGTACCAAGACATCCACGATTACCTTCATGATAACACCCTTCCATTGAACCTCATCAATACCCAAAAGAAAACTTTTATCCGCCGTGCTTCCCGATTTACTATCCTTGGCGACACACTACTTCGAAGGAGTCTCAATTGTATTCTACTTAGATGTCTTAACTCAGAAGGGGCTAACGTTGATTTATGAGATGTACACGAAGGTGTCTTTGGATCACATTCCACTGGTCCTAACCTTGCTAAGAAGCTGCTATGCACAAGATACTACTAGCCTACCATGGAACAAGATGCACATTAGTTTAATAAGAAATGCCTTCAATGTCAACAACACAGAGATCTAATTCATGCACGAGCATATCAGTTACAACCTGTTACTACTCCATGGCCATTTTCACAGTGAGGACTCGACCTCGTAGGTAAAATCCATCCATCATCCTCCAATGGCCATTAGTTCATTATCTCTACCATTGAATATTTCACGAAGTGGGTAGAAGCCACCTATGACCTACATCACTGGCAAACAAATAGCTAAGTTCATCTTGCACTACATCATTTGCCAGTATGGTATTCCACTTTCTATAGTTATTGATAATGGCAGACTCTTTAAAAACCAAGACATTCATGCCTTGTACAATTAGTACCATATTCAACATCACTTCTCCACCCCTTACTATCCACAGAGTAATGGCCAGGTTGAGGCTTCAAATAAAACCATATTGAGAATCCTAAAGAAAACAGTCAATGAAGCTGGTCATGATTGACATTTGCAACTCAATCCTGCCTTATGGGCATACCACACTAGTATCAGAACCCCAACCGGTGCTACTCCATATGCTTTAGTCTACGACACTGAAGCCATTTTACCTATCGAGGTCAAGATCCCATCTCTTAGAGTTTCCATGCAGCATCTTATTAATGGAGAAGAGTACATAATTGCTAGATTGCATGAGCTAGAGTTACTGGATGAGAGGCATCTCACAACACTAAATCACCTTCAAGTCTATCAAAACTGCCTTCGTCGTAACTATAAAAAGAAGATCAAAGAAAGATGGTTTCAAGTAGGTGATCTTTTTCTTAAGGAAAATCAGAGAAACCAACAGGATCAAGACAAAAAGGGCAAGTTTGAGCCTAATTGGTTGGGACCTTTTTTTATTACGATAGTTTATGGATCGGGAGCTTATACACTATCAACACATGAAGGCATTCCTCTAGATGAACCCATCAATAGTGTTCATCTTAAGAAGTTCTATGCTTGATCCTCAAAGTATCCCTCATAGAAAAAATACAAAAAAATAAAAAATAGCATAAAAATACAAAAATAAAAAATAAAAAAAAACAAAAAAATAAAAAAATATGAAAAACAAAATCCATCCTTTGGTGAAAACCTGGTAAATAGGCACCTTGGATAAGTACCATAGTGAAAACCTGACAAATAGATGCTATGTGTAAGAGTCAACATCCACCATCTACTAAGTCTTCCATCCATACCATTCCATCCCATTCCATAATAAAGCCCCATCCATCCATAATAAAATTATTGACCTTTACATTTCCACATACCCATCTATTATGGATTGGAAATTGTTAGTGTCAGTGGTTATCCATTAGGATCACTTCATAATTAGTCTATCTCCTTCCATCATTCTCCATAATAAAACCCCTACTTGAATGGCGGCACCTTTTCCTTAACCTAGGTCTAGGAATGGATCCTTGTTTTGTCTTGAGAGGAATTGTCACACTTTAATTCACTTTCCATAAAACATTCACCATCTACCACAATCCATAATAAATCCACACTCTCACTTTGTCCACCTATCACAATCCATCCTATTCACATATCACCTTGACTTGACTAACTCAAGAAGAAAACAAACGATGCATCCTTTTAAAAGCTCAAGTACTTATCAAATCAGAAGCAAAAGACTACTCCTGAAGTAATACACTTGTCCACATACCGCTTGCCACATTTGCTAAATCCATATATCCTAATCCAAAGCCTTTAATAGATATATCTTTCCTATCGTAAGGCCCAATCTACTATGAGCACCCTCTTTGGCAAGGAAATATGATGGCTATATTTTTGTTTTATCAGTTGGTCGATTTCTTTTTGGTTTTATCTTTTGTTCCTTTCTAATACCTATTCAAGACTACCTTGATCTATCTATATCTTGGTATGTTGTGATACAATATGGATAGGGGCATGGTCATTTCTTTTGTATGCTGTGTTTGTGGGATGATCTTATTATCCTACTATGGCTAATATTTATCTTGTTTGTGTTGGAATTAGCATCTTGCATATCAATATCTTTTGCATCTAAGGTTCTGAAAAGGCCTTATGTGTATTAAGATCATTCTATGCTAAGACTATTTTCCATTCAAATATCCAACAAGGTTCTATTATGTCTAGTAGAAATAAGTTCAAACCGTTTGTTTGTAGAGTCAACGCCCTATGCATTGGATACATCGTCACCTTGGTCTTATATACCCCAGTGCATAATATCCATATGCTATATCAAAATAAGGATTTCTCTTTACATTTTTATAAAGCATAACCAATAAAAAATCCTATCCATCTATCCATCCATCTATCCCAATAAAAATCACAGCTTTCATAAAGGTTGATCAATCATCCTTTCTCTAATCTAACTCCATCATTTCTTCAACATCATCTTTGTCCTCTTATCTCTCATCCACATAGGAGTCTTGCAAAACCATGCATGTTAGACATCATAATCATAAGCATATATACATAGTATACATCATCATATCTAGAAGCCTATCATCACATAAATCCATCATCATAGTATATGTCATCATATCCATAACAGCTATAAAAATCCATCAGTCATCATAAACATCCTAAACATCATATATATATTCATAACATCTATAAGCATGTCATCCTAAACATCCATAGCATCTATAAGCATGTCATCATGTCCACTACATATATAAGCATGCCATCATGTCCACTACATATATAAGCATGTCATCATAAGCATCCATAGCATCTATAAGCATGCCATCATAAACATCCATAGCATATATAAACATCACATAGACATCCATAATGAGCAACATCATCATACATCTCATATAGGTCATCAAAATCGTGTCTCATACATATAAAAAATAAATCAGTGTCATACAACATGCTACTAAGAGCAATCCAAAAATATACATATAAGCCCGCAGGTATCATAGTCTCAAAAATACAATAGATGTACAACAATCTGTCAACTATGTGAACTCCCCTCAGAGGGCTCAGCTATGGCACCAGATGCTGAAGGTCCTATAGTTGGGGGAGGCTACTGTGGTGCTGTAGGTCTAGGTTGTTGCGGTGGTCCCATAACTGATGCCCCAAATCTCCTAGAGGAGGAGGCCCCTGATCTACTCCTCTCTCTAAAGCTAGGCTTCCTTTGCTCTACTAGAACTGCATTATGATCTAGACCCCTATAGTACTCTGCCTCACGAATCACTCGGTTCAGCTCATGATGAACTCGAGTCAACTCTACTAGCATAGCCATAAGGACTGGTCCGTGCCTACCATAGCTCAAGCTATATCTCTCTCCAAAGTCATCCTTTATAAGGATGACTCAGTCCTCAGCCTCATCACCACCACTCCATCACACTCTGCTATGATGCACGTTAGCTTTGCCAAGTCAAGAACCTATCCTTGTGCCTATAACTATCCCTGCAAGGGTGCTATGGCCTGCCTTAGCTCTGACTTGGCAATGTCTCTCTCTCTTGTCTGCATCACACAAACTATAGCTCTAACCGTGTCCACCTAAGGGTCTCAGCCTGCAACAGCCTCTGTAGCCTCTCAGTCTCAGTCTCTACCACTAGGACATCCTACTGCCCCGCCTCCCCCATCTCTACGTCCTGCTGCCCAGGACTCCCAGGAACATCCTATTGGCTCACATCCTGTTGTGCTGCCTCCACTACCACCACTACTCTCTGTCATTTGGCCCTATGGGTTCTCTCCTCCAATCCTCTACTTGCTAGCTCCCACTTGATGGTCCTGCTCTCCAACTACCCATGGGATAGTCAGTCGCGTTGGCCTATGTGTTAGCTAGTAAGAATCATGCTCTGGAGTAGTCCCAAGATCTTCCCCTCCGCCCACATGATCCCAAGCTACTGGTGCTAGTACAACAAAGTCCACTAGAGCTATATCCACAACAACCTTCACATGCCAATCATGAATATCTCTCTGTGTCTTGGAAAAAATGGCCTCTCCAATAGAAATAGGCTGTGGTCGTCCAAACTGCCCATAATTCTCTCTGGCAGGTACCTCTCTATGACATATACACTCTGACCAAAAAGATATCGACCTTGCCAACAATAAGTCAGCTGCTTAGCGTCATCCTCCTAGATCTCACAATCTCTCCAGGGATGCCAAACAATAGTGTTTAGCTCATCAAAAGTGTGCCTCCAATAGGTCATCTCCCCAAGTTACCTCTGCATAACTGTACCATCATATATATGAAAAAAAGGTTACCCTATTAGTCTTCACCGTGGGGAGATCAACCTCGTGATTGCTATATGCTCCCAGGCCCACACATGCAATAGTGTAACACCAACTACTAGACTGAAGCCAAATCTATAAACCACCTAGTGCATATTGTGGTATAACTGTCTCAGCACGTAGGGCCCCCATGCATGCCTAGTCCCATATGTGAACATCCCCTCCAAAATGGGGCCCCAACCAATAGAGAATTTGAGTGATCGCCTGTCAGGTACTAAGACCCCGCCAATCAATCCAGTCACCACTAGCACATCTATCTCGCACCAATCTTGTGATCCTTGATGTTAAGGTCAGGTGTCATCCATAATCTCCTCAATGCAGCCTCTCCCACATCAATATCATAGTCAACCCGAGCCTCATAGATCAGGATCCTAAGGATCTGCCAAATGTCCTCTAGGGTGATCGTAATCTCACCCGTTGGTAGATGGAATGAGCTATGCTCACTATGCCATCTCTGTACTAACATAGTCATCATTGCTTGGTGCACTCGCACTGAGGTCATATGAGCCACGTACCAAAGATCCATCACCTCCAAGAATAGGTCCTCATCCTTGTCCAAGTCAGCTACTAATGCCAATGCCGGCATGTGTCGCTTACTTGACATCAGGGGGGAAGAACAACCTGCATCCACAGAGTTTCACTTGTTAGTTTTTGAAAATTCCCTTTTTGCATTAAAAGCCAAAAGTGACCCTAAAAAAACTAGAGGCACACTTCTTCTATCCAAAAGTGCCACACTTTTAGCCATAAGCGCAACTTTGTCAGCCATAGGCACACTTCTGCATACCAAAAGTGACCTATAAAATGTTCACTATCCAAGCCCTAAAACCTAGCCAAAAGTGACCTATTTTCACCAAAGGTGTAGCTTTGTCGACCATAGGCAAACCCTTTTGGCCAAAGGCACCACTCTGCTGACCATAAGTAATTTTTTGTGAACCATAAGGTGAACCTCTCCTACAATTGCTTAAACTAGCCAAAAGTGCAACTTTAGAGCCAAAGGCACGATTGCTAGTGCCATAAGTGACCTCTTTTTTGCAAAAGCACTGCAATTTTTGCCATAGGCACAACTTTACCCCAGGGACTACTTTTAGTCTCAACTATAAACTACCCTCATAAATGCAATTAATGACTTGGTTAGGGGTATTTACTGCTCTTGGTGCTCCTGCTGGCCTGCCATGTGTCCTGACTCTCTCCGTGCAGTGATCTGCTCGTGGGATGCCTACCATATCTATAATCTCATTTGCGCCAAGCTCTGAAACTCTCTAAAACACTAGAAGACAAGATTCTAAAACTCTGAGGATGCAAATGACTTGAAAGTGACCCCTGGGCCCTACTTATAGCCTCCCAACCCTAATTTTTTCCCTCCCATGTCCTAGTTTTCTTTGTGTCAACCTTATTTCTCCATCATGTCAGCTTCCACCTTCCAATCTCATCTTTCATCAGTGATTTCTTCTTGTCGCGAATCAACCCAGTCCATCTTTGGTTTCCATAGTTTTTCCTCTTGAGGGGGCATCCTATCACCCATTTCACTGGGGCACAGTTGTCAATCACACATCATCAGTATTTTCTTTGAAACAATGCTATGAAAATCATTGTCTCAAAGAGGGGTCCTACAGTTACACTGGGGCACAATTGTCAATCATGTATCATCAGTATTTTTCTTTGAAACAACACCATGAAGCACATTGTCTCAAAGAGGGGCAAAATGTAGACACTCAAAAATGACCATTGCATTATTCACCTTGCATACATCAAATTCTTCGAACACACCTTCATCCAACATTAATTAAATAACTTAATGATTTAATTAATTTCATCAATTTCTTCTAATTCACCTTAATGCAACATTAATTGAATAAATCCTATTTATTTAATTAATTTCATTATTTCACCACTTTATTCTTCTATTTTCCCATTAATTAAATAAATCAATTATTTAATTAATTCAACATCTTAATTCCTCTCATCTACACAATTAAATAATTTTAATTATTTAGTTGACTAATTATTCTTCTAGAATTAAATAAATTATTCATATTTATTTAAATTGACTTTTCAAATATCTTCTAAATAAATAAAATCAATATTTTATTTGTTTCTTATTTTCCTCCATCATGCACAACAAATTAAATAAATTTATGTATTTAATTTCTAATTATCTTCTCAAATCTTCTAAAAAAATCTTTTTCTTCCATGCACACAAATTAAATAATTTATTATTTAATTTTACTCATAGCATGTCAAAAAGCAAATCAAAGGCTGAGTTAATTGGCTTTAAATCATTAATTTTATCAATCAATTCATAAAATAGAAAAATCAGTCTATTTTTATGAAACTCAATCCTATCTTTAGTCAACAAAGCAGTTAACTCAATAAAATAGCTTTTTGCATGGATACTTGTCATGTGCACATTCATTCATGTCTTCTCAATTTATCTCATTCATTGATTTCATTGAATTTTCTCCACCATTGATTGATGTTCTCTGAAAGCTATAAATACACCTATTCACCTCTTCACAAACCCTTCACGATTTTTGAGCATTGTCATCCAGATCTCTTAGTGCTTTGAGCATTCATTGAAGCAACCTCACATATATTAAGCTATCATCCATCCACTTGCAATCATGGTTATGCTACGTTTAGAGCAACCACATATCAATACACCAAGGAATAAATATCGTAGTGTGGTAATTTGCATTATTGTTTTCTTTGGATTTCATTATTTATTATTGCGATTATTTCTTGAGTTATGTAGACATTGGAATTAGGTTCTTATGTGTCTTATTTACATTCTAATTTTTAGCATATACAACAATAATTGTTACAATTAAACCTTGCATCTGATAAATATAAGGATGGGCACATTAAGGGATCAATTACATGCTTAATTACATAATTCCAAGGAATAAAACAAGATGGAAAGTAAACCAAACCAAGAGCTCTTCAAGCTCCCAAGTTATCTTTGAAACAAGGACCAATGGGGAATGTTATCCACCTCTAAAGCATATTACCATTGTTGAGTGCAATAGATGCCTATGCCACTCTAGGAAACCCCAAGCTATGGAGAGAGAGAAGATCATGGATATTTTTCTAACATGACCAAACTCTCACACAAACAAGGGTCTCACACAAGACACCAATAATCCACACCATGGTTACACATGGGTATCACGCACCATCCAATGCATAACACCATGGAAATAATTATCCAATAGAATTTAATGCACAACCACACTTGAATACACACACACACACCAAGGGTCTAATGCATAAAACACGACATGAATACTCATGACGCAATCAAAAGTTAGAGAAAGGAATAGACTAATACAAGGAGCATCAATACTTTTAATCCACATACTTGTCCTTTAATATTCATCAATACCAATCATTTCATTTCAATGTAGTTGAGGAATGAAGAAAAAAACACTCTAAATGCATATTACAATTCATCCAATAATACATGATAAAGTTATCATTTACACCAAATGGCCATAGCACAAAAAATAAGGCACACCATCATCACATCGAATAAACATGCACACTAAAATCAATATAAAACAATGATGCACAAGGGTCATGGCCTCCATCTAATAACATAAAAGAAGACATGGTAACAACCACCAATATCACACTCATGTAAATAGTCACAAGGACCTATTAGGTACCAACAACATGATGAAAAGAAGGAAAGGGACTACTAGGTATCCAATTTAAGTCCAAAAGTCAACTTTGACCAAAAAGGTCAAGGCATGGAAAATGAGGTAAAAATAGATAACACACATATCCAAAAGGTTAGAAAAAACATAACCAACATGAGGCCTTTTGAAGAGTCAACTTTGACTAAAAAGGTCAACTCATAAAAAATGAGGCCAAAAAACATGACACCTGTATCCCAAAAGGTAGAAAATCATATTTCCAACATGAGACATTTCATCCCACAAAATAAAAAACTTTTACAAGCTCCCAATCCATGAGCAAACCCCTTCCAATCTTCACTTTCTCAATCCAAACAACCACACACACAAGAGGGAAAAAATAGAGAGAAGAATCAAGCCAAAAAGGAGAATGGATATGATAAAACCCTTCCTTTTCCTCTTTTCACTCCAAAAATCCCTAAACCACCATTTCACTTTCTTTTCCATTTCACACTAACATGCTAATTCAAAAGAGGATAATTCAAAATTAAATATTTTTCCTTTTGATATTTCACTAATCATTTAAATCTAATGCATTTACAAAATACCTTTTTAATGGATAACATAGTAATTTCTCAAATTAACTAATGCATATAGGAATTTTCTTTGAATGGCTAACATAGTAATTTTTCAAATTAGCTAATGTATTTAATTAAAATAATTTCTTATAACTTATAGCAGTTTCCAAAAATTTCCACAATTATTAAAATGCATAAGACCTTCTCATGAAGGCAATTAAATAATTAACTTTTTGACTAAACATTAGGATTATTCTGTAAACACTCCACAAAAATATTTTGAAAACCCAATAAAATGCAAGCAAACTCAAGTTAAATAAACACACAAAGGAAACAAGCACTTTGAGAGTTCATCCACAACATAAAGATTTAGAATCATGAATGATTCAGATTACTAGTGAATTAGGTAAACACAAAGAACATCCTTTATTCGCAACCAAATAGGATGGGTTAAACAACCAAACATACCACAAGATTCATAAGGTCACTAAATCAGCCACAAGGACTAGGTACAATGAGAAGGTCAAATGAATCCATGTCTTTCTCCCCCACATCTATCCATTGGTCAAACACCTATATATCTATCCTGTACACTCAAGGGGAAGCATCAAATTTGACAACATAAATCATTACCAAAGTAGCATATAATGACTAATGAGGACATTTAATCTATTAAGACACATATCCATCCTACAATTACATCCTATCATAATCAACTCAAAATAATCTTTAATCCAAAATATTAGGACAAGGCAAGAGTTAACATATGGGTGAGCACTACACAATTGCTTTGCATATTCTATCCATTAGTACTTGTAATGCTATTTTTTGTTTGTTGAAGTTCCCTCCAAAATAATTTCCAAAGATTATTCCTCCCTAAATATATTAGTTATTTTCTTGTTGTGTTCATGAAATCCTCTTTTTTTGCTTTTACTATATGTTTGTACAAATTTATGTTTGTCTCCTCTTTACTTGGTTCTTTTAGAGCTCTCCTTGTAGCATTACAATCTTCATCAAACCAATTATTTGCTAGAAAACTTATTTTCTTCTTCCTATTTTTTTCCCTTTTACATCTTTCAATTACCTCTTGAAATATGTTTGTTAGCTCATGGCATTTATAACCTTGAACTTTTGTTCTTTTTTCCTTCTAGATTCTTTGCTTTAACACTTCCTTGAAGATAAAACAATTGTCTTAGATTATAAGGATGTTTCCTTTTGCTAGAGGTTGTTGATTTATCTACACTTTTAACATATGTTGATTTCTTTCCTACCATGACAATTTTATACATAGTGGGCTATGGTCTAATTTTCATTATATAGGAGAATCTTCAATTTGATTTTGTAAACAAACAACATAATCAACAACACCTACTCTATTGTAAGTTTTACATGTATAATTTCCATATTTCTTCCACCTACCCATTTCATTGCAAATAATCAAACCATGTGTCACACTTGGTAATGTTTCACTAAAATGATTAATATCCGCTTTATCTTCTTAACATCTTGACCATTGACGATTTTCCTTTTCAATAAGTCATTAAGGATTGTTGTCTTCCTTGCTACATAAAATTCTAGTTTGCTCATTTGCTGTCCTTACATTGAAATCTCCTAAGAGAAGTACCTCTCCATGTTGAAAGTACAATAACATATCTTTATTTAAGGCTATGTAGGGGTCCCCACCACCCATGCCACCTTTTTTGTAGGTTTTTGAAGCTTGTGGGGCAAAATAACAAGCTATAATTTTGACATGTTTTCGATTTTCTATTATTTTAATCAAAATGTATTACTTAGTAACATATTATTTTTCCAAATAAATAATTATGTCCAAAGTTTCTATTACCAAAACCATTATTCCTCCACATCTATTGGCTTTTCCTAATGTTTCATTCTAAATTACAATCTTCCTATATCCTTCGAAAGTAGGAGTCTTGTAGCCATCATGCTCATGGGTTTCCATAAGATAGATTACGTCTCTTCCTTTCACAATAGGCCCTAATGCAAGTCCTATACTCCAAGGGTATCCTATATAGTTTTAACATTCTAATCTTAAATGCTCTTTGGGGAGTAAGGGGAGGGGTGTGGCAAGTGGGGAGGCAGGGGAGGGTGCTAATCCCTATTTATCTTGGAGCCGATGAATCAAGGCATAGGCCTCACCTCTTTTTACCTAAATTTCTTTGATTCTATTCCTCATTACCATTATTTTATTTTCTCTCCCCTTGCTTCCTGTTGGTAAGAAATATAGAGGGATACTGCTCTGGAGATCTGGTCTTCAGTCAAGTCTTTGTAGTCAGTTTTAACCCTGGTCAAGTAGCTAGAGATTGATAGAAAAACACAAAGACTAATAGAAACAGAGTATTACATACAGATAACAGTAAGACAACACAGAATTACCCAGTACTGGCAGATCTCCACATATATCTATCAACAACAATCATACATCATATATCCATCCTTCGGCAGGTCTAAGTCTCTGCCTTACCATCTACATACATGACTTCTATGTCATCTTCATATCAATATCTATCTCCTATCTTACTTATTCTATATCATCATATCTTATCTCTATATATACTATATCTATTACATATAGGGATGTGTCTTGTAGCCTATTCTGTCAGCCTGCAACCTCTACATAGTGTATGCACTAGCTTCCGGTTGACTCTGCTCTATGCTCTGCACCTTACTAACATCATCCCCCCTTCAAAATTATGTCTTGTCCTCAAGACATGCATAGTCAACTACTAGGTAAAATGGCCTTGTAGATCTGCTTCAGCTATGCTAGATTGGTGTACCATTGCTTCTTATCTTTAGACAACATAGTTATTTGTCCTTCTATTTTTATGTATGTATTCTCTGCTTCTTCTATACTTTCCAGTATTTGTATTGTTTGTGTTGTCTGTTTGGCTTCTGCAAAACTGCCGATTAGGTTAGCCAGTCTCATGTTGACCACTTCCCTTAATTACTTTATTTGGCCCCTAATTTGATCTCTTTGGTCTTGGAACTGTTGATGTTGGTTATGCAGTGTCTCCACCTATTCCCTTATTACTCCATCCTTATCCGTCAGAGGATCATATTGGGCTGCCATGTTTGTTATTTGTAGCTCTAGAGCATCCATTTGGTCTTTTATTGCTTTGGTGGACTGTGGCCATTTTAAACAAAACTGGTAAAGAATATTGGCCTCTACAATGCTCTATTGAATGCTCTTTATGTGTGTTTCTAGCTGAGTGTGTGCCTTGGCACACTTATTTGTCATTTCTGCCAACCATTTCTTGTTTAGTTGCTCTGTTACCTTCTTCTCAAGTTGGCTAGAGTACTCCTTGAACCCTTGTATCAACTATTTCAACTGCTCCGGAATGGGAAAGGTAGTGTTCCTTGGTGTCTTCGACATCTCCTTAACCAATGTATTTACTGCATCCTATAGCAATTCACTCCCTTCCACATGTTGCTTCAAAATTTCTGCTCTTGCAGAGGAATGGAACACATCTCCCAACTACAACTTTTGTAACAAAGATATTCTAGCTAGGTTCACTTGGCCTTCTATCACTAGAAATTGTAGCAACTGCAGAGTTACAATCGGTGTTATCTTCTTTTGCTTCTCCAAAAACTCTTTGATGGACTCAATTGAAGATGAAGAGGCTTCCAGATTATCAATTTGCTCTGATCCCCTTTGCTCTTCTGTATTCTCCCCTTCTTCTTTCTCCTCCACATTATGTGTTTGAGGGTTTGTTTGTTGCTGTTCTGTATTTGTTTCCTCGATCCTTGTGTTCTTCGAAGGAGGTGCCCCTTGTGTAGAATTCTCTGGAGGACTTTTCTCTTGATTTTCCTCTATTTTGTTTTCTTCTCCTATCAGTATCTCAGTTTTGTGCGGAGGTGATGGTGCCTGTTGTTATTCCTATTCCTTGATGGATTGATATAGCTTTTCTATCACTTCATTAGTTTCTTTTTGATTTTTCTCCTTTTCCTTCTTATTTCCCCCCACTAGTGTGTCTACCCTCTATTTTCTTCTTAGCTCCATGGCTTGTAGCTGTATTAGTTCATTTTTCTTCTCCAGTGACAATGTGTCATTGAGCTTCTTAATAGAATTCTGCCTTATTTCCTCCTCCAATTAGAGTGCCTTATTTCTCCTTTGCCTCAATGCTTCTATCAAGCTATCTGGAAACCCTTCCATTATTTCATCTAGTGTCTTTTCCTTATCCCTCATGTATTGTATCATTGCTTGAACTACCATTTGTTTATTTTCTTCAAATGAATCATCAAATAAAGCAGCAATTTCTTGTAACATACCTACATTCTTCATAGCATTGAGCAGTGCATCTAGATTGTAGGGCTCTTGTGCTGGTTCTTCTACTTGTTGCTTTGCTAGTTCTTCCTTTGGTGTCTATTGTGTTCTTTTCCTTCTTTTCAATTTTGATTCTTGTTCACCCCCTTCTTCTTCATACTCAATCTCCTCTAGAATATCCCAAGTTTTCTTTCTTTTTGCTTGTTACTTCTGCTAGGGATCCTTCTTCTGTGTACTCTTCTTCATTCCTAACAAAACTTCTGATGTTACCCTCTGTCCGGATGACATTGTTGTTGATGATGGAGCTTGAGATGCTATTCTTTCTGATCTTCTAATTGTAAGGGCATCCTTGGTAGGTAGTGGGGCTGATGTGGAAGGTCTTGATGCTGAGGTAGTTCCCTTTTCTGGAACTCTCCACTATATGTGCAACTTCTCTCTATGCTTGTCTAGATGTTATTCAACATGCTTTTTTAGATGTTATTCAACATGCTTTTTATGTTGCTTATCCAATACTTCTGAATAAGTGCTAAGTATATCCACACTTATGTCCTTTGGTTTAATTAGTAAGTGTTTTGCATAAGCATTAGCTTATGCTTTTGTTACCTCATAGGGTAATTTGGGTACCCATGTTGTTCTCGAATCAACTTCTTCCATGTAGGTGAAGTCCTTATCTACCAAAAATGTGATGTGATTGATGTATTGCTTGACTAATCCATAAGGGATTCTATCCCTTGCCCTCATCTCTTCTTGTAGGGTTTTGAAAAAACCCAATATGTGGCACTATATGATTTTTTTGTGTCAAAAAATTGGGCTATATGTCTTTTTACTTCTAGCCCTATCGGTATGTTTTGTTGCCATTATTTTCCCTTAAACCCTGGTAACTTATTCAAAAAATAAAATGTAAGGCATAGAATCAGGGTACCATACTAGAAGTTGTAATTTGAGTCCTTGATCTTCTACAAATTCTCCAGCAGCTGTTGTCGCATGACCTTGCAGAGATTAAAATCCTTGCCCTCCTTCACCATTTGGTAGGTGGTATGAATGGCAGTGGCTATGGCCAAACCCTCCCAGTTGGCATAGTAGACCTTGTATGCAATGCCCATGGTGGCATTTTGACTCTAGGATATGTGATATCCTTCACATGCATATTCCTTCCATTTGTCGTTGCTCTGGTCAATTCCCTTACTTGATCCATTCTAATGGCCTTCATTGCCAATAGGGGTCCTACGACACTTAACCCTATGACTACCCTAATGGTCTCCTTTGTGATTTTGTAGGGTTTATCCAAATAAATAAATTCATCATGGATTCTACTTAGAATGATTCTTACACATTCATGTGTATCTATGAAATTAGGGTAATCTTTCCATACATCTAATTTGTTCACTGGTATGTTTGCATATTCGGGCAGATACCCTGTATCTCCCAACAATGTGTCCCTCAGCTCCTCAAACTTTATGTGATTAATCTCTGCCAAGGTATTGTGAATGTACTTCCTCACATCCTCTATGTAGACCACATTTGTTGGCACATTCGAGAATGTGCTGTATTTATCCACTTCTAGGGATTTCCATGGATACTTCTTAACTTCGGCCTCGGCTTGTGCGTGATGTCAATCAACTCAGGGGTTGACATTGTGAATTCTTTGGTTATCTGTGCTCTTGTGCTCTTCGCTGCTTCGTTCACTGCTGGGTTTTTCTCTCAGAGCTCCAAATTATCCAAAGTATGAATGCAAACTGAGGTTCCTCGTGCCTGATTAGGGTTAAATACCTTTCCTTTTTGCCCTAATTGTTCCTGCTTCTCCCTTTTATTCTTTTCCTTTGTTACTTTATTTACTTGCTTTTTATGTCTTACGTTATGCTCTTTGTTAGTGGCTTGTCTCTGATAAACTATGGTACCATGGCGAGATCCTTCTAGAATTAGTTTCTTTCTTTTAGAGATTGATGATCTAGTGGTTTGGCCTCTGGAACAACCTCCCTCTATTATTTTCCTTGTATCTTTATCTCCTTTCTTCTTCCTCTTTACCTATGACTGTCCTTTTTGTGTCTCCGGTAACTCATTCATCTTGGTATGTCAGTTTTTCTTCTTCCTTTGCTTCATTTGATGAAATACCTAAGATATAGACTTCTTGTTACTCCTCCATGTGGCATAAAAGATCTCTGATGGGTTTTGATGAAATGCGGAGGATTGCGATATGTTTTCCTTGTTGGCCCTGATCATGAATATGCTTCGATAACCAAACATTTTCCTTGTTTTTAGTTCTGATTCTTCTCTCAGCTAGTCTTCTAGAACCTCCTCACTATCTGTGCTATAGTGATCATCCTCTATCTCTAATTCTTCCTTAGAGTTAGGCTCTTCTGTTGTTTCTTCTACATCCAACCTTGAAATTGTGTAGAGATTCTTAGCATCCTTATCACTATCTTCAATCTGATTAACTTCTCCTATGTATGCTTCCTCCATTGATGATCCCAAAGGGATATTGACAATCCTATTCTCATTGGAAAATGATAGCTCTTCTTTCCAGGAGTCTATGATACCGTTTGCATCTACAAACCATCTCAACCCTAAAAGTGCATTGCAAGCTTCTCCTTGATCCCTCATGGCTACAACAATGAACTCTAAGACATGTTTAACCCCCATTAGGTTGACTTCCACTTGATTTTATGTTCCCATTGTCTGTATATTGGATCCATCTGCCAAAATTATGTTGTAAGTTGTCTCTGTCAGCTTAGGCCTCCCTATCTGCTCCCAAAGCTTCTTTGTGATCATGTTGACATCTACTCCCAAATCTATCATGACATTTCAGACTTTTTTATGATTGATATGAACATCCACCATGAGTGGTTTTGTCTTCTAATCTCTATCTATTCTTCCCATCCTCTAAAGTTGACTCTTTTGACCTTACTCCTTGTTCCAATACTTAGAAAATTGCTTCAGTTCCTCAATGAGTTTGTTTTGTTGTGTCAATTGGGCTAACTACTTGAGAGCTTTCACTTCTTTGGTAAAAAACTGATTGTAGTGTTTCTCCTTCTCTTGCTCCTTCTTTATTGTTTGTTTGGCTTCCTTGACAACTTCCTCATGCTATTCCTTAGTAGGAACAAATTCTTCTTCCTCCTCACTATCTTCTTCTTATGTCTCAATGGTGTAATGTCTTCCAATATATTTGTTCCTTGTCTTGTTAGTACCGCAGCTTTCTCCTTCCTTCTTCTGTCTTTTCTAGTATGTTTTGGCCTACTTCTCTAGTAGTATTCTCCTTCTTCTATGGATTCAGTTGAAGATATGTCTATCTCCTCCATTCTATTCTTCTGGCAAGTTCTTGATCCTTGATCCTTAGGTTCCCTTCTTATGATCCTATCCCCCTTTTGATTATTCAGGTTTTGTAACTCATCACTCTTAGATTGTGGTGTTGTGTTTCAGAAGTATTATTGTGCTCTCTCACAAGAAAATAGATCATGCTCTGTGCTATTACAAAATGAACACTGCATTTTCCTTTCTGCCCAAAATTCATTAGCAAAGTGTCCTAGCTTACCATAGTTGAAGTATGTTGCATCCCCTCTCCTTCTTTGACCTCTTCCACAGCCTCTGCCTCCTCTGTAGCCTCCAAATTTCTCTTTGACATCATTATTGTAGTTATTCCCATAGGATGGACCGCTAGAATTTCAATTTTGAATTGTATTGACATTCCTCTGGTTTCTCCAACTTGGTTGCTTGTAGCCTTGATCCCGTGATTTTCTTTCTACATATGACATGTTGTTACTCTTCATTGAGTTTGTGTACCATGTTTCATCTTCTTCCTCAACAAATTCTCTTTTCCTCCAAAAGTTTTGTGAAGGACAGTCTGGTGTTTCATGGTCATCCCATTTTGCACAATCCACAATATACTGAATTTATTCTTTTTGTTGTTGTTCTGATGCCTGCCTTCATTGCAACAACTTGCCTTTCACCATTCATTCTAGGGCATTTATTTCTCAGGTGCCCCTCCCTTGTACAATATGAGCACTAAATATTAGGCCTTTGCTTCTGTGTATTCTCCTCCTACTTTGCCAAAATCTCCTATATCAGCTTCAATTGCTCCAATTTCAATTTCAACTTCTCCAACTCTAGGTGTTCCTTCATCTTATCTTGTCTACACCAAGATTAAGACTCTATCTGATAGGCTAGTATCACTACTACATATGTTTCAAATATTCTTCCATCTAGGGCTGATCTTATGTCAGGGTTTATTCTAGAGATAAACCATTCTATATTTTTCCTTTCAGTCAGTGGTTCCTCCAACTTCCTAGTTGTCTCTTTGAATCTCTTATCAAAGCCCTTTATCGATTCTTTGTCCAATTGCATCAAATCTCTCATCTTACTAACCCCTTCTGTCAGAATATCTGGAACTCCAAATTCTCCAAAATTAGCTTCTCGATATCCTCCATTTCTTGTCACTGTTTGGGTATGTCTTTCTCTACCACTTCAATGCTTCATTCTGCAAGGTGCCTATGAAGTCAAACAACTTAATTTCATCTCTTGTTACTCCCTTCCAGTTCCAAATAGAATCCAAAATAAAAATGTGCTCTACTGCTTCAGTAGTATCCTTCTCAAAGACTAGTAACTTGATAGGAATATCCATGATGAGTCTTTTCAAAGTCTCTGCCACTTTGCAGTAGGTTTCCTCTAGTCTGCTCCTCCGGTTAGGCTATCTTCTATCAACTTGCTTTCCTTCTCTTCCCTTGTCTTGTTGTAGTCATATATCAAAGTACTCTTCTCCTAATACTTTTGCAAAATTACTCTGGATCTCTTCTATTCTCTGCTTCCTTGTTTGCTTGAATATTTTCCTCAACTAAAATTCTTTTGACTTTATATGGCACTCGGGGTGACTCATGGTCCAGGGGTTGTGTCTCTTCATAGTGTCTTCAAATTAGGGGATACTCTTCCATTTGTGAATGACATCATGTCGACATCCAATGCTAATTTAAATAACCTTCCAAAACCCTCAAAACTCCTCTCAATGTTTACCGCATCTTCTCCTCCTCCTCTTATATCCTTTATGCTTCAGAAAATTAGTTCATCTATATATTCCTCATCCATCTTTAAATTTTTTGGTGTTAATTTAGGTTTTTCGGTAGTCTACGACATAAACCCTAATTCACCTCTTTCTTCCTTTTCCCTTCCGCTTTCCTCTCCAACAACACCCATAGTGGCGCGCTCGACAACATCCTCCATGTTACACTCCATTTCATCTCCTTCTAACCTCCTTTCTCAGGTAGCACCCATAATGGCGTGCTCAACAACATCCTCCATAACGTGCTTGTCTTCTTCTTCCCTTCCGGCAGCACCCTCCATGAATTGTTCCTCCTTTCCTTCCGTGACTTTTGTTATCACATCTTAATTACTCTCTTGTGCCCTTTCCATCCCTCTACGGTAACGTTCTTGTCTTTCCTTGATTTTTTTTAATCTTTCTTCTCTACTTATCTCCATTCTGGTTCTAATGTCTTCACTGATCTCTCTTTTCCTCTGCTTCTCCTCTTTCGCCATGGGTTTTCTTGATTTGGTGTTCCATTGGTCCTTTTATATCCCATGGTAGCCTTATTTGAAGAGTCACATCATTTGAAAGGTCCTTGCAGACCCTACCTCGTTTCCACTTGCCATTGCCTTAAGTACCTACCCTCCTTTCACAGAGGTAGGAACTTAAGGAGACTTAAAATTCTCCACAGCTTGAAAATTTTCTTCTCCAATCTAGCCTTCTCTTTTCTCTGGAACTCTATGCTATGCCTTTGAAAGTTTTGCCCCTTCAATCTTTACCTACCTTCTTCTAGGGTCCTAGAAACATAACCAAATGTTGGTAAGAAATATAGAGGGATACCGGTTTGGAGATCCAATCCTCAGTCATGTCTTTGTAGTCAGTTTATACCTCAATCAAGTAGCTAGAGATTGATAGAAAAACACAAAGACTAATAGAAATAGAGTATTACATACAGATAATAGTAAGACAACATAGAATTACCCAGTACTGACAGATCTCCATTTATATCAACAACAATCATACATCATATATCCCTCCTCCAGTAGGTCTAAATCTCTGCCTCACCATCTACATACATGACTTCTATGTCATCTTTATATCAATATCTATCTCCCATCTTACTTATTCTATATCATCATATCCTATCTCTACATATACTATATCTATTACATATAGGGATGTGTCTTGTAGCCTCTCAAGTCAGCCTACAACCTCCGCATAGTGTATGTGCTAGCTTCTGGTCAGCTCTGCTCTATGCTCTGCACCCTGCTAACACTTCCTTCAAGTTGTGTTGATATATTTCAAGGCTTTTGGTTGGCAATGAAAACTTTTTTGTTTTTTTAACCTTGCCCATTTACCTTCATTCCTTATTTCCTGTACTTTAATCAATGCCCCCCTTTTGTCCTCTTTTTTCATTCAGAGTTAAGTCTTCATCTACAAAAAAAGTGAACCTTCAAAATACATATTTCTTAGAATTTGGTTCTTGTCCTCTATTTTCATCATGACAATTTTAATAGGCCTACTACTTTTTTCTCTTATCTTTTCAATCCTCCTTTCTTGAAAAAAATGTCTTTTCCATTGTAATTTATCTTTGAAAAGTCTCTTATAAGATTGATTATGTTTTCAAATTTACCATAGTCTCTTACCCCTCTAGTTACTAAATTTTTAAATCTATCATATCTTGCTTTGTGTTCATATTTCAGAATTTTTGTAGTTTCCTCTTCTATCTTTCCTATTGAATCTTCCAATGCTTGAACTCGTGAATTGACATCCTTTTAATGGTTTATTATAGTAATCTTTTCTACCTTCATGTCTCATATGTTGGCTTATTATGATACGTGTGTTCCTTACCCTACAACTTTTGGCTCTATTATGTCTATGAGCATTCTAGCCGATTCTTATATGTATTGCTAGGCTTGTTTCATGGTTTTCCATTCATGTTTCCCTTCCTTTAAGGTCTCTTGAAGAATTGCTACTTTCTCCTTTAACATTCTACTTGCCTCTTCTAATGTTAGGTAATTAATAATATGTTAGGTAATTCATGACTTTATAACCTACAACAATTATGTGCAACATCAACATGGAACATGCTAGAGCATTCCCAATATATACATTTTCCCTAAATAATTATGTCCCCTCAACCCCTTGTTAGCAATGATATAATGTTGTCATTTTTTAAAACCCCCTATATGCATAAATGTGATATGACACCTATGAGCTTGTGAATCCCTCGGGGGATTTCGTTGAACCTATTGCCGTTATAGTGTGGAAGAGTATTGCAAGATATTTTATTATAAGGACAAATTATTTGACATGATGGATAGGGGTAATATCACTTAGGGATTCTACTAGAGCGATAGTGGTAAGGTTTATCTGTAAGAAAATGATTACAATATTTGGATCCCTATTAACTTTAACAAGTAATCATAGAGAACATGATTACAAGATTTGGATCCGTGTTAACTTTACCAAGTAATCACATAAATTTGTTGTAGGAAGAATAATATGGGACATTAGAATACCTATTATCTTATGGATCTATCACACAACTTATAAGTCATTAAACAAACAAACTCCATTCAACCTTATGTATTAACAAGAATCAATTATGCTAGTGGAGTATTTAGTATCAAGTTTGAGAGTCACACATGCTACATGAGATTGGATGATCTTGCAAAGCTGGATGAGAAGCGCCTTTTAGAAAAATGAGCCAAACTATATATAGAGAGAAAAAGCATTACATGAACAATATTAAAAAGAAGAAGTTAAAAATGGTGATTTAGTTTTGTTACATGATTCAAGGTGTGAATGGGAAAATGAGATAAATCAATGAAGATAAATAATAACCCAAACAACAATGAAATGTGCAAATAACAAGAATAAACAAATGAAACTGTCAAACTTACAACCTGTTACTCTGCGGCTTCCATTGGTCACCTATTCTTTCTTGATCTTGAATGATGAAGATGGGCCCTCAGGGAGCTTGCTTCCTTGCTTTGATTCCTCAAGATGACAAGGAGAAATGGCTATGATGATTTCTGCATTACGATGGTATGAAGATGATGATATGAGAATGGCTAGAATGATTTCCTAGAGGAATTTGGGTATAGTAATGGTGCAAATGAAGTTCCCCAAATGGCTTAGAAGAGGGTTCCATTTATAGATTTTCTAAAAATAGAATGGAGGGTGAGGATCAAAAGATGAGATCAATGGCCCTCATTATTTGTGAATCTTTAATTCATAATGGATGAATTAAAAATTCAGAGTGGAGGATAGTGAGGTATGACAATTGAATTAAGAATTCAAAGTGGAGGATAGTGAGTTATGACAATTGAATTAAAAATTTAGAGTGGGGGACAATGGGTTATGACAATTGAATTAAAAATTCAGAGTGGGGGACAATGGGTTATGACAATTGAATTAAAAATTCAGAGTGGAGGATAATGGGGAACATTGAATTTAGAATTCAATTTGGTGGAGAATAATGGGGGACATTGAATTTAGAATTCAATTTTGGATTTTGGAGGATATTATCTAATTAAATATTAAGAATATTTAATTATATGTGCAACATGGTGAGGTGGAAGGGATGATGTGGAAGGATGAGGTGGATTTTATGAGGTGGATTTAGGATTTGAGACATTAGAAGAATTTAGGGATTTTGTAAGATAATGAACCAATCAAATAAACCTTGAATATTTATTTAATTGACAGAAGAAAATAAGAATTAAGATAAATATCCGAATATTTACTTAATTCGACCTGTGCCAATTTTAGGCTATTACATTTTGCCCCTCTTTGAAGCAATGTGTTTTATCACATTGTTTGATGCAGAGGTAAAACGCAACGGGAGCTTACAAATGGAAAGGAGGAGTCAGTAACACAAACAGCATGTTATAATACCTATCGGCTTAGCATCATCATCATATTTCCTGCTAACACAAACAGCATCATATTTCAGACGAGCATGAAATATCCTCCTGCTGACTACTGTTCACTTCCTCATCGCCTTTCGCCTTTCGCCTATCAGCATCATCATGATATTCAGCAAGCGCAAACATCCTCCTGATGTTCACTGTTCATCCTACCGCCAAATTCTACCTTCATCATCATGATGTTCAGCATCACCTTCATCAGCAGGATATAAAATATCCGGTTGCTCCAATATATCCTAATGACGACCGCTTCAAGCACCTTTCCCTCGATGCTTACGTCACCCTGATATCCTGATGACGATTATCCTGATGACGATGACGTCACATGCAGCTCCTTCAATATCCTGCTACCCTGATATCCTGATGGCGATTATCCTGATGACGATGACGTCACATGCAGTTGATGATGATGTCAATGCACCTGATGATGATGTCATCCGGATATAAGATCCTTATATCCTCCACAGCATGATAATGAAATATCCTGATGACCTTGTTAATATCCTGATGATGACCTTTCCGGTACTTAGCCAAAAAAAATGAACTTTCACTTCCGCATACGATAGCGATATGCGGATGATGAATACACGCGAAAGATGATCCTGACGATGATATACACACTGAGTATATATCCAACCTATATCATCCTGATGCACTTGACACATACAATCTTCATCAGCTTCATAACCCGATCCAGATAGCGATATACTCGCAGATGACGATGCGATTCACTCTGGCTGGAAAGGCACATGCAGATCCCTGTATATCCGTAACTGCATGCAAACTCACAGAACCGCACAGTTTCACACAGAGAATATGACGATCGGGCCGGATCACCTTCAGATCAAAACTTAACAGTTTATCTTCCTAAACCTAGCACATGAGGATGCTAGGTTGATTCACAGCATGCTACTAACTGATCTCTTAAACAATGAAATGCATAAGCAGAAAACTAAAATGCAAACTAAACTATCATACATGACCATTCCACCGATTCACAGAATCAACCGGTGGAAGGGTTGAAAGAATCCATTAACCTGTGATCAGAACGAAAATCAAAACAACTGATAAACCAGATAATACAATTGATGAGATCTTATTCAGATGAAACACAAATGTCCTGTTTCTACAATTCTGTCAAACAACAGTGCTTCTCAATATCTGGACTGTTCTCCTGAATCTCAACTCAATCACTAACACAACACCATAACATAACACAACTAACATGCTAAACCCTAACAGATCGAAGGTATATATAGCAATAACCTACGAGTACTACCAACTCGATTCCCAGCGGCTAGGAGAAGAACAGCTCATACTACCTGATCACGAACTCTAACTGCCTGCACACTCTCCTAGGCTGATCTAATACATATGCATTGGTCCAATGGACCTTATTACATTATGAAGTCAAACATACTAAAAATAGACTAATGTCCTGTCATGCGGACAATTAACCTATATCCTGTCTTGTAGGGGTGCTCCTGCACCATACTCCCCAGAAGAAGAAATCTCAAGTCCACTTGAGATGAGAGTATGAAGATCTGTACCATGTTTCTGGATCTGCTCTTCAGTCATCCATACTACTTTAGAATTAGGTTTTCCCTTCCAAGAGACTAGATACTCCAAGTACTGTTTGTTCCGGGTCTGTTTGACCACTCTGGTGTCCAAAACCTTCTGCAATTGTGGAGGATCATGCTTGGGAATGTCATCATTGACTGTATCCTGTAGGAGTTCCTGATCTGCATCTAGATAAGACTTGTATGGAGTTAAATCACATACATTGAATATAGGGGACAAACCAAGATCAGGTGGGAGTTGTATCTCATAAGCATTCTGTCCATGCTTGTGCAAAATCTGACATGGTCCAACTTTTCTTTGCATAAGTTTAGTATATTTTCCCTTAGGAAGTCTGTCCTTCTTCAAATGAACCCATACCAAATCTCCAACATCAAACTGTACATCCTTCTTCTTTTTATCAGCATATTCCTTATACTTCAAGGTGGTTTGCTGCAGTTGGGTCTTGACTTGATCATGAACCTCTTTTATGGCTTCTGCAAAAGCTTCTCCTTCTGCACTAATAGGGTCTACTGTAGGTAGATCTCTCAATTCCAAAATTCCTCTTGGATGCATACCATAAACTATCTGAAAAGGTGATTTCCCTGTGCTCCTATTGATAGTATCATTATATGAAAATTTAGCTTGAGATAGAATATTATCCCACTTTTCTCCATGTTGTTTTGTCAAACATCTAAGCAAATTCCCTAAGGAACGGTTCACTACTTCAGTCTGTCCATCCGTTTGAGGATGATATGCAGAGGAAAAAGACAGATTTGTTCCAAGTTTCTTCCAAAGAGTTCTCCAGAAGTGACCAATAAACTTCACATCCCTATCTGACACTATGCTCAATGGCAATCCATGGATTCTGACAATCTCCCTGAAAAATAAATCTGCAATGTATGAAGCATCAGCAGTGGTTTTGCATGGCAAGAAATGTGCCATTTTGCTGAATCTATCCACTACAACAAAAACACTGTCAAATCCTTTCCTTGTCCTTGGTAAACCCAAGACAAAATCCATACTTATGCTTTCCCATGGTCTGGAAGGAATGGGTAAGGGCTGATATAAACCTGCATTAGTTGACCTGCCTTTAGCTTTCTGACATATCACACATGTCTCTACAAACTTTCTGACATCTGATTGTAACTTAGGCCAAAAGTAATGTCTTCGGACAAGATCAAGAGTCTTATCTAGACCAAAATGACCTGCCATAGCTCCACAATGTTTCTCCTTAATGATGTTTAACCTCATAGAACACCTTGGAATACATAACTGTCCACCTTTGAACAACAATCCATCCTGAATCAAAAATTCAGAGAATTCAGCATGATATTTCTCTCCAAAAGAAGTACATACATGATATATCTCTCCAAAATCTTCATCAGACTCATACATGGTCTTTAGTGAATCAATGCCAACACTTTCTAACTGAATCTGGTTGACTGTTAGAACTCTCTTGCTCAAAGCATCTGCAACTTTATTCTTGACTCCTTTCTTATGCTTCAATGTAAAAGTAAAAGCCTGTAAGGTTTCTACCCATTTCATGTGTCTGTGGTTCAGCTTTTCCTAGCTGTTTATGAAACTCAAAGCCTGGTTATCTGTGAATACTATGAATTCCTTTGGCATCAAGTAATGCCTCCATTTCTTGAGTGACTGGACTAAAGCATACATTTCCAAATCATATGAGGAATACCTCTTTTTAGCATCATTGAGCTTCTCACTGAAAAATGCAATAGGTCTACCTTCTTGGCTGAGTACTGCTCCAATGGCCATGTGACTGGCATCACATTCTACCTGAAAGATTTTGTTAAAGTCTGGAAGTGCAAGGACTGGCTGCTGTGCCACCTTCTTCTTCAAGGTTTCAAAAGAATCATCTGCTCCTTGAGTCCAAACAAATCTGCACTTCTGTCCTTCTTTGATGGTATCAAGCATGGGTGCACAAATATGACTAAACCCTCTTATAAACTTCCTGTAGAAGGTTGCTAACCCATGGAAACTTCTAACATCATTCATAGTCTTTGGGGTTGGTCAAGACAATATGGCACTTACCTTCTCCTTATCCATTTGTAACTTTCCTTGTGAAATGACAAAACCCAAATATGTGATCTCCTCTTGCATGAACAAACACTTGTCTAAATTTATCATCAGCTGCTCTTCATGTAACCTCTTAAGAACCAAATCTATGTGTCTGAGATGTTCTTCTTTTGCTGAAAATCAGAATGTCATCTAGATATACTATGACAAACTTACCAATGAACTCTTTCAAAACCTCATTCATCAACCTCATAAAAGTACTAGGTGCATTAGATAAACCAAAAGGCATAACCTTCCACTCATATAACCCTTCATTAGTTTTGAATGCTATTTTCCATTCATCTCCTGGTCTAATCCTGATCTAATGATATCCACTCTTTAGATCTATTTTTGTAAAATACTTAGCACTTCCCAAACAGTCAAGTAAATCCTCTATCCTAGGGATTGGAAATCTATACCTGATTGTGATCTTGTTAATAGCTCTGGAATCTGTGCAAAGCCTCCAAGTACCTTCCTTCTTTGGTGCTAGTATAGCTGGTACTGCACATGGACTTAAACTCTTCCCAATCAGACCTGAATCCAATAATTCTTCAATTTGTCTGGCTACTTCTGCATTCTGTTCTGGAGTTAGCTTATAGGCTGCTTTGTTTGGAAGTGTTGACCCTAGAATTAAGTCTATGCAGTGACTGATATCCCTTACAGGTGGTAGGGATCTTGGCATTCCTTCTGAGATGATACCTTTGTACTTATCCAATAGCTCTTGGATAGCTGGGTCTATGAACCTTTGCTTCTTCTCTTCCTTGACTTCTTGCTGCTGTTCTTTATTCACCCTCATACATGGGATTAGGGCATATGCAACTGCACCTTCTGCTGCTACTTCTTTCATGAACTGTTTGCCTTCCATCAGCATTACCTTCACCTCTTTTCCTTTAGATTTCTCCTCCTTCTCTGTTAATGGTAGTAACTTTATATCCTTACCATCTTTAGTGATTGTATAGATGTTTCTAACACCATCATGTTGTGCCTTCAAATCATACTGCCATGGTCTACCAAATAAAAGATTGCAAGCATCCATCTTGGTAATATCAAACAACAACTTATCCTTATATGCTCCAATTTGAAATTCTACCCAAGCCTGCTCTTCTACAGTTGTCTGCTGACCTTGGGTAAGCCATGAGACTTTATATGGGGATGGGTGAGGCAATCTCCTAAGCTTAAGCTTTGTCACCATTTCTTCAGACACAAAATTTTCAGTAGAACCAGAATCAATCAAAACTTTACATGCCTTACCTCCTGCTTTGCAAATAGTCCTGAAAAGAGACTTTCTTTGAGGGGATTCTTTGTCAGGTACCTTCATGGTATTCATTGTTCTTCTCATCATTAGGGACTCTCCACTTTCTGGGTATCCATAATTATCAGGAGCATTCACACTCTGAAAAGAAGTAGAGCCTGTCATACTTTGATTATCAGGTTCTTGGATCAGATTTGTTCTCCTTTCTCCTGTTGAGCTTGTGGCCTTTTCTGGACATCTGTTGGCTATATGGCCTTCTTTGTTACAGTTATAACATCTGATGGATCCTCTGCCCTGGGATCTCCCTCTGAAAGGTCTTCTACCTCTGAAGTTTCCTTGCTGACTATAATTTTCTCTCTGGTTCTGGCTATTGTTTCCCTTACTATTGTCATGACTGGATTCTCCTTGATATCCCTGTCCATGTCCTCTACCTCTAAAATGACCTCTTCCACCTCTTTGTTGTCTTCCTCTTCCTCTATTGTGTTGTTCCTGTTTTCTCTTTAACTTCTCTTCCACTTTCAATGCCAACTGAAAGGATTTCTGAACTGTATCTGGATTATGCAGACTTAAATCTTCTTGAATGTTGAACCTCAATCCATTAAGGTATCTGGCTACCTTCTCTTCTTCACTTTCCTTTACCTTTGTTTTCATACAAAGTTTCATGAATTCTTCTGTATATGAGCTGACATCTAGCTCCTTCTGCTTCAGGTTTTGCTTCCTCTTGTGTAATTGGATACTGTAATCCAATGGGACATAAGCTTCCTTTACTAATGCCATCATCTTCTTCCATGTAGCGACTCTATGCTTTCCTTCCTGTACTCTATCATCTTGGACGAAATTCCACCATGTCAAGGCAGCTTCTTTCATTTTTGACTGGGCTATTTTCACTCTCTGTTGTTCTGGTATCTCCTCTGTTTCAAAGAAATTGTTCAAGCAATCTATCCACTCCATCACTGAATCAGGTTCCATCTTTCCTGTAAACACTGGCAAATCCAGTTTCACATCCATGGTTCTCCTCTCCATGGCCTTGAGGGCGTTCAACAGTGGTCTCTGGTCTGCAGGAACGACCTCTTCGTTCCAACTAGGGATCTCTTCTTCTTCCCTATCTTCTTCTCTACCAGAACCTACTCTGCTCCTCAACTTCGCTAACTCATCCTTCAATTCCTGATTCTGAGCCTTCACGGCCTTGCTCTCTACAATCTGTTTCTTCACCAAAACTGCCAACTCAACGTTGGTCATCCTTGCCGGAACCTCAGATGTTCCTTCGTCACCTGACATCCTGCTATATCCTTATCTTTTCCAGAAGATCCTTCCTTTGCTCTGATACCACTATGATGCAGAGGTAAAACGCAACGGGAGCTTACAAATGGAAAGGAGGAGTTAGTAACACAAACAGCATGTTATAATACCTATCGGCTTAGCATCATCATCATATTTCCTGCTAACACAAACAACATCATCATATTTCGGACAAGCATGAAATATCCTCCTGCTGACTACTGTTCACTTCCTCATCGCCTTTCGCCTTTCGCCTATCAGCATCATCATGATATTCAGCAAGTGCAAACATCCTCCTGATGTTCACTGTTCATCCTACCGCCAAATTCTACCTTCATCATCATGATGTTTAGCATCACCTTCATCAGCAGGATATAAAATATCCGGTTGCTCCAATATATCCTGATGACGACCGCTTCAAGCACCTTTCCCTCGATGCTTACGTCACCCCGATATCCTGATGACGATTATCCTGATGACGATGACGTCACATGCAGCTCCTTCAATATCCTGCTGCCCCGATATCCTGATGGCGATTATCCTGATGACGATGACGTCACATGCAGTTGATGATGATGTCAATGCACCTGATGATGATGTCATCCGGATATAAGATCCTTATATCCTCCGCAGCATGATAATGAAATATCCTGATGACCTTGTCAATATCCTGATGATGACCTTTCCAGTACTTAGCCAAAAAAAATGAACTTTCACTTCTGCATACGATAGCGATATGCGGATGATGAATACACGCGAAAGATGATCCTGATGATGATATACACACTGAGTATATATCCAACCTATATCATCCTGATGCACTTGACACATACAATCTTCATCAGCTTCATAACCCGATCCGGATAGCGATATACTCGCAGATGACGATGCGATTCACTCCGGCTGGAAAGGCACATGCAGATCCCTGTATATCCGTCAGCTGCATGCAAACTCACAGAACCGCACAGTTTCACACAGAGAATATGACGATCGGGCCGGATCACCTTCAGATCAAAACTTAACAGTTTATCTTCCTAAACCTAGCACATGAGGATGCTAGGTTGATTCACAGCATGCTACTAACTGATCTCTCAAACAATGAAATGCATAAGCAGAAAACTAAAATGCAAACTAAACTATCATACATGACCATTCCACCGATTCACAGAATCAACCGGTGGAAGGGTTGAAAGAATCCATTAACCTGTGATTAGAACGGAAATCAAAACAACTGATAAACTAGATAATGCAATTGATGAGATCTTATTCAGATGAAACACAAATGTCCTGTTTCTACAATACTGTCAAACAACAGTGCTTCTCAATATCTAGACTGTTCTCCTGAATCTCAACTCAATCACTAACACAACACCATAACATAACACAACTAACATGCTAAACCCTAACAGATCGAAGGTATATATAGCAATAACCTACGAGTACTACCAACTCGATTCCCAGCGGCTGGGAGCTTCCAAGCGGCTGGGAGAAGAACAGCTCATACTACCTGATCACGAACTCTAACTGCCTGCACACTCTCCTAGGCTGATCTAATACATATGCATTGGTCCAATGGACCTTATTACATTATGAAGTCAAACATACTAAAAATAGACTAATGTCCTGTCATGCGGACAATTAACCTATATCCTGTCTTGTAGGGGTGCTCCTGCACCATTGTTTCAAAGAATTAATAGTCTGATAATGATGCATGCCCCAGTTTGGCCCTGGTACAGGTTATGATGATAGGATGCCCCCTCGGAAGATTGGACGAGGAGGAGGCGGCAGGCGTGAGACGGACAATCTCATGATAAGATATGTTGACAGGAATGAAATGGTTGAATGTAGAAGAAAGGGATGAATGATATGGAATGCAAGATAAAAAGATGACACACAAGCAAGTAAGCAAGTATGCACAAATGACACAAGCACAAGCAAGGTATTTCCCCTGTCGAGCGGTAAACCAATGATATGGGTTGATGATGTCTGGTTTTAGGAATGAAATATGTCGTATAAGACTCCGGGTCTAGTTTCGACAATATAACATCCTGTCTAAGACATTTGATACGACAGTGTTGTTATGGAGAGAAATGATATATCCCTAGAGCAACACAAAGGATAGTGTCTGGTTTCAGGAAATGAAGCATGTCATGTAAGACGCGTGTGTTGGTCTGATTTTGACAATGCAACATCCTATATAAGACCATTGATTGATGAACTGATCGAGTTGGTTTACGACCTGACAAGGGTCAAGACCACTGATTGTGATTGGATCATTTGACAAGATTGATTTGACTTGGTTGATATGGATTAAGGATAGACTTGCAATTAGATACAGTATGGAAATGGATATGAAGTGCAGTTGGATACGGTATGGATATGGATATTTGTCATCTTGATATAGCAAGTATTTTGAAGCGCTTTCATCATTGGGCTTTTATTATGTTGTAAGAAAATACAAGCATCTAGGTATAATTGAACCGAGATGACCTGAGTATTACTTACATGGATTTTGATTTAGCAAGTTAATACAAGCATCTAGCCAAAATTGAATCTAGATGACCTGAGTACTTCTTGCATTTTTCAACAGACAAGGATTGCCCCTTTTCATGTTTAGACCTCGAAGTCCTCGATGATCTTTTGCCGATCATGTCGTTAGACAAAACTCATCACATTACTAAAGTTTAATCCACAAGCAGCAGACAAAGAAAATAATCATGCCCCCATCTTAGCATCTCTAGCTTTTGGCATCCTTGAGTAGCATAGAAAGGCAAGATAGCATAAATCAAGACTCTTAATCTAACCAACACAAAACATTCTTGCATTTAGATGTGTCTTTTTGCCCTAATTGATATGAGATTTAGCTTGAGTGTTTTGATATGGTACTCTTGTTTTGCCTTGGACAGGTTGATGCTTTTCATCAGGATTTTTGTTTGGAAGCGGGCTTTGTTGCTCTTGTTTGTCTAGAGAAAGGTACAGACACGGATGGGTAGCGGGACGGACGACAAGAGATGGGATGGATGGGAAAGTGGAGCAGACTCAAACAGATAGAAGGACTAGACATGGAATGGATGGGAAAGTGGAGCCTCGGGGGCGCATAGATAATGGCCTTGCCTACGTGACAACGCAGAGGCAGTGTAGTTCGGGGCTTGGACCATGGATGGACTAGAGGATAGATGACAAGATATGAGATAGACAGGGAAGCAGAGCCTCGGGGGTGCATTGAAAATGGCCTCGCCTACGTGATAGCTCAGAGGTGACGTAGTTCGACAAGAACCCTAATGGACCCAAGATATGGATCAAATGAGACATGATATGGAACATACATGGATCAGATATGGATCAAATAAGACACGATTATGGATCAGATATGGAACAAAAAAAAGACATGACATGGAATAGATATATAACAAACAATATTGATGACAAGGAACCACCACAGATATGTAGATGGATGGAAGATAGTAGATACGGATGGTTATGAGGTTGGGAAATAGTGGACAGAAGGAAACAAGGATGTGATCTCCAAGGACTATGTCGCAGAAGTGTAACGTGCCCCCTTGTAGGTAGAATACTTCAGATTTTTCATGGCAATGGTAAGGACGATAGGAGGATGAGAGGATAATGAAGGGTTTGCCTGGTGTGGAGGGATAAGGTATGTCAAGAGACATCTAGAACATTTGTCAATCATTGTGCCCCCAATCTTTATCAAGACCAAAGAATAGAGGAAAGGAAGTTTGGATGGATGGATGGGATAGGATAGGAAATGGTATGAAAGGAAACTAGTAGGAGAAGAGTGATATGTCAATGAGACAAGGTGCCCCCAAGTGTAGGTGACATAGAATATCAACCTTACACATGATGCTTGTTTGCTAGGTTTTCATCATGGTACTTATCCAAGGCGCCTGTTTGCCTGGTTTTCACCATTGGATGAAGGGATTTTTCTTTACTGTTTTCTTTTTTTCTTTTTTCTTTTTTTTTGAATATTGAGATTGGAGAAGGTGGATATGGAAAGACATTAGCATATAGTTCCTTGAAAGGGGAGAGTCCTGCGAGATAGATAATGGACCATGTCCAGTGCTCTCACAGATGTTGATAGGGGATCGTATGAAAGTGATATGGCATAGGTAGATAGTGGATTATGATGCAGAATATGGAGGGAATGCTTATGCAAGAACATGGACCATAGGCATAAGATGAGGAGGATGTATAGGATAATGGATGTAAGATGGGGAGATGTAGTTATGTGGAGGTGTTGCGAAGTGGAAAGGAACCATGACCAACAGCTGCACACATCGTGATAAACATTGAAGCTTTTGATGAGATGGTGGTGTAGGAAGCAATGGAGATGTTTGCTTAGGAGATGGTTGATGAAGTGATTTAAGAACCCACATAGATTTAGTATATTTAGTGCTTTTGTTTTGCTTGTGGGATTTTTGAAGGGAATGGAAGTTTTAGATGGAAGTAGGCTTTGGGATGGATATAGGTGGTTGGGATCCTTGAGATGTGGATGAGGATGCCTCATTTGTCTTGCTAGCTATTTTCTTAGGAACCCAAACCATTTTGCTTTTGGGCTTTGCATTTGGAGGTAAGGGTTTAGATGGCTGTTTAGATGAACTTTGCTTTGATTTTGATTCTTTATGTCCTAAGGTATGAAGACCATTAGGATTTTTGGTAGGTTTTTTAACTTTATGGATAAAGGCATCAAACTTTTTGCTTTTGAATCCCATGGGGTGGGTGGAGTGGATGGAATGATTGGAAGCTGCATGCTTAAATGATGTGTGCTTTTGTTGGCCATGTTTAGGGATGTAAGGATACTTATGAATGATAGGTATGTTAGGTGTCAGAAGCAACGGTGGAAAGGTGGATGAAGGGATATTGGGAGTTGGAAGGAGTGGAGGTAAAGTGGATGGTGGAAAGTGTATGATCACATGCTTTTGACATTTATAGGATGATGGAGGTGGAATGGTGACATAAGTTTTGGGGATATGATAGGGTTTGCGATGGAAAGTGGTAGACTTAGGAGGAGTGGAGGAAGTACCAACATCTTGAGTTTGTGCACCTTGGGGTATGTATCCAAGGCCGTATGAAGGTGGAGGAACGTTGACATGGATAGGTTCCAAAATACCTTGTTCATGAAGGCCTAAGCCTCTACCTTGATAGTTCATACGCTGGAGTATACGGTGGACATCAGGATTATGTGTAGGTGGAACACTAGACACAAGTTCTTTATTGGATGGAGAAGGTGAGATAGTGGATAATGGTTATTGGTGTCCTAAGAAAGAAAATGCATGCATGAAGGTAGTAAGACCAAGGATATATGGTGGAGGCTTTGTAGCATGGTCAATAATGGATGGTGAAGGAGAATCATTAGGATCGTGATTAGCATTGTGTTCACTAAGATCCAAGTTATTTGTTTGATCTTTTATGCTTACTTGGGGGACAAGTGTCTCATCATGACAAGTGGATGTTGTGGGATCATGGCTAGAGGAAGAGATCTCTTTGCTTTGAAGGAAGGCCATGAAATGGGGTGAATGCTGAAGTAGGTCAACAAGACTTGCATTGGATAAAGCATGTAGGTCTTGGGTGTCTTGTTCATGGATAGTTGTAGGGGTATGAATAGGATCAAGTGGCTCATGGATAGATTCATCATTATGGCTATCATCTTGATCATAGAAAAGCCATTGGATCTCTAGTTCATGCATAGGATCAAGTTGCTCATGGATAGCTTCTTCATCAACACTAGTATCTTGATTAGGGAAAAGATATAGGTTATGGATGGGTTGCATGAAAGTGTTTTGATCTTGAGTTGAAATAGGGCTTAATGTTTCCACATGATTAGGATTAAACTCTTGACATACCTCTTAGGTTGCTTGAATGGAACTGGAAGGCTCTCGGATAGGCTCTTGGTCAACAATATGAGGGTGTGATGGACCATGACTCTGGTGCATGGTAGAAGGCTCTTTGAGAAGCTCAAGGGGTGGCAGATGACATGAAGGGGTTGTAGGATTTGACATGGTATTGGAAGAATCTTTGGGAAGGTCAAAGACCAGACTTTGGGGAAATGGTTGACTTTCTGCTAGTAGTCCTTGGATCACATCCTTCGTAGGTGTATGGGTAGATGAATGAGGGGATGGATGAGTGGATTTGGCTTTCTCCCTAGCTTTGCTATTGTTGTATAAATGTGGAAAACATTTTTCCCACCACTCATCTGATTCTTTTTTGATGTGCCATTTAAAATTTGAGGAACTAGATGGCGGCGTTGGCGTAGGACTGGTATGTTTTGGGATATGTGTTTTAGGATATGGTGAAGGAGGATGAGTAGACAGGATGGTATATGATTTCCCTCTTGAGGTGGCGGTTGCCTTGTCAATAGTATCATTAAGACGGGAAAAGAAGGTATGATTTTGGGATGAGGCATAGCTAGTGCTGGCACGTTCAGCTTGCAAGTTTGTCAATTCTTGTCCTAAGATGTCGATTTGTTGAATAATTGCTATACAATCTTGGGGCGAGGGACCTAAGTTTATTTGCAATTTCAGAGATTGGAGTTTTTGATCAAGATATTCTAATTTGTTTGCCATTGACCCAAGACTGGAAAAGCTTACTAGTGTGGATGTGCAAAAACAAATGCGTCACAAGTCGAGACAAGTGTGCTTGGAAGAATGAGTTGAATGACTTGTCTTGTGTGTTTGATGTTTAACTTGATTTTGGCAATATTTAGCAAATGATCACATGTACAAACAAGAAGCACTCACACAAGACACAAGCAACCTTGAATTTTGAATTGGAAGAATATGATAATGATTAAACAAGCACACTTGCAAAGCAAATCAACTTGCCCTAATGCCTAGTTTGATGTAAGGTATGGCCAGTTAGGTTTGGTCAATGTTTTGATGAGGTTGACTAGGAATTTGAAAATGAAATCTTGCCACACAGCCAGGAGAAGGGGGTAACACACCCTTCACCTTCACTTCCCAAGGGTAGAAAGTTCTTTGGGGCTTAGCCAAGAGTGACAGGATTCCGATTTCAAAGAGGGTGTCTTTCGATTCAGCCTCGAATGAGGTCGTCCCTGTAATGTCCCGTTCTAGTAGGCTGAAATTTTTCACTATCTAACACAATTTCAACTTAGTAAAAGAGAACATTAGTAATCCATTTATCATTTCTTTCAACATGAAATCATTAAGATTGTAACATATTAGATCATATTCTCATTTTATTTCATATAATTCATTATATCATTTCTAATTCATAAATACATTCACATATATGTTATTTCTTTTTATCATTGGTTCATGATATGACTTGTGAGGGACTTGTGGTAGACTCTAGCGTTAACCAGCTCTAGATCACTAACTATGGTTTCATTAAGGAAATAGTTCCACCATCTCTTACGGAGGCCCAAAGGTTTCACTCACACATGGAGTCCCTCACCATTTGGCTCGTGGGATTTCACTCACACATGGAGTACCTGATCCAGACGAGAGTCACCATCCGTAGAGCAAAATTAACTTTTACAAGTTCTTCTAGGCCCAAGGATTTCACCCACACGTGGGGTTCCTCATCACTTGGCTCGAGGGACTTACATCCAGTCGAGAGATACCTAGGCTAAAACAAACTATTCCAACTACGTCATACCTTAGAGGTGATAGAGGGGTTAAAGGGAGAGTCCGAGTCAGCTCCAAGCATATCACCAATTTGTCTTTTTTATTGATTTCATAAATATCATAATTGTTCCTATTAACATTTTACACAAGATGCCTTATATTAGACATCATGGTCTCATATCAGAATTGATCATATATCATTAGTAACTTTGATTTCATAATTATGTTTATTCTTCATATTAGTTTATTCTTATGCACATTTATACTCATATCTAAATTAGTTCATTCATTCTTCTATGATTAACATTATAACTGTAAGCATTTGATAGTTCATTCACATTTGTAATCAGAATTGACTATACTATTTCTAATATTAACAGTCAGCCATAACAATAGCATGTGAACCTCAGCAATATTATTTAAAAACACAATATTCCATTCTTAAGAAGAGACAAGTATGTTACATACCTTGCTATGATGTGTTTGCTGAGTTTAGATGATATAATTCCTTTATCAAATCTGCTGTTATGTCTTCTTTCCAATATATATTCCCTTTATATCTCCAAACATAAAAATCAGAAATATGTATGTCTATTCCCAGAAATGTATATGCAGAAATATATTTCTTAATCTTAGAATTATTATTCTCTTTTTCTATAAATTCAGGTATATATTTTATTCTTATAAACCTTGATTGCAATGTGATAGAGAATGAGAATTGGGAGTGTTGTGGGTCCCATGGTCCACTACTCTCCACAATATTTCCCTCAATGGGATTCTTCTTACTCCCACGTAAGCTTTTCAAACTGATTTAAGAGCCTCCAAGGCATTGGTCCCACCTTCCATTATAAGGAATTTCAAACATATGAAACAAACTTTACTATCCTAAGGAAGCTCTAGGGAGGGACCCACAATCCACTAACTATTTGCACTTGAATTATTAATTTATTCTTCTCAAATTGCTGACTGGACTTTCAAATCAAAACTTGTCCCCTATTTGGACAACAGCATCCTTATTCATAAATTCAACTTATCTATAACAATATCCATATTAATTATGTAATACATTCTAACATGGCTGATTGCATCCTTCTCCATGATGAGAGGTATTCCAATGAGATTCCTTTTAATCTGCCCTTCGTTCCTGATTGCTGTGTCAATATTGCTAATTGCTTGATGCTTTTCAAAGATAAAAATGTCTAATCACTGATGTCCCATTTTATTTCCCATCGATTCTCTTTTATAGCTGTTGGATCGATGGTCTACTTCAACCGTCGCTTCTCTATAATGTTGATCGTGCCTTTTAGATAGGGATTAAAACATTCATGCTACCTTACTCAATCGTTGATTGCAATTTATATTTTTTTTTGGATAGCCGCTCTATATCATAGAGAATCCGTTGTCTTTGAACCATGAATTGCTCAAAGTAATATTTATTAATAGATATGACTTCGTAATATATTAATTAGTTTATATTTATTATATTTATTCATATTTGTTATCATATTTATATTGTATTTGCTTCTTTCTATCTTAAGATATATATAAATTTTAAATATTAATATTTACTAATATTTATTCTATAACATTTAATTCACAATATTCAAGTATATAGCATTTATAATGTTTAATTTATATAATTATATTAATAACATAATATTATATATTGTATCATATCATTAATGCTACTGATTCTGATTTATTATTATAATGTTATTAATAATAAAATTGCAATTATGTACACGATCATCATCAAAAGTGACTTGTCTCTATCTTATAATGTTTAAATCTTTAATTTAAACAATGCCTTAATATTGGGGCATGACAGTCCCTAGGGGTGATGAAATCCCCTAGCAGGCCTCCTAGGATAGGGATTGACAAAAGCGAATCAAGTGAGGTGTTTTTGATCTCCAAGATCACCTTGTGGTGCGAGGAGAGAGCATACACACACCTACTTGATTCACACTCGTAGTTGATTAATTGCCCCTTAGAAATTGAAATGTGATGAAAAACATATCAAACAATGGTTATTTTTTAAATCCCAATTTCAAGGTGTGATTGAAGACACTGATTTGTTTTAAGCCCTAATTTCAATGTGTGATGATCAAACAATGTTCGTTTTAGAGGCCCAAATTGAAATGTGTGATGAAAACAAGATTATGAGATAAAGGATGAAACGAAGGCACCTGATTAAACTGCTATCCAAATTGATGTGTTTGCTGCTCCTGATGCTTGTCTAGTCCCGAATGATCACCTACAAGTCACGAAACTGAAAATAGAGCAAGTAGACTAGCCAAAAAGATTGTTATGTGAGAATTGATAATCTGAGAAAATTTGATGAAAGATGAAAAGACACTAAGAAAAGAAGTGCATAAACAGATTCTTCAGGAGATTCTACGCAATTTAAAAAAAAAATTCGCTGAAAACTGATCAAAATTGCAAAAGATATGATGATTTGAAGTTTAAATGCAAGTTTGACTTTGACTGCGAAAAAAGTGGGAAAAATGTACCATCACCTGATGAAAACCTCACAACTGTGAAGTGCTCGGAGTCCTCTTTCTGATGACTATTCATTTGCAAAAATCCGTCTCCGTTTGCAAAAGTTATGAAAGTTTGAAAAAATCAGCCTCCTTCGGTGTATAGAAGGCACTAGGAGGTTAACTGACCGTTTGATGTTAACTGCTAACTGTGGATGTCTCCGGTCAAATGCTGGCGGTTTGATTGTCTGGCGGTTAAGGTTTACTATTGGTAGTTAAGGGTTTAGCCCCTAGTCATCCATATGACCAGGGGTGGAACCCAACGAAATTAAAAAAATAATATTATGCAAAGGGGGGGTGTAGAAGCCTCCCTTTTTCCTGCCCGCGGTTAGGATTTTTTTGTGTTTATGGTTTTGTGTTTGAGTGCAGGGAATACTAGGTGGGTTGGCTAAGGGCGACGGTAGGGACAGGAGGTCGGGGTTAGGGAGGGCATCGCAGGAGGAGGGGAGCTGGTGGTCGGTAGAGGGGGTGCTGGTGGGGAGATCGGAGTCGGCGTCAGGGTTGTGGGCGGCGACTAGTGTTTGGGTTAGCTGAAGGGAGGCCGAGCAGGGGAGGCGACGAAGAGTGTGGAGTTGTGGGAGTTGGGAGAGGAGTAGGGAAGAGCGGAGAGTTGGGGTTGGAGGAAGGCGCAGGGAAGAGCGGAGAGTGGGAGGTGTTGCGGGGAGAAGGGCGGTCGGCCGGGAGGCGGATGTCACAGGAGGAGAGGAGGCGGGGAAGACAGGAGCGACAGCGTGGGGGTTGTGGGGCAAGAGGAAGCAGAGTTGGGGGAAGTGGTGGTGATGGATTTTAGAGGTGCAACAGCTGGGAGGCGAAACGGGCAGTGACCGGGTGGTTCGGTGGCTCAAAAACCTTTGTTACTACCTAAAACCAAACCTGCAATCGAAAACATAACAACTCAAGTTTACTGTCAAAATTCACCGAAACAGCGTCTGGAGCACAAAAATGAGGTCTATTTTTGCTCAAAATGAAACCTGCAATAGCTTATCACCAAAACTTGATAAAAATTATTAGAAAAAGGGTTAGAAAACAAAGATTCTCACAATGAAACCTTCACAAAACGACGATCAGATTCGAGAACAGTACGGTGGGCGCCAAAATGTGAATGGGAAAATGAGATAAATCAATGAAGATAAATAATAACCCAAACAACAATGAAATGTGCGATAGTGCCTATAGCAACCACATGAGTGGTAACAAAAAAATATTTACCTCCATAGATAACAACATAAGGTTTGAAATCAAGATGGGGAACAATGAAAAAGTTCATGCCATGGGAAGAGGCAGAGTCACCATACAAACCAAGCATGGTGAGAAAAGGAAGATCCAAGATGTCTATTATGCCCCAAGCATAAAACACAATCTCTTGAGCATTGGATAGATGGTCTAAAATGGTTATAGAATCTTGATGGAGAATGGGGATTGCATCATCTTTGACAAGGATGGAAGCAAGAAAGTGATTACAGTAGTTCAAATGATGAAGAACTGGATGTTCCCTCACAAAATGCAAATCCTAGTTCCATCACAATCAACAAGCCTGCAACAATTAGCCTTTAATATAGTCATCAAAGACCCATCCAAACTACGACATCTTAGGTATGGGCACTTAAGTTATTCTAGTTTAAGTCTTTTATCTAGAAAAGACATGGTGAGGGGTCTACCAACAATTGTAGAGCCCGATAGAAAATGTGAAGCATACATCATAGGTAAACAACATAGGCAACCATTTCAATTAGGATATTCTAGGAGAGAAAGAGCACCATTAGAGATGGTGCACTTAGATTTGTGTGGTCCCATGAAAACCCACACCCTAGTTGGCAATGTTTATTTTATGACATTCATAGATGAATACAATAGAAAAACATGGGTGTATTTCTTGAAGAACAAATCAGAGGCCTTTGATAAATTCAAATGGTTTAAGGCCTTGTCTGAGAAGCAAAGTAGCCACTACTTCAAATTCCTAAGAACGGATAGAGGGGGAGAGTACATCTCCAAATAATTTCTTAATTTTTGCAAGAATAAGGGCATTGAAAAATAGTTCACAACAAGATACACTCCACATCAAAATGGAGTGGCTGAAAGGAAAATAAAACCATCCAAGAGATGGCAAAAAGCATGCTGAAGGAAAAAGGACTGCCAAATGATTACTGGGGTGAAGCTATAGCAACAACAATTTACATATTGAAAAGGTGCCCCAAAAAAGCTGTTCATGATAGGATTCCACAAGAAGAGTGAACAAACAAAAATGGAGTGTGGAACACCTACTAATCTTTGGGTGTGTGGCATATGCATTTGTGCCAAAGAATAAGAGGTAGAAATTTGATGACAAAGGTGAAAATGCATCTTCATAGGCTATAGTGAAGAGTCCAAAGCCTACAAATTGTATAATCCCATCACCAAGAAAGTAATAATTAGTAGGGATGTTGAGTTCATTGAGAATAAATCATGGGATGAAACGATGGATAGTTCCATGGGTATTTTAGTCTCAATATCCTTTGAAGATGAAGAAGCTTTGAGAACAACAGCTCTAGAGGAGCTCCATATCTAGAAGAAACTTTTGTAGAGCTTCGGAAGATAGCATCTCAAGAACCTTTCAGTAGGGTGAACATTTTGATGCTCAACCTTCTTCATCATCTCAACAGTCTAGTATCTCCAGAGGAAATTTAGATCCTACACTTGCCTCACTGATGCCATGGAGGACAAGGAGCATGAGCAAAATGTATGACACCACGAGGTATGCTAATTTTGATGAAAATATGGATTTTGCATTATTTTCTCATAGTGATCCAATGTATTTTGAGGAAGCTATGAAAGAGAAGTGGTGTAAGGCCATGGATGAAAAGTTGGATGCTATAGAAAGAAATAAAACATGGGAGTGAACTAGTTTACCTAAGGGTAAACAATTGATTGGAGTGAAGTTGGTCTACAAGACCAAAAACACTACTGATGGAAAGATTGAAAGGCATAAAGCAAGGTTGGTTGTTATGGGATATAAATAGCATCTTGGAAGAGATTATGATGAAACATATGCACTAGTTGCAAGGTTGGAAATAGTGCGGGCAGTCTTAGCAATAGTAGCCTAACATAAATGGAAGGTATATCAAATGGATGTGAAGTCAACCTTCTTAAATGGAGTACTCAAAGAAGAGGTGTATGTAGAGTAACCACCTGACTATGAAGTCCTAGGGCAAAAAGAAAAAGTATACAGACTCTGAAAAGCTCTCTATGGGCTTAAGCAAGCACCTTAGGCATGGTACAACATAATAGATTCATATTTGCTAAGTAATGGCTTAAGAAAAAGCATCAGTGAGCCCATACTCTACATCAAAGCAGCTCATGGTGAGATTTTGATTGCTATTTTGTATATAGATGATTTAATTTTACAAGAAATGGTGACCTCTTCATTGTTGATTTCAAAGAGGTAATGAAAAGAGAGTTTATTCCTTGGCATTGAGGTAGAAAAAATAGAGCATGGCATATTTATTTTGCAAACTAATTATGCCACACAGATTTTAAAAAGGTTTAGAATGTTGAACACCAAACCTGCCCCAACACCAACAGCTACAGGTATGAAATTAAGAAAGGACGGCATCAACAATGAAGTAAACCCAACCTTATACAAAAGTATGGTCGGAAGGCTAATGTATTTGACTACTACAAAACCTGATTTAATGTACATGGTAAGTTTGATTTCTAAGTTCATGGAGAGACCTAAGGACACACATTGGCAAGCAGGAAAGATAATACTAAGATATGTTAGTGGCACCAAGTGCTATGGCATTTTGTATACTGCATCTAATGAGTTTGTGCTAGTTGGTTACACTGACAATGATTGGGCATGTCGTGTAGATGATAGGAAGAGCACATCAAGATATGTGTTCCACATGGGTTTAGGAACCATTTCATGGGCATCAAAGAAGAAGCCCATTGTTTTTCTTTCCACAACAGAAGCTGAGTACATAGCAACAAATGCAACATGTCAGGCTATTTGGTTGAGAAGAATCCTTATAGACTTGAAAGAGGAGAAAGAAGATGGTATAACTATATATTGTGACAACATTTCTTTAATAGACTTGACAAAGAATCTAGTCTTCCATGGACAAAGCAAGAACATTGAGATCCGCTCCCATTTCATAAGGGAGTTGGTAGAACATGGAGATATTAAGCTTCAATTCTATAGACTTGAGTAGTAGCTCACTAATATTTTCACCAAGGCACTATCAAAAGATTGCTTTGAATGCCTAAGAGATAGGGTCGACATCATAGATAGCTTTGGAGGTTTGCAGCTTCAGAAAGGAAAGAACTCTGAAAGTTTATATTAAAAAATATAGTCTCAAAACAACTTTGGAGAGTCATCTCTAGAGGTTCAGCTCTGGAAGGTTAGAAGAGCTCTGAAAGTTTAGTTTCAGAAGGTCAGAAGAGCTCCAAAATTTTAGTTTTGAAAAGATAGAAGTGCTCAAGAGGTTCAACTCTCGAAGGACAAAAGATCTCCAAAAGTTTAGTTCTAGAAAGATAGAAGAGATTCAAAGATTCAACTCTAGGACAGTCTCAGAAGAGACCTCAAAGTTTTAGCTCCAAAAGTTTAGCTTTGGAAGTTTTAAAATAGATCTAGAAGTTACAGATCAGCTCTAAAGGTTCAAGCTCTGAAAATTTCAGCTCAACTTCAGAGATCATCTCCGAAAGGATAGATTCATAGAGCAGCTTTAGAAAGAAAATTATAGAAAGACATAAATGATCATATATGCATAAAGGATCAAGACTAAAGGGGAGTGTTGGAAAATCATAATATTGAGCAACAATTATCGCATTAAATGTAAATTGTTAGTGATCGTTTTGGGATCAGTTTTCTCCCTATCACATCTAACACCAATTGCCATAGTTATTGTTGATTGGTAGGAAACTTAATACTGGTAGGTAAGTTTGAATTGAGTGGCAAGTTTTTGGAAAGAAAATATGAGATAAAACACAAGATGAGGAGAGAGAATGTGAACAGGTATGTAGCAACAACACAGAAGAAGGGAAGGAAACCTTGGTACAGCATCAAAATGGCTACCAACACATGGAGCTTCCTCCTCCTTGGGGCATAGTCAGTTACTATCTCATGAAGTATTTTACCCTTGAAGGAAGGCATGAAACCATTCACGGTTACCATTTTCCTCTGCTTGATCACTTGAGACATGATAATTATATTAGCTTTCCTTTCTTTATCCTATCCTCGCTTCAGAAGAGTATGAACAAAGGGGCTAATCTCCCTCTTCATCAGGGTCTCATGCTTGTTTTATATGAATTTAATGTTCTGCTTAACCCTCCAATTCCCCAGAATGATTTGGTTGGAAACCCTCGTATAGCTAGAAAGGGGAAGGGTAAAGTTGGTAATAAGAAGGTTAATAAAGGGTGTTCATGCCACAATACTGGTAATTCCTAGGATAAGGTTAGGATTTCTGACAAGCAGGATGAGGAAAATAAGAAAAAAGATGATGATGTTAAAACTAAAAAAGACCCTCACATTTATAAAGGGAAAGATATTGCTAAAAATCCTTCACCTCACACCCCGAAGCTTAAATTTGGAAGCTCGGTGGTTAGTAGGGATCTTGACTCCCCTGAGAATATTTTACTTTCCTTGAGAGATAAAGAGAAGAGTGGGGCTCCTTCTACCAAAGGCTCGGGTAAGAAAAATAGAAATGTGAAAATTAAATCAGCCTCTGCTAAAGTAAACCTAAATGCTAGGTTTGAGGAAATTGAGCCACAAGATAATATGGAAAATATTTACTCTCATGTTGCTTCTATAGGTAGAAGGTTAGCTAGGATTTCTAAAGCTACTTTGCAAAAGACTAAAAACAACACAAAAAATATGAAGAAGGGGGAGATTTCTATTGAGGAGATTGCCTAAGACACTACCTCTGATGACATTCCTTTGATGGCTGATGACTGAGGGGAGGAATTGGATTTATATCCTATTGAGGAGATTCAGGTTGAGATGGGTGCTAAAGAAGAGGAGAATGATAATAATGATAAGCAACTACAACATGAAGAGGAGGAGTTGAGGGAGGATGGTAATATGACATTTCAATTTGATCAAGGAGATATAGGGGGTAACTCTTATGGTGAAAATGACTATGATGATGTAGGGAATGATATTGACACCTTTGAAAATGAGTTAAACAAGAGTGAAATGAATGTTAAAATTGACAGAGATAATCAGATTAATGAGTTGGCTAAAAGATTGGAAGAGATGGAAAAAGTTTTTCATAGGAGAATGGAATGCACCACATGCCGGACGGCTAGATCAATATGTTTGACATGATGCAGATGTACCAACAAAGAATGATTAAGTTTGAATAGGGTCTTAAGGAACTGGCTCAGTTCTCTAATGACATTATGAGGAAAACAACCTCTGATGTGAAAGACATTCAGGATCAGCTAGAGAAACATAAGGCTCAACAGGACAAGGTACATGATGCTAGTAAAAGATAGAAGATAGTGCAATAGATGGGATCCTCTTCTTGGGAGAAGATGATGACTCAGATGTGTAAGGATTAGGATAATTCTACTATCTAATCTAGTTTTCTATGTTTTTGTTTTTGTTTTTTGTTCTGTACTATTGATTGCAGTTTTCTTGTTGTTTCCTTGGTTCCTTGGCCCGACTAGGGTTATTATCAAGGTTTTCTTTTGGTGTTATGTTTTACTTGATGGACTGTTGGTTCTGTTTTGTCTTACTTGTCTCCTTGGCCCAGGTAGGGTTATTATCAAGGTTATGGCTGTAATGTTTAACTTTTTGGACATATGATATTTTTTTGTATGGGACTGGGACCCTTTTCCTAGCTAAACTTAATCAAAAACATAGAAGAAGAGATGAGAAAAACTATGGAGAGGGAGACTATTGCAGAGATCTAGAAGCAACTCACAACACCCAACTCTAGAATAGTAGCAACAATTATGGAAGCACATAATAGATACGGAAGGCCATAGTAGCCAACTACGGAAGCACACAGTAGTGTCCAATCATCTCTCGAAACTCTAGAAAGGTGTGCAAATCATTGTAGAAAGGGAATACCGAGCAGTAGCTTAGTAGTTTAGTTTGTAAAAATTATTTGAATGCAATTTTTGAATATAAATACAAATATAAATTCATCTACTTGTTTTGTTGTGTGTTCTCCCTCTCTCCCCTCTTTCCAATAGAAGACACATGGAGAGTTGGAGTGTTAGCAAACAAATCCAAAAATTAAACTGGTGGGGGACAACTTGTATAAAAATATGTAGAAGGTAAAGAAGGATTACATGATTCCCATATATACAAGATTGGACTTTGCACCTCAGATCAAGTTTTGGATGTCATTATTCTAATCTAATTTTTTAATGCTACATAGGTAGATACAAACCCACATTGGTTGATCTAAGTCTCACGGTGACTCTGATGAGATAACACACAATTCACTACAACAAAATAGGCAATTAGCGCTTAAAATAGAGCCAGAATTTAGTGCATTTGAGTTCATGAATTGGACACTTCTACTGGCACAAAACTCGGTGCCAAACTGCATGTTCTCTTTGGTGCCATTTTTTGTACCAGGTTTGGCACCAGATTTTACGCCAGATTTTGCGTTGGAAAGTATCGCAAGCAATGGCGCCTCCTTTAGCACCTAGAATAGCGCCGGAAGTAGTGCCTAAATTAGTGCCCAATTTGGCTTCCATTTTTGCTCCCATTTTTGCTTCTAGTTTTGCTCCCAGTGGTGCTTCCTATTTTTCTTTTGGTATGGCATCAAAAATAGCTTCTTTTTTAGCTTCCTAATTGATGCCAAGTTTTGCTTCCATTATGACGTCCTTTGTTGCTTCCAGTTTGGTTTCCAATTTTGCTTTTGGTTTTGCTTCTTGTGTTTCTTCCAGGTTTGCTTCCAATTCTTCTTCTGGTTTTGCTTCTTGTGTTGCTTCCAGGTTTGCTTCCGGTTTTGCTTCCGGTTTTGCTTCCAATTTTGCTTCCAGTTTTGCTTCTAGATTTACTTCCAATTTTGCTTCTGATATAACGTTGCTTGTTGCAAAATTAATGACTAAACATATTCTAGTCATTAATTTGGTAGTATATTTAGTCAACAATTTGGTAGTATATTTGGTAATTTGGTAGTATATTTAGTCATCAATTTGGTAGTATGTATATTTAGTCATTGTAATCATTTAATCATTGATTGTTGTTAATTGGTCATTTATTTAGTCATGGTAGTCATTTTTATTTATTGGTTTCCATTAATTGCTAGTAAATTTAGTCATGATATGAATAATTTATTAAATACCATAAATTTTATAATGCAGAAAAAACATATTATTAAATTTGAATTAAAACATAAAAGCAAATAAATTTGGAAAACTATATATTTTATGATGCTGCCAAGTAAAAATTGATAATTTTGAGCCAATACTTTCTATTTGAGAATCGACCAATAAGAAAATGAAACAAGACAAAGCAAAGTGACAATAAATATTTTTTTGTATTGGAACAATGCAGGAAAAGAATTACAAATTATAATAAAAAGTAGCACAAGGCTGCCATAACTAGAAAAAACCAGTTCAACTCTATCATATACATCAAACTACAAGGACTGGCTGAAGAAAAAACTAGTTCAACAGTCACATTAGATACAATAGCAAAACAATGGAAAGGTAGGTCAGACCGATGAAGCCCTTCACATCTTTTGACACTTAGAAAAGAGATGTTGCCACTTAGCATTCCATGAGACATCATTTCTTTTGGCATTTTGTTAACCAGTTCAGGTGCTTTGATTGCAGGCTTGGTGCATTCCATATTCTCCTTCACACAAGCCATTGAGGTGTTACCTGTGTATTCAAACAACCCTGACCCACTGTGAACAATATCTGAATAACAACTTGAGAATGCTACTTAGAGGCCCCTATAGCAGTGACCCTACAACAATGAGAAAACACACCATTCCCTGTAACCTTCCATAACATGGTCCCAGACAGCTGAAGCAAAAGTGGCACTTGAAACAGAGAAATCCAACCAGTCAACATGCTGAAGATGACAACATGGAAATGTTTTTAGTTTCATACAATTGCAGTAAAATATGAATTTATTTAAAACAACGTTTTCATGATATTTTCTTCATTACCTTAATAAATCATAAAATAGATCATTACACAAAATCTCTACTCTTGGAATCAATCTCTTCCCTTTCTCACATGGAAATACCGCACTTGCTCGTTTAGACTATTAAATTTTAGAAAATGAGCTAAACAACAGACATTCAAATGACCTCCTGCATAGATAGGATTTGAAGTTCACTACTGTCTTATTGTAGCTAGAGGTGCAGCATGTACACCACATAGAAAAACATATAGAAGAAGCTTATGATGTAGAAGCTACTGTTCTGGTATCAACAAAGTTCACCATTTGTTATCCTGATTGTGGTGTTTGTAATGTTGCAAGGTGCATTTTCCCATTTTCATCAGAAGGTTTTGCTCCAATCCAAAGTTCCATTATGCAATGCATCATTAGTAGTAGCTCAAAGAATTTTTAATAGCTTTTTCAATTTCACCACAAGTTTTCAATCATCATTGGACAAATCATCCTGAAAAAATAAGAAGAATATTCCATTTTAGACATTAAAAAGTTGTTTTATCAGCCATAAATGAAAAGCACAAATGTTCAATTAGTGTAAAATGCATAATAACACTGTAAAATTACGTAATGTGGATATTAAATAGCCTTACCCTGTAGTTTTCTTTCAATATATCTATGGATCTTCTGGTGAGATGACTCACAAATTCATCCTCCATTTCAAAATGCCTACCAAACTTTTTTTGTGCTTCATCAACATTGCTCCCAACAATTTGTAAAGTTCGTATGATAATTCATTAACAAAAACATTTCAAAAAATAGCATCCAAAATCATATAAAACTATTAAGAACAAAGACAGCTTCTCAAAATACCTTCATGGCCACTTTTTCACCCTTCTTAGCCATTTCAATAGATTTATGATTGATCTCCATTGAGGCTATTTTGCCAATATCTATGAAATCTTTTGTGGGAGCACATAATGGCGTGCTAATATGTAGATGCAATAACCACATATGGCTTTATACAAACCAAAAATGATACAACAATCTTTTACATGCATAAGTCATAACACTGAAAAGACTAGGTTTAGATACTGACCCTTGCAATGCCTTCAAGAATATCAACACTAACAACAATTATAGGATCCTTGTTAAAAATACAATTTGGCAAAATACTTAGTACATAGGGGAAAACAACATCTTTTGCAGCCTTCTTTTTCCTTTCGTCCTTAAGATTGTCCATAAATGCTTTAAACTGGTCAAACAGATGATAAATAATGTCCGTTGAAAATATCTTGACACCAACTTCATCTGCAAGCTCCCAAGCTTTAGGAGTAATTTTGACATCACACTCGCACGCATGACATCTTTTTTATGCACAGGCCCAATACCAATTGCACTAACTGGGATGCTTACAACTGGGGTCTTCAAGAACTCAAGTAAAGCCTCCAAAGATCCAAGAGTTGAAGCTTGAACATAAACTCCTTCCCCATTCTTGTATATAATGCAAATATATATATATCAAGTTATAAGATATCAAAACTGTCTAAGAGTATATATAAAAATATAATGAAAAATGTCATAGTTGTGTAAGAGTTTCCAACTCTTTCAAATACACCATGAAAATTAAGATCCCTAAACAACACATTCAAAATACTGCATAAAGTAGTGGGCCAAGATGTCTAACAACTAGTACATGATAAACATCAACTATGCCATTTTTTGCAAATATTTTAGTGGCCACCGTGTGAAGGTTCCTTCTTTCTCTTTTAGACGGACAACTCCATCTATTTTGTCATCATAAGCAAGGGGTACATTGCTTGTGACCTTTAAAATATTTACATTTTCATCTCCTGTTCCTTCCAAGTTGACTCCATGTATAATAGATAGTGAGTGAATATGCCCAATGCCCACAACAACACCATTAAATGGATCCAACACCCTAACTTTATCCCCTTGTTGGAGTTTATCAATACATTTATGCAAAAACAAAAAAAAAAATACACATTATATTGAAATACATAATAATTATTCCATAGGTAAGGATTACCCTTATTTACATAATAAAACAACCATTACTTATGTTGGAACAAATTTTAAAACCCTAAAATTTTGTTAATTCCCACCATTATTCCAAATAAACTATTCTAATGTCTCACTTTTTAGGACCTCTCAAAATTTTTGCACATTTCCATCCTACTTGATCTTTTCACTTGTATATGATCATTTCTTAATAGACTTTCATGCCAAAATTTTATGCCATTTATTTCCCAGGGTCACATAACATGGCCATTTTGAGGAGTATGTAGTTATTCTTAATCATTTCTATGTTTTTGCAGTTTACCGCAATCTCGCAGGTCATCCTCATTGTCTTAGCAGTAGTATGGGAACTAGAGCAACAAGAATCATGTATACTGCACTCTCACTGGAAACATACAAGTTGTTCGTGATATGGCGGTAGGAAGGGCTCGGTCAACCAGGTATACCATGGTCCCTCGGAGGTCTCACCACTTGGTTGCGGCTTGGCGATAATGAAGAGAGTTCAATATAAACTGATCCCATGGTTCCGTATTGGTCCGACAAGTTGTTCACGGCATGGTAGTAGTAAGTGATTAAGTTACCGGGCTCCCATGATGGCTTTCAAAGAACGTTTGTGGCAAGGCACTAAGCAATAAAAGTTGGCAACATAATCTCACTGCAGTAATGAGAACAGGCACTTGCAGGTTGACGATAATGGAAGAAAATGGAATAAAGGGGGCTATAAGCCCCGCGATCCCACTTTGTTTGAGCATAAGGGTTGAGGGTTGGTAGTAATCAAGAAAAGTGAACAAAAGGCATTGAAGCTTATCGCCATCCCGTGACCAGTTTAAACAAGCTCCGCAGTAGTACAGTAATGATAATAAATGAGTAAACATACTCAATGTAGGTGTGCGATTACTGAGAAATTTGAAAGATCTTGTCATTTCATCTAGTCGTTGGATCAAATTTGATCAAGGGCTTATATTTGAAATGAATTGAATGCTGAGATTTTATAATCTCGTGGCACAAACCAAAAATAATGGTGGAATGATGAACATTCTAGCTCAATAAAATCTAGAAATCTCTCGGCATTTGCTAAGTTTAGAGATTGTAGATTGGCTTGGAGAAGGTGCCCAGTTCGGTCTGTTCTTAGCAAGCTTCGAATTGTTCAAGTAAGTCCATCTCTACATTCTCTGCAAGAAAGTTTGAAGAATCTTTGTTCTGTTTCAATTCTCCATGCATTTGCTTGAATTGTGAAACCCTATTTTGTATAATGGCACCCAAGAAGTCTAAATCCACAAGTAAGACTAGTAAGCCTGATCCTGCCCCTAAGAAAAGATCACTGCAACAATCTTTGCTAGATGTTTTACCCAATTCAATTGACAAAGGTCAAAAGAAAGTATTTAGGGATGTTGCTGAGGGTTGTAGGGATGCCATAATTCCCATTTCTGGCTGGAAACTATTTTGGTACTTCTGTCAGAAGAAGGAAGGTCAGGGACCGGTGGGCAATCCATGGAAGCAGGATTTGGCCAAGATAATTGTTTCAAATGTATTCGTGGATGTGGAACTGATTCGTACTCTGGCACTGCACTATCACCTGGCTACTAAAATAGTAAGGTTGCCAAATGGATCTTCTCTGTTGAGAATTGATAGAAATGCTATAATTGACTATTTTATGTTGAACAAACAAGCTCTCAAAGAAATTGACCTACAAAAGATTGAACAAGAATACAAAAGTTTGAGAAGAACACTCAAAAGTGATAAGCTGCCGATATTTATGAGAAGAGGTGCAACCAACAGGATAGTTGATATTCCTTCCAATGTAGTCGAACCATTCACTGTGGAAGATTTTGCAGTCTATTTCAAATGGACCTATTATGCATTGTGCCAAGTATTGGGAATTGATGCTAATTAGAGGATGCCAGTTAATTTGATGATGATGGCTATGTAGATACAAAATTCAGAGGTGAACATTGAGTATGATTTTGCCTCATATCTTGTAAAGAAAATTCATGATGGATTCATTAGTGTGAAGGAAAATAAGAAACCCATGAACTTCAAGTTTTATTCTTTGGTTTGCCACTCGATCCTATATCAAAATAGGAGTAAATCGTCAAGTAAAATGCAGATCAACATGATTGATAGGACAAGGCAAAGAATGCCTACTCAATGTTGGTGTTACATGTGGGATTCTCATTGCTAGATTGGTAACTATACTGTATTTCATAATGAATTTTCTATGAAAATAATGAATTCTTTTGGTAATTGGGTCCCCAGATTGTCACCAAAAATTAGGGTAATTCTGAGACCTCTTGCACATAAACCAGAGCAAGGTCATACTTTCAATTATGCTGATTGGCTCTTCCTACCAGAGCACACAATAATCGGGGTATATGATTGCTCCCAACCACCTCACAAATTGCCAAAGTTTGTTTCTGACAAAATTGCATTCTTGGAATTCATGTGGCAAATGATGTTGAGGGAAAAGGAAGTGATGAAAAAATAGAAGAAAGGCACCTTTTTGTTCGATACCACTATCTTTGGAGATTGGTCAATTGGTTCAGACACTCTTGAGGAGCTGCAGGCCTATTTGAAGACCAAGTACTCTTAGGAATCTGGTGTTGAAAGAGTTTGTGACCCTGAAGGTCATATGAACTTTGTGAGACAAGTGATCTTGACTAAGATGGGCATCTCCCATCAAATTCTTTATGTTGAGGATGTGATAAGGAACCTGGTTACTTTTGATGAAGTGTATGATAGGAAGAGGAAATGGGAGATCCTAAAAAAAATTGAAGATGACAAAAAGGAAAAGAATCCAATTTTTGAAGGATTTTTTGCTGAAGAGGAAGATCCTCTAAAGAGGATTAATTCAATGATTGAAAATTTTGAAAGTATTTATGCTAAATCTGAAGTACAACCTACCAAAGCTACCAAACTTCCAGTGAAGAGGTCTGTAGGAATTGAGATTCATGAGCCTGCCCCTAATGTCATATCAGTTCAAGATCCACAGATCCCTAAATTACCACCACATAAAAGGTAGAGAACTGAAGGCATGTCTCCTCTGGTCCCATATGAGATGTCTGAGGGTGTGGGGGATACTGATGAAGTTGCAAATATTTTGACACAATTGCATGATGGAGAGGAAGTTGATCAACCATTGGTTGGTCAAGAAACTGATGCACACAAGCCTGAGGCTAGGATGGAATAACAAGCCCAAATTGATCCAGAGCTATAGGAAGATGAAATGATGGTGGCATCATTGAGATTTATTCAAGATGATGATTTCATCAAGACTCCGGAGTTTTGAGATTTCTGGTTAAAAATGAAGATGAAGGAATTTGATGAAAAGGTGGAAATTAATAAGATGGGTGCTGATGAGTCTCAGTATGATCAAATAACCACCTAAACAATCCAAGAACTAAAAGTTGACGAAATCAATGTGACTCCTAAGGAAGCAAGACACATGGTTTTGAAGAGTAACATGCTGATCATCGCAGGTCTTGAATTGAAAAAGGTATTCTTGCTTGACCAAGTTAGGAGACAAGATGACCCTAATCTTGTGTCTGAATTTGATTATGAGGATGGAATGAGTGGATGTGGTTTCAACCCAAAGACATAGATTCTTGCCACATGGACAAAATAGAAGAACACTAGTAAACCAAGGTTGCTAGATGTTGTTTAGGAAATGAGGGGATCTGCTATGGTGGAAACCTTACGAGATACTTCAGAAACTAAGGCCTTTGCTCTTACAGTCCATTCTGCCATGTTCACCCATGTAGTTGTAAAAAGTTGGCAAACAAATTACAGGATTATGAGAAAACACAACAAGACATGAATGATGAAGTGAATAGGTTGTTCATTGAAAATAGGCAATTCAAAAAGCAACTGCAAGATGTGGGTTCTTCCCAGAGTCTGGCAATCGTTCCATATCAACCTTTGTGCCACCAACAACTGGTGATGTCACAATGACAATGCAAGAGTTTAATGCTTTGAGAACAAAATTTGAAAAAGAAGTTGAGGACCTCAAGAAGCAAAATGAGGAAACAAAAAATGAGGCAAGGATCAAGGTCCTTGAAGTCTTTGAGAAAATTCTGGAATACATGCTAAAGCTAGTTGTGGATAAACTTGGGGATGTGCATGATTGCTACTCCATGTTATCTCAGGCCATTAAACAATTGCAAGCAAACTTTTCTATTTCGGAGCCACTGTACCAGAAATGGCAACCTTCCTTGCACAATTTAGTCATGCTTTGCAGGATACTTCAAAGAAATCATGATGCTCCTGTTGAATTGAAGCCCACAGAGCAAATAGTGACTATGATCATTGAAGAGCATCAATATGCCAGCAGTGAAGATAAAAGGAGGCAGGCCAGACTTGAATCTTTTTCTACTTTCAAGCATTAATTTATCCCCTCTATTCTGACAGAGGAAAACAAACTAGTTAAAGGCCTTGATACTTGGAAGGCAGAATTCAGAACAATAGTATCTATGGTTATGGAATTCTTGAAAAAGGAGCAGGATATAGATACTTTGAGCTTTAATGTGATTTTGGATAGGGTCATAGCCCTAGATGTGGGATATGGAAAATTTGTAATTGATGTTAAAGCTATGTTGGATAAAAGATGGAAGGACAATCAGATCAATCTGCTCTGAATTTGGGAATTCAAATGGCCCAGTGACCTTACATTTGACAAGTGGGAGCAGATATACTTGAAAGATTGATGTGTAGCTACAGGTTCAGGTGTAGAAGGAGCAACGAGCAGTTTTGCTGGCATCAACATGGAGAACAAGGACAAAATTTTGACACTTTTTTGTGATAATAGATAGGGGCACAACACACTTAATAGATACTGCAACATGGAGATGAGTACCTTGCCAGGCCTGAGGTCATGGGTGCCATATGATGACTAACAAATTTAGATCTTGGTTAACTTGCTTATGCCTTTAATTTCTCTTTATTAAACATGTTTAGTTACAAGAGGATGTGATTTATGAATAGTTGTGTTGGTTTAGGCCTGAAGCTTGTTGCTTCCCATATTTATAAGGGACACCAAGGCCTATACAATCATCATCTTTCAGCAAGACAATTTATATATTCCAATATTATCTATCTAATCATATTTCAGATTCAAGACATTACACTTCTATGATAATTTAATATTATAATGGGCAAGGATGGTTAAATTCATGGATATGTATGGTGTTTTGATTTTCTGTTAATATTCAAGTTCATAAGTTGTTTGATTGTCTCCACATTGGCTATTTCCAGTTATTCAAATGAATAGATTTATCAAGGCACATTTGCTATCATTGTGTGGATGCTTTTAATTGGTTTTTATTAGAAGATGTAATTCCCTTTAAGTGACTTACATTTATTGGTCTCTCTCTAGAGTTAAATCCTTTAAAGTAAATCATACTGGTGGGTTTTCCTTCAAATAGAATTAAAACAACTTAATTCAATAGTACTTACTTGCATGTGTGTGTTAAAACAACAATGACTACCATGAAAGACATAAAAATAATAAATAACACTCACCTCAATTCCAGCACCAATACTACCCACCAACAACTGCCTCATCATCATCATCACCATCTTTATCATCATCATCATGATCATCATCGTTGTCATCATCATCATCATCGGCCTTGGTGTCTTTTATATCTGTGTCATCATCATCCTCTGTCGTGTGATCTCTACCAGAATGAACATATTCTGGATCTGTATTCCATTGAGAGTCCTCCTGGTGTTGATTTACCTGTTGAAGCATAAATGACCCATTAGGGGTTGAAACCTAGTTTGCATCCACTGAAGGTTATGAGAAAAAAAACAACAAATCTTATTGTGAGATGTTGAAATCTTGAAACCACCCCTGCTCTGCATCACAAGGAAGCACTCCTTGAGATACCATGTTTGAGAGAAAAGAAGATAAATCAAATCAACATAGAACTAAGTTACTCAAATGATACAACTCATAACTTAAATGAGGACACTTAAGAGATATTAAAAGACCATGGTCATTAATTAAAATATGCGATGAAAATAAGGCGTGAATGTCACCCACTGCCCTTTAAGGCAAACAATATTTTTTTCCTCAACATGAAATAATGGGACAATTGAGTGGGATCTAGGGCCAACAGAGAAGCACTTTAGAACTCATCCTACGCATCAATAAACAACTCAACACAAGAAATGCAAATTGACATATTAACACAACAATATCCAACTAAGTTATTGAAAGTCAACTATTGATACCTCGTTCTCCATCCAGATTACAAAATCAATCCACTTTTTGCTTTGTAACATTTCCTTTTCAAATTGCGTTGGATGCCGGCCATATTTCTCCTCCTGTCAAAACATGGCACATAGACTAGTTAAACTAATTAATATGCAATCATTTACTTTTTCCTAGGAAATAAAAAAATATCATTTAACATATTAAATATACTTACAAATGTACAGATCAAGGCCTGTAAACCTTTCTGGCCACTGTGATGTGTGGCACGAAGTTTGTCAAGCCTCGCCTTGGAGGCCTTGTCCTGAAACATATACTAATTCAATTTAACTATGCACAAATAAAATTTAAAAATCATTTAAAAAATTTGATATAATCTTATGAGCGAATTCAAATACCTGCGTACTCTCCTCACTGGACTTCTTCCGTGCATCGGACTTCTCATATGCTTTTAAAAGCTCTTTCCATACTTTCACTTACATCAATTGGCCTTTTTTTGAGCCTTAGCTTGGGAGGGAGTTTTTTTATCTTCTTTGTTTGGTTGCACCGAAATCTCTTGTAGTTTTGAGACATTCATAGCTTTATCTTCTTTACAAACCAACCTGTGTCAAATTAAGTCTCCATGTCATGGATCACTGCTTTTTGCAGGTGTATGGGTATCTTTGAGAATGGAAAATGTAGATGGTCTTTGAACCATTGAAGGCATGATTCCTTCAACCTATTCACAAATGTTTTTCCAGCGTCTATCATTTGGACTTCCCCTGAAACCACATCGTATTCTATCTTGGTATCGTAGCTACCAATGCAAGATACAAAACATAGCATGGTGGAAGAAGTTTGTGTCCCAGGAGTGGCTTGGACATTGGAAGTCTCTACTCCCTGTTCTACATTCTTAGAGTTTATTGTTATTGATTTCCTCTTGGATCTTTTGCTCAATCTAGGACTGCTTGGGGAATCAATTGATTCCCTTTGACACGATTGATTTGGTTGAAATGTTCCAAAGGATTTACTAGATCATTTTTCTATGTATTTGGCAAGCAATGTCAAGTCCACACCATCCAATTTGTTCACTGCCTCTACCCCCAATATGGAAGCCAATGCCTCTTTATCTTTGTTAGTCTCATGTCCCTATATATATATAAAATAAATTTCTTCTTTTAAATTTAGAAATAAAAAACTAAAAAATAAAAATCAAAGAAACAATGGAAACAATTACAAATCTACAAATTGACAATGAATTATTTCATTGTGGCCAGAGTCTGCTCCCTTTTCTCCCTTCCCTCTATTGCTTGACATTTTGAGGTGACCTAGGGAAAATTATTTTCGTCTAGTTTGTGGAGGAAAACAAAGTACACACTGCCAGGTATGGACCTCCCAACTACCAATTATAAGCACAAATTTCTAATGTCATTATAGAGGAGAGCAGGAATAATTTGTCTATAACATTAGAAAAAAATGTAAGCAAAAGTAGAGGAGTGCAAAAATATTTACTTGGACAATAGAATCACGAGCGGCTATTGCCAAAATATAACCGCAGGAAACAATGCCATTGCACACATTCACAATCCAAGTCTTAATTTTATCAATGACCTCAAAACTCTTTTCTCCTCTCAATGTTATTGTGTCGTCCAAGAGTACAGACCCTAAACATTTAGCTATATGGATGATAAAAATGTAGAGATAAATGATTTAGAAAACATTTTCATTACATTAACAAAACAATTGTGGCGAAGCAACAATACTACCCGGTGGGAATTTTTTATGGTATGTGTTTTTTTGTTGTGTGGTATGTTTTAATGTAGGCAGGAATTTTTAATTTTTTGTTTTTGATTCATTAATCAGTGCTATAGTCGACGTAGTTAACGCTGACTTTAGCGCCAATTTTTAGCCCTAAATGTAATCTCTTTGGGGCGCCAAAGGCGGTGCAAAGTGCGCCTAATTTAGCACCTAGCTTTGCCAAACCAAAATGTTCCTCATGAAAACATTTGGAATTTAGGTAAATGTTTAAGTAGAAAGGGTTTTATAACATTGGAATCTAGTGTGACAACAACATACCACCAACTAGCTTGGAAAAAAATGGATACATCCTAGAAACTTTACATAATAAAAACATAATTTGATGGAACTTTTCATTAAAGTTGTAAATTGTTAAGTCTTATATGGGTTGAGCCATTTGTAAATATTTTTTGGCTTTTATTTGATGAGGGGATTTCTACATAACCAAGCCAACTACTTTCACCACGGCCTCTATGGAGGATAAACACCAATCATGAAAAATAAAAAATCAAGAATTAAAGTTTTGGATCTTATCTAAGATAAATATTCTCACACTATCCAATGTAAAGTAGGTTTCAATCAAGAATAAGGAATCCAATCTCTAGTTTTCAAAGAGAAAATATCTACGGTTTTAATGAATTTATGGAAGAAGTGTAAGGTAGAGAACTAGCTAAAATTATTAGTAACAGGGTTTCTTTCATTTAGGATAACAAGGGACCATGGAAGGGATGTTCAGCTAAAATTATTTGTAATAGGTTTTATTTGTAGTCAGCTTGTAAATAAATGTCTTTTTGATGTGAATTTGTAGTCATCTTGTAATCATAAGATTTGAGCTCTAGTTGTCAAGATTTCGTGTGTAAACTTTTTGTGAAGAGAAAAATGTTGCAATGTCGTATTTTGTTTTTCATAGTGCGTCTTAATGAAAAGCGAGCGTATTAACAAGATAATTTCAACAATATTCTCTTGGTGCACAACTATTATATGACTATTGTCATTGTTGTGTATTAAAGGATCTAGAGGAGGCCATGGAGAGAGGACGTGGACGACGTAGAACTACTAAATTGTAGAGAGGAAAGTGGGTGGAAATAGATATGACAACGGAATCTATAGATACAATAGAGGTAAGAAGAGAAAGCAACCTCAACCAAAGAAGGAAGGTGTTTATGAATTCACAAATGCTACAACATAGATGCGATAAAGTTATTTTTTGTCCATGAGGCCTCTGAGGTCAAACTTATTGGTTGAAAATGCATAAGAATGGTGATTAAATATGATTCTATGATCAAGGGAAAAGTTTGAAAATTAGGATGGTCAAAACATGATATCAATATGTCAAATATATGACTAAAGTGAGGTTCTGTGTTAGATAGCATAGTCGTTGAAATGATATAATTTGTGTACTAAACATTATTTACTATGTTGTGTATTATAGGGGCCAGATGAGGCCATGGCAACAGATTGTGTCATACCAAATGAGGACACAATGGATGAAGCGGGACATCAGGTACTCAAATTTTGACTTAACTTAGGAAAAAATGATCTGATGGCATTTTGTGATACGTCCATCTTTTTTCATAGTATTATTGAAATTTATAATGTATTATCCAATCTTGACATAAATTAATGCATGTTGTTGATTATTTTAGATGGAGATTGGAGCAAATGCAGAGCCTAAGCGTTCAACTAGCAAAAGAAAAAGATATGTACGTGGACATGGACCTAAAACTATTAAATCACATAGAGGATAGTGGGTGGAAGAGGATATGACAATGGATCCTACGGACACAACATATGATTGCACTGAACAAGAGGTTGGTCAGGACTATAGTACATGGGACATGAATACTTTGAGAAAATTGTTGTTTGTGGATGTTCTGTATGTCATGGAAAGAAACAATTCAAACGAGCGATTGTACAAAGACATTACATATATGATGAGATTCTAGTCGGTAGTATGCCTCCTACAATCAATTCAAATCCAATAGGAATTGTGGTAAGGAATTTTCCAATTTGATATAAATAACATGTATACTTCGTTTAAACATTGTTTTATATTATTTAAATAACTAATTTTTTTCTTAATGGATACTTGCAAGATAAAGTTCTTGGTTTAAAGTTTCCTGGATCACTAACTTCTAGCCTAGAGGGCAATGATCATTTATCGGATGATACATCTAACACAAATATGCGCCAAAATACTAGATTGGAAGATGAGGAATTGATGAAAACAAGTAACAGAACAAGAACCGGTTTAAAGATGCATAATTTGCTTAAAGACAAGGGGAAGGTGGCCTACATACCCTATGAGAATGAATGTGATGGAGATGATGACTTGCCCCTGAGTTTGAGATCAATTTACAAAGAGACATTTGATTGTCGACTATATTGCGCTTGGCCTAGTGATCAACAACAACCTAGAGTGTACGAGGTGTTTCAATTTTGGGGATACAGCTACATGATATGACCCTCCAATATTCATGGAGCAAATCTAGGCCTCTTTATTGTCTAAAATGTACATGTGGGATCTAAACATAGAAACAATTCAGAACAAACCACTAGGAGAATAATGCCATATTATGGTCCATCATATTACACTGGTGAATGGAGAAGGCTAGCAGAATATAAGCCTAGCATGTTAGCATATGGTCTAAATTTGAATATGTATACACATCGTCTCCAATTGGAAAGTGGAAAAGAAATGAATAGAGGTCATCTTATGTATATAGATGGATGTGCATACACACACAAAAATATTGCAGGATTTATAAATAGTAGTAAGGGAAGGGACCCTATTGTAAGACTAAATTGTCAATTTGTTGAGGTTATAAATGATAAAGATGGAGATATGGAAAGAGAGGTTGATAGATTGATAATGGTTGAGGCTATTATGGACCTTACCATTGGGGATGAGTTATTGATTGATTACCCCTTCTTAAAATGCACTCTTGCGCAAAAGAAAAGGGAAGAACAAGGTCTCCCTAAGGATATTCTTAAGGGCAGAAAACCAAAGAATAATAAATGAGTGTGGACTAATGTTTTATAAACCATGTTGTCAAAATTGTGTTTTATTTAAATTATTGTATAAAAAGGTAGTCTATAAAATAATGTTCCATTATTCAATTGATGTAAATATGTTCATACAATTTATATTTTTATTTTTTAAGCCATAGTTGATTATAATTCTTTGAAATTGATACATTTATGATTTATCCAATTGTTGCCAAACATTAAATAATGCTTGCATTTGTTGATAGGTAGAAGATTTTGATGAAACACATACTAATACCCAAGATCCAACTGGGTTATTAAGATTTGGATAGGATGATCCAAACCATCCTTTAAACAATACCAGTGTGAAAATAGCAACATTGAAGAGAATACTACCAGCTCAGAAATTTGAAGAGCTGATGAGATCCACATACATTGATAACATACCACCTAGCCTTAATGATGATGATCATGATAGTGAAAATGCAGTGCACGAAGAAGGATTGACTGAAATGCTTACAGTTTTCTTTGGGGATGGAAACAATGATGACAATAATGATCATATGGTTGACAATAATGATGATAGCAGGGGTAATTACCACCAACATAATGTTGATGATAACAACCTGAAAGACTCCATCAAGCAAGCAATGAAGACACCCGTGTTCAAATCGAGTGCAAGTAGAACCTCAAAACTGGTATGCACATTAATATTATTAGAAATCAAGTCACTATTTGGTTGGTCAGACAAAGGATTCACTACCCTACTAAAGTGAGTTGAAATCTATTTCTTTCTTTGCATTGTCAATTGGTGTACATAATTCGTAAACATTCATAAACTTTGTTTATATTTCTTTAAGGGGATTTTAAAACCATATATTGTATATAAATAGTCATAGTATAGATTGACATATCAAACATGTTCATCATAAGTCAAACATTCAATTGATTTAATCTCTGGCAATCTTACAGGGCACTAAAAACTAAAATATTCCCTGAAGAGAATATGTTGCCATCAACTTGCAGAGAGGCGCGTCTGTTGTTGGTTGAGTTGGGGATTGAATATAAGAAAATTCATTCATGTAAAAATAATTGCATTTTATACAGAGATGAATATCAAAACAAGGTAGAATGCCCTGTATGCAAAGAGAAGAGATATCGTATAGATGTACAAGGTCCTATAGTTCCAAAGAAGGTTTTACGTCACATGCCAATTATACCTAGACTTCAACGAATGTTTCGTTGCAAGTCACTTGCACAATTGATGGACTGGCATGCAAAGAATAGGAGTAAAGATTGATTCATGCAAATTTTAGGCTAACTCCAAAGCAATGAAACACAGAGGAAAAATGGCCAAGAAAATTCAAAGATGAACCATGTAGTATCAGGTTTGGTCTTGCAATTGATGGAGTGTGCCCATTCTCTTTCCTGAGCTCAAATTATAGTGTTTGGCTAGTCGGATTGATAGTAAACAATATTCCCCCATGGATGAGTGTTAGAAAGGAGAACCTTATGCTGACTCTCATTGTTCTAGGAAAACATCAAGTTAAAAACATGGATGTTTATTTTGCACCTTTTATTGATGAGATGCAACTGCTATGGAAAGGAATAAGAATATATGACATATCACGTCCCCCATCAAATAGGTCTTTCATGTTGTATGGTGTGCTATGTTGGACTATTCATGATTTCCTAGGACTTGGTGTTTGTTCTGGTAAGATAAAATATTTACATATTTACACTAATAATTTATTTTCATCCCAACTTTCATACTTAGTTTTATACTATTTTTTTGATGTTATTAACATTACTTATTAAATTGCAGGGCTTCGAACAAAGGGGATATTTGCATGTTTAAGATGTGTAGAATAATTTCAAGGGCGGTATTCTAAAGATCTACATAAATTTATTTATGCAAACAATAGGGTTTTTCTACCACTAGATCATAAGTTTAGAAATCGCTTGAAGAATCAATTTGATGGAAAATTTGAAAATAGAGGCCCTCCCATGATTATGGGTCCAGGTGATTGGCTTAAGAAGTATGAAGATGCTGAACTGAAAGCTTGGGAGGATTTTTTTGATTGGGGTGATTCAATTGAAGAACCAGAACAAGTTGTAGTTAATATGCCAGAAGGAATGAAAAGCAAATCCATATTTTATGAGCTCCCTTACCGGAAGGATCTATTAATATCTCACCTATTAGATCCTATGCACATCTTCAAAATGTCCCAAATTCTATATTTCAACATATATTAGGCAAAGAGAAGGACACCTTGTCTTCAAGGAGAGATATTGCTCTTTCGCATACCAAAATTGATAGAAAATATTTGTGGCCAAACAGGGAAAATGAACCATATGCAGAAGCTCCATGGATTTTGAAAAAAAAAGAGCTAGACCAACTAAAAAAATGTCATCCGTTCAATAAGGATACCTATTGGCTATGGGTCATCATTGGCTAAAGATTTTACAGTTGATGGGCATATCACAAGATTTAAAACACATAATTTTCATAATTTTATGAAGGTATTATATATCATTATTTAACATTTACTGGTAACATTGATTAAGTACTAAACATATATTGATATTTTGTTGTGTGATAAGAAATTACTAATGACCTTTTCATAAATGTGTTTGATAGCATATCATGCCATTGGCAACTAGGGGGGATTCCTGTCTTACAGTTGACTTAAGGAATGCCATAAGTCAATTGTTAGCATTTACAAGGTATGTGGTTATATGAAATGTTCATGTGTGAGAGACATAGAGATATTATATTGCATTTTAATTTTTGACTAAAGGTTCATACTAATTTACTATTCTTATATTTGGTGGGTGACCTCCAAGGAGATCCACGAATGTGAAGTGCCAAAATGGAAGAAGGAAATTGCAAAAATTGTATGTGTATTTGAGAAGGAGCTCCCTACAAGTTTCATGGACCTACAAGTCCATTTACTTATACACCTAGTTGATGACATTGAATTGGCGGGTGTCGTATCAACGAGGTGGATGTTTTTCTTTGAGAGGTATATGAAAACTCTAAAAATATATGTTTGACAAAAGGCACATCCAGAGGGTTGCATGGTTGAAGGGTATGTATTAAATGAAGCATTTTTCTTGCTGTGTGAATTCCTTGGTAAGGATTTTGAAGATGGGCCACGCTTCTAGGATGAAGAACAAGCATAAGATATTATTGATGGAGAAAAACTACAATCTAATGGTGTTCAAGTAGAAATTAGTATGTAAATTCATGATCAGTGTGGTTTTTCTTGCAATCATTAATTTACTCTGTAATTTATTTGTCAAATTAACAGCATGACATTTGGAGTTTGAAATAAACATGTTAACATGTAATAGGTGTAGATGAAAGTGCTATACTCGACAAGTTCATTCTGTACCACATGGACTTTATGAACAAATGGATTGACCTGTATGATAAAAAGAGAGAAAAAGTGTTAGAAGCAAGGAGACAGTTTAAGAGATCGAACCCAAGGAATACTCCACTTCCCACTGATCTACTTGGGGAATGGGGCAAAGATTGCACACTAGAACGGGTTACTGAACAAATTCAAAATCAAATAGAAGATGCAGGTATAGATTCAAACATAACAGAAGATGAAATCAACATGTCTAGAGGATGTGAAAGAAAGGTACAGTTAGAATTTTACAAAATGTTGTTTCCTTACAATTTGACACTATTAACTATTTTAATATTCATCATTACATTTGTTTTCACTAAAATAAATGGTCTTTCACAGGTGAGGAAATATTCAGCAATGTGGGCATATGGTCGACATTATCATGTAGAAAGTGTAGATGTAAAGAGATGATCCTTTGATTGTGGCATCATGGTTGACTTCAAGCAATCCAGTCGATCAAGCTCAAAAGATAAGAATATAATTGAAGGGAATCTACAATATGTTGGGAAAATACAAGAAATTATTGAGTTGGATTACCGCTCTTTTAAATGTTGTATTTTTAAGTGTAGATGGTATGAAGCATTTGAGGGGACACGAAGACACGATACCCATAGTGGATTGTTTTCTATAGATTCGTCATGTTTCCTACCAGAGGATAAGGAGCCTTATGTTCTACCAATTCATTGTGAGCAGGTATTTCTTTAACTCAAACAAGAAGTGGTAGTGATCATTAATCTATTAATTCATAGTTTATTGCAAATATATACATGTGTTTATTAATCAATAAAATTGTTATACCATACGTCTAATATATGTATGTCGTTCATGTGCAAGTATTTTTCTATGAAGATATTTTGGATCTGAATTGGATATTTGTCATACATTATGATCCAAGATTAAGGCATGTATTTGACGATGCATTAGTGGATACTGAGAAAAACAATGATGGCCAACAAAATGAGAGAGAGGGATTAGAGAACATCGAATAAATTGACATCCATGATGATGTTGAAGATGCTTATGTTTAGGCACAAGAAGACAACAATCCAAAGTTAGATGATGTTATGGAAGACAACAATATGGATGGTATAGAAAATGATGATCCAAATACATCTGGTAACAATATAGATGGTCTACAGTCAAATTTCAATGATGATGAAGATGATGCAAGTCAAGATGAAGATGATGATAATATTAAATACTTGAAAGAACATATGAACATTGACAATGATACACTAGATGAAATTGTAGCAGACAATAATGTTAATGACCAAGACTTCTAAATTTTTAGAATTATTTGCAATCCATGTTTAAAAAAGGACGATTCTTATGGCCTAAACTTTGAAATGCTTCAGTAATATTATTTGTGTCAATACAAATTACCTATTGCAATATCCTTAAATTGTTCAATCTTTGGTATGAATTGTTGGTAGAAAAAAATTGGATTACTTGGAATCAATTTCCTTTTCATTGCTTTATATTTTACTTGAATGTCAAGGTCTCAACCTAATCCTCATTTTGCACTAAGAAGAAACCATAGGCTTAACTCTACAATGGCCTCGATTCATTGTGAAGAAGTTATGATTGAGGATTTGATGACTACTACATATTTTAATGGGGAAGATGTTTTTCATCATGATGCACATGTTGCACATATGGATAGGAAAGACATGAATCTTACTACACAAATACTTATATCAGACCTTTACGAATTTGAGAAATAATGTTAATTATTCAAATTTGACTGATGTTCTTCATAGCTTGTTAATGGATAATCCTTATTTGATGGAAGTATTAAGTGATATAGGTCAAAGGATAAGCTCATCAAGTTCCTTAAATAGTATGTCTCCTCCCCTTCCTTCACAAGCCTCTTCGTCTAGTGTGCCTCCTTCCACATCTTCTCATGCATTAGACATGCCACATATTTCTTCTCTTCTCTGTATTGCTTATCAATTTTTCATAGCTCCTATCATTGATCCTCTCATTGTACCTACTTCTCATATTGTACCTTCCACTCATCCCCTGATTGTGTTTACTTCTCACCCACTACTCATGTTGCCACTTCTAGTGTTGTCATTCGAACTTCATTCTTTGTCCCCCAATCAACCTACACTCCACCTATTATCTCATGTTGCCATTTCCACTCCCATTTTAATCATAACTCCTAATGTTCATCCTTCCAACATAGATGTCATCCTTAAAATAATTGATGAGATGCAAAGTAAAGTTGATGCATTACCCCTAGTAATCAAAGGATATCATAGGAGAAATCAAGCATAATACACTTTCAATTGAGTTATTTCTTATCCATTTCTAGTTTGTTCAGTGGCCCCTAGTTTTGTGATGTATAGTGGTAAAGGAGACCTTATGACACAATTGGGAGTTTGTTTTGATTATTTTTATGATGATAAACTTTTTACAAAGCTCTTCCCGAGAAACTAAAAGGATTATGCAATTGCATGGCTTTATTCTCTTCCTCATAGTTCTATTCATTCCTTCAATGATTTGACCAATGCTTTTGTACATCACTTTAATGTCAATATTGGTTTTGGTGGTACTCAAATTTGCAAATTATAAAACCCTAAAGATATGTCAAATCTTATGATTAGGTTTTATATGCGAATTTGGCCAACTAACAGAATTGATCAGATTAATCAAAATTCTCTACACTTTAGGCTCTATTCAAGCCTAGATGGGTGTTACCTTGTTTCACCAATGACAATTTACTTTCAAGTTTACTGGTGACTTCAGAACAAATTAAGGAGCTTATGTACTTTTGTCAATTAAATCATCCACTTCACTTAACCCAATCTGGCATATGATTTGGATTAATGTTTTCTATAAATTTTTAAACCCTACTCCTAAAACAGAAAAACAAATTTGGATTTGAAAATATATACAAGGGAATGATTTTCAAAAGAGAATGACCGGTGCCTACCTTTGGGTTGCAGAGTTTTCACTCTAAGAAGAATATGTTCTTCCCTTTTAGCCACAACTCAATTTGCTTGGCAATTCTAGGTCTATGACTTGCATAGACATGCAAATATGTAAGTTATGAGGTTCTTCTTTAACAATCCAATTCAACTTTCCAAAGTTACTGTGATTCACCTATAGAATTTTAATCCTTGCTTGAAGGTGCTCGATAAACAAACCACACAAGAAACATCAAATGTGTTCTAACAAATCAACAATATACTTGATAGGTTGATTTGAATAACAAAGAAAAAGTAAATTGGAGACAACCAGATAAATTATTAGCAATCCAATTCAACAAACAAATGAGAACCAAAAGTTGAGCACCAGAGAATAGCATCTTTTATATTGATTTGCTTCAAAGTACATGTAGTGCAATGTCTCTTTCAAAAAATCAAAATCCCAGATAGATCCTGAGCCATAAGGTCTTGGTTTCCTTTTATAAAGGAAGCAACAAGCTTCATACCTTTCACATTCAAAATGGCTTACATCAACTACACTTCTATTTCATCCTTTATCGCTAGACTGCAAATGCTTAGATTGACCCCTGCGGGACCGCGGGAAATTATTACCTGATGTCCTTTTTCTTACCACCCACCCGCAGATGTTATGAATGAAAGTTGTGGGATGACGGGGTGAAAACCCATTACATTCTCCTCTTGCCGCTCTACCACGGGCCTCGGTTGAAACTGTTGTGGGGACGCGGTAAGTGATACCTCCTGATGTTATTACCGCAATGCCACCGGTTACTTTTCAAACCTCCGCGGGACTGCAAGAAGAGACTATCTACACCTGAACACTGCCAAGCCGCAAGCGTGAGATGAACCGTCCATGGGGTAGAGGTAGCTTCTTCATATCAACCACGTCCTACCGCCAAGCCACAACCTGTTCTTTTATGCTCTACAGGAATGCGGTATGTGCCATATTTCATTCCTCTTGTTCCCGCTTAACTGCAAAATATATTCAATTAACCTGCGGGACAACGATAATAAACAAAAACACTCATATAGTAAAAAATAGTCAAGATTGTTTCACAATGGCCATGATATATATTCCAGAGACTGGATGTTAGAACAATTTGGCAAAAGTATAGGTTCCAAGATAGATTGAAGGAAAAGGAGAGCATCAAACCGAATAGGATCAAGCAAATTTAGGGAGGTCCTAACAGGTTTAAAGGTTACAATTTTAGATTTAGTAGGATGTAAACAAGGATCAAATGAGTGCAATCATGATTATGTTATTGGATTTCAAACTTTAACAACAAAGATACACTATCAAATTCCTAATGATGAATTGCAAAGAATATTTGTTAAGGGCTTATTACCTACTATCCAAGAGACAATGTACCTAAACAACTATTATTCTTCCATGGATTTGTGTGCAAATGTAAGAAACATTGAATTGAAACTTCTTAAGTCTAATGCACTTAAATATGGATCTCATCCTTCAAAATTTTAATAGGAAAATTTAGTTTTCAAAAGGGTGAAAATAAGCAAGAAAATCAACAAAATGCTCACCATGTTGTTAATTTACAGTCAACTTCAGATGTTATTTAATCTAAAATCCCAAGGTGAACTGAGGGACAATCCTATATTATCTATTAATGTAATAAGATCATAGAATACATAAAGGTAAATAGATATGTAAACCAAAACACATTCAAATATAGAAGGGTTCTAACATATATGTCACTTCTATTCAAAATGAACAAAGGAAATATACAGAGAGGTAAGATGAAAATTTGTTATACCTCTTTTACTCTACAAAATGTACAAAGTAGGCATTTGTTCAAGAATAGGTCATTAGTTATGCTCCATGTAGATGTTGACAAGTATCCAACATGTATGGTGCATTTCTTATGTAGATGGGATGAGAACAAATGTCAAACTTGTATGGTGCCAACTAGATCATTGTGGCATGTGGCGTGGACATCACCATGTGTCAGATGTATACAGTGCCAATTATATGATCATGTTTTGCAATACACATGTCATTAGGTGGCACACGTGTATGGAAGCATAACATGTGGTTGTTGATGTTCCATGTGTCTAACTAGACACCAACATGTGTAGCAATGTGTATAGCCACACTAGCTAGATCCTTGAAGCTAGTCCACATTGGAACACATGTTGGATGTGCTACATAAACTTTTATGCCTTGTTGATTTCCTATTCCTATGTACATGACTCTAATGTGGATGGTGTGCAATAGGATATGTCAAGGGATGCTTCCTATTGGAACCCAAGATATGTCTAGAAAGGACTATGCCTCATAGAGTTGTGTAGAGCATTTTTGTAGGAATGTTAAATGTAAAGGATGTTGTCATCTCAAGTGTGTAGGTGTGCACTATTATAGATGCACATTAGATGCACAACAATGTAGTTGACCACTTCTATTTATCCATCTATCTATATGTGGAAACATATAAATTGATTTAGTTGCATATCTAACATCGTCCAAAAAATTTACCAAAAGTGACTAACAAAGTGATGGTCATAGTAAAAGATAATGGATGTGGGTCAGCTAAAATGGACCCAAACATGGGTGAATAAAAGTGGCACAATATTTGGCATGGTGAGACTTTTCTTGCAAGCAATCATGATTGTCATCTTGGAGAATTCATCTACCACAAGAAACATGGAGTTACACCAGTGCTTTGTCATAGGTAGTCTTCTTAATAAATCCATGTTAATGATTCCCAAGGTGGTGTCAAAACTAAGAGAGGGGTGTAGAGTCCAAGCTTCCTATTTGCAATATTTTGCAATGCTACAAAGAATGAGAGACTTGATGTGGTTCTCAATGTTTGCACATATGTGAGGCCACTAGAAGTGTTGTTCAAGTGTTGCTAGTGTTTTAGTAATGTTGAAGTGTTGAGTTATTTTGGCATAGTATGCTTCCTAGATGAGTCTCTAGTGTGGTGTGGTGTCTAAAACATAGAGATACTTGATCTTGTAGAGAAGCTTGTTAGACATGTAAAATTCACCAACCTATTTTCCTTGTAAGAGCTTGGTGTAGATCTATGCAAAGTCCAAGTCTGGTGGGTACAGAGGTTCCTCGTCAAAGAAGTTGTGACCACATGAGTCCAACATTGTGGTGAGTGCATGAACTAGCTATTAGCTTAGGTAGTCAAATACCTTTTTGTCTTTTCCCTTCTCGTGATTGATAACTAGATGGAATTGTTGTAGACATGTCATCCATTTCATGTGGTGTACATTGTCCAATTTGTTCTAAGTTTGCAAGAATTGGAGTGTCTTGTGATCAAAGTGGATGATTGGACCTCCTTTCCCAAGATGTAGTGAGATCATTACTTGATGGCTTGCATGATGGTATACAACCCCTTTACATGGGTGGAATAACATTGAACCGTGTCATTTAAAGGTCGGAGTGGTACAAAAATCTCTAACTGCATATTTCCTCTCAGAGGATTCCAAACCTCTGACATTCCAACTGAAACATCTCAAACAATCCATAGAGGCTTAGAGGTACGATGCTAAAATAGGTGCAAATTTGGGCACTAATTTGTGCCTAATTTAGCGCCTACTTGTTCTGATCGGCGCAAAAAATAGTGCCATCTCGATAAATAGCGCTGACTTTTTTAAAAAAATTGAAGAAAAATACATTAAAATAGTGGGTGGAAGCAAAAAATAGAGCAAAAAAGGGAGCTAATCATAGGGATTTGTTGTAGTGATATAAGGATGGCTTATCCTAATTGGGAAACAAAGGAACTGGACAACAACATGAAAAACAAATGAGACTTGAAGAAAGAACTAAAATAGTAATTGTGACAAAAATTAAAAAGAGAAAGGCACCTATGACCCCATAAGGAGAACCACCTTGGATTGGCAAAGAAGAAAATGCCAATACAAAGAAAAAGGTAGAGGAGAAACAACCAAGTGGCAAAGAAATAAATGTTGTCAAAGGAGAATAAGAGGGTGATGCCATATTCATTAAATAAGGATTCAAGAAAGGAGAAGATATTTCTAGCGATGAACAACATGAGAAGTTTGGCAACAAACAAGCGGAAGGCACATCATAGGACAAAATTGATGAGGAGGGAAGAAAGGAAGAAACCAAGAGCAAACATGTTGAAAAAACTTACCCTTAAAGGAGGAATTAATAAAGAAATAGAGATTACAAGGGGTGATGACAAAACCCCACCAAAGATAGAGGAAGAATCATAATTTGGTGATGAAAGGGGTCCTTCATCTTAATGAGAGAAAGAGAAAATAATGAGACTTTAAGTAAAGAGGACTCCTAATTGAAATTGGTAATGAGATTGCACTAATTACACCATTGCACAGTAGTAACAAAAACATAGAATAATGTATTATTGATGTCTTTGGATGATATTATAATGCAATACATTTGCTTATAAAGATTTTGGTTTCTCATGTACAAACTATTTATTGGAATAAATTCCCACCAACCAACTAACCTAACAAGAGTTTATTTATTATTAGCTAGCAACTAACCTATAAATTAACATTTACATGTTAATTTATTTATTATCTAAACTATATAATATATACTAATGATGTAATAAATCCAACATTCCCCCCTTATTACATTAATCTGAACAAAGGATGGAACACTGCAAGGACTAAACACAAAAACCCTTTTGGAGACTTTGATGAAGCGTCTTCACCATTTCTCCTCGCTCACCCAAGAAACACCAAACTAAATTTGTTAGTGGATCTCCTGATTGTCAAACCTACAAAACCTCTGTACCACATGAGAGAACATAATCCCACCCTCCATGCACAATGAGAGAACAACTCTTCTCTGAGAGTCCACAACTCTACTGAGTGTGTCATAATCCCTCCTCTAGTGTTGTATATGAGAGAACAAATCTCCTCCTCTTAGAGTCCACTTTCCATCGAAAGTGTCAATATCCCTTGAGAGAACAACTCTCCTTCGAGAGCCCACATCTCCTCTGAGTGTGTCAAAATCCCTCCTTCAGGGAACAACTCTCCTCCTTTGAGAGTCCACTTTCCTCTAAAAGTGTCAATATCCCTCCTCCAATGCTATGGGAACCAAATATCTCCTCCAATGTACACAAGGAAATGCACCAAGGTGAATACATTAACTGTACCCACAAGTACTGCCAAAACTGCCAAGGCTCCCTTGTTCCATGAAGGGACACATATTGATACCGGTGCTTCTCATGCAATGTATCATCTTTGAGCAAGAAGCTAGCTCAAGATGACAAACAAATCCTCCTACCTTTGGTGCCTCCAGCCTCCAATTTGATCTTGCTTACACTTAGTCTTTACTAGCTAGATGCATCATTAGAATCTTAAAAAAACTTTGTCAGGTGTTGTGAGAATAGCCTCGAGAGCACAAACATTTGATAACGTAATGCAATTGAGCATTATCAAAATTGAAGGTGTCGAATTAAACTAAAAACACACCTTTTATATAATATTGTCTAACACCTTATTTATCCAAGAATTCCTTATCTCTCCAATTACAAAAATAAACCGCTTATAAAACTTCTTATGTCTCTAAAAATGTAACAAGAACAATGATTCTCTACCCCTAATTTTTTTTTTAAATGGGTGTTAGATTTGACAACAAACAAAAAGAACCCTTATCACACTTATTGATTGAATGTATTAGCAATTTAACTCACTACCAATTCCATTCTTCTCCATGTTGAAATAAAATGCTTAAAAAGAAATCATAAACCCCAACAAAAGAAATATCTCTTCAAATCTTGCTAAATCTCTAGATTCCTTCATTTTCCCCAAAAGCAACTCAATGCACTCTTAAAAAACTTATCTCATAAAAAAATGTAGGTACCACGAGGAAACATGCTCCAGTCAAATAGTAGCAACTTCAAGGATTCAAAAGTGATGCATGCTATTGCAGATTAGATTAAAAAACTCATGCCTTACCAATAGTTGAAACTTGGACTGGTTTCCTCTGCACAACAAGTTTTTTTTCTTCGTACAAACAAGTCTTCCACACACAACAACCTGCTCAATCTTTCAAGCGACCCCCAAAAGAATATCAATATATTAAATATCTTCAAACAGGTTGTTCTATGCTTGGTATCCTTAGATCAGCAATCCCGTGGGCGAGCAAAAGAATATAAATATAAATATACTAAAAGAAACATTGCACCTTAGTAACCTACGCAAGAAAGCTATGAAAGAGCCCCAAAACAAAGAGAGATTCTTCCACCACTCATATATATGGAGAAGTATTCAAACATGAATTTTAATTTGCGTAGAAAACTACATGATTTTTCTTGCAACTACCTTCACAGATGACAACATGGACCTCTCTTACAGGGACAAAAGACATGACTTTGCAGATGGAATAAAGGAGATTTTAGTGGCTTGTATGGAGATTTCAACTACTATCATAAAAAAAAATGAAATGCCTTTTTATTTCAAACACCTTTTTCTCATAGTAAATGCCTTGTTCTCACATTTGCTCATGTTTCATAGGCAACATATAATTAATGGAACACCTTCTTTCTTATGACTGCACCTTCAAACGTCTTCATTATGCCTGGATCTGAACATGGGACGATTCCTTCATTATTCAATCTCCAGATTTGATCACACAGACACAAGAATAAAATTGCTCTGATACCAAATTGAAATTGGTAATAAGATTGCACAGATTACATCATTGCACAATAAAACAAAAATATAGAAAAATATATTATTGATGTCTTTGGATGATATTACAATGCAATACATTTGCTTATAAAGCTTTTGGTTTCTCGTGTACAAACTATTTACATGAATAACTTCCCACCAACCAACCTAACAAAAGTTTATTTATTATTAACTAGTAACTAACCTATAAATTAACATTTACATGTTAATTTATTTATTATCTAAACTATAGACTATATACTAATGATGTAATAAATCCAACTCTCCTATCACAGATAAGGCAACAATTGCGGCTATAGAAGAACACATTTATGTGATAAAGGGTTGAAAGCTAGAGATGTAAAAGTGTTCTTACATAAATGAGGGACAAAAAAATTAAAAAAAAAACAAATTGATCTCCTAAAGATATCAAAATGCATAGATCATGTGATGCAAGAGCATCCTTGGGGATGAAGAACAATCTTGCATCACCAATATACTTTCTTATTTTTGTTTGTTTTTAGGTTTTCAATTACTACATAGTTGTAGAAGTAATCACATTTTACCACATTTTACATTTTGGTCTTGTGGTTTTTGTATAATGTTCTAAAGGAGTATTTGGATGTCATATCCACATTTGGGGAGGATTGGATGCATATAATGACTTATTTGGGCCCTAAGGACCTATATCAGACTGGCAGACTGCCACAATTATAGAATTACCATTGGTGCTAGAGAATTTAAAGTTTGAAATAATTAAGGAATACATGTGAAGACTTATTGGACCCATGGGAACAAACATCGAGCACCACACAAATTTATTTCTCATTACCTTTGTTTGGTTTGAGGAATTATCTTGCATTAGCTGACTACATGTTTCAAGAAGTATTGAACTTTGCGCCACCTAGTGACTGACATAGATCATTAAGAATGTTTAAGATTGATATATTTGTTGTCACAATCATTTGGGAAGATCATCAAGGAAAGAGTTGGAAGGAATTCGAGATAGGAGTTGGTGATTCAAGTGTGAGCATGAGAATAAGGGTTTAGGATGGAGTTTGAAGAAGAAGAAGTAGATGGGAGTGAATGTATTAGATTTCAATAAATTCCCTATTAGTAATCAAAAGGATGCGGCTTGACAAATAAGAAGCCATTGTGGCAGACTGTAACTTTGATTGAGAAATTAAATAATATAATGAGGAATCTTTTGGAGGATGGGTTTTCCCAGGGTATATCTTGTGTCATCTGGTTGTGAGTTATTGTTGTGTGTACATTTTATTTATTTTGGTTGCACGATTGGGAAATCCATCATTGGACCCTCCTACTATTAATGCATCATCATGACTATGTCAATTTCAAGTGTAACAAAGTTTGTAAGAAGACGAGTTGGTTATGCATCACAAAAACTAGAGGAACAAGTGAGAGAGTTGACTAAGTAGCTTGAAGACAAAAGGAGAGAACTTGAACAATTGAGGACAAAAGCATCTAGGATGTTGGCGATGGTGGAACAAAGGCTAGGTGTATCTCAAAAATTTATGAATATTTGAACAAAACTTGAGGATTTTCTTAAGGAATACATCAAAAGTACTAGTCACTACTCTAGCTTCATAAGCTAAAGATCCCAACCTACTAGAGGTAATATAAAAAGCAACTAAGACTAATGATGGAGTGAAGGAGACATTCACTTAGCTAAAGCAATATTTTGAACAAGCCAAAATGATGGTAATGCACTTAGTGTTAGCAAACAAGGTCATCAATGATATATATGATAAGGAGAAGACCACTATAAAAAGATAATTTGAAGCCAAATCTAGAAGAAATGATCAATTAATGAAGGTTTAATAGGTGAGGCATTGTCAAAATACAATCTATTTAAAGATCATGAAACTAAATTAAAAAACAAAGGTGAGCATGGAAGTAGAAAACTTGTGAAACAAATGAAGGCATTAACAACGAAGTTCAAAGAATTGGTGAAAGAGGTAATAGATGAGTCAAATACAATTGGCAATGAATTACAGAAAGCAAAATCTATCCTTGGAAAACTCAAGGTGGACCAATGGGAGTAAAAGGACAAGAGCAAGTTATATGTAGATTACTCGGTGAATACAATAAATGGTTGATTGATATTGTTCTTGTTATTTTCTTGAAATAAGAATTAGATTAACTTTCTTAGAGTGATAAATAACTTTAAGAAAGAAACATTTGTTGACCAATAATTTTCTTGAATATTTCATGACATAATCTTCATAAAAAGAGTGTTTGGAGAGGTCCCTTATTGATTTTTGGTTGAACTATGTCTTTTGAAGTCCATATTTCTATTGCTTTTTCCATTATCTTGCTAGTATTGGAATTTATTGTTCTTTCCATGTTTCTTTCTTTTGTTTTACATTTTTTGGATAATTGAGATGCTTTTGGGCTTCCATAAGGAAGTAGGTAGCAGATTTGTAATCATCTACAAAATATATGCTTTGAGGATTAAAAAAACACTAGAATATCTCTATGCTCTTATTATAAATATTATCTTATCAATTGGAAGCTAAATTAACTCTAATTAAACTAGAAAATCAAGCAAAGACACAAGCATACACACTAGCACTTAGTTTCCACCTTAAAAACCTCTAATTTATGAGGAAAAAACTAGCTTGGTAGGTGCCAATAACACTTCTACTTATTGTATTATTTTCAAATCAATACATAGGTGGAAATACAACTCCAATGGTCATCTCAGTCCTTTGTCTTCTCACTATGAACTGGAATTGTGTTCTTACTACTCTACAATGGTGCCTTCTACTTCTCAAATCTTCCAAGAAGCTTGAATGAATTGCTAACCTCCTCCTCATAGTAGGGTGACATGGTTCTACCATGCACTAGAAGCCTAGAAAGCTAGAAATGGATCATCAAGTCATGCCCTTTTGAATTCCCCACCTATTGTCTATGTCCAAATGAATTCACTACTTGTAACAATAAGAATTCACCATGGAATTCCTCCATTTGTTGAGGCATCTTCTTGTTCCTTGTAATATTTTATTCAATCAATGCAGAAGTCTGAAAAAAGTCATAGTAGATTTGCATATGCATTTGGCATTTATTGTAGAGATTATTCATTCATTAGTCATTTTCATTACTTTAAATAGGCGACAAATTTGACTATCATAAAACAATAGGCACTTGTGTAAATCCAAAATTAAAAAAAAAACATTTTCTTGTTCTTTTATTCACCTTTATCCTTTTTGATTCATACCTCCCTTCATAGAGGGACTTTTGGTCCCACAAAAGCTTTTTTAGTCATTAAGTGAGAAAATATCATCCCCACCTTCTCCTTGAATACTACCAGACTTGATTGATCATCTGTCCCTTGAGTCCCACTTGCCAATACTCTTGGACTCCTCCTAGTCTCTCTTTGTTTCTTCTAAAATACCACAATATTAGGAAGTAATGCTTATTTTTCATAGACCAAGTCTTCCAACAAAGGTAGCACTAGATCTTCTTCCCCATCCAACATGGGTGGTTTGTTTAGTTAGAGGTATTCACAATTGATCACCAAATGGAGTTACATGTAAGGAGGAAGGTCCAATATGAATGCATTCTCCCTAACTATCTCTAAGATGGTGAATGACCTATACCTTAAAGGTTTAGTCTTCTTGGCTTGTCCTTACATCTACTCTTTTCCTAGGGACAACCATACTTCATCTTGTACCTTGAGACTTGTTATCACCTGAAAGTGCACCTTGCTTGAAGCTCATTCAAGCATTCCAGTGACACATGGGATTGGTCTCAAGGTGTGGGACCTTGCAGTTGAGACCAAACCTCCAGAGAATGTTGGTTCCTCTTTCTGGACCTAAGGTCCAAAGAATTCAACTAAACCTATGCTACTGATCACCAAGGAAAAGAGAAAGAAAGAGACTGAAATTGAAAGGGAGGTGATACACCAAGATTTAGGGTGTTAGCTGGGACTGACATAACACATCAATGATCTCAAATACTGACAAAGACTCACACAGACTTATAGCTTTACTAGAGGTTCGAATTATAAAATTGTAACTACAAGAGTGACCGTTTTATCCATAGAATAAGCTACAGATTTCAGGTAAACATTGAGTAAAAGCATAAAGAGAGGCAAAATATCAGTGATTATATTGATCGTGAAGGCTAAATATCCATTACAAGAGAAAGACAATTTGTTACAAAAGAGGTAGACACAAAACAACGAATTACATTCATAGGTGAACCACTATCAGAGACATCAAAGGCTCAGCTTTGAACACAATGAATCAGATCCGACTGGTTCTTGTAAATGTGTTACAAGATCTGTGACAACAAACTATCCAACCTGTATAATAGCCTAGAAGAACAACTAACCAACCAAAAATACATCTCAAACACATGCATATATAGCATTTTTTTTATCATTGTAGCAGTCATGGATGTGGGAAAGAGTAGTCAACAAAGAAAATCAGTCACCCATGATGCAATAAATTCATTCTCGTGTCCTTGGAAAGCGCCCAGATGGCTCTACCCATGAAATTTGTTGAAGAAGAGTGTCTGCCCATGCCTTGGGTACAAAAAATCTAATGCAAAGGAGTTACAATGGAATAGGGGGCAAGAAATCCATTTTCCATAAGCAATCAGGCTTTGAAGAAGCATTAATGGTGGCCAAGAAGGTTGCTGAATAGTTCCATTGCATCCTAAATAGTAGAAGGAGCTTGGAAGGTAAACAGGTCGGGCCTCGATTGATCAGGCTTCCTCCAATCGTGCTTTGAAAGGCGAAGAAGGAAACTCTGATCTCCAAAGTCTGAAAGAGGCAATAGAGAAACTATTGGGATTCAGAGATCGAGCCTTCACCGTGCATCATGCTTTTGAAAAGAAGAACCACTTGATCTCTGAATCCACAATATTTAGAAGGAAATATGAAGATCGGCGGAGATCGGGCCTCGGGCCTTTCACCTTCCACCTTCCAAAGAAAATAGGGAGAAGCAAACTCCCACTCACCGACGTTTGAAACACTTAAGCAAATTTGAGAAACTCGACGGACTTCGACGATTGGGCCTTCCACCTTCCACCTACCAAATGGAAAGGAAAAGACCGCAACCCCAACCTCTGAGCTCTACAACACTTAGGAAAATTTCAAACCGGCAGACTTTAGCCATCAAGCCTTCTATCTTCCACCTTCGAAAAGCAAGAAGAGAGAACTCCCACCTACTGAAGTCTGAAACACTTAGAAACATTATATCTCATCAGGCTTCGGTAATCGGACCTTCCATCTATCGCCTTCAAAAAAGAAGAGGGAAGAAGAAACTCTTGACCATTAGCACCCAAAATACTTAAAAGGAACCAAGGCAGATTTTGGAGCCGACAAGAATGGCATAGCGAAGAGGAGAACCCCGAACTCTGAAAAGGCAGCAAATACAAGGAAAACACTTAGGATTTTAGACTTAGCCATTTGGCAGGCTTTTTGCCTTGCACTTCAAAAGGGAAAAAACTTGGAAACCTCATGGATCCTTGGGCTATTTAGCCTGAAGGCAAAATAAGACAACGTTTTGGTGACAATGCAGGGATGTTTGCCTACTAAACATTGGGATCCAGAGGCCTTATCAATCCATTGGGCATAGAGTCAAAAGGGCACACAACAACAAGGATAGGGGTTGGCTAGACCAAAACAAAATTGAACACTGCCTCTAGGAAACAAAACAAACAAAAACAAACAAACAAAAACAAACAAGACAAACATCCTCCTAATGAGGGTGCAACAGAGTGAAATGACACTTATTGAAAGGAAACACACCTAACATATTTACAAAATCTCACAACCATACTAAAAGCAAGGTTTGAGATGGATCCCATTGACTGGGATTGGCAGAACCTCTCCATTCAACTTGGAAAGTTGAAATGCATTGCCTTATTTGCAGCTAGTAATAATATAATAGCCACTCCACATGGCATCAAATTTTGAATGTCTCCTAGCTTTAGCTCTGTCTTCATCTAATTTCAACACCAAATCCCCCTCACTGAATGTTCTGCCTATTGATTTTCTTTCAAAAGTTCTTTTGACCTGATCTTGGTGAGCCTCAAGAGTCTTCATGGCAACATCTCTCTTCTCCTCTAACTCCATCAACTCAGCAAACCTCACAGTCAGGGTATCATTTTCCAGCAGTTCTAGTTGCTGTGCAAGCTCAAGGGAAGGCAATTATAGTGATAATGGAAGTTTTGCTTCCCTTCTATAAGCAAGCATGAAGGGTGAATTGCCAATGGCCCTCTTGGGGGTGATCTTGTCAGCCTAGAGAGTTGTTTTCAACTTGGAATGCCAAGTTCTCTAATTGTCATCCACTGTGCTTTTGATGACCCCAATCAGGTTTTTGTTTGTGGACTCAGCTAGACCATTGCCCCGAAGATAATAGTTGGAAGATGTTTTCAAGTAAATTCCATAGTTAAGTGCCCATTCACTGATTTTTGTGCCTACAAAGGCCTTGGCATTGTCAGAAATAATGGTGAATGGAACACCAAACCTGGTTACTATTCCCTCAAGGAAATCTAAAATAGAGGTCTCTGTAGCATCCTTCAAAGCAATTGCCTTTGTTCACCTTGTGAAATAATAAGTGGCTGCTAAAATCCACTTATGACCAACATTGGAAGGTGGATTAATCATCCCAATGAAGTCCAAACCCCATTGGGCAAATGGATGATCAGTTTGAATTGGATGCATGGGAAGAGCAACCAAATTTTGCTTACTTGCAAATAATGCACATTCTTTGCAGCTCCTTACCCATCTATGGGCATCTCTGAACAAATTGGTCCAGTAATAACTAGCCCTCGTGACTTTGATAGCAGTTGTTCTTGGTGAATAATGGCCACCAGTAGGGCCATTATGGAACTCTTCTAGCACCCTTAAGGTCTGATTTTGTGTAATGCATCTAAGAAGAACTTCATTGATGTATTTTCTAAACAAGACACCATCAACAAGAACATAAGGAATGGATAGGAGTCTGAAATACCTTATTTTTGCTTGATCAAGTCCATCTGGGCATCTACCTGACTGTAGAAATGTGGCCATGTCATGGTACTAGTTGTTTAGAGCATAAGAATCAGTTGGCTGAACTGGTTTAAGGGCATACACTATGTCATTTCCAGCTCCAATGTTTGTTTCCATCTACTCACACAGTCCTTTGCCTCTTACTACCTTGGTGATGTTGATGTTAACGTCATACTCCATGACCTTTGTGATCCACCCAGCCCTCTTCTCATTAACATCTCTGCTCAAAAGGTATTCTTTTACGCCAGGGTGGTTCACCATCAATTGTATCTTGCTGTTTGAAAGCACGTGTCTAAATTTTTTGAGTGCTTTCACCACATCAAACACTTGTTTCTCAATAAAACCGTACCTCATCTCATACTCTTTGAGAGGTTGGCTGAAGAAAGCAATTGGCTGCTCCAACTTCTCTTCATTTTGCTATGTCAAGATTGTTGATATGCCCTCCTTGCTTCCAAAGGCGTAAAGGATAAAATCCTTCTCATAGTTCGGGTTTATCAGTGTAGGAGCCTATGCAATGGCTTGTTTAATAGCTTCAAAACTGTCCCTACCTTCTTTTGACCATGTGAAGGGAGCATTCTTCTTAAGCATGGCAGTGAGGGGTTTTGCTATTGAAGCAAAATTTGGTATAAAGCTCCTCACCAAATTAATCTTGCCCAGAAAATTCTATAGGCCCTTCTTGTGACTAGGAAGGGGAAGAGACAGAATGGCATTGGTTCTTTCAAGGTCAATGGCAAGTCCATCCTTTGAGATGACATGTCCCAACAATTTGCCTTCCAAGCCAGTAAACACACATTTCTTTGGATTCAATGACACACCATATTCTCTGCATCTTTCAAAAACTTTTCTCAAATGACCTAAGTGGTCAGCTACATGCTTAGAGTATATAGTCAAATCATCAAGATACACTAGAATAATATCATTTATCAGTCCTTTAAAGGCCAAATCCATTGCTCTTTGGAAGGTTGCTCCAACATTGGTCAACCCAAATGACATTTTATGATAAGCCAAGGTGCCCCATTTGGTGGCAGAGGCTGTCTTGTACTGATCCGATTCTTTTATAAGAATTTGATTATAGATTGAGTAGCCATCTAGGAGTTAAAATCTTTTACCTCCCGCCACTGTTTGTAAGATTTGCTCCATCGAAGGGAGTGGATAGTGGTCTTTAAGGGAGGCCTTGTTTAGGTCTCTAAAGTCCACACACAGTTTAATTTCTCCATTCTTCTTTCTAATTGGAACAAGGTTAGCCACCCAAGAGGAATGTTTAATGGGATAGACAATTTTAGCCTCTATGAGTTTGGATAACTCTTTTCTCATTAATGGTTCTATTTTGGGGTTGACAGGCCTTTATTTTAGGCATATATGTTTGGCATTGGGGTCTAAATAAATGGTATATTGGATTAAACCAGGGTCAAAACATTTCATATCCCTATAATCCCAAGCAATAAGATCATCAAATTCATTACAAAGCTCAACAACACCTTGTTTTTCAGCTTGATCACATACCTTGCCATGCTTTAGAAATCTACCTTGTGCAATTTCTACCTCTTCATAGTCCTCTTTTTTGATTGTCATGTTCATCTTCTCCCTTTTGGGTTGATCATTAGCACCAAATATGTTCTCTAAAGTGACCAATCCCCTAGGCAGTTTATTGGTCTTCAACTGGATCACCTGTCACCATACTGCTCCTGCAACTTGGACTGATTACCAACAGCAAACTCTACGTCATCTTGCATGAAATTTACAATTTGCTAGTCATTCTCAAATACCTGCTAGCTAGACACATTATCAGACACAATAGGCCACACAACAACTTTCACATGTTGATCCAAGCTTTGTTTGACATTCTTGGGAATGTCAAACTAGGCACCAACTATAGCCAGCCTGTGAGCTTCCTTGTTTCTTCCTCTAGGCACTACCTAGATATTAAAGTCTTCAATCAGGTCCCAGACTCTATGCTTATATGACTTCAACAAGTCATTTCTTGAAGCACTTTGTGATCAGATTTGGTGGACAACTAGTTCACTATCACCAAATGCTTGTAAAATTTTTATTCCCCTCTTTTGTACCATATGCATACCCTAAATTAAGGCTTCATACTCAGCCACATTATTGGTGCAACTGAACTATAATCTGAAGGCAAAGAAATAATTTTCTTTCTAGGGTGAAATCAGCACAACCCCAACACCTGCTCCATTTTTACTCCTAGAGCCATCAAAATCTAATTTCCATATCCCACTCTGATCTATTGTTGACTTTTCAAGATTAGGGATGTTGTCAACCTCCTCATGGATACAATAAGTATCCATCCCTATTTGTTCTACATGATCTAGGACATCAAACTGAAAATAACTTGCCCACTCATCAAGCAATATGTCTGAAATTTCTTCTACATGTGTTGCAGCTTCATGAAAAGGGATACCCTCCTCTTCTAGACCATGGATTGTGCAATTCATGTTCAAAGGGGTAGGAGTATAAGGCTCTATGTGATCGTTGGATATTGGTTCGGCCTTAATGGTCACCTTCGTGTCATACCTAGTCTAAATAACATGTGGGACTAATTAGAAGATAGGTACCCACCTATTTTGGTAGTGAACTCTCTAAATATACATATACCAAAATATGCAGGGAGGTCAATAACTGAAATATCTTGCAAAACAGAGCAGCCAGGGCATGCATGCATGGTGAGCTTCAAATCTTTAACTACACCTACTGTATTAAAAATAGTGCCATCTAACTGCACTACACCCTTTCCTATAGGTTCATACTTAATGCCTGACCTATCAACTATTTCTTTAGGCATAACAGAAGTGCCTGCCCTAGAATCTATCATGCAATTATGCAATAATTTATCACCAATGATGAGAGAAACATAGAAATGAGGGGGCTTACTAGTTTTACATGTGCTTGCCTCCTCTTTTGGTTGGCATAGGTTTGCTGGGGTGGCCGCTTTTTCTTTTGTTGTCTCCACAATAGGTTGATTGAAGCTTGTTAAAGCTTCCTGTAGCAAATCCCTTTGTGATGGGTTTAATAGGGCATCCCACATAGTGACATTCAGGCTAGTCCTTTTCATCTGATCAACTATGTTGAAAGGGATCTGACTAACCTTTTGGGATACCTTGGCAACCACAATGTCAACTTCTGTTTGTTGATTGGCATGGGGCTGCTGTTCTAGCATTGGATTTGCCTTACCAACAACCTGATCTGCTTGTTTTGAAGGAGTCTTGGCTGCTGCACCTTCATTTGTAGCCATTTGGGATGCATGGGAGGTAGATTCTTGACCAACTGCAGGGACCAATGCATCCTCAGTGGCTCTTCTTTTGGCCCTTGTGTTGTGTGCTATTGGTCTTGTACCTTGATTAACACCACATAAGTCATGCTGTGTCCAATTCATCAAGGTAGAATTGTTTTGTATTTGTTCCTTCCCTCCCACCATCTCTTGGCTGGAACTAACTTGCTGTTCTGGGAGGACTGATTGTCAAAGCCTAACTGAACTATTTGCTTTGGCACAAATTCTAATTATGGGGTGATTGCATGGGTAGCACCAATCACTATCCTGAGCCAAGTTGTTCTATATGGGCACCAGGGGTCCAAATGTGCTTGCAACATTGGGATGGACACCATTTAGTGGCCTGATATAACTAGGCCTATTCTATCTTTGCACATTACTCTAATATTGCAGTCTATTTTGCTGATAAGCCTGATTGAATGGTTCATATGGCCTACTAGGTTGTGCCTGTTGTCTTCTTGCCAACACAATTTCATTGGTCAGGCTTCTGATCAGAGCATCTTTATCATCTACCTTGTCTAGTACAGGGGTAATCAGAGGAGTGGTAGGGCTGATTGTTGTAGGTATTGGAGCCACACTTGGCTGGATGATAGGAGCCTTTGGAAATAAGGGCATTGGTGGTCTTGAGGCAATTCTCTACCCTTATTACTATGTTATATGCACCTGGTAATACTGTCCCACCCATGGATTCGATCATAACAACAATGTCAGGGTTTAAGGACTTCAAACAATATATGAAGATAGTGTTTGGAGAGGGCTTCACCAACAATGGGATCTTATCCCATGTCTTCTTAAATCTGTAATTGAAGTCCACCATGAGCTCATGGGGAGCCCTTTTGATTGTGGCTAACTGCTCCATTAGAGATAGGTGGTCACTCTTATCTTCAAAGTGATGGCAAAGTCTTGTTCACAAGTCATCCCAGATATGGATGGAATTAGCTCGCAGACCTTTATACCACTAGAGTGCTTTTCCTTTGAAGGAAGAAGCCAGAAGTCTCAGAGTGACATTGTCTATAGTGACATTGTGGATAGAGCACACACTAGCAATATCTTAGATTTTCTCAACAAGGGTGGTAGAGTTTTCACCATTAAAAAATGGGATAGCTTTTAGAATAGAAGTAGGGATATCATCATATTGTGCTAGGTCTATTGCAAGTATGACTAGTAAGTGTTGTCATTGATGTCAACACCTAAGGTCAACATCTAAGGAAGTTATTTGGATGAGTCTGAGCAAGTGTTTGAGGAGTTAGTACAATTGCAGAATTGTTTTGTCTCCCAGAACAGTGCAGTCTTTTTCTTTGCATATCCTATAGATTGAATATCTTTGTCTGGGGTTTGGAAGTTATGTTAAGGGATGTCTGTACTTACTATGTTTCAAGTTTGAGCCTTCGGTGTGAAGATTTGTGTGAGTTATGTTCACTAGAGTAAAAACTATTTTTCTGAGTATTCAATGGTGATAGGGAGAATGTATTCTACTCTGCATCTCTCCACATTTAAGTTCTATTGTTTGCGGTTGTGGAGTTAAGTCTGGGATATGTTATGTGTCTTTACTTGAAATGGTTCATGATTTGGTGCTCCACAAGTGATCTTTTCTTTGTGACAGTGGTTGACAGTAATGTTTAAGTGGTTCGGTTTGAAGAATCTTCTAGATAGACTGTTTGGAGGTTGTGCGAAAGTTCTTGGTGATTGTAACATGCTTCTGGTTGTTTCTAGATCATGTTCTTGCTCTTTGATTGGTTCGCAAAGTGTAATTCAGATCATGGTTGAAGCGTGTTCCTAAAGGTCTTAGTGTTAACACCAGTTTTGGCTGACCTGGTTGTTTTCACTACTTGCGATTATGCTTTGGAGATTGTGGAAGCATGTTGTTGCATGGGAGATTGCATTTGAGTCCCAGCTAAGGTGTGGTGTGGTCCACATTCATTCTTTTCCTCCACAAATATATTTAGGTCTAGACTTATTCTAATGTATGTATGTATGCTGACCTTGGAGATTGTTCCAATGGTTGATATTGTAATGCCAACCTTGATGTACATTCCAAGGTTGATAAATTGTATAAATTCATGTAATGAATTCATGAATAAGGGATGATGTTGCAAAGATGTGAAGATAACTGTGTTTGTGTGAAGAAGACAAAAAAGAAGAAGAATTAGTGCACTTTAATGGAACTGAACCTTGGCATGGTGCAGATGCTACTATCTCAGTTCACCAACTTTGGTAGTGAGCCTCTTCTCAGCTTGGCAATAAGCCTCTTCCTTTTTGCAGTGAGCCTTGTTGTAATTTTGATATATCATTTATATTATGAGTTAACCCTCACCATGGTTTTTCCCTTATTGGGTTTTCCACGTAAAATTTTGGTGTCTCATGTGTCTCATGTGTGGTTGTGCTTAAGTTTTTGATTTTATGTTTTCATGGTTAAATCATAATAACAGTGATTAAGTGGTTGATGTATTGATGCTTATAATAAGTTAAGTTTTGGTTACAACTGATTCACCTCCCCTCTCAGTTGTCTTGTGCATTTCAATAATTGGTATCAGAGCGAGGTTCCTTGGAAGAAAGCCTAACAGCTTGAGGTAGATCTGGGATGACGCACAAGAAGGATACTTCACAGTTTGATGGAACAGATTATGCTCTCTGGAAGGTACGAATGAAAAGTCATCTCATTTCTCTTGGTTATAGTGTTTAGAAGATGGCAAAAACAAAGTATACTATTCTTCAAAATGGTCCATCATCTAAAGATGAAGTCAAATAGTATGAGTTAAATTGAAAAGCTAGAGATACTCTATTGAATGCTTTATCCAACACTGAGTTAGTGAAAGTCTCAGATCTGGAAACTGCTCATGAGATCTGGGACAAGTTGAAAAATTTATATGAAGGAGATGAATTTGTAAAGAGTTCCAAATTATAGAACCTGAAGGTGAGGTATGAATCTCTGAAGATGAGTGATGATGAGAACATAACAATCTACATGCAAAAAGTTGATGAAATTGTCAATGGAATCAAAGGTCTTGGAGTAACTATTGATGAGAATGAGGTTGTGTTGAAGATTCTTAGGTCATTGCCTAAGTCCTACAGTCACAAGGTGTTCACAATTGAAGAACTTATGAGTGTGAACAAGATTACAAAGGATCAGTTGCTTGGAAAGTTTACTACTTTTGAGATGAGAAAGTTCGGTGATGCCCTGCCAAAGACTGAGTCTGCTTTCAAAGCTAGCAATTTAGAGAAGACTTCAAGATTTGAGAAGTATGTTGTGGAACCAGATGATGACCTTGATGAAATTGAAGCCAACTTTGTGGATATAATGCAAAGAGGTACCAGTAAGTTCAAAGGCAAATTACCATTCAAATGCTTTACTTGTGGTAAGATTGGTCACTATGCTTCTAGGTGTCCAGAGAGAATTAAGAAGGCTAAGAAGAAATTTGAAAGCAGACCTAGGATCATAAAGAAATGCTATTATGTTAGAAAGGATGATGATGGTGGTGTAACAGATGATGAGTTTGATGATACTAGTGCAAATGAATGCTTGTTTATTGCTATCAAGGAAGAACTTGTGTCTACTAATCCTGCTAGTTATGTGAAGGAAGAAAAACCAGTGGAAGAGAGTGCTTTGTCTATCTACTAGGTTGAGAAAGATAATGATGAATGGATTATTGACAGTGGATGTTCACATCACATGACCGGAGATAAAAGCAAGTTTGTAAGTTTGGAAAAGTATGATGGAGGACTGGTTAGGTTTGGAGATGATGCAATTGGTAAGATTTATGGAAGAGGATCTATTTCTTTTGATGGAAAGCACAATACAGATGATGTTCTATATGTGAAGGATTTAAATCATAATCTTTTAAGTGTTGGTTAGATGTGTGATAAAGGGTATGATCTAAGATTCAAGGATAATGGATGCAAGATCATGGAAAGCTCCAGAACAATGATTGCTACTGGTAAGAAGACTAGAGGTAATGTCTATCACTTGAGAGGAACTAATGATTATTGTTTGTTGGCTTAGATAGACGAGAGTTGGTTGTGGCATAGAAGGATGTGTCATATCAATTTTGACAACTTAGTGAAGATAAGTTCAGTACAAGTTGTGAGAGATTTGCCTAAGCTTGTGAAGCCTGCTAATACTATTTGCAAGGAATGCCAATTGGGGAAACAGACAAGGACAAGATTCAAGAGTAAAGAACAATTTTTTGCTGGATTGCTTGAGCTAGTGCATATAGATTTGTGTGGTCCTATAAGAACAAGAAGTTTGGAAGGAGACATGTACTTTATGTTGCTTATTGATGATTATTCTAGAATGACTTGGTTCACTTTTCTAAAAGATAAATCAGAAGCCCTAGACAAGTTCAAAGATTTCAAGGTGATGGTTGAGAATGAGTTAGAATTGGGGATCAAATGCTTAAGGTCTGACAGAGGAGGTGAGTTTACATCAAGTGTGATGCAGAGGCATCCACACTATAACCTTCGCATATAGCATGAATGTCTGCAGACCAACCTCATCATCATCATCTTCCCTAAAACTACCAGCAGCATCATCATGTTCTGCGTTACACAGTCAGCATCATCATATTTTGGACGATCGCAAACATCCGCCTACCGACTACTGTTCATCTCCGCTTTCCTTCTAACATCATCATCATGATGTTCAGCGGGCGCACACATCCTCCTGTTCCACTGTTCATCGGGCTTGAGACACTATCGTCATCATCATGACCTTCGACACTACCTTCGTCAGCAGGATATTCAACATCCGGTTGCTCCAAATATCCTGATGACGATCACCTTCAGCAGCTTACCTTCGACGCTCCGCTACCCGACGATACAAGCAACAGCATCATGATCTACTTTATCCGGTTGTCTTCGAAACCTCCTGATGATGCTAATACAACCTTCTGCCAAGGACTTCTGCCGATACCTTAGCACTTTAACGACGGCAGGATAAACTCGCATAGGGGGGATATCTCAATATCCTGATGACGATGACGTCATATCCTGATGACGATGACGTCACCAAATATCCTGATGACCTCTTCAACACTTAGTCGAAAAAAACCCGAACTCTCTCCCGCATCAACTCGCGATATGCGGATGTTTGGCACTTCCGATATGATGATCCTGATGCCGATACATGCACTTAGTCTATGTCCGACTTAGAACATCCTGATGCACTCACAACATGAAAACTCCAACAGTTTCATGAACCGATCTTCTACCTGATGCCGATGCACTCCACCTCGGCTCCTCCAGATGATGGTGACCACCCCGACGCACTTGCACTTCATGCAACCGACAACATCATGCTCACCTTCACTTATCCGGATGACGATGCTCAAACTGACTGCAGGATATTCACCAAGATATCCTGATGATGCCGTCTTCACGAACTTCTTCACTTAGCGAAATCTCACTTCGCCGATCCTCCAGGGATGACCCGATCCAACCTCAGGATGATCTTCCAACTCTAGTTTATCAACTTGACCTAGCACATGAGGATGCTAGGCTTCTCAGCATCTGTCGACCGCGATCCTGCACACCTGCATGTAAACAGAAAACAAACTACAATCTAACCTACTGTACATTACCATTCCACCGATCAGATGAGTCAACCGGTGGAATGGATCAGTATATCCATGAAGCCACTCAAACCAGCAGATCAATCAAGTAATGGAATGCAACCAGAGCAAGAACACAAACAGGATCACTTTATTGATTTCAAAGATGCAATACAATATGATCAATCTCTCTCTTAGTCTCACTCAAGCTCGATCGATGATATCTGTCTGTCTGTCCAACATCAACCGATCTCATGCTTATAAAGACTTTCCCTACGAGTACTACTGACCTGACTCCAAGCGGCTGGGAACTCTCCAAGCGGCTGGGAGATCCCACCGAACATACATCATGGCAGCTGTTATAACTAACTAGCTAAAAATAGCAAAAGCCTGGTCAACATGATCTTATCATGATCAGCATGACCTTATTACATGCAATTGGTCTAACAGACCTTCTTGGAAACACAAACATGACCTAAACTACTAACTGCCTTATCAAGACCAGCTGTCAGGTAGGTGCTCCTGCACCAAAGTGAATTCAATATTTTTTGTGAAGTACATGGGATAAATATATAGTTGTCTGCTCCTAGGACTCCTCAACAAAATGGAGTTGTTGAAAGAAAGAACAGGACAGTTCAAGAGGCTTCTAGGTCAATGATGAAGGAGGCTAACCTACCAGAAGTGTACTAGAGAGAAGCTATACATATTGCTGTCTACATTCAAAATAGAGTTCAAGTCAAAGGTAATGGTACTAAAACTCCTTATGAATTGTGGTATGGAAGAGTTCCTATAGTGAAATATTTTAAAGTTTTTGGAAGCAAATGCTATATCAGAAGAGAAGAGCTAGGCAAGTTTGATGCTAGGTGTGATGAAGGAATTTTCCTTGGATACTCTACTAAGAGTAAGGCCTACCAGTGCTACAATAAGAGATTGAGAAAGATCATTGAGAGTGCTAATGTGAAGGTTGATGAAGATAGGGAAAGAATATAAGATCTGAGTGGCTATGAATCAGATGAAACTGTTGCTACAATAAATGAAAAAAAAGTTGAACAAGAAGACTGTCAATTTGAAGAAGAAAAGGCTCCAGATAGTGTTGTTAAGACTCCCAGGTATGTAAGGATTAATTATTCTGAAGATCAAATTATTGGGGACAAAAGCAAAGGGGTATTGACAAGGAAAAGAGCTACAGAAGAATAGGTGAACTACTGTTTGCTTTCAAAGATTGAACCTAAAACTATAAGCGAAGCTTGCACAGATGAAAATTGGGTAAAGATTATGGAAGAAGAGATGATGTAGATAGAGAAGAATCAAACTTGGGAATTGGTTCCTAGACCTACTGATAAGAATGTGATTGGAACTAAATGGGGTTTTAGAAACAAGATGAATGAGAATCGAGAAGTAGTAAGAAACAAAGCAAGACTAGTATGCAAAGGATATTCTCACGTTGAAGGTATAAATTTTGAGGAGACTTATGCTCCTATGGCAAGGACTGAAGCAATAAGAATGTTTTTGGCATTTACAACACGCAAAGATTTCAAAGTGTACCAGATGGATGTGAAGTCTACATTCTTGAATGGTGAGCTGGAAGAAGAGGTTTACATTGAATAACCAGAAGGATTTTAGTTATTAGACCAAGATGACATGGTGTGCAGATTGAAGAAAGCCTTGTATGGACTAAAGCAAGCTCCTAGAGCCTAGTATGCAAGGTTGAATAAGTATTTGTTGCAACTAGGGTTTAGTAAAGGTACTATAGACAGTAATCTCTATTTCAAAATTAACAATGATCAATTTTTTATTATTATAGTCTCTATTGATGATATTATCTTTGGAGGCAATGAAGGTATGCGCAAGAAATTTGTAGAAGAAATGCAAAAGGAGTTTGAGATGTCAATGTTTGGTGAAATGAATTTCTTTCTAGGACTGCAGATTACTCAATCAGAAAAAGGAATTTTCATTTCTCAATCCAAGTATGTGAGAGACTTGTTGAAGAAGTTTGGAATGGAGGATTCTAAGCCAGTATGTACTCCTGTGGTAACTAGCTGCAAGCTGAGCAAGAATGGTGAATCACCTAAGATTGACCAGAAAAAGTATAGGTCTATGATTGGAGGACTACTTTATCTAACCTATACCAGACCATATATAATGCATGTAGTTTGTCTTGTGGCAAGATTTCAAGAAGATCCTAGAGAGTCACATGTGTTGGTAGTTAAGAGGATCATGAGGTATTTAAAAGGCACTTTAGACTATGGATTGTGGTATCCTAAAGATACTTATTTCACTCTTAATGCTTATACAGATGTAGATTGGGCTGAAGATATTGATGAAAAAAAGTACAAGTGGAGGTGCTTTCTTCTTAGGTAATAGATTGGTTTCATGGTTGAGCAAGAAGCAAGATTTAATTTCTTTGTCTACTGCAGAAGCAGAATATATTGTTGTAGCATGTTTTTGCACTCAAGTGCTATGGATGAAGCAAACATTGAAGGATATAAGAGTTGTGTATGGAGATCCAATTTCAATCTTTTGTGACAATACAAGTGCTATAAATATTTCAAAGAATCTAGTGATGTACTCAAGAACAAAGCATATATCAATAAGGTATCACTTTCTGAGAGAAAAGGTAATAGAGAATGAAGTAAAGATGGAATATGTGTCTACAAAGGATCAGATTGTAGATATTTTCACAAAGCCTCTGCCTAAGGACACTTTTGAGTATCTTAGGGAGAAGTTAGGGGTTATTACCCCTCCTGCTCTAAACTAAGATGCATAGGAAATGCAACAGTCTAGTGGTGCCCAAAGTCTCATTCTTTGATCTGGATTGATGTTTTGAAGGCTTCCTCTCAGGGGGAGTAGGTAGATGTTGGTAATATGAGTTCCTGATAAAGAGCAATAAGTGTTGCAGTGTTGTTGACAGGGGGAGTAGTGCAGTGGTAGTAAGATCTGAATTGAGTGTTGATAACTAAAGAGGGAGAGAAGTAAAAGTTACGGTACCTTTTCCATTGATGTCAAAGGGGGAGAGAAGTTCAAGTGAAAAACTTAAGGAGAGAGATTCTGATTGATGTCAAAAAAGGGAGAAAATTACAGTCAGAGAAAGCATAAAGTAAGGGGGAGCAAAGAAGCAAGGCAAGTTTGTTTGTCTTGATGGTTTTTCGCATCATGTGTTACCATCAATGATAAAGGGGGATATTGTTGTAAGTATGAGCAGTAAGTGTTGTCATTGATGTCAACACCTAAGGTTAGCATCTAAGGAAGTTATTTGGACATGAGTTTGAGCAAGTGTTTGAGGAGTTTGTACAATTATAGAATTGTTCTGTCTCCCAGAACAGTGCAGTGTTTTGCTCCGCATATCCTATAGATTGAATATCTTTGTCTGTGGTTTGGAAGTTATGTTAAGGGATGTCTGTAGTTACTATGTTTCAAGTTTGAACCTCCAGTGTGAAGAATTGGTGAGTTCTGTTCACCAGAGTAATTTTTTTTTTTTCCGAGTATTCAATTGTGACAAGGAGAATGTATTATGCTCTGCATCTCTCCACATTTTATTGTTTGTAGTTCTAGAGTTAAGTCTGGGATGATGTTATGCATCTTTAGTTGAAATGGTTCATGATTTGGTGCTCCACAAGCGATCTTTTCTTTGTGACAGTGGTTGACAGTAATGTTTAAGTGGTTTGATTTGAAGAATCTTCTAGATAGAGTGTTTGGAGGTTGTGCGGAAGTTCTTGGTGATTGTAACATGCTTGTGGTTGTTTCTAGATTGTGTTCCTACTTTTTGATTGGTCCACTAAGTGTAATTCAGATCATGGTTGAAGCGTGTTCCTAAAGGTCTTAGTGTTAACACCAGTTTTGGCCAACTTGGTTGTTTTCACTACTTGTGGTTATGCTTTGGAGATTGTGGAAGCATGTTGTTGCATGGGAGATTGTATTTGAGTCCCAGCTAAGGTGTGGTGTGGTCCGCATTCATTCTTTTCCTCCACAAATCTATTTAGGTCCAGACCTATTCTAATGTATGTATGTATGCCGACCTTGGAGATTGTTCCAATGGTTGATGATTGTAATGCCGACCTTGATGTACATTCCAAGGTTGATGAATTGTATAAATTCATGTAATAAAGTCATGAATAAGGGATGATGATGCGAAGATGTGAAGATAACTATGTTTGTGTGAAGAAGACATAAAAGAAGAAGTATTAGTGTGCTTCAATAGAACTAAACCTTGGCATGGTGTAGATGCTACTATCTCAATTCACTAACTTTGGCAATGAGCCTCTTCTTAGCTTAACAGTGAGCCTCTTCCTTTTATAGTGAACATTTTGGGCAATGAGCCCTAAGGCAGTGAGCCTTGTTGTAATTTTGATATATCATTTATATTGTGAGTTAACCCTCACCGTGGTTTTTCCCTTATTGGGTTTTCCACGTAAAATTTTGGTGTCTCATGTGTCTCATGTGTGGTTGTGCTTAAGTTTATGATTTTATGCTTTCATGGTTAAATCATAGTAATAGTGATTAAGTGATTGATGTGTTGATGCTTATAAGAAGTTAAGTTTTGGTTATAATTGATTCACCCCCCCTCTCAGTTGTCTTGTGCATTTCAACAAGGTCAAGAGGGCTTCCTCCATTGAAAGAAAAAAAAGGGAGGTTCCTTGCCATATGGGGATGTTCAAATTGATTTTGGTTATATGCAAGGTCCTTGAATACTAAAATCTAACAGGAGGAGGGGTAGACTGAGCTCTTGAAGGAGATGGGACAACACTCCTATTTCCTCTCACAGGGGACCTAGATAATCTACTTCTTGAATCAATAAAAGTTAGCTCTATGAATTAAAAATTACCTGAAGAGGAAGCTTTGGTCTACACTCCATGCATAAAATGTTGGACTGGTTTGAATACTGGACCAATAGAGTCACCAGGTACTTGTTGAACACTTCCACAACAACGAATGAACTGAGAACAACACCAAAATTTCTTAGTTCAACTCTTACTTAGAGTAGAGGGGTCCCACCAGGTGTGCCAGAAACTATTATCACCTGAAATTGCACCTTGCTTGAAGCTCATTCAAGCATTTCGGTGACACATGGGATTGGTCTCAAGTTGTGAGACCTTCCAGTTGAGACCAAACCTCCAAAGAAGGTTAGTTCCTCTTTCTGGACCTAAGGTCTAGAGAATTCAACTAAACCTATGCTACTGATCACCAAGTAAAAGGGAAAGAAAAAGACTAAAATTGAAAGAGAGGTGATACACCAAGATTTAGGGTGTTAGCTAGGATTGACATAATACAACAATGATCTCAAATACCAACAAATACTCACACAGACTTATAGATTTAGCAGACGTTCAAATTATAAAATTGTAATTACAAGAGGGATTGTTTTATCCATAGAATAAGCTACAGATTTCAGGTAAACACAAAGTAAAAGCATAAAGAGGCAAAATATCAGTGATTGTATTGATCGTGAAGGCTAAATAGCCATTACAATAGAAAGACAATTTGTTACAGAAGAGGTAGACACAAAATAACCAATTACATTCATAGGCGAACCACTATCAGAGACATCAAAGGCTTAGCTTCGAACACAATGAATCAATTCTGACTATTTCTTGTAAATGTGTTACAAGGTCTATGACAACAAACTATCCTGTTGGAATGCACAAGACAACTAAGAGGGGGGGTGAATCAGTTGTATCAAAAACCTTAAACCCTCACAAACATTTAGATCAACAACCACTTAATTATTCTTTAATCTGTTAGTGTGATTAACCATGAAAGCATATAACAAAAACTTAAGCACAACAACACCATAATCACATTGAACTCCAGCTTTACGTGGAAAACCCAAGAAGGGAAAAACCACAATGAGGATTAGCTCACAATATAAAGTACTACCAATACTGAATAATAAGAGGCTCACTGCTCAAAAGAAAAGGCTCACTACCCAGAAGAAGAAGAAAGAAGAAAAGAAGTGGAATGATCACTGCCTTAAACTAATATAATAGCATCTACCACATGCCTAAGTACAGTTCCATTGAAGCACAATGAACATCACCTTCGCAACCTCTCTAAAAGATTGTAGATAACTTCTGCTCACTGCATTAGACTATCTATCACATGAAAGTCCTTGCTGCCTCTGATCCAAATTCACAACACAAGCATCACATCTTCATCTTCGCACACCACAACCCAACACATGAATCCTTTATACTTATTTATATCAATCATCAACCTTGAAACATACATCAAGGTTGGAAACACATTCTACAACCTTTGGAACAGTCTCCAAGGTCGAAAAACATACACAATTCAAATTAGGTCTGGACCTAAACAATCCCACAGAGCAAAGGGATGAAGGTAGACCACCTCAGTGCTTAGAACATACCTAAAAACATCTTCATATGCTTCAACACACTTCCACAATCCACAAAGCACATTCACAATTAATGTAAACAACCAAGTTAGCCAAAACCAGTGTTAACACTTAGAACCTTTAAGCATATGCTTCCAAGATCAAAATTATAACAAGTAGACCTTTTAAATGCTTTAAAACATTCTAGAGTTAACCACAAACAACATAGATTCACCTAAGAACCAACAAATCCAAGTACAATAGTTCTCACTTGAAGATCTTTCACAGACTACTCACAAACAAACATTGTCAAGCTCTGCCACTCGAGAAAACCACTTTTCAGAGCATAAATTCACAAATCCTTTGGAGTGAAGATAGATACGGACTTCATGAACATTACTCCAGAACTGGAAGATTAGAAACCATGCTGCGGAGGAATGCTGAGCTGATTACTTTCACCTAGTCACACTTCAAGCTCTGCTAGACATAGTCTTCAAATTGGTGAACACACCTTTCACACCACAACGTTCTGGAGAACCAAACTCTAGAATTAACAAATTCAACCATCTCTCTAAAACATATCCAAAACTCATCCTTCATTCTTTAACATAGAAGAAATGCGGAGCAAAAGATTGAACAATAGTCTGTAAGCTAGAGGACATCTTCAACACACTATTTCCAGTATTAATCAAATTTTCTCAAAAGCACTTGGAAACCCAAGAACATTCTACCAACATTATCAACATTATCTCAAGACAAATACATCATCATAATCATAGCAACTCAATCAAATAACAACAACAACATCAAAAGACACAGTTAACACCAATGACAATACACACATGTTGACATCAATGACACCGATTATCACATACATGCAACATATCCAACCTGTATAATAGCCCAAAAGAATAGCTAACAACCAAAAATACATCTCAAACACATGCATAAATAACATTTTTGATCACTGTAGCAGTCATGGACGTGGGAAAGAGTAGTCAACAAAGAAAATCATTCACCCATGGTACAATAAATTCATTCTTGTGTCCTTGGAATGCACCCAAATGGCTCTGCCCATGAAATCTACTAAAGAAGAGTGTTCGCCCATGCCTTGAGTACAAGAAATTCAATGCAAAGGAGCTACAGTGGCATAGGGGGGTGAGAAATCCATTTTCCATAAGCAATCAGGCCTTGAAGAAGCATTAATGGCGGCCAAGAAGGTCACTGAGTAGTCCCATTGCGTCTTGAATAATAGAAGAAGCTTGGAAGGCAAACAAGTTGGGCCCTGACTGATTGGGCTTCCTCCAATCGAGCTTTGAAAGGTGAAGAAGGAAACCCTAATCTCCAAAGCCTAAAAGATGCAATAGAGAAACTGTCAGGCTTCAGAGATCGTGCCTTCACTGTGCATTGTGCTTTTGAAAAGAAGAACCACTTGATCCCTGACTCCACAATACTTAGAAGGAAATATGAAGATTGACGGAGATCAGGCCTCGGGCCTTTCACCTTCTGCCTTCCAAACAAAAGAGGGAGAAGGAAACTCCCACTCACCATTTGAAACACTTAAGCAAATTTGAGAAACTCAACGGACTTCAACGATCGGGCCTTCCACCTTCCACCTACCAAATGGAAAGGAAAAGAACACAACCTTGGCCTCTGAGCTCCGCAACACTTAGGCAAATTTGAAACCATCAGACTTCGGCCATCGGGCCTTTCATCTTTCACCTTCGAAAAAGGAGGAAGAGAACTCCTACCTACCAAAGTCTGAAACATTTAGAAACATTGTATCTCATTGGGCTTCGGTAATCAGACCTTCCATCTATTGCCTTCTAAAAGGAAGAAGAGGGAAGAAGAAACTCCCAACCACCGACGCCCGAAACACTTAGGCGAATTACAAAGGAACCAAGGCAGACTTCGAAGCTGACAAGAATGGCATAGCGAAGAGGAGAACCCTATACTCTGAAACTTTGAAAAGGAAGAAAATACAAGGAAAACACTTAGGATTTTGGATTTATCCATTTGGGGGGCTTTTTTCCTTGCACTTCAAAAGGAAAAACACTTGGAAATCTCATGGATCCTTGGGCTATTTGGCCTAAAGGCAAAATAAGACAGTAAGACCATGCTCCACAAGATGTTGATAATGTCTCTCCTTGTACTTCAACAAGGTCTTCTCTAGTTGTGACTTCACTTTGAGTTAGATTCCACAAATTATCTCAATGAAGTTTGTTCCTTTTATCACCTCTAAATCCAATCCTACTCACTTATCTTGATTGTCAAGTGCAACATCAAGTGGACCAATCGACATATAACACAAACATGCTTCAAAAGGTGATTGAGAAGTTGGCAGTCATGGGGAGAGATCATGAATTAATCTTCACCTGTGAAAGATGAGTTGGCAGCACCTGCTCACTATGAAGGTTGGGATGACAAAGATGCTAGGTGTCTGTCACTCATTCCTTTGAATCTGTCAATAAAGTCCTAAATAATCACCTACTTCTAGACCAACCAAATGTGATATCCTCCCTTTGTAATGCATCAATATGGAGGGGAGGAGCAACTAGAAAGGTGTAGCCCTGCCTACACATGATTTTACCAATCAAAATTGGCTACTGGAACTTAGGATTCCTTTGTATCATCTAATGAGAAGTTGCATGTAGTTGGAGTGGTTAAGCAACAATGTCCACTTCTCATCAGGTTCCAGCCATGGGAAAGTGAAATTGAGGAAGCAGAATGGCTGGCATAGAGATAATCCCCTTCATTTCCCTAAACCTCCCATTCCAAAAGGAGACAATCTCTATTTTCCTACTCTTGAAAGCACGTAATGGGAGCCAAGAGTATTTGGACATCATTCTTCTAAACATAAACAACACCTTAGGAATGCAGAAGACATCCATAGCTGAAATACTAAAAATGACAACTAATGCAAAATACAACATACCCTATTCCTTTATAATCGAAAAAAGAGGATGAACCATCACCTAAAGTACTGTGACTCGTATCCTAAGAAATGTGCCATCCAAAAACACTGGTGTAGATCACCTGATCAACTTATCAGTCCTGAAAGGATAGAAAAAGTCTCATCACGTCACATATATGCTGTCATATCACATATCTCTGCACCCACATGTTGAATCCTTCTTTCAATGACCAACTGTGGCTTAGAACCCTTTCAACTCTGCTGACATGAGTAACATATCTAGTTAGGCTAGAGTCCAAATTTAGTAATTTATCCATCTCTACATTACATATGACTTGCTCGATCCTGCTATCATACATGATTGATTTGATAGAATTAGGGACAACATTTCCAAACTCCCTTTTCCATTTTATCAATGTCTTTTCATCTCCATCATTGCTACAAACTGACAAGGAGTACCCTTCAAGGGACTTGAAGTATTCCATTTTACCTTTTAAAACTCTATCAAGCTTTCCTTTGAAAGTTGACACCTTCTTTAGAAGTCCAATGACTTCATGAGTACTAGTCAGTCCCTCTGGTATGTCAGGATCCATGTTGGTAGAGTTATAGATGTGATTCATCACATCTAGATGGGGAACCCAGGGACCTATGATCTCTCTTAATGCTAATTCACTTGACATGTAGCCTTCACGTGCCCTTTTCAAATTATTGTAGTAGACCCATTCGTCATCAGCCTTATTTAACACCTTATTTATTTGGTGCTCTAAGAAACCTCTAATCAAGGCAATTTGCTCACCTCTGTACTCATTCTTCAAATTCTCTTGCAACTCATTAATGGAAACAAAGACATAGGTTCTTGTCTAGATGAACATCTAGGACTAGAAGAAGAGACATGTGAGGTTGCTTCAATTCCCATGAGTGGCACATAAGCCTTAACTCTATTGTATTCCTGCAACAGTTTCACATAATCTTCCTTCAATTTATTGAACTCTGCCTACAAATTTATGGATGCAACCTCACTAAATTTAGCCATGGAAACTGACAAAGATGTGGCTTGTGGATCTATTGTGTCTGTCAGTCTCCTGACAATCAAGTTTCCAACAAGCTCATTTATATTCCTAGCAACCTAAGGCTTTTGAGTTTTAGGAGCAACTACCCATATTGCTAAGGTTTCATACTTGGTACTAAATCTTGATCCAAAATATAGGTCCTGAGCTTGCTCTTCAAATGTTAGGACATCCCGATAACCATCTTGTCTCCTTATAGTATCCATGGCAATAGCAGAGGCAATATCCCATCCAGGTAATAGGAGATATCCACCTTCTACAATTCTTCTCCCTTCCTTAGGGATGATGTTGTTGACTTCAAAGTCAACATCTTGGACTACTTTTGAGTTATACCATGCATTTCTTCCTCTTGGCTTCTCCCCTTTTCTTGTTTAATTTCTTGTTGTTTGCTCTTGAAAGCCCTAGCGTCTGCAAGTCATGCCTCCTCATAATTCCTTTAACAACTCCAATTATCTCCTCCTTCTTGATACCTCTTCATGCAAGTGAGAAATTCAATTGATATCGATTATATTCCTTTCTCAAATGGTAGAAAACCATCTTGTCTACACTAAAATCTCGAACGAGTGGAGCTATCGTGCCATCTGTTAGCCATTCCTTATTTTTTGAATATGGACTGTAGATCCTGCTGGGAAGAAATTAGATCAATGTCTTATGCGTCATCACTCAAATTATTTGAAACCAACAAGTGTAACTACACCCAACATGCCCCATTTTTCTCCTAGCATCATGAGGACCCCCAACATCCCTTTTTGCTTTTTGCTTGTTCTTTCCCTTTGTGTTGGTTTAGTCAGTGGTAAAGGCACAAATGTGAAGTTACCAAGAGTAGCAATTCTGAATCCCAAAAGTCCTAAGTGAAGGCGTAGATAGAAAGAACATCAAATTTTGGCTAGGGTCACCTTTGGAAATTTCTAAAAATTCATTGAAATGAGCAAGTTATTCCAATTGGATATCCTAATTGGATATCCTAACCAAACATTTTCAACTAGACATGACATTGGCGAACTTAACAATCCACATCCCATGTCCACATCCGGATGAAGATACCGCAACATAGCATGTTGAAAGTGTTCCATTTGGAAGCGGTCCTTAAACACTTGAAATAACTAGAAGAAGTTCCAGACCCAACCCCAATCTAAAATGTGGTTTAATTATTAGATAACAATCCACATGCCATGTTCCACATCCAGATGAAGATATCACAACATAGCATGTTGAAGGTGTTCCAGTTGGAAGCGGTCCTTAAACACTTGAAATAACTAGAAGAAGTTCTAGACTTGACCCCAGTCTAAAATGTGGTTTAATTCTAAGATAATAATCCACATCCCATGTTCCACATCCAGATGAAGATACTGCAACATAGCATGTTGAAAGTGTTCTAGTTGGAAGCGGTCCTTAAACACTTCAAATAACTAGAAGAAGTTCCAAACCGAACCCAGTCTAAAATGTGGTTTAATTCCAAGAAACAAAGTAGTGCCTAACCTGATCTTCCATCTATAACTGATGTTCCAATTGAACATGAAATTTTCAAAATTTAAGATCTGGTTCACTTTAAAGATCCACATCTAGTTAGCATATAAAGCAATTTGTATCCGGATATTTTCTTAATGAATTTATACACTAACTCAAACCCGATCTTGCACAATGGATATTCGGTTCATCTCATGTTCCATATTTGGTTGGACTTTCACACCCGACATCATGTGGATGAGTAATTATGACATCATACTCCAACCTAACATATTCCAAGTGCAACTGGATGTAAACAACATAACACAATAGGATCTAGACATAAAGAGTAACCAGATATCTGGTTGAAAAACAAAGGAGTGCAACTGGATGTTCAGACATCCAAATGGAGCGATGATCATAGCTTAGCCAAAAATCATCAGATCTTTGCCAAATTTGAACTGCAGACACCCATTTGGCTCCTTAACAAGACGCACCCATTACTTGGACATAATTCCAATTGGAACTATCAAAATTTTGAACATATTTCCCTTAGGAAAATTTTGAGGAATTTTGACAAGATTTTGCAATTTTGAGGCATGGAAAATATGAGTCCCAAGATGACTTATAGGGCATAGGTCTTACTCTCAAAAACCTTTCTAAAATCAAGGGTAGTGATCTATCATCCATATAGGATCTCCAAAATCTTCCCCAAGGGGAAGAGGAACTATCATCACTCACCTCCAAATGTGCATGGTTCCAAGCACTTGAACCAACACAATTCAATGTGCCTATATTAGTCAAGACTTGTGCTATGCAAATAATGATAGAACCAATAAGCCTCTATTATTCACCACAATCCTCTATTTTTTATAGATCGCGTGGCAAGGTTGATAAGCACACCAAAGGCATTGGTGCATAGATGCTTAAGTGAATGGGCTACAAAGGACTAGTCCTTAGCAAGCATGGCTGAGGCATTATCATCCCCCTCTAGCTAGGGACAACTTCACACAACACTAGCATTAGATATATTGATGGATACATAAATCAAGAATGATTCATCTTCTTCTCACCTTATAACCCCAATGAAGCTTTGACATCACACACTACATCTAGTAGTTTAAGTGTCTCCACTTGTGCAATAAACAACTCTAGACTACTAAAAATTTTTCATGCACTTTGATGGTGCTGCATGCATCAGGTTCAAGTCTCTCAGTAGCACTCCATGTAGAGTGAACCTCTCACTGATGAGAAAAATTCTTAGTCACCTCCTACACCATGGTGGCACTGATCCCAACATACAAGACATTCTATGCAAGAACATTTGATTGTTCAAATATGCAAGAAGCGAAGGCCTCCTCAACAAAGGCCCATATCATGCACCTTACTTACATGTTACCATTTCTTACACATGTGGCATATAGATTGAGAGTGTTGGAGTATGCATCCATGTAGTCTTTTTGGAAGGAATAATAATTCACAATCTACTTGTTATCTCGCAGGCATTCACCTAGAAATGACTGCACAAATGGTAAAGCAACACTATAGGTGTATCAACTCATCTAGGTGAAGATAGATCATTTCCTCTCTACAACCTATAGGTGCAGATACTCATATGTTATAAATGCATTAAATACACATACATCCACACATCCTCTAGCATTGGATTGAATCATGCTTGTCTTTGTGGCTCAATGCTCGCAACAGGTCACATTTACATTAACATCAAAATCTTCAAAATTATCCTTAGGACTACAAGAACATAGAATTTATCAACTTCACTCCAATATAGCCAAGCTATTGGTACATAATACTTGACTCTCATCACACTGAACAATAACATACACTGCCACTACTTCAATTGGTCATCCTAGAAGTCAACATTGTGCAATTGTACTAATCATCTCAAAATTAGCATCACTACAACACTAGTAACATTATTTGAACTTGCCATGTTCTTCATGTGTATATTTCTACAATATACTCTTATATACAAAAAGTGTCCACACATTCCTTGACAAGGGGGCATGGGTCCATCTACACCCTCTCCCTTTAGTGTTAGAGGACAAGGATCCGCATCCCTCAACATATGCAGGCATCCACATCAAGAACATTGATTCAATAGCAATTACACCCACACACTTGGGAACTTCAAATATTTGTCATAAATGGTGACATTTTCTCTTCAAGAAAGGATGAATGATCAAAATTCATATACATGGATTTCTTCCGTAGTTCTTCAAGTAGAGATCCAACTCTCTAATGCATCACATCAACACAACTCATTGGCAAATGCACACATCATTGGTTACACATCATCATGCACCTCACACTCTATTTTTGTACCATGATCACCTCTATGTAGATTCTAAACATAATGGGTACTATTGCTCCTCAAGAGAAGGTGAATGATCTAACCATAGTCATATACTAGTTAACCAAGGCATCACCAACTTTCTTACAAGCTTTTCCAGTGCACATTGGAATGCAATGGGGACCATTTCTCCCCAGGAAAGGGTGTATGATCTATGTGTAACTGTGCACATAAAAAAGTCAACAACATTGCTCTCCTTATAGCTCTTGCATAGTCACATTATTGCTAGCTTAGCACAATTGCCTTGCAGATAGATGCATATCCAATAGTATTGCTTTGCTCCCATCCACATAAGCATGAAACTTCTAAGTTTTGCATCTAGCACTCAAGAATTGTTTGCGTAAAATCATTCACAACTTCTTCAAAGCATCTTTAACTCCTTCAAACATCATCTTTGCATATGCTTCATAACTCTACATTGTGCACTACAAGCACACACTCTACCTTTGCAACTTTGCATTAAACCATACACATGCAACACATGGAACAACATCATCCACATGTTATACTTCCATATGCATGTGACACTTGGTAGGACCTATGCCATAAGAATTGGCTTCATACAAGTCTGATATTTGGCACCATATGCATCAAGCACATGACAACATCTTGTGTCACATGTTTTTCATACCATATGAGTTGGACACTTGGCAACATTCTATCCACACAAACCTAACCAACAATAGTTAGCCTCAACTATGAATACTAACATTGTACACCTTGTACAATAAGAAAGCCACTAGAGAAAAACCCTCAATGCACCAGACTTGGAAATTTTGAACTAAAGTCCAAAGAGTACAACACTCTAGCCCAATAGCTTGGTTTCTTCCATTTAGCATGCCCCATGCATTTGATGTTCTGTTACACATAGTCTTTGTGAATTACAAGAGATGCTTAATCCTTTTTATCATAAGAATATTCATTCTTAACTTTTTCTAAATGAATACACTGATGTATTTATCCCTATTCTCATCTATGAATACAAGTAAAAAATTTATGCTAGTATCCATAATTGAATGTGTTATGGTTTTTCCCATCTTTTCTAAAAGTTCCATAAGCATTATATAGTTCATAGCACTACTTAACTAACCTACATCATTTAGGTAGGTTATGAATTGTCCTCCAATTGTCTTCTTGTGCTCAAATCAGCTATTGGTATTAGAGCTTGAAAATCTGCTATACTAACATGAAATTAATTCTAAGTGCAAGTTTATTTGCACTATTGCAACCATGGGCAAAGCGAGCAACACAATGCAAATCTCCTTAAGAAGAAAGTCTCTCTTTTAACCCTCCCAATGAGAACAAACATTTGCTCATGGAGATTCACCATCTCTAGTACCAAAATCAATTGTTGCAAGAAACTTTCCATTCATAGTAGAAATGGTTTAAAAATGTCTTGAAGTAGCACATTGATCTCATGGTGTGCAACCTCCAAGTCACATATCCTATCTCAAAAACATTTCTCAAATTAAGGATGGTGATTTATCAAACCTATGGGATCTAAAAAAAATTATCTCCCAAGGGGAAGAGGAACTAGCATGACTCACCCTAGGTGCATATAGTTCCAAGAACCTAAACGAACACAATTAAATGCACCTACATTAGTAAAGAATTGTGATGCACAAATAATGACAGAACTAGTAAGCCTGTGTCATTCATCACAATCTTATAACTTTTATAGCTCATTTGGAAATTTTGAGAAGCACTCTAAAGGAATTGGTGCAAATATTCTTAAGTGAATGGGCTATAAAGGCCTATACCGTAGCAAGCATGACCAAGGCATTGTCATCCCCTTCTATCTAGGAACAACTTCAAGAAACACTAGCATCAAATACATAGGTGGTTTCACAAAGAAAGAAGGATTCATCTTCTTCTCACCTTATTCTAGCTCCAACAAAGCTTTGACATCACACACTACATCTAATATCTCAAGTGTCTCCCCTTGTGTAATGAAGAACTCTAGACTGACAATGACTTTACATGCACTTCGATAGTGTCATGCACATCAACAGGTTTATATCTCTTAGTAGTACTCCACATAGAGTGAACCTCTCACATATGAGAAAACTTCTCAATCACCTCCTACACCATAATTTTATCAAACCTAGTATATATCTCATTCTATGCAAGAATATATGACTATTCAAACACACAATAAGTGAAGGCCTCCTCAACAAAGCCCTACAATGCACATATTGATTATGTGTTACCATTTCTTGAAATCTGTCATATAGCTTAAGAGTGATAGAATCTTCATACATGTGGTCTTTATGGAAGGAACGACCATTCAAAATCCACTTGTTAGCTCTCAAGCATTCACATGTAAATGACTACACATATGCTAAAGCAACACTATAGGTGGACTGACTCATGGAGGTGGCTATGGATCATTTCCTTAATATGATGAACCTATAAGTGTACATCCTCTTATATTCAAAATGTATTGAATACCCACACATCCATACATCCTCTAGAATTAGAACAAATCATGCTTGCAAGTTTCCAGTTTATTTAGATAGAGGCAGATGAAAAAGTCAAACATGTGTTAAGCTTCTATCTCACCTTCAGGATCATTTGTATCATAGATTTGAGGTAGACACGTGATTTGATTCACAACATGCGGTGGCCATCAATCTCCCACATTCATTGGTACTGATGGCTAGGATTATAGAAAAATGAAAAGTTAGACACCAGTGATGTTAGCTATAGTGCTTTTGTGTTCATCTATAGAGATACAAACTAGGTCAAATTGGTCTATCTGATGGTAGTGCATTACTGGTATGATGACATCCTAGTTTACCAAACTAGAACCGTGGAGGCCAGGTATTATGAGTTTAGAAAAAGTATTTCCATGATGTGTTCTCAATCTTCAGCATTTGTAGGAATGAAGCAGTTATAGGGGGCAACATTAATAGAATTCCATATCCCTAGATTGTGAGGAAGTCAAAATCAAACTTCAGGCACAACAATGGTACCAATAAGATCAAGAGTACCTTGAAGAGAAATATAAATTGCTTGATGGGAAATCTGATAGATGGACAGGAAGGTGGACGCAAGAAATCTCCATGATATTTGCACAAGCATGAATGTCTACTTCTATGTAGTGTGGGACTTATTGGTACATGTCTTGCATAATATTTTAAGACTTGGTGTTTCTAGAATGAGCTGATGTTTTTCTCATTTGTGTGTGTGTATTGCCTTTTCATGCTATGATTGAGAATCTAGTTTGGGCTTTTTATCTTTTTCACACACGTGGCTTCTCTGGCTCCATGCTTTCTTCAGCATCATGCTTTTCCAAGTCTCTCTATTTAAGGAAAGGGATCTTCATTATGTTTATCATTTAAATTGCTATTGTAACAATGAATTTTTTCTATGTTCTGCTTAGTTGTGGCAAAGGAGGATCTAGTATGAATTTTAGATCTTCTCTCTCACAATATTTTCCTCCCAGATCTCTCTACTCTCCTTCCTATTTTGGTAGTACAAATTTATCAAATGGTTCTATTATCTCTGGAACTACTTTCAAAAGTGAGAGGCTTTAGCTAGAGCTGGGGATGTATCAGAGCTTCCCCATTCAACATACAACCTGCAACACAATGAAATGAGTGAGTAGATTAGTGCAAAAGAAATGAGGGTGTTTCTTTTTGGCTGCATGTTGTTTTTTGATGCTTTTCTAGTCAAAGAGGATTGAACCCTAGGGCTCATAAAATGTTTATGAGACCATAGTAAGCTTTTTGTGCTCTATTTCAAAACATTCTCAACTAGATAGCTGGTTATAATGAAGCTGTTATTCCTATGTGACAACATCCTCAGGCTAACAATCTTGTTTTTACTTCTTCCTCAAACCTATGCTTATAGAGGAAGCTAAATAGGCATGATGGAAGGGGTGATGAAAAGAGTGATGTTGCAACCCCCTTATCCTTTTACTAGCAAGAAATATGCAATTGATCTTGATTCGAGGATGGGCCTTTTTCTCCATTTTGTCTCTCTCTAGGCCCTATCTCATGACCGCTCCATGAACACCAGAAGGATATCATACCCACGTGGTACACTTGAGTGGAGATAAATTGTTTAACAATGAAAAATTGTATCTCAAAGTGACAAGTGTCAATCATTTGAGTGAGATGAGCATTGTCCTTTCCCTTAAATAGAGATGTCATTCTTTGTAAAGGGGGTTTGACTGGGTATGGAAACCAGTAAAAGGGGAAATTCTAAAACTTATTGTAACCATATTTTCTATGAATATGAATGAAATATTCTGTTCTGCATCTATATCTTTCAACATGTTTGATATGAAATCTTTGAGTATGCATTTGCAAATACAATTGTCTCCTCTACAGTCTAATTTTTCTCAAAGATTAAATTATCAAGGATAACTTAAACCCAACATTCACATTTGTTGTATGTGTTATTAATCCCTATTAGTTCAAAATCAAGGATGCTAGTAAATCTTTCAGGATTGATGATAGGACTAGTTATATTTTAGGAGGACAACTAAGAATGATTGTATTAGACAAATCTCTATAGTCTAGTCTATGTTAATGTAATGCATTAACGTTCTTTCTTAAACTAGTAAAACAATGGCAAAAATGGAGTTGCAAAACTTGTTGAGATGACTCTATTTTCCTATAAATAGGGTACTAGTAATTCTCTAGACTTCCTCTCGACCCCATGAAACCAAATTATAAAATTTGTTGAACCATAAGTTATCTATAAATTATTTTGTTCGGGTTTTAGTGTAAAGAGTGCAAGGGATGCATATAGATGTATTATGTTGAAAGAACCCTTGATATTCTTTCTTGACATCCCATCTACCCCTCACTGTGATAATTCCATGGCAAGTTATCTAGATTCTAGTGAATTGTTAAAAGGGCAACCCCCTAGGTATTGCAAAGTTGAAAGTGTAAAAGAGGCCCCTAGTACCTCTTGTTCATTGTCCTTTTTCTTGTCTTTGATTTGATCATAGGTCTCTTCCCTTGGGTCGAACCTTGTGGTAAGTCTCTTAGAATAAGAGACTACAAGAAAAAGAACCAATACCTCTTTTCTCCACAAATATTAGGCCTTGAACTAGAGCTTCACACTCAATTATATTATTGGTGCAATTAAATTGTATCCAATAATATTGTTGGTATCTTTCTCCTTGTGGCAAGACTAGTTGTATGCTAGCATTGGTGCCCATTCTATAATTTGTGCCGTCAAAATATAACTTCCAAATTCCAATGCCATCTTATTTGTTTTCATGGTCTTTGGAATATGTAGAGCCTCCTCATGGATCATATACATTCTAGGACTATTTTTCTAAAAAATTTGATGTAGATTGTTTTTGTCATGATTTATTGATGATCACCATATGTCATGTTTTGCATTTGGGATATAGTTAGTGGTATGAAATTCATCATAAAACTCTAGAGATGATAGCTCATTTTCTATCACAATTGAATTCCCTAACTCTCTATGGACTAAGTGTTTAGTCTCAATATGATGCATGTTTAGGAGTTTAGAGGGAATTTTCATGCATGTTCCATATCTAGTGGTTAGGAACATATTGCTATAATCTAGTGACAAGTGGCCCCTATTTTGGTAGTAAAATCCCTAGATAAGCATATGTGAAATGTGGTAGGAACCTCAATCACAAATATATCTTCTAGAACCTCAACATTAGGAGATGCATAGAAGGATAGATGCAAGTTTTTAACTATTCCAACAATATTTACTAGAGTATCATCTAATTATGCATCACCTTTAGTGGCAGGTTCATAGGACATACCTAGTGCATCTACAACCTTCCTAGGTATGATGGAGGTACTTGAACTAGAGTGGACACCATGTAGTTATTAATTAGCTTGTCTTGATATACCAAACTCAAATATAATGACTTTGGTTTGATTGTTTTACCTCACTTCCATTAATTTGTAGAATAGTAGGTGGGGCCTAGAATGCTTTTGGTGCATCAATAATTTTGTGCTTCTATTTTTTTGTTTCCTTTTGCTTCTTTAGTGTTTCCTCCACCATTTTAATTTGATTTAGAATTGAGAGTGTTTCCCATAGTGGCATGCTAACTATGGATCTCTTGAGATGGTCCATGATGTTGAAGAAACTTTTTGATTATGTTGGTCACACCATATTGGATGTTCAATGCACTCTTGGTCTTTCTCTCGTGGGATACACTACTCTATTTTGTCTTGGATATGATTTTAATGGTTTGGTAGTTCCAAGATCATTAAGCTTTGCACTAATTGGGGCCACAATAGAAGTAGAGACCATAGGCAAACCAAAACATGGAGCTTCTTCATTTCTTTGTTCAAATGGTATCAATTGCTTTATTTGTGCTTGACCCTTTTCTGCCTTCTTTTTAGCTCTAGTTAAGTAGTTAGATCAAATTTGTTTCTTCTTGACAATTGCATTCAGTTCACTCAAAGCATAAGATTCACAATCTTCTAAAGTTACCAAGGTTTATTTTACTATTGACAATTCTAGATAAGTCTTTGCCATAGACAACATGATGCTTGGGTTGGCACTTTGAATTTGATAAGAATGGGAGCTAATTTGGGATTGATAATTACTAGGACATGCAGTGGGAGCATGGGGTGTAGAACAAGGGTGACAATGTAGAACCACCTCCTAAGTATAGTTGTTTTGGGCTACTGTTAGCTCTCTACTAGTATTGTGGGGAATTTATTTTAATGGTTTCTCTACAAGAACCAACTAGTTTAGGGGTTGAGTAGGTGCCTTGTTTCGCTGAAAGTGTAAGGCCCCTAGAGTATGCACTTCATCATGTTGCTCATTTTGTGTTTTGATACTGCTATTGTACTTGTTGATGGTGTTCTTTTTGGATTGCCATAGAGGTGCATGGATCTTATACTTTGATTCACATGTGTGAATTTTAATATGTTTGGACTATAAAGTGTTTCAAATTCACTATTTTCACTATGCTATGTGATTATGCTTATGTTCATTGAGTCCAATATTGTGATCATTTTATTATGCATCTATATATATATATATATATATCATGCTAGTGTTAGATGATTTAGTTAGATGTAGATTTTGATATCATATTATGGATATTATCTTGTTGGTTTCCATATAATGTGCTTCAACTATCTTGTGTTATGCAAATATACTTGATATTTTTTATTGAGTGTACAGATGCATGTATCCTTAATAATGATTCAATTGGAGATAATCAGCTTCGATAAAGAGTTGCGTTCTTATCCTCGTCTCACTCAATTTCAAGTTATGAGATGAGTCTTGCATGAGTGATCTAAATCATTTGATTTTGAAATCTTGAGTCATTTGAAAACCCATAAAACATGGCTGTGGTTTTACATAGGTTGTTCAACTCTTGTAATTTATTACATTTAATCATTTTTTGTAATTGCTTAATTGTTTGTGAAATGACTTTATGCTATTATTGAGAAAAAGTTTATATTGTTTTGGTGCCTCACAATGTGTGTGATTTTCTTGAGTGAAAAAGGAATTGTGTGTTTTCAAAAATTGAAAAGATATAAAGTGTAAATATTTTATCTAAGTTGTAATTTTTATGCCAAAAAAAATTAAAATAGGAAAGCAAATTTATAAGGAAATATTGCATTAGTGAAAGGAAGGTTGGAGGGTATTTAAATTAAGTACTTTCCTTCAAAAGGAAATACAAAAAAGGTCACTTTAATTAAAATGTCTTGTATTAAGTGGATAGAGTGTGAAATGAAAAGGGGACTTTTTATAAAAGTGAAAATTGCATTATAGAAAAGAAAAGAGCTCATTTTGGGGGGCATTATATTTTATTATCTTTTGGGGGCTAGATTTTCCTCTCCTCCTCTTTCTTGCTTGGGATGTTGGAAATATTGTTTGGAAGGTTTGGAAGTTGGATTGCTACCTTGAATTGAAGATTACATTGAAGTGTTTATGGATTGGGTTGAGTGAAAGAACTTCTTCAAGAAACTCTTTTCTTTCTTTCTTCTTAATTTTCTTGGATTGAAGGTAAGTGAATTTAAATTCAAGCTTTTTGATTTTCTTGTGTTTTTTTAATCCATGCCCACCTTATGCGGTTGCATATGGAATCCTTTGGTAGGATTAAACTTGCAATGGAAATGTTAAATTGTGTGAAATCAATTTAACTATTCCCATGTTTTAAATTTTTGTATTATCCGTTTTGCACCATCACTATGGCAAAATTTGTCAAAAAAATTATGGGATTGAAAAAAAATTATTTTTCATGCCCTTGGATTCAAAAGGTTATCCTTAGAATTTAAAACTTTGAATTTTGGATTTTGGGTGGGATTTGATCTTCCTAGCATTGAAATTTTGGAATTTTGTAAGTTTATGCATGTTGTTAAAAAATGAAATTTGAATTCCAAACTTAATTTTGAGTATTATTGCAAGAATGGAGTTCCCTCATGGAAATGAGATGGAGAGTCATATGGCCATAAACGTGCTATGATTGGACCTCATTTTACATTCCATGCCTATATTGAATATTTTGATTATGTAGCTTTAGGAGGTGAGGACTCTAGGTCTTAATGGAGTGAACTCTCACCCCCATATATTTGTAATGCAAGAAATACCAAGGTTAATAAGAGGTAATAAAAAATAATTAAAAAGAATGGGGTTACACATTTCACACATAAAATGATTAACCTATTAGTTTATTTGTCAGCTACCCATGTGGATATGATGTATGATCGTGAAGGGCATGGAGTTGATCCTAGAGATTGATGAAAATGTTGATTGAGGATCCCATTGGATGCAACTTACTCCTTAACCTCTCCACATTGGTATGTGAAACCACGTGATGACACTCCATTAGTGTACCTATGATACTCCCTTTCTTGTTTGTGCATCAGATTGTAAATCTAATGAGTGCTTGTGAACCCATTTGTATATGCCATGATTAGTGTGTTCTTCCCAATCTCATGTGTGGGTATCCTTGTATGATGTGTTTTGGATGTTGTGCTATTTGATTGAGATGACCATGTGTCATACCTGTGTGTGTGGTGTGCATGTTGAATGACTACCTAGTTGGTTGCTTCTTAGTACAAAAGGGTGGGCCTAAGGTTTCCATATGGTTAGGTGGTTTGATTCACCATTAGGGCCTAAAAATATTTCAGAGCATCTTGGAGTGCATACAAGGATTTCATAACCTTGTAGATGTGGTAAATTATGATTTTGTACTTTTGTTGAAGATGTATAATTTAGGACATTTGAGTCCTTATATGTAAATTTGTAAATATGATAAATGATAAATATGTGTTGGATTGTAATCCACCCACATATGTGGTGCAATCTCCATCATTTATTTTAGTATTGGCCGACCTTGGAGTTGAATGAGTATGACATGTGTAATGAAATTATCATGTTTGGAATGGGAAACATGATTAGAAAGCAAGATTTATATTTCTTGTGGTACTAAACATGTAATTAGTATAGACATAATTTATTTACTTGTTTTATGAATGTATGTTACAATTGGAGGTTGAATATTTACCTTTTTGAGTAGTTATTTCCCCTTGCATGCCTTGTCATTCCTTGACATGTGTAGACCCATGATGGTTTGGGAAATTAGACATTGGGTTTATATTAATAATGAGGTCCTTGGGACTTCCTAATTTGCCAACGAGGATCCCTAGCATACTCAAGTGATTGGCCTCAACCATTTTCATACAACATATATTTCAAGAAAACCTTTCCTTTGTTTTAGCACCTGGTCTTCAGAGTCAACATTCAGGTTGCAAGTGACATCATTGTAAAGTTGTTCCTAGACCCCAAAGTCCAAAAGGTAGGAACTTCAGAGTTACTATTTGGTCAACAATTTGTAAGTTCCAAAGTTATGCTCGAATCTTGAACTCTAAAAGGTAGGAGCTTTAGAATTGACATTTGATTGGTATTTTACAAATTGCTAAGTTACAGCTAGACCCCAAAGTCTGAAAGGTAGGAGCTTTAAAGTTGATGTTCGGTTGCAAATTTGCAAGTTGTAAATTGATGTTTGGATCTCAAAGTCTAAAAGGAAAGAAATTTAGAGTAATCATTTAGTCAACAAATTTCAAGTTAAAAATTTATGCTTGGACCTTGAACTCCAAAAGGCAAGAGCTTTAGAGTTAGCATTTGATTAGTAATTTGCAAGTTGTAAAGTTCCACATGGACCTCAAAATCTAAAAGGTAGGAGCTTCAATGTTAGAGTTTGGTTAGCAATTTGCACATTGTAAAGTTACACTTAAACTCTAAAGTCTGAAATGTAGGAGCTTTGGAATTGGAGTTTAGTCAGTAATTTACAAGTTGCAAAGTTCCAAGTAGACTCTAAAGGATTAGATTTTGGTTAGCAATTTGTAATTTGCAAGCGGGTTTCATTGAGTCAGATTTTAGTCAGTAATTTACAAGTTGTAAAGTTTTAAATAGACTCCAAAGAGTCATAGTTTGGTCAATAATTTCTAAGTTTCAAGTGGACTTCAAAGAGTTAGAGTTTGGTCAACAATTTACAATTTTTAGAGTTGCATGGGAACCCCAAATCTTTGTAGGTTACACGATTGCTCGTGGGGTTCAATTTTCTACAATGCAAGGTAAATGGGAATGAAGTGGAGGTTGGAAATCAAATTGTATGGGATGCAATGTTGTATGGAGCTCCACACTTCCACTAGAACTTGTTATTTGAGATTGTCATAGTGACTTTAACCCATATTTTAATAAGTCTTTCACTTGTGTCACCATGCTTAGTGCATCAATGATTATTTGTCTTGTGTGCCATTGTGTCATGTCATGTTACCTTGTGCATGTAGACCTGTGTAATGTGGCATGTTGATGTCACATTTTTAACAAAAAAATGTTCATCCATTAATGTCTTGGGATAAAGCTTAGGGCATTACATTTGATATTAGAGCCTATGTTACAACATTGGGAGCTTTAGGTTGTGTCTGTTTTCTTGTTCTTTACATGTATTGTTTTGTATGATATTGATTAACATGGTTGTGCTAATCTATGCAAATTTCTTGTGAAGGAAAATGCCTCTAAGGAACTACTATAATTGACTGGGAGGCCTTGATCAAGATTCTCTAAAGATTCAAAGTGAGGAGACACTAGCAGTGAGGCATGCTCAACCTAATGAAGGTGTTGACACACAACAAATAGTGGGGTTGCCTCAAGAGTTGATTTTAAGGTTCCCCCTAGGTAGGAGGAAGCATGAGTAGCTACTTATCTAACATCTTAGGGGATTGGTGAGAGTTAGTTAAAGAGGGAGCATTGTAGGATCCTACACTAGTCTAGGGTGGAGGAATAACCCAGTTAGGGTGATGGTATCAGTGCAACAAAAGGTCACATAAGGGACTCCATCTTCATCCACTAAATTTTGAAGGATCAACTAAGGGAGTCAAGGCATAGGCTTAGCTATTAGCTCTTGATCAATGCTTTATCATGCATCATTATGAGAGAAACATGAAGGCTCATTTGGCCATTATGCAACTTTGTGGTTATGCTTCTACTTAGTGGACCAAGAGGAGTAGAAGTGGAATCTGGACATCTCCACCATCACTTGGGAGACTTTCTAAGAGAGGTTATGTGCCCATTGTCTTTCTATGAATTTAAGGTAGAACTATGCAGATGAGTTTCATGAATTCTAGGAGCTTTGAATGATAATGGAGCTCAATATGAGAACTGTTTCTTTGAGTTGAAGTAGTATGAAAATTTTATAGAGGATGAGAAGTTGCTTTTGAGTAGGTTTGTGAGGGGTTTGAAGTCTTACATTGAGGGTGTAGTATGCATAACAACACCTCAAGTCTTGGAGATTATCATAGAGAAGGCAAAATTGGCAAAGGAGAATGTGGAACTACAATCCATGGGAATTAGTTCAATTCCCAAGTAGTGATACCTTATTAGGAGGGCCTATAGTTAAGGGATCTCAGGCCTGACCCAAGGGGTTTTTTAGGAATTCATTGGTACCACCTTGGAATCCTCAACAATAATGGCCTAAGAGGAAGAAGCCTCAGTAGTGTTAGGGTTAGCCGACAAAAGATATCAATTAAATGCAAATAGAGATTAAACAAAGGAATGAAAATACACAGAAATAATAACAACGAGAGACAAGTTTTAACGTGGTTCACCCAAACTCAGGATACATCCACCAATAGAGAGTCCAATATTATTATCTTGTAAATCAAACTGATTACAACCAGTAATCCTTGCAACTCAATACCGCTACAAATGCTACAATACAATCGTCAAAAAACCCTAACCCTTAGCTGCTTTTATCAAGCCTTATGTCAGTTACAAAATAGGGCTTTTTATGTTGGTCAAAGAAAAAATAACTCCCGGCACCTTTATAAAATAATAAAAAACCATGTGAGGTTTTGGGGGCATTGCCCCCGAGCCCCCACGGGGGGCTGCCCCTCGACCTTGCCCTATATCGCGACAAGGAGAGTGCCAGGGGTACTGCCCCTGGACCCCGCAAGGGGCGCTGCCCCTTGACCCCGTAGGAATTTGGGGGGAAACCACACTGATAAAAGTGGGGTAAATTTAATCTCTGATTCTGATTAGGCTCCATATAACAACAATATCCCACTTGGAGACTGATCAGACTCCACACCATATCATCTCCCATTTGGAGACTAATCATAACACCGCTAACCCTATAGCTCCCACTGGAAATAAGCACCCTAGACTCTACTGTTCTATTTTTGTTGTTTTCAGTCTTGAAGACCAACTGAAGCTGAAGAGTAGCTCAGCTTCTCCCTTGTCACTGCCTTTGTAAACATATCTACTAGATTTTCGTCTATATGTACCTTTTCTAGCCTTAATTTTCCATCATCCAACACCGACCGAATGAAGTGATACCTCAACTGTATGTGTTTGGTCTTTGAATGCAAGGCAGAATTCTTTGCAAGATGTATGACACTCTGATTGTCTGTAAACAAATAACTACTAGCCTATTGTTTTCCCAATTCTTCCATGAAAGATTGCAGCCATATCATCTCCTTGCTTGCCTCTGTTGCAACTACATACTCTGCCTCCGTGGTGGATAAAGCAACCACCTTTTGCAACTGTGGGATCCAACTCAGTGCTATCCCACCTACAGTAAAGAAATAACCTGAAGTACTCCACCTGGTATCAATATCCCCTGCCAAATCTGAGTCTACATAACCTACTAAATCAGTATTAGAGCCTCTAAAACGTAAGTGTTTATTGGATGTACCTCTCAAATATTTGAGAATCCATTTTACCGCATTCTAATGCTCCAATCTGGGATGACTCATATACTTGCTGACGACTCCTACAACATGTACAATATCTAGTCTTGTGCATACCATGGCATACATTAAACTTCCTACAGCTGAAGCATATGGTACCTTGGACATTTTTTCTTCCTCCTCTGGTGTCTTAGGACACATCTCCTTAGTCAATTTCAAATGACTAGGCAAAGGTGTGTTGACAACTTTTGCATTCTCCATATGGAACTCTGCAACACCTTTTCAACATAATCAGCCTGAGATAGAGTCAATTTTCTGTTCTTCCTATCTCTACAAATTTTCATACCAAGGATTTGTTTTGTTGCCCCCAAATCCTTCATAGAAAATGACTATGATAACTATTGTTTTAACTCTCTTATGTGATCCATGGTAGACCCCGCTACAAGCATGTCATCAACATATAAACATAAAATAATGTAGTTGTCATTATCCAACCTCCTAAAATAGACACAATGGTTAGAATTACACCGGTTGTAGGCTTTCTCAGCCATAAAACTATCAAATTTCAAATAAAATTGCCGAGGTGCTTGTTTCAGGCTATACAAACTCTACTTCAATCTGCACACTATTTTCTCCTTGTGACCTCAAATCCTTGGGGTTGTTCCATGTATATCTCCTCCTCCAAATCACCATGGGGAAAGGCAATTTTCACATCTAGCTATTCCAAATGCAAATCTTCGGCAGCTACAATACTTAAAATAGTACGAAGAAAAGTCATCTTGACAACCAGAGAAAATATCTTATCAAAATCAATGCCCTTTTTCTGTGCAAAATCCTTTTACAACTAACCTAGCTTTAAATCTTTTATTACCTCCATCTTCCTCTTTCAGCCGATAAACCCATTTGTTTGGTAAACCATTTTTCCTGCAGGTAACTTACATAATTCCCAAGTCTGATTTTTCAGCAAGGAGTCCATTTCTTCTTTCATTGCCAGCTCCCACTGAACTTGTGTGTCCACCTGGATAGCTTCATCATACCCTTTTGGTTCACCAACATCTGTTAACAAAATAGAATACAAAGAGGGAGAAAACCTTTCAAGAGGTCTACTTAGCCTTGTTGACCGTCTAACATTCACTAGAGTTTGTGGTATTTTTGGTTGCTGTTGCGGAGCAAGGGGAACCACTGAAACATCACTATTTGGATTATCATCCAGCACCATATAATCCTTTTCTTTCTTCTCATGTTACTGCAACTAATATTTGTACAACACCTTCTCATTGAATATAACATCCCTACTTCTCACAATTTTCTGATTTTTAAAATCCCAAAGCCTGTAACCAAATTCATCAATGCCATATCCAACAATGGTACATTTTTTTGATTTTGCATCTAGCTTGGTTCTATTTTCAGAATCTATATGTACAAATGCTTCACATCCGAAGGTTTTGAGAAAAGAATAACTCACCTTCTTACCTGTCCATGCTTCCTTTGGAATACCACAACCCAAAGGAACTGAAGGACCTCTATTAATTAAATATACAACAGTGTTGACAGCGTCTACCCACATGTTTAAAGGCAACCCAGCATGCAATCTCATGGTCCTTGCATGCTCCATTATTGTCCTATTCAAGCGTTCAGCCACTCCATTTTCTTGTGGAGTCCATGGAACCATTTTCTTCCTACGAATTCCATTAAAGGAACAATAATCTTCAAATTCTTTGCTGCAATACTGTTACCTTTTCATTCACCCTTATTCAGTTTTTCATAATCCTTCCCTAAGAAAAAGGTTGATCTACTGTTTTCCCTTATTGGTCAATATGTTTACTCCTTAGGTCAGCTCTTTGGTATTAAAAATCATTCGCTTGTCGTCTTATGTGCAAAATAATTGTAGTATTGAACCTTCGAACTTGAACCTTTTTAAAAATCCTATGGTTCAAAGGTTCAAAGGTTAAATGTTAAATGTTTCTAGAGAAGTCATTTATCCTCAGTCTCCTTGTGTAACTCAATTTGTATCTTTGAACCTCCCGATTGAACCTCATATCAGAGTTCAAAGGTTCAAAGGTTCAAAAGTTCAATAGTTCAATAGTTCATCATGAAATGTTCTGTAACAAGTGTACCTATGTGATTAATCTCATTTTTCCCTAAAATCTTCTTTAAGTCAAAATTGTGGGAGATTTTAACAGAGAAAATCATTTAGAGGGAAATATATTCAGAAGACCTTATGAAATGGAAAGTTTTAACTTTCAAGAGGTTAGGGGTAATGATTACACATCAAGGTCGTGTGTGAGAATTACTTACAATTAATGCATCTGTCAGAATTTATGTCTTATCAAGTATATTCAGCACAAATTAATTGATCCAGTAATTATTTGACCAAATTTTATGCTATTTATCAAGAAAGAACAAGCCAATTTTAGCAGTAAAACATACAGGGTGATACGAAAAGGAAACAATGCTGGAGGTAAAAGATTTTCTTGCCTAGTTTGACAGTGATTTTAGATCTGTTGAAGGTGAGATTTCAACTTTTCTTATAGTTGTTCCCATTACTTTGTTGAAAAAGAGAATCATTTTGAGTTTCTGATATTGTAAAAAGTAGTTCAAGCATTTTCCATTTTATTTATCCCAACTGTAGTCATGAAAGCTACTTGTCTTGGTTCCGAACATGGTTCTAGCCTTGTTTGTTCTCTTCCTGAATATGGAGATACCTTTTTAGCTCAGTATGCTTTAGAGGATTTTAAGGAAAGAGCTAAAAATCCTAGGTCTACCCCCATAATGGAAAGGATAGTGGAAAGTGGTTTAATTGAAGCTACAACTTTTCCTATGGCGGTGCAATGCCCTGAGTTAGTTCTCAAATGCATGAGCAAATATGACCCTCAAAATAGATGCATTAGAGCTTCTGACAGAAATGTGTTATTGCCTATTAATAGACAAACCCTAATGACCGTAATGAAAATCCCACCCAAGGAGCCATACTTTGATCTTGATATTACCTCCTCTTATAGTTATTTTTCATTAAAAAAGGCAAATTACAAGAGTGTAATTGCAAGGAATTGGCTGTTAAGATTCCAAAAGGGAGGTTCAAGGCTACACAAATCACTAATGAGGGAACATATGATACCAAAATAAAGGATATCATAGTGTTATTACACAGATTAAAAGGAAGTTCTCAAGCATTCTATTGGGAGGATTAGATGTATTTCTTTATTCAAGTAATCCTTCAAGGAGAACAATATCTAGATTGGGTAGAAATCATAGCTGAATGTTTACATCAAGGTTTGAGTAATTATCTGGGAAATAAAAACTTTTACATGTCTTCATATCTCTTTTACTGCCTGGCATCCACAAGAGAGTGGGGAGGATTACCCCATGCATCCTTAGTTGAAAATATCAGAATTTATGATTATTACTCTCATTTGCAAATGCATAAGTGTTATGAAAATTATGGAAGAGTTAATGATGTTTTCACTGGTAGGATGGTTTACGAATTGACAGGCAATATTAATAAAAGGATGTCTGATGAAGCCATGCAATTAATCAACATTTATGGCAGCTTCTTCATTCAGTTTCCTAGATTCACATACATTAGATTTGGCAGTTTTGAAGGTGAGCCTATGAAACTGCCCAGATATGTCTTTGATCGCTTTGTATTAATTGAAGTTTGCAAGCAGTTAGCTCATATAGATAAGACATTTTCAATGAAAAGAGAGTTTGGTATATCTTTCCCTATTCAGCTTGGTAACTATTCATGCCAATCAGTTTCTGATGCTTTAAATCTAGAGGTGGGCCTAAAGAAGTTCAATTTTCAATATTATAATGCCAGACCCAAGTTCGATAGCAAAGGTTTTGCTAGAGACAATTTGGATTTTGGAGAGGGATTTTCACACATTCCCCGAATAGAGGACTATTGGGAAGATTGCCCAGACGAATTTGAAGTTAGAAAAAGGCTTTGGTGCAGATTTTCCCTAGGGCAAATAGTCACCCTTAACCTGAAAATGAATATTAATGGAATAATAGATGATAAAGAATAGGTGATTGATTCTCATTTTGAACAAGTAAAACAGCTGCCTATTCCAAAAATTGATTGGAATAGAGATGAAGAGGATCGGATTGAAGTTAAAACCCTCCCCGTGATAAGAAGAACTAAAAAATGGTTAAGAGAACGGAGATTGAAAAAGGTTCAAAATGAAGATTCCCAACGGTGTGCACCCATTGATGAATCACAATCTCCTATAAGCTCTTCTAATCAACTTATTAATATCTGTGATGTAGGTACTCCAAAGTCAAAAAATGAGAAGGGTTATGCCACCAAAAAGTCTAAGAAAACCCTTGTGACTATTCTGGCTTCTTGCACCACCAGGTCAAGAACTCAGAGTAGGAAGAAGAAGGAAATTTTAGAAAGAATAGTTGTGGACCTAAATACTGAAAAAGATTCAAAAGAAATAATGAGTGAGCAAGGTTTTGGTTCATCAATGGCAGGAGAAATCAATATGAACCAACAGGTAGAGATTGCTTTGGATTCTACTAATTTAATGATATTACCAAATGCGCCTTCTGAACTGCTTACTCCTGATAAAGAGATTCTAGTCACTGCGCCTCGATGGTTGGAAAATTCAATTAGTGATAAAAGGAAAATAGTTCCATTTTCTTTACCATTGGAAGATATGGTTAGCAAATGTATGGGAAAGGCTCCAAAATCTAAAAGGCTGAAAACCACTTCCAGGGTGGACATTGATCCCAATATAGGAAATTGGAGTGTAGAGATAGCTCGGCCAATAGCTGATGAAGAAGTTCAGAACCCCACAGTCTAGGATTTTGTAGTAGAAAGAATAGACCTTGGAATTGCATCAAATGTTGTAGACGTGCACCATTTCGAGGCATCTACTAAAAAGATAGTTAGCCGTACATGGAAAGATGAAAAGGATAAGAGGGAGTTGAAGCAAGCATTACGATCAATGGCATAATATATTGATGCTATTCACAATCCAAATCCACAACCTGTTTCTCAATTACCTCTGTCTTTTGATCCAAAGTCTCCAGTTAATCAAAAAATGCTTGATCAAATACATAGAAATAAGATGGTGACTAAAGTGTTCGATGACTGGCTAGATGGTATCATCCAAAAAGGTACAAAACATATTAATGATTTGAAAGGTATATATGATGAAACCATGGCTACTGTTGAAGATTTAAAAATACAGAATGCCTCGTGGGAAAAGGATGAAGCAAAATGGATGAGTGTAATAAATCAAATGATTGAAATTCAGAAGTATGGAGTGGCAAAGTTTCTATCAAAAAAGAACAGAACAAGCCTGAATGACAATATGCTATATGTAAGCAGGAGAAACATTGAATGGAGAAACTTAGTGTCAAAACAAGGATGAATAGAGTTTACAAAGATGATTAAAGAGATAACTGAGTTTACTTAGTCTCTACAACATGATTTAGAATGTATCGATGTGAAGTACCTAAAAGATGATGGTAAGCTAGAAAAGGATATTGATACTATTGTACAATCCTTCAAAGAGAAAATTAGTTTTGTCAAAGAAAATGATAATTTGATAATTGATTATTTCTCCCAGATATCAAAAGTGGAATCACTACTTCACCTTTACGTCGATCACTCCCAGAGCATGCAGAAAAGGTAGCGAACATTCAAAAAGAAAAGGATGTTTGGAAGGCATGAGTTAAGCATATTGGCACCCCTAATTTCCTAAAAATTTAGGAGTTTGTTGCCGCATACTAGGAATGGAAGACGCAACGTGTCTCTTCAGCAGGACAGAGCAAATCTGGAGATTCCAACATGCTATCCCTGTCATGATCGTGCTTATATAATCTTTTTATTCAGTTATTTAGTTGGGGAACTATGTTTAAAAACTCTATCTTTTAATCAATTTTCAAGGAACTAAATCCCGCTAAGGGTCAGAGTTTGTTTAACTCTGGGTTTAAAGAACAGTTAATAAGGGTAAGCTATATATATGTTTGGTTAAAAACTAAAAAGGAGGAAAAAAGGAGACAAGGAATTTTGGCTGAACTTTTATGTTTACAATGTATGTGATGTTTGTCTGAAATTTTTTTATCTATGAATGAGAGGAAGAAATGATTGCTACAGACTTAAATATGTGTGTTTAAGTGCATGAAATTGAGTTTCTGTGCGAGCTCTTCTTTTATGTGGTAATTATTCTTTCACTAGAAGACTCATCATATATGTTTTATCATTTACTGGTTTAGTGATATATGTATATATTTATATGTATTTGATTATTGTTGAAGATGGAATCTATACGTTCTATCACTGAATGATTTTATATGAAAGAAAAGATATCGCATTCATGACATAGTGATGTGTGAACGTTAGTCTGCCTTAAATGCTTTCTGGTTAAAAGCATATTCAAATGTTAGAATAGTTCAAATTCATTGAAGATTTAAAAGGGAGTTGTACCTTAATTTAGAGGGGAATTATTTCTGATAGTTGACCCAATTGTTGTTTAACTTATTTGCTCTGAAAAAGAAAGGGTTATAGAGTCAGAACAAGATTATTATTAGACCAAGACAAATCTGTTAACCAATAGTTTTTGGTGACTCTACTGGGGAATCAAATCATTTATTTAAAGATTAGTCACCCTAATATGAAGGAACGATGGTGCTTCCTCATGAAAATATAATTCCTATTCTACAACCTAATCTTGGCTTTCAAGATGAACATGAAGACATAATTGGTTAGTTAAATACTCTTGCATGGCACACTCGCCAAAATATTGATGATTATAGAAGAGCAAGTCGAGTATTAGAAAGGGAAGAAGAATTGGCTGATAATTTAAGATTGCTGTTACTCAGACAAAGAAGGAGGCAAGCTAAAAACACAGTTAGAAATCAAGCCCCTGAAATCCCAAGAGGTCAAGAATAGCCTAAAAAATAATTAGTTATCCAGTTACAGTTTAATAAACTAGAGTTTAGAAGATACACAAGATCTTTGAGGAGAGAGGGCGTTGAAGATCCTACTTTTCAAACACTGCAAAACCTAAATTTTCCTTATATTCCTACTCCAAATAGAAGAGCCAAAAGTAGACCTCCTAGCCCTCCTAAACCCTCTACATCCTCTGTCTGTCAAGCCTTAACTCTTTCTAGCACTGTCATTCCTTCTACTATAAGCTTTCTACCAATGGCCCAACCTTGGGGAGTAGCTATAGGGCCTCTAAATTTAGGGGCTAACTTGAATCCTCTGCCTAAAAATGCAAGAGAAAACTTACCCAAGTTTAATGGAGATGGAAAACAATCACCAGATGAGCATCTGAATGCCTTTGCCGCAACATGTGGTGTGTTAGGTGTACAACATCAAGATGTAGCTATAAGGCTTTTTGTGCAAACTCTAACCGATACTGCAATAGAATGGTTTTATCATCTATTTGACTCTTCAATTACAAATTGGAATGATATGAAAACTGCATTCAAAAACAGATTCACAAGCATGGAAGATGACATTCTCTTCTTGCTCAATTAACTCATCTCAAGAAAGAAATGCATGAGCCTATGAGGGAATTTATAGCCAAATTCAATAGAATTGTGCACAAAATCCCAAATGCTAAAAAGCCAACTCCTGAGAATCAGAAATGTTTCTTTATCAATTCTATGCCTCCTGATATTAGTTTTCATCTTAGAAGAGGTGTAGTTGCCGACTTAGCAAACACACAAACCTTGGTAGTTGGGTTAGAAGATGATCTTATTATGGCTAGAAAATGGAAGAAAGAAGTCCAAGTACCTAATGCTCATCCTTCATCCTCTACAGATCCTATGGTTCAAAGATTAGTAAATGATATGATTACTCTGAAAAGATAATTGCCCAAGGTTGGTACTTCATTTCAACAACCATATCAAGATGTCAACAAAAGAAATTTTAATCAACAGACAAATACTGGTAAGACATTGCAACTTTCACTAGCACAACCAAGGTTAGCTATTGAAGCTCCTCCTGGAAGAGGGAATATGTGTGCCTTTCATTTGACTACCGATCATGATGGAAATTCTTGTCTGGAGATGCTTAGATATGCTCAAATGGCCGCTACCAAAGATGTGTTGGGAGAAATTACCGAGGAAGAAAGAAACTCTAAGGAACCTGATGACTCTGAAATACACTTCCTAGAATATGAATCAGATTCAGAAAGAGGAGGTGAAATATTGGTTACTCTTGAAGATCCTTCATGTACTGTGCTTACCATAAGTCAGAAGAATCTAAGATTTCCTAATACTCAATCTTCTCAAGAAGTGCCTGTTAAAGGTAAGGAGCCTCTTACTAGAACCCCTGATACTAGTTCGAAGGCTCAAGAAGTTAAATTACTACGAAGGAATGATCATGAAACTTCTTTTGATATTATAGAATTTTGTAAGTCTTCAAGGATTCAAATATCTCCTACCAAATACCTTAAGTTAAATCCCAAAGAACTTGATAAATTGGTTAAATATGTTAAAGGCGATCATTCACAAATTGAGCCCGATAGTCAACAAAGTAGTAATGTTGAGTCTCCAATTGCCCAATTATTTGCTTCTCCACCTGAATCACCTATATACACCCTTGTCAATCCATCCAATGATACTTCTTATATGGTTGATATGAAGCCCAACCCATTTTATGTCTATTTATAAATGGTCATAAACTCAATAATTGTATTATAGACTTAGGTGCTTCTAATAATATTATGCCCTCTTCCATAGACAAAGCCCTAGGCCTATCCCTTACAAAAACATTTGGTAGGTGTTACTCTATGGATGGCAAATAGATTCCTTTACTTGGGCAAATTAAAGGTGCAAGGGTTGCTCTTGCAGCCTACCCTGATAAAAGAGTGAAGTTGACTATCTTGGTGGCAGGCATTCCCGCTAGTTATGGGATGCTGTTGAGCAGAACTTTTTGCAAAGATTTAGGTGGAGAGATCAAATTGGATTGGTCAAAAGCTACAATTTTGGTGGGAAAGTGGAAAGTAAAACTAGAATCTGAAGCTAAATGCAAGTTTACTGCGTACCCTTCTGATGACCCTAAATCTCAAATTCTATTTGAAGAATGCGAATTCAGTAATTATTTTCTCTCCTCTGAAGACATGAAGGAAGAATCTATTCCAAAATTGGTTCATTCAGATGATCTATGGACCATGGAATTCAATGGTAGTTGTGCTACCATTAGCTCTGGAGTAGGAGTTGTTTTGATCTCACCTGAAGGTAAAAATTTCCCTTACTCTTTCAAGTCAGAATTTAAAAATACTAATAACACTGCAGAGTACGAAGCCCTATTGCTTGGGTTAAATGAAGCCAAAGGAAAAGGTATAAAGATGATCAGAGTAAAAGGAGATGTTGAATTGACTGTTAAACAAGTGAGAAGCATTTTTACAGTTAAAAATGAAAGATTGGGACATTACAGGAATAGAGTTTGGGATGAAATAGAATACTTTGATGCTTTCTCTATTGAGGCAATCCCAAGAGATCAGAATACACGGGCAGATTCTCTGGTAGTATTAGCTTCTCTTCTTCTCCCACACCCTAATTTCAAAGAGAATTCATATAGAATAGAGCTGATCTATCATCCTAATGTCCCAGATAATGCTGAATATTGGCAAGTTTTTGAGAATGACTGACAAATTAGAAACTTCTTGGAGAATGCTGAGATGTTCTTGGGGACTTATTTTGAAGGTTCTGAAGAAGAATGTAAAGAATTTAGTCCTGATCTAGGGATTAATTCAAAGGATGAGGTAATTCAGTTAAAAGGAAACAAAATTCCCAGAGGATTGGTCTCTCTTGAACATTTGTTCAGTCGACAAGATGAATGTATCAAGGACAAACTTGCTGAGACTCTTGACAAATTGGGAAATTGTGAAAAAATAAACATTGGGAGTAAAACCGATCCTAAATGGGTTTCTATTGGTAGGTGTTGCTCGCCGGAGGAGAAATACAAGTTGATTAATTTGTTGACTAGATATAGGGATGTCTTTGCTTGGTGCTATGATGACCTAAAGGATTTTAGAGGCGGGCAATTCCAACATCATATTCCTTTAAAAACAAATGCAATTCCATTTAGGCAAAAATTAAGAAAATACAACCCAAAGGTTGCTAAGGCTATCTATAAGGAGGTCGACAAAATGTTGAAGGCTAGGATTATTTATATGATTCATCACTCTACCTGGGTGGCGAACATTGTCCCGGTACGAAAAAAATGGAGAAATAAGAATTTGTGTTGATTTTAGGAATCTAAACCAAGCCAGTTTGAAAGATAATTATGCCTTACCCATGATGGATCACATTTTACAAACAGTTGCTAGATCAGAGATGATGTCCATGTTAGACAGGTTCTCAGGTTATAATCAAATAAGTGTGGCTACAGATGATCAACAGAAAACTGCTTTAACTACACCATGGGGAACTTTTGCTTATAACCGTATGCCCTTTGGTTTGGTTAACACTGGTACAACTTTTCAAAGGGCAATGAATTCATCCTTTAAAGATCTGAAAGACAAAATTATTGTCATTTATTTTGATGATTTGACTGTTTTCTCTAAAAGAAGAGAAAATCATCTGAAAGATCTTGAGACCATTTTGCAAAGGTGCCAGAATCATGGGATATCTCTTAATCCTAAAAAGTTGATATTCTGTGTAACAGAAGGTAAGTTATTGGGACATTTAGTTTCAAAGGATAGAATCAAGATTGATCTAGAAAGGGTTAAAGTAATACAACAGCTAAGTCTTCCTTCAAACAAGACTGGAGTTAAGTCTTTCTTTGGCCAGGTTAACTTCCTCAGAAGGTTCATTCCTGATTTTTCTGAGATTACGAAACATATTATAGGGATGATGAGTGAAAAACAAGCATTCAGGTGGAATGAGACTACTAAGAAAGCATTTGAAAATGTTAAAGAAGTGATTGCACAAACACCTACTTTGGTAAACCTCGATTTCCAAAAGGATTTTATCATTTATTGTTATGCTTCAAAACATACCATGTCTGGTATCTTACTACAGAAAAATGAATCAAACATAGAAGCTCCAATAGCCTTTATGAGTGTTCCTGTCAAGAAGCATGAACTTAAATATTCTTTAACAGAGAAACAAGCTTTTGCTGTGTGAAGGCTGTCAAACAATTTAGGTATTATATAATTCATTCTCATTCAATTGTATTTGTCTCTAGTTTAGCTATAAAGAGTATTCTGACTCAACAGGATGTTGGTATGAATAATAGAGCAACATGGGTTGCTAAGATTCAAGAGTATGACTTGGAGATTAGGCCAACTAAATTAATTAGAGGTCAAGGCCTGTGTAGATTGATTGCTGAGAGTAAAGAAGAAGAAGAAGAAGAAGAACTTCCCACTGTCCTATTGGTGAGTTTATAAGATCCATGGTTCTTAGATGTAGCACATTATCTTACCTATGGAGACTATCCCAGTCAATTATCCTTGAAGGAGAAAAGGAATCTGAGATTAAAAGCAGCGAAATATGTCATTTGGGGTGATGTCTTATACAAAAAGGGACTAGATGGAACCTTTATGAGATGTGTGGATAAAGAACAACAACATAAGCTTTTGGAAGTTTTCCATAATGAAGCTTGCGGTGGACACTTCTCTTCTTCAGTCACAGCCTTTAAAATTCTTAAGAATTGTTATTATTGGCCAGGCATGTTCAAAGATGCATACATATCGGTAGCTAATTGTGAGAAATGCAAAATGTTTTCAGGAAGACCACAACTTGCAGCATTATCTCTGAGGCATGTTGTTATTGAAAAACCTTTCAAACAATGGGGTTTAGACTTCATTGGGCCCCTTTGACCTCCTTCGAGTGTTGGACATACATAGATTCTAACATCAACAGACTATTTTACAAAATGGGTGGAGGCAATCCCTGTCAAGAGAGCCACTTCAGAAGTGGTGTGTAATTTTCTCAGAGAGAATATACTGGTGCATTTTGGCATCCCTCAGAAACTTGTGGCAGATAATGCTACCAGCTTTTCCTCAATTGAACTCACTTCATTTTGTTATGAGCATAGTATCTCTTTTTCTCACTCATCAGACTATTACCCTCAAGGGAATGGACAAGATGAGTCTAGTAATAAAAATATGATAGCCATCATGAGAAAATTGGTGAGTGATAATCCCAAAGATTGGCATAAAAAATTGTACAAAGCACTCTAGGCTAATAGGATAACCCCAAAAAGAGCAATAGGAATGACACCTTTTGAGTTGGTTTATGGAATAGGAGCTCAGTTGTCATTACCTTTGGAATTATCTGCAATCAAATTACAAAAGGTCATTAAAGATCAATACTTTCAGGATTCCTTAGAAAAAAGGGTTATGTATTTAACCATGATTCAGGAGGGAAGGAATGAACTAGTTGATCGAATTACTGCTTATCAAGCCAGGGTTAAGAAGATTTTTGATCAAAAAACAAGGCCCAGAAAATTCATGCAAGGAGATGAAGTGCTTCTATGGGATAAGAGAGAGCCTAAAGGAGCACATGGCAAGTTTGATTCACTTTGGAAGGGGCCATTCAAAATTCATCAGGTACTGGGCCCTAATTCTTTCAAATTAGAATATCTAGATGGATCTATTCTACCCTTGTCCTATAATGGACAGGACCTTAAATTGTATCAACTGTAAAACAAATGTCCCCTATTTTGTACATAGTCATTTCTTTGTTGTCGTGTGCTGTCATTTTCCTTTTCTAGTTTTGGTATGCCTTGGTTCTTTTTCTTCTATCCTTGTGTTTCAGTTCATGCGTAACCAGAGTTTCTGAGTTCTCTGCATTTTGTCATAAAATGCATTCCCCAGTCAAAGCCAATGTTACCTTTTCATTCACCCTTATTCAATTTTTCATAATCTTCCCTGAGAAAAAGGTTGATCTACTGTTTTCCTTTATTGGTCAATATGTTTACTCCTTAGGTTGGCTCTTTGGTATTAAAAATCATTCGACTGTCGTCTTATGTACAAAATAATTGTAGTATTGAACCTTATTAAAAATCCTATGGTTCAAAGGTTCAAAGGTTCAATGTTCAATGTTTCTAGAAAAGTCATTTGCCCTCGGTCTCCTTGCGTAACTCAATTTGTATCTTTGGACCTCCCGATTGAACCTCATATTGGAGTTCAAAGGTTCAATAGTTCAATAGTTCGTCATGAAATGTTTCGTAACAAGTGTACCTATGTGATTAGTCTCATTTTTCCCTAAAATCTTCTTTAAGTCAAAATTGTGGGAGATTTTAACGGAGAAAATCATTTAGAGGGAAATATATTCGGAACACCTTATGAAATGGAAAGTTTTAACTTTCAAGAGGTTAGGGGTAATGATTACACATCAAGGTCATGTGCGAGAATTACTTACAATTAATGCATCTGTCAGAATTTATGTCTTATCAAGTAAATTCAGCATGAATTAATTGATCCAGTAATTATTTGACCAAATTTTATGCCTTTTATCAAGAAAGAACAAGCAATTTTAGCAGTAAAACATACAAGTGATACGAAAAGGAAACAACACTAGATGTAAAAGATTTTCTTGTCCAATTTGACAGTGATTTCAGATCTGTTGAAGGTAAGATTTTGACTTTTCTTATAGTTGTTCCCATTACTTTGTTGAAAAAGAGAATCATTTTGAGTTTCTGATATTGTAAAAAGCAGTTCAAGCATTTTCCATTCTATTTATCCAAACTATAGTCATGAAAGATGTCTGTCTTGGCTCCGAACATGGTTCTAGCCTTGTTTGTTCTCTTCCTAAATATGGAGATACCTTTTTAGCTCAGTATGATTTAGAGGATTTTAAGGAAAGAGCTAAAAATCCTAGGTCTACCCCTATGATGGAAAGGATAGTGGAAAGTGGTTTAATTGAAGCTGCAACTTTTTCTATGGCGGTGCAATGCCCTGAGTTAGATCTCGAATGCATGAGCAAATATGACCCTCAAAATAGATGCATTAGAGCTTCTGATGGAAATGTGTTATTGCCTGTTAATAGACAAACCCTCATGGCCGTAATGAAAATCCCACCCAAGGAGCCATACTTTGATCTTGATATTACCTCCTCTTATAGTTATTTTTCATTAAAAAAGGCAAATTACAAGAGTGTAATTGCAAGGAATTGGCTGCTAAGATTCCAAAAGCGAGGTTCGAGGCTACCCCTATCACTAATGAGGGAACATATGATACCAGAAATAAAGGATATCATGGTGTTGTTACATAGATTAAAAGGAAGTTCTCAAGCATTCTATTGGGAGGATTGGATGTATTTCTTTATTCAAGTAATCCTTCAAGGAGAACAATATCTAGATTGGGCAGAAATCATAGTTGAATGTTTACATCAGGGTTTGAGTAATTATCTGGGAAATAAAAACTTTTACATGTCTTCATATCTCTTTTACTATCTGGCATCCACAAGAGAGTGGGCAGGATTACCCCATGCATCCTTAGTTGAAAATATCAGAATTTATGATTATTACTCTCATTTACAAATGCAGAAGTGTTATGAAAATTATGGAAGAGTTAATGATGTTTTCACTGGTAGGATGGTTTACGAATTGACAGGCAATATTAATAAAAGGATGTCTGATGAAGCCATGCAATTAATCAGCATTTATGGTAGCTTCTTCATTAAGTTTCCCAGATTCACTTACATCCGAGTTGGCAGTTTTGAAGGTGAGCCTATGAAATTGCCTAGATATGTCTTTGACAACTTTGTATTAATTGAAGTTTGCATGCAGTTAGCTCATATAGATAAGAAATTTTCAATGAAAAGAGAGTCTGGTATATCTTTCCCTATTGAGCTTGGTCATTATTCATGTCAATCAGTTTTTGATGCTTTAAATCTAGAGGTGGGCCTAAAGAAGTTCAATTTTCAATATTATAATGCCAGACCCAAGTTCGATAGAAAAGGTTTTGCGAGAGACAATTTGGATTTTGGAGAGGGATTTTCACACATTCCCCAAATAGAGGACTATTGGGAAGATTGCCCAGATGAATTTGAAGTTAGAAAAAGGCTTTGGTGCAGATTTTCCCTAGGGCAAATAGTCACCCTTAACCTGAAAATGAATATTATTGGAATAATAGATGATGAAGAACAGGTGACTGATTCTCATTTTGAACAAGTAAAACATCTGCCTATTCCAAAAATTGATTGGAATAGAGATGGAGAGGACTGGATTGAAATTAAAACCCTCCCAGTGATAAGAAGAACTGAAAAATGGTTAAGAGAACAGAGATTGAAAAAGGTTCAAAATGAAGATTCCCAACGGTGTGCACCCATTGATGAATCACAATCTCTTGTAAGCTCTTCTAATCAACTTATTAATATCTGTGATGTAGGTACTCCAAAGTCAAAAATTGAGAAGGGTTTTGCCACCAAAAAGTCTAAGAAAACCCTTGTGACTATTCTGCCTTCTCACACCACCAGGTCAAGAACTCAGAGTAGGAAGAAGGAAATTTTAGAAAGAATAGTTTTGGACCTAAATACTAAAGAAGATTTGGAAGAAATAATGAGTGATCAAGGGTTTGGTTCATCAATGGCAGGAGAAATCAATACGAACCAACAAGGAGAGATTTCTTTGGATTCTACCAATTTAATGATATTGCCAAATGCGCTTTCTGAAGAGCTTACTCCTGATAAAGAGATTCTAGTCACTGCGCCTCGATGGTTGGAAAATTCAATTAATGATAAAAGGAAAATAGTTCCATTTTCTTTACCATTGGAAGATATGGTTATAAAATGTCTGGGAAAGGCTCGAAAATCTAAAAAGTTGAAAACCACTTCCAGGGTGGACATTGATCCCAATACAGGAAATTGGAGTGCAGAGATAGCTCGGCCAATAGTTGATGAAGAAGTTCAGAACCCCACAATCCAGGATTTTGCAGTAGAAAGAATAGGCCTTGGAATTGCATCGCGTGCTGCAAATGTGCACCATCTCGAGGCATCTACTAAAAAGATAGTTAACCATACATAGAAAGATGAAAAGGATAAGAGGGAGTTGAAGCAAGCATTACGATCAATGACAGAATATATTGATGCTATTCACAATCTAGATCCACAACCTGTTTCTCAATTACCTCTGTCTTTTGATCCAAAGTCTCCAGTTAATCAAAAAATGCTTGATCAAATACATAGAAACAAGATGGTGACTAAAGTGTTCGATGACTGGCTAGATGGTATTATCTAAAAAGGTACATAATATATTAATGATTTGAAAGGTATATATGATAAACTATGGCTACTATTGAAGATTTAAAAATATAGAATGCCTCGTGGGAAAAGGATGAAGCAAAATGGATGAGTGTAATAAATCAAATGATTGAAATTCAGAAGTATGGAGTGGCAAAGTTTCTATCAGAAAAGAACATAACAAGCCTGAATGACAATATGCTATATGTAAGCAGGAGAAACATTGAATGGAGAGACTCATTGTCAAAATAAGGACGGATAGAGTTTACAAAGATGATTAAAGAGATAACTGAATTTACTCAGTCTCTACAACATGATTTAGAATGTATCGATGTGAAGTACCTAAAAGATGATGGTGAGCCAAAAAAGGATATTGATACTGTTGTACAATCCTTCAAAGAGAAAATCAGTTTGGTCAAAGAAAATGATAATCTGATAATTGATGATTTCTCCCGGATATCAAAAGTGGAATCACTACTTCACCTTTGCATCGATGCACTCCCAGAGCATGTGGAAAAGGTCTCAAACATTCGAAAAGAAAAGGCTGTTTGGAAGGCACGAGTTAAGCATATTGGCATCCCTAATTTCCTAAAAATTTAGGAGTTTGTTGCCGCATACCAGGAATGGAAGATGTAACGTGTCTCTTGGTAGAACATAGCAAATCTGGAGATTCCAACGTGCTATCTCAGTCATGATTGTGCTTATATAATCTTTTTATTCATTTATTTAGTTGGGGAACTATGTTTAAAAACTCTATCTTTTAATCAGTTTTTAAGGAACTAAATCCCGCTAAGGGTCAGAGTTTGTTTAACTCTGGGTTTAAAGAACAGTTAATAAGGGTAAGCTATATATATGTTTGCTTAAAAACTAAAAAGGAGGAAAAAAAGAGACAAGGAATTTTGGCTAAACTTTTATGTTTACAATGTATGTGATGTTTGTCCAAAAAATTTTCATCTGTGAATGAGAGGAAGAAATGATTGCTACAGACTTAAATTTGTGTGTTTAAGTGCATGAAATCAAGTTTCTGTGCGAGCTCTTCTTTTATGTGGTAATTATTCTTTCACTGGAAGACTCATCATCTATATTTTATCATTTAATGGTTCAGTGATATATGCATATATTTATATGTATTTGATTATTGTTGAAGATGGAATCTGAGTTCTATCACTAAATGATTTTATATGAAAGAAAAGATATCACATTCATGGCATAGTAATGTGTGAATGTTAGACTGCCTTAAATGCTTTCTGGTTAAAAGCATATTCAAATATTAGAATAGTTCAAATTCATTGAAGATTTAAAAGGGAGTTGTACCTTAATTTAGAGGGGAATTATTTCTGATAGTTGACCCAATTGTTGTTTAACTTATTTGCTCTGAAAAAGAAAGGGTTATAGAGTTAGAACAAAAGTATTATTAGACCAAGACAAATCTGTTAACCAACAAATACTCACCACCATTGTAGACACCCTAAAATGACCGTGTCGTCGAATCACTTGCATTTCATAATCTGTCTAATCACCTGTATTTCAACGTTAATTAAATAATCTAATTATTTAATTAATTTCACCAAATTCTTCTAAATCACATACTTTCAACATTAATTAAATAAATTCTCTTTATTTAATTAATTAAATCAAATTCCTCTATTATTCTTCCACAATTAAATAATTTTAATTATTTAATTAGATCATTATCCTCTTTCCAAAAATCAAATCTGCATTAATTAAATAAATCCAATTATTTAATTAATTCATCACAAATTCTATCTTATCTATAATTAAATAATTTACATTATTTAATTAAATCAAAATTGTTCTTCTAAAATCATGCACAACAATTAAATAAATTTATTTATTTAATTTTCTTTCAAATCTTCTAAATTAAATAATTCCAATTATTTAGTTACTTCTTCCAATAATATCTTCTCTAAATTTAAATAAATAAAATATTTATTTAAATTGTTTTTTCTTCTAAATTGAGTTATCTCTAATATAGCTCAAGCTTTCTTGCTCATGCAATTAAATATTTCTAATATTTAATAAAGCAAAATATCTTCTTATTCTCATGCAAATCCCTTCTTCTTGTTTTAAATCACTTAACTGATTGTTACATTCTGTTAATTGCTTTAACTCATTCTTCTATTCTTGATAACTCCTCTCATGCAAAAGAAAGCAAAACACTTGGCTTCTTCTTATTCGTTGCACGTTCCTCAACTATTCTCCTCCTTTGATTCTTTTAAATTATCTGGACCGTTGATCGATCTTCATTGAAACCTATATAAACCCCCCTCATCTCCTTCATTAAGCCTCTCTTCGATCTTATTCTCAGGCAATACTTAACAGCGCTTTGAGCATACAAACGCATTGATTGAGCAACCTCACGATCTCTTAACATTGATCTTTGAGCACATTGAACACACTACTTGCTTGTTGCAGCCATGGTTTCACAACTTTATTGAGCAATCTACAATTATCCAAAGGGAACAATACAGATTTTGGTAAGAACTTTCATTTTTCTTTGATTTGATGATAATGGCTTTTACCTAGATTGGTTCGCTTTATGTTATTGGTTTTTGGTTTTATTAGTTTTGATTTAATCAATTTTTCCTCATACACATTCTGGCACGCCCGGTGGGACCCACTAATCCCTCTTTTTCTTTGAGAAATTGATTTTTTTTTAAGTTACAGTACAGAACAGCGCACAAGACACAAAAAAGTGCTTTTGGCAGTATCCTTCAGCGCTTCTAGAGGCACAGTATCGTGCCCTGGATGATCCTACAATGCTTTTGGTAATGTAGAGAAGCGCTTCTGGTAATACAGAATGACGCTTTTGATAGTATTGTTAAGTGTTGTTGGCTAGTTAGGTTTTTTGACTTTGGTTGGTGTTTTCGCAGGGTTTTATTCATTACATATCTTTTGATTTGTTTGACAAGCTGTTGTATTTGTCATTCAACTGTCCTTTGATACTTCCTAAGCTGACTTATTTAGGGGTATTTTTGATATTTAAGTTAACCCATCTATTTGCGACACCTTTTTCGAGTTCGATTGATTGCAGGATATAGATCTAGCAGATATTACTTCTCAAAATAGTGGATCAATCATGAAATCCTATCTGAACCTAGTTATTTTGACAAAAACTTAACTTTTTGTGATCTGAGGCAGAATAATGCTTTTGGTCACATATTACAGCGCTTCCAGTTGCACAGTACCGCACTTCTGGTTCATCTTCAACGCTTCTGGTAACACTGTCAGTCGCCTTTGGTCTGGTTAAACACACTTTTGGAGACATAGAGAGGTGCTATTGGTATAATAGTTAGACGCATTTGGTAAGACAGTAAATCGCTTTTGGTCAGTTTGATTTATTTTTGCTAACTTGTGAGTTTTGGGGAACTAACTGACTTGTTACAACTTCTTATCACTCACATAGAGCAAATAGGTTTTTCTAATATGTTCATGCAGGATGAGCATTGAAGAAATCTTGATTTATTTCACTAAGTCTTAGAAACACATTGCCTTCTTAAGGGATAATTGAACAAATCATTTCAGCAATCTAAGTCTTAGGAACATACTGCTTTTCTTAAGGGATAATGGACATGTATGTGAAAACACCTCAATTTTCTAAAGGACAATGGATATGAATGCCAAACACTTCAATTTCATAAGGGACAATTGACAACTACAAACATGTGTGTGCCTAGTTTAGTTGCACCTTATTTTTTTATAACGGGACAATTAAACCTTTGTTTGATGTGCTTGCTCTTACTTTTCAGTACTTCCTTTAAAAGGGCCTGCTTTTGGATTACGCTTCATCCAAAAGGGATGACCCTAAGCGGAGTTTTCCTTTGAACCGCTATATAAGAGGGATAAGGCGAAAGCCAAGTCCTAACTGACGTCAACCTTACCTTGTGGTGCCAAACTAAAAAGAGGTGTACTAGCTCTTTGTGGAAACGATTTTCACATTGAGCAAAGTGTTTGATACTCTTAGTAGGATTGGTTAAAGCTTTTAGTAGCTTGTCACATTGCTCGTAAGGCATTGGTCCCTCAAAGTTACTAAGAACCATTCTAGATAGAGACTACCCGACCTACCTCCGAACATTGTGGTAATCATCAGTGCAAGGGGAATCGATTTAAACCCTTCAGATACTCACCATTGGCTCCCTTGAGAAGAGATAGTATTCCCTTGGCCATAAAGCTCTTGTGACTTACTTGAGCTTTCCAAGGGGAGGGTGAGATATCCCTACCTATCGTCTCTCGCAAAGATACTAAATATCTGACACCTTTATGGAATGATATTTTTATCGACGGAGTATTAAGCTGTGAGCTGATCTACTGCAATGAAACCTTGTCTCTAGGGATAAAAAGTGCTTGATATTTGTTTGCAATTGTCTCATACCTGTGGAAACATTGGGCTTTTTTGTGAGCCTTGAACATACACTATCTATTGTGTCAGTCCTTTTGCCAACTTTGTTTGCTGTGTTTTCTCTTGCCAAAGTAAAATCCAATCATAAACAAACCAAATCTATCAAATTTTGCCTTTTTTTTACATCAGACACTACTTCAGCGCCTCTGGTATTACAGCAGCTCGCCTTTGGTAGTACAGTAGATCGCCTTTGGTATAGCAGTACCTCGCATCTGCAACCCTACTTTAGCACCCTTGGTATAACAGTAGCTTGCTTTTGGTCTCAGTAGCTCACCTTTGGTATAGCAGTAACTCACCTTTGGTAGCTCAGTCCATCGCCTTTGGTATTATAGTAGCACGCTTTTGGTTGCACAGTCCTGCACCTCTGGTCAAACAGTATAGCACCTTTGGTCCAGTAAATTGTGCATCAGAGTTTGTCCTTTCTCAAAGCACAAGCAAAATTTTAGCATTACCTTTTTGTCCTAGTCTATTACATGGTAACCACTAGACTCTAGAAAACTATGAAGTCCATGCAGGTTGTCCCTAAGAAGCACAAGTCGCCTCCTCACACACTACAATCAGGTCGTCTCAACAATACCCCCAAAGTTTCTCCTAGAACACCCGCGGCAAAATCAACCAGCTCTCTGAACATGCCGTACCTTGACCAAACAAGCAATTCTCAAGAAGGTGGAACCCCTTTGGTAAGCACACCTCACTATACCACCGACATGCCTCCAGATTTTGCACCACAAAAATATATTGTTGATCAAATCACACCTCAAGAAGGTAGGGTCCCTTTAGTGAGCACACCTCACTATACCACTGGCTTGCCTCCAGATTTTGGTCCACAAGGTTATATCGTAGATCAACCCCCATCTCAAGAAGAGCAACACTTTGAAATAGGTCAATCCTCTCAAGAAGACGGGCAAGATCTCAATGAATTCATACAAGATCCTAGAGCCATACCCACCTTTGATAAGATCCTTAGCGAGAACCAAGATCATTTCTTTCGCTTGCTAGTAGAACAAGGAGCCAAATTACCCAAAGGTTTTGATCTATCCATGCTTAGTGAGCCTAACAACACCCAAGTCACCATAGAAGTGGTTCAAACCATGTCAACAGTGACCACGCCTTTACCCGAACAAAGCTCACAGGGGAAAACGATCATGCACTATAAGAATCCCCTTTATCAGAACCCAGCAAGAGAGACCTATATCACCGCTTCTGACTCCTATGGAGATCTACAAAAATCAGCAAGAAACTCTCCAACGTCAAGTGGAGCTAGCTAAGCAAGCCACCTTAGCTCGATCAAATATTTAACAAACTCCTCAAGTGTCTACACTAGTCATAAGTGGAATTTTGGTTACCCCATCAAGAATAGGTTTCCCACCAAATTACAATCCAGGGAACAACTATGTAGCCATGCAACAAGGGTCTCAACAAATGACACCTCCCATATCATCAAAACCTCATGTCTCTCAACCAACTAGAGTCATGCAACCCCAACCACAACATTCTTCTACTCTCACCATCAATCCGCCTCAACCATCACATAGCACTTCTATCTATGTTCCCCCACCACAACGTTCATCCGCACTAAATTTCTTCAACACCTTACCTATCCACCCTCTACATTCCCAACATCAAGTTTCCTGAAGCTATGTGCCGCCATTGCAACCCAACCCAATGAACTTTAGCTTTCCTCCACCAAATTCTTTCCTTCAAACATCACAAAGCCAACATTCTTACCTAGCGCCACCTCCACCTCTTCCAAATCAAAACATCCAATTTCAACCCAATCTGAACCCAATGTAAAACACATACAACCCCAACCAATCTTACGACCCTTATAACACCAGCACGAATGGATTACACTACAATCTGCCATATGGGAAACAACAGCCACTTCTAGGACAACATGAGATGTTTCCAACCCCTCCCACAACAATGGAGCTAAAAATCGTAGAAGTTCAACAACAACTATCTGATCTTACATTTGGCCACACCAAAAAGACCTTCTCTTTGGAAGAAGTGTGTCCTTATCCTTTTGATTGGTCATTACCTATGATCCCTTTTCCCCAAAATTTTGCTATTCCCAAGTTTGATAAATACAAATGAAAAGGTGACCCAAAAGACCATCTTAGGGAATTCTATCTTGCTTGCTTAGAGATCTCACATAATGACACATATCTTATGCGTCTCTTTCCTTGAAGTCTTGGAGGTCAAGCAATAGAATGGTTCTCACACTTACCTACGGGCATCAAGTCCTTTAATGAGCTAGCAGAGAAATTTGCCACCCATTTTTCTTACAACGCAGAGCATGAGATTTCCATGACTGATCTATGCAACAATAAATAGAAATATGGTGAAACTTTCATTTCTTTCCTTTAGCGATGGAGGTAAATGGCTAGCACATTCCCTTTCAAGATTCCTGAGAAATAGCTTGTTAGCATATTTGTGCAGAACCTCAACTAGGAGTTAAGTTTCCATTTGCAAATTCTTAGTGCTACAACCTTCGACGAAATCACATACAAGGGAATCAACATTGAAAAAGCCCTCATTGCTAAGGGTGTGTTCAAAATCTTCAAAGAAATGAAAGACAACGCTCCTCATCAACAATCGAACGATAAACCCAAGTTCTGGAATAAAAACAAAAATGTGGTCAACGATGGTGTGGTCGATTCTAAACATGTCCAAACGTTGCAAACACCGCTGCAGCTTTCCAAACCAAGTCAAGCTCCACCTCAACAGCAGCAACAACAAAGGCAACCTTATCAAAACCAATAACAATGACAACAGGAGAGACCTCAACAAGATTACCCTCTGCATCATCAATTCACTCCCTTGGGAGAGCCCATCAAAGTGGTCCTACAAAAGCTCTTACACAATGGCCTTGTCACCTTACCGGATGCTCCCCCGTATGGTGAACCTGTTTACAAAACTGCCCGGTATAGAGAAAATGAATACTGTGAATTCCATAGGAGCAAAGGGCACAGAACTACATCATGCATGAAACTTAAGCACCTGATCAAAAATCTCATTGAAGGCAACCAAATCTCTCTTAAAAATGATCTGCCGACGCAACACACGAACAAAGATCTCAATATGTACAAGGAACCATTCCCTCATCATGGTCCACCTCCTCCTCAGGATAGAGGTAAAGGTATCAATCATGCTTCCACTTCCTTTGATTCCATTGTAGGTCATTTTGAAGAGAGTCGAGTATCTACCCTCACAATTAAAGGCAAATCTATGGATTGCGATGTTACAATGCATTGTGGTCGTGTCACCATTCATGGTCCTACACCCAGTCTCCTAGCTCAATCTGATTATAATCTTGTTAAACATCTAGGGAAAACACCAGCGCAGATCTCTATCTTGGACCTCCTACGGTCATCACCTACACATAGAGTAGTGCTTGAACAAGCCCTCCAAGAGTCTTTGGTTCCTAACAACATAGCGGTCATGGATTTCCAAGCTATAGTGGGTAACATTGCTTTGCCCTACAATGTGGTCTTCTCTGAGAAAGACCTCCCTTCCCATGATCCGTGTCACAATGATGCCCTTCATATTGAGGTTCTCATCCATAAGCGTAAAATCAAACGCATACTCATAGATGGTGGTGCTGGTCTGAACATCTGTTCTTTAAAATTACTTAAGCAATTGGGATACTCTGAGGATCATGTCAACATGGATCAAAGTATTACAATCAAGGGATATGATGATGCTGAACGCCATTCAGAAGGTATTATCCACTTGCTTATACAACTAGGCCCAGTCATGCTTGAAACCAGGTGTCAAGTCCTTGATATTGAGCTGCCTTACAACATTATTCTAGGCCGCTCATGGATCCATGCAATGAAAGTTGTTCCCTCCACGTACCATTGGTTTCTAAAGTTCCCATACAATGGTACGTAGATAACTATCCTAGGAGACCCCAATCCGTTTGAATTATGTCGTGTCTTGCAAGGCAGTTATAAGAATTGCAACCAGGTGCCTAACAATGCAAAAGCCCTTGAATCCCCACTATATGTTGACCCTGCAACTCTGACTCCAACCTCTACAAGTGCATCTAATCATATTCCCAAAATCAAAGTGCACATCAGTGATATAGGCTTTGGCACTTATGATATCTCAAAATCTTGTTGTGTAGGACGGATGCCTTTGTCTCCAAAATCCTATGGCCAACCGCCCATTGCCAAAGTAACTAAAAAAGTGGCTATTCCTCCCCCAACATTCCTAACCCAATTCCAACAGGGAAAGTTATTGGAAGAGGAAACTATTGAGGACATCTCTTCTTGGCTCTATAAGGAGAAAGAACCAGTCATAACACCAGTCAAGCAATATGGCAATGGCTTAAGGATAGTAAAAAACATAGGCTATAAAGGCAAGGGTGGCCTTGGGAAACAGAATCAAGGAACTATGGAACCCATTGTTGTGACAAAGAAGCTAGACAAGAAGGGATTAGGATTTGGTAAGAAGGTACCACATGCCTTGGACATCGAGTATATCCTCGACGAGGTAGCTGACACTTTTCCCGCCGATTTGACGTCTACAGAGGATATCATTGATGACTCTTCCCTCCATATGACCAACCTATTCATAGAATCCTCCATTTTTATGCTATCCTCAGTATCCTTAACCTCCACCACCAGCACCCAGAACATAACACTTGTCTACCCTAAACTTATCGATTGGGACCAACAAGGGTCCCCCATTATAGATGTATTTCAGAATGATGAAGCTTTAGCTAAGTTCATGGGACTTTGGGAAGGTATCCCTCTTGGCGATCATAAAGTAGGTTTTGTAATGGAACTAGAGCCAATGGCTTATTTTGGTGAGAATGCCAAATCCTCCAGTCACAAAAGTAAAAATAAAGAAAGATCTCTAGGTGAAAACCACATTGTGGTACCTCCCGATCACAAAATAGTAAAAATAAAGGACATATCCAATGGTGAAAATCCAACTGTGGCACCTGAGGATGGAGGATTTGACCTTCCCCTACCATCTAAGTATCAAGAAAAGTCAGCTCTCCTAGTGGAAGATTCTACAGAGATAAACCTTGGCATAGAGCAAAATCCAAAGACCACATTCCTAGCAACATCATTATCAGAAACAGAGCATAGGAATCTTAACAATTTCTTCTTGCAGCAAACCATCAACTTTGCATGGACCTATGTAGATATGCCAGGGCTAGACCCTAAGCTAGTAGTTCATTATCTCACAGTTGATCCAAAAGTGAAACCAGTCAAGCAAAAGCTAAGAAAGATGCACCCACAGATAGCTCTCTTGGTAAAAGTGGAAATACAGAAGTTGTTAGATGCAAAGTTCATACAACCTATTGACTATTCAGACTAGGTATCAAATATTGTACCTGTGTCTAAACCCAATGGGCACATCCACATGTGTAATGATTTTAGAGATCTCAACAAGGCATGTCCCAAAGATGACTTTCCACTACCAAACATTGACATTATAGTAGACTTGACAGCAGGTCACGAGATGCTTTCTCTCATGGATGGATTCTTTGGCTACAATTAGATAAGAATGGCAGAAGAAGATCAATAGAAAACAACTTTTACTTGCCCTTGGGGTAACTGTTGTTGGTGTGTCATGCTGTTTGGTCTAAAGAATGCAGGAGCAACCTATCAGAGAGCAATGACAGTGATATTCCATGATCTCTTTCATCATATCATGGAGGACTATGTGGATGACATACTAGCAAAATCTTCTAGGGCAGATCACATACAAGTTCTAGGATAGATCTTTGACAGGCTCGAGAAATATCAAGTAAGACTCAATCCAAAAAAGTGTGTCTTTTGTGTAACATCAGGGAAACTATTGGGATACATTGTATCTCGTAGAGGCATCAAAGTAGACCCGGCAAAAGTCAAGGCTATAGTGGAGATGCCTCCACCAAAGAACCTCAAAGCATTAAGGAGTCTTCAGGGAAGGTTGCAATCCATTAGGCGTTTCATCTCACAGCTAGCAGATAAATGTCAACCATTTCAACACTTTCTTCGAAAGGATGTCTCATTTTGATGGGATCATAAGTGTCAAGCAACATTTCATCAGCTTAAAGAGTATCTCGCTACACCGCCTGTATTGGTTCTGCCAGTTGCTGATAAACCTTTGATATTATACATCTCAACTACAACTTCAGCCCTAGGGGCCTTGCTAGCACAACATGATGAATCGGGAAAAGAGCATGTAATTTATTATATCAGTAGAACCTTGGTGGGATATGAGCTCAATTATTCACCAATGGAAAGGGCTTGTTTAGCAGTAGTGTTTGCTTCTCAAAAGTTGTGGCATTACATGCTAAACCAACACACAAATCTTATAGCCAAGATTGATCCCTTGAAGTATCTACTAGCAAAAGCAGCTCTTACAGGTAGACTAGCTAAATGGGTCATGATCCTTAGTGAGTTTGACATTGAGTTTATGGATCATATAGCAATCAAAGGACAAGCCCTAGCAGATCAACTAGCAGAAGCACCCATGACTGATACACATCCTATGGTAGCAGACTTTCTGGATGAGAATCTATTCACTCTTTCAAACTCAATAATGTGGAAGTTGTGTTTTAATGGTTCCTACACACAACATGGATCAGGGGCTAGTATCTTGTTCGTCACACCTCAAAATGACTATATTCCTAAGTCATATCGGCTTGCATTCCCTTGCACCAACAACATCGCCGAGTATGAAGCACTCCTCATAGGTCTCAACACAGCAATTCAATGAAACATCACAAAATTACAAGTATATGGAGACTCACAACTAGTCATTCGCCAAGTCATAGATGAGTACCAAATGAAGAATGAAAAGTTGGTCCCCTACAAGCAACTAGTGGATGCTTATAAACCACACTTTTCTAGCATCACATTTGAGCAAATTCCAAGAGAGCATAACAAAGTGGTAGATTCTATGGCTTCTGTAGGGTCACTGATTGACATGCCTGCTAATACACAAAAATGTGAATTCTTGATCGAGCAATTGTTGATACCAGCCGTCGATGTTCCCGTTACTGAAATCATCTGTAAACTTGTTGGTCCCAATTCCCCATGGTATGTAGATATCTATGAGTACCTTAAACACAACACCTTTCCCCCTAACTTATCATCCACCCAACGCAAAACCTTTATTCGTCGATCCTCCCGTTACACCATTCTAGGTAATACACTATATCACCGGAGTCTCGATGGTATCCTCTTACTATGTCTTAACGCGGAAGAAGCTGAAGCTACCTTATGAGACATACATGAAGGTGTCTGTGGTGCACATTCTACCAGTCCTAATCTTGCTAAGAAGATACTCAGAACAGGTTACTACTGGCCTACAATAGAGCAAGATGCTGCACAGTTTGCTAAGAAGTGTCTACAATGCCAGCAGCATGGAGATTTAATTCACGCACTAGCTCATGAACTACAGCGAGTGACTACTCCATGGCCTTATTCTCAATGGGGTCTCAACCTTGTAGGACAAATCCATCCATCCTCTTCCAATGGCCACAAATTTATCATTACCGCCACTGAGTATTTCACGAAGTGGGTTGAAGCCATTCCCATGACCTATATCACTGGTAAGCAAATAGCCAAGTTTATCCTTAACTACCTCATATGCCGGTATGGTATCCCCCAAGCCATTATCACTAATAATGGGAGACCATTCAAGAACCAAGATGTCCGTGCCTTATGCACACAATACAATATCCAACATCGCTTTTCCACTCCCTACTATCTGCAGAGTAATGGCTAAGCTGAGGCTTCCAATAAAACCATTCTTAAAATCCTTAAGAAAATGGTCAATGAAGCTGGTCGTGATTGGCACTTGCAACTCAATCCCGCCCTATGGGCCTACCGCACTAGTATCAGAACACCAACTGGTGCCACACCTTATGCCTTGGTCTATGGCTCTGAAACCATCCTACCTATAGAGGTCGAGATCCCATCCCTCAGAGTATCTATGCAAGACCTGATTAATGGAGAGGAGTATCGCACTTCCAGATTAGCTGAGTTAGAACTACTAGATGAGAGGCGCCTTGCAGCGCTTAATCACCTCCATGTCTATCAAAACCACCTCCGACGTAATTATAACAAAAAGATCAAAGAAAGATGGTTTCAAGTTGGTGATCTTGTCCTTAAAGAGAATCAGAGAAATCAAGCAGATCGAGAAAAGAAGGGAAAGTTTGAGCCTAACTGGTTAGGTCCCTTTATTGTGACAGAAGCATATGGATCAATAGCTTACACTTTAGCTACACCTGACGACATTCCTTTGGATGAGCCACTTAACAGTGTTCATCTCAAGAAATTCTATGCCTGATCCTCAGAGTATTCAAAAATAAATAAAAATAAAAATCTATCTTCTGGTGAAAACTTGGCAAATGGGCGCCTTGGATAAGTACCATAGTGACAACTTGGCAAACAGGTGCTGTGTAAAGTTAGCATCCATCATCTATCAAGTCTTGTTCACTCCAGGTCCAGTTCACAAGAAACTTTCATCCATCCATCCATAATAAAACCATTGACCTTGTTTACATTTCCATCTCCCTATCCAGTATAGCTTGGAAATTTGTTAATGTCCATCGTCGTCATCCCACGCCTTGATCTATGTCTACAGTTAACACTGTCTTGTCCTAGGTCAAAGCTTTTTGTGTCTTCTTCGTCAGTCACCCATGCAAATTCCTCTACTGGAATGGAGGCAACTCTTTCCTTAACCTAGGTCTAGGATTGGTTCCTTGTTCGTGGTTCACAATGCGCTTCAATCAATTTTCCTTTCCGCAGATAGCACCCTTTAACGAACAAATTGCTCCTACAATAAGGCTGTTATCTTCCCAATGCTTTTCCTACATCATCACATCAACCAGAACTACATATCATCTCTTCTCAATCTTAAGGTACCTTGATCCCATGGATATTGGTATGTAGGAAGTCTGGAATATGAAGTATCCAGTACTCAGGTACATAAGATCTCCTCCTCACCACCTTGACCCATCTCATCACTCTATCCAGAACTACATATTATCATCTTTCATCTTTCCTCGTAATGTGCCTTGATCCCGTGGATACAGGGTATGTAGGCAGTCTAGAATACGAAGGATGTATCCAGTACTTAGGCACATACAATTCATCATTCTCCACCCATTTCAGTCCATTAGCATTGTCACCTTTTTGGTCTTCCATTTATCAAACTCCATTCAGCTCGACTTGACTAACTCAAGCAGCAAAACAACAAGCTACCGCTTCCTTTCAAAGCAAAAGTTCTTAACAAACTTGAAGTAAAACAGCTTGCTTCTAGAGTCATCTACTGTCCTCCTGTTTCGATTGCCAACATCAGCTACATCCAACTTACCCAAAGCACCAGATCCACAAGCTTGTCTTCTGTAGAATGTTCCATTGTCGAGACCAACACACGCGTCTCCTATGACATGTGGCATTTCAGGCAGCAAGATATTGTCTTTTTAGGTAGATAGCACCCTTTACCAGACACACCGCTCCTACGATAAGGCTGTTATCTTTCCTATCCAATCTATCCTGAGCAACCTCTTTGGCAAGAGAATATGTTGGCTGTATGTTTACTTTGTAAGTCAGTCAATTTGCTTTTTGGTTTATCTTTTGTTCCCTTTCCATTACCTATTCAAGGCTACCTTGATTTATCTATAATCTTGGTATGTTACGATGCAGTACAGATTTGGGGCATAGTCATTGCTTTTGTGTGCCGTGTTTGAGGAATGATCTTTAGCATATTTCTTAACATTATGTTTATCTTGTGTATGCTACAACCTAGCATCTTACATACTAATATTCTTCTTGCATTTACATGTATTGAAGTTTATTTTATGTTTAAGACTAGGGCTCATTCACATATACCAACAAGGTCATATTATGTCTAAGGGATCTAAGTTCAAACCACTTGCTTGCAGAGTCCACGTCCACGCACTCGAAATATTACTGCATCTTGGTCTTTTATACCTTGGTGGTGAACTATCCATGTGCTATATCAAAAAATAAGGATTGCTCTTTATATACAATTGTGAAACCAATGCAACAAGCTCATCACTCATCCATTCACACAACCTTTATATTGTCTTCATTGCAAAGATCAATCAACAGTCCCTGTCTTCCATCTCCTCCTTTTTCTTCTCTCTGGTGCATATCTGCAAAACCCACATATTAGACATCACTAGTCATACATCTATATCATCATACATCTTTGTCATCATACATCTCTAAGCATCATATAAGGAATATACATCATCACATAAATCCATAAGCCTACATACATATCATCACATCCATGACATCAAGAAGTGCAGATATACAAGCATGAACAACAATGAGCGGAATAGATCATCATATATCTCATGTGAAGATCATCATAATACAAAATATGTGGGTCTACATCAATAGTCCATATATACATCAATATAGTACATCAAGGCTATCAAGGGCCCGCAAAATATACATCAGGATGCACGAAGGCATCAGTCCAAAATGATACAAAATGATACAAAATGGTGCAATATACAAGTGTCCATGCTCTAATGGGTAGAGCTACCCTCCTACTGTGGTCCCTAGTCTCCACCTGTGCTTGACATAGGTCCCCCTGCTGGTCCTTCTCCTCCTGCTGGCCTCCTGTATGTCCGCACTAACTCCGCCCGATGCCTATGCACTAGAATCGACATCTCTCCTCGCTGTCAGCTCCTTCCACTCAACTCTCTCACCCTACAACTAGGAGGCTCTACACTCTAAATTTAGAAGCTCCTAGTGTGCAAAATGAGGATTGTGGCCCCCATGAGATCTATTTATAGCCTCCCTCCCTCATTTCTTTTCTTCCCACCCTATTCCTTTTTTTGCTACCTAGTAAAAGCCTCCACCTATGCTCGGCGTAGGTCCCCTTGCTGGTCCTCCTCCTCCTAGTGGTACCCCTGGTCCTCTAACTGAGGACAATGACTATCTTGTCTTGCGGGACCTGGATGCTCCAGACCTGCTCCTGTCTCGGTAGCTCGGCTCTCGCTGTACTGCTGGCATCGCACCCACGTAGAGACCCCTGTAATACTCAGCCTCTCTGCCTGCTGATACTAGCTCTCCCTACACCTGGACGGGCTCACTGTATAAGGTGCTCTGATCAGCACCCAGTGCACAGTGTGCTCATCTCTCTCCCATCTAACTCTATGTAGTGTGGCCTCTGCTATCAATTGCAACTGTGCCTCTACATCCCTCTCTCGCATAGCCTGGGCTAGCTGCCCATCATCCCCTACTGGTGCGGGTGCTACTTGTGCCTGGGCCTGCACCGCTACCTATACCTGTGCCTACACCTGGGCCTGTACCTGCACCTACATGTGTGCCTATAAGTGTGCCAGGGCTATCTGTGTTGCTGCTGCCACCTGTGTCTACACATGTGCTAGGGCCTCGGCCTGTCTCACCTCCACCCTAGCTACATCCCTGTCTCTCCTCAACCACACCATCTGAAGCTCTAGTCGAGTCCTCCAAGCTGTCTCCTCCTGTAATAACTACTCAGCCCTCTCCAAATCAGTCTCTACCACTGGCTCCCCCTCCTCTGCCATCTCTACATCTACCTGCTGGCCGCTGGCCTCTCCACCTGCCTACTGTCTGGATGCTCTAGCCTGGCGTCTAATCCTGGCCTCTGCACTTGGGACTAATACCTCCCCCACTGCCCCTACCACACTTGGTGTAGTCAATCTCACTGGCCTGTGTGTCTGCCAATACCTGTCATACTCTGGTAGTGTACTTGGATCTGCTAGTCCTGTATCCCAATCCCATCTCACAGGGACAAGTCCCCATACCTCTGCTAAAGCTGTAGCCACTAGAATCTCTGCATCCCAGTCCCCGACCTCCCGCCGTGTCCGGGCATGTGTCACCTCCCCCACTGGTAGCCCCTGTGGTAACCCAAACTATCTCAATACCCACTTTGGCAGGTATCTCTCGATCGTGTCTATCCATCTCCCAAACAAATACTGAGCTTATCTGTAGTACATCAGCTGCTCATGCTCGTCCTCCCACTCCTCACATAGTAACCATGGCCTCCAAACAAAAAGGTCCATCTCGTCGATCTGCTGCCTCCAATGGCTAACAGATCCCAGCCTCCGATGCGTAATCACTCCCTCATATAGGAATGCGTACGGCTCTCCCCTATCCTGATGGCGCTGTGTCATGGGTCAGATCACTAGGATATGCTCCCACGCCCACACCTATAGCAAAGTCACCCTTGCTGAGAGACTCCTGTCTCTCATGTACACGTAGTGGTGCATGTCTCGGTATAACTGTCCCAGCACACATGGGCCCCATGCATACTGAATGCCATGTGTACACATCCCAGATAGTACAGTACCCCAGCCAACCGATAATCCTCTAGATCTCCTGTCTAGACAGAGGAAGCTACCAATCAATGAAGACACTATCCAACTGATCTTGTCGCAGAGTCTCGGGACGTCTGCCCACCGAATCTCTCTGTCGTCTATCCGCAAGTCATCAGTGCAAAATACCTCTACCATGCCTGCCTCTCCCCGTGCTGGGTCAAAATCTACTATCTCGCCATCTATTTGAATCCTCAGGATGCGATACACATCCTCCAACGTCACTATTGCCTCCCCTGTCGGAAAGTGAAACGAGCCTGTCTCACTGCGAAACCTCTCAACCACTGCTGTCACTAGGGCGAGATTTGCCCTAATGTGTGTCAAATGTGCAACATGCCATAATCCTGTGTGCTCTAGGAATGCATTCTCCTCCCATGTCAGTTGTACTACCTCATGTGCTATCGGGCGGTGTCGTTCTCGCGACATCAATGGTGGCATAATCCTCTGCAATCAACAAACCACTTGTTAGTTCTTTATATCATATCCCCCAACTCCTATCTACTTCTATTCTATCCCGTGAGCCCTCAGACCAATTCTCCCCTTTTCTAAACTAGGGTAGTCAACCCTGCCTATCCCATTCCCCTCTCTAAGCCAAGGGTACCTTGATTTCCTCAAGGCGCTACACTGTGGTACCATATGTGCCTTCCTAATCCTACAACTGTGCTTTGTTTTCTCCACCAAGCGTGACTTGTTTTTTACAAGGGTGCTTCCTTTTACCCACAACTGCGCCGCTCTGTGCTACCAGCCGCGACTCATTTTTCTACATGCATTTCCCATCGCGCCTTACTTCCCTGGCAACCGCGCTACCCTGTGCTACCAAGAGTGCTGCAGGATCCTACCAATAGTGCTATGGCGCTAACCCCAAAAGCCAACCGCGCTACGTTTTTACCAAACGCGCTCTCCCTCCCTACCAACCGCGCTGTAGCACCCCAAAAGCACTTAACACAACTACCAGTCGTGCCGCGCCACCCTAAAGCACTTTTGGCTGACCTGGAAACCCTACCTAGCCCTAGCCCTAAACTGCCCTAAAACACCAAATCACAGTGGGTTTTTTGAACACTTACCGCTGCCAGAGCTCCTGCTGGCCTCTTGTATGTCCGCACTAACTCTGCCCGATGCCTGTGCACTAGAATCGGCATCTCTCCTCGCTGTCAGCTCTTTCCACTCAACTCTCTCACCCTACAGCTAGGAGGCTCTACACTCTAAATTTAGAAGCTCCTAGGGTGCAAAATGAGGATTGTGGTCCCCATGAGATCTATTTATAGCCTCCCTCCCTCATTTCTTTTCTTCCCACCCCATTCCTTTTTCTGCTACCTAGTTACACACTCTTCTAGTTGAGCGTCAACACAGTTCTTCTGTTGCTTCCATGTCTTTTCTCTTGAGGGGGCATATATTGGGGCAACTACATACACTGGGGCATCAAAATTGTATCATGTCTTCAACAATCATTTTTCTTTGACGCAACGCTGTAAACTGCATTGCATCAAAGGGGGGCAAAATGTAGACACCCTAAAATGACCGTGTCGTCCAATCACTTGCATTTCATAATTTGTCTAATCACCTGCATTTCAATGTTAATTAAATAATCTAATTATTTAATTAATTTCACCAAATTCTCCTAAATCACATACTTTCGAAATTAATTAAATAAATTCTCTTTATTTAATTAATTAAATTAAATTCCTCTATTATTCTTCCACAATTAAATAATTTTAATTATTTAATTAGATTATTATCCTCTTTCCAAAAATTAAATCCGCATTAATTAAATAAATCCAATTATTTAATTAATTCATCACAAATTCTGTCTTATCTATAATTAAATAATTTACATTATTTAATTAAATCAAAATTGTTCTTCCAAAATCATGCACAACAATTAAATAAATTTATTTATTCAATTTGCTTTCAAATCTTCTAAATTAAATAATTCTAATTATTTAGTTACTTCTTCCAATAATATCTTCTCTAAATTTAAATAAATAAAATATTTATTTAAATTGCTTTTTCTTCTAAATTGAGTTATCTCTAATATAACTCAAGCTTTCTTGTTCATGCAATTAAATATTTTTAATATTTAATAAAGCAAAATATCTTCTTATTCTCATGCAAATCCCTTCTTCTTGTTTTAAATCACTTAACAAATTGTTACATTCTGTTAATTGCTTTAACTCATTCTTCTATTCTTGATAACTCCTCGCATGCAAAAGAAAGCAAGACACTTGGCTTCTTCTTATTCGTTGCACGTTCCTCAACTATTCTCCTCCATTGATTCTTCTGAATTACCTAGACTGTTGATCAATTTTCATTGAAACCTATATAAACCCCCCTCATCTCCTTCATTAAGCCTCTCTTCGATCTTATTCTCAGGCATACTTAACATCACTTTGAGCATACAAACACATCGATTGAGCAACCTCACGATCTCTTAACATTGATCTTTGAGCATATTGAACACACTACTTGCTTGTTGCAGCCATGGTTTCGTAACTTTATTGAGCAATCTACACTTATCCAAAGGGAACAATACAGATTTTAGTAAGAGCTTTCATTTTTCTTTGATTTGATGATAATGGCTTTTACCTAGATTGGTTCGCTTTATGTTATTAGTTTTTGGTTTTATTAGTTTTGATTTAATCAATTTTTCCTCATACACAACCAGTATTAGATCTGAAACATTTTAATCTTTTACCCGTCTCATTCTCAACCAAGCTTCTCCATTTATTAAATGTTTCAAATACATCAGATTTCTGCCTAAGAAAATAAATCTATACCTTCCTAGTTGCAGCATCTATGAATGTAACATAATACTGAGAGCCACCGAGAGAAGATACCTGAGCTGGTCCCCATAAATCTATATGCACAAGCTCCAACTTTTCATCTTTTTTTTGCTTCCTATCCTTGAGAAAACTGACTCTCTTTTGTTTTCCATACACACAACTTTCACAGAAATCCATATTAATACATTTCAGACCTGGTAAAACTTTCTTAGAATGAAGTAACTTCATACCTTTTTCACTCATATGTCCAAGTTTGTTATGCCACAGTGTTGTCTCAGAACCTGTAGCAACTGTTTCAGTCTCTTCCTGCGAACCTGCAACAACTGTTCTTGAACCTGTTTGTTTTTTCTCTGCAATAGCTAGAGTAGAAGGAACAATATGACATGTACAAAGATATAAGGTGCCTACTTTCACACCTTTTTCTACTATTAAGGAACCTTTTGAAACCTTCCAATTTTTATCAGTAAATGTAACAATGCAACCTGCTTCAGCTAGCTGCCCTGCTGAAATTAAATTGCTACCGAGCCTTGGAATGTACCTTACCTCTTGTAGTAGCCAATGATTCCCATTCTACAACTTAATCTTGATTCTTCCCTTTCCAACAATCTGACAAGGTTCGTTATCTCCCAAATAAACCAGTCCAAAATCTCCTTGGACATAATCAAGAAAATAACTTCTACGGGGCATAGCATGAAATGAGGCCCTGAATCTAAAACTCATGAATCATCAACATTATCTAGGGAAAGAATCAAAGCATCATCTTCAGATTTATTGCTTACCACATTTGCCTTCTTATTTGTCTCCTTTATTCTTCCGAGACCAATAATCTTTTTTTAGATGACCTGGTTTCCCACAGTACCAGCAATCCTTTTGTCCTCTGGATTGGGATCTCTTGTCCTTTAATTTTTCTCATGACTTCCCATGACTTCCAAAGCCTTTTCCTCTCTCCTTTGATCTGCCCTTGCTTTCTACATTCAAAACACTACCTGATGTGGACCCTCCTGAGCTTTTCTGTCGCATTTCCTCACTAAGGATAACACTAACAACATCATCAAATTTTAAAGTGTTTGAACCATAGACAGAGTTACTTACAACCATTACCAAGCTATTCTAACTTTCTGGCAAAGAACATAAAACCAAGAGAGCCCTCACCTCTTCATCAAATTTTACTTTTTCAGAAGTTAACTGATTGACAATCGTATTAAACTCATTTAAATGATCTGTCAGAGATCCACCTTCAATCATTTTCAGATTAATCAAACGCTTCATGAGAAATACCTTATTTGAGGCTGAGGTTTTTTATACAATTTAGCCAAAGCTTTCATCAGTTCACTTGTTGTCTTCGCTTCTATTATATTGAATGCCACAGATGGTGCTAGGCACAACCGAATGGTTCCCAGTGCCTTTCTATCCAGAAGTTCCCAATCCTCATCCGTTATTCTTGCCGATTTCTTGGATACTCCTTCTAATGGCCTCTATAAATCCTTCTGATAGAGGTAATCCTCCATTTGCATCTTCCATAACTGATAGTTTTTCCCATTAAATTTATCAACCTTCAATTTACCCTTGTTCACCATTGCTCCCACTCAACCGTGAGACTTTCCTGTAGATGATAATCAAACACAACCCACTCTGATACCACTTGTTAGGGTTATCTGACAGAAGATATCAATTAAATGCAAATAAAGATTAAACAGAGGAATGAAAATATACAGAAATAATAACAGCGAGAGACAAGTTTTAATGTGGTTCACCCAAACTTGGGCTACATCCACCAATAGAGAGTCCAATATTATTATCCAGTAAATCAAACCAATTACAACTAGCAATCCCTGCAACTCAATACTGCTACAAATGCTACAATACAATCATAAAAAAACCCTAACCCTTAGCTGCTTTTATCAAGCCTTATGTCGGTTACAAAATAGGGTTTTTTTATATCAGTCAATGAAAAAATAACTTCCGATGCCTTTATAAAATAATAAAAAACCATGTGAGGTTTTGGGGATATTGCCCCTCGACTTCGTCCTATATCGCAATAGGGAGCGCGCCAGGGGTACTACCCCTGGACCCCGCAAGGGGAGCTGCCCCTTGACCCTGTAGGAATTTGGGGGAATCCACGAAGATAAAAGTGGGGTAAATTTAACCTCTGAGTCTGATTAGGCTCCATATAACAACAATCTCCCACTTGGAGACTGATCAGACTCCACACCATATCAAGTAGGGTGGTCAACCTAGTGGAGGTTTTGCTCGTAGAGAGATAAAGATAACATGTTAGAGAGTGTGGTTTCTAGTAGAAGTTAGGGGGTGGTCAACCCAGTTATAGCTTCTCAAGTTTTTTAGTAGTTGAGAAATCCTCTGCCCATGTAACCTTTCGTGTTAGGACCACGTTTCACTTGTGGTCAGGAGGGCCACATGGCTAGACATTGTTTGCAAGGATCAGTGGTAACTAGTGGTCAAGGTGTCATAGGGTTACAGGAGATGGTTGGAGATGTTGGTAGATCTCATAGAGTGTTTATAGTGGTGGATAACCATCAGGATAATCATTAAGGTACTATTTCCTTCATTTTTAGCTAAGTCCTCAAATAATTTTGGATCATAATATATGCCTTGGCCAATCAATCATCCATATTTTTGATGTGCTAAAACTTCTAAAATGTTCTAGAGTTTTCTAAAAAGACTAAGTTTCCCCCCCCTTGTTAGTCATTTTTAGTTTTCTCAAACTTTGTTGGCAAGTTCGTAGGTTTGTGAACTACCTAAAACCCCGACAAGGCTCTTTGTCAAAGCTTTTATAGGCATTTTTTCTAGTTGGTGAACTCTCTAAGTCTCTGATAGAAAGTTTTCTTTTAAATTGTCACTTTTTCTCTAAGTTCTAAATTTTTTAAAAATGTAGACAAACAAAGGTGTTAGTGATTCTCAAGGTTCACAAACCTTTGAAACCTTTGACAAGGTTCTCATAAAGCTCAAAACTCCACTTTAAAAGATAAGTTTTCAAAGGTGTTAGCTTCCAACGAGTTCACAAGTTCTCTAAATATTCAAAACATTGACAAGTTTTCAAAGAAGCAAAAAGAAACAAGTGAATTCAAGAAGTTTGTCGGCAAGTTTGTAAGATTATGAAATCTTTGAAATATTGACAAGGTCTCAAGAAAAAGAAGGAAAAAGCACATTAAAAAAACTTTTATTGATTTTGAGAGTTCATGAAATCATAGAAACACCAACAAAAGTTACAAAACTTTCATAAACCTCAACAAAGAAAAGATTCAGAGATTCAATGTTAGTGAGTTTGAAGTTTCCCAAAATAGTCGACAAAGTTAGAAAATGTTTCAAAATCTTGATGGATTCTTCTTTCCATTATAAATCAAAGGGTGTTGGCATTTCTTTAAGTTCTAGAACTTTACAAAATGCTAATGAAAGGTTAAAAAGGTAGAATGTGAAGAGCAATATAGAAGTGGCAACACATTTTAAAGTTGGCAAACCCTTCAATTCATTGATAAAGTTTGACAGAGTAAAAAAAGTTGACAAAGGGAAATACAAGCTATAAAGGGTTCTCATGGCTCATTTGTAACTACCAATAATTCAAAAAAAGAAGGAGCTTTATTGCCCAACCAAAGATTGCCTGCTACTACCATTTCTCTAAAATTATCAACAAATTTTTACATCCATCGATCCCAATCTACATTGTGAGGTAGGTCAATTGCATCTCATACCATATTATTGCAAAATTTCCTATGCATTTTTCTCTATGGATTTAAATTTCCCTGCTATCTACTTGTTGAACTGAAACTAAAGACTCTTAAAGCTCAAACTTGTGTCTACATGAGTTGCACTTACCACTAGTGTCTCATCTATCAAAATAATTTCCTCTCTTGTGATACACCAAAACCTTCTATAGAACCTATCTTGCCTCATCTAGATGTTTTTAAAACCTCACACGATGAAGTTTGAGTATCAGGGGTATGAGCATGTTGTAATTCTAAATAATACCCTGTATGAAGTAGGAGATATGAATTTAAGGTATTGTATCCTGGAAGATTTTTGGAATAGAATGCAAGCAAACCCCAAAAATCCCATTGTAGAAGTTACATCTACAAGTGTACTAGATCATGTGGGTGGTTTTCCTACTTCTATCTAGTGTGTAGACTTACTCCTTGCTTGTGTTAGGCATTATAAACAAGATACTAAGGAAATAAAAAATATTGATGATCAATTGGTAGTTGGATTGGATGGTTCCTCTATTAGTGTAACTCTCTGGTTACCCTAGAGGGATGAATTTTCTAATATGAACTTCGTGCAAGTAGATAGATACTCCCAAGAGAAAAAAATATACCTGCGTCTTGAACATTGCCAAGTATTGGTTGAAGGTACCAAAGAAGGTCAAATCCCAGATTCCTAAGAAACTACAAAGGTCTCATTTCAATGAGGATATATTAAATATGATCACCCTTCTCAAAAGGGTAATGGGAAATAAAGAAACCAGTTCTTTCAAATATTGGATGTGCCAATTCATTATAGTTATCTGCTATCAATCACAATACATTAACCGGGGAAAATTAATTAGTGATAATTTGCATGATCAATTGGTGAATTTCTTTACCAACCAACATTTCCACATGTCTTCATACCTCTTCTATGCAATCACCATCATGAAGGCATGACTTGGATTGCATTCGCAAGGTGTTTATGATAATACAATGCAAATTTATGATTTCTACCTGCAACTACGACTTAAGGTTAGAAATAAGAACTTTAGGTGATTCAATGATGCCTTCATAATGCTAACAATGAGAGAGCTAGACAAAAATGTGGGGCTCAAGATTTCTTTTGAAGCTTCCATTCTAATTACCTAATTTGATAGCTATTACATTTAGTTTCCTAGATTTACATACATTAGAGTTGGAGGTTTTGATGATTATCCATATAAACTACCTCACTACACAGTCAACCACCTCATTCTCATTGAGGTGTTGGAAAATGGGGTTAGTAAACAAAAGATGTAAGGAGAGAAAGAAGGTAGGATACCCCTTCCCAATGGGCTTGAGCTATTACACCTACCAAAACTCCATTGATGCACAAAACATAGAAAGATCACTTGCTAAGATCTCCATGTACTTCTATGAAATGAGATTCCCATTTGACAAGAAAAACTATATCAGAGACAATTTGTATCTTGGGCCTAGATATTTGAACTCCCCATAATTGGAGGAATATTGGGTAGATTGTGAGAATGATTTTGAAGTAAGGTAGAGAGATTGGATGAGAATGAAAATAGAGCAAATTGAAGCCTTCAAGATCAGTTGGGACACCATCCACCTTGTAATTTCAACCTCTCATTCCCATTAATTGGGCTAACATAGGAGTGAAGAACATCAAAGAAAGATCTCTTTTTGTCATTTAGAAGGGCATAAACTAGCTAGATGCAAATGTTGTAGAACACATTGGCAGTAGGCCACATGGTACACTGAGAAATAACAAACAAGTAGAAAAGAAAAGTAGGACATCAAGGACCCAAAATTTTGTGGTGGTATAGTCTACAAGGTCCAGAGCTAGTACCACTAGAGGAAATGATTATGAACCCAAGAAGGGGATTGATTTGAAAAGCACTTGTGCTAAGGGAGACGTCAATCCTAGGAAGAAGCTAGAAGTAAAGAGACCACCAACACTAGCCAAGCAAAGCACACAGGTGGATTCTTAGGTTCCTATAGACTCAAGCTAGTAGCCACTCATCCCCAATTCAAAGACTTATTCTTCGCAATTTCCTCCTCCTTCTTCACCTCCACACTCTCCTATCCACTCACCTTTACCACAAAAATCCCCTCCTTCTCCACCGCCAGATCTCATAAGGACCAACACTATCCCAAAGGTCACCATTCCCCTATCATCCCTTCTTCCAGTCCCCTAAAGGCACCTATTACCTCTTCTTCCCCTTGGTTGAAATAAATGGTAACCAAGAAGATGAAGCACACACAGGTTGTGGATCCAAGTTTTTATGTAGTGGCAAAGATGTTACAAATGGCCCCTTAACCAAAGAAGGATCAAACTATTTCTAGGTTGATGGTGGACTCTACTATTGGTGCACAATACATGGAGATTACAAAGCTAACTATAGATAATAATAAGGAAGAGATGATAGACGCTGACTACAAAGTCTCGTGTTAACCTTCACCTAGCCATGCATGAAAGTGATATTCACAATTTTCAAGTGTCAACTGCCAAGTTGGTAGAGAGAATAGAAAAGGAAAAAGACATAAGAGAGCAACTAGAAGAACAAATCCATGTCCTAACTTCTTACATCAAATCCATAGTTGACATCTTTGCTTAGTCTTTGAACATATTAGTAGCTCTTACTAGCTCAGTAGGAGATGTCAACAAAGAAATAATTGAGAAAATTAGTAAATTTTAGGCCTATGGCAGGGCAATTGAGGCATGGGTTGAGTAGATAACTATAGATGGCATCAAATTCATTGAAGAGCTAATCAAGTTGTACCAAAAATTAGATGAAAAGAGGAAAGAATTAGATGGTGAAATTAGCACCACAAAGAAAGAGCATGCCATTTGCAAGGGGTTACCAGGGACCTACAAGAAATGGCCAAGTTCAATGTCAACTTGTTAATATAAAAAGAGGTCATTAATAAAGTAGATGAATATGATGTTATCACTTGTATAAAGGTGTAGAATAGAAACTTCTAATTCTAAAGTAGACAATAACTAAGTTGAAGAAGCTATATAAATTATGTGACCAAATAAAATCAGACATCATGGATGATTGTTTATCTTTTGATACTGATATCCTTGGAGAAGATGAGATTACATTAGTGGACATTCATACGGTTAAAAATAACTTCAAAGATTTGATAGCAGAAGAGTTATTCCAAAAAGAGACCGTAGATGCTAGCACCATATGGAAACTTAGCATTGTTAGGAATTATTAGTGCATGACATAGAATAATGTAATAAATAATAACTTAACATATTAATGTTAATTTATTAGATGTTAGTTTTTAGTTAGTTATTAGTTATGAGTTAGTTGGTAGTTAGTGGTTTGGGTAGTTAATAAGTTGAATGGCTTTATAAAGCCATAGAATATAATCATTTGAAGTGATGAAGATGAATGATTGATTATTGTTGATGTGGTTGAGCCTTGGGCTCTTCTTCATTGTGTCATAATTTCAATATGGTATCAGAGCAGGTGTCTTGTGAGACCTCTCTATTTGCCTTCCATTCACTTTTATTTCTTCCAAAATGATGTAACCCAAGGACTAGCGGATACCACAGACCTCGTGCGAAATCTGGAGTTTGTATCACCCACTCTTCTTGCATATTTGTTAGTAGTACTAGCGGATACCACCAACCTCGCATCAAACTTGTTGACATTTGCCATTCATGTGCATTTCCTTTCTCTTCCATTGTGTACATTCTTTTCACAATATTTTCCTCCATTTTGTTCATTTCATATCAAAAAATCAAAAAAATTTAAAAACTTATACATTCAAAGTTGGAAAAATCTTTGGTGTTGCAGAAATTTGTGTTATATCAGTCTCACTAAAATATCAACATCTTTCTCATTTTGTAACAAAATTTATAAATTTAAAATGTTCTGGAAAGATGTTAAAGAGGAGAATAAAACCCATAAAGCGTTTGAGAATGCTATAGATATTTAATGAGCATTTTGATACACAAGATAGAGGTGAAATTGTAATATTTTTTTAACATTATGTAAATGGAGAAATAAGGATTTTGGAGTCATAAGGGTGTAATAGATTTGTTATTTACACACTATAATTGGATGCATTATCAGTGGAAACCAACATCCAAAGAAATGTTTTCATTAAAGGGGGGAAAATATGAGACAAGCCAATTGTCGATATTACAGCACCAGAATAAATTTCCTATGTCAGCACTAAAGGGGGGTGTTAGGAATTATTAGTACATGATGTTGAATAATGTAATAAATAATAAATTAACATATTAATGTTAATTTATTAGATGTTAGTTTTTAGTTAGTTATTAGTTATGAGTTAGTTGGCAGTTAGTGGTTTGCATAGTTAATAAGTTGAATGGCTTTATAAAGCCATAGAATGCAATCATTTGAAGTGTTGAAGATGAATGATTGATTGTTGTTGATGTGGTTGACCCTTGGGCTCTTCTTCATTGTGTTGCATTTTCAATAAGCACTGCCTTTCTCCTTAATTGACTATCAAAAGGACATTCCAACCTTTCTTCAGTAAATGGAAGAGTTGAATGAAACCTTGGCGACCAAGAAATTGTGGCTACTGAATACCATCATTATGAGCGCTAAGTTAATTACACCAATTATCAAATAATTTAGGGTTTTTAGAGAAAAATCATCCTTCAAATAGTCACAATCTCCAAAGTCAGAAGATCAAAGGAATAAAATTTAAATAAACAAAGTTGAAGACTTGGGCTTTATTCTCTTCATTTATTTTTTCAAGAATTGTAAATTAAGTCATTTTATTGACTTAATAAAGTGACTCTGTGTTTATAGCTCGAGGTTATAAAAGTAATACATTTTAAAATGTTATTAAGTTGTAAACTAAAGTTAGTTTCAAACTAGTTATAGATTGAAAACCCTATTTATACAAGGCTTGTTTGTAAAGGAAGGACTTTTAATTCCCCTACATTTGTACAAAAACAATAGGAGTTTGTAGAACTCTCCATTTTTGAACTGAATAAAGAATGATATTGCTAGTCTATGAGTTTGAATATTGTTTCTTTATGCTGTAAATTTTTCTTATGTTAAATTTATAACCTTTTCTTTAATATTTTTTTGTTATGCGGAGAATGCATGAGTCTCATTTAATTTAAATGTTTGCCCTATGCAATCATGGATGAAAAAAATGGTTATTTTTTTATTTGTAAGTTTGAAAACCCTAGTTGCATATTGACTTTAAAGAAATCTCTTAAGCGAATAAATCTTTGTGTTTGTTCTCCTATTCTTCTAAATTTTCTAGTTTTATTTATGGAAAGCCTAGACATTGGCATCATATCAACCACACCAACGGTTTCTTTTCTTTCCTTTAGTTTTAATTCTTGTGCCTTTCCTACTGTAGACACCCAAAAATTACCAGGACCTAATTTATCCCCATCGTCAAGTCCTGATTCCATGATTAATCCCCAAGTCCCAATTTATCCCCAAATTCTCCTAGTTATCCCTAAAACATTCAAATCCTGATCCATTTGTCCCTAAATTGTCCTAATTAATCCCCGGGTCCTGATTATTCCTTAAATTTGATTAATTGATCATCAGGTCATGATTTCCATTATTTATCCTAATTATTTCCTAAATTTTTCTAAGTCCTAATCCATTTTCCTAGTCCTAATCCCCTTTTCACATGATTTAATTAATTAAATCCCTTTTTATCCCATAACCACCCAAAAATTAATAAAAGAAATATAAAATTCCTTTTATTCCTCACCACACATTCCATAACCATCTCTTAAAAAATCAATTTGAAATTAAAAATTCTCCATTAATCTCCTCCCTCGATTTCATAACCACATAACTACTTCAATCTTGACTATCCGTTTGACATCAAATCTCCACTATTGATCCACCTCTCTGGAAACCTATAAATCTAGCCACCCATGAGCAATTTGAGCATCCTATGTTTTCATAATGTCATGCTGTTAGCATGAGTATCCACAATCCATTATTGCAATCATTTAGAGCACGTCTACCACGTCGGTACAATAGAGATCAAAAGTTTGGTAAAATTTGTGTGCATCATTTTGTATTTTTCAATCTCTTGCTCTAATGAAGGTGATAGTGAATAGGGAATAGGATTTGCATTGTTGTTTTAAATCTTGTTTAAATTCCTTATTTTCACTATTCACATTTCTCGCATGCTCGATGGGACACCCTGTCCATGTTAATCTTTGTTTGCAAGTGTTTGTGTTGTGTTTCTGCAGGTTTATGTGCACTTTCTGGAAAATCTTGGGGGTCCACTTTCACAGGAGTCCTTTGGGGTCAAAAACAACATCACCGTTGCATCTGGAGTAGCCAATAGGTGAAGATCAACAAATAACACCTTATATTTCAGTGATGAAAATTTTTGCAATTTTTTTTTAGATTTTTTCCTTGTCACCTTGTATGGTTGTATGATCATTCATTTGTACCGTACCTTGTGCATTGTTTGTCATTAGTTTTTTAGTGTTGTGCAAAGGTTGTGTTCATTGGTTTAGTGATCTATACATTTGGTAAAGCCTTGGACCTCTGGGTAATAGTTTCATCATTGTTTAATAGTCGTAGTCTTTGTTATTTTATCTCATTGGTCTCAATGATTATCCACTAGATGAAAGTGTTTTTGTAGGTATCAACTTTTAACTCACGGGTTTTTGTGTTAGTTTACTAGTTGTAAGCCGCATGCCACCCCACTCACCATAATGGTTAAGTAACCATCAGTTTCTTGGCATAATGGTCTTTTCCCTAACCATCACTTATTTTAAAAAATTCTAGTTAGTGTTAGTTCTTTGTGTGTTTGTTTTTTATTAGCACCTGTTGGTGTTAGGTTTTATTGTTAGTTTATTGATTAATAATTGTTGTTGGTGTTTATTGTTTGATTTTTATGGCCGACATATATTGCATTTCAGCTATTAGTGTTACGGTTTGTTATAAAATTAAACATTAACATCTTTTGTTTAGCATTGATTGTTAGGTGGTTAGCAGTAAGTGATGACTTCGTTGGTAACTTTTATTGTTAGTGTCAACTTTTAAGCCCATCACTAACTGTTACTGCTAGTTTTAACATTTAAATTTAATGTTATCTTTTATTGTTAGTTTAATTTTTTATCGCTAAGTGTTAATACTTAGCATTAAATTTGACATTCACAATTATCTTGACTACAAGTTAGGCTATCAGTCGACAACTATAGTTAGTTCTAACCACAAACATTAACCTTGAACTTAAACTGCCAGGCGCTAGCATGTTATGCTAACCATAACTGTATCATAAAAACTTAACTGCCAGTGCCCTAGGTTGCCTATGTGATCACTTTTTAGTTAACTTCTAGTGGTCAGGCTAACCACCCGGACAAACCCCTTTTAGCCCTTGGAGGCCTAAATAACACCTTTTAGTCAAACTGGCCTAACATTTTGCTTGGGTATCCGATTTTTACGATTTTGTAGGCGTTGGAAAGGTAACTTAGAGCTCTACACTATGGAAGAGGTCATTTTTCTAGATTTGATCCAGATTTTGAGATATATGTTCATGAACTCAGCCTTTCCTCCCAAACTTCAAATAGGTATAAATTTTGCATACGAAAATGAAATTTAATTTTTTTAAAAAAAATTGCATAGAAAATCACAAGGAATTCTCCAGCGGCATTAATTTTTCTATGTTTTGATATCTTTTGCTGGTTTTTGCATGATTTCTCATTTTACACTGATGCATCTTTCCTGCAGTTAAACGGATGCCAAAGACAAAATTTTCAAACAACTAATGTATTTTTTGTAGCACTACATGTCAAAGATAATATTTATTCACTAATTTAGGAACACGTAATTTTTAAAAAGGAAATTACTTTTTTTTTCCATGCTTGAGATCTTCTAGAGTGTGTATGCTCTCTCCTCACACTGAAAGGTGACCTTGGATATCAAAAGCACTCTTTAAGTTATATTTTGTTGTGTTTATCCCAAGAGTCTAAGTATGTATGCACTCTTCTCATACTACAAAGTGATCTTGGAAATCAAAAGTACTTGAATTTATTTCTTTTAAGAGGATTTCTTGGGGATTTCATCAGTCTAGGGGATGACCTCAACCACATGTTTTGTGGGGTATAAAAGGAAAGAGAATGGAAGTTGTACCCCAATAGTGGAGCTATCGTTTTGGGCCCTCGTCGAGCTTGCAGGACTTAGAAAAGTGATTTATCATATGCCTTAGACAACACACTTGTTCAAGGATTCAGGCCTCAAGTACCAAGTGTATAACGAGGATATCCTTTAGACACCTATTTAGCCTAGTTTAGGAGCCTTTTGGCCATCTTTTTTTGTGGTGCACTGGTAAGAAGTTAGCCCTAGGAAGTTACTCATGCTATGTTTTTGAGCTTGTTGAGAGCTCACCATGGACAAGGCTTTGTCCTCCATGGTAAGGGGTGCATAGGTGGTACATGACCTTGCATTCCCTAGCTATCCATAACTTAGTATATAACATACTTGTGGACCCATGAAAACTAATACACATACCTAAATAAAATAGGTTGATGTGTCTGATGTGTTTTCTTGTGTGAAAAAATGAATATCCTTGCATCTGTCACTTAAACCAAAGTTTTTGCTTTGTTTTTTGAATCCTCTTGTGATAAAATCCTTGAATTAATCCTACAATCAAGTCCTTGAACATCCAAACCTTAAACTTACAATCAACCCAAAACATTCCACTTTAAAGAGATCATAATCACATCCTTTTGTAGAAGGTTGAAATAATCCCAAATCCACCATCCTGAGTCATAGTTTCATAACTCACCTTGTCTTCAGTCCATCATCTCAATCTTCTCAAGTCCATTCCAAAGCATATCCGAATCATCATCTCCTGAATCAAAAACTAAAACTTCAAACTAATACCTGAATCCTATCATCAACCCCTAATCATAACTTACTTAAGAACCTAGCCCATCTTAAGTCTAGCTTAATCCAATCCAATCTTGTCTTTCTTAAGAACTTGCCTATCTTAAGTACAAATATCCAATTTCATCCATCAATCCATTCAAGGTCTTGAAAATTTGAGTTTCAATTTTAGCTCCCCTTAATCCAAATCAAACTTTTATCCTTCATCAAATCATCCTCATCAAATCTTATCCTCATCCAATCAACCTTAGCATTTAAACTCAAGTCTCTTTCAAAGTCATCATTTTGTCAAAACAAGTTTAAGGTTGCCTTTTTCAAACAATCTGTTTCATATTAAACCAAGACAATCATCTTATGCCTCTTATCACGAGGTCCCAAGCAAAGAAGAACATGGACCCTCATGATAAGAATCATTTTGGACCAAGTTTTGGGCAAATCTCACAAGTTGGACTTTCTCTACCACATGAATATCCTGATAATGCTAGTGATGCTGGAGGTCTTGTTAATTAGCTTGAGTACTCACCAAAGTCTATGGATTTATTAAATGATGACAAAACTCATGACATGATGGATCTTCTCATTAGAAAAGACAAAGATCAATTCCTACAACATCTTCTCAATGAAGGAGCTAAACTTCCTCACAATTTTGACAATACAAGACTAGATCACATTATCCGTCAAGACTCACCTCCACTTCTTGACAATCCTATGCATCCTTCCCAATCAAATCGTGATCATAATAATTATCAGTTGACCAAAAAATGGGTGGTAGTGTTCCACCACCACCTCTTCATTCTTATGATCATGCTTCATCATCCAACTTGCATCACCAAGAGAAAATTATTTCTTCTATCCTTAAACAACAACAAGATGCATACCATTTTAATCAAGAGAATTCACTCTCTTCTCATGCTTTTCATCATCAAAATTAGCAAAATCAATCTTTTTCACATCCTCCATGGGTCTCATCACAAATGTCTCAGCAATATGGTGCTTCTTTCTTAGAGCCACCTCAAATTCATATCTATCAATGGAAAACCTCATTCATTCACTTCCACCATTAGCAATTCCTCAAAACATTTCAACCCATTCTTCAATTCCACCATGAGTATCTCACCATTCAAACACATATAAACCAAACTAACATTATCAAACCACTTCTTACGAATTCACAAATCCAAATTTAGCATCATATCAAATAAATTATCAATCAACATATTCATCTTCAAATCCACTTCAATCTACATTTCAACAATCCCCACTTTTCAGATCCATTAATTACATACCTCCTAACCCACCACTCAGAACAACTTCTTTTGATAAAAAGTGGTAGGAGATGAAGAATGCACTCAAAGGGTTACAAAGTGGGACTCAATGTAAACACTATAAGTTTGAAGACTTGTGTCCCTACCCTTTTGACTGTAGTATCGTAATGATACCTTTTCCCATCGGTTTTGAGGTACCTAAATTTGACAAGTATAAAGGAAAAGGAGACCCTCAAGATCATATCAGGAAATTCTTTATGGCTTGTCAAGAAGTTTATTACAATGGTTTATACTTGCTAAGACTCTTCCCTTGGAGCTTGGGAGGCCAATAATTGGAGTGGTTTATGCAGCCACCGATAGGATCCTGTTGCAAGTATGGGCCTAACCAATGTTGTCATTGATGTCAACATACTCCTATTGCATTGATGAAAATGATTGGATGAGTTGAGTGCTGAGGATATTGAGAAAATTAGTCCTAATTAGGAATAGTGAAGACAGTAAGGCAAAAGTCCAAGATAAGATGAGGATCAGAGGATGTGGTTTAAAGGGTTTGTAGATATGTGTCTTAAAGTGATCTAGTAAAGCTTTTAGAAGTCCGCATGAAGATCTAAAGAAGTTGTGGCCATTCAAGTAAAACCAGTTTCGACAAGTGTTTAGAGATGACAGAGTGACACAGATATGTTCGGTGAGATCTAGAAATGCATTATCATATTCTGTAGATTTGAGGGAGTATTTAGGAAGTCTTTGTGAAGTGTCAACTTGATTGGTTCATGGTTTGAAGGTCCTCAAGCATCTATTCCTTTGTGACAGTGGTGACAAACTATGTTTTTGAGGTTCCAGGTGAAGGAGAAAAGGATTTCAGTAAGCAGATGAAGTGCGGATGTTCTTGATGATTTAGGCAATCTTGTGGAGGTCCTTGGATCGTGTCCAGTGCGTGATGGTGGTCCGCATTAGAGTTGGAGCTTGCAATTGAAGAATAACCTCTGGATGACGGTGTTCTTGAGATTGGCTGACCGAATGAGTTACACATCCTGCAGATGATCTTATAGTTGTTTGCTAACTTAAATAATTATTCATAAATTGTTGTCTTGTATAAATAAGGAATTGTGAAGTCATTTCAAAGTGTGGAGTAGAGATGAGTGTGTGGTAATGAGGAGAGACAAAGGCAGAGCAGAAGTATTGGGCTTAAATGGAAATGACTCAAGCATGGTGAAGATGCTATTTTCCAGTTCAAGTATGTGATACTTATTCTTTTGTAGACAGTGTGTCTCTTGTAGGCAGTGGGCCTCTTGTGAGCAGTGTGCTCAGGCAGTGAGCTCTAATTGGCATGTGCCATATTGTTCTTTCTATTTTTCTAACAGAGAATACAATCTTGGGTTAATCACCCTGTGGTTTTTCCCTTAACCGGGTTTTCCATGTCAAAATCTTGGTGTCTTATGTGTTGATGTGTTTCTGCTCTTGATTGAATGCATTATGTTTCCATGACTGATTTATTGATATGCTGCTAAATCACTAAGAAGGTTTTAAGTGTGTAATTGGAAAGAAAGTTTTGACAACTGATTCACCCCCCCCTCTCAGTTGTCTGTCCTAAATCTAACAATTGGTATTAGAGCCAAGTTCCTCTAAAAGAGCTTAACCACTTGAGGAGATCCAGGATATCATCCTAGAAGAAGGATAGTCCAAAGTTTGACGGAACCAATTTCAATCTTTGGAAAAGTCGCATGAAATGTCACTTGAAATGTATGGGATTGCAGTACTGGAACATGGCTTCAACGAAGTATACTCCTCCACAGGGTGGCCCGAAATCCCCAACTAAAATCACAGATGCTGAAAACAATTTGCGAACTATAGAATCTCTTTTAAGTGCATTATCTGATTCAGAGCTTTCAAATGTTGTTGACCTACCAACTGCTTTTGAGATTTGAGAAAAACTAGAACTTCTGCATGAAGGAGACAAATATGTCAAATGTGCAAGGCTACAAAGTTTGAAAGGAAAATTCAAAAATCTGAAGATGAGAGAAGATGAAAATATCACTACTTTTATGCCAAGAGTAAATGAGCTTGTTTGTGGAATTAGAAATGCTGGTGGAGTCTTGGATGAAGATGAGATTGTTGGCAAAATTCTCAGATCCCTTCATGCTTCTTATAAGATCAAGGTTGCTGCCATTGAAGAATTTAGAGCCCATACAACTGTCACAAGAGATCAATTGGCTAGTAAATTGGCTACTTTTGAAATGACCAAGTTTGGAGATGCCCTTCCTAAGGCTGAATCTGCATTCAAAACTAGTGCCTCTGTGAAAGGTAAACAAAGGTTTGATCCGGGAGAGAACTCTTCAAGGAAACTCTTATGGTATGAAAAAGCAAGAAAAGACCTAGAAGAAGAGGAAGTAGAAACTACTCAACTTGAAGCCCTTATTGCAAAAAGACTGCCAAGAGGATCCGGTAAGTATGAAGGGAAATTGCCTTTTAAATGTTTTAACTGCAATAAGATTGGTCATTTTGCCTCAAGATGTTCAGAAAGATTTTCAAGGCTAAAACCTAACAAATCAAGGTTCCAAAAGAATTGCTACTATGTTCATGAAGATGATGATGATGGAGTAATGGATGATGAATCAGAATCATGAAACAAATCTGGAAGTGATTCAGTGTTTATTGCCATCAAGGAAGAAGATCCAATGCTCTCTGAATCTGTCAATCATAAAGTTATAGAAAGAGCTTTGGTTGCACAAGTTGAAGAAAAGGATGATTGGGTCATTGACAGTGGATGCTCTCATCATATGACAGGTGATAAAAGTAAGTTCATAGATTTGGAAAGGTATGAAGGAGGAGTGGTAAAGTTTGGTGATAATGCTGCTGGTAGAATCAGAGGTAGAGGAACTATTTCTTTTGATGGAAAGAACAAAACCGGTAATGTTCTGTATGTTGAAGGATTAAAGCACAATCTTCTCAGTGTTGGACAGTTGGTGGACAAAGGCTATGATCTTCGATTCAAGAATGGAAAATGTAAAATATTTGAAAGTTCTGGAATAGAGATTGCATTCGGTACTCAAACTAAAGGTAATATCTTTTAGTTGGTTCTGGTAAAAGTTGCTTATTTGTTCAAGTTAATCAGAGTTGGTTGTGGCATAGAAGAATGTGTCATGTGAATTTTGATAATAGCATCAAGATAAGCAATACTCAGGTTGTAAGAGATCTTCCAAAACTCGTGAAACCTACAAACAGTTTGTGCAAAGAATGTCAATTGGGAAAACAAAGCAGAGTCTCATTTAAAAGCAAGGAACAATCTTCTACCAGATTATTGGACTTAGTTCATACTAATCTTTGTGGTCCGACAAGAATCAGGAGTGTGCAAGGTGATAAATACTTCATGTTACTAATTGATGACTATTCCCAGATGATGTGGGTAACTTTTCTGAAATAGAAATCAAAAGCTCTTGAGAAATTCAAAATATTCAAGGCTATGGTAGAGAATGAAACCGGATTAAAATTGAAATGTTTGAGGTTTGATAGAGGTGGAGAATTCACATCCGGTGAGTTCATAGATTTATGTGAGAAACATGGAATAAAGAGACAGTTGTCTGCTCCTAGGATTCCATAGCAAAATGGAGTAGTTGAGAGAAAGAACTGGACCATCCATGAAGCATCTAGGACAATGATGATGGAAGAAAATGTTCCTTAGATCTATTGGAGAGAAGTTGTCATCACTGCAGTCTATATCTCAATCGAGTACAAATCAGAAGCAATACTGGTAATACTCCTTATGAACTTTGGTTTGGCATCACTCCTACTGTGAGGTATTTCAGAGTCTTTGGTAGCAAGTGTTATATTAAAAGAGATGAAGATCTAGGCAAGTTTGATGCTAGAAGTGATGAAGGAATATTCTTGGGTTATTCTACTCAAAGCAAAGCATACCGATGTTATAACAAGAGATTGAGAAAGATTATAGAAAATACAAATGTGAAGGTTGATGAAGGAATTGAAAAACCCTCAAGGTTTTATGAATATGATGAAGATGATTAGAATGATGTTCTGATTCAAGGATCCCAAGCCTCTTCTAAAAAATAGATTCAAACTGATCTGGTAAATTAGGAAGAAGAGATGAGTTTTAATGAGCATGATCAAGAATCAGAAGTGCAAGAAACTCCCAAAGTTCCAAGGTATGTAAGACTGAACCACTGTGAAGATCAGATCATAGGTGACAAAAGTAAAGGTGTACAAACTAGAAGGAGAATTGCTCAAAATTCAAATGAGTATTGTCTAATTTCAAAGATTGAACCTAAAATAGTAGATGAAGCCTACAATGATGAAAACTGGACTAAAGCAATGGAGGAAGAGCTGATGCAAATTAAGAAAAATCACACTTGGGATCTTGTTCCCAGACCTAGAAACAAGAATGTGATTGGAACCAAATGGGTCTTTCGGAACAAACTAAATGAAGCTGGTGAAGTAATTAGAAATAAAGTCAGATTGGTTTGCAAGGGTTACTCTCAAATAGAACGAGTTGATTTTGAAGAAACTTTTGCTCCGGTGGCAAGAATTGAAGTAGTCAGATTATTTCTTGCATTTGCTGCCTTCAAGGATTTCAAAGTGTATCAGATGGATGTCAAGTCTGCCTTTCTGAATGGTGACTTGGAAGAAGACGTGCACATTGAGCAACTGGATGGATTTCAATTGTCTAATCATGGTGATATAGTCTGCAAGTTGAAGAAAGCACTATATGGACTGAAGCAAGCCCCAAGAGCCTGGTATGAAAGAATGGATAAAGATCTTTTGAAGATTGGTTTCAACAAAGGTACTGCTGACAGTAATTTGTATTTCAAATTTGATCATGAAAATATCTTGATTCTTGAAGTGTTTGTTGATGATATCATTTTTGGAGGAAGAGATGGTATGTGTAAAACCTTTGCAAATCAAATGAAAAGTGAATTTGAGATGTCCATGCTTGGGGAAATGAATTTCTTCTTGGGTCTACAAATCACTCAAACAAAGAAAGGAATCTTCATTTCTCAGACCAAATATGTGAAAGAATTGTTAAAGAAATTTGGGATGGAAGACTCAAAGCCAATGAATACCCCCATGGCAACCAGATGTAAGTTGAGCAAAGAAGATGACTCTCCCAAGGCTGATCAGAAAAAGTATAGGTCAATGATTGGAGGACTGTTGTATCTCACTCAAACTAGACCTGACATTATGAATGTTGTTGGTCTTGTTTCTAGATTCCAAGCTGATCCTAGAGAATCTCATGTCATGGAAGTCAAGAGGATTTTTAGATATCTAAAAGGGACAGTTGAGTATGGTCTATGGTACCCTATAGATCATGATTTCTCTCTTCATGCCTCTATAGATGTTGATTGGGCAGGAGATGTGAATGACCGGAAGAGTACCAGTGGTGGAGCATTCTTTTTAGAGAAGAGATTGGTTTCTTGGATCAGCAAGAAATAAGAGGCAATATCTTTGTCCACTACAGAAGTAGAATATATTGCAACAGCAGGTAGTTGCACTCAAGTTTTGTCGATGAAACAAATGCTAAGAGACATGAGAGTGGAGTATGAGGAGCCTATCACAATCTTCTGTGATAATTCAAGTGCAATAAATATATCTAAGAATCCAGTGTTGCATTCAAAGACTAAACATATATCCATCAAGTTTCACTTTTTGAGAGAGAAAGTGAATAACAATGAAGTCAGATTGGAGTTTGTGCCTTCCAAGGATCAGATTGCAGACATCTTTACTAAACCTCTACCTAAGGACTCTTTTGAGTATCTCAGGGAGAAGTTAGGGGTTATTGCCCCTCCGGTGATGAACTAAGGTGCACTGATGTGCATCAGTCTGGTGGATATCACAGTTATATCTTGTCATCTGGATTGATGATGGGGAGCTGCTACTCAGGGGGAGTAGCTGGTATGATTCTAAAATGGTGAAATTGCAAGTATGAGCCCTTTGCCATTGATGTCAAAGGGGGAGAGAAGACGTGAAAAACAAGTGGTGGCTGATCAAAGGGGGAGCAATAAAGAAAGAGAAGACAAGTAAATGGTTGTTGGTGATAGGGGGAGTTGTGTTAGTAAAGAAAAGTTCTTGTCTTGATGGTCAAAATAGTTTTTCACATCATATGTTGCCGTCAATGACAAAGGGGGAGATTGTTGCAAGTATGGGCCTAACCAATGTTGTCATTGATGTCAACATACTCCTATTGCATTGATGAAAAGGATTGGATGAGCTGAGTGCTGAGGATATTGAGAAAATTAGTCCTAATCAGGAACAGTGAAGACAGTAAGGCAAAAGTCCAAGATAAGATGAGGATCAGAGGATGCAATTTAAAGGGTTTGTAGATATGTGTCTTAAAGTGATCCAGTAAAGATTTTAGAGGTCCACATAAAGATCTAAATAAGTTGTGGCCGTTTAAGTAAAACTGGTTCTGGCAAGTGTTCAGAGATGACAGAGTGACACAGATAGGTCCGATGAGATCTGAAAATGCATTATCATATTCTGCAGCTTTGAGGGAGTATTTAGGAAGTCTTTGTGAAGTGTCAACTTGATTGGTTCATGGTTTGAAGGTCCACAAGCATCTATTCCTTTGTGACAGTGGTGACAGACTGTGTTCTTGAGGTTCCGGATGAAGGAGAAAAGGATCTCAGTAAGCAGATGAAGTGCAGATGTTCTTGATGATTCAGGCAATCTTGTGGAGGTCCTTGGATCGTGTCCAACGCGTGATGGTGGTCCACATTGGAGTTGGAGCTCTCAATTGAAGAATAACCTCTGGATGATGGTGTTCCTCCTGAGATGGGTCGACCGGATGAGTTACACATCCTACAGATGATCTTATAGTTGTTTGCCAACTTAGATGATTATTCCTAAGTCGTTGTCTTGTATAAATAAGGAATTGTGAAGTCATTTCAAAGTGTGGAGTAGAGATGAGTGTGTGGTAACAAGGAGGAGAGCAAAAGGCAGAGTTGAAGTATTGGGCTTAAATGGAACTGACTCAAGCATGGTGAAGATGCTATTTTCTAGTTCAAGTATGTGATACTTATTCTTTTGTACATAGTGTGTCTCTTGTAGGTAGTGGGCCTCTTGTGAGCAGTGTGCTCGAGTAGTGAGCCCTAATTGGCATGTGCCATATTGTTCTTTCTATTCTTCTAATAGAGAATACAATCTTGGGTTAATCACCTGGTGGTTTTTCCCTTAACCAGGTTTTCCATGTCAAAATCTTGGTGTCTTATGTGTTGATGTGTTTTTGCTCTTGTTTGAATGCATTATGTTTCCATGACTGATTTATTGATAAACTGCTAAATCACTAAGAAGATTTTAAGTGTGTAATTGGAAAGAAAGTTTTGACAACTGATTCACCCCCCCTCTCAGTTGTCTGTCCTGAATCTAACATATCCATCACCTCATTTTCCAATTTCTCTGATAAGTCTATTGCACACTTCTCTTATAATGTCGAGCACAATGTCACAATTCTAGACTTATGCAATGATAAGCAATGAAATGGTGAAATATTTTCTACCTAATTGCAACAATGGAGGGGTCTTGCAAGTTGATTTCCTTGGCCTATTCTTGAGAAACAACTTGTTAACATATTTGTGCAAAACCTCAACTAGGAAATGGCTTTTCATCTCCAAGTGCATTGTGTTTCAACATTTGATGAGATCATAGAAAAAGGGGTTACTATTGAGAAGGTCCTTATCTCAAAATCTTTACTCAAAATTTACAACAAAGAGAACAATAAATCAAATGACAAACCAAAATTTTTGGCCAAAAATAAAATGTAGTTAGTGATGGAGTCACTAACTCAAAACATGTTCAAATAATGTAATCATCCTCATAATCAAAACTTGTGCAAAATGTGTAGCAACCTAACAATATCACTATTCCACCTAGACAACCAAAACAAAAATCCACTCCAAGACATAAGTAGACCTCCTTAGGAAAACCTATGGAGGTTGTGTTTCAAAAACTAGTACAGGCAAATATGGTCACATTTCCCGCTACTAGACCATTTGATTAGAACAAACACAAACCCACGTGGTACAAAGATAATGAGTATTATGAGTACCATTGCATTAAAGGTCATTCTACAAGCAAGTGCATGAAATTAAAAAAATATATCCAAGATCTCATAGATCACGGTGATATCAAAATTGAAGGAAACTCATCCACTTCACCAAATGAGCAGTTGGGAATTTACCAAGGTCCATTTCCTAAGCATGACCAATCTCAGCCATCTACATATAAATAAGGTCAAGCCCAACATAATTAAACAAACAATATCCGTTATAACAGGACACCCTATTCATATGATACTATTGTGGGGCATATTGATTCTGATAACATCCAAGTTTCTACCATTAAGGTCAAATCTTCTAACTGCACTGTCACCCCAAGGCATAGTAAAGTTATATTCAAGGCCCTTCCTCATCCACACCTTCTAATCTAACCTCCCAATATAGTCTCCTGGACCACCTTGGGAAAACTCCACCACAAATATAAATTCTGGAGCTACTCAATACATCCCCTATTCATAGAGATAAATTGGACTATGCCCTACAAGAGTCTAGAGTACATAATGATATCAACCCTTCTTAGTTCCAAGCACTTGTGGGTCATTTGTCATCTACCTATCAGCTTGCCTTTAGCCAAAATGATATGCCACCCATCGACCTAACTCATACTAAATCTCTCCAAATTGAAGTGCTTATTGATAAAGTCAAGAGAGTCCTATTGGATAAAGGGTGGTCGGGCTTAAATTTGTGCACTTTGAGACTTGTTAAATAGTTGGGTACTCTACAACTAACCTAGAGCCACATGTCATTATTATCAAGGCTTATGATAATGTAGAAAGAGAGTTAGAAGGAACTATTTGTTTCCTATTCAAGTGGGACCTGTCTTACAACAAATAATTTGTCATGTTGTCGATCTTGACCTCCCTTATAATCTCATCCTCGGTAGACCATGTACTCATGCCATGCAAGTTGTTCCCTCCACCTATCACCAATGTTTGAAATTCCCTCATACTGGTGTGGAAGCTACCATTCATGTTGATCCACAACCCTTCAAAAATATTGTAAAACAATGGAAGCTTCCTATCATAATGCTCATCATTATCCTAGTACTGACATTGCTAAACATGAAAAGATTAAAGCTTCATCTTCATACATTGATCCCGATACTCTTGCTTCCACATCTTCTTCATCTCTAGATCCCAACTCCACTAAGATCAAGATCATGAACACAAGATGTGGAGAGTATGAGTTACACAATGCTTTTCATGTTGGGAAATTACCTCTTTCTCCATGATCATTTGGTTGTCCTCAACAACAACCTTCTCAAAAGACACCAAAAATTAAGCAATTTGGAGCTAAAACATTCATGCCTTTAGAATATTTAGATGAAGAGCACATTGAAGATTCCATTCATTCTTGGTTATATAAAGATGAATTAGATGAAGAAGAGTCTACTCTTGAACACCTGAATCATAATTATCCTATCTCAACACATATTTGTGAGAATATAAATTATAAGGGAAAAGGTCTCGAGCTCCATGAGCAAGGTATTCTTGAGCCCATTCAAGTAGAATTCAATTTTGATCAAAGTGGGATTGGATACATGCCCCTTAGTGTGGAAACCAATATACCTAATGCATCTTCTCTAAGTGTGGGGGAAATCTGTGACGATATTGACAACACCAAGGGACAAACTGTCACCGCCTCTTTTGATGATTTTGATATCACCAACCTATTTTATGAAACCTCCATATGGACCATTGAATTACCTCTCAAATATCTAGAACTAATTGATTGGGACCAACAAGACCCTATAGCTTTAGACATGTTTCAAAATGATGAGGCGATTGTTGAATTCTTGGGACTCTGCGAGGGTATTCCTAAAGGAGACCATAAGAAATGATTTGAGATCAATCTTGATGCTACAACCTATTCTAGGGAATAGGAAGAGTTCCTTAGTCATAAAAAAGTAAAAAATTAAAAAAAAAAGTAAAAAATCAAAGTCCCCTAGTGAAAACCTCTTTGAGGTGAAATCAGACATAAAAAGTAAAATTAAAAGACATGTTTAGTGATGAAAAAATCTTTAAGGTGTTATTAAATGAGGAACTCAACCTTACCCTAGCATCATGGCAAGAAAATTCTTTAGTGTTGATTGAAAAGACAAAGGAAATAAACTTGGGAACAGAGGATAATCCAAAAATCACATATATAGTTGCTTCTTTAACATCTGTAGAACAAAAAAAATCATCAATCCTACAAAGGGCATTTGATATCTTTTCTTGGTCTTATGTTGACATGCCTAGATTGGATCCTTCCCTTGCGGTTCATCACTTAGTGGTCCATCTAAATGCTAAGCCAATAAAGTAGAAATTACAAAAAAATGTATCCTAAAATTGCCCTTTTAATGAAGGAAGAATTACAGAAATTATTAGATGTTGGCTTTATTCACCCAATTGATTACCCTAAATGGATTCTAATGTAGTTCCTTTCAATAAAAAATCAAAAGGCATTCATAGCTACATCAATTTTAGAGATCTTAATAAAGCAAGTCCAAAAGATGATTTTCCTCTTCCCAACATTGACATTATTGTTTTTGATAAAGTCTGCTGGAAACGATGGTCCAGATCCCTATACAAAATAGCCCACAGGGTAGAACAAAAGCCTCACATAGGCTAGAAACAACACATTAACACTAGAAACACAGCAACACAGAAAAACCTACAACCCAACAGAATTGACTTTCAACAAAAACAACCAACAAAAAACCCAGGATGACCAACTAGGGATTCCCATCAATCCCATACTTAGTGATAAAATTGAGCATTCCCTCATAATCTACAAGGCTATCAATCCCAATGCCCTTGATATTGATCTTAACATTGACATTATTGTTGATCTCGTAGCAGGACATGAAATGTTATCACTTATGGATGGTTTTTCAGGACATAATCAAATCCAAATAGCTCCTAAGGATCACATAAAATTGTATTTGTAGATCCTTGGGGTGTCTTTTGTTATTAAGTGATGCCTTTTAGATTAAAGAATGCCAGAGCTACTTATCAAAGAGCCACGACTATTATATTTCATGATATGCTTCATGACATTGTTGAAGATTATGTTGATCATCTATTGTGAAAATCAAGAAAGAGAGAAGAACACCCTCATGTCCTTGAACGAATATTTGATCGCTTGAGAAAATACAATGTTCGTCTTAATCCTAAGAAGTGTGTCTTTGGTGTGATATCAAGAAAGCTCTTAGGATTTATAGTTTCTCCATAAGGAATAGAGGTATATCCTACAAAATTTTTCACTATAATGGAAATACAACCTCCTTGAAATCTAAAACAACTTCACAGTTTACAAGGAAAGCTATAAGGCATCAAAAGATTCATAACACAACTTGTTAATAAATGTCACCCATTTTCCTATTTGCTCAAAAATAATACTGATTTTTAATGTGACGACTCCTGTCAACATGCTTTTGATAAGATCAAATAATACTTAACATCACCACCAGTTCTTATGGCTCCAATACCACATAAGACTTTGCTCCTATATATCAGCTACATCTATTGCATTAGGGGCACTTTTGGCACAACATGATGAAAAGGGTCGTGAGAGAGCAATTTATTACATCAAAAAAACATTAATGGGTTACAAGATTAATTATATGCCCATGGAATGAGCATGTCTAGAAATTATCTTTTATATACAAAAATTAAGGCACTACATGCCCAGTTATAAAACACAACTTATTTCCAAAATTGATCCACTTAAATATCTGTTATCTAGAGCTTCACTTACAAGAAGTTTGGAAAAATGGGTCATCATATTGAGTGAATTTGACATTGAATATGTAGATATAAAAGAAATTAAGGGACAATTTATTGCATATCAAATAGCTAAGGAACCACTTATAGATGATCATCCATTGGTCGTAGACTTTCCTGATGAATCTATTTTCATAGTTGAAGAGCCCTCTACATGGAAGTTGTATTTTGATGGTTTTTGTACAAGTCATGGAGCAAGTTTTGGAATTTTTTTTTTCACACCACAAGGGGACTTTACACCAAAAGCATTTAGATTGGATTTCCCATGTTCAAACAATATCATTGAATATGAGGCCCTCCTTGTAGGACTTAAAATAGCAATCTAATGGAAAATCCAAAATCTCTTTGTTTAGAGGGACTCACAATTGATAATCAAGCAAGTGAATGATGAATACCAAACAAAAGATGAAAAATTACTCCCTTGTAAGCGAATGGTTGATAGTTTTAAGAAATATTTTGCAAACATCTAGTTTGAGCAAGTATCTCGTCCTAATAATAGAGCAGCTGATGCCATGACAACTATTGGATCTATTTTAGATATGCCATAGAATAGTTGATGTTTTGAGTTTCTCATTGAGCATTTATTGATACTTACATATGATGCAACTGAGTCTGAACTTGTAGGTGAGCTTGTTGGTCCCAATTCCCCCTTATACCATGATACTTACACCTATCTACATGATGAAACCTTACCATCAAACCTCTCTCGTAACCAATGCAAAACCTTTATTCAACATTCATCTCGCTTCACTATCCTTGGTGATACATTATATCAAAGAGGCTTTGATGGTTCCTTACCGAGGTGTCTAAATATGGGGCTTGTGCAAAAAGATGGGGGACCAAGCCTACGCTCAGTCACTACCGAGCCATAATGCAAGCTCATTATAAATCTCTCACATTATTTCTTTATAGAAATAAAAACCAAATCAATATCTTTCTCCACCGTATTAATCCCTTTCTTCACCATATGACTTAGAGCATACACCATCTCCATAAATTATAAGGCTAGAGTAATGATGATGTGGCCTCTATTATGCCCTTTCAGTGTAAGCTTCACAAGGCTTAGATGATGTGGCCTCCATTTTGGCCTTGCAATATGATCTTCACAAGACCTTGATATGGTCAAGGGAAGCCACTAACTATTTGAGCTCTTTAATTTTGGCCTTTAATCTCTTGACCTCCTCATTTGATTCTTCTAGTATATTCTTTAGGTCAACCTCTTTTTCTCTTAGGCCCTTGAGTGTCTAGGCCTAGGTGTCCACTTGATTATTTATCTTGGCTAGGTCATAATATTGGCTAGAGGCCTTTTGCTTTAGTGATCCTATTTCAATAGCCTTGGCACTAGTTTTAGCCTTTTCATGGCTCAATTGTACCTCCAAGTCTTCCACTTGCTTTGATAATTCATTCTTGGTGGTTGTCTTAGTTACCATCTAGCTTTTCTCTACTACCCACTCTATTCTTGCTTTAGTCAATTTTGTTTTAACCTCTAGGAGTTGTTTTTTAGTTGCTTCTACCTATGTATCTTTAGCTTCAATGGCTTTCTCTAGAACTATGGTGATCTAGCCTTCTAATGCCTTTATTTTCACTTCAAATTATTTAGGTATTTTCTTAGCCTACTCTAGCTTGGTGCACTTCTTGAACTTTCTCTCCATGGGTATTTGTGAAGTGTACATTGAAGTTTCACCCTTCAAGAGGAAATCCACTCTCTCCTTTATTTCAAATCTACATATAATTTTTATGATAAAATACAATTGAGAAACCAATAAGAAAGAGTTTTAAGGTATTAATGTGGTTAAGAAACAAGATAGTGGGGAATTTAAGGATGTTATACATAATAGAGAGAGAGAGAGAGAGAGAGAGAGAGAGAGAGAGAGAGAGTCTCTTTCTACCTATACTCTATCTCTCAATCCTTCCTCTATCTAGCTCTCTTTTATCTCTCCTTTCTCTCTATCTCTATCTCTCTCTCAATTCCTCTCTCAATGATGCAGAGTGCATAGAAGAAACTGATTTCTTATCAACTTTTAGATTCTTTGAACCCATCGAACCAGCAGTACAGGGAGTTAAATGCTCAAACAGTTTTAAATATCTTTATCAAGGTTCACAAAGCACCGAAATACACATATACTTCACCTATCGGTGAGACAGACTACTATTGGCACACTCCAAAATTCTTCCGCCGACCTCACATCTCTCACCAACCATTCAACTCAATGGATGTTCTTCGGTGAGACTGACGCCTTGTTCTTCCTGATACACTTTCGATCGGCCTAACACCATTGATCGGTGTAATTCTATAAAGCTTTCTCGATATGCCGATATGTTATTGTCACATACGATGTTCCTTCTATCGGTGGGACTCAAACAATCGATATAACTTCTAAAGTCTTTCCCGATAGGCTCTCTCACACTGATGTCTACTTCAACAACTCTGCAACCACGCGAACAACTACAACTTATGCAGAACAATGGTTACAACCTCTGCAGCCTTGTACCCGAATGATTCACATAGAAACTACAAAACTCAATAGAACATAAATAAATCTACTCCTAAGGAAGTCATTCCACTAATTTCAAAGAAATCTCCACCAATGGAATGCTTCTGAACTACATCCCCGCGATTACACCAAAATAGAACCTTTATTTCTTCTTTTTAGGTGTACATACAATTTTCTCTCTCCCTCTTTGTCTATCTATCTTCAATGAACACAGGCTGACTACTTAAAGACTCACTTGGTAGTTACACACGATGGAAGGCGTGTAGGAGTCAAGGACAACACTGAGAGGGGAGGTGAATCAGTGTTGTGTGAATTTTCAAATCTTTTTCAAACTTTAACTTGGAGAGCATAAGGAGAGAAAGTAATCATTGAATTGTCAAACACATATGCACATAACTTTGTCAAACACATATGCACATAACTGAGAATGATAAACAAACCTCATGAGTAAAACATACAACCATAGAAAGATGACCAATTTGAATCAAGACACAAGAATTACTGGAGTGGAAAACCCTCTCTGGGTAGAAAAACCACTCATGAAGTGCCTCACTGGCTTAGCTTTGAAAACATCTTACAAAGTCTCACTGGCTGAATATTATGTCTCACTGACTATTGAGGTCTCACTGACCTACAAGCCTCACTGGCATACTGTTTAGAAGCACTAGCTTCAAGGAGCACCAACCCCTATTACAGAACAAACTGAAAATAAGAATTCAGAGGGCTTCTCTGTTTCAATACAAAACATTTCTTCTCTTCTCATTTGTCTGTCAAATGTCCATTCTGTTCAAAAACAATCCTACATCCCGATACACTCAACAACACTACATATCAATCCTGTATTCTAATCCTCCATTCAACAACACTGCATATCAATCCTGTATTCTAATCCATTCAACAACACTGCATATCAATCCTGTATTCTAATATGCTCAACAACACTACTTTACTCTGTATGTTTCATCTCTGTCTTACAAGTCACACACACATGCACCTGAAAACAAAAACATTTTTATACAAGTTGAATGTCTTTTCATCTTTCATCTTCTGTATGATCCATCTCTGTCAAATAAAATACAACTGCCCTTTCACATTCCTTCATAAATTTCTCCTGCATCTGATCACACAAATTTTGCAATTATAAACAACATAACTCTGCAAAAACACATTTCCTTTTCTTCATCTCCCCTGCAAATAAACTCTTCAATTTTGATTCATATTCCTGCGAAAACACATTCTCTCATTGCAAACAAAAAATAATAAATAAATCTTCAATATGATTTTCTCACAAGACAAATTATCTCCATTAAATTTTGTTAATAAAAAACCTTTCACCTTCTCTTCTCTGATAAAATAAATCCTTAATAAAAACATTCTGCCCTGTGCAAATTCAATCTGCACAAATACCAATTTATCTGTAATGAAAAATCTTCTCAATATATTTCTTTTTTTTTTTTAAATCATCTTAAAAGATGCTTCATATTCCTGCAAAAAATAAATCATCTCTCCATCTACCTTGAAACTTTTCTTCAATATCTTAAAGCTTCTTCATATGCACTGAGATAAGAAGGAAATCTCATAAAGATAGTCCTTGTAAAGAAAATATCCCTTAATAAAAAAAACTCCTTAAAATTTTCACTTACCTACCCATCTTTTCTCAATCCATAGTTAGAAATTACTTTTTTTAAAGTCATAAATATGACACAAAAGTGGGGTCGACCACTTAGTTGTTTCAATAAAATTTCTAAAAATATGAAAGAAAGCCATAAAAGGCTTAGTAGTCGGGTTACTAAATATTTTAAAGTTGTTTTTATGCATAAAGCATTCCCACGATAGCATTTAGAATGTTTTGTTTTTGGTTTTAAAAAAAAACTAAGACTTGATCACACCGCGGGCTCCATTGACATGCTATTTAAAAAACCTTTTGCCGCTCGAGCCCTTTTTAAAAGATGATAAAGTTTTAAACACAAAACTTGCTTTATGTAGAGAGCTCGCCATCGGTATGAAGGGAGGAGGGGCCAGTCATTACAACGATAGTGTACTCCTTCTGCAGGTTCCCTTAAGTGAGGTGACCTATATTAGAAGGTCAACAAAATTTTGAAACACAAAGTGCAATAAGATATGATAGATAACTTGGATTTTAGTATAGGTTATAATTTAGAGTTTTGCCTTAGTGTTTAGGTTCACACTTGTCTTTTGAGCATGAATAAGCAAGTGTCTTTTCATGAAGAACCATATAACCCTGTATCTCTGCACATGAGAAGCCTGTAAGAAAAACATTTCAACATCAATGTCATCAAGATATCAAATACGTTGAACACTTTTTCAATGAAGACCATCATGACAATCCATGTCTTTAAAATAGTATGTCTTCACTGCATGAAATCAAAGTGCTAAACACCAACATCCTGAACAAGATAAAGTTCAAACTCTCCAACATCCTTTATCATGAAACATATGATCTTGAACTTCATACAATGAAACTACAAACATTTCAACCCCCATGAACATTTCAACATTTGTTTGTATGATGATCAACTCACAACTAAAGACTATGCCATTGAATATTGAGATCAACTAACCAAGCCACTGCCACTGTAAGTCATCTGTATCACCTTGATGTAATCCTACAACAACACACAAGATGATATACTTCTGATGATGTTCTCTGCAAGTACTACTACTGATCAAACAAGTCCTTCACTTTAGATACACATTGACACAATAAAGATCCACTGAAGATATGAGCATGCATCCTTAATAGGATCCTATATCTGATTTCACAGGATCCAAGATGATCCAACAACATTCCATCACATATAAAGATATCATTATGATGCAAATCTCCTGATAGAAACTTGACATATCAAATGCAAGGAAGTAGTAATGATCACATCTGAATTTACCTCAAACATATGAAGACACCATGATGAATACCTCATTAACCATCACCTGAACACTTTTGACATCAATGACAACCTAACACCATTAATCTCCCCCTTTGTCATTGATGCAAAACCACCTGATGCAATTTTTCATTCTCCCCCTTTTTGACATCAGATGACAAAGCCTCAAAACAATTTGCTCCCCCTGTGTTGAAATACACAAACAAATCGTTATTCATAAATGTCACTGGCAATTGTCCTAACAAGAATAATCAACACAAACCATTGTAGTTTCCAACTCAAAATGACACAATGATCACTATTGATAAGTCCTTTTCAAATCTCCCAAGATAGTAACAACTCAATCCTCTGATTAATTCCCCCTGAGAAAATAACTCTACTGAAAGATGTTGAAGCATGATCATAACATTTACAAACACATTGCATTATGAGGGCTTTGAAGACAAGTTAACATCTGAAGATAATCAACATAACTCAACTCAACTTAGCACTGATCCACTTCCTGAATTAGTCCTAAAGCAACATATAAACCTGAAGTATACTATCCAATTACTGACATCCAACCTTCTATGCTAAGAAAAATCATGGCACTAACAAACACCTTTTGACATCACAATCAACTTTTCTTGTAACAATGTAAAGACAACAAGCTCTCAGCAAGATTATTGCATTTTGAAATAGATATTATGACATCCTTGTAATGAACCATTCTCATAGCCAAACAAATCTCTGAGATTCACTTTAACATAATATCACTTTTTGACCACTTTGCAAAGAAAAACATAAACACACCAGTACTCTTTGATGAATAATTTTGCAGGCAAAAAATCATGTAGACCCCTCATCACTCAGTTCCCAACACAAGATGCCAAGATGACCATTTTTGATAAGACCTTTACATGCCTCTGAAAGCTCCAAGGTACATGTCATAAAACATAACTCAACAAAGTAATAGATATAATCATCAAACTGACTCCTTGATATGAACTATCATCCTGCAACCAAACTATTCTTGTACACCTTCTGACATGACAAAGAATGAAGACTATCTGAACTATCCTCCTGTTCTGCACAAGACACTTGTTAATTTTGATACAAAACCACATCTGAAACATACTGTATTATACAAGTACTACTGCCTCTTGACTTTGTCATTCACACAAACTGTTTCAACAAATTCTTTCTGCAACAACACTTTGCACAAATCAAAAGTAGAGATAATTGCTATGATTTGAATTTTCATTTTTAGCCACCATAGACAAATATCTGATAAGAGCTCTTGGAAATATCTTAATGACAACAAACACTTCACCATATCAAGATCTCATTAAACTGTATCATTGACACAACATCATCAAACTCTTTGTGTAGAGAGCTTTTGAACATTTTATATGATCCACTAAACATGTCACTGATCATGAACACCTAACATACAATTATGCTATCTATTATGCAACAGATGAAATGACTTGTGCAAGATGCACAAGCTTAGTATTTGATTTCTCTTGACTATGTTTTTGCTTCCAAATCTTAACAGGCTCTTTCTTCCTCCAAACTTTTTCTATCTTTTTCTTTTCCCAACCTTTCAAATTAGGTGGAGCTCTCCTGCAACTGTGTGCTTTATGACCAAGAGAGTTGCAATTATAACAAACTATGTCAAAATCATAATTAAATGACTGATAGTACCTTTGAGAACTCATGTTAGACTTCCATGCAGAATCATACCTTTTACAATTTCATTGTATATGTCCAATATCTTTGCACTTGTAACAAATAATGTCAGTATTCCTTCCGCAAACAATTGCTTTGTGTCCAAATTAATTACAAGAATAACAAAAACCATTAAATGAATAGTTATACCTGTACATGTATGCTTGTCTAACAGGAGCACTTCTTCTGAAATTTCTTCTTCTTTGATTATGCATTTTGTTTTCAGTGGCAGTATTCAAATCAATCTTCTTTTTGGGAGTCTCTCTGACTTTTGAACATTCTCCTTCTTCAAATCCTAATCCAGTTGTGTCATTATGCTGCTTCTGTTTGCCCAACAACACATGTAACTTGCTTGTGCTTTCTTCAAACTCTTGATACTTCTTAGATAAATTCTTGAGACCATCATAATCTTTTCTAAGTTTGATAATTTCACCTTCTAGTTTTAAATTCTCACTCCTAACTTCAAGGTTAGATATTGAGACATCAGCTATCCTCTTAGCTTCTTCAATTTTTGTCTTCAATCTAGCAATTAGTTTGTCAGAATCATCAATATATGTCTTTAAACTAATAATCTGACATCTGGCCTCTTCAAGATCTGTAGATACAATTTCAAGTTCTGAAAGTGCATTGACTTTAGATTCTCTTTCTTGTTGCAGCTGCAAGTTTAGTTTATGATTCTCTCTTTTATACTTCTTGAGCTCACTCAGAGCATATATAAGCTCTCCTTCCATATCAATCTCACAATCATGATCATCATCACTTGTGATGCTAGCTTCTTCTGAATCTGATTGAGTTTGAACTTCAACTCCTTCATTGCCACTTTCCTCACACACCAGAGTGTCCTCTTCTTTATCTTTATCTTGATAAATTCTTATTAGTTCTTTCCAGATATCCTGAGCTGTTTCACACTGCACAACCTTACAAGAAATATCATTAGATAAACTAGATAAAATAACTTTCTTGGCTATATGATTGCTTTTAAGAGCCTCTTTGTTATTTGAAGAATTACCATTCTCAACTGACATTAGAACATCATATCCTAAGGAGGATAAATACACTTGCATTCTAACATACCAAACTGGAAAATTTGAACCATCAAACTGAGGAACATCTGAAAAATTTTCTTTTAACACAATATCAGATTCAACTTGGAGAACATTTTTATCAACTGTCTTTATATCAACATCTGGATTTGATATGAATGATTTCTTTTGTGTCTTCTGACTAGAAAGAATCTTAACATTTCTCATGTTCTTATTTCTCCTGCACTTACCCATTGAACTCCACACACAGGACCTACCCAAGTTGATTAAGCTGCAGAAGGGAAACCTTGCTCTGATACCAATTGTAGGAGTCAAGGACAACACTGAGAGGGGGGGTGAATAAGTGTTGTGTGAATTTTCAAATCTTTTTCAAACTTTAACTTGGAGAGCATAAGGAGAGAAAGTAATCATTGAATTGTCAAACACATATGCACATAACTTTGTCAAACACATATGCACATAACTGAGAATGATAAACAAAACTCATGAGTAAAACATACAACCATAGAAAGATGACCAATATGCATCAAGACACAAGAATTACTGGAGTGGAAAACCCTCTCTGGGTAGAAAAACCACTCATGAAGTGCCTCACTGGCTTAACTTTGAAAACATCTTACAAAGTCTCACTGGCTGAATATTATGTCTCACTGACTATTGAGGTCTCACTGACCTACAAGCCTCACTGGCATACTGTTTAGAAGCACCAGCTTCAAGGAGCACCAACCCCTATTACAGAACAAACTGAAAACAAGAATTCAGAGGGTTTCTCTGTTTCAATACAAAACATTTCTTCTCTTCTCATTTGTCTGTCAAATGTCCATTCTGTTCAAAAACAATCCTACATCCCGATACACTCAACAACACTACATATCAATCCTGTATTCTAATCCTCCATTCAACAACACTGCATATCAATCCTGTATTCTAATCCATTCAACAACACTGCATATCAATCCTGTATTCTAATATGCTCAACAACACTACTTTACTCTGTATGTTTCATCTCTGTCTTACAAGTCACACACACATGCACCTGAAAAAAAAAAAACATTTTTATACAAGTTGAATGTCTTTTCATCTTTCATCTTCTGTATGATCCATCTCTGTCAAATAAAATACAACTGCCCTTTCACATTCCTTCATAAATTTCTCCTGCATCTGATCACACAAATTTTGCAATTATAAACAACATAACTCTACAAAAACACATTTCCTTTTCTTCATCTCCCCTGCAAATAAACTCTTCAATTTTGATTCATATTCCTGCGAAAACACATTCTCTCATTGCAAACAAAAAATAATAAATAAATCTTCAATATGATTTTCTCACAAGACAAATTATCTCCATTAAATTTTGTTAATAAAAAACCTTTCACCTTCTCTTCTCTGATAAAATAAATCCTTAATAAAAACATTCTGCCCTGTGCAAATTCAATCTGCACAAATACCAATTTATCTGTAATGAAAAATCTTCTCAATATATTTCTTTTTTTTTTTTAAATCATCTTAAAAGATGCTTCATATTCCTGCAAAAAATAAATCATCTCTCCATCTACCTTGAAACTTTTCTTCAATATCTTAAAGCTTCTTCATATGCACTGAGATAAGAAGGAAATCTCATAAAGATAGTCCTTTTAAAGAAAATATCCCTTAATATAAAAAACTCCTTAAAATTTTCACTTACCTACCCATCTTTTCTCAATCCATAGTTAGAAATTACTTTTTTTAAAGTCATAAATATGACACAAAAGTGGGGTTGACCACTTAGTTGTTTCAATAAAATTTCTAAAAATATGAAAGAAAGCCATAAAAGGCTTAGTAGTCGGGTTCCTAAATATTTTAAAGCTGTTTTTATGCATAAAGCATTCCCACAATAGCATTTAGAATGTTTTGTTTTTGGTTTTAAAAAAAAACTAAGACTTGATCACATCGCGGGCTCCATTGACATGCTATTTAAAAAACCTTTTCCCGCTCGAGCTCTTTTTAAAAGGTGATAAAGTTTTAAACACAAAATTTGCTTTATGTAGAGAGCTCGCCACCGGTATGAAGGGAGGAGGGGCTGGTCATTACAATGACGGTGTACTCCTTCTGTAGGTTCCCTTAAGTGAGGTGACCTGTATTAGAAGGTCAACAGAATTTTGAAACACAAAGTGCAATAAGATATGATATATAACTTGGATTTTAGTATAGGTTATAATTTAGAGTTTTGCCTTAGTGTTTAGGTTCACACTTGTCTTTTGAGCATGAATAAGCAAGTGTCTTTTCATGAAGGACCATATAACCCCGTATCTCTGCACATGAGAAGCCTGTAAGAAAAACATTTCAACATCAATGTTATCAAGATATCAAATACGTTGAACACCTTTTCAATGAAGACCATCATGACAATCCATGTCTTTAAAATAGTATGTCTTCATTGCATGAAATCAAAGTGCTAAACACCAACATCCTGAACAAGATAAAGTTCGAACTCTCCAACATCCTTTATCATGAAACATATGATCTTGAACTTCATACAATGAAACTACAAACATTTCAACATTTGTTTGTATGATGATCAACTCATAACTGAAGACTATGCCATTGAATATTGAGATCAACTAACCAAGCCACTGCCACTGTAAGTCATCTGTATCACCCTGATGTAATCCTGCAACAACACACAAGATGATATACCTCTGATGATGTTCTCTGCAAGTACTACTACTGATCAAACAAGTCCTTCACTTTAGATACACACTGACACAATAAAGATCCACTGAAGATATGAGCATGCATCCTTAATAGGATCCTATATCTGATTTCACATGATCCAAGATGATCCAACAACATTCCATCACATATAAAGATATCATTATGATGCAAATCTCCTGATAGAAACTTGACATATCAAATGCAAGGAAGTAGTAATGATCACATCTGAATTTACCTCAAACATATGAAGACATCATGATGAATACCTCATTAACCATCTCCTGAACACTTTTGACATCAATGACAACCTAACACCATCAAGGCGAACCGCCCTACAACCATCTCTGTTGTTCAGCTACAATCTTTCATTTTGGTTACAAACATATACAGACTCAGTTTTATGCCTTACTCAGCCACGTATAACTCAATATGGTGCGAAGGCCGTACAATATGACACTTGGACAAAACAAAAAATGCATAGAATCCTTAGATTCTCAATGTCTCGAGGTGCTCCTGCACCACTCAATCTCTCTCCATCTCTCTCTCTCTCTATATATATATACATTGCTTTCTCTATCACATCCCTCCCTCTCTCTCCCTATCTCTATCTCTCTCTCTCTCTCTCTCTATCTTTATCTCTCCCTCACTCTCTCTTCCTCTCTCTATCTCTCTCTACTTCCCTCTCTCTAGATCATGTAGAATGAAGTTCTCATTGCTATGTATGGTATAACCTTTAACAAATGTGATAGAGAGTGGTGGAATAATTGATTTGTCTTTATTTACCCATTATTCCTACATCTTTGGAGGTACTTCCATATGTATAATTTTTCATTGTAAATATTTATTTGGGACCCAAGTAGAATAAGTTCCTATAGAAGTTCAAATATGTTTAAATTCCTTAACATTTACATACCTTTATTATTTTTGTTTTCCTTGACACATGATTAATTTCGTTTTCATAAGGATATCCTAAATGCATAAAAATATCAAACCCTTTATGCACATTAACTATAGGTTTTTCAATTTGAGGTGCTTTAGGTCTTGCTTTGTCTATTTATTTAAAACAAGAATGTGCATATATGTAGCTTTGGACTTTATCACTATAGGCTCACGTGGTCTTATAAATTGCCAATTCTTCTCTTAGTTGTGAAGACATGTGAATGGAGAAGGATCCAAAATAGAAAGCAAAACAATAACAAAGTCTATAACTTCAAATCCTTGACCATGCCTACTCCTTGATAGAGTGGAAGACTACTACACCTAAAACCAGTCCTAGCTATACTCAAAAGATAATGGTGCAACTAAGTTGCTAATGTGGATTGCTCAAAATTTCACCAGCATAACATTGCATAAATGGAGGCAAAGGATGGACAACATATAGCTAAGGCGAATAAACATGGTGTAGATAATGCCTAGAGGTGGACTCATATTTATATAAGGGAGTTGACTTGTGATGGATGGTTGTGATTTTGCCTCACAATGGAGGGTTGAGATCTTGTGGTGTTGAGGACAAATAGGAGGAAGTGGGCTGATCCAATGAGAGATGGAGGTGAAATGGAGGGTGCAAATTGATCCCTAGAGCATCTTCCAAAATGGAGGGTGGAGATTGAATAAAAAGTTGACCTTGGATTTTTGTCCTCTAGTGAGGAATTTTAAATTCAAGTTTATTGTGAGGGGATATGATTAGTTGGAATATGGTGATTAGGCTTAATTAAATAGGTATCTATTTAATTAATCATGGGGGGGGCAGAATTAGAGGATGATAGGCAATTAAATAAAAAAGGAATTTTATTTAATTGAACTAGGATAAGGAAAGGTTAATGTTAGAATTAATTAAATAAAGGGGCTTTATTTAATTAATTAGGGATAAGGGGGAATGAAACATGGAATTAATCAAATAAAACGAAGCTTATTTAATTAATTAGGGTAAGTGGATGAAAGAGGGAATTTAATTAAATAAATCAAAATTTATTTAATTAAATTGGATAAATGGATAGAAGGGGGCCGAGTTAGTACAGAGATGGCGTTGATGTGGTGTCAATGAGATGGCGGAAGGGTGGTGTTGACCCGACCATTTTCAAATGTCTACAAGTTGTTCTTCATTGTTATGATCCTAGTATGCTATATTCCTAATTATAATAAGGATAGGTACTTGTGCCATGCTTAACCTTAATAGATTAATTTACTATTCTTAGTTATTCCTTAAGATAACTTAGGATGAAGGGGTGTGTCCCTACATAGTTATGCATATAAATAAGGAAGAGAGAGACTCTCCCAAACCATCATATATGCTAATATTGAATTCATATATTATTTTCTGATTATTGGAGGTCACCCCCTCGAAGTGGTCTATTATTTTACTAATTTTTACATTTATTTCCAAGAAATATCATAACAAGTGGTATCAGAGCTACAATTTGGGCCAGGTTTTTTTCCACCATAACTTTCAAACCATTGCAAATTTGGACCTGATTTTTTTTGGGTTTTGATGTACGTATCAAATAAAGTTTCAGGTAAAAAATTGATTTATATCATAAGTTTTGCACAAGTTACTTTACTTTTATGTTTTTTCATTAATTGTCTCTACATACCACAAATTTTAGAAATTTTTAAAAAAATTTACATTTTTGGAAAGCTTATGAAAAAATAGGCTGGGTCAGTTCTTTGTAATTTATTATTAGAGATAAAATATAGTTCGTAATTTAGTGGTCAAGGTTAGGTCAAAATATTTTATTATTTTGCTCTATAGGCCACAGTTTTTGGAATTTTTGGAATTTTTTGTATTTTTGGAAAGATATTGAAAAGCTAGAGTTTAGAATACATACACATCAAAAGCCATGTCATCTTTAGGATCAAAGGACTTTTCTACAATTATTAATTCTAAAGACTATTGTCCACCACCTAAAATCATGAAAATAGTTCCACCAGGATGTGAAATTGATTAAGGATAATTTACTTGACCCTTTGGTAACATATTTAAATAAGAGTTTCAAAATTTTTAAAGAAGACATATTGTCAAAATTAAAGCCTCAACAAAACCATCAAGGTGGGTACAACTCTAATAGGAAAAATCAAGGGATATGACAACATTTTCAAGGTCCAAAATTAAACCTACCCAAAATAGACATCCATAAGCTTGATGGTACAGATGTAACTTCATGTATAATTCTCATATTTTCTATGTATTGCTATATTTTAGGTGTGTTTTGGAGCAACTAAAGGAAAAGATACTCAAACATAATGCCGCAACAACATTCTCAAACTCCACAACATCATTCATGAGCTCCATGGGGTGAACAAGATCAACAAGGTAAGATTTTTATGTTTTTTCTAATTTTAAAAATGAATCATTTGTTTTGCAATGTTTTGATCCTTTTTTTTTTTCAATTTTCAGCAAATGAAGCCCCTCAAATGCCCCCAAACCCTAATTCACCAAATAGAGGGCATGATGAAATTATAGTTGAAGAGAGGACACAAAATAATCCTCCCCAAACTCATCCTTCAATTTCTTGACATCCTCATGAAACACAAACGGATAGTTTAAGGCAAATCGAGGAGAATAAAAATAACTTGAAACTCTAATTAAAACATTAAAAAATCCAAATGCAACCAATCTCTCCCTCTCTATCTCTATATCTCTCTCTCCCCTCTCTCTCCCTCCCTCTCTCTCTAACTCTATCTTTATATCTCTCCCTCCCTCTCTATCTCTCCCCCTCTTTTTTATCTCTATCTCTCGTTCTCTCTCTCTCCCCCTCTATCTCTTTATATTTCTCTCACTATCTCTATATCTCTCTCTACCTCCCCCTCCATCTCTTTTTATCTCACTATCTCTTTATATATCTCCCTCTGCCTCTCTATCTCTCTCCCCCCTTTCTCTCTCTCTCTCTCTCCCTCTTCCTCTCTATCTCTCTATCTACCCCACTTTCTATATTTTCCCTCTCTCTCTCTATCTCTATCTCTCCCTCTTCTATCTCTTTCTATCTCTATCCCCTTATCTCTATAGCTTTCTCCCTCTCTATCTCTCTATCTATCTCTATCTCTCCCTCTCTCCCTCTCTCCCTCTCTCTATCTCTATCTCTATCTCTATCTCCCTCTTTTTCTCCCTAGATCTATATCTCTATCTATTTCTCCCTCTATCCTCCTCTCTCTATATATCTCTATCTATCTCTCCCTTTATCTCTTTTATCTCTCTATCCTCCCTCTCTCTTTATCTCTATGCCTCTCTATCTCTATCTCTATATCTCTCTCCCTCTATCTTGTTCTCTTTATCTCTCTCTATCTATCCCTCTCTAACTCTATCTTTCTATCTCTCCCTCTCTATATCTCTCTCCCCCTCTCTATCTCTCTCTTCCATCTCTATATCTCTCCCTCTCTAACTCTATCTATTCATCTAACAAGGTGCATATGATGGTACTTGTTCCAATACCGCCTCTCCTATTTCATCATCACCCAATTATATAATGGTTATCTCTTCCTAGACATGAGGCTACTCTAGAGTGAAAGAAGATGGAGGGATGACATGAGTCTTCTCATACAAGTTGTCCCACTTATCATCCAAGACATTTTAACTAATCTAAAATGCGGGCACTTTTTTCACTGCTTTGGGAAATTCCAACCCTAAGGGTTGGACCTACTGTTTGGATGCCAAAGATGTGTTTTCAACAAAACATAGAAAATCAACTAAATCCCAAGTGTGCTCTCCATCAGGTTTGCACATTTTTCAATGTTAATATGAAAAATGTCAGGATGACTTCAAGGTTTTTATTAGCTTTCTAACCATGTAATTTTTTTCTAAAATTTGATAACATTAAGGTTTTCATCTTCAATTTCTTTTGCTAATGTGTTATTTTTTTGCAAAAAATCTACATTTAGTATTTTTGGTGTCATTTTTTACACGTTTCTCAAAATTTGAAACAAATTACATTTTTAGATTCTAGACTCTATCCTATACAGATTTGTTGGAGTTTCAATTCGCACCTCTAGAATGCAATTTGGAAACAGACAGCTATGCACAGATAAACTGCTCTCCTATTAGAAGGGGGAGTTCCCTTTCTTGCTGATGTTCGTTGAAAAGATAACTTGAATGAAACTTCGCCTATCTTCTTTTTGATTCTCAGCTGTGAGCACAAGGTTATAAAACTCTAAATGCTGCAGAAGAGGTTTTTTCCCTTTTATAAAACTTCTACTACAACTAGCATAGACTAATGATGCTTTCAATCTCCTGAGTAAATTCAGAGCAGAGGAAATTGAAAGTGAACAAGGAATGATTGTTAACACAAAAACTCAAGCAGTTTTCCTCCAGATTTACACCACAAGACTAAAAGTACTTTAATGATGAAAGCTGAAAATGAAAGCTGCAGAAGCTACACATCTGACGATGAAAACTTGATGAATCGATATAGAATATCAGAGCAAAGTAGGCATGAGACTTCTATTCAATATCACAAAGTTTGATACAACTCCAGGACAACAATACTGTAGCAAAAGGTAGGCATACAATAAGCGATCAAACACTAGAGAACAATAAACACAAAGTGAACAGACACTTGGAATATCAAGATTTGCAGGCTAGAATAGGCACAACAAATTTGCTATCATAAAAGTCCTTTCCCTTACAATGAACACAGATTGAACAAACACTTGGAATAACAATGTTTGCAGGCTAGAATAGGCACAAGAAAATATGTTATCATCAAAGTCCTCCCTTACAATGAACACAGATTGAACAAACACTTGGAATAACAATGTTTGCAGGCTAGAAAAGGTAGAGCAAAATATGTTATCCCCAAAGTCATTACAAACAATGGGCAAGGATGCCCTTATTTATACTAAAATCAAAGGAGTAGGGAACCCTATAATCTCCTTGATTAACCCTAACTTGCCAACTCACAAGCTTTATTACTATTCTAAGACAAAGATACAATAAACAAATGCTTTAAAGGAATCTATTTTAAAGCAAAGAAGATTCCAACTATCACAAAGTGATTTCTTTCTAAATATAGGATGGATGAGCTTAGGATGAAAGCAAATGCTTTAAAACAAAAAGCATATGTTTTAAAGCTGCTTTCTTTTGAAATGCATCCTCATCAACATTCTTGCTTTTTGGTGATGTCACCCGTTGATATTCTTTTGCTGATTTTTTCTAAAAAAGCTGATTCTGAGTGAAAAAAGCTGGCACATGGGTTTTGTAGGCAATTCTATTTTGAAGCAACCCAGATCGTCAGATTTTGAAAAAGTAGAGATTTTCTCAAAAAAGCGAGAAAAAAGTAGTTTCCTGAAAAAAAAGAACAACTCCCAATCTTCAAGAGGATAATAATCTGGATGGACCCATCTCGACAAAAACTGAAAAAGCTTTGGTAGGATTTCTGAAAAATGACCCCCTTGAAACAAGGACCCTGAAAAAGCAAGCCTCTCTTCTTCCTCAACCCGAAACTATGAAGAACACTGAAAAAGCACCTGGTTTGGGTCATCAAATCTTCATTGAAAGAAAAATAAAATCTTTCCTCTGGATGCAACCTACAAAAGATAATGAAATAAAGAAGCCAAAAGCTTCTCTTTATAAATCTTTTGGTCGAAAAAGCAGCTTTATTTGTGTGAAGAAAACTTCACCCTCATCCATGAAGAAAGCATCTTTTAAAGCATAAATCCAAGTGGATGTCTTTGAATAGGAAGAATCCCTATTTTGTAGGAGCCTATGGCTTCACAAGATGACGAAAAATATCTTCTTTGATGATGTCATCGAACATGCGAGTTGAAAGAAGTGCTCACAAAATTTTCTTCATTTTCAACACTTCAAACACTCGTTTTACTTAAATATGACTTGTCTCCAACTTCAACAAGGCAGAAAAATGTCATCATTGACTAAAAAAGCTGATTGATCCTAACATTTTGGAGATTGATCAACTGAGATTCCATCCATTGCCTCCGTTTGACGATCTGACATCGTTTGACCTCCCGAAAACTGCCAACGGGCGAAGATTGGTAACAAAGCATGTTGGAAAACACTGTAAACATGAAAATATTCTAACACTGCTCAAGGTGGGTGCCCCAAGCCACCTGGGGTGCTTGGTTTTCCAACACTTAGCCATTTTTTCAAATTTTTCAACTTCTTCAATTTCTTGGTTTACGTGCGCGTTTCGGAGGCACAGGACCCTTGTTTGGCTGTCAATTTCTATCAGATGGGATGAAATTGAATCTGATTATTTGGCAAATATGTAGGCCTGATGAAAAATGAGCTGATTGTACCTTCTGTTTGCCTCAAAAAATGTGCCAAACTGATCAACACTAAACCAGACCGGGTTGACAGAAGGAGATTCACGTTTTTTGAGAAAAACATCAAAAATAATCTAACTCTAGAGAGTTTGGGTGCCCCAAGCCTCTTGGGGCACCTGGTTTGTCAACACTTAGAAAATTTTTCAAAAATTTTCAATTTTGTACCTTTTCTTGATTTTCGTGCCCACAGCTCCTGTTCGATCTTTGATTTCAGTTGTTTTGACGATTGTCAAGGTAGGATGGAGGGTGATCTAAGTAGTCTAAACATATCTATGATGAAATCCTAGCTTTGACTGACTTTTGACCAAGTTTGACCAACTGGAAAAGAGCTGACGGAAGCATTTTCGACGTTTCTTGAAAAACGTAAAAAAAATAAACACAGGAGAAGATGGGCGCCCCAAGCCTCCAAGGGCACCCAGTTTCACCAGACTTAGTCAAATTTATGATTTTCCAACTTTTCAATTCACCTTGGATCCATCTTGCATCGTTTTGCGTGCATCGTCGAGTCGATGGTCGTTTGTCAGTTTTGCATTGTTGAAACAACATTGGAAACTCGTCGAAGAATTCTGGCAGGTGAACTTTTCTGTGTTGATGACTTTCAAGCTCATGCTTCACCTTGTGAAAAAGCAAAAATGACCCAGTAGAGAAAACTTGGTCGTTTTGAAGATTCCGTCTGAACCGCGCCGATCGTGAAGCAAAATCAACTAATGAGAATCGAGCGCGACACCTGGTTTGGAGATTCTATTTTTAGAAAGTTTTGCCAACATCCATTTCTCAAGAAACCCAGAAAACCTAACTCGACGTCTATTTTTAGAAATTTTGCTTTTGACTTTTTGACGAAAAATTTTCTAGACTTGTTTCAAAATGCCTTAATGAAGCAAAAAATTTGGTTGGGTACAACAATTGGCTCTGTCTGGGGACCATGGCAAATACTTACGACATAGGAGAACCAAGAATTTCTGGACTTTTGCAAGTTGGACCAGTGCCTTATCCATTGGGCAATAGAGTCAGGTTACATTCCTAATCACCTAGAACAATACTTTTCCCTACATCACCTAAAAAGTTGAAACTTCAGAACACACAAGGAACACAACTATCACATTACAGAAAGGGGAAAAACATTACGACATAACAATCACATCACAGAAAGGGGAAACACATTACGAGAACAAAAAGTGTTTCACGTGCTCTTTTTCCTGAGCGAGGATGAGAAGAAATTAGGACTGTCACATAAAACCATCAATCAACTCAGAAAAGTAAGAACCATCTCTCTTTAGTTGTGAAGATTGTCTTGGTAGCACAAAACTTTTTTTTTTTGCAACATCCTCTCAAAGAGCCACGATTCAGGCCACGAGAAGTTCCTGAGAAACTGATTGATATGCCAGGGATCAGGTGGAGCATCTTCCTCCAATGCGAGCAATCTCTGCAATAGGTGAAGATACAAAACTTCCTTCTGAAGATATATAGGAAAGTCTTGTGGCCAAAGTACATCTATGGGAATGGTCATCACCACATATTGAATATGAGTTTCATTTATATCTTGTACACACGCAACTTTGTATTCAGTCAATGCATCATCTTCTAGAAAAGGTGCAAGCTGCTCATACACAACTCTCATTACTGATTCTTAGATTATAGGATCCACAACTGTCATTGCCCATTTTTCAAGTGCTTCAGGAGCTTCTTCATTGGTTGTGTTTTCGTCCATCCACTTTTCAAAATCTGATGAATCGTCAAGATTTGAATGCTTAAACTCTTGAACATCTTCACTTGACAGCTTTCTTTCCCATTCATCACCTGGAATCTCATCATCCTCTGTAGAGCAATCTTCTTCAATGTGGATATCCATCATCACTTCATCTTCAGTATTCATGTATCTTTCTTCTTCTGTAAAGTAAGTGGAATTAAAGACAGCTTCATTTGAGTCATATGGTTCCTCTTCTTCTTCTTGATCAATCTCACACACGGCGTATCCCACAAGACATTTGTCAAGAATCTCTGATTTTTCATTATCATCCTCTTTAGTGACCAAAACTGAATATTCCATGAACTCCTCTTCTCCATCAACCTCTTCATATGTTGCATTCCACACTAGTTGCATAGTATCGGTGAAGTCTTTTCCTTGTACAGGTTCATAGATGGATTCAACATTGTCCTCTTCACTAGTATGTATGAAAGATTCTCGAGATGTAGGTGAAGATGGGCTATATTGTAAAGAAAAGTCTGTAGTATCTTCCGTTGAAGAATCACTTTCCCACTGATGTTGAAAATAATTTAGATCTAATAATGGAACTTCCATATGATCTCTAGTTCTAAAAAATTCTTCTAGGAAGAAATCATCTTCAAAAAGAAGATCATGCTCTTGCTCCACTTACAAAACTTCTTTGGTCTCTCCCTTGGATATATTTGACATAGGTTCTTTAAACCAGCCTTCAAAAGACAAGAAAAACAAACTTGATTCATCATTATTTTGCTTTTGAGAAGATTGTTCTTCTTCTTCTTCCTTAAAGAAAGTTTGTAAGTTGTATATTTCTTCAGATTCTTCTTTTGATTCGTCAACCACATGGACAACCTCCTAATTTTGTTTGGTTATTTCAAATAGCATAACATATGTACCAGGACCTGTTTCTTGATATAGCACAAGTTTAGGGTTAACCTTCAAAAGTTTAGCATCATTTTCTTCATTAGTGTGTATGAAAGCTTCTTGAGACAAAGATGAAGACGGGCTGAACTGTAAAAGAAAATTTACAGTATCCTCTACTGAAGAATCACTCTCTAAGTGATGTAGAAAGCTATCAAGATCCAATGATGAATCTTCTCTATGATCTCCATTTTTGAGAAATTCCTCTAATGATGAATCATCTTCAAAATGAAGAAGATCATGTTCTTTCTCCAATTGCAACATTCCTTTGGTCTCTTCTCCTTTGAATGTATCTGACACAGGTTCTTCAAACCAACCTTCAAAAGATGAGAAGAACAAATTGGATTCTTCATTTCTCTCTGCAACATATTTGATCTCTTCCTTGTAATTTTGCTCTTGTGAAGATCGTTGTACTTCTTCTTCTTCAGGGAAAGTATGCAAGTTGTGCATTTCTTCAGGTTCTTCCATCAACGATCCTTCTTCATGATCAAAGAAATTATGCAAATTTTCAGCTTCTGATGAACATTCATGTTCCGTATGTAAACACATGATGTCGCTTGAAATAGAGTTAGGAAAATGTTCCCTTCTAATATTTGATTTACACTGGTCAAATCCCTTCATAGAGTCGCCATCGGATTCGTCAAAGAGACGTTCAGGAGTATCCGAAAATCCTTGATTTTTATTTGATGCTTTTAATATTTGCATGAATCTTCTCATCTCCGAGCAACTTTCTCCATCGTGTTGGTTTGTTGCATGGAACAAGCAGTAGATTTGTATTGCAAAAGACGCATCTGCCTTTTGACATATAGGTGATACTTGATGCACAGGTGAAGCAGGTTGATCACTCACAAAGTTAATGAAAGAATCTGGTATACTTGAAGGAGATGGAACTTGTCGAAGTAGTACAACATTCAAGGGCACCAGTGGTTTGATTGAATCTCTCTGGATCTTTCCGGAAGTGATCATATGATCTTCTGATTCAATAGCATACTCTTGAGCTTCTTGCAGTTCTGTAGTGTGTCTTTACTTGAGGTAGAAAGAAATTTCTAAAGATTGTGCATTCGTGAAACAACTTAGTAGAATTTCTGACGAAGGATTCAAGGTGTTCATGACTTTTCCAACCAAACGGTTGAATCTAGCCATGAACTCTCGCATCGGCTCACTTCTGTCTTTCTTGATGTTTGAGAGTTTTGCAAACAAGACATGACTATCTTCTACGGGCTTGAAATGAGTGAGAAATTTCTCCCTCATCGACTCCCAACTTGTGATAGAGCTGGCAGCGAGGTGATTAAACCATTCAGCTGCTGAACTTTGCAATGATTCCACAAACAAACGCACTGCAACATCTTCATGTGCAACGCCAAGAATTCCACAAGTGGTGGTGAAGGCAGAAATGTGCTCATCAGGATGTTGCTTCCCATCACCATGAAACTTTGGAAAACTTTTTCTTGATCCTTCATGAAGCTCATGATATTCTGCTAGTGCCAAAGGTCCAATGTTGTTACCCCAAGGTAATGGTGGTGGTCGCCTTTGATTTGCATCATTGTGATTGTTGTTATTTGGGTCACCCATTGCTCTAGGCTGGGGTACTAGTTCTTCTTGTAAATCTTCCTGCTTGACTTCAGGAACTATCTGAATTTCTTGAACTATGATGGATGCTTCTCCAACTTCTTTAGGAACAAGATCTTGGAAGGAAGGATCTGTAGCACCGCCTTTTCCCCTTCTTGAATAAACCCTGTGAGCCAGGATTATCTACTGCCACAAGGGAGATGGTAATACAGGTCTTCCAGCCACAAGATCTGCTTTGTGTTCTTCTTCATCAAGGATAGCAGCCACGTTTCTCCACTAATCAGGACTTTCCTTTTGCGCAAATATGAAACTTCTAAGGCTGTTAATGATGTCCGTTTGATCTCCTTTCACTCATACAAGATTTGGTTGAATAGCAGGTGGTGTAAGATTTGGTTGTTGAACTGGAGTAGAAGGATGCCAGAGAGTCATTCCCGTGACATAAGCCTAAGCTTTCTTGAAGTTTTATGCCTCGTGCCCCACGGTAGGCGCCAGAAAATTGTTGGCATTTCAATTCGCACCTCTGGAATGCAATTTGGAAATAGACAGCTATGCACAGATAAACTACTCTCCTATTGGAAGGGGGAGTTCCCTTTCTTGCTGATGTTCGTTGAAAAGATAACTTGAATGAAACTTTGCCTATCTTCTTTTTGATTCTCAGCTACGAGCACAAGGTTATAAAACTCTAAATGCTATAGAAGAGGTTTTTTCCCTTTTATAAAACTTCTACTACAACTAGCATAGACTAATGATGCTTTCAATACCTGAGTAAATTCAGAGCAGAGGAAATTGAAAGTGAACAAGGAATGATTGTTAACACAAAAACTCAAGCAGTTTTCCTCCAGATTTACACCACAAGACTAAAAGTATTTTAATGATGAAAGCTGAAAATGAAAGCTGCAGAAGCTACACATCTGACGATGAAAGCTTGATGAATCGATATAGAATATCAGAGCAAAGTAGGCATGAGACTTCTATTCAATATCACAAAGTTTGATACAACTCCAGGACAACAATACTGTAGCAAAAGGTAGGCATACAATAAGCGATCAAACACTGGAGAACAATGAACACAAAGTGAACAGACACTTGGAATATCAAGATTTGCAGGCTAGAATAGGCACATCAAATTTGCTATCACAAAAGTCCTTTCCCTTACTATGAACACAGATTGAACAAACACTTGGAATAACAATGGTTGCAAGCTAGAATAGGCACAACAAAATATGTTATCACCAAAGTCCTCCCTTACAAAAAACATAGATTGAACAAACACTTGGAATAACAATGTTTGCAGGCTAGAATAGGCACAACAAAATATGTTATCCCCAAAGTCATTACAAACAATGGGCAAAGATGCCCTTATTTATACTAAAATCAAAGGAGTAGGGAACCCTAAAATCTCCTTGATTAACCCTAACTTGCCAACTCGCAAGCTTTATTACTATTCTAAGACAAAGATGCAATAAACAAATGCTTTAAAGCAAAGAAGATTCCAACTATCACAAAGTGATTTCTTTCTGAATATAGGATGGATGAGCTTAGGATGAAAGCACATGCTTTAAAACAAAAAGCATATGTTTTAAAGCTACTTTCTTTTGAAATGTATCTGTAGACACCCTAAAATGATCGTGTCGTCAAATCACTTGCATTCCGTTATCTGTCTAATCACTTGCATTGCAAACGTTAATTAAATAATCTAATTATTTAATTAATTTCATCAAATTCTTCTAAATCGCATACTTTCAACATTAATTAAATAAATTTTCTTTATTTAATTAATTAAATTAAATTCCTCTGTTATTCTTCCACAATTAAATAATTTTAATTATTTAATTAGATCTTTATCCTCTTTCCAAAAATTAAATCTACATTAATTAAATAAATTCCATTATTTAATTAATTCATAACAAATTCCCTCTTATCTAAAATTAAATAATTCCCAATTATTTATTTAAGTCAAAATTTATTCTTCCAAAATTATGCACAACAATTAAATAAATTTATTTATTTAATTTGCTTTCCAAATCTTCTAAATTATATAATTCTAATTATTTAATTATTTTTTCCAAAATATCCTCTCTAAATTTAAATAAATCAAATATTTATTTAAGTTGCTTTTTCTTCTAAATTTGAGTTATCTCTAATATAACTCAAGCTTTCTATATTTAATAAAGCAAAATATCTTCTTATTCTCATGCAAAATCCCTTCTTCTTGTTTTAAATCACTTAACTGATCATTACATTATGTTAATTGCTTTAACTCATTCTTCTATTCTTGATAACTCCTCCCATGCAAAAGAAAGCAAGACACATGTCTTCTTCTCATTCGTTGCACGTTCCTCAACTGTTCTCCTCCGTTGATTCTTTTGAATTATTTGGACCGTTGATCGATCTTCCTTGAAATCTATATAAATCCCCCTCATCTCCTTCATTACCTCTCTCTTCGATCGTATTCTCAGGCATACTTAACAGAGCTTTGAGCATACAAAACGTGTCGATTGAGCAACCTTACGATTTTTTGACATTGATCTCTTGAGCACACTACTTGCTTGTTGCAGCTATGGTTTCGCAACTTCATTGAGCAATCCACATTCAATCCAAAGGAAACAATACAGATTTCGGTAAAAGTCTTTATTTCATTGATTATTTGTCATGGCTTTTATTTAAATTTGTTTTCTTTATGTTATTGGGTTCTTTGATTTAATTAGTTTGATTTAATCAATTTTTTATCATACACATTCTGGCACGCCCGGTGGGACCCACTAATCCCTTTGTTTCTTTGAGAAATTATTTTTTTGAAGTCACAGTACGGCACAGCGCAAACGACATTGCACAGCACTTCTGGCAGTATCTTTAAGTGCTATTGGAGGTACAGTTTAGCGCCCTTGGGGGCACTGCGGCGCTTCTGGCAGCACAGAGCAGTGCTTCCGGTATAACAGCATGGCGCTCTCGGCAGCATCGTTAAGCACTTTTGGCTAAATTAGGTTTTTGACTTCGTCTTGTGTTTTTGCAGGGTTTTCTCATTACATATCTGTGGATTTGTCTGACAAGCTGTTGTATTTGTCTTTCAAACCTGCTTTTTTATACTTCCTAAGCTGATTTATTTAGGGGTATCTTTGGTAGTTGCGTTAATCTATTATGTGTTACACTTTCTGAGTTTTCTGGATTGTATGATTCAAATCTATCAGATATTATTGCCCAGAACAGTAGATTAACCATGAAATCCTATTTTGATCTGATTCTTTTGACAAAAGCTAATCTTTTTATGATCTAAGACTGTGCGGCGCATTCGGCATAACAGTATCGCGCTTCTGGATACAAAGTACAGCGCTTCTGGTAGTATCTTGCAGCGCTTCCGGTATACACGACATCGCTTTTGGCATAACAGTATCGTGCTTTTGGATAAACAGTACAACGCTTCGGGTTATTTTTCAGCGCTTCTGGTAATATTCTTCGACGCTTCTGGTCTGTGTTATAGCACTTTTGGAATACAGTAAGTCGCGTATGGTAAGACAGTACAGCGCTTTCAGTCAAATTGATTTATTTTTTGCTAACTTGTGAATTTTTGGTGGAACTAACTCACTTGTTGCAGCTTCTTATTACTCACACAGAGCAAATCAGGGTTAACATGTTCATGCAAGACGAGCATTGAAGAACTTTTTTTTTATTTATCTCACCAAGTCTTAGAAACGCATTGCATGCTTAAAAGGATAATTGAACAAATCTTTTTTTGTAAATCTGAGTCTTAGGAACATACTGCTTTTCTTAAGGGACAATGGACATGTATGCACAAACATCTCAATTTTCTAAGGGACAATGGACATGAATGCCAAACACTTCAATTTCATAAGGGACAATTTACAACTACAAACGTGTGTGTGCCTAGTTTAGTTGCACCTTATTTTTTCTTATAATGGGACAATTGAACCTTTGTTTGACGTGCTTGCTCTTACTTTTCTGTACTTCCTTTAGAAGGGCCTGCTTTTAGATTGCGCTTCATCCAAAAGGGATGACCCTAAGCGGAGTTTTCCTTTGAACCGCTATATAAGAGGGATAAGGCGAAAGCCAAGTCCTAACCGACGTCAGTGTTACTTTGTGGTGCCAAACTAAAAAGAGGTGTACTAGCTCTTTGTGGAAACGATTTTCACATTGAGCGAAGTGTTTGATACTCTTAGTAGGATTGGTTAAAACTTTTAGTAGCTTGTCGCATTGCTCGTAAGGTGTTGGTCCCTCAAAGTCACTAAGAACCATTTTAGATAGAGACTACCCGACCTACCTCCGAACATTGCGGTAATCATCAGTGTAAGGGGAATCGATTTAAGCCCTTAAGATACTCACCATTAGCTCCCTTGAGAAGAGATAGTATTCCCTTGGACATAAAGCTCTTGTGACCTACTTGAGCTTTCCAAGGGGAGGGTGAGATATCCCTACCTATCGTCTCTCGCAAAGATACTAAATATCTGACACCTTTATGGAATGATATTTTTATCGACGGAGTATTAAGCTGTGAGCTGATCTACTGCAATGAAACTTCGTCTCTAGGGATAAAAAGTGCTTTTTATTGATTGCAATTGTCTTATATCTGTGGAAACATTGGGCTTGTTTGGAGCCTTGAACATACACTATCTGTTGTGTCAGTCCCTTGTTTGTGCCAACATTGTTTGCTGTGTTTTCTCTTGCCAAACAAATCCAATCAGAAACAGAAACAATCCATCAAAATTTTGCCTTTTTGAAACATCAGACACTACTTCAGCGCCCCTAGTATTACAGCAGCTCGCCTTTGGTAGTACAGTAGATCACCTTTGGCATAGCAGTAATTCACCTCTGGTAAAACTCTACTTCAGCGCCCTTGGTATAACAGTAGCTCACTTTTGGTCACTGTAGCTCGCCTTTGCCATAGCAGTAATGCGCTTCTGGTAGCTCAGTCCGTCACCTTTGGCATCACAGTAGCACGCTTTTGGTTGCACAGTCCTACGCCTCTGGTCAAACAGTATAGCGCTTTTGGTCCAGTACTTTGTGCATCAAAGTTTGTCCGTTTCTCAAAGTATCTCACAGAAACCCAGCATTACCTTTCTTGTCCTAGTGTATTCCATGGTAACCACTAGGCTCCAGCAAATTATGAAGTCCAAGCAAGTTGTCCCTAAGAAGCGCAAGTCGCCTCCTCGCACACCATAATCAAGTCGTCTCAACATTACCCCCAAGGTTACTCCTAGTACACCCGCGGCAAAACCAATCAGCTCTCCGAACATGTCACACATTGACCAACCAAGTAATCCTCAAGAGGGTAGGGTCCCTTTGGTAAAAACACCTCAATATACCACCGGCTTGCCTCCAGATTTTGTGCCACAAGGATATACTATTGAGCAAAACCCACCTCAAGAAGGTAGGGTTCCTTTGGAAAGCATTTCCCAATACACCACGGGCTTGCCTCCAGATTTTGTCCCTCAAGGTTATACTGTAGATTTAACCCCATCTCAAGAAGAGCGACACTTTGAAATAGGTCAATCCTCTCAAGTAGATGGGCAAGATCTTGATGAAATCATACAAGAACCTAGAGTCATGGCCGCCTTTGACAAAATCCTTAGTGAGAACCAAGATCATTTCTTTCACTTGCTTGCAAAGCAAGGCGCCAAGTTACCTCAAGATTTTGATTTATCCACTCTCAAGGAGAACAACAATGCCCAAGATACCATACAAGCGGTTCAAACCATGTCAACAGTGACTACGCCCTTACCTACACAAGGCTCGTAGTATAGGAATCCCCTTTTTCAAAACCCAACAGGGGAGAGACCCATATCACCGCTTTTGACTCCTATGGAGATCTATAAAAACCAACAAGAAACTCTCCAACGTCAAGCAGAGTTAGCTAAGCAAGCCACCTTAGCTCGATCGAATGTGCAACCACCTCCTAAAGTGTCCACACCGATCGTGAGTGGAATCTTGGTTACCCCATCACGCGAAGGTTTCCCACCAAATTACAATCCGGGGAACAATTATGTAGCCATGCAACAAGGGTCTCAACAAATGCCACCTCCTATATCATCACACCTTCATGTCTCTCAACCAATTAGAGTCATGCAACCACAACCACAACATTCTTCTACTCTTGTCCTTAAGCAACCCCAACCACAGCATTCTTCTACTCGCATCCTTAATCAACCCCAACCATCGCAAATCATGTCTACCTATGTCCCTCCTCCACAACGTTCATCCTCGCTCAACTTCTTTCACACATTGCCTAGCCACTCTCAACATGCCCAACATCAAGTTTCCCAAAGCTATGTGCCGCCATCACAACCTAATCAAACGCACTTTAGCTTTCCTCCCCCCAATACTTTTCTTCAACCATCGCAAAGCCAACATTCTTACCTAGCGCCACCTCCACCTCTTCCAAACCAAAGCCTCCAATTCCAACCCAATCTGAACCAAACGTACAACCCATATGATCCCAATCAATCTTATGACCCTTATAACACCAGTGTGCATGGCTTACATTATAATCTTCCGTATGGGCAACACCAACCACTTTTTGGACAACAGGAGATGTTACCAACCCCTCCCACGACTATGGAACTAAAGATCGCAGAAGTTCAACAGCAGCTATCTGATCTTACATTTGGCCACACCAAGAAGACCTTCTCTTTAGAGGAAGTGTGTCCTTATCCTTTTGATCGGTCATTATCGATGATCCCTTTTCCTCAAAATTTCACTATTCCCAAGTTCGATAAATACAAAGGAAAAGGTGACCCAAAAGACCATCTTAGGGAATTCTATCTTGCTTGCTTCGAGGTCTCACATAACGACACCTATCTTATGCGTCTCTTTCCTCGCAGTCTTGGAGGTCAAGCAATAGAATGGTTCTCACACTTACCCATGGGTATCAAGTCTTTCAATGAGCTAGCAGAGAAGTTTGCCACCCATTTTTCTTACAACGCAGAGCATGAGATTTCCATGACTGATCTATGCAACAATAAATAGAAAAATGGTGAAACTTTCATTTCTTTCCTTCAACGATGGAGACAAATGGCTAGCAAATTCCCTTTCAAGATTCCAGAGAAACAGCTTGTTAGCATATTTGTGCAGAACCTCAACCAAGAGTTAGGTTTCCATTTGCAAATTCTTAGTGCTACAACCTTCGATGAAATCACATACAAGGGAATCAATATTGAGAAGGCCCTCATTGCTAAGGGTGTGGTCAAAATCTTTAAGGAAATGAAAGATAGCACTCCTCATCAACAATCGAACGATAAACCCAAATATTGGAACAAAAACAAAAACATGGTCAACGATGGGGTGGTCGATACTAAACATGTCCAAATGTTGCAAACACCGCTGCAGCTCTCTAAACCAAGTCAAGCTCCACCTCAACAACAGCAGCAACAAAGGTAACCTTATCAAAACCAACAACAACAACAACAAGAGCGGCCTCAACAAGATTACCCTCCGCGATGTCAATTCACTCCCTTGGGAGTGCCCATCGAATCAGTCTTACAGCAAGCTTTGCAGAAAGGGCTCATCACTTTACCTGAGGCACCCCCATATGGCGAGCCTGTTTTCAAAACTGCACGTTACAGAGACAATGAATATTGTGAATTCCATAGGAGCAAAGGGCATCGAACTGCATCTTGCATGAAACTCAAGCACCTCATCCAAAACCTCATCGACGGTAATCAAATCACTTTTGAGGATGAACAAGCGGCTCAACACACGAACAAGGATCTAGATATGTACAAGGAACCATTCCCTCATCATGGTCCACCTCCTCCTCAGGATAGAGGTAAAGGTATCAATCATGCTTCCACGTCCTTTGATTCCATTATAGGTCATTTTGAAGAGAGTTGAGTGTCTACCCTCACAATCAAAGGCAAATCTACGGATTGTGCTGTTACTACTCGTCGTAGTCATGTCACCATTCGTGCTCCTACACCTAGGCTTTCGGTTCAATCTGATTATAATCTTGTCGAACATCTAGGGAGAACACCAGCACAGATATCTATTTTGGACCTTCTACGGTCATCGCCTGCACATAGAGTGGTGCTAGAAAAAGCCCTCCAAGAGTCTTCCGTTCCTAACAACATAGCGGTCGCGGATTTCTAAGCTATAGTAGGTAACATTGCTTCACCCTACAATGTAGTCTTCTCTGAGAAAGATCTCCCATCCCATGATCCTTGTCACAATGATGCCCTTCATATTGAAGTTCTCATCCATAAGCGCAAAATCAAACGTATACTCATAGATGGTGGTGCTGGTCTCAACATCTGTTCTTTAAAGTTACTAAAGCAATTGGGATACTCTGAGGATCACGTCAACACTGATCATAGTATTACAATTAAGGGGTATGATGATGCAGAACGTCGTTCCGAAGGTGTTATTCACTTGCCTATACAACTGGACCCTATCATGCTTGAAACTAGGTGTCAAGTCCTTGATATTGAGCTGCCTTACAACATTATCCTAGGCTGCCCATGGATCCATGCAATGAAAGTTGTTCCCTCCACATACCATCAGTCTCTAAAGTTCCCATACAATGGTACGGAGATCACCATCCCAGGAGATCCTAATCCTTTTGAATTCTATCATGTCTTGCAAGGCAGTTATAAGAATTGCAACCAGGTGCCTAAAAATGAAAAAGCCCTTGAATCCCCACTATATGTCGATCCTGAAACTCTGATGCAAGCCTCTACAAGTGAACCTAAACCCCTCCCCAAAATCACAGCTCGCATCCGAGATATAGGCTTTGGCACTTATGATATCTCAGAATCTTGTTGTGTAGGGCGGATGCCTTTATCTCCAAAATCTTACGGCAAACCACCCATTGCCAAAGTAACCAAAAAAGCAGCTATTCCTCCCCCAACATTCCTAACCCAATTCCAACATGGACGGTTACTGGAAGAGGAAACTATTGAGGACATCTCTTCTTGGCTCTATAAGGAGAAAGAACCAGTCACAATACCAGTCAAGCAATATGGCAATGGCTTAAGGATAGTGAAAAACATGGGCTATAAAGGCAAAGGTGGCCTTGGGAAACAGAATCAAGGAACTATGGAACCCATTGTTGTGACAAAGAAGATAGACAAGAAGGGATTAGGATTTGGTAAGAAGGTACCACGCGCCTTGGACATCGAGTATATCCTCGACGAGGTAGCTGACACTTTTCCCGCCGATTCGACGTCTACAGAGGATATCATTGATGACTCTTCCCTCCACATGACCAACCTATTCGCAGAATCCTCCATTTTTATGCTAGTCTCCATATCCTTAATCTCCACTACCAGCACCCAGAATGTAACACTTGTCTACCCTAAACTTATCGATTGGGACCAACAAGGGTCCCCCGTTATAGATGTATTTTAGAATGATGAAGCTTTAGCTGAGTTCATGGGACTTCGGGAAGGTATCCCTCTTGGCAATCATAAAGCAGGTTTTGTAATGGAATTAGAGCCAACGGCTTATTTTGGTGAGAATGCCAAATCCTCTAGTCGCAAAAGTATAAATAAAGAAAGATCTCTAGGTGAAAACCACACTGTGGCACCTCTTGATCACAAAATAGTAAAAACAAAGGACATATCCAAAGGTGAAAACCCAACTGTGGCACTTGAGGATGGAGGATTTGACCTTCCCCTACCATCTAAGTATCAAGAGAAGTCAGCTCTCCTAGTGGAAGATTCTACAGAGATAAACCTAGGTACAGAACAAAATCCAAAGACCACATTCCTAGCAGCATCATTATCTGAAACAGAGCACAGAAATCTTAACAACTTCTTCTGGCAACGAACCATCAACTTTGCATGGACCTATGCTGATATGCCAGGGCTAGACCCTAAGCTAGTAGTTCATTATCTCACAGTTGATCCCAAAGTGAAACCAGTCAAACAGAAGTTGAGAAAGATGCACCCATAGATCGCTCTCTTGGTGAAAGTGGAAATATAGAAATTATTAGATGCAAAGTTTATACGACCAATCGACTATTCAGATTGGGTCTCAAACATTGTACCTGTGTCTAAACCCAATGGGCGCATCCGCATGTGTAATGATTTCAGAGATCTCAACAAAGCATGTCCTAAAGATGACTTTCCACTACCAAACATTGACATTATAGTGGACTTGACAGCAGGTCACGAGATGCTTTCTCTCATGGACAGATTTTCTGGCTACAATCAGATAAGGATAGCAGAAGAAGACCAACATAAAACAACCTTTACTTGTCCTTGGGGCAATTATTGTTGGTGTGTGATGCCATTTGGTCTGAAGAATGCAGGAGCAACCTATCAGAGAGCAATGATGGTGATCTTCCACGATCTCTTTCATCACATCATGGAAGACTATGTTGATGATATATTGGCTAAATCTTCTAGGGCGGATCACATACAGGTTCTAGGACAGATCTTCGACAGGCTTGAAAAATACCAAGTAAGACTCAATCCAAAGAAGTGTGTATTCAGTGTAACGTCAGGGAAGCTGTTGGGATACATTGTATCTCCTAGAGGCATCGAAGTCGATCCAGCAAAAGTAAAGGCTATAGTGGAGATGCCTCCACCCAAGAACCTTAAAGCACTAAGGAGCCTTCAGGGAAGGTTGCAGTCCATTCGGTGTTTCATATCACAGCTAGCAGATAAATGTAAACCCTTTCAACACTTACTCCGAAAGGATGTCTCATTTCACTGGGACAACAAGTGTCAGGCAGTGTTTGATCAACTTAAAGAGTATTTGGCCACACCTCTTGTTTTGGTTCCACCAGTTGTGGACAAACCGTTGATATTATACATCTCTACTACAAACTCGGCCTTGGGGGCCCTGCTAGCACAGAATGATGACACAGGAAAGGAGCATGCAATTTATTATATCAGTAGAACTCTGGTGGGATATGAACTCAATTATTCACCGATGGAAAGGGCTTGTTTAGCAGTAGTGTTCGCCTCCCAAAAGTTGCAGCATTACATGTTGAACCAGCACACAAATCTGATAGCAAAGATTGATCCCTTGAAATATCTACTAGCAAAAGTAGCGCTCACAGGCAGACTAGCTAAATGGGTCATGATCCTTAGTGAGTTTGACATTGAGTACACGGATCGTAAAGCAATCAAAGGACAAGCCCTCGTGGATCAACTAGCAGAAGCACCTATGAAAGATACACATCCTATGGTAGCTGACTTTCCTGATGAAAATCTCTTCACTCTTTCCAACTCCATAATGTGGAAGTTGTATTTTGATGGTTCTTATACATAGCATGGATCAGGAGCCGGCATCTTATTTGTTACACCTCAAAATGACTACATTCCAAAGTCCTATCGGCTTGCATTCCCTTGCACCAACAACATAGCCAAGTATGAAGCCCTCCTTATAGGTCTCAATACAGCAGTTCAATGGGACATCACAGAATTACAAGTATATGGAGACTCACAGCTAGTCATTTGCCAAGTCACGGATGAGTACCAAACAAAGGATGAAAAGTTGGTCCCATACAAGCAACTAGTGGATGCCTACAAACCACACTTCTCTTGCATCACATTTGAGCAAATTCCAAGAGAGCATAACAAAGCTGCAGATTCTATGGCTTCTATAGGGTCACTGATTGACATGCCTACAAATACACAGAAGTGTGAATTCTTGATCGAGCAATTGTTGATACCAACCATCGATGTTCCCATTACTGAAATCATCTACGAACTTGTTGGTCCCAATTCCCCATGGTACGAAGATATCTATGAATACCTCAAACACAATACCTTTCCCCCTGACCTATCATCCACCCAACGCAAAACCTTTATCCGTCGATCCTCCCGTTACATCATTCTGGGTGATACACTATATCACCGGAGTCTCGATGGTATCCTCTTACGATGTCTTAACGTAGAAGAAGCCGAAGCTACCTTACGAGACATACACGAAGGTGTCTGTGGCGCACATTCTACCGGTCCTAATCTTGCTAAGAAGATACTCAGAACAGGTTATTACTGGCCTACAATAGAGCAAGATGCTGCACAGTTTGCTAAGAAGTGTCTACAATGCCAGTAGCATGGAGATCTGATTCACGCCCCAGCTCATGAATTACAACCTGTGACAACTCCATGGCCTTTTTCTCAACGGGGTCTCGACCTCGTAGGACAAATCCACCCTTCCTCCTCCAATGGCCACAAGTTTATCATTACCGCCACTGAGTATTTCACGAAGTGGGTGGAAGCCATTCCTATGACCTATATCACCGGTAAGCAAATAGCCAATTTTATCCTAAACTACCTCATATGTCGGTATGGTATTCCCCAAGCCATTGTCACTGATAATGGGAGACCATTCAAGAACCAAGATGTCCGTGCCTTGTGCACACAATACAATATCCAACATCGCTTTTCAACTCCCTACTATCCGCAGAGTAACGGCCAAGCTGAGGCTTCCAATAAGACCATTCTTAAAATCCTAAAGAAAACAGTCAATGAAGCTGGTCGTGATTGGCACTTGCAACTCAATCCTACCCTATGGGCCTACCACACTAGTATCAGAACACCAACGGGTGCCACACCCTATGCCTTGGTCTTTGGCTCTGAAGCCATCCTACCTATAGAGGTCGAGATCCCATCCCTCAGAGTATCCATGCAGGACCTGATCGGCGGAGACGAGTATCGCACTTCCAAATTAGCTGAGCTAGAACTCTTAGATGAGAAGCGCCTTGCCACACTTAATCATCTCCATGTCTACCAAAACCGCCTCCGGCGTAATTACAACAAAAAGATCAAAGAAAGACGGTTTCAAGTTGGCGATCTTGTATTTAAAGAGAATCAGAGAAATCAAGCAGATCAAGAAAAGAAGGGCAAGTTTGAACCTAACTGGTTAGGCCCCTTTATTGTGATAGCAGCATATGGATCAGGAACTTATACTTTAGCTACACCTGATGGCATTTCTCTAGATGAGCCACTTAACAGTGTCCATCTCAAGAAGTTCTATGCCTGATCCTCAGAGTATTCCAAAAAAAAAAAAAAAGGAAAAAATCCAAAAAAATCCATCCTCTGGCGAAAACCTAGCAAACAGGTGCCTTGGATAAGTACCGTAGTGAAGACCTGGCAAACAGGCGCTATGTGTAGAGTCAGCATCCATCATCTATCGAGTCCTGTCCACTCCTTGTCCAGTTCGCAGCGCACTTTTCATTCATCCATAATAAAACCATTGACCTTGTTTGCATTTCCATCTCCCTATCTAGTATAGCTTGGAAATTTGTCAAATGTCCCTTGTCGTCATCCTACATCTTGATCTGTGTCTACAGTTAACACTGTCTTGTCCTAGGTCAAAGCTTTCGGTGTCTTCTTCGGTAGTCGCCCACACATTTTCCTCTACCAGAATGGGGGCAACTCTTTCCTTAACTTAGGTCTAGGGGAGGTTCCTTGTTTGTGGTTTGCAACGCATACTTCAATCTCTTTCTCATTGTTCACAGGTAACCCCCTTTAACGGACACATCACTCCTACGATAAAGCTGTTATCTTCTCAACACTTTTTCTACATCATCACCTCTAACCAGAACTACATATTATCTCATCTCAATCTTAAGGTACCTTGATCCCATGGATATGGGTATGTAGGCAGTCTGGCATACAAAGGAAGTATCCAGTACTCAGGTACATAAGACCCCCTCTTTCCACCTCAATCCTGTTCATCACTCTATCCAGAACTACATATTCCTTTTTCATCTTTCCTCGTAATGTGCCTTGATCTCGTGGATACAGGGTATGTAGGCAGTCTGGAATACGAAGGATGTATCCAGTACTTAGGCACACACGATCCATCATTCTCCACCCAGCCCAATCCATTAGCATTCCACCTTTCTGGTCTTCCGTTTTTCAAAATCCATTCACCTTGACTTGACTAACTCAAGCAGCAAGCTAGTGCATCCTTTCAAAGCAAACATTCTTAACAAACTTGAAGCAAAGCAGCTTCCTTCCAGAGTCAACTACTGTCCTGCATACCGATTGCCAACATCAGCTATGTCCCACTTAACCAAAGCCCTAGATCAACAAGCTTGTCTTCTATAAAGTGTTCCATGATCGAGACCAACACACGCGTCTCCTACGACATGTGGCATTTCCTGCAGCGAGACATTGTCTTTTTAGGTAGATAGCCCCCTTTAACGGACACAGAGTTCCTACGATAAGGCTGTTATCTTTCCTATCCAATCTATCCTGAGCAACCTCTTTGGCAAGAGAATATGTTGGCTGTATGTTTACTGTGTAAGTCAGTCAATTTGTGTTATGGTTTATCTTTTGTTCCTTTATCTATTACCTACTCAAGACTACCTTGATTTATCTATAATCTTGGTATGTTGCGATGTAGTACGGATTGGGGGCATAGTCATTGCTTTTGTGTGCAGTGTTTGAGGAATGATCTTTAGTATCTTTCTTAGCATTCTATTCATCTTGTGTGTGTTAGGACCTAGCATCTTACATATTAATCTTCTTCTTGCATTTACATGTATTGAAGTTTATTTTATGTTTAAGACTATGGCTTATTCACATGTTCCAACAAGGTTATATTATGTCTAAAGGGATCTAAGTTCAAACTGCTTGCTTGCAGAGTCAACGTCCACGCACTCGGATATTACTGCACCTTGGTCTTTTATACCTTGGTGGTGAACTATCCACGTGCTATATCAAAATAAGGATTGCTCTTTATATACAAATGTGAAACCATTGCAACAAGCTCCTTCATCCATTTCACTACCTTTATATCACTTTCACTGCAAAAATCGATCAACAGTCTATGTCTCCCATCTCCTCATGTTCTTCTCTCTGGTGCATATCTGCAAAACCCACATGTCAGATATCACTAGTCACCACATCTATATCATCATATATCTCTATCATCATACATCTATAAGCATCATATAAGCAACATATGTCATCACGTGAATCCATAATCATACATACATATCATCACATCCATGACATCAAGGAATGCATACACAAAAGCATGAACAACAATGAGCCGAATAGATCATCATATATATCATGTAATGGTCATCATAATACAAAATGTCTGTGTCTACATCAATAATACAAAGTGTGTATACATCCACATCTACATCAATATAATACATCAAGGCTATCAAGAGCTCGCAAAATACACATCAGAATGCACGTAGGCATCTGTCCAAAATGATACATATGATACAATATACAAATGAACATGCTCTAGTGGGTAGAGCTGCCCTCCTGCTGTGGCCCCTGTCCTCCCCCTGTGCTCGGTGGAGGTCCCCCTACTGCTCCTCCTCCTCCCCCTGGCGGTAAAAGTGGTCCTCTAACTGAGGACACTGATTGCCCTGTCCTACGGGATCCAGATGCCCCAGATCTACTCCTGTCTCTGTAACTCGGTGCGTGCTGATCTGCTAGCACCACACCCACATACAAACCCCTATAGTACTCTACCTCACGGCTAGCTGATACTAGCTCACCCTGCACTCGGACAAGCTCACTGTATAATGTCCTCTGATCAGCACCTAACGCACGGCGTGCCTCCTCTCTCTCCCGCCTCACTCTAAACAGTGTGGCCTCTACTGTCAACCGCAGCTGCACCTCTGCGTCTCTCTCTCCTGGCCTGTGCTAGCTGCCCATCATCCCCTGCCGGTGCGGGTGCTGCCTGTGCCTGTGCCTGTAGTGTTGTCTGCACCGCTGCCTGTACCTGTGCCTGCACCTGGGCCTGTACCTGTGCCTGCATACCAGCCTGTAGCTGTGCTAGGGCTGTCTGTGCTGCTGCGGCTACCTGTGTCTGTGTCTGGGCTGTAGCCTCAGCCTGCCTCGCCTCTGCCCGGGCTGCATCTCTATCCCTCCTCAATCGTACCATCCGGAGCTCTAATCGAGTCCTCTGGGCTATCTCCTCCTGTAGCAGTCACTCGGCTCGCTGCAAGTCGGTCTCTACGACCGAACCCATGGCCTCTGCCATCTCCACATCGGCCTGCTGGCTACTACCCTCTCCACCTGCTTGCTGACCTCTGCCCTCTCCCACTGCCTGCTGCCTAGCTGCCCTGGCCTGTCATCTCATCCTAGCCTCCCCTCCGAGGACTAGTACCTCTCCTACTGCCCCTGCTACACCTGGTGTAGTCAATCTGATTGACCTGTGAGTCTGCCAATACTGATCATACTCTGGTAGCGTCCCTGGGTCCGCCAGCCCAGAGTCCAAATCCCATCTCACAGGGACAAGTCCCCGTACCTCTGCCAAAGCTGTAGCGACTGGGATCTCTGCATCCTAGTCTCCAACCTCCCTCTGCGTCCTGGTATGTGTGGCCTCCCCCACTGGTAGCCCCTGTAGTAATCCAAACTACCTCAGAACTCGCTCTGGCAGGTACCTCTCTATCATATCCATCCGTCTCCTGAACAGATAACGAGCCTGTCTGCAATACATGAGCTACTCATGCTCGTCATCCCACTCCTCACATAGCAGCCAAGGCCTCCATATGAACAAGTCCATCTCGTCAATCTGCCGCCACCAATGGTTCACCGACCCCATCCTCCGATGTGTAATCACCCCATCATATAAAAACGCATAGGGCTCGCCTCTGTCTTGATGGCGCTATGCCATGGGTCGGATCACTGGGATATGCTCCCATGCCCATACCTGTAATAGAGTCACCCCTGCTGAGAGGCTCCTGCCTCTCCTGTACACGCAGTGGTGCAGGTCATGATATAACTGTCCCAAAATATAGGGGCCCCACACGTACTATCTGCCATGTGTGAACATCCCTGATAGCACTGTCCCCTAGCTAACTGATAAACCTCTGGATCTCCTATCTGGACATAGGAAGCCGCTAATCAATGACGCAACTACCCATCTGATCTTGTCGCAGAGTCTCGGGACGTCTGCCCATCGGATCTCCCCATCATCTATCCAAAGGTCATCTGTGCAGAAGACCTCCACCATGCCTGCCTCGCCCCGTGCCGGGTCAAAGTCCACTATATCACCATCAATCTGAATACGCATGATCCGATATACATCCTCCAGTGTCACTGTAGCCTCCCCTGTCAGAAAGTGGAATGATGAAGTCTCGCTATGATATCTCTCCACAACTGATGTCACTAGGGCGAGATTCGCCCTAATGTGTATCAAGTGGGCCACATGCCATAGTCCCGCATGCTCTAAGAATGCGTCCTCCTACCATGTCAACTGTACAACCTCGTGCGCTATTGCGTGATGTCGCTCTTGCGACATCAGTGGTGGTAAAATCCTCTGCATCCATAAACAAACCTCTTGTCAGTTCTTCTATAACCAATCCCTCAAAATCCTATCTACCCATATGCTATGCTCTGCAACCCCCAACCATCCCTTTCCTCTTTTGACCCCTCGGATAGGCATCCCCTTTTCCCACCCATTCTACTTAACTAATTTGTCTTCTACTTAACCAAAAGCGCTTTGTTATCTACAAATGCGCTGTCCCTCCCTGCCAACCGTGCTGCACTGTCTATCCAGTCACGCTGTGCTTTTTCTACCGAATGCGCCTTGTTTTCCACAAGCGTTGCACCCATATGCCAACCGCGCCGTTCTGCACTACCAGACGCGACACGATTTTCCCACCTCCCCACCGATCGCGCTACCTTTCCCTACCCACCGCGCTACTCTACCTAGCCACAAGCGCTGCGGGCGCTGCGACGCTGATAAATACCCCATTTGCACTATGATTTTGCCAATCGCGCTACACCCGCGTACCAAGCGCGCTTCGACGTGCCAAAAGCGCCACAAATGACTACCAACTATGCCGCGAAACCCTACAGCGCTTTTGGCTGGCATGCAAATGCTTCCTAAACCTAGCCCTAATCTACCCTCAAACGACTAATTACCAAGGGGTTTTCAATCACTTACCGCTATCGGCGCTCCTGCTGGCCTCCTATAGGTTCGCACCAGCTCCGCCGGATGTCTGTGCACTGGAATCATCAACCCAACCTCGTCTGTCTCCAACAAAACCTTCTAGTCGAGTGTCAACACAGTTCTTCTACCGCTTCCCCGTCTTCCCGCTCGAGGGGGCATACGCTGGGGCAACTACCTACACTGGGGCATCAAAAAATTGTATTACATCTTCAACAATCATTTTCTTTGACGCAACGCTACATGCTGCATTGCATCAAAGAGGGGCAAAATGTAGACACCCTAAAATGACCGTGTCATCAAATCACTTGCATTCCGTTATCTGTCTAATCACTTGCATTGCAAACGTTACTTAAATAATCTAATTATTTAATTAATTTCATCAAATTCTTTTAAATCGCATACTTTCAACATTAATTAAATAAATTCTCTTTATTTAATTAATTAAATTAAATTCCTTTGTTATTCTTCCACAATTAAATAATTTTAATTATTTAATTAATTCATCACAAATTCCCTCTTATCTAAAATTAAATAATTCCTAATTATTTAATTAAGTTAAAATTTATTCTTCCAAAATCATGCACAACAATTAAATAAATTTATTTATTTAATTTGCTTTCCAAATCTTCTAAATTAAATAATTCTAATTATTTAATTATTTCTTCCAAAATATCCTCTCTAAATTTAAATAAATCAAATATTTATTTAAGTTGCTTTTTCTTCTAAATTTGAGTTATCTCATATAACTCAAGCTTTCTATATTTAATAAAGCAAAATATCTTCTTATTCTCATGCAAAATCCCTTCTTCTTGTTTTAAATCACTTAACTGATCATTACATTTTGTTAATTGCTTTAACTCATTCTTCTATTCTTGATAACTCCTCCCATGCAAAAGAAAGCAAGACACATGTCTTCTTCTCATTCGTTGCACATTCCTCAACTATTCTCCTCCATTGATTCTTTTGAATTATCTGGACCATTGATCGATCTTCCTTGAAATCTATATAAATCCCCCTCATCTCCTTCATTACCTCTCTCTTCGATCATATTCTCAGGCATACTTAACAGAGCTTTGAGCATACAAAACACGTCAATTGAGCAACCTTACGATCTTTTGACATTGATCTCTTGAGCACACTACTTGCTTGTTGCAGCTATGGTTTTGCAACTTCGCTAAGCAATCCACATTCAATCCAAAGAAAACAATACAGATTTCGGTAAAAGTCTTTATTTCATTGATTATTTGTCATGGCTTTTATTTAAATTCATTTTCTTTATGTTATTGGGTTCTTTGATTTAATTAGTTTGATTTAATCGATTTTTCCTCATACACAGCATCCTCATCAACATTCTTGCTTTTTGGTGATGTCACCCATTGATATTCTTTTGCTGATTTCTTCTAAAAAAGTTGATTCTGAGCGAAAAAAGTTGGCACATGGGTTTTGTAGGCAATTCTATTTTGAAGCAACCCAGATCGTCAGATTTTGAAAAAGCGGGAAAAAAGTAGTTTCCCGAAAAAAAAGCACAACTCCCAATCTTCAAGAGGATAATAATATGGATGGACCCATCTCGACGAAAACTAAAAAAGCTTTGGTAGGATTTTTGAAAAATGACCCCCTTGAAACAAAGACCCTGAAAAAGCAAGCCTCTCTTCTTCCTCAACCCGAAACTATGAAGAACACTGAAAAAGCACCTGGTTTGGGTCATCGAACCTTCATTGAAAGAAAAATAAAATCTTTCCTCTGGATGCAACCTGCAAAATATAATGAAATAAAGAAGCCAAAAGCTTCTCTTTATAAATCTTTTGGTCGAAAAAGTAGCTTTATTTGTGTGAGAATAAAACTTCACCTTCATCCATGAAGAAAGCATCTTTTAAAGCATAAATCCAAGTGGATGTCTTTGAATAGGAAGAATCCCTATTTTGTAGGAGCCTATGGCTTCATGTGCAAGATGACGAAAAATATTTTCTTTGATGATGTCATCGAACACGCGAGTTGAAAGAAGTGCTCACAAAAATTTCTTCATTTTCAATACTTCAAAGACTCGTTTTGACTTAAATATGGCCTGTCTCTGACTTCAACAAGGCGGAAAAATGTCATCATTGACTGAAAAAGCTGATTGATCTTAACATTTTGGAGATTGATCAACTGAGATTCCATCCCTTGCCTTCGTTCGATGATCTGACATCTTTTGACCAAGTTTGACCTCCCGAAAACTGCCAACGGGCGAAGATTGGTAACAAAGCATGTCGGAAAACACTGTAAACATGAAAATATTCTAAGACTGCTCAAGTTGGGCGCCCCAAGCCACCTGGGGTGCCTAGTTTTCCAACACTTAGCCATTTTTTCAAATTTTTCAACTTCTTCAATTTCTTGGTTTGCGTGCACGTTTCGGAGGCACAGGACCCCTGTTTGGCTGTCAATTTCTATCAGATGGGATGAAACTGAGTCTAATGATCTAGCAAATATGCAGGCCTGATGAAAAATGAGTTGATTGTACCTTCTGTTTGCCTCGAAAAATGTGCCAAACTGATCAACACTGAACCGGACTGGGCTGACGAAAGGAGATTCACGTTTTTCAAGAAAAAAATCCAAAATAATCTAACTCTAGAGAGTTTGGGTGCTTGGTTTGTCAACACTTAGAAAATTTTTCAAAATTTTTTAATTTTGTACCTTTTCTCAATTTCCGTGCCCATGACTCATGTTTGATCTTCGATTCTAGTCGTTTTGACGACTATCGAGGCTGGACGGAGGGTGATCTGAGTAGTCTGAACATATCTGTGATGAAATCCTGGCTTTGACTGACTTTTGACCAAGTTTGACCAACCGGAAAAGAGTTGACAGAAGCATTTTTTACGTTTCTTAAAAAACGTAAAAAACCTAACACAGGAGAAGATGGGCACCCCAAGCCTCCAAGGGCGCCCAGTTTCACCAGACTTAGTCAAATTTATGAATTTCCAACTTTTCAATTCACCTTGGATCCATCTTGCATTATTTTGCGTGCATCGTTGAGTCGACGGTCGTTTGTCAGTTTTGCGTCATTAAAACAGCATTGGAAACTCGTCAAAGAATTCTGGCAGGTGAACTTTTATGTGTTGATGACTTTCGAGCTCATGCTTCACCTTGTGAAAAAGCAAAAATGACCCAGTAGAGAAAACTTGGTTGTTTGAAGATTCCGTCTTAACCGCGCCGATTGTGAAGCAAAATCGACCAATGAGAATCGAGTGCGACCCCTGATTTGGAGATTCTATTTTTAGAAACTTTCTATTTTTAAATTTTTTTCCAACATCCATATCTCAAGAAACCCAGAAAACTTAACTCGACGTCTATTTTTAGAAATTTCTAAAAATAGAAATTTCTATTTTTAGAAATTTTGCTTTTTTGACTTTTTGACGAAAAATTTTCTAGACTTGTTTCAAAATGCCTTAATGAAGCAAAAAATTTGGTTGGATACAACAAGATTGAATTTTTTTAAGTTATTTTTGATTGGTTTTCAAAAAATTTAGGGGGGAGCACGCTCAAATTTTCATTTTTTAGGATGTGTCCACTTTGAAAATTCATAAAAAATCATATATTGATTAAAAAATTAATAGAAAAAATAGGCATAAACTATATGATGTTAGCTAATTTTGCACTAAAGCAATTTGTGAAATACTTAAAAAAAGTCAACATTTTAGGGGGAACACACCAGATGCTATGATATATTTTTCTGACAAAAATAGGAGCACTTTGTGTGCTCCCCCTATTTGAACCTCTTAATCTCCACCATTTTTAGAAAAAAAATAGTAGTTTAGAAACTAGATTACGAGCACTACAAATCTTGTTCATGATCACATCTTCTAATTTTGAGCCTGACTATCTTCAATTTCTCATCCAAGATTAGTTTTTACTGATTTAAAAAAAAGTGGCCACTTTTGGTCCCCCATTTCCATGCAAATACCTTATGGCAGAGGCCAATCTTGTACTTAAGGAGTTTCATGATGGTATTTGTGGTGCCCATACTAATGGCATGATCTTAACTAAGAAACTTTTGAGAATCAGTTATTACTGGCATACTATGGAACATGATGCTTGCTAGTATGTCAAATAGTGTTTGCCCTGTTAGAAGCATGGGGACTTGATTCATGCACCATCGCAAGTATTGGAGCCTATCACTACTCCTTGGCCCTTTTCCTAATGGGGCCTCAATCTTGTTGGCAAGATCCACCCTTCCTCCTTCGATGGCCATAAATTCATTATTACCACCACTGAGGATTTTACTGAGTTGAGGCCATCCCCCTCACTTACACCATTAAAAAATAGATTTCCAAGTTCATCCTACTTGCTAGTATGTCAAATAGTGTCTAGCCTGTCAGAAGCATGGAGACTTGATTCATACACCATCACAAGCATTGGAGCCTATCACTTCTCCTTAGCCCTTTATCTAATGGGGCCTCAATCTTGTTGGAAAGTTCCACCCTTTCTCCTTCGATGGCCATAAATTCATCATTACCACCACTGAGTATTTTACTAAGTGGGTTGAGGCCATCCCCCTCACTTACACCATTGGAAAATAGATTTCCAAGTTCACCCTTCATCATATTATTAACCACTATGGAATTCCTGTAGCTATTGTCATCGATAATGGAAAATCCTTTAAAAACCATGATGTTCACACCCTTTGTGAATGCTTCCATATCCAACATCATTGGTCTACTCCATACTACCCACAAAGTAACGGTCAAGCGGAGGCAACCAAGAAGACCTTGCTCAAAATACTTAAGAAAAATGTTAATGAAGCTATTTGTGATTAGCATCTCCACCTCCATCCTACCTTATGGGCTTACCACACTAGTACCCATACTCCTACTGGTGCTACCCTGTATTCCCCCGTCTTTGCCAATTGAAATCAAATTACTATCATTGTGCATATCTTTGTGTGGTCTCATTAATGATGAAGATTATAGGTTTGCACGGTTACAAGAATTAGAACTCCTTGCTGAGCAATGCCTCCATGCATTGAATCATTTACAAGCTTATCAGAATCATCTTTGTCGAAATTACAACAAAATGATCAAAAGTCAAAAATTTGAAATTGGCGATCTTGTTTTCAAGGAAAATCAGAGAAATACTCAAAGATCAAGACAAGAAAGGCAAATTTGAACCTAATTGGCAAGGTCTTTACATTATTATTGTCGAGTATGGATTAGGTGCTTACCAGTTGGCTACTCCATATGGTTAGAAGATTGATGAGTGACTAAATATCACTCACCTCAAATGCTTCTATGCTTAGTTTGTAGAGTATCCCAACAAATTTAAAAATACAAAAAAATATAAAAATATAAAAAATTTCAAAAAAATCAAAAAATTACAAAAATTACAAAAAAAATTAAAAAAAAAAGAGAAAAATTGTCCTCTGGTGAAAACCACTTCTTGTGGCACCTTGGACAAGTACCATGGTGAAAACCTACTCGCAGGCACCATGTGTAAAGTTGAACTTTGTTATCCTGTAGGTTCTCCCAATGACACTTTCCTTAGCATTTCATCACACTTTCATGTCCTAGTCTTTACTATTGTTCCTTTGCCCTTCCCACTTCATCCTATTGACCTTGTCTTATGTTGGGGGTAGGTGATTGTTGTTGCAAGTATGTGCCTAATCAGTGTTGTCATTGGTGTCAACTGTATCTTATTCTATTACTTGTTTAGAAGCTTTGTATGTTGAGGATATTGAGAAAATTAGCCTCTCCAGAAGAAACAAATGAGTTACAGTGAAGTGCAGTAGAGACAGTGAGTTGTATGCCGAAGAACAGTCTGGTAAACTGCTCCACATTTATTGCTTCTTGAAGATTATGGTCTGTGGATTGGAAGTAAGTTAGAGGTATGTCTAAGGATGCTACATTCCAGGTTTGAGCCCTCTGCATGAAGATCTGAGTGAGTTGTGTTCACCAGAGTGAAACCTATTTTTTCTGTAAGTTCAGCTGGGATAGGGTGAAAGTATTCTGCTCCACAATAAAGTATTTTGCTCTGTGGTTCTAGAGGGAAGTCTGGGATGATGATAAGTACCTACAGTTGCAATGGTTCATGGTTTGGTGGTCGGCAAGCTATCTTTATTTCATGACAGTTGAAGACAGTGAAGTTCATGTGTTCTGGTGTGAAGATTCTTAGGGGTAAAGTGGTTAAAGGTTGTGCAGTTGCTCCTAATGATTACAACGTGCTTGTGGATGTCTCCTAATAATGTTCCTATCTTGACATTGGTCCACGTTAAGGAATTGAGATTATGTTTGAAGATTGTTCCCAGATAATGTAGCATGTAACCAGTCTTAGCCGACTTGGTTAACTCCAATAATTGCGGAGATCCATTGAAGATTATGGAAGCGTGGAAGATCATGTTTGAGTCCCAGCTAAGGCGTGGCATGATCCGTGTGCACTTTTACTTTATGCCCTTTGCATAATGTTGTAATAGGTCAAGACCTATTTTGTAAATGTTTGTAATGCTGACCTTAGAGATTGTTCCAATGGTTGATGATTGTAATACCAACCTTGATGATCATTCCAAGGTTGTTGCAGTGTCTAAATACTTGTAGTTGAGTCATGGAAAAGGTGTCCTTGAGCGGAAATGGAAAGATAATAAGAAAGGTCCAAAAAGAAGAGCAGAGAAGAGGAAGAGAAGAGTAGAAGCATAGCAGAGCAGAGGAATTATTGTACTTCAATCACAGACATAAAGAAGATGTTGATTGTGGCAGTGAGCCACCAGTAGGGTTTAACCGCCCTCAGAGTTTAACAACCTTTATTGTAATCTTGCTAGGTTTAGGGTTGAGGTAGTGAGCCTGCTAGACCTAGTTGTTCTTCATGGCAGTGAGCCAGTATGTTTAGGCCCGTGGAGTGACCAAGCCTGAACATCATTATTTCAAGATTGCAATATATATTGAGAGCTAATCCTCTCTGTGGTTTTTCCCCACCTTGGGGTTTTCCACATAAAATCTGGTGTCTCTTGTGTTTGATGTTGTATCTGTGGTTAAGTTTCTCATTTCATGCATTTATTGTTAAATCATTAAAATTTTGGATAAGTGATCAATGTTTAATTGTAGAAAGTGTTTAAGTTTTTGGGACAACTGATTCACCCCCCTCTCAGTTGTCCAGCGCATATCAACAATTGTGTCTTGCTTCGAAAATAATTTTGGCATTTTCCCCTTTGCTTATTTTGTGACTTGGAAGAGTATCTCTTATTCATCTGTAACTTCATGTACTTGCAAGTATATTGGCATTTAATACCTTACACTTTACATAGCACTTGAAAACATGTTCTCTTAAACACATGAACTTAAATCTTTTGGCACCCTCGATAACATACATTCATCAAATCATTTGCCTCAGTGTCATACATTCTTTCATCCTTTTATTTTACCTTCGTGGGATACATCGTTTCCCATATCAGGGTTCATCATCATCCTCCTCTTCATCATTTTTAATCTTTCTCAACATTCTAGCAAGAGGTTCAATATTGTTTTGTTAGTTGATTGTTCCTTTTTGATCTTTGTTTATTTTCATTCCATCTTCTTCATACCTTCTCAAGGTCACCATGATCCTTTATATCTTGGTGTGCCTTGAATGCTGTCGAATGGATCATGGTCTTATCTTTTCATGTGTTGTGCTTGTTGGTTGTTCAACACAATATCCATCAAGGTCTTCAAAAGCCTTGTGCTATGTTGGGGCATCCTCTTATTTGTTGTGCTTGTGAGTCAGTCCTTTATGCATTTGACACATTGTCATCCTAGTCTCTATACTCTGGTGCATAATGTCAGCTGCTATATCAAATACTAGGTTACTTGCATTGATTGGCATAACGTCCTTTGTTTCCCTTTCTTCCTCTTTTTGAGATCCTACTCAAGTTCTTTGATCTCGATTAGTCTCTTGAGGGGGCATCACTCCATCTTTCTTTTCAATAAGCCCCATCTTTTTCATCCTACCAAACCTATATTTTATTCTTCTTTGAAACAACATTGCTTCTTTTAGTTGCAACATCATCTCAAAGAGGGGCAAAATGTAGACACCTAAAAATTACCGAGACCTAATTTATCCCCATTGTCAAATCTTGATTCCCTGATTAATCCCCAAGTCCTAATTTATCCCTAAATTCTCCTAATTATCCCTAAAACATTCAAATCATGATCCATTTGTCCCTAAATTGTCCTAATTAATCCCCAGGTCCTGATTATTCCTTAAATTTGATTAATTGATCATCAAGTCCTGATTCATCATTTATCCTAATTATTTCCTAAATTTTCCTAAGTCCTAATCCATTTTCCTAGTCCTAATCCCCTTTCCACATGATTTAATTAATTTAATTAATTAAATCCCCTTTTTATCCCGTAACCACCCAAAAATCAATAAAAGAAATATAAAATTTCTTTTATTCCTCACCACACATTCCATAACCATCTCTTAAAAAAATAATTTCAAATAAAAAATTCTCCATTAATCTCTCCTCTCCATCTCATAACCACTTAACTACTTCAATCCTGACTGTCCATTTGACATCATATCTCCACTATTGATCCCCTTTTTTGGAAGCCTATAAATCTATCCACTCATGAGCCATTTGAGTATCCTATGTTTTCATAACATTATGCTATTAGTAAAAGTATCCACAATCCATTATTGCAATCATTTGGAGCACGTACACCATGCTGATACAATAGAGATCAAAAGTTTGGTAAAAATTGTGTTTATCATTTTGTATTTTTTGATTTCTTTCTCTAACGGAGGTGATAGTGAATAGGGAGTAGGATTTGTGTTGTTTCAAATCTTGTTTAAATTCCTTATTTTTGTTCTTCACACCTACCTTCTGGTTAAAAGCATACCCTAAAAAATTTAAATCCATCATATAAGGGAGTTGCCCCTCTCAAACACAAAGGAAAATCACTAACTCAATAGTGGTTTCTCTAACTATGGTGAACTTTATCGCTACCCATTGGACGAGTCAAGGTTGTTTTCAGTGAAATATCACAACTTGACAAATCTATTTACCAACATACTTTTAGCAACTCTATTGGGGATCAAAAGACCTTATTTTATTAGTGAGTTGTTTCACATTTTTCCAAGGAAAAGTTTTCAAGAAATGCACTCATGACTATCCAACATAATGTTGGACTTGTGTTACAACTAAATATCAATTGGTTGGAATTGAACAAGAAGACATTATAACTATCAGTTGGACATCCATAACCTAAGTAGAGGTTACTTGAATCAACCAGATTGAATGAGGTGTTTTCATTTTTTTTCATTTCTTCATTTTTCTTTATTTATCTCAATCAACATGCACTAAAACTTGTCTTTGTTGGGATAAGTTGTCATTAACTTTGAAATCCTAACCATTTTCATGTGTCTCCAAAGTTCTTGGAAAGTGTTCTCCAACACATAAGGACTTGAAAGATAAAATATTATTTAATTATATCACTTGAACATGTTATAGTTATCTCCTATGAGGTAGGACACAATTTGGGTGCCCACTTTGGAAGTGGAGCCCATGGAGACTTTGTGTTGACTTCTTGAAGTCTATGTTAACTTGGTGATACTTCCTAGGAGGTGGGATCTATCTTGGGCACCCACTTTGAAGGAGATTCCAATGTAGACTTGGAGTTTGTTTTGTTGTTTGCATGAGTGGATAATGTTGATATGCTTTGCATGAGTATGATGTGAGAGATGCATGATACTTGCATGTTGCTAGCATGAGCTTGTATGAGATTGCATGGACTTACATGTTGTTGCATGTGATTTGCATGTTGTTGCATGCCACTTACATTTACTTGCATGTTGTTGCATGTCATTTGTATGAGCTTTCATGGACTTGCATGTTGTTGCATGTCACTTGCATGCACTTGCATGCCAATTGCATGTACTTCTATGGTGTTGCATGTGTCTTGCATGTCACTCTAACTCAGGTTCAGATATTGTAGGACTCTTGCATGATGTTATAGGTTGTTGCATGACTCTTGAATGATACAAACAGGTTGTTACAGATTCATATTGAGGACATCAATTATGCATGTTGTTTGCATGACATTGGTGTGTGTTGGAGCACTTTAGTTGACTAAAATAGATTGGGACTACTTGGGTGCCCATCTCAAGACTTTCAGTTGTGCTTTTTTATTGTGACATAACACTTTAGTTGACTAAGTTTGAATGGGACTACTTGGGTGCCCATGTTTGAGACTTGCAATTAACAATGTGATTTCTACTATGCAGCTTTGGAGTTCACTATATTGGGCACTTGCTTTTTGTATGAGGATTTGTCTCATGTTATTGGATACTGTTTATTGTATTTTGAGATCCATGGCTTCTATATAATGATACCTTGAGTTGGTAGAAATTATGACAGGTTTTTTGAAATTGAAGGAGTAACGAAGTGCTACTGGAATTCAGAGAGAATTCCATATTAAATGTAAACTTGATCAAAAGATTTAATACAAGTATAACATCTCTTTGGGTGTGGAGTTTTTTCCCATAAGGGTTTCTCCAAATAAATTCTATGTCAACTTCTATGATTTATTTCCTTCACAACTACATTGGTTGAATGTGCTAATTACTTACACAGTAAATTGAAACTCATTAATCTAATTTTCAGATTTGAACACACATAATTAAAGTTTTATAGCAGCAGTTTCACCTTGATTTTCAACATTTGGTATCAGAGCTAACAGTTTTATTGAGAGAGGGATGCCTTTCTCTTAAAGTGTTGAAGGTTGTTTTTTGGTTGTAGTGGGAGCATTTGCTTTGTGGGTTTTGCAGATTTGTGAAGAAGATTGTTTACAATGGGTTCTACCTCTCGTCTAGATATTGAGAAGTTCAATGGATTTGGATATGAGATCTGAAAATTGAAGATGGAAGATCTCCTTGAAGAAAGAGATCAGTGGTTAGCTATTTCCAATGAAAAGAAGCCATCCACAACAATGTCTGATGAACATTGGTTAAAACTTGATAAGAAGGAATGAGGAACCATAAGGTTGTGTCTTGCAGATGTCGTCCTCTTGAATGTTTCTAATGAACCTACCACATACAAGTTGTGGAAGAGGATAGGTGATATTTATCAAACCAAAAGTCTTACTAATAAGTTGTATCTCAAAAGAAAGTTGTATTCTTTAAAGATGAAGGATGGTGATTCTGCTGCAAATCATTTAAATGCTTTTAATATGATTTTAAGTCAACTTGCATCTGTAGATGTTAAGCTAGAAGATGGAGATAAATGTATCTTGTTACTTTGTTCTTTGCCAAAATCTTGGGAAAATTTAGTTATTACTATTAGTGGTAGTGGTGCAGATCCAAAGATGGACAATATCATTGCTACTCTTCTTTTAGAAGAAATGAGAAGAAAGTCCAAAAATGGTGGATCCTAAGATGCCTTACATGTGAGAGGAAGGTCTAAAGAAAAAGGACCTAAAGGGTATAAGAAGAAGGCTAAGTCTAAAGGATGTTCTAAAACCCCTAGTAAAAGCAGAGTAAAGTGTTGGAACTGTAGGAAATGGGGACATGTGAAGAAGGATTGTAAAAACAAGAAAAAGAGTTCAAATTCCACCACAAAAAAATCCTCAGATGATGGTGACAATAATGCTTTGATTATTTTAGCTAACACTATAAGTAATAATGCTTGGCTTATTGATTCAAGTTGCTCCTATTATATGACTCCCAACAAGGAGTGGTTTACCAAATATTCAGCATATGATGGGGAATAAATTTTCCTTGGTGATAATAGTACTAAACAAATAGTTGGCGAGGGAAAGGTAAAGTTGCGTTTCAGTGATGGAAGGATTAAAACCCTTAATGATGTTTTACATATTCTAGTACTTGCAAGAAATTTACTTTCTGTATCCAAGTTAAATGATTTTGGAATGCATATGACATTTGACAAGTCTAGTTATAGGTTGGTAAGAGGGAATTGGGTGGTTGCTAAAGGATCTCTTATTGGAACCTTGTTTAGGCTTAATGCCTCCACTTTGAATAATTCAACCATTGTAACTGACACTGAAAATGCATGTATGTTGTGGCACCATAGATTGGGTCACATAAGTGAAAAAGGTCTGAGGACCATTATTAATAAAAAATTAGTTGATGGTACTTTTGATTATTTTGTTGGCAAAAATTATTTCTGTGAACATTGTGTGTTTGGAAAATAGGATAGATCATCATTTCCTATTAGAACTAATAAACCTAAGAGTTTATTAGAGATTATTCATTCAAATGTATTTGGACCAGTGGATATTGACTCTTTTGGAAAATCTAGATATTATGTTACATTCATTGATGATGTCTCACGATACACTTGGATTTATTTTATGAATGCTAAATCTAAAGTCTTCACTAAGTTTAAGGAATTTAAAGCCTTAGTTGAGAAACAAGCAAATTATAAGATAAGGGTGTTGAGACTAGATAATGGTGGTGAATATTATTCTTAGGAATTTGATGAATTTTGTAAGCATGCAGGTATTGTTCAGCAAAAGACTACTCCTTATACTCCCCAACAAAATGGGGTAGTAGAAAGAATGAACTGAACCTTAATGGAAAGAGCTAGGAGCATGTTGAGTAGTGCTAAGATAGATTAGTGCTTTTGGGTTGAGGCTGTAAATACTACTTGTTATTTGATTAATAGATCTCCTTGTTTAACTCTTGAAGATAAAACTCCTTATGAAATGTGGGTAGGTAGAAAGCCTTTTGTTTCACATTTAAGGATCTTTGGTTGTGAGGCTTATGTTCATGTGTCTAAAGAAAAGTGTACTAAACTGGATCCAAAAGCTCATAAATGCATCTTTGTAGGTTATGGTGAGAATGTAAAAGGTTACAATCTTTGGAATCCTCTAACCCAAAAAATGATTTTATCTAGAGATGTGATTTTCAGGGAGTTTAGGGCCTATTCAAGTGAAGAACAACCAAAGGAGAAAGAAAACTCTAAAATAGTGCACTTCAAGACACATACAGAAAAGCATGAAGACATGCACATGTGGAAAAACAATTAGATGGATTTGAGGATGGAGAAGAAGAAGAGTTTAGAGGGTTTAGCTAATGATGTGCAAAATGAGCATACAGAAGAACATGCAGAGATCCTTACTCCTACCTTGAGAAGATCCACAAGACAATGAAATCTAGTTAATAGGTATAGCCCACCTGATTTCCGTTGTGTATTTGCTTTGTTAAGTATTGATGATGAACCTAGTTCTTCAGGGAGGCTCCATCTTCATAAGACAGTGAGTCTTGGTTGTAGGCTATGCATAAGGAAATGATGTCCTTGGATACTTGTGACACTTGGGATCTTGTTAGTTTGCCCAAAGGAAGAAAGCCCATTGGTTGCAAGTGTGTATATAAAAAGAAATTTGGTGCAGATGGTAAGTTATAATGGTACAAGGCCAGATTAATGGCCAAGGGCTACTCCCAGAGAGGGAGTTGATTTTAATGAAATTTTCTCTCTTGTTGCTAAATTAACTTCTATTAGATTCTTTTTATCTATTGCTGCTGCTTATGATTTTGAGATAGAGAAAATAGATGTTAAAACTTCTTTCTTGCATGGGGATCTTGAAGAGGAGATTTTTATGCGACAGCCTGATGGTTTTGTTGTAAAAGGAAAAGAAGACTTGGTTTGTAGGTTAAAATGATCATTGTATGGTTTAAAACAGTCACCCATGATGTGGTATCAAAAGTTTGATGCTTTTGCATTAAAGTTGGGTTTTGTTAGAAGCGAAGAGGATCATTGTGTTTATCTTAAGATTATTGATGATCAGGTACTGATTATTGTCTTGTATGTTGATAACATGTTTATTGCTAGCAACAAGGTGATGATTAGAGGGCTTAAAACTTAGCATTCTGGCACATTTGATATGAAGGACTTGGAGGTTGCTAGATATATTCTTGGGATGGAGATCAACCAGAATTGGATACACAGAAAGCTATGGTTAAGTCAGAGTAAGTATGTTGATACCATTTTGCAGAGATTTAGTATGCCGATAAACCAGTAAGCATTCCTTTTCTGGTTGTACTAAACTTAGTTTAGACATGTGTCCTACTTCTGATGATGATTTTGAAGAGATGTCTAAGGTTCCTTATGCTAGTGTTGTTGGTAGTTTGATGTATGCAATGGTTTGCACTAGACCAAATATTGCCCAAGCAGTGAGAGTTTTAAGCAGGTTTATGTCTAACCTTGGTAAAGAACATTGGACTTTTGTTAAAAGGGTGTTTAGATATTTGTGAGGAACTTCAGATTATTGTTTGGTTTATCATGGTACTGATAATGTGGATAAGTCATTGGACATACAGGGTTTTGTTGATTCAGATTGGGCAGGTGACTTGGATAGTTGAAGGTCCACCAGTGGCTATGTTTTTACTCTGTTTAGAGCTGGAGTAAGTTGGATGAGTAAAAGGCAGCCTATGCTTGCTTTGTCCACCATAGAAGTAGAGTATATGGCTGCTACACATGCCTCTAAAGAGGCAATATCGTTACAGAGACTTGGAACAGGTATTAGTTTTGATTGCAGGATAGTGAGGATTGGATGTGATAGTCAAATTGCCATTTGTTTAGCCAAAAATCATATGTATCATGCTCGTACTAAGCATGTTGATGTTCAGCATCACTTTGTGCAATAAATGGTTGAGAATAGTAAGGTTTTGATTGAAAAAGTTGTCACTTTGGTTCATGTTGCAAATTCTCTTACAAAGCCAATTACTATGGATAAGTTCTCTTGGTGCAGAAAGGCCATTCGCCTTGATCACTGTACTTGTTAATTAATTTTATTACCTCATAGATGTAATTGCAATGTATAATGTCAAGTGGGAGATTGTTGGGATAAGTTATCATTAACTTTGCAATCCTAACCATTTTCATGTGTCTCCAAAGTTCTTGGAAAGTGATCTCCAACACATAAGGACTTGAAAGATAAAAGTTTATTTAATTATATCACTTGAACATGTTGTAGTTATCTCCTATGAGGTAGATCCCAATTTGGGTGCCCACTTTGGAAGTGGAGCACATGGAGACTTTATGTTGACTTCTTGAAGTCTTTGTTAACTTGGTGATACTTCCTAGGAGGTGGGATCTATCTTGGGCGCCCACTTTGAAGGAGATTCCAATGTAGACTTGGAATTTTCTTTTTTGTTTGCATGAGTGGATAATGTTGATATGATTTGGATAAGTATGATGTGAAATTTAATATTGGAGTTAGAGATGCATGATATGTGCATGTTTCTTGCATGAGCTTGTATGAGATTGCATGGACTTGCATTTTGTTGCATGTTACTGGCATGGACTTGCATTTTGTTGCATGTCACTTATATGAGCTTGCATGTTACTTGCATGGACTTGCATATTGTTGCATGTCACTTGTATGAGCTTGCATGGACTTGCATATTGTTGCATGTCACTTGCATGTCATTTGTATGAGCTTGCATGGACTTGCATATTGTTGCATGTATTTGCATGTATTTATATGGTGTTGCATGTGTCTTGCATGTCACTCTAACTCAGGTTTGGATATTGCATGACTCTTGTATGATACAAACAGGTTGTTACAGATTTATATTGGGGACATCAAATGCATGTTGTTTGCATGACATTTGTATGTGTTGGAGCACTTCAGTTGACTAAAATAGATTGGGACAACTTGGGTGCCCATCTTGAGACTTTCAGTTGTGCTTTTTTATTATGACATAACACTTCAATTGACTAAGTTTGAATGGGACTACTTGAGCGCCCATATTTGAGACTTGCAGTTAACAGGGTGATTTCTACTATGCAGCTTTGGAGTTCACTATATTGGGCACTTGGTTTTTGCATGAGGATTTGTCTCATGTTATTGGATACAATTTATTGTATTTTGAAATCCATGGCTTCTATATAATGATGCCTTGAGTTGGTAGAAATCATGATAGGTTTTTTGAAGTTGAAGGAGTAACGAAGTGCTACCGAAATTTAGAGAGAATTCAATATTAAATATAAACTTGATTAAAAGATTTAATACAAGCATAACATCTCTTTGGGTGTGGAGTTTTTTTCCATAAGGGTTTCTCCACATAAATTTTGTGTCAACTTCTATGATTTATTTCCTTCACAACTACATTGGTTGAATGTGCTAATTACTTACACAGTAAATTAAAACTCATTAATCTAATTTTCAGATTTGAACACACATAATTAAAGTTTTATAGCAGTTGTTTCACCTTGATTTTCAACAGTCTCTAGGTTGGGGATCACTGTGGTAATCAAATGATAAGCTTTTACAAAAATCCACTTGATATTTTGGTTGTGGCCACTTCATCCAATAGACTTAAGAATTATTATTGTGAGTTGAGCGAGAGTCTAAAATTGATGCAAAATATATCTTAGAGCCATCTGTATCTTTTCAGCCATGAATACACCCCTATGCACATGAGCAAACTAATCAATGAAACTTCACTCTAGGCACTCAACCCATTTTAAAGGCAAAGAAGGCATGATTACCCATAAAAGAGATCAAAGGATTGTCATAAATGAGGTCACAAGTCATGACTAATTTAGACTCTCCATGAAAAGACACAAAGTCCCTCAAATAGATTGATAAACATTTGAACAAGGGAAACCTAACAGAGAATTGAAAACCAACAAATGGAAACCACATGACCAACCACACACAAAACTAAAAACAAAAACATCAAAACCAAAAACACATACAACAAAAAGATGAACCGTGCCCAAAATTGGAGTACCACATTATTTCTAAACTACTTGCCTTGTACAAACAAAAAGATTCAAGACATAAAATGATAAAACTCCCTTCACTCCTCTTGCTCATGGAATTTAGGAGTAGGAGCTTTGTAGTTAACATCCTCAACTTAGCATGTTTTCTGTATACTCAAAGATGAGGAGTTTATGCATCTTGGGCTTATACCAAGGTGCTGCCCCACAAGTATGTCAATTTTAGCAGTTATATCAAACTTTTCATGATTAACATCACTCTCTTTGTCTTCAAATACAAGATTATCATATAGATTTCAAAGTTTAATAAAGAGAAATCATTCATCTCAACATTATTTTCTAACCTAAATCCTTTATTAATTTCTTGTTCCAATTATGACTTAGATCATTTAACAACACAATTGCATTTTCAACCTTAAGTCACAACAAATTAATATTCTGGATTACAAAATTTGAACACATTTTGTCACTAGATTAATTATCAACATGCATACAAATTTCAAAGTAAAGCATATTAGTGTTGGCTAGCTCATAAGATCTTCCAAATTTCTACCTGAAAGGCATAAGTAAATTAGAATTACTATCATTTTTTCTTTCTTTGAAAAGGGGGCATATCTCTCCATTAAGAAAAATGCTAGTACCCACATCTTCAATCAATATATCAACATTCTTTCCATCTTCAAGAAAGCATTCTTTTCATTCCTATCCATGAAGTTTGCATGCTCATGATATTCTTCATTTTCATTATTTTGGATATGTTTTGTGGTCCCTCTTCTTCAATAGGGGCAACTTCATTTTCTCAACATTCAAGATCCAAGTTTGTTGATTTACCAGTCCTCTTAGACATAGAATTCATCATATTTTTAAAGATCAATTCCAACTTAAAGAGAAACTCAAGACAAGTAACCTCTTCATGCTCAATTGTCTTGTAGAGCCAACATTCATTATATAAACGCATGTCTTCAACTGTTCCCAAAAATCCAAGAATTGGCATATCTTGGTTCAATTTCTCAATTGTCTTTGGAATATCCAATTCAAAACTTGGCATGGTTGGTTGACAAAATTTAGTTGATAGATCTATGCGATCATGACATGCTTCAATATCATTTGTTGAGAATTTTTTTGTTTCAACCTCGAGAAAATTGGCATTACTCCCCTCATATGAGTCAATCTTGTTTGCATAAGGTGTGTGTGTCTCTAAGTTGATGTCATCTTCCATCATGAGTTTCTGTGTTTTCATTATTTCAACTTGTTCATCCAATATGTCCCCACAACCACTGGTATCAATTGATGTTTTGTTATTTTCAATCACTTCTAGAAGGGTTCCAATTGCCTCAGTTGCATTCATAATCTCACAATCTTAGTCATCATCTAATTCAAGTGAGTAAGCTTCTCTTCTTTTACTATGGACAATTAAAATGACAATGTAAGTTCCATAGGAATTCATATTAGTTACATACATGGTTGCATATTGGTTTTGTAGATAAGCCAATTGATTCAGTTGAGGCATAATATCCATTTAGCTTTGTTAAACTAGGTGATTAGTCTGATTTTGCTGAGAATAAAAAACCATTTGGTGTTGTTGGATGCCATACATATTCAATTTTTGTTGATAAGCCACTTGGCTTTGTTGTGAGTTGTAGCATGTTTGATTTTGGGCCAAATGTTGTGTATGGTTATAACCCAATATCTAATGAGTGCAACAAATGACATACCTAATCCCCATAAATAATGGCTAAATATATCAACACAGCTTGGTCTATGTAAAATATTTACTCTTTCAAGTGCTTGGTAAAATCTCTAATTAAAGTGTGAAATAGACTCATGGGGTGACCTTCTAACTATTGCAAGACGCAATAAAGCTTCTTGTGGGTCTAGATTTTGACCAATCTGTCTTAAGAAAGCATTTTCTAACTCAACCCAATAATGAGTCGAATTTGGTGGGAGACTTATAGACTAGTGGCATGTTGCATGCTTTAATGCATTGACAAATAAATGGTAAGCAACATCCTTATGACAAATCTAATAAATTATCATTAAGTCTTTGTAAATCTTCACATGTTCGAAAGCACCCCATCCAATGTTAGGGAAGAAGAAAGGTAGTCATTTGTATGCATTCACATGATTTTGAAGGAAACCCCCAAGTATACACATAGGGCTGTCCATTGGAACTAAATCCGTAGGTCTAGCTCATCCAAATTGTGCAAGTTAGCCACATGAACAACTCAATTCCCTGATTCATCTAGGGCCCTTCTTACCTCCTTGACCTAGATTTGATGCACTCAATATGTCTTTACACAAACTTCATCTCTTGTCATCTTTCAACATCACAAATGAACTCTACTTGTATATGTTTTAATTTTATATTTTTTAGTTTTTATGATTTTTTTGGATTTTTAGTTTTATATTTCCTTTTTGTTTTTCCTGATGAATTTTAGCGAAGTTAAGGCAGTTTAAAATAATTTTGAAACAACACTTTATATTTGTAAACACCCATTACCCTTCCTCTTTTGGGCCCTTCTTTTAACATCATTTTTGTTGATGCGTGTTTTGACACACCAACACATTGGAATGACAAATATTTCCTTACTTGGAAAGTGTTAACCTCAAGAGTCTCTATTTGATTTGCAAGTTGAAAGGTCACTCGAAATAACTAAGAGAGTGCTTTGGCAGTCCCGTTCAAGGGCTTCAATGTAATACAAAGCACAACAATGTTTAATGATCTACGATGGTGAAACCAATTGTGTGTGCCTAAAAACCACTTTGATCATGTTTATATTTATTCCCATAAATGTATTTCAGATTTAATTTGTAGATTTCAATCCTTAACACAATTAAGTTCAATCTCAACTTGAAAGAAATGGCAATTTAGAACTTTGCAACAACAAATAAACATCAAAATCACAATCACAACATATGCAAATTTACATAACACTTGGATTTTTTGCCCTTAATACAAACTAATTCATCATTTTGCTTATCCACAAACTCTTAACACCAAAAATTATAAAATAAGACTAAAATTTTAGTTAATTAAAACTACTCTAAAAGTGGGATAAAAATTGTAAAAAGAAGGATGAGAAGGGAAAGGTTAGAAAGCCTAACCTATTATTCCTAAACTTTGTACACCATTTTTTGAATAGACAAATTTGACTTAAAACCTTTCTTGGCATGACTGCAAATACTGCAACCAATACACAAGATGGTGCAATCTTCAAAGGAAAAAATAAACCACGAAAGTTACAACCCCAACCACCTTATTTGCAGTGCAAGTCAAAGAAACAAATTTCAAAGCCAAAAGTGCACAAAAAATATTCCATTTCTAAACTACACAGATGTACTCAGGTTGACCACACAAAGTATCTCGCCATCAACAAAACACTAGTTATATGAAGCACATTACAAATTCATACAATATTTGAGAATTAAATATATAAAGTAAGAGAATAGAGATTAAGACTGTAAAAATGGAAGAAGATAAAACGTGGATTAGCAAAATTTACTTGTATTGATATGAAAATTAGTTTCCAACCCCCTTTCCAATGAGTTGTGATTACATATTTGTAAGTTTAATGGGTAAGTAATATGAAAAAAATTACCTCTCAAAATAATGTAAGACAAATTACAAAAGAATATGAAGTCATATATGACTTACACTTTTACATTTTATATCTCCATTACCCTTGAGCTTAAATTTGACATGCAAATTCATGTCATATTCTATTTTATAAATCCTCCTTATAATACTACATTCCTGATGCAGGAGCATCCGGGTTTACGAGCAATCCTCATCACCCAAAAAATATTTTGTTTATTTTTTGTGTGTTTTCCTTTATTTTTGCTTGTAGGAGTAGATGTTAAAAAATCTAATAGTTCCAGTAGGAATCATGCCCAAGTAAGGAGTGCATTGTGCGAAGAAGCCAAATGGGTATCTGCAGTTCAAATTTGATGAAGATCTGATAAATTTTGGCTAAGTTATGCTCATCGCTCCATCCGGACATTCGGACATCCAAATATCCAGACATCCAGTTGCATTTCTTTGTATTTGTCTAGATCCGGTTGCACTTCTTTATATTTGTCTAGATCCAGTCGCACTTCTTTGTATTTGTCCAAATCCGGTTGCATTCCTTTTGTATTTTCCAACCGAACATTTTCTAACAAGATATCATGTTGAGTTCCAATATCCGGATCGGGTTGCCTTATTCATATTTGGTTGTGTTGTCTTTCTTCAACCTGACATTTCATCCGGATGTTTTCTAATCGGATATTTGTTATATCCGGATCCTATTGCCATTCATATCTGGATTCGGTTGCGATGCTTTATCATCCATCCAGAAATCTCATCCGGATATCATGTTACACATCCGGTTACACTGCTTGTCTTCAACCAGACATATTCCATCCAAATATCATGTTGCACATCCGGTTGCAATGTTTTATTTCTAACTAGACATTTTCTAACCGGATGTCATGGTGACATATCTACTTTCAGTTGCCTATTCCAACCAGACATCTTTCAAGCAGATATTCCAACCCGATATCTCCCAAGCATACATTCCAATAGGACATCTCTCAAGCAAACATCTCCCATCCGAACATCTTGTTGCATATCCATATCCGGTTACAATGCCTCATTTCCAACCAGACAATTTCCATCCAAATGTTCTGTAGCGTGTCCTATTGCCCAAACACAACCGGTTAGCTTGCAAAATCATCCAAAAACTTCTAGAAGCGGGGAATATAGTTGGACAACCACCATTTTGGCCAATCTTGAGTCTGCACGTCAATGCTGATCCAAAGAACTAGTAATATGATGTTTTTTTCAAGCTGCCTATAAGGGGATGGCATTTGTTCTCTCCACGTGATGATGGCGGTGTTCGTAGTAATGCACTTAGCCACTTCTATTGCCTTTAAAAGGGGAAATTTCATGTTTTCAGAGATGAGTCGAGACATTGGAGATAGTGGGGAGGACAATTGGGGATACTACATTTTTTGCTATAACTTCTTCAAGAAGATCTATAATTTGTCTGTGAGTGTGGAAACTAAATGTAGGGTTGATGCCGATGCGTGTAAAGTTGTAACATCATTTGTACTCCTGCTGCTAATAAATGATTCTTGTATCATTTAGTGAGTTAATTGGTTTATTGCTACCCGATTCAATAGCTTGAAAAAGCCCCTGGACCTTGATTTGCGTCATTACCTTTGCGATTAAATTTGACATGCAAATGCATTTCATTTTTCCCTATTGCAAGTCCACTTTATAATCCTCCATTACCTTTGGGCTTAAATTTGACATACAAATATGTCATTCTCCCTTTTGCGAGTCCACTTTATAATCCCCCATTACCTTTGGACTGAAATTTGACATGCAAATGCATGCCATCCTCCCTTTTGCAAGTCCTCTTTATCGTCTTTGTTGCAATTACATATTTGTTGGTTTAATGGGTAGGGAATATGAAAAGTTTTCCCTCCCAAAACAATGTGAGACAAATTACAAATGAAGAGGAAGAGACATATGATTTGCACTTTTACATTCTAAATCTTCATCACCCTTGAGTTTAAATTTGACATGCAAATGCATGCCATCCTCTCTTTTGCAAGTCCTTATAATCTTGCATCACCTTTGGGCTTAAATTTGACATCTAAATGCATTTCATTCCCCCTTTTGCAAGTCCACTTTATAATCCTCCATTACCTTTGGACTTAAATTTGACATACAAATGCATGCCATTCTCCCTTTTGCAAGTCCATTTTATGATCCTCCATTACCTTTGGGCTTAAATTTTATATACAAATGTATGCCATCTTCCCTTTTACAAGCTCTCTTTATCATTTTCCTCTAACTCTGATTGTTTTCCAAGTGCCATGTACTTTTAACATTTTTTAATCCTACAATGCACAAAATTCAAATTATCATAATCTTTTAAGCAAAAACTAAAATATAATACATATTTAAATCAAATTAAATTCTCTAAAGGGAGAGTGTAGTTTCTTGTAGGTTTATAGGTTTGAGTTAGGGTTTCAAGATCCGCTTGCACATGTGAAGGAAAATTAGCCATTTCATGCACATTCACACATGTGAAGGAGAATTAGACTTTTTGTGCACATTCACACATATGCAAGTTTTAGAGGAATCCAAAACTTTCATGCACATTTACAAGTTTTTAGGGGTTGTAGAACATTTTTGCACATTTGCAAGTTTTAAGGGGTTCCAAAACTTTTTTGCATGTTTGCAACTTGCAAGTCAAAGTGAAAACTCCTAAACTTTTAAAGGTCGTAACCTTTGATCCAAGACACATTTTGCGCCCCTTGTTTCTTAAAATTGAATATCTCGAAGAGGACCACATTGTGGTGAGGTTGGAAAACCACTTAATATAATATGGAATTTTGGACCTTTTGTGCATGTTTGCAACTTGCAAGTTAGGGTAAAACCCCCTAAAATTAGGCAAACTTCCATAAGCCATAACTTTTGATCTAGAAAGCATTTTGAATGTAATGTTCCACCCCAAATTGAAACCAATTTTTTTTTCCAATACCCATAAAGAATTTTGTCTTCTATCCACAAACTAACCATTTTCTGAATTTATACTGTTGTCATTCCGTCAAACATTTATGCATTTTTGCACTCATGGCCACCCTGTTCCTCTTCATCATCTCTAATGCCAAATGCTAGAGCCTACACTAGAGTGTTAGTAGATAACTGTTCTTGATCCATTTGAGCTTATTGCATGCTTAAAAAATCATATTGTTGATGCTTCATTACCTATTCCTTGTAACTTTCTACGTTTGCAACTCTTTCATAAATGTCACCCATCCTGATTTCTTTATTCCAACATGTTCCAATTGTTGAATCCCCTAGGACTAAACTTCCTTCACCTGGCGACCTTGTCATTGTCATACAAATCCACCTCCACTTGATTCCAAATAGGTTTTATCTTGCTTTGATACCAAAATGATCTATAATCATCTAAAAAAAAATCTGCTTTGCAGATTACAAAAACACTAGAATGTTTATATGCTTTGATTAGAACCATTATCCCATCCTTTGAAAGCTAAACTAACTCCACTTAAACTAGAAAATAAAGCAAAGACAAAACCATACACACTAACACTCCATTTTCACTTAGTAAACACCCAGTTTGGGAGGAAAAACCAAGCTTGTTGAGTGCCAATAGCAATTCTATCTTCTATATTATTTGTGAATCAGTATAGAGGTGGAAATACAACGCCAATGGTTGTTTCAATCCTCTACTCACTGTGAACTAGAATGGTATTCCTAATGCTCTACAATGGTGTCCTCTATTTGTCCAAATCTTCCAAGAAGCTAGAATGAACTCCTAACTTTCTTCTCATAGTCGTGACATGGTCCTTTATTGCATTAGAAGCCTACAAAACCAAAAGTGGAACATCAAAAGTCATGTCCTTTCAAATTCCCCACCTATTGTTTGTGTTGAGATGAATTTGCTGCTTGCAACAATAAGAAGACTTTCCTATATTTGTTGAGGTATCCACCTATTGTCTGTGTTGAGATGAATTTGCTGCTTGCAACAATAAGAAGACTTCTCTATATTTGTCGAGGTATTTTCCTATTTTTTGTTCAATCACCACGATATACATCCGTTCATCGTGGTAGCCCATGAAAAGTTATGATAGTTTAGCATGAGTTGCAATATATTGGTATTTGCCACAACAATCATGCATTTGCCAGTCATTTTTCTCGCTTTTCTGGAGCGATGAATTTGACCATATCATAAAACAATGGTACTCATGCACAAATCCAAATTAAAAAAAAAGAACAAAAAAAAACACATTTTTTTGTTCTATCATTCACCTTGATCCTTCCCATATCAATCGCAAAATGAGATCCTCTTCAAAGTTCCTTGCTTTCCATGTTTGTCATCCATTCCTTCTTGTCATTAAAGAAGGTTGACATTGAAAGTGCATTCTTATGGTTGCTTTGCTTCACTACCCTAATGGTAGGGTATAATCTTAGGAGCTAGATCATTTCCTCATTTCTCCTCTTATTGTTGGTGTTCATCTTCATCCATATCCTCTAAAGCTACAAATGAATTGATTAGTGACATTGGTTTCTTGTTCTCACATTGAATTTGTTTCTTTTGGAGCACACCCTTCAGAGTTTTTTTTTTTGTGTGCTTTGTGAAGGGTACAATGAGGTCCTCTTTGGCATGTCTTTTGTTTATGCTTTTGTTGTTATTGACACCTTGGGTGTGGTGTTTTTTTGGAAGCGCAAACTCTTGCAAGATGGCCATTCTCATCATAGATTTAACATCTAAATGGGATGTTTTCAAAATCAACAAGTTGTTTCCATTCACTTCCTCCTCCGTTCAAGGTGATTATATCTAAAAGCGACTTGTCTAAATCTAGATTGATGCATATTCTGACATAGTTTAGGACTCCACAACTTCTTACAAGTTTGGATATTGCGATATACTCTCCATAGTATATTGTAATTTTCCAAAGATGTTTCCTAATAATACTTGTTTTGGAGTTAAGGGAGACAAACCCAAACTGGCACAACACTTGGTAGATCTTCTATAGGATTAAAAGTGGGAGCCCTATGTTTCATGAAGAGTCTGATTTGATCATGAACTATGGGCCACTTTGGAAAGCTGTATCTCTTTCTTGTTTAGAAATAAATATAGCAATGAAATATTCCTTCGGTATCATCAAATTATCAACCAAGCCAACAAGGTTCCAGTTACTTTTTATTTACATCTGAAGGGTGTGAGGAGTGGGCTAGGCTCCCATGAATCTGCAAATTAGCACCTCATATTTGAGAAACCATTGTTTATGTTTCATATCATCTATGGAGAATGAGACTTTAGAGTGGGCATTTTCATGCAAATGTCGTTTTCTTTTTTTGTGGTAAATCATGGCCTTGAAATGGTAAGGTGAGCATGGTATTGGGAGAAATTGTGCAATTCTTTATTTCGATGATCTGGGTTGTGTAAGAGAGCAGATCTAAAATCATCGAAAGGTTAGGTAGGAAGGGGTAAGCATTGTGGGTGACGAGGCCATGGCTTTCTCTTTGAGAAAGGGAGGGGCATTATCATACCTGGAGTTAATGGAAATTGAGTGCTGGTAGGGGTATACGTGAATGCCCATGTCAGTCAAGGGTATGTCTGTCTTGGTCATGGAGTGTTTCATTGATTAATAGTTAACGTCGATGCATGTTTTGTCATACAAATCAGATATGTTGCACAATGTCCGTAGATTTGACTGGTATTGCCAATTTGGCAATTTGCACTCAACGGGCTAATGCTTTGATTGTATGTTTTACATGTTTATGAAGTTCAAAGAAAAATCTAGAATGATAATGAAAATTTTAATTAATGCTTTTTTGACTCATTCAATAAAACAAACTAAAGAGGAACAGCGATTGTATCTCTGCTTTCCATGTTTTTATTCAACTGTGAATCTGTAGTGATCAGTTGCCCTTCATGGATTCCAACAAAGATATAAAAGCTCTATTACTGCAGCAGACACTCATGTACGTATGGACAAGCCGATCTGTTACAAAAAATACATACGTTAATCAGTTGGAGGAGAAAAGACAATCAACTTGGAGTACGTTATTACTTGTAGCAAAGATAATGGATTTAATACATTGGGAGATGAAATAATGCACAAACCCTGTTTGTTGGGACCAGTGCACACGGATTACCATTATAGCTTTCCAATAGTTTTTGACATAGACAGTACTAACATACACAGATAAGATGGTCAACCTACCAACTCATAAGCAACATTGATTTGAGAGTTTCTTCCCAAACATAGTTTACATAGAAAAACAGAGCCATGATCTGATTTTACAACACTTGTTATCTTAAGGCTAAAAGATGAGAAATAATCTCCAACATATGGACTACATTACACTAATTTTTTTGGCATGTAACGATAGACAAGCAGCTGAACAGAAAAAATTTTGTTATTTGTTGCTAGCTTATTTATGTAAGAGCTTTTCTTCTGTTTTTTTGTTGCTACAAGAGCCTTGGTGAAGGCCTTCCATTGATAGCCTGCAAGTAGTTGGCTTTCAGTTACCACTAATTGAAGGTCTTGAAACATCATTTAAAAGGTATCACTCTCATAAAGGAGGTTGTCACCACATACCCTCCTGAAGCAAAGCTGGAAATATTTAACAACTGATTTAAGAGTCATGAACACTTTGGCCTGCATACTTGCAGAATGTAGAACTGGATGACTAAACTGAAAAATATGCCTTTATAAACTTTCAGCTTCAATTGTTTAACAATGTACATGAGGAGAGGCGATACACTCAATCCATTCGTATCTTGTACATCTCACTTCCTTGCACAATAGTAAAGTTCCACGTAATCCAGTGCTGGTCTATTCCAGGACCAGTCTTGATCCATTACTTGCTTGCACAATAAATAAAACCAATCACGTTTCTCATACCATGCAGACAGTGCCCTGAAAATTAGGATAAATGGTTAGTAACTTAGTACAGATATCATGTGTAACTCTGTATAAGCTTACAGTTGCATAATATGAAATCATGCTAAAGAAAATGTTCTGCATTTCTTCCATGCCATGTCTGGGATTTAGAACATAAGCTCCCAAGTGAACAATGAAAATGCTTGAGGATATAACCATCCATCCATTATATGCAACCTAATGATCACCAGATGGTGTCATTTAATGCAGCCTTCTGCCATCTGCTTATTTATGTCGATTTTACTAATTTTGAGACTTTCATTTCCTTCATATGTTCAAATGCACAAGATTGCACACAGGCACGCTAGAATTAGAACCTAACAAAACTAGCTCAATACACAAGATTCAGCACAGGTATACAAGAATTGAACTCAACAAAATTAGCCCACAAAAGGTAACTTGGAATTGGTACAAAATAAGTCTTATAATGATTTACAAATCTGACCCTCCAATGCCTTTTTACGAAAAAATGCATGAGGTGGTTAAGTGCAAGAGATGACCACAAAAAAATAAATTATTTCAAGTTAATCTTAACCTCAACTTGGAACAAGACTAATGAATGGCCTGCTGTGATAATTACAATGTAAAATGAAGGCGAATCCAGAAAATTAAAGTGTTAAAACACTTATCTAGAAGGTCACTTAGATTTTTTTACAGCACAATTTGGTGTTATTTAAATACCCACAATTAAGTGTATAATTAAAATACAGAAATATACTCACAATGAAGTGTTACTTTTGTTTAAACTTCTACTGTTTATGTAATGATAATTATTTCAGATAATCACAAATCATTATATTAATCATTTCTTTCATTGGCATTAAAATTTTAGTTTTTATATTTTTAAGCATTTTACATCTTTTAAAGTTGCTAAGCAATTGTATAACGATTTTTTTTCTAAATATAAATTTTACACATATATTTAAATATTTTTTAATTTTTTGTGTCTCCATATACAAATTTTTCAAAAATAATGTACCAATACCCGTCCCTATATCCTGTACCAATCCCCAGCTCCTCTGAGATAATGAATTTCAAAATAAGATACGTGCATAGAGAGACCAACAAGGTGGCTGATATGGCTGATGCAATCCTAATGAGGGACTAGAGAAAGCTGTAAAGGATAGTATTGATGCTTATCTTGGTAATATAACCATTAATTTGTATGATTTTTAAGTCTTGTCTTTGTTCTCTCATGATTTCATTTTGGGCAGAATCCAGTCAACAATTGACTGGTCTGGCAACTCTATCTAAGGATTTGCCTTCTAGCAACCGTTGGGAGGGAGATTTCAATGTGAAAAGGCTCCTGCAATAATGGATTCTGTGAAATTGACGATTGGGATGTCATCATCAGGGTCATGTGAATTTAGGGTGTATAACAGTTGGCTTGGAAAAAGTTAAGTGTTTTAGAAGCCACATATGCTCAATCTACGGCCCTTTTGACTGATTGCAATATGTACATGTCAGTCTGTGTGGTTTGTAGTGTTGATATATTGTTTCATTCCACACTAGCACAATGGTGGATAAGGGAAGAGGTAGAACACTGTTGGGCTTTATCTTCAAAGAACACATGCCTCAGAAAACTGTTCTGATGAATGCTGTCCATGTTGAAGTTAATTTGTTTGTTACGTGGGTAGTTGGAAGAGTATGGCAACGTGGATGCTAACTGATGCATCCCTGAAAAACATTTCCCTTGACAGACCTATAAGAAGGTTGATTTTGATTTCTTACCACTTCTTTGCACTTGATTTGAGCGAGATATCTTTGCTTTCAACATGAAAAAAGATCATGTGGCAGTGAAAGTCACATGAAATTAACACTGGCCCAAATACCTCTCGTATTTTTCTATTATCCTAGGTACTCAACTTTCATAATGCTGATCCAGATAGAAGAGTCGTGATTCAAGCCCAAAAAACAAAGATTAAAAAATTGAAATAGACAAATGTGCTAAACTGATGTTAATCCTACTGCATCTGGTTCTAATGATCCAATTGTTTATTTGGATGCTCTTGGTGAAAAGCAATGTGATGATTTGTTCATGTAATTCTTTAGTTTAACAATGACCACTTACATCACAATTGCGTTCAGTAAAAACAAATTTGGAACAAATTCATCAACTAATAAAATTTGAGAAAAAAATTAGGATTAAGTTCAACTTATATAAATTTATATTTTTTTTCTTTTCAACCTTAAAATAAATCTACAAATTGTTAAAATAGTAAAATATCACTAAATAGATTTAAAATCAAAACAAAATGTTATGAAAATTTTATAAACCTAAAACATAAATTATATCAAAGTTACATGACTTGCTCAAACTCACCCAGACTTAGCAAGTCCCTAGGCGAGTAGGCATGGGTGAGCCCCAGAGACCTGGACTCAACAAAGACTTGGCTCCCTATGCAACTAGTCACCTCAACTGTAGAAAACCTTAAGAACTTGCCATTCCTTCTGTCCATGACCAGAAATGATGTCAAACACGACCAAATGTGCCAAATGCCTTGGCACCCACTCAGAAGGTGCTAGAAGGCAGGTGAAGGCCCCCTATAATCCCTAGGCTCAAACTCCAACTCTGCAATTTAAATTGAGACTCAAACTCAAGTCAACCAACACACCACACACTTAGAATAAGCCACCATACGAACTGAGCTGATCCTTAGAGACTCTAAATTTAAATAACACTAAGAGTTACAAACGCCTTATTGTGCCCCATTTAGGCGGCCTAGAAATAATAAATAAAGTGGCCTTTTACAATAATTAAAATGGCAATAAGACTGACTTTAAATATTATTAAAATAATTTTCCTAATCCCAACCCATTAACCTATGGAAAATTAAAAATAGGCTAAGGGGCCAAGTCACACACCCAGGGCTAAAAAGGGGACATGACATATCAAACGACCATATCTTTTGTGTTGTCATGCCATCATCATTTGACTTCATACTTTTGTTGTGTTGTTTTTTGCGGATTCGTTGTTTGTTTGTTGTTTATTTGTGTGTTATTCTCCTCGAGCTCACAGATCTATTCTATACAGTGCTACTGCTCACAACTTGCAAGGCCTTGCTCCCCGCCCATTTCACCCAACATGCCTTCTAGTTCACCTTGATATAGGTTGGTCTTTTAGAAATATTTAGTTTAAACTTAGGAGGTTAAAAGTTAAAAATTAAGTCTTTAAAACACAATTTAGATTTTAACAAAATTATGTTAATATTATTTTAATTTCAGTAAAAAGTTAAATATATAGTTTTAACTAAAAAGTAAAAACTATATCATGTCTACGTAAAAGTGGTATCAAAATATATTAATACTTGGAGCTCTCGATATGTGTCCTGAAGCTTTTGTTTGCAACCATGCCAAAACAATTTTTTTGGCCCCTTTGTCCAGTAATGGATCTTGTGAAAATTTGGGGCATAAGTAGGAAATTAACGTCACTCTCTTGGTGAATGAAAATCCTTTATTTGCAGTTGGTAGGCAAGTTGCTAAAGGGTTGAATGTTAGTTTCATTGTGCCAAGGAGAGGATTTCCAAGCCGGATAGTGCAAACAGGTAGAGATATGCCTACCCCCATCAATAGGAGAGTTTAGATGTTGCAGCCAAGATTTCTAGGGCCATCGCGTCACCCTCCTCCTCTATTGACCTTGGTGGTGGGAACAACCATTGTAAAGCACTAAAAACATACCTAGGGTTTGCAACAATTAGCCAAACTCCAATAAAGTTGCCTCACACGACAAAATTGCTCCCTCTATTGGCTGTAATTCTAGCCAAGACCCTTGGCTAGCAATAACTCCCTCCCATTGTTGATCTAGACGAAGAAGTAATGGAGGAAGTAACACTCTTAATAAACAAACTTTGATGAGCTGTTTTCATAAATCTTGGCCAAGCTTGGCAGCTTTGCATGAATGGATTTTGAAAACGTGGAAGTCTCTTTTGAAAGGGGATATTCACATTGGGCCCTATGCAAAAAGTTTTTTCTGTGTTTTGTTCCTCTCCTAAGGACAGGATTTGTTATTTTAGAAGGGTCCTTGGGCATGGGACAAATCCTACCTTTGTTTGAAACAATGGTACCTAGAATTCAACCCTCTTACTGAGTCATTTTTTGTTATTCCAGTTTGGGTGATACTCCCCAATCTACCACTACGTTTCTAGGGCTCTTGCAGCCTCTCCTATGTAGGCAACACCTTTGGAAATTTACCTCAGGGCCATATTTGAACGAATTCCAATTTCATTCACATTTACATGTATTTTGGTTGAATTGGACTTATCCAAATAGTTACTAGTAGAAATTGGAATTAGGGTCAGCACCAAAATTTGGAACCAATTGGTGGACTATGAAGGGTTAGCATTCAAATGCAAACTGTACTACACAATAGGGCATATGGTTGAGGATTGTTCAAAATCCTCATTTTCAACCGATAAAGTGAAACAAGCAACTTGATGGCAGGGGGTAGCCCCAAGCCACCATCATGTTTCTCCACCTAACAGGGAGGACATCATGGATGGTGCCCCTTTAGAAGCCTTTTCAATTAGCACCACCTAGATTCTCTTTCGACTCAATTTGAGCTCCCTCATCCTATGACAATCAAACCACTCCTACTTCATCAGTGGTGGAGGGGTGTTTGGCCTCCACCAATCATGACAATGCCACCACTTTGCTTGGAGAACAAGAGCCTACTCCTACACTAGATAAATCAGAAGCTTGGATTACTATGGTCAAAAAAAGAAAACATCTCTCTCCATAAAAGAACTTCAATTCCAACAACAAATTGAGGCTTCACTTGCATGCCAAACAAGACCAGAGCACTTTATGACATCATCTCAGTGACAAAGCTTTACGTATCCAACTTTTAGGCTCCCCTCTTTGTAGGTTGGATAGTCTTTTGTCAAATTTTAAAGAACCCTTGTTTATGGGTTTGATGCATAATTTATATTTTTTCGAGTAATGAGAGTGGTCCCAAGGCCACAAATAACCTACCAAAAATAAAAAATAACAACTATATCAATATTTTTTAATTAAAGTTTTAAACTTATTAATATATTAATATTTTAAGTTTTAAAATTTAAGTTTAAACTTATTAGTTTATTAATAATTTGTTTTAATGATGAAAATAAATAAAACAATTAACTGAACTCCTATCCTAGGTGATTGTTTTTGATATTGGTAAGCTACAAACAAGGGTGCAGATCCCTATTACAAAAGCCACATGGGCAGCAAAACAGGCCAGCAACCAAGAACAACCAAAAAACAACAGACTAACAAAAAACTATCATACTAGTAAGAAGAGTTCCAATACCAAAAACAACAGAAACAAAGACTACTTAAACAACTCCTTCCAGTCATTCTTGAGAAACGCCAGGAGTTCCTCTTTACTAGCAGTCTTGCCATCCTTATCAACCTGTTCACCTTGAGCATCATGCAAAATAACCAGCGACATGGTAGCACAGTGTATACCTTAGAACAAACTATAGCAAGCATTTTCACTTTGTCCTCCACAATGAGCAACCTCTTCTTCATATCATCTAGCTCCTTGTTAAGCTGGCCACAACTATCACAGTGCCTAACACTTGCTGTTTCCTTCTCAGGGGTCTCCAAGATCTCGACTTCCTCTTGCTTAGTTTCATAATAGGAGTTATTTAACTCCTCGAAATGACTGGCACCCTCCTGCTCCTTAGGTTGTTCCGGTGTTGTCTTAACCACTTTGATTTCCACCTCATCTTCCGGGTCCGAGGCCGAGGAATAATCAACAATTTTCAAACGGGCGTTTTGCCCCCTTCCAGTCTGCTAAACCTACGGATACTTGGCCTCCTCACAGTGCTCCCCTTTATCTCATCTTATTTTTCCATCTCCGCAGCATCAACCCCTTGCTCTTGAGGATCAAAATCCCCTTTGTCCACCACCGGCTCAACCATTTTTTAACCACCAACAAACTTTTTGCCTTTCTTTTTACCAACCTTCCTGGGCATAGGTTGATCCTCAAGGATCTCTTTCCTCTTTTAAACACCCGAGCACGAAGGGCTGTACTTCAAGCCACATAGACCCTCCGCAGCGCCTTCTGGGATTGCCCCAGGGACCCAATCACTCCCCCCGAAGGAGTAGCCAAGTTGGATGGGCCCTACAAGGTAGGGTTATTTTTTTAGGGGTCCAAAGGGGTTTTGGTGCCTTTTTTCTTGTGGGACTAGGATCCAAGATTAACAGCAGGCTGGGCCGTAGGGTATTGGGAGGGCCCAGCGGGGGCCGTGGAGATCTATAATCGCGGGACTATTGACCTTGCTTTTACCAGGGCTACCATATTTGACGCTCAAGGGAATGTTATCATCCGAGTCATTGCTTTCTTCAACAAGACAAGCAGTTATAGGCTTAGCAGGGCAGAGAACCAAATGGAAATGGAACAGGTGAAGGATCAAGCCTTGATGGAGCAGGACAACTACAACAACAGGGTTACCTTCATGGGTCTTCTTAGCCGCCTTAACAAAAGACTCTAAAGACGAAAGAAGGTAAAAAGGAAAATTCCCCAGAATCCTATGCCTAAAATGATTTAATAAGGCAAAATGATAATGATAGTAGCACCTGAACCTACCCTCCAAGGTGATATACTTCATGATGAGGTAGCAGACTCTATCCCAGGGCAACCAAGGTTTTCCCTTTCGAAGCCGCCCTACATACGAATAGGCGACTTCCCTTCTTTGAAGAATTTATTCATTCCTTTAGGGTCTTGAATTTTGGTTTGTTTCCTCAACCTTTTTCCATCACAACACAATCTTGTGGCTTTGGCAATGGTTTCTTCAGACACTTCAAATTGAACACCACCAACCCGGACTTTACGGTCATCATACCATGACATCGCAAACTGGACTGAGAGATTTTTGTCAAAGCTGTTTAAACATTCCAAGAATGGCGTGATTCCTCCCTCGTAACATATACTCCACAACATGGAGTCTGCCTTAAACTCAGCGCAGGAAGAAGGTTCGGTTCGGACCTTATCTCCACCCATGGCCGTGTTCCTCACAATCTGAAAGGGAAAATCACACCGCATAAACTTCAACACCCAGAGATAATGCCGCTCCTCATCGAATTGTCTAGAAACGATGAACTGTCTGTCATCATTAAACTTGCTCTTGAAGCCGCTCAAACCCCCAAGCTCGTACTTCGAATTCCCTTCACATTTTGAGTAATAATTACAAATATTATGATACTTGTGCGGGCTTTCAATGGAGAGAAGTGCCGCCAGGATTTGAAATGACCCTTTGTGCCAGCTAAGCGGATACTACAAGGTCTTGCTGATCTGTCCTTTGCTTATGTGGAAGTCTCCAATCCTTATGAGATGTGCATACGTCATCTTAGCCATGATGACAACAGCCTCCTTATATCTCCTCCTATGACTAAGCCCAAACATGATGGCAAGGATAAGAATATGTATGGACATATATTCCAAGCAAAAATACTTCAAGACAACCATTAATTAGTATAAGGTTGGGCCTCCATTTGGAGGTGATTTCTAACATTGAAAGGCAAGTTTTTAAGACTCCTCCAACACCTTATGGGGAAGAGGTTACTCCCTAAATTGGCCCTGGCACCCACCACTTGATTGCCCTCTCTGTAGATATGTTTAATCTCAAAGCCCAAAAGAAGTTTCTTAATATCCTAAATAATGTCATCAATCTGCCAACCCACTTTGGCTTTCTCCTTGACAGTGTCAACAATAAGTTTGGAGTCCCCTTCAATGAGTAGGTTTTTAACACCAATAGCAAGGGCCACCTTAAGGCCCCAGAGAAGGGCCATGGCTTCAGCAAGATTGTTGGAATTTTCTCCAAGACCACCAGAATAGGCCGCAACAAGCTCTCCCTTAGCAATCCTTACGACTCCTCCAGTAGCTAAACCTAGGTTCCCTTTTGAAGCTCCATCAAAATTGAGTTTAGTCCATCCATCAGCAGAGGGAGACCACTTAGTATTAGAACGAGCCTTCCTTTTAGAGTCATCCATTCTACAAATGTGACTCGGGACACACCACTGACTTATGATACTAACTTCATGTTTGCTGGGGGGATTGTCAGTAGCTTTCAGAGTGTTGTTAGAGATATTTTCCTGCAGAAGTTTAGCACACATGCAAAAGACCTCCTTGGGGGATTTTGACTTTTCCCTAAACAACTTGTTATTTCGTTCCTTCCAAAGCACCCAGGCCAAGATGGGGGGAACTTGGGCCCATATCTCTTTGCAAATAGGATGGGTAAAGGGAGGCTTCCAACACCTTAAGACAACAGAGAGATCAGAGTTCATACTCCAAGAGACTCCTAGATTCTGCAGAGCAAGGCTCCAAACTTCCCAGGAGTAATCACAATGAAGCAACAAGTGGGGAACAATTTCTTCATCCTTCAAGCAGAGAGCACAGTGGTTAGGGATTTGGAATCCTCTTAAGCAAAGGTTGTCTATAGTTAATATCTTTGTTTTGTATAGCAATCCACTAGAAGTTATTGATTTTGGGGACAAGGTTGTGGTTCCAAACCCTTCTCCAAAGGTTAGAGTCCTCATTATGCTCCATAAACAAGTTGTAAGCAGATCTGATAGTAAAGACTCCAATCCTGTCCTTAGCCCATAGCAATTTGTCTCTCTGGGGAAATAAGGGAATCCTGCAAGCACGGAGGGAGAGTTGCACTTCCTCAACCATCGGTATAAGGTCAATCCGATCCTGATAGCAGTTTGAAAGTTGTTTCCAACCACCAAAACTAGGAAGAAGGTAATCAGCAACCATTTTTCCAAAGAAAGTAGTAGCCCTGTCAGCCAGTCTTTGGATATTTTGAGTCTTACAAAGAGGGGGGCCTTTAAGACAACTATCTTCCCAAAACATGATAGAACTACCATCCCCCATCTTCAATTTAATGCCTTGCAACAGTAAGGTTCTGCTTTTTAAAACATTGTTCCAAATCATTGAACCCCTAGGGATACCAATGGCGTGCAGGAAGTTGTCGGAATTAAGATTAGACAATTACTTGGCCCTCATGATATTGCTCCAATCCTTACCTCCATTCAGGAAATTCCACCCAATCTTAGCCAGAAGAGCTTTATTTATCAGGTTTATTTTTCTAATCCCAAGGCAACCTTGTAATTTGGGTCTACAAACTTTATCCCAACTACTAGGGCATCCTTTTTTTCTCTTCCATCCCTGTCCATAGGAAATATCTCTGAATTCTCTCATACTTTTTAGCAACATATTTAGGGATTTTGAAGAGGGACAGGAAGTAAATAGGAATTCCTTGAAGGGAAGCCTTCAAAAGTTGATATTTTCCAGCTTGACTCAACAGCTTACCTTTCCACCCAGCCAGCTTCTTTTGGATTCTTTCTAGGATGGAATTCCAATATGTGGGAGGGACATCTTTAACAGCCAAAGGAAGGCCAAGGTAAGTACCTGGGAGCTCGCCATTAGAACAGCCCAGGATCCCCTTGATTTTTTGTTGGAGGTCCAGAGGAGTGTTGAAGAAGTAGATCAAGCTTTTATCATAGTTGATACACTGGCCGGATGACTCCGCATAATCCTTCAGCACTCTCTTCCATTTCCTGGCTTCGACCACAGAGGCAGCCCCAAAAAGGATAGTGTCATCAACAAACTGCTGGATGGCAGCAGGGTCTGCTGTTGAAGCAGGTTTAATACCTTTGATCTCCTGAACTCTCAACAACTTCAGAAAACTCTTGCTAAGCACCTCTACCATAAGGATAAAAAGGTAAGGGGATAACGAGTCACCTTGTCTTAGGCCCCTACCCGCCTTGAAAAAACCCCTAGAGACCCCATTAACAAGGACAGAGTACTTAACAGAAGTAACACAAGTTCAAATGAGCTACAAAGTTCTATCTTGAAACCCCATCTTCTCCAAAACTCTGAAAAGGAAGTCCCAAGCCACCCTATCATAAGCTTTGGACATGTCAAGCTTAAAGACCATCCCAGGCAACTTACTTCTTTCCATAGAATGAATGAATTCGTGAGTGGATATAGCAGCATCTAGAATTTGCCTGCCCGAGACAAACCCCTTCTGACTATACTGATCAGACGGTCCAGGACAGGTTGCAACCTACAAACCAGAATCTTAGAAAATATCTTATGGGCCTGAAACCCCCCATACTCATTGGATCCGTTTTCTTGGGCACAGGCACTATGAAGGTATGATTGAGTTGTTTTAGCAACTTTCCAATTCTAAAGAAATCCATAGCTGCTTCAGTAACATCCTTCCCCACAATGTCCCAGGATTCCTGAAAAAAGGCAGGAGGGAAACCATTTGGGCCTGGGGCCTTGAAGGTACTCATAGAGAAGGTACAAGCATGGACTTCTTCCTCAGTCACTGGTTTAGTAAGCAGAGTATTATCATCAACATTAAGCTAGTTGGGGATGATATCAATTAGCTCTTGCTTAACCAGTCTGTCCTGGGCAGCAAGAAAATTCTAAAAATAGGTACCAACCACCTGTCCCACTTGAACATCCGACTCAACCATTGAACCATTTTCATCCATAAGTCTAACAATGTTGTTCCTTTTTCTATGTCTCATAGTAAATTGATTGAAGGACGTATTTCTGTCTCCCTCCCGAAGCCACTGCACTCTTGATTTCTGTTTCCAATAGATTTCCTCTTTTTTAAGAATTTCCTTCCATTCTTTCCTCATAGATTCCTCAAGCAGCATAGTATCATCAGATAAGTCTCCATTGGCCATCTGCAGCTGAATGTCAGCAAGGTTGGTAGAGATCCTTTTCTTGTTTTCAAAGATATTGCCAAAAGTGAACTTATTCCACCCTTTAACTTTGTTTTTCACCATGTTTAGCTTATGAGCCAATCTATACATGGGAGTTCCTTGGACAGAAGTATTCCACCAAGAAGCCAGTTGGTTTCTAAAGTCTAGATGCTGAATCCACATTATCTCAAATCTGAAGGGAAAGGGGCCCTTAACCTCCCTATCCTTCCAAGATAAGAGAAGAGGATTATGATCCGAGGTCGTCCTGGGGAGGGCTTCCAGATTGTAGGCACTGATGTAATCCCAATTAGCCGTAACCAAGACTCTATCCAATCTAATTAGACCAGGTAAAGCGTTGCCCTTGGAGATCATGATCCATAAGACCCTCCTTATTGAGAAATTCAGCCAAGTCAGCCATACTATTAGTATAGTCTAAGCTACCACCAATCTTTTCTGAAGGATAGAGGGGGGAGTTAAAGTCACCAGCAAGCATCCAACAATCACTCCTGTTGCTTTCAATCAGAGTGGAAAGGAGATCCCACAACTCCTTTCTAGTATTTCTCTGGTTGGGGGCATAAATATTGACTAGATTCCAAGACTTGTTATGAGAATCCATTCTGACACTCAGGCTATTCTTGCATCTAGCTATGAGACTCCCTTTCACAACCTTACTATTCCACAACGTGACAATACCCCCCGAAGCACTCGAGGCATCACTAATGAAGTATTCGACATTAGGCCAAATATTTTTAGCAATCATCTGGAAACCTTCAGCCTTCATCTTGACTTCCTACAGTAAAAGGATATCAACTTTATTATCATAAATGCATTTCTTAACAACAAACTGCTTATGGGGGCTATTAAGCCCCCTAATGTTCCTGATGGAGTCAGGTTGTCATTGATGTCAAAAAGGTGTCCTCAGTGTGTTTGATGTCATCAGGACTTGGTTGATCAGTTTGGCCTTCAATGTGTCTTCTTATGTTCTTCGAGTTCATGTTACTTGGTGTTGAGTTCAGTTACTTCATGTCATGACAATGTTCACATTCAGTGATGGTGTCTTGAAGATGTTGGGTCTTGGTATGATGTTGTATTGGTTTGGTATGAAGAATGTTACAGGTTGTTTGGTTTGTGTTTGCCACAAATAGAGATGATTTCTTGATCTTGGTATGACAAATAGACATGCTTCAGTAATGCAAGAAGCAATACAGATCAGTAGCAAATGACATAATATTCAGTGGCATGTTCTTCATAATGAAAGTTTGATAGTATGGTCTTCATTTGATCCTGGTTTCAGTTGTAACAGTTGTGATGTCTCTTGACAATTTCTGTTGACAAGACTCTTACAGTGTTCATCTATGTCTCTTGACAATTTCTGTTGACAAGACTCTTACAGTGGCATGTGAACAAAAATGTCTTCTTAGGATTTTATCAATGGTCATGAGCTAGATCAAGTGTCGAGAAGTCTTTATCTCATAATGTTCTTTAGTTGTTATAGTATAGCCATATCTTAAATATGTTCTTAACTCTTCTATGAGTTTTAACATTTGTTCACATTTCTGTCTATGCTAGGTTTTACTTCTCTGATCATAGAATTTTGAAGGCTTTAAAATCCTAAGGTCTTATGATTTAAATCCCTGACAAACCTAAGAGTTAAAGACCTAGAAGTCTATGTTCACATAGTTTTAAATTACCCTTTATAATCTATGAATAGAATGTCATTCACTTTTGTTTTATTTATCCATTGACCGGTTGAAATGGTCATTGTCACTTAAGTGACAACTAAAGGGTGTTTGCCACGTTCCATAACCGGCCCCTATTCCTAGTGAGACCGGCTCCATCAGTGGCAGGGTGAAGCAGATGGGCGCCAAAAACTAATCAAAGGTTGTATTTGAATGAAGGTTGGGCGGGTACGGTGAAATCAATGGTCGGCATTCAAATTGAGCCCTCTTCATGTGTATGCACTTTGACGTGCAAATAGATGTCACTGTGTGTGACCATTTGGAAAGTATTTTTCTGAGGCTAAGTTTAGCCCGATATAAAGGCAATTTTTTTGGTGTTTTTTAAGATCTTTCTTTCAGAAGTTTTTGTGTGAGATTTTTTGAGATTCATTCTATTTTAATCATCTTAACTCGTGTATTAAAAAGGTAAAGAAGGAAGCTTTTTGTTTTTTTTTGAGCAGTGATTAAAAATTCTTCTTGAGAAAAGTTTAAGAGAGATATTTGTGGAACATTAAGATTTTTGTAAGGATCCTAATGAATTTTTTTCAGAGATAGATTGGTCTCTTGCAGATTGAGTAGATGAATATATAGAGAGAAAAGAAAAATTGGATCAAGGAATTTTTGCACAAGGATTATGAAGAATTTGAAAGATATTAGTTTTTGAAGAGTCATTTTTTTTACAGATGAAGATAAAATTGCTCAAATAAGAATATCAATGTTGATCAGTTATTTTGAAAGAAATTTGATGCAGAGATGGAAGATCAAGAGTTTTTGAAAAAGAGGATAATACAAAATGGTTTTTGTGATTCACAGAGAGAAGGTGAAATGTTTTATTTGACAGAGAATATAAAAATAATGCAGAGTGATTATATTTTTGAGAAGTTATATTATGAAAAATTTGTTTGCAGAAAAGGAGATGAAAATGAAAAGACTAAATATTCAAAGAGTTTTTTTTTTTACAAGTCCTGATTGAAATGATAGAGAATATGAAATGATCTTGCCAATAATGTTGCAGAGAAGTTTGATTAAAAAATTGGTTGAGTTATTTTTGTGGATTGAATTTGCACAGGCAAAATGATTTTATTTTTGAAGGGACAATATTGGAGATTCTTTTGCAGGAATATGAAGGATCATGCATGAAGGCATTTTGATGGAAGATGAAAATGAGGACAGAGATTTTATTACAGAGGCAAATTCAAAATACTTTATAATGAATTCTTTTTGCAGTTTAAAAAGAATACAGAATGGAGATCTATTTTCTTTCAGAGAAGATGAAAGGTTTTGATAAGAGGATAATGAAAAATATGTTTTAAAGATGAAAGGACTTTTCAGATGCATTGATGCAAATTTATAAATAGACATTGATGAAACATAGATGATTATGGAGTGTTGTTGAGTGTATCCGGATGTAGGATTGTTTTTGATCAGAATGGACATTTGACAGACACATGAAAGAAGAAATGTTTTGTATTGAAACAGAGAAACCCTCTGAATTCTTGTTTTCAGTTTGTTCTGTAATAGGGGTTGGTGCTCCTTGAAGCTGGTGCTTCTAAACAGTATGCCAGTGAGGCTTGTAGGTCAGTGAGACCTCAATAGTCAGTGAGACATAATATTCAGCCAGTGAGGCTTTGTAAGATGTTTTCAAAGTTAAGCCAGTGAGGCACTTCATGAGTGGTTTTTCTACCCAGAGAGGGTTTTCCACTCCAGTAATTCTTGTGTCTTGATTCATATTGGTCATCTTTCTATGGTTGTATGTTTTACTCATGAGTTTTGTTTATCATTATCAGTTATGTGCATATGTGTTTGACAAAGTTATGTGCATATGTGTTTGACAATTCAATGATTACTTTCTCTCCTTATGCTCTCCAAGTTAAAGTTTGAAAAAGATTTGAAAATTCACAACACTGATTCACCCCCCCTCTCAGTGTTGTCCTTGACTCCTACAATTCCACGATAGAATCCTCATTTATTTTGGACTTTCCTAGAGCCAATCTCCAGAGTCCTCTGTTTGCCCATAGCAATATCCTTATTGACAGCTTTCTGTCTAATTTCTTGTTGAGTGAGTCTCCCAGCTTTGGGGTCCACACCAACATCAATTGTCTTCCTTCCTTAACCTCTACTCTTCTTTTTGGCAATGGTCCATCCCTCTGAATCTATGTCTTTATTGTTCTTGGTAGTTCCTGCCCCAGGAGTTAAGCTGAGGGATTTGTTTTCTGGTGATGAGAAGCCCTGCAGTTTGCTGCCAATTCCTTCTCCTTTGTATAGGCTACCAATCCTTTTGAAAATAGATTCGCTGCCACTATCCACATTAGACATCTCAGAGCTTCTGGCTTTAGCTTCAGCATTAGATTTAGCCTCTTGATGAATCTCCCCATCCTCAAGATCTTCCAGAGAGGAGGCTTTCTCTGCAGAATGGTAACACGGTTGTTCCTTTTGGCCAAACTCCATTGTAGAAGTCACAAGAGTCTCTCTCATAGGGGTAGAAATCTCTGGTACTTTCGAAGCTTGTTGAGACAAGTCTCTGTCTTCTTTTTCTTCCTCATCATCTTTTTTCTCCTTCTGGGTTGTGCTTATGATATTCAGAATATCCTCTTTAAAAGGATAATCTTCCTCATCTTCATTGATTTGGCTACCCGTGGCAGTGGAATTTTTCTTAGCTTTACATTGGGTTATTAGGTGGCCCTTTTTGTTACATTTTTGACAAAAGATAGTTGAGTTCTCATATTGAGCAGGTTGAGTCCATTGACCAAATTTAGACTCAAGCGTAATGGAGTTAGGTAGGGTTTTGTTAATGTCTACACTTACACAAAAGCGAGCAAACACTAACTTGGATTTACTCTTGGTAGTGTTGTCCAGAGCAACGAAGTGGCTGAAGGTGTTGGCTATCTAGATGAAGACTTCCTCGTCCCAATATTCCAATGGGAGGCCAGGGAGCCTAACCCAAACTGGGGCAGTTCTATTTAGGTCTGCAACAACATCAAACCCCGGCTTCCATTTGCAGAGAGAAAGGTTGTGCTTTCCATACATCCATGGTCCCCTAGCAAGGACAACAGTAAGATCTTGTCTGGCTGTGAACTTGAAAAGAAACATTCCCCCGGCCATAGCACTAACCGAAACACTACCTTTCACCTTCCATTTAGCGGCGACCCATTTCATCACTAGATCTATATTGGGTCTGAATGAAAAGAATTTACCCACAAGAGCTTGTTCCATTGAGGAAACTATTCTCTCCATGGTGACATCAGGGAGTTTAAGCGCTAAGCCTTCCTTCATCTCAAGCAGCTGAGGGACAGCCCCTGGATTCTCACGATCTTTGTTCCCCAATAGAGCATTCTTCCAAGCCTTGGAAACTGACTCAACCATTGAGTCACGAGTTCAGAAAGGCCCCCGAGGCTTTCCCTTAACTAACCTGTACCATGGGGGAGTGGGGATGTCATGTCCCCATTTCCAGAATGATCACATTTGGTATGAGTGTTTAGCCTATTCTTCACTTCCGTAGGCTAAAACACTTGGTAAGGAAGTGATATGGATGTTGGCTAGGTAATTTGCATTGTATTTTCATTAAAGCCAAAATGGTGAGAGCTTCATCATAAGGGAATTGTATTTTCTGTTGTATTTCCTCATTCTCAAGGGGGTAGGACCTATAATGAAGGGGCCAATTTATAAGGTCAAAGTAAAAGAGGGAAATGAAATCTTTAATTAGCGAAGTTTGGCAAATTCTCTATTCTGGAATTTTGATGAGCTCTTGACGCTTTATGAGCTTCATGGATTACCTCCTCCTTAGCTTAGTCTGTACTAGCTTATCCTATTGTGGATTATCCTTCGCACTATAGGCATTAATGATCTCCTCACAATCGATAGACGGACTTAACGCTTCCAGCAATATAACATACTTCAGCAGTAGTTTTGTGATCTTGAGTGCCTCCATAAAGGCACATTCCTTTATCAGGCATAAGTTTGTAAGGGGTGTTAATACCATCTGGCCCCAAGGATACTTTTTCTTGAACTCGTTTCTTTCGCAGTGTATCTCCAAATTGATTAGGAGGAACTACAATAGTCCCTTGTGATAGTAATGAAAGCTTGTAATGGCAATGAGAGCTTGGCATGGAAGGAATCAAAGAATGTTGGATAAATTTTTTTTAATTGATGTTGCCTATCCTTTTCTGCTATATAGGTGTGCTTCCTTGCATTTGCTAACTTTTGATTGCTTTTGTATGACTGTTGACTACTTAAACTAGGCATGGGGAAGTTTGGTACAAGGTGTGCTGATTCCTTGTTAAGGCGTCTATTGCTTTTGACTGGCGCATAGGATGCCTATGATGCATGTTGTGGGAGCTTAGTGCTTCAGGCAACTTTAATCTCTTTTTTTTTAATATTGACTTTCCTTTGTGAAAGCACATGGAGGACTTTGGATATGCGCCTAAAGACATTGTTGACTGGATTTCTTTGTTGTGGCGTAGAAATTCTCCATCTTTGGCACTTTTTTCTTCCTATTGGCATGTTCCTTTATCACCTCAAGCGTTTGATAATTGTTTTAATTTTATTTGCCCTTTTACTAGTGCATGGGAAGCACTCTTGAGGTGTTTTAATTCACTTATGTTTGCCTTTGATAAGGCGTGTGGGAAGATTTTGATGCTTTTATCTCTTTTGTATGAGTGCATGGAGTATGCTCATGAGGCACTTTTAAGCCTTTGATATATATTTTTTATTTTTATTTTGCTTTGACGTGCTTCTAAGGCATTTTTAAGTTTTTAATTTTTAATTTGCCCTTTGAACAGGTGCATACATTTGGTATGGTGTGTGGCTTTTCAAAGGCTTTTTATTTTTAGATTTTCACTTATTATTTTAATTATTATTATTATTATTAATAATAAATCATTAATAAAAAATATTAAAAATAATAATAAGTTTTATAATTTTTTATTTTGGATTTTGAGACAATAATTTTAATTTTAAAAAGAAATAATAATCAATAACTATTTTAATTCAAAATAATTATTAATTAAAAATTTACCGTTCAAATTAAAGTGGCGGATAAATGACGAACAACACATGAATTCAACGTTCTGACACAACGATAGTTGAACATGGACAACTCGACATTTTAACAACTTGAACAAGTGATGAACATGACTTTGACAATTTGATTTTTATGACACAAACATATTTCGCCAAGAGCACTTGACTTGCAACTTTGACAAACGACCAACTAACTTTGAGATGACTCGATGTTTGTTATGACGATACAACATGACAAGACGAATGTTGGACTTTGATGACAAGACGCAAAATCGACCATCGCGGTTTCATTACAAAATGACTCGACACACAAAAATGAAGATCCTTGTATCGTAATATGAGTTTCGGATTGGGTACAACATAAATCTAATCTTAACATCTATTGGAGAAGATTAGTATCTTGTGAGCAGGTTGTACCTATTCTTCACTTCAGTTGTCCCCCAAAAGGTTGATATTTCATATTAAATTGGGCCATACCTTTTCTAAGTGTTGGCTGCCCAAAATATAGCTGCCATACAAATTAGAAAGGTGGGCGAATCATATTAGGAGGGAGTCACCTCATTTTCAATGAGAAATAAGGGCCGTAGCACTATGGGGATGAGCTGTACCAATATATGGTAAGTGGTTTTTGCTGTTTCAACTGTGCAAAATCAGATTTGGTACATTTATGACAATATTTCAGGTTTGTGCAACACTAAACAAGGTTAGCAAATTATTATTCCAATTGCAGATTTATTGTCTTGAAATATAGCTGACAACAATTCCTCAAATTAGCTAATTGGCTTTACATCCAACTGATTTTTATGAGTGGCTAATCTGAAGATTAATCAATAAGAATTTCAACTGGTTATATATTGTAATCTCTATATGGTTTATCGCCAGATTGAAGTATTTATCATTTGTAATAATCTAGAAGGTCTTCCGCCGGATTCATTTTAATTCCTATTGTAATCATCAATTGGATGGCGTAGCTGCCAAGTGATTGCATTTCATTATCCATCATTTTGGTGTTGATCCAGATTGGCTTATAGTCTGTCATTTTGGCATCACCCCAATCTGTAGTTTGTAATCAGTCAGTTTGGCTTGAACATATTTATTCTATTTCCCTATTTGGGCATGGATTGTAAACTGATCGACTTGCCACGAGTAGGCTGCATTACTTGTTTTCCTTATCCACATTCCGGTTCCGTATGTTCTCACCTCGCCCACATCGGGACCTTGGTGATCAGAAAGGAGTTAGGTTTGCGTTGATTCTTAAGATTTGGTTATTTTGGCTAACAATCCAGTTAGGGACATTACATGATGACAGACAAATGGTGGTTTGCAGCCACCCTAATCATAGCAGATCGCAAGCCCTCAAATCACCTTTGGCAGTGACCATCTTGAAAACAAAAAGAAAAAAAAATAACAATGACTTACCAATGTATGGTATGTTAGGAATTCTGAAAAGGCTCTAAATTTTTTGTTACTTTTTAAATAAAAGTTTTATGCATGCAGTCACTTTTTAAGGAAAATTTTAACTTTTTTTTTTTGAGTATGTATTAATGTTTGGAAAATTTTGTATTTTTTTTTCAAATTTACCAAACTCTAAGACACTGATGACCATTGCCTGTTTCCTTGTTTTGAACAAATTAAATAAACATATTTGATGTATCATTGTCTTGCCTATTTTTCTATTTTGAATTGTCAACTACTAGTATTGTTTTTCTATTTTTTTGGTTCATTTTATGCATATAACCTTGATCTGATAGTTAATATTGTCTATTTTGTCTTTTTTTTTTTGTACAGACTATACCCATGCTATCCCATATAGTAGATGAGGTCCATAAAAATCTATGTTCCATCCTCAAACTGCCATCCCCATCCCCCATGGTGTTTCTGAAACAACGAGATGATAGGTGATGTCCCCCAACTGTCCCCAAAAATTCTTAAAACTTCGAGACATTCCGAAAATGACATGTTTGCAAAGGAAACGCATCCAAGACATCTGGCCGTTGGGATTGTAGGGGATGTCTGAAATGTTCCTTGACCATTTGTAATGTCCCAATTGGAAAAACTTAGGAAATTGACGATTTTTCTAGATGTGTGCAACTGAAATAATTAATAAATAGTAATACCAAGATAGGTGTCAAATCCTACTGAAAGGAATGTTACTATCAAACTCTCACTGATGATGATAAAGTACAATATGGTAATTAGCTTATATAGTATGATGTAAACAACAATATGTTTGATAATATAATATTCAGCTATAAATACTGATTACAAGTACCTCATACATCGATTTGTTGTTATAAATTATTGAGCTTATATATGTGCTTTGGCACCACTATGAATGACCACATATGATGACAGTAAACAACAGTATACTCAAACTTACAGACTTCAATTCTGCAGCAATAATGAATATAAAATAGTTTGGTTGGCCTTGTAAATCACCGCAATCACTATATTCTGCCTAGCAGCAACTGCAATTCAATATACGGGCAATAAACTATTCACAAGATCTACAAACTGAAACCTTTGATAAAAATAAAGGCCCAATAAAATGTATTAACATTAGAAATGTCAGCAACATCTATATATATATATAATTAAATTCCCATTGTACAGCAAACACACAAGAGGTATGGGGCCTACTTGGCAGTGTTTGTCTCCCAATCACAATAGATGCATCAATACTACAACCTTATGATTTGAAATCAGCTCCCAACAAATGGTACAGTGGTCAAAGCATTTCAAATAGCTCCTTTTTGGTAGTGTGGCATGTTAGTTCCCAAAATAACTACAACCCGAAACCCTAAAATATTTCAAAATCATCTAAGCAGGGGTGTCATCAAGGTGATTGAAAGAGGTTTATCAATAGGTTAAGGGTGATTTTGACCAACTTATAGGAGTGGATAGGTTCCTCTACACTTCGAGCTCAGCGAGGCTTTGTAAGGGATATTCCAAGGTGTATACCTTAACAAGTATTGAGTTCAAACAAGATGAACAATTAAAAACCAATGAACAACCAAACCCAACTTATTATCTTGGTCCCAAAACTATCACTGAACCAAGAACAACTAGCTGTCACAAAACCCTAAATAGCTGATACACACCATGCAAGTATATATGCACAAGAACGATAGTCCTTCCCCCAAACCATTGGTAAATGTTTGTTTGTTTTAAATGGTATGAGATTGGTCTGATGGAGCCAAGACCGGTGCCAATCCAACTGGGCTATAGAGTCCCAAGTAATAGAAGAGAAAACAATGGAAAGGAAACTATGAAAATTGATCTAAGCATATGCTGTATCAGATTGCAAGTTTTGTGCTTCAAACATACTTAGTTATCCAGAATGAACTGCATGCATTCAAATAGAGAGAACAAATGACAATTACAAAGCTTGTAATATGTTTAAAATGCTAACACATTTTCAAATGTCCAATACAAACTTATCAGCAAATGTGATAAGAGGAAAACCCTAAATGCATACAAACAGACATGGAGACATTATCTGCACAATTCCTACAGCATGCTATCTTTCATCTATTTCACTGCTCCATTACTTCTTTGCAATTGGACATGGCATAATTTGGAGCCCTAGAGGCATTATTGAACTTGCATAGCCTCCAGCCACCACCAAAGAACCAACCCTTGAAATGAGTTTCTATCTTCTATTTATAGCCTTCACAACTCATATCTGATGGAAGAATGGGCAGGAAAACCCCAACAACTCCACCTACTGCAATAAAAACTTCAATTTCAACCACCCACTTCGCATTAATGGTGATCTAAAAAGTAGCTGGCGTGTTTCTGCGCCTTTGGCGAGTGGCGGGGGAACTTGGCATCCAAGAACTGGTGCCAAGCGTTCGAGGGGATCAGGAACTTTGGAACCAGATCCAAAGGTTCCAGTGAGACCCGAAATCCCGAAGGGAAAAGGAGGGGCCCGATCAAGAAAAAGTTATGGCCCGAAACTTCAAAAGGGGAAGAGAGTGGGAAGTGGGGAAGCGGAGGGAAATTGGACCTTGGGAAAAGTTCCCAAGTGCCGACGGGACCCGAAAGCGCACAGGGACAATATATACATAAAATATAAGTGACATTTACCTTTTTGCATTTACCTCCTTATACTTTAATTTATATTTTATGTATATACTATCAGGATGTTTGAGAGTGGTTTTGGACCCATAGGAGTTAAAATGTAGAATCTAGAATTTGGAGGATGCCTCAGATATCAAACAACCAAATTTTCAAGGTTTCAGACTTTGCCAAATTCAGGGGTTCAACAACATGCATCAAAGTAAAGGCATAGGGACCCCTTAGGAAAATTTTGAGGAATTTGACAAGATTTTGCAATTATGAGGCTTGATAATCTAGGTGCCAACACTGGCTCTGGTTGGGGACGTGTGTCAAGCATTGGCATAGCAAGAATCTAGAACATCTCCAGGCAAACCAAAAGGCAAAAATGAACAGGGGGGAACAACGCAAGACATATTTACAAGGTATACAGTCATACATGTGGGCATAAAAAGGACAAATGGTTAAACAAAATTTTAGAACATTGCAGGCCAACCCTGTAAAAAACTGATGAAACTACTTGCCCTTGTCGAAGACAAGCTGAATGAAGGAGTTGATCTCCATCAAATTGAAGTCGCATTGATCACCTAGCAACAACAGAAAGTATTTCTTCCACATAGGCACCTGCACGCTGCCAATGTTGTTATCATCATGTTGGAAGTGAAATTGATAGTCAACGGGATAAGGCAGCCACAAGTAATAAGAAGAGAACCATTGTCATCCTCATCCATATGGCAACTTTCAACTTCAAGCTCTTTGGGAGAATGATACATGTTCAGACTTGCACACAAATTTGCATGAAGAAAATAACTTTCTTGAGCATCAATTTGGAGTGTGCCTTGCTCTAATGAGACCCCAACCTGGGTTGTGTCATATGATTGCTCAAATTCTGGTAACTCAATTGTACCACCAATGCTGATGTAGTTTTTTATAATCGAATAAAAAACTTAATTCAAATCTAACTCCATACCATCAACATGCAAATCAGAACTTTGACGCACTTTCTGTGAAGACTCACATTCTTCAAGTTGCCTCTCTATTTTGTATTCCTTGACACACTTTGCTGTGTAAAAATTGTTGTTAAGAAAATCACTCATGATCTGCTCCTCACTTTGCAAATCAACAACTTGACCCACTTGAGAACACCCCGCTTCAATGTTATCAAGCCCAACCAATGAGCTCAAAAATGTGCTCTCAACACAATCCACATCAATAAGAGATAACTGCCTCAAACAAAGCTCTAAAAATGTATCTGTGACAGCCTCTTCATATGTGATGTCCCAATGTTAAGACATTGTTTAAATTAAAAACATCATGATAAACGATGAAATTGCCTTCTTAAAACATAATGTTCGTAGCATCCCTTCCATCATCAATTTGGATGATAAACATATATAAATAATATTTAATAAATAATATTGAATAATATTATTATTTTAATATAATTAAAATATTATATATATTTATTTTTAAGATATATTATGTTTATATAAATGTAATTATAAATATAAACATTAAATAATATTATTATAAATATGAATATTACTAATATAAGTATTTAAATCATCATATATAAAATTAATATAGATATAAATATTTATTATGACAAATATATATATATATATTGTAACTTTAATAAGACAGTGGTCAACTAAACGACTTGGTGCTCCATATAGCACAAACTAATAATAAAGAAACAACTCATATTAAATGGCCGACCATGTTAGAGTGAAGGTTTAAACTAAGGATAAAGTTAAAACATGCTTTCAAGCAGCCGACCACTTTCCCAAAGGCAGCGAATCTGATACATGTTATGTGGTGATATTAATAATGCATGTTATGTGGTGATATTAATAATACATGTTATGAGGTAATATTAATAAGAAAGTCCCACTCATAGAGAAGACTGCGATGTCTCAAATAAGCAATCATATGTACAGATATTAAGGATATTATGAATGTATATAAGCAGCAATTAATAAAGTTTTCTAATTACAATCGAATGATGAATCAGAGGTGGCCGTCCTCACATATGGAGCCATACATAAGACAAAATAAGAAAAGCAACAATTCATAAAGATAAGAAATTAAATAATGCAGCGATCATGTGTTAGGAAGCCTTTCAATGATTAATGTTTTAAGACCAGCAATGAGCATATGTGAATGTTATTAATCATATTTACTACTATTTAGTTTCAAATAGTCACCTCCCTTAGAGAAGCTACGTCTCTCCATAGAGATATAATATCACTTGTAATAAAGATTGAAAAAGGGAGACTTAGAGCAGAGATAGAAAAAGGAAAAAAACAAGGAACATTTAGTACTAAGTCTGCAGAGGGAGAAGATTAAATCAGACGTGGATCTGAATTGGGATCAGCAGTCAGTAAAGTTGGTATCAATGAAGGAAGAAGAATAAATAGATCTGAAAATATATATATATATATCTAAATCAATATTGAGATCTGCATAAGACAGAAAGAAGCATATTTAAGAGATATGAAGATATATTTCTAATTTAAGGGCAAAGTTAGAAGGAGATTTAAGAAGAAATATAATATACAGTGAAGGAAGCATATCTTATTCAAATAGCACAAGAAATACATCAGCAGTTCGGAGTTCATATAATTGTGGTAGAATGTTTATAGGATATTGTCTAAATCTGATCAGTGGTTTTGCATATCATTATCAATAGTTCATGCACATTATCAGTTACATCTCATAATTCATTATGCATTGCTGATATGATTGTTTGCAACTATGAGTTTGATTGATTTATTGTGCATTAATGTGCATTCTTGCTTGAATGTTATGATGGAGGAAATGTGGTGCAAGAGGGATAACAGGGTTGGGTCACTCTTCTAAGTACACCACCCCTCTAGGGGGGATTGAATAATCCCATTGGGGCCAAGGGGGTACAAAGGGTACAAAGGGTACTACCCTTGGGTTTAGAAGAGATGGTTTCTGGACACCTTTTGTAATCTCATTCTTCTATCATAGACATGTGAATTCAAAGGAACCAATCATATAGAAAAGGAAAGGAAATGATAAGATGAGGGGATAACGGGAACGGATGCCTCACTAGGTAGACCACCTCATATGGATGTCATGGGCCACATGAGGCCAAGGTGGGTGGTATATTCGCTCTTGGGCCTAGGGTCGAGCATTCAAAGACACCCCATCGAAGTCATTCTCCTCAACTCTCTTATGGTTGAGTTTCCTAGATAGTTAGGTCTTTGCATTATTAATGTCATTAGGAATTTGTTAACTTGGTTGTGAGAAATATTATTGTAAGTATTTTCTAACTTGTTTGCAAGAATTAAATCAAGCCAAGGTACTCTCTAAACCTTTGTTTACTTGGAAATTGTTAATTTAGGGTAAAATTAGTATTGTTCCTATAAGGGACATTACATCATAGCTGGAAACTGTTACCTCAACATCCTTGGTAATTGTAGTAGTGCCTCCATGAAGTCCAGCTGAAGCATAATCTATATCAAAATGAAAATGACTCTTGCATGTTTGAGATAAGTTCTCACATACACCCGCATGCTGCTCATCCTCAACTCTTATATGCAAGGTCCTTAATTTGAACCTCATTGGCTACATCATAATTTATCTCTGCAACTCTATCATCCAGTGCAACCACATCTACATCATCCTCATGCAAACATATGTTAATGGCTTCAATGTTGTTATTAGGGATAGAAGAGGGCAATACACCAAACAAGAGACCAACCTCTTTCTCACTCTCGACATTATTTACATGCATACACTCTGCATAACCAGCCTTAAGAACTAATTGAGTGAGCCCTTCATCATTGTGTACATACTCGTCTTTGTCCACTTGATTGGCACAGGCAACAAGGTCATATTGATAATAAGGCATCCGATTCTCCTTTTTCAAAGTTGATAGCTCTTTGAGTTGATGCTCTTCAAACCCATTAAACTCAGTCACTTTCAAAAAGAGGATTGTCCATGCACAAATGACAATCAAGAATTATGCTACCTGATGGATTTGCATGCTCTTCATAGAGAACATTGTCTCTTATATTCAAGCTTTCATCATTATTTGTATCATCAATGTGTGTATGCTCTGTATAATCAATTTCTAAGCTGATTTATTCAATTTTTTATTTGCATACATACCCTCTTGGCGGTCCACAATACTACAACAAACAACAAGGTTCATAATTCTCTTCACTAAATTCGGAATCATCATTAATTTTCTCATTTTCATCATCCACTGATGACTGATCCAATTTAAGGTAGGTGTAGACACTACTATTTTCATATGTCTCACTATCATACATTGCACCAGCACCTTCTTCTACCCTCCTGCACACACAATCATCACTTGACATTGTGCTTGAATCACGTAAAGCATCCCTGTCCTTGCTGCCTACAACAACCTATTCATTACCAGCCACTTCTGCATCTAAGAATAAGGATTTTAGAATCATATCCCTCTTAGTCCTCTCAACATAATCAATGAACAAATATGCTTGTTGCATGCTCAATAGATTGAACTCCTCCCGTATAGAACCTGAGCCTAAGGTAACATCATAGGCTCCAAGATACATGTCAATACAAGCAGGTAAATCAAGTCCGAAATCTTCTCGGATGTGGGATAGGGCAATTGCAAATTTGTGGTTGAGCTCCATATTGGACCTCTCCCTCTTGCCTTTTGATGTCCTCTAATTCTTGGACAAGGTCAGCAGAGTCTAGATGCAATACAAACACATCCTCAAATGCAGCAACGAGTTCATTCCACGAAGCAAAGAAATATTCAGGAAAATTTTGGCATCGATCTCGCCTTTCTACATAATGACCTAACAAAGAACCTCATCCACATGTCTTCATCATTAAATTGATGTTCTTCCATGAAATTAGAAAACATTCCGACATGTGCATCCCCTTCTTGAGAGCTATACCCATCATACCTCGGCATCAATATGAAAATCTCAGGTTTCATTGTTTGCCTATCATAGTTGACCCAAGAAAGATCAAGTTGCTTGTAGATGGGATCAAGTGGAACTACTGGGGGTAGAGATATCTATTTTTCTGTAATAGCAGGGTGTTCACTTGATTGTAGGGCCCTAACCCTTTCTTCACATTGTCTTTCAATCTCATTGAGGGCATCTATCCTTAACATGTTTTCACATATTGATGCCTGGATGCTTGAATGTGAGTTTTCATTTGGTGTTGGGCTGTATGAACAACATGGACCTTCGTCCTCATCATACTCATGGACACTCGCTCTATTATGGTATCTAGGCCTTTCATCATATGATACATTTGAAAACTTTTCCTTGGGGTAAATTTGTCCATTCCACTCAGCCATAGCTGATTACAAACCACTTGTGCAAGGATAAAGGAGAGCATATAATACATGTTTCTTTACTGAGAAAGAAACCATGGTTCAAAGCTGGAAGAAAGAACATGTACCTTAACCAGCTATAGTCTCTTTGAATCATGCACATGAGCACATGAACACAACAACACTTTGTTCTCTTTGATAGCAGAGTCGTCACCTCTTCCAAAAAAGAGGAATTCCTTGAAGTGTGACAATCTTTAAGGCTACAAAATAATTTTGGGTTCTCCAACCAGTAGAGTCTTCAAATTGTTTCCAACCCAACAATAATCTCTCCCCGGCAATGGCGCCAAAATGGTGGTTCCCAAAATAACTACAACCTGAGACCCAAAAACATTTCACAATCACCTAAGCTAGGGGTGTCATTAAGGTGATTGCAAAAGGTTTATTAATAGGTTAAGGGCGATTTTGACCAACTTACAGGAGTGGGTAGGCTCATCTACACTTCGAGCTCAGCTAGGCTTTGGAGGGATATTCCAAGGGGTATACCTTAACAAGTATTGAGTTCAAACAAGATAAACAACTAAAAACCAATGAACAACCAAACCCAACTTGTTATCTTGGTCCCAAAACTATCACTGAACCAAGAACAACTGGCTGTCACAAAACCCCTATATAGCTAATACACACCATGCAAGTATACATGCACATGAATGATAGTCCTTCCCCCAAACCAATGGTATGAGATTGGTCTGATGGAGTCAAGACTAGTGCCAATCCAATTGGGCCACATAGTCCCAGGTAACAAAAAATCAAACAATGGAAAGAAAACAAAGAAAATTGATCTAAGCATATGTTGTAACAGATTGCAATTTTTGTGCTACAAGCATACTTAGTTACCCAGAATGAACTGCATGCATTCAAATGGAGAGAACAAATGACAATTACAAAGCTTGTAATATATTTAAAATGCTCACATTTTCAAATGTCCAATACAAACTTATCAGCAAATGTGATAAGAGGAAAACCCTAAATGCATACAAACAGACATAGAAACATTATCTACACAATCCCCATAGCACGCTATCTTTCATCTATGTCACTACTCCATTACTTCTCTGCAACTGGACATGGCATGATTTGGAGCCCTAGAAGCATTACTGAACTTGCACAACCTCCAACCACCACCAAAGAACCAACCCTTGAAATGAGTTTCAATCTTCTATTTATAGCCTTCACAACTCGGATTTGATGGAAGAATGGGCGGGAAAACTCCAACAACTCCATCTACTGCAATAAAAGCTTCAATTTCAACCACCCACTTTGCATTAATGGTGATATGGAAAGTAGTTGGCGCATTTTCACACATTTCTCGACGTTTTTGGGCCTCTAGTGGGTGGCAGGACAGTGGGAGAACCTGGCACCCAAGAACTGGTGCCAAGGTGTCGGCGGGGATCAGGAGTTCGAGGAGACGAGGAACTTTCGAACCGCATCCAAAGGTTCCGACAGGACCCAAAATCTCGAAGGGAAAAGGAGGAGGGGCCAGGTTGGGAAAAAGTTCCGGCCCAGAACTTTAGAAGGGGTAAGAGGGCGGGGAGCGAGGAAGCAGAGGGAAATTGGACCTTGGGAAAAGTTCCCAAGTGCCGACGGGAGCCGAAAGTGCGTAGGGGCAAGTATATACATAAAATATAAGTGACATTTACCTTTTTACATTTACCTCCTTATACTTTAATTTTATAAAATATGTATATATTGTTAGGATGTTTGAGAGTGGTTTCGGACCCATAAGAGTTAAAATGCAGAATCTAGAATTTGGAGGATCCCTAAGATTTTAGACTTCGCCAAATTCAGAGGTTCAACAACATGCATCAGGGTAAAGGCATAGGGACCCCTTAGGAAAATTGAGGAATTTGACAAGATTTTGCAATTATGAAGCTTGAAAATCCGAGTGCCAACATGGCAGACTTAGATCTATACGATCCCCTTCATGATGTTTATGGCAGCCTTCACCATGATATGCAATTCAAATATTATCACCTATTGGCTCTAAGATATCACACGGCTCCTCATGTAGTGTATGGCAGGTTAAGGATGTGTACTACTAAGAGTTAAATACAATAGCAATCAGAGTTACTTTGCAATTATATAAACATAAACCCTTGTGAACTAGAAATCTGCAATAAAATCTTTGAATACTGCTCTTCATATATTATTTGGCAAATATCACAGACCCACCAAAGAAGTATGGCAAACTCAACAAGTAATGTCAGCAAGAATGGTATGGCAGAAATTGTTAGAAATGAAGCTGAACAACTATAGAATGGAAATTTGATTACAACTGTAACTATTAATCTAATGCAGTACCAAAATAGAGATAGTATGAAATCAACACAAAGAAATAACGGAATAGAAGATCAAACACATAACACAGTGTTTATGTGGAGAAACCCTTTCAGGAAAAAACTCCACACAAGAATAGATGCACCAATCTGTATTAACTTCAATAGAGTTTACAATACAACACTATCAATCTCCTCTTCAGTCTTAATCCAGCAGCGCCTGTAATAGTCATTCACAGTTGTAATACAATATCCTCTTAAAAAAGTGTTGCCTTCTAGGGCAAAAAATCCTAACATAACTTCTACCGTTAGATCTGCTGCCCCCCTAGACCCCCCGTCGGGTACAAGGATCCAAAATGCGACTGAAACATGATCACTACTTGGTGAATACTTCATCTCTTATGAATGATTTACAAACAATATTAGGAGTAATTAAATACATAGGATTTACAAGGTTGATGGCACCTTAATCCTATCATTCTCCCATTTGACATCATACATTGTAAATACATCTATAGAAAAACATAAAACAACTAAGTATTAGGAATAAGGCCCATGGCCTTCCTGCACCACGTAAACTTTTCTGTGCTCACAGGTTTAGTAAGTGAATCTGCAACATTCTCCTGAGTGTCAACCTTCTTCAACTCAATCTGACCATTAGCAATCATTTCACGAACAAAATGGTATTGAACATCAACATGCTTAGTCTATGCGTGATACATGGGGTTCTTGGCCAAACATATTGCACTCTGGCTATCACAACCAATCCAAATAATCCTTAAATCAAAACCAATACCTGTACACAATCTCTGTAACCAAACTGCCTCCTTAGAGACATGAGTAGCAGCCATATACACTGCTTTGGTGGTGGATAAAGCAACGGTGGGATGCTTTTTACTCATCCAACTCACAGCTCCTCCAAATAAAGTAAACACATAGCCACTAGTGGACCTTCGACTATCCAAGTCACCTGCCCAATCTGCATCAACAAAACCCTGTATGTCCAATTTTTTATCCACACTATTAGTACTAGAATAAACCAAACAGTAATCAGAAGTACCATGCAAATATCTTAACACTCTCTTTGCATAATTCCAATGTTGTCTACCAGGGTTAGACATAAACCTGCTCAAAACTCCCACTGCTTGGGCAATATTTGGTCTAGTACAAACCATTGCATACATCAAACTTCCTACAACACTAGCATATGGCACATCAAACATATCCTCTAAATCATCTTCATTCTTAGGACACATATCTAATGAAAGCTTAGTACCAACCGGTAAAGGAATTCTAACTAGATTGCAATCATACATGTTAAATCTGTGCAAAATAGTATTCACATACTTACTTTGTGATAACCAAATCTTTCTGTTTACTCAATCCTTTTTTATCTCCATTCCTAGAATATACTTGGCTGCACCTAGATCCTTCATGTCAAATGTACCTGAAAGTTGAGCTTTCAATTCATTGATCATACCCTTGGTGTTATGTAATACGCACCTATCCTGTAGGGTTTTTATGTCAAGTTTTTTTTGTTTTGGACTTCTTGTTTCACTGCTAAATGTGTTTAGGGTTTTGTTTGTGTTTTTGCATATGATGTTTGTAATACAACAATGAAATATGGTGCATGCAACAATACCCAGAAAATATATAACAGAAACACATAAAATAATGAAGACCTAGATCATAAAATTGCTCAAGAATAATTATGGTAACATACCCATTTGCATTTCATTAAGTTGCAGGTCCGTCATACATGAAGCGGCTAGGGTTTGGTCATAGAAAAATGCTCCAAATGCAATACTCTTCAGGTTTTCCTCAATACAAAAGATGGAGACCAATTTCAAGGCTCCCAACGCCTCTAATACACGAAGAAAGCCCCTCAAAATGGCAGTGATTCCTTTCTAAGGAGCCCACATCCCTAGTCTACCCTATACGGCCTGGCTGAGGGTAGAATCAGGAAAAAAATCTCATACGATCCCCTGCTATCTGCACTAAAATCTTTGCTACAGCGATATCAAATGCTCACATCAAACAATGAATGTCAACACTCAATCTTTGGCTCCAAAACTGCTCCTAGGAAAGGTACAGCCTTCTTCAAGGAGGTACAACTAGCCTAGGAATAAGAATCAGTCCCAAACACATCCAAATCTTCCCCAATCTGCCACTATATTATTCTTCCATAGCTGTCCATAAAAATCAGAATATTAAGCATGAAAGATCTTCACCAAAATGCATCAAATAAGCTCAATGCGAAGGTCCTGATTGAAACTCCTAGCAACCCTCCTGATGTTATCTCTCAAGCACGAAGAGAGTGATCTCACAAAAGTTTTCGTCTCTGCAAAACCCTTGTATCAGCCACAAAGCCAAGCTTCAAGCTTTCACGACAATAGTTGCAAGAGTGAATGAATGAATCCAAAAGACTTCACATTTTTTCCATTTGTTTCCTCACCCCCAACACCCAAGAGGAATAATTCATATTTTAATATTTTAATAACTTTAAGTCCTCTATGCCTCATGACTTGGGCGCTCCTCATATTCCCTAGCACTTTATCTTATTAAAACAACTTATATCTCCCATAGTGATAAGTCACCTTTATAACATAAAGTGACTCAGGCTCTTTAACTATTATTAGTTAAATATTTAATTTAACTTATATTTTGACAATTAATTCCTTGGCTATCTCGAAACCCAAGTACAATGTGCTAGGTACTCCAATCGGCAATGCTAAATATGGAAAGTCAGGTAAACTCCACTGGTAACCCACCTGCCTGACTTATTATAAATAGTAAGTCCTAGTAAAATGTGACCAGAGAGGTTCCCTAACCAACCTCCATTAGCCTACATGAACCCTGGAATAGGCTAACTACTCCACTTATCGATCTGGGCTCAGAAGGGGACATTACATGTTACTGAAAAATTAACATATCATCCACATACAAGGCAATAATCTAAATACGATCATCAATGCATCGAATGAAGACACAATGATCCTCTTCACTTCTAACAAATCCCAATTTCAAAACAAATGAATCAAACTTCTGGTACCACATTTTGGGGGATTGTGTTAAACCATAAAGAGATCTTTTTAACTTGCATACCCAGTGTTCTTTCCATTTTACTTCAAAACCTGTTGCATATAAATTTCTTCTTCCAGATCTCCATGCAAAAATGCAGTCTTAACATCCATTTGCTCAATTTCAAAATCATAAGCTAAAGCAATGGACAAAAGAAATCTAATAGAAGATAATTTAGCAACAAGAGAGAAAATTTCACTAAAATCGACTCCCTCTCTTTGAGAGTAGGCCTTGGCTACCAATCTAGCCTTGTACTTTTGTAGTGAACCGTCTACTCCAAACTTCTTCTTAAAGACCCACTTACATCCTATGGCCTTTCTTCCTTTGGGCAAACATACAAGATTCCACGAGTCTAAAGCCATCATCTCCTCCTACATGGCTAGATGCCAAGACTCACTATCATCTGCATGAATAGCTTCCATGCAGGATCTAGGTTCATCGGCAGTACTCAAAAAAGCAAATACACAACGGAAATCTGGTGAGCTATACCTATCAACTAGATTCCTGTAAGTCCCCTTCCTAAGCAGCTTCAATTTTGGGATTAGTCTATCACTCAGGTTCTCGTAGACTAACGTGGATGGTTAGGGAACCCATGTTGGGTTTGTTCATCTCGTGGTTCAGTCAGCGTATTTGGAGATTTGATTTGAGTTCCTTTTGGCGGGATCACTTATGACTCTTTCTGGACTGATTTCGGGCATGTAGTTTGAACTTACTATTTTTAGCAGGGTCCCCGAACTTGGTGTGAGTCGGTGAGATATTCCTGGACTTCAATCGATTCATATTGGCATTCTTGTCGGTACTTCGAAATCCATCTTCGGAGTCTGTTTGAGTAATTATTTTAATGGCGCGATATTTTCCTAAGTTAAATTAAATATTTAACTTAGTTATAAAATTATTGACTTTATTAAAAGGGACTTGAAGTATTTTAAATAAAATAAAGTCATATGTTCCTAATATTGGGTGCCAATGTTCAAGAGGGTGAATAAAGTGAAAATATTAAAATTGTTTTATTTCCCCCAAAAGGTGCATTGGGAAATGTGAAGGAAAGAATAAAAGAAGCGTGAATATTCATTCTTTCTCACCATTGCATATATTGTGAAAAAATAGTCTTGTTGGCCAAGCCAAGGGTTTCGAACCTGCAACTTGTGGAGATGAAAACCTTCACGAAGTTGAATACCTATGGAAGTGAAAGATCTTTCTAGGGTATTGCTGGTGGTCTCATTTCAGGGACCACATTTGTGCTTCAATTTCAGATTTGAGGACTTGTCGCGAAGGGTTTATACAATGCAAACCTCTTGTTTTTTGGCATGATAATTAAGGAGACATGGCTGGGAAAATATTGCAGTTGTTGTCACAGTTTTTGATGAAGTTTTGATTAAGGTTTGGACCCCCAATCAGGCCGTACCATTTGGGAGTGAAGAAATTGATTAAATATAGTTTTTTGATAGCATTGATAGGGGCGTGAGGGATTGTGGCTGAGTTGAGACAGCTTTAAGAGCTTTGGAAGAAGTTTTTGCTGTTGTGACAGATCTGAAACCAACCGTACAAGGTCAGCAGGGGGGCATGGTCATCCTAGGCCAAAACGCCCAGCGTTTGTGTTGCATTATCACTTGATACAAGGCGCCTAGGGTTTGTTAATCTGTGTCTATCATTTTGGGGAAGGCAAAAACTTGTATTCATCCTCATTTGAAGGTGTTTGTAACTATTGGTAGCTGCATTTTGTTATATCACACTTGTACTCTCCAAATCAGCAAATGGGTATGCTAGCAATTTGATGTTTTGCTCATTTCTCATATGGGTATTGTGTATTGTTGTTATATTATGTATTTCCCACATAAATAAGCATCTGGGTAGTTTAGAATGCTTATTTTCTGAATATATGAATGCATGCAAAAAACCAATTTTATTTTCAAGCACATAAAACGCACCAGGTTCAGCAAAACTCAAAAAAATTGGGGTAGAACACTACAATGGTATCAGAGCTGGGTTTTCTTGCCAACATGTGTTGAACATCTTTCATGAGTGAGTGGAAACAGGTATATACCAAGGAAACCAATGAGTGGCAGCCCCCATAGGTTCCAGAAGGTGAAACTGTATCAGGTAGTTTGGGTATGCATCGAAATTCATCCAGTGATAGTGACAGTATTACAGGAAGCATGGCGGACAAAAATAAATGACAAGAACAACCAGATAGTCCTAATTCTAGAGCAGAGAGGAAGTTTGATACTATGTTAGATACGATGTCTCAGTTGTTAGCAAAGATGAATCAGAATATTCCGCAAACGCACACAACAAACAATGGTAACACAATCAACATGATGGTCAGGGTAGTGGTCACAGCACTAGGATAGCTTCAGGATCGGTTCCCAGGCCTCTACAACCTACCTTTCCACGTAGAGAAGAGGCCCCTACTATTCATGCACATGAGGCACAGATACCCATGACAGGAGATCAGGTTGCATCATGCAAAATACATAACTCTTTCACCTGATATTAGGGAGTTGTTGTCCTTGGAGTAGTTTATGAACCAGAAGAGACAGAGAGCAGGTACTGGTGGTAGGGCAGAGCACAGGGTACCGTGTATGTAGAGAGATTATCAACATGCATTGGGCAAAGTCTCTTTGGAACACTTTGATGGGAGTGATAAGATTTTAGCCAGGGCTTGGGTGCAAAAGTTAGATAATTATTTGACCCTTAAACCCATGCCAGAGGATGAAGCAATTAACTTTGCCACCATACACTTAGATGGAGCAGCCCATGAGTGGTGGTATCATGGTTTGGTTACTTTGGGTCATAACCTGATCACCACCTATAATGAATTTACAAACAGGCTCATTGAAAGATTTGATAAGAAAGATCCTGAATTACATTTTAACGAGCTTGCACAGTTGAAACAGTATGGATCACTAGAGTCTTACATTTCAGAATTTCAGAGACTTTTAGTTATGGTTCCTAGCATTTCAGAGAGGAGACTTGTAGTCCTTTTCAGTGAGGGATTAATGGAGCCACTTAAAGGATGGGTTAAGGCTTTTGATCCACCTACTTTACAGGAAACCATGAAGAAAGCACGAAGTATGGAGCCTGCTGCCCCGAAGAATAAGTTCCAATCTAAATCATTTCCCCTCAAGAAAGATAAGAAATATCACCATCGAGATTCAGATCAGCAGAAGAAACCAGCCATAAAACTTGATGATGACACCATTAATGACCTAAGGAGGAGGAAACTATGCTTCAAATGCGAGGGCCCATGGGACCCTAACCATAAGTGCCCTATGAAGGGCAAGGTAAATCAGATTGAATACTCTTCAGCAGAAGAAACAGCTTCAGAAAAATCAGATCAGCAAACTGATTCAGAGGATAATGAAGTAGATAGCTCATCAGATGAGTCCCAGAGACAACAGGGTGATGATAGACCCATAGCCCACCTTTCTGCCATTCAGAAAGAGGGTTCTTTTAGGATTCGGGGAGTCTTGGAAGGGCAGAGAGTGACCACACTTCTTGACACAGGGGCTACCCATAATTTCATCGATGAGGGTCTAGTGGCAAGGAGAGGACCCAAGACGGAGGAGTTCGAGGGATTTAAGGTCAGGGTGGCAGATGGATTTGTGATAAGTTCTAAAAGGCGAATACCTAACTTAACTATTAGGTTAAGTCATTACGAGTTCCAGGCCGAGTACTATGTGGTAAGCATGGGAGATATGGATGTGGTCCTTGGTATGAAGTGGGTTCATGCAATTGGAGAGTTCCACCTCAACTTACGAACCATGGAGATAAAGTTCGAGGTGGATGGAAGGAAACATGTACTCGGAGGGATGTCTGATGGTGGTCTTCGAGTGGTATCTCTTAGGAGAATGGAGAGGCTTCTCAGACATAATCAAGTAGAGTGGGCAGCCGAGTGTGTTATTATGCCTACAGTTACAGAGCCGCAGAAATAGAGCTACCACAAAAATATACAGAAATTGATAACCAAGCATAGTAAGGTTTTCAGTAGCATTCCACCAGGGAGGCCTCATGGAAGAAGCATTGAGCACGTGATTGAGTTGGAGGAGGGAGCCAAGCCGGTCATCATCACTCCCTATAGACATCCGAAGAGGCTAAAGGATGAAATAGAGAAGACTATCAAAGAACTTCTCGAGATGGGGCATATCAGACCTAGTAAGAGCCCTTTTGCCTCTATAGTTGTTTTAGTTAAGAAGGATGGGACGTTGAGAATGTGCCTCGACTACAGGGCCCTGAATAAAAAGACCATCAAGAACAGGTACCCCATCCCACGCATTGACGAGCTCATTGATGAGCTACATGGAGCATGCTACTTCTCTAAAATTGATTTGAGATCCGGATATCATCAGATTCGGATCAGAGAGGAGGATGTGGAGAAGACTACTTTCCATTGCCATTATGGGCACTTCGAGTTTCTGGTTATGCCTTTTGAATTAACCAATGCTCCAGCTACTTTTCAACCTTGTATGAACAAGGTTTTCCGAGATCAATTGAGGAAGTTTGTCCTCATCTTTTTTGATGATATTTTGATATTCAACAGGACTTGGGAGGAGCACCTCCAACACATCGAGGAGGCATTGAGTATTCTGGAGAGGGAATCATTGTATGCCAAAGAGTCGAAATGTGAATTTGGCATGACAGAATTGCTTTATCTGGGTCACATTATCAGTGCAGAGGGAGTCAAAGTGGATCCAAATAAGATTCAGGCTATTGTTGACTGGCCCCCACCTATGAATCTCTCGCAACTTAAGGGATTCTTCGGCCTTTGTGGTTTCTACCATCGCTTCGTCGAAGGTTTTTCACAGAGTGCTGCTCCACTTACTGATTTGACGAAGAAGGGAGCGTTTGTTTGGTCTAATGAGGCACAACAGTGTTTTGACAAGTTCAAACAGGTGATGAGTTCTTGCCCGGTGTTGGCTATACCGGATTTCACTAAGCCTTTTGAGCTTGAGTGCGATGCCTAGGCGGAAGGCATAGGTGCAGTATAAATGCAGGACAAGCACCCGATTGCTTTTGAGAGCAAGAAACTAAGGGGTGCAGAGAGGGGTTATAACATATATGACAAGGAGATGCTAGCTATCATGCATGCTTTAGCGAAATTCAGGCAGTACTTGGTGGGAGGCAAATTTGTAGTGAAGACTCATCATAACAGCCTCAAGCATTTCCTTAATCAGCGTGACCTCAATGATAGGCAGCAGAAGTGGGTTAGCAAACTGCAAGCCTATGACTTTGACATAGGTTATGTCAAAGGGAAGAGAAACTTAGTTGTTGATGCACTTTTGCAGAGACCTCACTTGTGTTCTTTGGGAGAGATTACAGCTGATTGGAAAGAGTGGATTTCAGTGGAGTATGCAAAAGACAAGTGGGCTACAGGTATTGTCGATGGTACTATTCATGATGATAGATATACAATTGTAAATGATCTTATTGTTTACAAGGGGAGGATACTTTTGGTACCAGGATCAACAATGAAGAAGAGAGTTCTGAGGGCCTTTCATGATGTTCTTACAGCTGGTCACCTGGAATATTTCGAAATGTACAGGCAGATTCGGGAGCAGTTTACGTGGAAAGGTCTCAAAACAGAGGTTCTAAAATATTAAGGGAGTGTCCTACTTGTTAGCAGAATAAACAAGAGCACTCCTTTCCAGCTAGTTTACTACAGCCCCTACCCATTCCTAATCAGAAATGGGAGTGCATTTCTATAGACTTTATCACGGGCTTGCCCAAGGCCCAAGGCAGGGACTGTATCTATGTTGTGGTTGACAGGCTAACAAAGTTTGCTCACTTCTTTCCGATTTCAGCCACATATACAACAACGCAGGTTGTTGATTTGTTCTCTAGAGAGGTATTCAGGCTGCATGGATTGTTACGGAGCATAGTTAGTGATAGGGACAGCAAGTTCCTGAGTCATTTTTGGCAGGAGCTCTTTAGATTGAGTGGGACTGAACTCACTCCCAACACCAGCTATCACCCACAAACGGATGGACAAACGGAGATTGTTAACAAGTGGGTGGAAAGATACCTCCGTAATTACATTGCAGGGCAGCACAAGGCATGGGTTAATTGGTTGCACTTGGGCGAGTATTGCTACAATACTACTTACCATATGTCCATTCAAATGTCACCTTTCATGGCTCTCTATGGACATGGGGCTCCTAACTTTCTGGATTTGTTGTTTGGGGACAATAGAGTGCCTAAGGCCAAGGACTTACTTTAGGAGAGCCAAGATATAATGAGGTCTTTGAAGGAAAACATCCAGAAGGCGCAGAACCAACAAAAGCCGTATGCAGATCAGCATAGGGTTGACGTTCTTTTGAGGTGGGTGACATGGTCTATTTGATCAGCAGCCTTATAGACAGTCCACTCTCAAGAAGAGTGGTGCAAAAAAGCTTAAGCCATGATATTATGGCCCTTTCAGAGTATCTAGGAGAATAGGGGAAGTGGATTGAGTTAGAATTACCGACAGGAAGTAGGGTACACAATGTTTTTCACATGTCTCACCTCAAGAAAGCGTCGGGACATAGTGTGATACCTTCCACAGAGTTACCCCCCTTGGACGAGGAGGGTAAGCTGATTCTTATTCCAAAGGCCATCATTGACACTAGAGAGCGCACTTTGTGGAAGAGGGTCATCAAGGAATACTTGGTGAAGTGGAAGAATTTGCCGGTGGAGGATGCTACATGGGAGAAGGAGCAGGTCTTGCAGCATCCAGAGTTGAAATTGCTTGTGGGCAAGCAATTTTGGGGAGGGCAAACTGTAATGTCCCCTTCCTAGGCAGCTTCAGTTTTGGGGTTAGTCTACCACTTTGGGTTCTTGTAGACTAACGTGGATGGTTAGGGAATACTTGGTGAAGTGGAAGAATTTGCCGGTGGAGGATGCTACATGGAAGAATGAGCAGATCTTGTAGCATCTAGAGTTGAAATTGCTTGTAGGCAAGCAATTTTGGGGAGGGTGAACTGTAATGTCCCCTTCCTAAGCAGCTTTAGTTTTAGGGTTAGTCTACCACTCGGGTTCTTGTAGACTAACGTGGATGGTTAGGGAACCCATGATGGGTTTGTTCATCTCGTGGTTTAGTCAACATATTTGGAGATTTGATTTGATTTCCTTTTGGCAGGATATCACTTTTGACTCTTTCTGGAGTGATTTTGGGCATGTAGTCTGAACTTACTATTTTTAGCAGGGTCCCCAGACTTGGTGCGAGTCAGTGCAATATTGGCCTTCTTGTCGGTACTTCGAAATCCATCTTCGGAGTCCGTTTGAGCAATTATTTTAATGGTGCGATATTTTCCTAAGTTAAATTAAATATTCAACTTAGTTATAAAGTTATTTAGTGACTTTATTAAAAGGGACTTGAAGTATTTTAAATAAAATAAAGTCATATGTTCCTAATGTTGGGCACCAACATTCAAGAGGGTGAATAAAGTGAAAATATTAAAAATGTTTTATTTCCCCCAAAAGGTGCATTGGGAAATGTGAAGGAAAGAATAAAATAAGAGTGAACATTCATTCTTTCTCACCATTTCATATTTTGTGAAAAAACAGTCTTGTTGGCTGAGCCAAGACTTTTGAACCTGCAACTTGTGGAGACGAAAAACCTTCACGAAGTTGAATACCTGCGAAAGTGAAAGATCTTTCTAGGGTATTGCTGGTGGTCTCATTTCATGTATCACATTTGTGCTTCCATTTCAGATTTGAGGACTTGTTGCGGAGGGTTTATACAATGCAAACCTCTTGTTTTTTGGCATAATAATTAAGGAGACATGCCTGGGAAAATATTGCAGGTGCTGTCATAGTTTTTGACGAAGTTTTGATGAGGGTTTGGACCCCCAATCAGGCCGTACCATTCTGCAGTAGGGCTGTATCATTTGGGAGTGAAGAAATTGATTAAATATTGTTTTTTCACAGCATTGAGAGGGGCATGAAGGATTGTGGTTGAGATGGGACAACTTTAAGAGCTTTGGAAGAAATTTTTGTTGCTGTTACGGATCTGAAACCAGTTGTACAAGGTCAGCAAGGGAGCGTGGTCATCCTAGGCCAAAATGCCCCGCTTTTGGGTTGCATTATCACTTGATACAAGGCGCCTAGGGTTCGTTAATCTATGTCTATCGTTTTGGGGAAGGAAAAAACTTGTATTCATCCTCATTTGAAGGTGTTTGTAACTATTGGTAGCTGCATTTTGTTATATCAGACCTGTACTCTCCAAATCAGCAAATGGGTATGCTAGCAATTTGATGTTTTACTGATTTCTCATATGGGTATTGTGTATTGTTGTCATATTATGCATTTCCCACATAAATAAGCATCTGGGTAGTTTAGAATGCTTTATTTTCTGAATATATGAATGCATGCAAAAAACCAATGTTATGTTCAAGCACATAAAACGCACTAGGTTCAGCAAAACTCAAAAAAATTGGAGTAGAACACTACAATTCCATTGTCTTGTGGATCTTCTCAAAGGTGGAGTAAAAGATTCTTCCTCATGTTCTTCTGTATGCTCAACTTCTTGTGTAACAACAGAGTCTTCCTCATCTAAACTTTCACTTGACTCTTCTTCTCCATCCCCTAATCCATCATTTTGTTCTTCCCGATGTGCATTTTCCTATTGTAAATCAAAATGCACTATCCTCTTGCTTTTTCTTCTAGTTGTACAAGATAAAAAATAGCTCTAAGTTCCTTGAAAATCACATCTCTAGAAAAGATAACCTTTCTAGTTAGAGGATCCCAAAGCTTATAATCTTTTACATTCTCACCATATCCAATGAAGATGCGTTTCTGTGCTTTTGGATCCAACTTAGATCTCTTTTCCTTAGGCACATGAACAAAAGCCTCACAGTAAAAAACCCTTAAATGTGAAATAGAAGGTTTCTTACCTGTCCACACTTCATAAGGTGTCAAATCAAGAGCCTTACAAGTAGCTCTGTTTAACAAGTAACAAGCGGTACTTGCAGCGTCTGCCCAAAAGCATTTATCCAATTGTGCATCACTTAACATACTTCTGACTCTTTCCATTATTGTTCATTTCATCCTTTCTGCAACACCATTTTGTTGTGGTGTATATGGAGTTGTCTTTTGTCTTATGATACCTACATGCTTACAAAACTCATCAAATTCCTTAAATCAATATTCCCCTCCAGTCAGATCTTAATATTTTTATCTTAAGTCCTAATTGGTTCTCTTCTAAGACTTTAAATTCCTTAAACTTGGTGAAAATTTCAGATTTATGTTTCATAAAATAAATCCATGTGAATCTCGATACATCATCAATGAAGGTAACGAAATAACGAGATTTTCCAATAGAATCATAATCCACAAGTCCAAACACATCTGAATGAATAATTTCTAATTTATCTTTTGCTCTATTGCTTCCTAAAAGAAATGTATTTTTGTTCTGTTTACCAAACACATAATGCTCACAAAAATTTAAGTGCTCATCAGAATAGGAGAAACCATCCAACAATTTTTTATTCATAATTGTTTTTAAAACATTTTCACTTGTGTGACCCAATCTGCGGTGCCACAACATATATGTATTTTCAGCAGTTTCAGTTACATTAGTGGATTTACAAACTGTAGTGGTCTCAAGCCTAAACAAAGTTCCCATTCTTATTCCCCTGGCTACCATCAAGCTTCCTCTCACCAATTTGCAACCATGCTTATTAAATGTTACATGCATTCCTGAATCATTCAACTTTGAAACAGAGATAAGATTTCTAGCCAATCCAAGAATATGTAAAACACCAGGGAGGGCTTTAATCCTCCCATCACTAAAACACAATTGTACCTTTCCTCGACCAACAATCGGATATGTAGAGTTGTCCCCAAGATAAACATTACCTCCATCATATTTCTCATATGTGGAGAACCATTCCTCATGAGGAGTCATATGATATAAGCAACCTGAGTCAATTAGCCACTATTCATTAGACATAACATTACATGCAGAAAGTAAAATTTCATCACCTGCATTTGAGGACTTTTTGGTAGAGGAATCCCACTGTTTCTTTGGGTTTCTGCATCCTTTCTTCACATGCCCCCTCTTACCATAGTTCCAACACTTACCTCTGTTCTTCCCAGGAGTTTTAAACCGGCCTTTTGATTCCTTAGGCCCCTTCTGATCCTCCTTTTGGTCCTCTTTCCTTAGACCTTCCCTTGACATTAAGAGCATCCACCGAGCTATCCATAGCCTTCTTCCTCATTTTTTGTGACAACAGAGTTGCAACAAGGGTATCCATCTTTGGATCTTTGAGGTTAGCAGTGATAGCAAGAATGAAATTCTCCCAAGACTCAGGCAAGAAAAAAGAAGCATAATACACTTATCTTCCTCATCGATCCTAACATCCACAGAAGCTAACTAACTCGGAATCACCCTCCTTCATTTTAAGGGAAAATAACTTTCTTTTGAGATACAGTTTATTTACCAGGCTCTTGGCTTGATAGATTTCACCCAACCGCCCCCATAATGCATGTGCAGTCATCTCAATAGAGACATTCAACAGGACAGAGTCTGCAAGGCATAACCGGATTGTTCCTCTTACCTTTTTGTCCATCTTGTACCACTCATCTTGACTGATAGTATCGGGTTTCTTCTCTTTTGTTGCAACCAACCATTGATCTCTTTCTTCAAGGAGATCCTCCATTTTCAACTTCCATAGCTCATAACCCATTCCATTGAATTTTTCGATGTCCAATCGGGATGAGGATGCAACCATGGCTTCTACACAAATCTGTAAAATAAAATCAACCAAAATTGCCACTACAACTCAAAAAACCCTCACACTTCCACCCAAGACACATAACTGGTCAGGCTCTGATACCAAATGTTAGAAATGAAGATGAACATCTATAGAATGGAAATCTGATTACAACTGTAACTATTAATCTTGTGCAGAACCAAAATAGAAATAGTATGAAATCAACACAAAGAAATAATGGAACATAACATCAAACACATAACACAATGTTTACGTGGAGAAACTCTTTCGGGGAAAAACTCCACACAAGAAAAGATACTCCAGTCTGTATTAACTTCAATAGAGTTTACAATACAACACTATCAATCTCCTCTTCAGTCTTCAATCCCACAACATCTGTAATACTCATCCATAGCCGTAATACAATATCCTCTTAAAAGAGTGTTGTCTTCTAGGGCAAAAAACCCTAACATAACTTCTACCGTCAGATCTACCACCCCCTAGACCCCCCGGTGACAGTAGACCCCCCATTAGGTACAAGGATCCAAAATGCGGTTGAAACAAGATCGCTACTTGGTGAGTACTTCATCACTTATGAATGATTTACAAACAATATTAGGAGTAATTAAATGCATAGGATTTACAAGGTTGATGGCGCCTTAATCCTAACAGAAATATTATATTATGAGTAACACAATATTGCTAAATACACAATAATGAAAAAAAAACAATTTTATTGAATCCTTCAATGCCACCAAAATATAAGATTGAAATCTCTCTATCACATTGGAAAACTAAGATAACTAAAGTAGATGCAAACACCAAACTAAAATACTAAAATTCTTCACACCAAGCCCTAGATCTCCAATATCTTCAACAATTTGCTTGCAAATCCAAATCGCTCCAGCGCAATCGCTATCCTTGATGTAGAATCACCCTAATTAGATATGAGGGTTTTCATCCCCAAATCCACAATGAATCCAAGAGGGTTTTCATCCTTAGGAATTCACAAACCAAGGGTTTTCGTCTTTAAATACTTCAAACTCCAAATTGGAAGAACAAGTGAGAAATGGCAATATAGATGATGATTGAAATGAGCCTTGACCTCTCCTTATGTAGACACCCCTTTTGGGCCCTTTATTTTATTTTATTTTAATTTACTTTTCCATCCAAGTAATTAAAAATACTTTAAAATTACATCCAAAGGCCCCTTTTGAATTACATATTGGATAAAGCGTTAGAAACACTTATTTAAATATTACATAGGGCTTATAATAATATTTAAGTTGCCCATTAGAAAATAATGTTATTGGGCCCTACTTAAAATATTATTTATTCTGTTAGTTTTGAAAAGGGCACATGATAGTCCACGTTTCCCAAAATTGTTTGCCCTCAAGCAATTGCAAACCTAGATGCTCAAGTATCACCATGCCAATATGATGAATCATGTTGTAATGTCCATAGAGCTTGGATCCTATACCTGTCAAGTGAAATAACTCTTGCCAAAAAGCAATTAGGATCTATGCAAACTCATATGCTCAAGTGTCATCATGCCAACATTATGAATCGTGCTATAATGCCAATAGAGCCTGGTTCCTGTGCCTGTCAAGTGAAACAACTCCCGCCAAAAAGCAATATAGGATCTATGCAAGCTTGGATGCTCAAGTGTCATCATGCCAACATTATGAATCATGCTATAATGCCCATAGAGTTTGGATCTTGTACCTATCAAGTCAAACAATTCCTGTCAAAAAGCATTATGGGATCTCCTATCTCCATCATCCACAACATCGTTAAGCAATCCATGTAACTTAATCACTTCTTTGAAAAACAATTTGGCCACTCGAGGAGAAATAATAAAAAAATATGCATGATTAGTTAGCTTATTCACAACAACATGAATGCAAACCTTGGGAAGGTTCGTGATGAGATCCATGATTGTATCATTCCACTTTTGACTTGGATAAGACAAGAAATGCAACCGACTCATAATATGCTCCCCTTTGATGTGATGACAAATGATGCCTTCTCCCCAATACTTGAGGACATCCTCAAACTCCCATAAGACCAAGGGCTGCCTTTGAACTTACCACCATGTTTTTGTTGCACGACTCTAATATTATTATGAACACCTTCTTGAATCTTTTTTGTGATGCCAATTTCTATTCCTTTAATAAGAAAGATATCTCCAACATGTTTCTTCCCTATCTCTTAACGAAATCCTCTACTTGGTGGCAATCCTAGACATATAACATCGAACACCATTCTATGTTGAATATCGAAGTACTACCTCATTTCCCTTGAAAATTTCAACTCCCCAGAATGTAGCCATTGCATGCCCAATACTATGTGGGTCTCTCCTAGCCTCATGACATAAAAGTCACCGCACACCTTGTGTCTACCCAATGTGATGACAAACTAATGTGCTTTCTTGCTGCAAGAAACGATGACATCTATTTTCCTTACCACCTTCCAACATCAAGCATATCTCATTGTCCTTGCAACTACGGCTACCCCCATTAGACTATAATCTATATTAGGCATCAAATCTTGTTAAGTTGCATGCATTGAACTTCCACAACTTCATTAGAACTTACAACATATTCTTGATGAATCCCCATGGAATTTCTTTTTGACCAAATGCATGGAATGAAGACCTCATAAAAATAATGGTATTGATCTTATCAAACCCTTTATCTTTCTTGTGACTCAAATATCACTCGGATCCCATATACATGAACAACTTTGAATTAGAGTCAAAGAATCTATATGCCCTATACTACAGGTTGTATCCCTCACCCTTTTACCAATTTTAGAATGCTTCTCATGATAACAAGAATCTTGTAATGACGTAGTATGGAGTCATGGACCAATAAATTTGAAATATGAACATTCTTTTCATACCTTGGGCTATAGTCAAATTGCTCGCCTTCTTTTGCTGACGTAGCGGTTGTTGAGAGGTTATCAATACAACCATCCTTGTGACTCAAGACATCAGAGTGTACATCAACTAAGATATTCTCCTCAATTGCATGATCATCAACATGGCTATCCTGAAAATCAACCACACATGGCAATAACACACTCTTTGGAAGATCGATGGGTAGTTCATGGAGTGGCACATCCTTTTCCGTCTTGAACTCTTCACATTGAACAAGTGATGAGTTTTCCTCTTGGACTTCATCAATAATTTGCTGGCATTGTAAGATCCCTAGCCAAAACTGATCTTATTTTCTGAATTCTGATCTGATTTTCTGATTTGGTTTTTGTTTGATTTTGATTGGTTTTTTGAGTATTTCAATGCATAAAGGTTTTTGCCATGATGTGATAACAATATAGAATCATTTTTGCATAAAAACCACAATAAATAGATGATTGAAAATCAAATCAGACTGCTGATATAGCTAGGTACAGCCAATAGATTATTTCAAATTGAAGATTTGAAAGATGTTACATCATAACAACATACCCGGATGATCAAAGGATGATATAATGTCAATCATACACATGTATGGAGGCTGATTACATAACAGATATGTTTGATTACAAATCAGATCTGAGAATGAATGTAGATGTGGTCTTCAATGCCAAAGAAACTCCCTCCAAAGTGAAGCGATGCCTCCCAATGGTAGCCGCCTAGGTTAGAATGATGTCCAATGATGACTGAATGGTGAAAATGCTGATCCAAACCCTGATTTCTGATCTGTGATGACTGCAGCAGTTGATACAAACCCTTATATGACTGAAATATACATTTCCATGCCACAAACTACCTCCAAAAGGGCAGAGATCATGCCTAGGATGGAGCGATGAAACCCTAGGTGGAAAATATGTCAATATAATATGAAATTACGCTTCAAAACCCTCCGATCTGCAATCTGATATGAATTTGCTCAAGTCTGAAACACAAATCTGCAAAGAAATGAATGATAACAATCACCAAAAAGCTCTCCAAAACATGGCACTTCACCTCCAAACCCTAGCAATGGATATAATGATGAAAATATGTCAAGGAAGCCTTCAGATCTGAATCAATTCGTCCTCCACCCGCAAAGAAAACTCCAAACCCTAGCTGATATGATGATCTTCTTTCAAACCCTAGCTGATATGAAGCTCCACTATGAAATAAACCTGCAAATATGCCCAATGATGAACCCTAGATGGATCCATCTCACCAAGTGGAATGGGTTTTCGTCCAAACCACAAATTCTAAGGGTTTTCGTCCATAGAAGCTTGTTGAAACACAGTTACAACCAAGAGAAAATCTCCAAAGTTTCAAATGACAAATATCCAATATGATGAAAATGACTCCCAAATGCCATATTTTATAACCCACAATTTGGGCGCCCAAATCCAATACATTTTACTTTATTTTCAAGTCCACCGTCATAAAATATTATTTTATTTTAATTTTCTTTATTTTCCTCAAGTTGGGCAGTCCTTATGGAGAAATAAAATAATAATATTTTATTATTTCTCCACTAGACTTGGGCGGTCACCTTTTGGGCAAATATAATAATATTTTAATAAATAAAATATTATTTTTTAATATTATTCCCTTATTTCTCTTTTTGTCTTATTTTCCACTCTCCAAGTGGTTGGCTCCTATCCTTAGTAAATTATTTTAATATTTTTGACTTCTCCAAAAATAACACAGTCATATTCCAATTTCGTTTTGCCAAAAAAAAATAGCGGAGGCTATTGAAAAGCGACTTTCCATTCCCCAAGCTTCAAGTTATTTGCCAACTTTCCATTCTCCAAGCTTTAAGTCACTTTAGCTCAAAAAGGGGACATTACAAGTCCTTCCACCCCGTGATTGCTTGCCCTCAAGCAATCACATGTATCAAATCTGCATTAGAATCAAACATACCAACCAATTCCTAGATCCCAAATCAATCTAGGCCCTTGGTGTGGTTCTTCATGTGCTATACCATGTTGCTCAAGGTTTGCAAAAGGGAATTCATGCAACCTTCTTACCAAAAGTGTCACAATCCTCCTCAAATATCTAGCCAATTTGCCAAATGTGTGCAATTCTTCATCATGCTTTTGCTGTCCCATGCTGATATACAATGAAAAGTCATCATAGATGCTATCCCTTTGCATGCTTAGAATCTATGAATCATAGCTATGTATTTGTGAAAACATGCTATCCCAAAGTAAATCATTGGAATCATTAGAGAATGAACTGTTGTTCAAAGATATATAATTAGCATTTGCATCATGTTTTCTCTCTTGCACTATCTTTCCATCCAAACCTTGCAATGCTAAAAGTCCATGATCAATTTCATCAAAGTGACTTAAGCTGCCACACCACATTTTCTGATTTTCCTTCATTTGTAGGCATAACACTAGTGGCTGTTCCACCAAGTGTATGATCAAATATTCCATCCACATCTATGATGTGAGCCTTCAATGGGTTCTCTAAGAGAGGAAACTCATGAACCACATGATGCAAACTCGGTACCCAAACAGAATTTTTTAAATCATACCTCTTCTCTTGTTCACACAAATCTACATGTTCCTCTTGCTTGCTCACCTCAAAAGGCTTATCCCTTGCATGATCTAGCTGATTGCAACGTTCCTTGACCTCCCATAGGTGTTGTCTTACTTGGGCAGCCAACAACTTTTCTTTTCTAGCTTTTTGTAACCACTCATCACATGTCATGCCCGCATTTCCCATGCGGTCACAACACACAACACACGTGTCATGTCCACATTTCCCATGTGGTCATGACACGAAATATCAAAAAACTTTTCCACGCGGCTCTAAAACCCCCTTGCGCGCAACATGCGCACTCGGTGGCATATGCACAAAGGCACAAAACGTCAATCAAACGTCAGTGTAATGCGAACACCTTTCGCAACCCCAGCGAATTGTAAGCCTACTCAGGGGGTTGTGCGACGCGAGGAGTGTCGCTAAGAGGGTAGATTCTTAAATAGGAACTAACCCTAGGTTTCCTAGATGAGGTGATATGATTTCGATAAGTATCAAAATCTAACCCTAAGGGCTATAACATCATCACAACATAATCCATAAATCAATCAAGGTGCTAGGTAAGTCCATGAATGACTGAATCTATGTGGGTCAACAACACCAAAATTGTCCACATGACAAGATAATCTGAACGATAAGTTTCATAAACAAAGCAAGAAGTACAACACACTGTAGCCTCACACTACAACACTAAAGGTTCTAGTTTAAGCACAACAGGTGACATTCCAACAATCCCAACTAGGGTGTACATCACCTACACATACCCAACTAACACAATCCACCTTATGCAAAAGATTCACAACAACACTACACTGTCTCGAAGATAGGGTCACACTCCCATAGACCAAACCCTTAGCTAGGTGAAGCAAAACAATATGGTCTAAAGGTGCAACTAATCCAGTCACACAAGGGTGGGCCTCACATCACACTTGTCTTGTGTCTTTTTAACATCTTCCATGGTATGATATGCAAAATCAGAAACTTTGTGGTTTGAATCCTTCATGCATTCCTCATGTTAACACCCAAAACTTGAGTGCCATCATTAGGAGACTCCACACCATGATCCTCACATGAAGTAACTGATATGTCATGATTATGCAAGGACATATGACTGCTGTCATAAAACAGAAAATCAGAACTTTCATCATACCTTTTTGTAGGGCATTCATATGTATGAACAATGTCTCTTTTCAAGACAGCCAACTCACTAGGTGATTCCTTGCAATCATTATGCAAAGATGGTGAAACAATGCTATGCTCAATCCTTGTGGTGCTTCATTTCCTTCGCTGCCTTTTGAATTTGTTGAAGGATAAGTCCTCTCGAATACATACTAGAAGAGATTTGTATTCATCACAAAGTCATTTTCTTGTACCTTTGGCTCTTCTTCTTTCTCTTCTTCTTGTTGTGCAAGTAACTCAGTGGCTGTCATGAAGTGTTACTGGTATTGCATATAGGTGTCCATTTGTTGTTGACACTTTACCAAATTATTCATACCATTCATAAGTCAATCATTCGGAGTCAAACTAACTCGTCTATCCTTCCTTGATGAACTTGAACCACCTTTTCCTTCGCCGCTTCCTTTTGAATTCGTTGAAGGATAAGTCCTCTCTATACTGGAAGAGATTTGTATTCATCACGAAGTAAGTCATTTTCTTGTACCTTTGGTTCTTCTTCTTTCTCTTCTTCTTGTTGTGCAAGTAACTCAATCGCTGTCATTAAGTGTTGCTGGTATTGCATATAGGTGTCCAGCATTTGTTGTTGACACTTTACCAAATTATTCATACCATTCATAAGCTCTTTCATAAGTCAATCATTCGGAGTCAAACTAACTCATCTATCCTTCCTTGATGAACTTGAACCACCTCTATTCAATGTTGCAACCTGTTTACACCCTGCTGTATGTAGCTGAAACAACTGATTTGCAAACTAAATCCTACCCTCTAGGCTAACAAGATACACTACTCTGATACCACTGTAAGATCCCTTGCCAAAACTGATCTTATTTTCTGATTTGTTTTTTTTTTTTATTTTGATTGATTTTTTGAGTGTTTCAATACATAAAGGTTTTTGCCATGATGTGATAACAATATAGAATCATTTTTGCATAAAAACCACAATAAATAGATGACTGAAAATGAAATCAGACCGCTGATATAGATAGGAACAGCCAATAGATTATTTCAAATTGAAGATTTGAAAGATGTTACATCATAACAACATACCCAGATGATCAAAAGATGATATCATGTCAATCATACACATGTATGGAGGCTGATTACATAACAGATATGCCTGATTACAAAGCAGATCTGAGAATGAATGTAGAAACTCCCTCCAAAGTGAAGCGATGCCTCCCAATGGTAGCCGCCTAGGTTAGAATGATGTTCAATGATGATTGAATGGTGTAAATGCTGATCCAAACCCTGATTTCTGATTTGTGATGACTGCAGCCGTTGATACAAACCCTTATATGACTGAAATATACATTTCCATGCCACAAACTATGTCCAAAAGGGCAGTGATCATGCCTAGGATGGAGCGATGAAACCCTAGGTGGAAAATATGTCAATATAATATGAAATTACGCTTCAAATCCCTCCAATCTGCAATCTGATATGAATTTGCTCAAGTCTGAAACACAAATCTGCAAAGAAATTAATGATAACAATGACCAAAAAGATCTCCAAAACATGGCACTTCACCTCCAAACCCTAGAAATGGATATAATGATGAAAACATGCCAAGGAAACCTTCAGATCTGAATCAATTCGTCCTCAACCTGCAAAGAAAACTCCAAACCCTAGCCGATATGATGATCTCCTTTCAAACCCTAGCTGATATGAGGCTCCAATATGAAGTAAACCTGCAATTATGCCCAATGATGAACCCTAGATGGATCCATCTCACCAAGTGGAATGGGTTTTCGTCCAACCACGAATTCTAAGGGTTTTCGTCCTTAAAAGCTTGTTGAAACACAACTACAGCCAAGAGAAAATCTCCAAAGTTTCAAATGACAAATATCCAATATGATGAAAATGACTCCCAAATGCCATATTTTATAACCCACAACTTGGGCGCCCAAATCCAATACATTTTACTTTATTTTCAAGTCCACCGTCATAAAATATTATTTTATTTTAATTTTCTTTATTTTCCTCAAGTTGGGCAGCCCATATGGAGAAATAAAATAATAATAGCTTATTGTCCCACTAGACTTGGGCGGTCACCTTTTGGGCAAATATAATAATATTTTAATAAATAAAATATTATTTTTTAATATTATTCCCTTATTTCTCCTTTTTTCTTATTTTCCACTCTCCAAGTGGTTTGCTCCTATCCTTAGCAAATTAGTTTAATATTTGACTTCTCCAAAAATAACACAAAAGTACCCTAAGTCATATTCCACTTTCGTTTTGCCAAGGAAAAATAGTTGAGGCTATTAAAAAGCGACTTTCCATTCTCCAAGCTTCAAGTTATTTGCCAACTTTCCATTCTCCAAGCTTCAAGTCACTTTAGCTCAAAAAGGGGACATTATAGGCATACACATTCATTAGTAGTCAATAAAATATTTTTTCTAATAATAGATCCTTGCATTCATCTTGCATGGCGGATTCTTTTGTAGCCTGTTGGACCTCTGTTTCCATTCTCTCTTCTTTTCCCAAGAACATTTTCTTTGGTTCCTGTTGAGTTATTCCTCTCTTAGGAACATACTTGTCTTTAGATCACAAAATTCTTGGAAAGTTAAGGCATTATGAGTTGCTTGTCTTAATCCATCATATTCATCAAGGTATATGTCTAAATCAATTCTTGTGCGAAGTGCGGCAAACGCTCTCCCGAGCTTCTGCATTCCATTCTAAATCCTTTTGCCATTGTTCAATGATGCTAAAAATGTCGTCCACAATCTAATCTATAGATCTTTCTCTCTAATTTACCATTATGCTCAAGTTGGCAAGATCATAGCTCTGATACCACTGTAATGTCTCCAACCAAACAAATTGAGGAAATTGACAAGTTTTCTAGATATGTGTACAAGCTGAAATAATAAATAAATACCGAGAAAGATGCCAAATCCTACTGAAAGGAATGATACTGTCAAACTCTTCCATCGATGATGATAAAGTACAATATGGTAATCAACTTATATAGTTTGATGTAAACAACAATGTCTAATAATATAATATTCAACTGTAAATACTGATTATAAGCACCCCATACATTAATTTTCTATTATAAATTACTGGGCATATATATGTGCTTCGGCACCACTATGAATGACCACATATAATTACAGTAAACAACAGAATATTCAAACTTACAGACTTCAATTCTGCAATAATAATGAATATAAAATAGTTTGGCTGGCCCTGTAAATCACCGCAATTACTATATGCTGTCCAATAGCAACTGCAATTCAATATACCAGCAATAAACTCTTCACAAGATCTGCAAATTGAAACCTTTGATAGAAATAAAGGCCCAAAAAAATGTACTAATGTTGGAAATGTTAGCAGAATCAATATATGATTAAATTCCCATTGTACAAAAGACAAACAAGAGGTATGGGGCCCACTTGGCAGTGTTTGTCTCCCAATCACAATAGATGCATCAATACTACAACCTTATGGTTTGAAATCAGCTCCCAAAAAACTGTACGGTGGTCAAAGCATTTCAAACAACTCGTTTTTGGTAGTGCGGCAGACTTAGATTTATATGATCCCCTTCATAATGTTTACGTCATGCGATTCAAATATTATCACCTATCGGCTGGAAGATATCACACGGCTCCCCATGTAGTGTATGACAGGTTAAGGATGTGTATGACTAGGAGTTAAATACAATAGCGATTAGAGTTACTTTGCAATTATATGAACTGATTATCTCAGTAGTCACACAAAATTGTTTTAAAATACAATTAAGTGCATTATTAAATTAGATTTAATTCATATATAGTAAGCGACCAATCTTCATATAAATTAACAATAGTATTTGTCTTTCTATTGGTCAAATACGTTTTAGCTTAGCATTCTTCTAAAAGAAAATTCTCGTTTTAGAGACCATTGCCCTGTAAAGATAGTCTATAATTTTCTACACCATCAGATAATCATCTTCCATTTATCATCCCTTGTAATCAGTTCACCACTTACAATGGAGATCACAACAAAACCATTTGAATCTATTCTTCAATTTTTGAGGCTGATAACTAATTTAGAGCCTTGGTTTTGTGTTTATTTTGTAATATTAAGTTTGCTGAATATGCCTGAATTCCTTTTCCTTATCTTTGAAAATAGACTCAACAATTGCTTACAAGCTTACTTCTTCTTCTTATATTCAAATATGATCCCGACTTAGAGAAAACATCATAAATGATATCCAAATAAATCACCAAACTAATGTTTCCTTAGTGCCACTTGCTCAAATCTTCTGTAGAACAAACATTGTAAAACATAAAGCACAAGGGAGTAAAATTCTCTTACCTATTGAGAGCATAATCAAGCCCGCCAGCATCTGGCATTTCAAAGCTGAATCCATTTGGCTTGAGCGCTTGTGCTTCAGCCCGACCTTTTTCATGATCTACATCGAACACTGTATCATTGAGTCCTGCAGACACAAAAGCATCTTGTAAAGCACCTGCATTCTTGAGAGTTGCTTCCAAGGTTAAAGATGCAAACTTTTTAAAGCACTATTTATTGCCAACCTATTTATGATTACTTATTTCAACAACAGAAATTACTGGTGACCATCTAGTATTAGATCAAGATGTGTTTTTTAAAAGCCTAGAGGCTTAATACTTGTAATTCTGCAAGAAAGCAGTGTTTCCCTTCACTGTGTTGTGACCAAACTTGCACAGAAATCAACCTAATGATGAGTTTCAAAAATCTGAAGAATAACATTAGTAAGGTTTAAATAATCTATGTAGAAATGATCTATCTCAAATACAAAAAAGGAAAAAAATTACCAAAGCAACAAAATGAAGTACCACGAAGAAACAGTTAAGTCTGTCCTTCAAAAATTGATTATGACAATGAAAAACACACGGCGGGAACCATGAACAAGAACATAGCAGTAGATAACTATTGCACCATAGATTAGTGCATTGTTTCAACAAGAAAAAATAAAGATGTATGAATTTCAAGAGAAAATCACCTGATTAAAATGAAACAAAATCAAAAGAAACTGAATTATAGATTAGTAAAATTACTAAAATAACCTAGTGAACAGAAAATGAAAAACACGAAATACTTTAATGAAGACAGTGATAGAGAATTTGTACATTGTTTTGCAACTTGTTTTGGTATATTAGTTTAAAGAAAAGCGATACAGAATTTGAACAAATTTGTTGAAACATGTGTTTGTATATTGTACAGAAACTATTGGTATTTTTACAAAGAAGGAAAAAGAAGGTGTAGTAATGTTTTCCTCAAGTTATTACATTCTTAGTAAAAGCTACAAAGGCCGAGAAAATCCCTGCAAGGATAGAGTAAGAGTGAAACCATTAATTCCTTTTTCTATCCCACTAGATGCAAAGTTAACTCTACCTGACTAGTTGTTTAGGATTGGGTTAAAGACATGCCAGTTATGTAGATACCATCAAAGGAAAGATAATTTGTTCATCATCAAAGCATTTTTCCAAGATCAAATCTAATGATTACAGTGACAGCAGAGGTGAAAGAAAAGCTTCATACTCGTTTACTATGGTCAGCATTAGAAGATTTTGGCAGAAGAACAGTACTTTTGAAATCCAAGCAGAGGATACAATCCCCGCATTACTGTATCACGTTTTTGACATAGATACCTATTCCTGAAATGTTAGTTTTACAGTTTATTTTCTAACACAAGGCTGTATGGGCAAGCGAAGTGTTTTATGACCTTTTGTATGGTCAGTACAGTGGTACAGGCTGCCAGTTGAGGTATTAAAGAAAATATTCTAGGAATTTTTTCCAGTTAAAATTGACCAAGTATTTGCGCAGCATAGTAGTCTAATTTTTGGAGACAGAAAATCCCTGGTGAGAAATTTCTGAACCATCAATCATCAATATGAGTTCTCAGTTGCAAAATATGTTTTTCTTTTGTTCTTTTTTGATAAAATATAACTGCATTAATAATTAAAGTACAAAATTCCTCAGTGGACAAGAGGTGGAAAAATATGCTTTATCTTTAAAATTTAAATGATACCAATAACAAAGTATGTTCTTGCATTCAAGCTCCAGAGTGCCGAAGAAATAAAGAGAAAACATGTCTTCTTGCAAGTTCAGATTGAGGGGCAGAGTCTAGCGCCAGTCTCTTCAAGGAGCATAGATGCTAACAGCAACTAAGTTGGACTACTTAATGTCCATATACAAGGACTGGGTCTGAAGACAACCATTACATGCAGTCTCCTCCCACCTCATCCTATTAAGGCTTGTAACTTAATCTCTGTATGTGAACTTGTTCTTTTATTGATCCGATCAGGCAACAGTAATGATTATTTAAACCCGAGTCACAGGATTCGCTGAATTTTGGCCATAAGATTCGAAAATCGGTGGATTTATAAACAATCTAAAAAAATTGTTGAAAATCGCTATAAATTCGTACAGTTAATTTTTTTTAATAAAATATATTTTTATTTCAGATGTGACATTCTTTGGCGCCACGCTTCTTTTTACCCTCGAATGTCTGACTTGCATCTGAACCCGACTCCCTGCTCAGTGACAACTTGAGGAGGACGGTTTTGAAGCTTGTGAACCCGCAATTTTCATCACCGTTTTGGAGCTAGGCGCTGGTTTGTTAGGTGCAGGAAGAATTCATCAAAGCTGAGCACAGGGACAGCGGCACAAGTAGGCGATCATTTTAGTTTTAATTTTCTTTAAAATAAAATTTAATATTTATTATATTTTTATTTTGTTTTTTACTTTTAAGTTTTTTTAATAAAATTTAGATTTTTTGTTTTGTATTTTAAACTTTAAAGTTAAAATGTATTTTAATATATTTTTAAAATAATATTAGCATTATTTTTTTTTTAAATATAAATAAAATATAAATTTAATATATTTTTAATTATGTATCTTAAAATAAAATTAGTAATTTTTTTACTTTATTATTTAAAGTTAAAATATAAATTAAATATATTTTTATTTTATATCTTTTAAATAAAATTGGTATTTTTTAATTTTGTTTTTTAAAATTAAAATATAAATTTAATATATTTTTATTTTTATGTTTTTTTAAAAATAAAATTAGTATTTTATTTAATTTTATTTTTTAAATTTAAAATATAAATTAAATATAATTTTATTTTTATGTTTATCATGGTTTATAAATGTGGCATCTATTTAGCAATGTTAAACTATTTGACAATTTTGTGAATTTATTATTTATATTTTAAAAAAATCAAATTTATTTAAGGCGAATTTAATCACGAAATTTTTTTCCAAAATTTTTCTTGCCGAATTTATTCTGAATTTTATTGTTGCCGAATTCAAACTCGAATTCGAACCTTGTGACTTAGATTTAAACAATAAAGCTATGTCTTGTTGGTGCAAGGTAAAACCATGAAATCTGATACCAAATCACACTAAAGAATGCTTACTATGGTAAGGGCCAAAAATGCATACAACCAGTTATTACCAAGCAATTGCCTTCAAAAATCCAAATATTCTAGCACATTCTAGAAACTCTGAAGGCTGAACTGTGAAAAGCTGTCCCCAGAAACGGGAACCAAAACAGGAACAGGTTCATAGAAAGAAACAGAGGTTTTAAAGTTTCTGGTATAAAAACTTTTTTAGATCTTTTTTGTACATATGCAAGATTTATAAAAAAATTATTATTATCAGTCAAAAAAATTTCAAATCATTTAACTTTCTAGCATAAAGATATATCATATTCACACTCATCATAGAGAGACAATAATAGAAAACAACTTTAATACAGGACAACCATCTTACTTGCCACTTACTTTCAGTTTCACCAGATGACATCCTTCAGTCAGAATAAAGAAATAGAGCATGCATTAGAAAATTTAGGAAACACTCCGAGAGAGAAAAGAGAAACAGATACAAAGACAGAATTATCATGGAAAAATGTTGCAATAGATATTGGATTCTTCTCAATTAAAAATTTGATTTTCTAAACTGGTTATGCTCACAAACTAGATTAAGCATCCCAACAACTATGCTATGGCACAAATAAATTGAGCAGTGCTGTTTCCTTGCAGGTGTTGTCCACTATTCCAAACTGTGAGATCAAGAGACAACTAACTGAGTTGCACACACACTAGCCGCTCCAAACACGGAATGGTCTGTGCTAGCATGGAACCTTATTGCACTTTACATTTTCAGTATCAGCAGAAATTAGAATGTCATAGTTGAGTCAGGTTTGTTTTTCGACTTCTGCCTTCAGCCATGTATAATTGATTCTTTATAAGAGACTTAAAACATATTTTGATATTAGAAAAACAAGCTCCTCAAGAGTTTCTAAACCATAGAAATCCTTTTAAGGTTGTGACTGAATAATCAACACATATAGGATATTAAATATTTTAAATCTTAACTTCACTCCAAGGACCCACCTCCAGTTTTACGGACAACAGGGATAGATCCATAGCGCATTGCTGTCAACTGGGTCAATCCACATGGCTCAAATATTGATGGCACAAGAATAAAATCTGCACCTGCGTATATCTACAAAAAATCCAAAATAAGATGTATTTCTCAGAGGAAGGTATTATTGTAAACAAGAAATTAAGAAAAATAAATAGGGCATGCTACTATTTTAAGGGTGAGGATACTGATGCAATATAAACTTCTCACCAAATGTGAAAGAGGTTCATTATAGGTCAAGCAAAGTCGCACCATATCACCATTTGTATTGTGTAGTTGGTTTGCTAAATTATTGAAGTCATTTTGTATGCGTGGATCTGGAGCTGAACCAAGCAAAACTACCTGCCAGAATGTGTTTCAGAATCGCAGGTCTTCCAAGATCTTTGAAAGATGCAACCAAACATAAAGTTCAAATGAATTATTTAAAAAGTTAATTGGCATTGATTTGCATATCGCCCTTGGAAGCTTGCTATGTCCTGATTTTATTCCTGCAAGGACACTGGCTTTATTCTCTTTGGCTTCAAATTAAAAATTATAAAGTACAGAATAATATACACATGGATTACCTGACCACTGCGGTCAAGTGTACGCCGAATGGCATGCTTGATAAGATGGACACCCTTTTGAGAAGTCAATCGAGTTATAATTCCAACTAGAGGGCGCTCAACTTGCTTCAAACCCAGGCTGCGTTGTAATTCCTCCTTTGCAGCCTTCTTACCTTCAATCACATTTTCTTTGGTGTAAGCCATCTGCAAAAGGCAAACCAAAATATTCTACCCATGTTATGATCAAGATTCTAATGCATCATGATTATGGAATAACTGTTTACAATTTACCATCTCAGGTCATCCAATGTAGCAAACCCCTGCACTGTGATTTGAGATTGACTATGAAGAAAAAGCAAAAATGATACTATGAACATGTAATGAATCTAAAGGTCATATCCTAACCTTGTCTGTTCAGGAAAATGATGTGTGCTCATGCAGTGAGAAGGCATTTTGGAACTAATAATCTTCATTTTTTTGTTATAGGTGTGTGCACATGCATGTATGTACATGTGTAAGTATGTATATAACTCATCCAAATGGTGTGTCTAACATGATTAGACCAACGCTTACACAGTTAAAATCCAGAAGCAATCTTAATCACCAATATGGACTGTGGAAATATTATGTCCCTCATGATTAGACCAAATTCAGTAAAATCTGGATAGACGAAAGTTAAACAAATCTGTTTCTTGATGAGTGATCCCATCTTGATCAATGCATCACGTATGACTGATTTCATACTGATGACTAGTTGTATCATGTATAATGTCAATAATAGAGATGAATGGGCCATCATCTATTAGGAAATGAACTCAACATGAGATGAATCACAACAGGGTAGATAAGAGATGGATGATGTGTGATGGCTTCATTCAACACCCAACCTTCTTGGATAAGATACCTAACCCATGCAGACATGCAGCTAACCTTTGCAAGCATCGAATTTCATATGAATAGAGTGTGCAATGTTTCTGTCTGCCCCCAAAGGTATACAAATGAATAGAGTGGATGGGATGAATAAGGCAACATTGGGCCCTATAAAAACTATGGTTTGCCAATGATAAATGACAAAAGCATGCAGGATGCAAATCCCTCAGGACCCTGACCCCAAGAGCTTCTTTACTCTATCTGCTAGCTAGACTGTATTATCTTTCATATGCCCTACAATGCACCCTACTAGAATATCACTCACCGTCCCTAATGTTCTAACTCCCTATAGACCATACATGTGTGTGTACATATATATACATACACATATACGTGTGTACATACACATACATATACATAATAACATATAGATACCTATGCCTACGTATATACTATACATGTATAGATATATATCAATATGTATACACCTATACATGTATACATATATTCCATGTAGACACACATATATATTATTACCATTCTAGCTTTGCCTCTTTTTATTTTTGAATGGTTTCTTACAATGAAGCAGGAACGGGAATATTGAGAACATGATGATCGTACTAGACCTTTCTGACAAAGTTCATCAACTTGGCCATGAACTTCTTAATCATCCTCTTTGTTTCGAACATTTTTGTAATAACCAACCCTGATTTTTTTTTGGTTTTTGCATTAACAGAATAATGACAGCTAACATAGATATTCAGTAAACAAATGAAATCCACAAACCCATAAGCTGCTTGCTGTTATATTATAATTTTTGATGTCAATGTAATGTCCCCTATTGGAACAATACTAATTTTACCCTAAAAATTCAACTACCACAAGTTTAGGGTTAGGGTTTCAAAAATTATCATGTAATTAAATCCATTTATTCACTCACTCAACTCAATCATAGTGGAGATGGCAAGACATTGATGGGTACATAATACCTCCATGCAGGCCCTTACGGGGGACATGGCAGGCCGCTATTCAGTTCCCCTCATACAAGCCCTAACGAGGGTTTGGCAGGATCCAAGTTGTCAAGCAAAGCCTCCATAAGGTCCCTCTAGAGAGGTATGGCAGGGGTGCTGATCAGACTTGCCTCCAAACAGGCCCTTAGGGGGGTATGGTAGGATTATCTTCCATTGTCTACTCAGCATCCCCCTATGATGGGTGAGTTCTATTCATGTAAATCACAGTAGTATTAATAAATCATTTAATAGGCACTGCTGCTCAATATACTGCTGTATATTATATTTCAGATCTGCCTTAAGTATAATTCCTCCAATCAGAAATATATATTTCTTTTAAATCTCTCTATGAATCAGATCTCCTCTTCTTATATATCCCCCTAACTAGAGAGGAGAGTCACTCCTTTTGAAGGGGTGATGACTCTTTATAGAGTCACACCCTTTAGAGGGATCGCTGCCCCTCAACTACTTATCGAAGCCTTTAGAGATGCAGCGCTGCCTTAAGATTGTAGTCAATATATTTAATAATCATTGGTCCTTATTAATGATCGCTGCATCCTTTAGTAATTTCTGTGTATGTTAATATTTATATGCCTTTCTAAATCAGATCCGATGCCTTTCATTTATATTTATATTGGTATTAATAATTATATTTATTATTATATATTATAGTATATGATAATAATATATATTTATATTATCATTACTTATATTTGTTAGTTATAAAATTGTCAATGTTTATATATATAATTACATTTATATTTGTTATAAATATAATATATCTTAAAATATATATTATATTTCAATTATATTAAAATAATAATATCGTTTAATATTAATTCTTAAATATACGATTATTCAATTTGACTTCATTGTTTCATCATGATGTTTAAATCTTTAATTTAAACAGGGCCTTAATATCAGGACATCACAATCCACCCGGACCAAGATTGCTTGTCCTCAAGCAATCATAATTTATAATACTTCTAAAACCATCAATCTCTTCGAAGAATAATTGTTAGTATTCTTGTCTCAATTCAACTACCATCGTTAGCATTTTCTAAAGTTTGAGGGCAATTTGTCGTTTTTATCCATTAATTCTTCGGTTGTTATTTCCATGAATGTTTTTAATTCATTTCCCATTGGTTCACCCATGTTATTCTTTTGACTAGGGTTGTTATTTGTTTGTTTACTCCTTTGATAAGTTTGAATTTACTTACTTTTCACAGGATGGCAGGATAACTGCCCTAATACCATTTGTAATGTCCCCTATTGGAACAATACTAATTTTGCCCTCAAATTTCAAATACCACAAGTTTAGGGTTAGGGTTTCGGAAATTATCATGTAATTAAATCCATTTATTCACTCACTCAACTCAATCATAGTGGAGATGGTAAGACATTGATGGGTACATAATACCTCCATGCAGGCCCTTACAGGGGGCATGGTAGGCCGCTATTTAGTTCCCCTCATACAAGCTCTAATGGGGGGTTTGGCAGGATCCAAGTTGTCAAGCAAAGCCTCCATAAGGTCCCTCTAGGGAGGAATGGCAGGGGTGCTGATCAGACTTGCCTCCAAACAGGCCCTTCGGGGGGTATGGTAGGATTATCTTCCATTGTCTACTTAGCATCCCCCTATGATGGGTGAGTTCTATTCATGTAAATCACAGTAGTATTAATAAATCATTTAATAGGCACTGCTGCTCAATATACTGCTGTATATTATATTTCAGATCTGCCTCAAGTATAATTCCTCCAATCAGAAATATATATATTCTTTTAAATCTCTATGTGAATCAGACCTCTTCTCTTCTTATATATCCCCCCTAACTAGAGAGGAGAGTCACTCCTTTTGAAGGGGTGATGACTCTTTATAGAGTCACACCCTTAAGAGGGATCGCTGCTGTAATGTTCCATTTTTGGCACATTGATTATATTGGGCATTTGTGCTTGTTCCTAGTCTTTTGGAGGCTATCCAACATGTGTGAGAAGAACTCCAATGTTTTTGGAGTGCTCTTAATTCAGTCTGCAGAATAGTTAATTGGGTTTTCGTTTTGTAAATGGATAATTTTGTCTTGGTTTTGAGCTCAGTTGATGTTCCGAGTAACATTGATGGTTTCTAAAGTTTGATCGGGCTTCTGGTTTGCTCTCCAAGATTCTTGGAGGAGTTTTCTATTTTTGGAAAGTCACCCGGAAGGCATCGTTGCACATCCCAAACCTTACAGAGCATATTGGTTCAGTTTATTTTGCTTTCGGAGGCCATTTGGGATTTTCCGCAAAATTTAATATTTAATGAGCTATTTTAATTATTATTTTCACTTAAGCTCCTAGGGGTGAAAATAATTAATAAAAATCTAAGTGTTATAGCTCGTTGGAAAGAGGAAGAAAAGTTTTAAATCATGGAGGCATCATTTTGGGGCCTTGCGAAGCAGATATTTCATTTATTTTGATAAAGGGGTCTTTGGAGCTAAAAAGAGCGTTTAATTAAAAGTGGTGACTTTAAGTTGTGCACACTTAAGGAATTATTTTTTATTGTTTGAGGAGAAATATGAAGGGATAAAGGAAATAATATTTTATTTCCCTCAAAAAGTTATAAAAAGAGGAGTTGGGCTCATTGTTTAGGCATGCTTGGATTTATATTGTTACTCTGCTGGATTGAACCTACGTGTTCTTCCATATTCTCTTGAGGATGAAAACCCTCTTGTGGAATGCTCTTGAGGACGAAAACCCTCGAGGCTGGGTGTGGTTTCACTACAGGAATCACCATTATGCTGAAGAAGAGATTTGAACAAGCTTAGCCGGAGTTTGCCATTGAGATTTCATGGAGTTGATTTGTAATTTAATTGGATGCTGAATCTTTTTGGTGTGGATTTTATTTGTAGTTTGGTGATGGAATTATATGAATTTTTGGTGTGAGAAATAATGAATGATCATAATGTTTTTTGGTGTGCCAAAGGTGGCCGTACATTGCTGGGCCGTACATGGTGTATGGGTCGATTTGCATTTGGAAATAAATGACAATGTTTTGTGGCAGATTTTGTGCTGGATTGTCATTGTCTATGTTGAGTGACACCTTTCAAGCAGTTTCTCATGTTGCTGAGCATTGTTTGGACTGTACTAAGTAGTCCGTACCATGGCTGGCCGTACAGGCAGGCTGAGGGATTTTTGAAACATAAATTCTTTTGGTAATGATATGTCTTCAAACTTGTTTGTGTTTAGTTTGCATCCCTTAGGCGATCATTTTGTGAGTGTTTAGCAATGGATCCTTGAAGGATTGAATGGGCTGTGATAGAGGCCGTACTTCTGAACCGTACGGACCAGAAGTTGTTAATAATAAATGTGCAGTGGTTTATACAAGAAAATCAATACTTATCTACAGTCAAATGTTAGTCTAGTGTAGTGTTTGATTGTAGTGTTTGGAGAAGATATCATCTAGTGGTTTGCATGTGGATTTGAGACTGTTTCATGGCAGCCGTACTTCTGATTTCAGTTTGATTTTAGCAACTTATTGATCAGTCAACAGCCATCAGACTTTCTTTCAGTTTTGGACAGCATATTTAAAGTTTAATTGATGCTATATCTATACAGGGTTTGATGCTCTTTCTTCAGGGGAATCATTATCAAGTCTAAGTCAAGAGTTACTGATTTTCATTGTATTGCTCTCATTGGAAATCTTTCATTTATGCAAGAACATTAATAATCCCCTGGATGGTTTACCGCCAGTGTGGGCAAATTGGATTTACTTCTTTCATGTTTCTTCTTACCCACTGGATAAGTGGTGAATACCCACTGAATAAGTGGATGATTTGTACTTTCCATTCTTGCTCTTACACCCACTGAAAGTGGTGAATCCCCACAACTTGTGGATGCCTGCATATGCAGATGAATGTTTACTTGTTTGCACAATGTTTTAATTTGTAATCTAAAGCACATTATGCTCTCACCTTGCCCGAATTGGGATCTTGGTGATCAGAAGTGCGGAGGAGTTTAGTTGTGCTAACACTGTTTATCATTGTTCTATATTTTGGAAAAAAATTTGGGGTTGTATATTACAGTGGTATCAGAGCTGGTATGTTCTTGCCAGCCTGTTGGGAAGCTAATTTGTTGCAGATCTTTCAGTTGAGCAAGTCAGTTTTCAGCATTGCTTGTGAGTGATCAGCACTTGCATGTGTGTTTAGAGTTGAGCAGTTGAAAGATTTTGAGCAGTGTTGAGAGATCATGGCATCTCTTATGCAGAAAAGAAGTGAGACAGAGGTTCTGGATGAATTAGAAAAAGTTGTTCAAGAGAAATTGAATCGAAGGAAGTATCATCATGAGGCCACTAAGATTATTGTTGAGTACAAAGGTCTATCAGATAAATGTAAGCAGCAACTCCCTTGGGATGCTTTCTTGAAGATCATCAAAGAGGGGAATCCTGACAAAGAGGGCTTAGTAGAATACATTCAGAAGATAAGGAAGGAAGAGGAGATGAAGAAAAAGTCTCTATGCAAGCCTGAGTTAACTATTCCAATGGCAAGGATCAAGAACTTTTCTAAGTCATCACTGTCCAGTTCACCAAACAAGAAACCTCTCATTTAAAGGAAGAGAGAGGTCAGCAAGAATGAACTCAGGAGAAGAAGTCTATGTTTCCTTTGCAAAAATCCTTGGGATCCTAATCATCATTGCAAGATCAAAGAAGTTGAACCAATAACTTTCATCACATGTCCATTCTTTCAGGATGATGTGGAAACATATAAAAAAGAAGAAGTCCTGATATCTGAAATACATAAGATTGAGCCTCTGTATGATAAAGACAAAGTCATAAATCATGAGACATGCATAGAGGAGTTTGCTGTTTTGGGGAAGGCTACAACAGAAATTTATGAAGTTGAACCTTGCTTTGATGAAGAATATGAGCCTACGGTGTGGGACTTAACAAGTCCTTCATTTGATGAAGATCCTGAAGATGCCACTAGTTTTGAGGAGTTGAAGATGATCGATAGATTACTAGATGGTGACTTTGCAAATGAGCCTGAGAGCATTGAAGCAAGGTGTCTTGTTGAGGACATGGGAAACAATGAAATTGAAGAAGTTAATGCTGCTGAAAATTTCAGAACAACACCAAATGAGGAGCAATTCCACCATTCCAGTGATGATAGTCCTGTTTTTAAGTGGGAAATTCCCATGCCACGTGAAGAGTTGATTGATTCTTCAAAGATCCAAGATGAAGAGTATGTTGATGAAGATTTTAAATCAGTCATTGAGGAATTTGATACTGCCATAACATTTGATCAAAGTGAAGAAGAAGAAGACTCATCTCCCATGCAAATTGAAGAACCAAGTGTCTTTTCAGAAAAGTCATTTGATGAGGAGTTTGTTGAAGAACTTGGATCAGCCTCAAAGGTTGATTTAACATTGGATTTCAGTGACATTACTTTTTGTAATCAGAGTGGCCATGAAGAGGAAAACTTAAAAGCAGTTGATTTCAAGGATCATGCCTATAAGGATATAACAGAAAAATTATTGTGTGCAGCTGATTGGGATTTTAAGAATCAGTTGTTAGTCACTGAAGACAAGGTTGTGCAAGTTCTAACACATTTGGATAGCTCACACAAGTTTGTTGAAAATCACATTTGGAGAGCTCTAGTTGAAAGGAAACAAATGGGCATGGAAAAAGGAGCTTCAGTTGAAGATTGGTGTATAGTCAGGAAGGCATTAGAAACTTTGAAATCAGATTATTTGAACTTGTTGTCTGATAGAGATCATGCTCTTGAGTTTGCTGATCGATTAGGGAAAGCATTGAAGGGAAGAGATGTTGAAATTGATAAGCTTATATTTAAGCTTAAAACAACTATGGATTCTTTAGAGAGTACCCAAATGGCTCTCTTAGAAGTTGAAAATCAGCTTGTTGATGTCCAATTCAAAGAGCAGGGAGTTGCTAGAGCCAATGAAAGCAAGATGGAAACTAAAGAGCTTGGTTTGCTCCAAGGAGATTTTGACTTAGGACAGCCTCCTAAGTATGCAAATGCAGAGTGGGAGTCAATTGATGAATTGTTTGAACATGAAGGTAAAACCAATTTCCAATCATTTGATAATACTCTTTTTATGACGGAAGTTGAGTTAACTCATGATAATCTTCTCCTCATGTTGAATGACGAGAACCATTCTGATGTGAGTAGTACGGAGGAGGACAGTAACAGGATATGGGATCCGGGTGAAGTGCACTCATGTGATGTTCATTTGTACAAAAGCTTCTTCAACTGGAAGTTTTCAGCAGTTGTTGAAGATGGGCATAAGGTTCAGGTATGCAAGGGATTAGATTCAATGATGGCTTACTTTCGCAATGTAGTTTGTTTGCAAGGTTCCATGGAGGATAGTGGTGTTGGTAAGATTGTTTTATGGATAAAATTGGAGTCGAATTTCAGTTATAAAGTTGCTGTCCTTACTCCCATCAGCCATCATAGGTGTTCAATTGCATACATATTGATTGATTGGAGAGAAATTTTGGTCATAACTTTGACATATTTTAATTGTAGATGGCCTAAATTTCTTATTGTTCTCAAAAGATTTCAGTTTTGTTGTTGCTATCTCACTTTGAGATCACTGAAATCTGATTTTCATGAGATTATTTCAGACTGGTGTAGCCATGAGATTGATCTTTTTGTTGTTTTTAGCCTTTTATGGGAAGATGACAAAAGTTTTCAGCTGAAAGGAACAAGTGTTACAGTTACTAATGCTCTTTTGGAGAATGAGAATCAGCTGATTCATGGCTGTCATGAGTTGTTTCCAGCTTGTTATCAAGCTGATTTGTGTTCTTCATTGGGGGACCACTACAGTTTTTGGGTTCCAGTAGTTGTTTCGTGTTGCATGATTGTATTGATGATTGCTAACTCTTTCATTTTTGGAGTTAGTGATGTTTGGGATCCAAATAGTTATGTGATTGGAAGAATGTTTCAGAAATGTAATAAGAATACCAGCTGTGCAGTTCACAGATATATCAGAATAGAGCAGCAGAAGTGGTGTAGGGCATTCTTCAGATTGATTTGGGATCCAGGTATATTATCCATAAACAGGCAGGTATCTTGGTTGGATAGCATGAATTGCTTGAGGACAAGCAATATTGAGTAGGGAGGACTGTAATGTTCCATTTTTGGCACATTGATTATATTGGGCATTTGTGCTTGTTCCTAGTCTTTTGGAGGCTATCCAACATGTGTGAGAAGAACTCCAATGTTTTTGGAGTGCTCTTAATTCAGTCTGCAGAACAGTTAATTGGGTTTTCGTTTTGTAAATGGATAATTTTGTCTTGGTTTTGAGCTCAGTTGATGTTCCGAGTAACATTGATGGTTTCTAAAGTTTGATCGGGCTTCTGGTTTGCTCTCCAAGATTCTTGGAGGAGTTTTCTATTTTTGGAAAGTCACCCGGAAGGCATCGTTGCACATCCCAAACCTTACAGAGCATATTGGTTCAGTTTATTTTGCTTTCGGAGGCCATTTGGGATTTTCCGCAAAATTTAATATTTAATGAGCTATTTTAATTATTATTTTCACTTAAGCTCCTAGGGGTGAAAATAATTAATAAAAATCTAAGTGTTATAGCTCGTTGGAAAGAGGAAGAAAAGTTTTAAATCATGGAGGCATCATTTTGGGGCCTTGCGAAGCAGATATTTCATTTATTTTGATAAAGGGGTCTTTGGAGCTAAAAAGAGCGTTTAATTAAAAGTGGTGACTTTAAGTTGTGCACACTTAAGGAATTATTTTTTATTGTTTGAGGAGAAATATGAAGGGATAAAGGAAATAATATTTTATTTCCCTCAAAAAGTTATAAAAAGAGGAGTTGGGCTCATTGTTTAGGCATGCTTGGATTTGTATTGTTACTCTGCTGGATTGAACCTACGTGTTCTTCCATATTCTCTTGAGGACGAAAACCCTCTTGTGGAATGCTCTTGAGGACGAAAACCCTCGAGGCTGGGTGTGGTTTCACTACAGGAATCACCATTATGCTGAAGAAGAGATTTGAACAAGCTTAGCCGGAGTTTGCCATTGAGATTTCATGGAGTTGATTTGTAATTTAATTGGATGCTGAATCTTTTTGGTGTGGATTTTATTTGTAGTTTGGTAATGGAATTATATGAATTTTTGGTGTGAGAAATAATGAATGATCATAATGTTTTTTGGTGTGCCAAAGGTGGCCGTACATTGCTGGGCCGTACATGGTGTATGGGTCGATTTGCATTTGGAAATAAATGACAGTGTTTTGTGGCAGATTTTGTGTTGGATTGTCATTGTCTATGTTGAGTGACACCTTTCAAGCAGTTTCTCATGTTGCTGAGCATTGTTTGGACTGTACTAAGTAGTCCGTACCATGGCTGGCCGTACAGGCAGGCTGAGGGATTTTTAAAACATAAATTCTTTTGGTAATGATATGTCTTCAAACTTGTTTGTGTTTAGTTTGCATCCCTTAGGCGATCATTTTGTGAGTGTTTAGCAATGGATCCTTGAAGGATTGAATGGGCTGTGATAGAGGCCGTACTTCTGAACCGTATGGACCAGAAGTTGTTAATAATAAATGTGCAGTGGTTTATACAAGAAAATCAATACTTATCTACAGTCAAATGTTAGTCTAGTGTAGTGTTTGATTGTAGTGTTTGGAGAAGATATCATCTAGTGGTTTGCATGTGGATTTGAGACTGTTTCATGGCAACCGTACTTCTGATTTCAGTTTGATTTTAGCAACTTATTGATCAGTCAACAGCCATCAGACTTTCTTTCAGTTTTGGACAGCATATTTAAAGTTTAATTGATGCTATATCTATACAGGGTTTGATGCTCTTTCTTCAGGGGAATCATTATCAAGTCTAAGTCAAGAGTTACTGATTTTCATTGTATTGCTCTCATTGGAAATCTTTCATTTATGCAAGAACATTAATAATCCCCTGGATGGTTTACCGCCAGTGTGGGCAAATTGGATTTACTTCTTTCATGTTTCTTCTTACCCACTGGATAAGTGGTGAATACCCACTGAATAAGTGGATGATTTGTACTTTCCATTCTTGCTCTTACACCCACTGAAAGTGGTGAATCCCCACAACTTGTGGATGCCTGCATATGCAGATGAATGTTTACTTGTTTGCACAATGTTTTAATTTGTAATCTAAAGCACATTATGCTCTCACCTTGCCCGAATTGGGATCTTGGTGATCAGAAGTGCGGAGGAGTTTAGTTGTGCTAACACTGTTTATCATTGTTCTATATTTTAAAAAAAAAATATAGGGGTAGTACATTACAGCTGCCCCCTCAACTACTGATCACAGCCTTTAGAGATGCAGCGCTGCCTTAAGATTGTAGTAAATATATTTAATAATCATTGGTCCTTATCAATGATCGCTACATCCCTTAGTAATTTCTATGCATGTTAATATTTATATGCTTTTCTAAATCAGATCCGATGCCTTTCATTTATATTTATATTGGTATTAATAATTATATTTATTATTATATATTATAGTATATGATAATAATATATATTTATATTATCATTACTTATATTTGTTAGTTATAAAATTGTCAATGTTTATATATATATTTATAATTACATTTATATTTGTTATAAATATAATATATATTATATTTCAATTATATTAAAATAATAATATCATTTAATATTAATTCTTAAATATACGATTATGCAATTTGACTTCATTGTTTCATCATGATGTTTAAATCTTTAATTTAAATAGGGCCTTAATATCGGGACATCACAGTCAAATAACAAGAAATACAAATAGAGTTGTTTTCTCAGTTACCCAGGTGAAAATAACATACATATATCAGTTTTTTGACATACCCATAATCGTTGTTCAAGTACATGTCTGATATAAACCGTTGCAGCAATACTGGACACGTCTAAAAAGGTTGAAAACACCTTCAATCCAGTGTTTTCCCTCCTGAAACTAGTAGGAATGTTTGCAACACCCCTAGACGCCAATCTCCAACAAATTATTAATCCAAACCCTAGGCATTTCAGCCTAGAAACCCTCACGCCCAACTGCAGCAATCTGTACGACCCTCTTGAGGTAAAATCAGTTGTCTAATTTGTCTTCAAAACCCTTCCACCTGCATTAAAACACTCCTCACCTTCCTGCGCCAGAGTTAATATTTTAACCATGTGGAAGATAGTCAAACTTGTCCAACACTCCAAAATCTGCAATAAATGGTATGACCTGGGTATGATGTTGTATGGCCAACATGAGGAGTTCTCAATCTGTATCTTAACCCTTCATATCTCTCTCCAACACCACAACATTCTTATTCATAGAATCTCAATAATTTTGTTAATTTGAAACCCTTTAGCACAAGCTCGAAATCCTACTAATGAAAGCTCAAGCGTAGTCCCTATATGAAACCACCTACAAATCAACCAGGGAGGATCTTTCACCACCGCAGTTGATGTCCTTCATGAGGGTTTTCATCCTCACAAAGCCCTTTGATGAACATAGTTCAAACCAGCAATAACCTGTTATCAAATTCTCCAACATAAGTTGCAAATGAGCTCAAAAAAAGGCTTTTATATTTCCCCAATAACCCCACGCCCTCCTTGGGAAAATAAACATTTACTTTACAATCCCTTATATCTCCCATTTGGATGCCCACTAAAAAAATATAAACTTTCACTTTTGATTTAACTCTATAATCACTTGGGCGCCCACATACTATAAAGTCACCTTTTAAATATTTTAATAAATGCTAATTTAATTTAACTTAATAACATTAGTGCCTATTAAAAATAACACCTGCCTTGCGGAAAGCACCGTAAAGAAATCGGATGCTAGAACTGAGTGTGTCAAGCCGACACTGACACCAAGAGACAATGTCGGTGCCGGAATGGTGACTTACTATAAATAGCGATGTGCTCCAAGAAATGTGGAGCGCGGACTGGGTGTCTGAAAACACTTCTAAAAGTGTCACCTCGATTCTCTCAACAAACTGAGCTTAATGCTACCAAGAGGAAGTCTACATTAGTTGTGCTAACTTGTCTCCAAGGACTATGGAGTTCCCTAACCAACCTCATTAGCCTACGGGAACCCGAGGAATAGGCTAATGGTCACCAAGATGACTAGGCTAGAGAAAGGGACATTATAGTCCTCCCTCCCCAGAATTGCTTGTCCCCAAGCATTTGCAAATCTGGATGCTGTAAAATTTGCTCACTCTCCCAAGTAGCATCCTCAACCAGCAAGTTCTTCACTTCACAAGATATTCTCTAATAGACCTCCTCCATAGAGTGCGCTCTCTGGAATCAATAATAGCCTTAGGAATTAGAATAAGCTTCCCTTCCTTGTCCAATAGTGGCAACTCAGAAGAGGGAACCACATTATGCCCAAGTGCCTTTTTAAGGTGTGATACATGAAAAACATTATGCACTACTATTTGCCGGTAACTCCAACTCATAAGCCACTTCTCCAATCCGCATGGAGATCCTGAAAGGGCAATAGAACCGTGGCTTAAGCTTCTCTGACCCACTCTTCTTGAGAGTGGACTACCTGTAGGGCTGCAGCCTCAAGTAAACCATGTCACCTACCTCAAATGTACACTCAATGCGATGCTGATCTATGTACAACTTTTGTTGATTCTGCGCTTGTTGCAAGTTTTCTTTCAAAGATTTCATTACGCCCTGACTTCCCTGCAACAAATCCTTGGCCTTAGGCACTTTGCTATCTCCAAACAACAAGTCAATGAAGCTTGAAGCTTCATATCCGTACAATGCCATAAATGGTGACATCTTAATGGACATGTGGTAAGTAGAATTATAACAGTATTCACCAAGGTGCAACCATCTCACCCATGCCTTCTGCTGCCCTGAAATGTAATTTTTAAGGTACTGTAGTATGCTACCACAAAAAATTTTCAAATTGTACAATCTAACACATCAGGTTTAGCACAACATTGAAACCAACTAAACACCTCCAAACTTCTGATCACCAAGATCCCAGGATGGGCGAGGTGAGAGCATACAGTGCTTTGGCTTACAAATCAAAGCTTTGCAAATAAAACTATTACAATCTTCCACTAATGAGCAGGCATCCGCTTGTTCAGCGGGCATCCACTTTGTCCAGTGGGAATACTCCACTTATTCGGTGGGTGATTAAAGATAGAAATGTTTATTCCTCCACACTAGCGGTAAACCATCCAAGGGTTTACAATAATGAGTTTGCAACAAGATAAAGATTAGAATGCTATGAATCAAATGCCATCTAAATCACTACCCCTGAGTTACACATTTTGCCACAGCTGCAATTAGTTAGAGTACAAAGCCAAAGATGACATGAGTAAGGCATCACAATAGTCTATGAATCCACCCTAAAAGTACCAATATGGAAAGTATGAAGAATAACCTCAAATTAAAGACTCAAGGGACTGCTGTAGCTGTTCTGAGGACTGCCCTCATTCATATCAGCACTAAAAATCTTTCATATCAGACCTAGATCACCCTATACCATGCATCAAACCCCAAGCAACACTCAATGACTGAGTAATCAATCCATAATGTATCACTTTTGCATAAGATAGTGACAATAACACAAACAATATTGAAGTCTCTTCTACTTTAACACTGCTGATGACTGGTCTGAGGGTGTACGGACTGCATCAGCCAACAAACAATTCACAGTTTCCTCACAGAAAATCACTAACCATCAACAGCACTGTCATATACTTCAGATTATTAATGAAAGCAAATGGAACATGTTTCTTCACTCAAGTACCATCGATTCTTCACACAAGAAGACCCAAGCTAGTGCTGTACGGCACCCATGTATGCATGTACGGCTGGCTCTAGAAATGATATGAATCCAACAAGATTAGTCACAGCTAAATCCATGAGGAAAGGTGCCATCTTCCAACACATAATGCTCAAGCATTATCATTAAACAAGCATCAGTAAACCTGCCCAATACAAACTCGCCCTCTAGGCACTGGTACGGACTTGGGTGGTATGGCCCAGCAATGAAAAACACAGAACTTAATGAAGTCTGATGATAATACTTTAACAGCATCAAAGACTCACCATAATGCTAAGAAGATAACAACCAACCACTACAAATAATTTTCAATCATCAAGAAATATAGCATTCTTCACAACAATAACAAATCCATAATGCCCTTGTACGACCTACCACAGCAAAGACATACAGCAGTTAAATCCCCTGAAAACAGCTCAGTAATAATCACCTCCTTTGTGTAAATAATGAGCAGTTTTCATTCTACAGCAATACCAATTTGATTCCTCATGAAATTCAACTTCATTATGAAATCGTACGGCCTTGATAGAGGGAGTACGGCTAATGCATGAGTTTCATTTGCAGATTCACCCTCTGTTTGCTGACCATAAGATTGCCTTGGTCTATAAAATATCTCTGATCATTTAGACTACAAGCAAAATGGTTAAACCCTTAGACTATAAAGATTTCCCTTGTACGGCACATGAGAGTGTACGGCACATGAGGAACTCAGGCAATAAATAATCAACACCAAAAATCCATCAATTCTAAATCAAAACTCAATCCAAAATAAAATCTTAAATCCAAGAAGGATTTCGGCATCACAAACCAAACAATAAACTCCTTGAAAGCACAAAGGCAAACTCTGTATGAGCTTGCTCCAATCTCCGTCTTCAGCACAATGGTGATTCCTGTATGAAACCACACTAAATTCTACAAGAGGGTTTTCGTCCTCAAGAGAATATGGAAGAACTCACAGGTTCAATCCATCTGCAAACAATCCAATTCCAAAAGCATAACCCTTCCAAATGAGCTCTCAATCCCTTTTTATAACTTTTTGAGAGGAATATATTATTATTTTCCTTTAACTCTTCATATTTCTCCTCTCCAAAAGACTTTTTTGAAATAATAAAAATATATCATGTGTGAGGTCCCATTTTAAGTGTCTATCATTTAGAACACTTAAAAACCTTTCCAATGAGCTATAACACTTAGGTATTTATTAATTATTTTCACCCCTAGGAGCTTAAGTGAAAATTTTTAAAATAGATCATTAAATATTACTTTTTGCAGAAAATTCCAAACTTCATCCAAATGCGAAATAAACTGAACCAATATACTCTCTAGGGTTTGGGATGCAAAACGATGCCTTCCAAGTGACTTTCCAAAAATAGACGGCTTCTCCAAGAATCTTGGAGAGCAAACCAGAAGCCCGATCCAACTTCTGAAAACATCACTGTCACCCTAGACATCCACTGAGCTCAATGCCATAGAGAATTAGTCCATTCCTAGAAAGAAAACCACTTATCTGTTCTGCAGACTGAACCACGACCACTCCAAGAAACTCGGGTGACCAGCCATAGGTGCATCATAGAAGGTTCTCAAAACCTTCACCTTAAGCTCAAAATTGGGTACTAAATAAATTCTTTGTAAATAATCAGCTCATTAATCACAGTATACCTATCATCCTGTATAGTACCCTCAATGATGCCTGTAGCCCAAGAGTCCTTAGCATACTCTGCTGAAATCATCTCTTTCCAATCAGCTGTAATCTCTGCTAAATAACACAAATGAGGTCTCTTGGATAAAGCATCAGCAACAATATTTTTCTTTCCTTTGACATAAACAATGTCAAAGTCATATGCCTGAAGCTTGCTTACCCATTTTTGGTGTCTGTCATTACGATCCTTTTGATTCAGGAAATACTTGAGACTAATGTGGTCGGTCTTTACAATGAACTTACCTCCCACAAGATAGGGTCTAAATTTCGCCAAGGCATGCATAATAACCAACATCTCCTTGTCATATATAGAATAGCTCCTCTCAACCCCCCTTAACTTCCGGCTCTCAAAAGCAATCGGATGCTTATCCTGCATCAAAACAGCGCCTATCCTCTCTGCTGAAGCATCACACTCCAACTCAAAAGGTTTGGAGAAATCAGGAATGACTAAAATTGGGCAAGTACTCATAACCTGTTTGAAGTGATCAAAGCATCATTGTACTGTATCAGACCAAACAAAAGCCCCCTTCTTAGTCAAATCTGTAAGTGGGGCAGCCACCTGTGAAAATCCCTTAACAAATCTCATGTAGAACCCACATAGGCCAAAGAATCCCTTAAGCTGTGAGAGATTCGTGGGTGGAGGCCAATCCATAATTGCTTTGATCTTATCAAGATCTACTCTAACACCCTTAGAGCTAATGATGTGGCCAAGGTAGAGAAGCTCCGTCATACCAAATTCACACTTAGACTCCTTGGTATACAATGATTCCCTCTCTAGGATGCTCAACACCTCATCAAGGTGCCTCATGTGCTCCTCCCATGTCATGTTGAAAATCAAGATATCATCAAAGAATATAAGAACAAACTTCTGGAGTTGATTACGAAATATCTTGTTCATACAAGACTGGAAAGTGGCAGGAGCATTGGTTAGGCCAAAAGGCATAACCAGGAACTCGAAGTGTTCAAAATGACACCTAAAAGTTGTCTTCTCCACATCCTCCTCTCAGACTCAAATATGATGGTAGCCCGATCTCAAATCAATTTTGGAGAAGTAACAAGTACCGTGCAACTCATCGATAAGCTTGTCAATCCGTGGGATGGGATACCTATTCTTAATTGTCTTCTTGTTTACTGCCCTGTAATCAATGCACATACGCATTGTCCCATTCTTCTTCTTAACCAACACCACTGAAGAAGCAAAGGGAGTCTTGCTTGGCCTTATGTGTCCCATATCAAATAGCTCCTTAATAGCCTTTTCAATCTCATCCTTATGCCTCTTCGGATGTCTGTATGGTGTGGTAATCATGGGTTTGGTACCCTCCTCTAGCTCTATGACATGCTCAATGCCTCTCTTAGGAGGTCTCCCAGGAGGTATGCTACTGAACACTTTGTTGTGCTTAGACAACAAAGCTTGGATGTTTGGATGGTAACTATTCTTCTGTTGCTCTGTAATGGTAGGCATTATGATGCACTCCGCTGCCCACTCTACCTGATCATGTCAAATTAGTCTCTCCATTCTCTTGAAAGAGACTACCTTGGGTCCACCATCTGACATGCCTCTGAGCACTATCTTCTTACCATCCACCTTGAATCTCATTTCAATAGTATGCAAGTTCATGTAGAACTCTCCAATAGATCTCAGCCACTGCATACCAAGTACCACATCTGTATCTCCTATGCTCACCACATAGAAGTCATCTCTCACCTCATAGTCACCCAACTATATGCTCAAGTTAGGAATCTTACACGTGCAAGTAAGTGTAAACCCATCTGCAACCATTACCTTAAACCCATCAAATTTTTCTGTTTTGATTCCTCTCCAGGCTACAACTCCCTCATCGATGAAATTGTGAGTAGCACCTGTATCAATGAGAGTCACTATCCACTGTCCACAAAGCACTCCCCGGACTCTAAAAGATCCAACTTTCTAAAAGCTAGAAAGTTGGGCAAGTGTACCCTCACATCCTTGCTCCTCCTCAGCCTCTTTGGACGAACTTTCTTCTTCACTTCCCTCTGAATCGGATTGCTGGTCGGATTTTTCAGCAGCTGATTCATCAGCTGAAAAGTACTCAATCTGCTTAGATTTTGCTTTGACAACACACTTATGTGTTGGGTCCCATGGCTCTCTACAAGTGAAGCATAATTTTTTCCTTCTGAGTTCATTAAGTTGATCATCATTCAACCTAGTTGACTCCTTTTTGGGATGAACTGAATCTTTTTAGAGATATCTCTTGTCTTTGTCCCTTTTGTGTTGGAATCCTTTTGACTGAAATTTATTTCTGGAAGTGGAAGATTCCATATCTCTAGCCCTCTTGATTGCTTCTTGTAGAGTTGGTGGATTAAGAGCCTTGACCCATCCTCTTAAAGGTTCGGACAACCCATCAATAAATAGTACAATTAGTGTTCTCTCCGAAATATTAGTAACCATCACTAGTCATTTCTAAAAATCAGTAAAGTAAGTGCCTACAGAACTCCACTGTTTCAGCTATGCTAACTCCTTAAAATGCAATTTGGAATCTTTCTTTTCGAATCTATCATTTAACCTCTCCATGATATCAGCACAAGAATCAATTTGATCATGACCCAAAGTAATCAACCCATGGTGCCACCATTCATGAGCAGTTCCTTCCAAACGTAGAGTGGCATATGTAATGGCATCCTCTTCAAGCATAGTGTTCAGCTTGAAATAGGAGTCAATTTTTTGCACCCAAGCTCTAGTAAAGTCTTACCAGATCCATCAAAATATGGGATTGACAACTTACCCACCTTCTTCTGTAAATCATGATTTTGTGGTCTCGCGCCTCCATCTCTGCGAGGTCTATTCCTATCCCTGAGAGCCAAGTAATCTGGAAACGACAATTTAGCCTGAAATTCCTCCCCTAATGCTAACCAATCTCTCCATGCTAGCCTGTGAGCTTCTAATTCAGTAGGTTCATTCCCTTCGGGAGGGTTTTTTTCTTGGAGGAAAATTCGGCATAAGAGGCCTAGTGTTAGTTGACCCGGTGAATGTCCGCTGATCAGCAACCCTGTTATTCGTTGAGTTATCCCCATTTGTGCCATTATTACCATTGTTCCAAACATTACCATTGTTACCATTATTATTTTGCATCAACTGAGCAAACATCTGAGCTAATTGTTGTTGTGACTGGGCCATCTGCTATAACAAATCTCGCTCTCGCCTAGCAAGATCACTCAACATGTTCTCCACACTAGATTCCGATCTCCTTTCTCCCCCATCAAAAGGATCTCTACTAGATCTTCCCTCTCTATCCCCCATTGAACCTGCAACTATTTCTACTACCTGTTCTATCTCTGGATGAGGCTCTTCATCCCAAGACCCTTTGTTGGTCTTCTCTTTGAATAGACAAATTCGTAAGGACTGATATCCTTAGGATTTTGTGGTCCTTGTTCACCACCACTCATGGAAAGTAAACTGCGTGCAAGATGAGCTCAACACACACACACAGGATGGCAAGATGTTCTAAGCTCTGATACCACTGTAATAACCAACCCTGATTTTTTTTTTGTTTTTGCATTAACAGAATAATGACAGCTAACATAAATATTCAATAAACAAATGAAATACACAAACCCATAAACTGCTCGTTATATTATAATTTTTGATGTCAAATAACATGAAATACAAATAGAGTTGTTTTCTCAGTTACCCAAATGAAAGTAACATACATGTATCAATTTTTTGACATACCCATAATCGATGTTCAAGTACAGGTCTGATATAAATTGTTGCAGCAATACTGGACACCTCTAAAAAGGTTGAAAACACCTTCAATCCAATGTTCTCCCTCCTGAAACTGGTAGGAATGTTTGCAACACCCCTAGACGCCAATCTCCAACAAATTATGAAGCCAAACCCTAGGCGTTTCAGCCTAGAAACCCTCACGCCCAACTACAACAATCTGTACGACCCTCTCGAGGTAAAATCAATTGTCTAATCTGTCTTCAAAACCTTTCCAGCTGCATTAAAACACTCCTCACCTTCCTACGCTAGAGTATAATATTTTAACCATGTGGAAGATAGTCAAACTTGTCCAACACTCCAAAATCTGCAATAAATGGTATGGCCTGGGTATGATGTTGTACGGCCAGCATGAGGAGTTCTCAATCTGTATCTTAACCCTTCATATCTCTCTCCAACACCAGAACATTATTATTCATAGAATCTCAATAATTTTGTTAATTTGAAACCCTTCAACACAAGCTCGAAACCCTGCCAATGAAAGCTCAAGTGTAGTTCCTGTATGAAACCACCTGCAAATCAACCAAGGAGGATCTTTCACCACCGCAATTGATGTCCTTCATGAGGGTTTTCGTCCTCACAAAGCCCTTGGATGAACACAATTCAAACCAGCAATAACCTGTTATCAAATTCTCCAGCATAAGTTGCAAATGAGCTCAAAAAAAGGCTTTTATATTTCCCCAATAACCCCACGCCCTCCTTGGGAAAATAAAACATTTACTTTAAAATCCCTTATATCTCCCATTTGGGCGCCCACTAGAAAAATATAAACTTTCACTTTTTATTTAACTCTATAATCACTTGGGCGTCCACATAATATAAAGTCACATTTTAAATATTTTAATAAACACTAAGTTAAATATATATATATATATATATATATATATATTTTAATAACATTAGCGCCTATTAAAAATAACACATGCCTTGCGGAAAGCACCGTAAAGACATCGGATGCCAAAATTGAGTGTGCCAAGTCAAAGCTGACGCCAAGAGACCATGTCGATGCCGGAACAATGACTTACTATAAATAGCCATGTGCTTCAAGAACGGTGGAGCGTGGACCGGGTGTCCAAAAACGCTTCTGAAAGCGTCACCGCGATTCTCTCAACAAACTAGGCTCAATGCTGCCAAGAGGAAGTCTACATTAGCTCATTAGCCTACGTGAACCCGAGGAATAGGCTAACGGTCACCAAGATGACTAGGCTAGAGAAGGGCGCATTACAATTTTTTTCCTACTTACGCTACTTCAGGACTATCTTTAGACCAAAATTGCAATGGGCTCAATACAACATTCGTCAATCTTTTGCTTAATCTAAGAATGTCATGTCCCCTTTTTAGGCATTAGCGTTTGGGAGTCCCTTACACTGTCTTTTAATTTCCCATAGGCTTAAGGGTAAGGCGAGGGAAATATTTTAAAAATAATTTTAGTTGTCATAGTCACTTTATGATACAACATCATAAAAGGATGACTAATAAGTTATTACTAAAAGAGGGTGAATGTAATGTTAAAAAGTGTCCAAAAATGAGGACCTCTAAGGTAATGTTAAAAAGTGTCACTATGTAAAAGGGCCAATTATAATGTTATTTTAAAAAATGAGCTTCTAGAAGGAGGCTAAAATTAGTAAAAAGTGAATATAAAAGGAGCTAGGCTAAGAGGAAATTATCCGTTGTATTGTTGTCAAAACCCCTTTTTGAGAGTGAACCCTTTTGTTCATCTTTTTGGTCAAAGGACAGAAACCCTCTTGGTTTCGAAACCATTCTAGATTGGATATGGGGACAAAAACCCTCATTTCCATAAGAGGCGATTCCACCCAAGGATTGCATTTGTGCAAAAAGATCAATATTTCAAGAGCATATTGAAGATTCAGAAGTTGTGTTGAAAGTTACATTCTTCCAATTTCAAAACCTTATTGAAGAATTTATTTGAGTTGAAGGTTTGCATCCTGTTAAGAATATTGTGCTTTAATTTATTTGTTGTGGACAACAAATCTTGATCAATTCTAAGGTGGTACTACCTAGCCGTACATTTTTTGAGCCAATATAGCAGTTGGTAATATTTTCCAAGGCTACCATACATGTACAAGACTGTCATAAAATTTCTCTTGGCTATCGTACCATTCCACAAAGTATTGTTGGGCCATCACCTATATTCAACTATTGTTGACTAAGCTTTTAGTCAGCCGTATCAAGTGTATAAGGCTGCGTACCTTTTTAAGCTGCAATATATCATATTGGGGTGTCATACCAATATCCAACCTGCCGTACTTCCTTGGTGTTGTTCGCATCTTTTTGCGAAGGGAACATTATTCCCTTGGTCGCTGTATAGTTCCAAATAAGCTGGGTTTTCAAGTTAAGACATGCCGTACATTTTGAAGGACACTCATTCTTTGTTTACAACTGCTGTGACATTCCTTGAGGCTACACATCATTTTTTGAGTGTTGCACATGATTCTAATTATTGTTGGGTGTTATTATTATATTCAGTTTGCCATATTTTCCTTCTATGCTGCTGTACACCTTGTAATTGGGAGATTCTGGTGCATTTGTATCTGCTGTTCTACACATCTCTGCATCAACCATATAGTGGTTTTGCTACAATAGCTATCATCTACTATTTTGTCTTATTTTAGACCTGTCTATTGGGTTTATATCAGATATTTCTATGTTGGTTATAACATATTTCAGAGGGGAATTCAGTAGTTATAAATTCAGAGATTGTGTGTGTTTATCCAGTACTAAGTTTGTAATGTTTCATAACATAAATCTATGCAGTTCCTCGCCATATTTACTATAGATTTTGTATTCATTCTGGAAGGCTTGCCACCAGAACCAACATTGTGTCTTTGATTTACATGCATTGTTAGCTATGTGGCTTGCTGCAAACATGCATATTTTATTTTAATTCTAGTCACCGTATGCTCTCACCCTGCCCAACTTGGGATCTCAATGATCAGAAAGTGCTAGAATTTGTGGGATATTGTCAAGTTACCAAAATATTCAGTTTGGGACATTACAGAGAAACTTGTTTTTCCATACTCATAAGAATAATGAAATGGTGAAAATTAATTTTGCTAGCAGTAGCTGGTTAAATTAGATATTTGATGGAAGGACGTATCCAGTCTGTAGTTAGGGAACAGACATAACCTTTGATCTTCAATACTAGACAATTTTCAGCTATGGTATGGGGGCCGAGAGAATCCATAAATGGACCACCAAGGCCAATGTCTAAAGAGAAATCATCCATCTGTACAAAACTCACATGAACTAGCTGATTTCATATGGAAATGGGTGCTTTGGTAATAAAATAATGCAAACTTTTTCACTCATTCATTGTATTTACACATAATGGGGAAAGACTCCACCCAATTTCTGAAAATTGTTTTTCGAGATAAGTTCAGACTTGCTCTTGTATCAATGAATGCATCAAATTTCTGAAAATCAATCTTCTTATCTACCGCAGTGCATGTCAAACTTTTAAGAAGCAAATATAAAAGTTAAAGATTTAGTCTGTACAATGGATTTCTGAAAGAAGAAAGAAGGAAATTAATTTCTATATGAATAAAAATCTGTCCTAAGATCTATTTATTCCTTGACCCTCTTTCTTGGTAGGATCTTCTTCAATGGGATACTTCGATGATCAGAGATAGTTGCAGAACCTTATGGCATAGAGTACAGCTGTCTGCCATTGATTTCCTTTGGAAGACAAGATGCAATGCAACCTTTCATGCATACAATTCCTTGCTTGACATAGGAAAGTTGAAAATTTGAAAGAAAGAATTGACCATACATGTTGAAGCTAAAATTGCTTGTTTCTGTAAAAATTTGATTTCTTTGTTTTCTGAGATAAAGATGCAGATGTTAGCTTTTCTAGCTTTTCGAGGGTAAGATCTCCCATCTAGTTTTGTTGTTTAGCTGATACTTTTTCCTCAGCGTAAGATAAGATGCATTTGAAAACAAATATTACAACTATGTTTCTTGTCAAGAAGTATGTAAACAGAAAAAAGCTACGCATATCTAAATTCATGTCTCAAATGTGTGCAAGACCACAACTAATGAAATATGTAGGCCATGGAAATGCATGAACTTGCAAATATTAATCTATTGGCAGCATCAATCAGTGTTATTAAAAACAAAACAGTAAATTCACCCAAGGTTTCAAAAATTGTACACACTGCTGCATCGTGGGAAATGTTATATTTTCTTTACCGTAAAATACATTAACCCAAAAATTTCTTCAGCAATCATACATGGAAAATTTTCTATGCACAATTCTTTTCTCAAAGCTATTTGTAATTACTATTCTCGATGGTCACAGGATTGAAACATATACCCATCGTTTAAAGAAAGAAATACATTACAAGAAGATTGTAAGGAAACAATAGAGAGACCAAGATAAATTAAAAGGGAGCAAAAATGGAAAGTAGAATTGGACTTAAAATATATGATGAAAAAGATCACATTTTCATTTGTCAGAAGCAAAAGCTTCACTATACTGTGGAAAAAAAGACATCAAACATAAATAGAGATTAATGGAGAGAGCAAGCAGCAAAGGTAACTAGCCCTAATCCTTAAAAAGATTGGGTGGAAGAGGACAGGAACCACGGCCACTACTTCAGACTTTTTTGGTGCCCCAAAGCAGTTAATCAAGAGTTGTACCTCAGTGAACCCTAACAGGTCAACCCTAAGACTTGATAGATCCAGACTTGAAGAGGAGATATGGAGATTATCCTCAAAACAGTTGATATGTCATTTGATTGGGATATGTCTAAGAAATGATTCCCTGGACAAGTGAGAAAATTCCAAACAGAAAACAAAAGAAAATGTCTTGATTGTATTTCTAGTACTTTTTAATAACAATAATCATTTCCCCATTGGTCATTGCCCCCATCCGATCGGGAGAATATCTTAACAGGTTGCCCTTGGTCACATATGAATTCAGGGATGTCTATAAGAGTGTGGATGATGGAGTTCAACCCATCAAAAGAAACTACAAACCAGGAAACAAAGTGCCCTTATGGATCTGCCTATATGGACCCTCTTGAATTCTGGATTCAATATGTGCTACAAATGATAGAGGGCTTGCTTGAAAACCCTCTATGGATTGTCCCTGAAATCATTAATAGTACAAGAGGAACATATGCCAGGATAAGTTTGAACATTGCTCTGAATTAACTGCTGAAGAAAATTTCCATGAAGGTGGAAGATTGTCTTTGGGAATGGCCCTTCCATGAGTGTAGACATCAAAGAAGAATGTTCTCCCCCTTTCTCTCATCTCCATAGTCAATCTAAATTGGGAAAAGACAAAGCTTCGTTGGTGACTCTTCTAGTGTTGATGTTGTAGGAGGCATTGATGAACCAAGTCATTGTGAGAGTTGACACTGCTGATTCACTATAGAAGGTGGTTATATGGGTGGTGTTTTTGTTGATAACTCTACAACTAGGGGTGTTTTAGGGAGTGTGATGATGGCACAAATAGTCATGTGGGATAAAAAGGAGGTGGTTTTTCAGGGACTGGTGACATGGAGGATTTGGTTGGCAGCACTGCTGATTTGAAGGTTTGTTGTCCTGATGGTAAAGGCCCTACTGGTTTTACAAGCTTAGGAAGGGTGAATGTTAGTTTCCACATTGGTAGTAGGTCTGAGTCTAAGTGGCCCTTTTTCTAGTAACTTGTTTGGAATCCTTCCTTCCCAAGGAGTGCATGCAATGAAAATGTCGATCTCTCTAAGGCGACAAACGTGGATGATCTACATACCTTCCTTGGCTGTGTGTGTGCATGAAATGCAGGTGGTCAAGGACCTTTCCTACACATGGTGTAGGCCTCAACAAGCTCAAGGCTTCAAGAGGGAAAAGGAGTTTTTTTAATTTTTTTCATAAAAGATAATAATATTGATAGAAAATTAAACTTACAAGAACCCCAATATGGTAGCCGTAGCAAAGATACTGTGAGGTACAAAAGGTATCTACCATAAGTTTAAAAACAGGGACTCAGCAAATTACTCGGCTGACCCAAAAAAAATTAAAACTCGGGACTCAGGAAAAACTCGGCAAATTTATTGAACATTAAAAATACATTAATTTTTAAAAATATGCTTTAAAAACCTGCATATTACTGAGTTTATGGACCATATTACTGATTTACTTCATATATAGATCAAAATTAGAGTCTGATATCCCATATTAGTTATTACTACTATGTCTAGAGTTTTTGTTTTCCTGAAATTTATCAACTCTTGTTCTAGGGCACGTGTTTATTGTGTTTTTGAAATTTTTGAAAAAGCAAACACTAAACAACCCACGAAAACCCTAAACACAACAATGAGCACTAGTAGCAGTTAAAATCGTGCCTTGTCCATCTGTGTCGTAGCAGTTAAAATTGTGCCCTATTTGGTCAGTTGTTGGCATGCAGAAAAGAGTGAAAAAAAAAATTGTGTTCCTATTTAAGCAAAAAACATTGGACAAGTTTTGGCAACATAGAATGATTTTCAGCAGTTTTTTTAACAAAAGTCCCTGCAATTTTTTGCAAAAACTCACAGCCGAGTTATTGTGGCGATAACTCACAGGCAATTTTCATGGCGAGTACTCGTTGAGTTTTTAAACTATAGTATCTACAAAACAACAGATTATATAGAGCATAGGAAAAAAAAAGTTTTTGAAGAACCCAATGAACTCCCCATACATTCTCAACAAGGTTGTATAGCTTCATGTCACCATGTTTGGTTCCTCTTCTCCTATCATTGTTTTTTTCTGATAAAAGAGAATTATAATTTGCTAATAAAAGAGTTTTAAAAAATCATTTGTCCTTTAAGAGCAAGAACCGAAGCAATAGAGGCATTTGAAAATACATCATGCTTTAAAGTAGAACCCTTATAAGAACAACATCAGTAATATGAAAACATATGAGCAAAGAGCAAAGAGAGACAATTCTCTCCAAGATATGTTGTATCCTCTAAAACCACAAATTTTACATAAATCATTTTAACATTATAGATGGATGAGTAATTCTTTTATTACTAAGTTACTGAATCGCTCTATTTGGAGGCCGATTCCGGGTACAAAACATTCCAAAATCTGATATTGGTTCGAATTGACTGTGTCACTGTGGATTTGACCAGGTTACGGATTTTTGGGGTTTCAAACGTTCCCACAATTTTCCCACCGAACCTGCGCGATTCTGCCATCGACATGGTGATTCCAAGCCGATTCCTGTCCATTTCAAGCTGCACGCGCACACATTTCGAAAAGATTTATCGACCTTGTTTACCCGAAAAAGCCATAAAACTGTCATTTCGTTTCCCGCCACAATTTTCATCTGCCACATGAGGGAAGAATGGTGGGTTTCTTTCCCAAAAGTAACGCATTACATAACTGTAGTTCAGTTGTGGCCAGATTGTGGAGTAAAGATAATACGCATATATTTAGTTTTACAAATCACAACCATTTAAATGTCTGAGTCATGCAAATACAGATTTCAAAGTTTGGTAAGAGGTAACTCATAACCATATGAGACATGTCATAGTGATGTGAATTAAGGTGACCCATAATTGTAAGAGGCATTTTGCCCTACTGTCATGTTACCATAACATATTAAAGTAACATCTGATAATATTAAAGTTACTTTAAAAGTAAAATTGTTAATAGGTATTGTAAGGAACACCCCTAAAATTTCATTTAAAACTATATAATAAATATTAAATAATAAATAAAAATATGTTATAAATACTTATTTATTATACATATATTCATTTTATAATAAAATATTAATATATTATAATAAATATTATTTATATTATATAGTAAATAATAAATAATTATCTACGATATAAATATATTATAATATTCTTTTTTGATGGATAAATTGCAATCTTGGGGACTGCTCTCTTTGTATTAATATTAACAAAATTACTTGTAAAGTTTTAACATATTTCGCTCAGCTATTATGCTTGAGCTCAACCATATCTAGGTAAGAGACAAAATCCTGGTATTTTGCTATCTATACCTACAATCTACTATCAACAAAACAAAAAGAAATTACAGCTTATCATGCATTTGGGCCCCCCTGGTAGTATTCTTCAATAAAGTCCTGCATCCATTCAATCCCATCTTCGCCCACCAGTCCCATCACCTTCTCAAAAAATTCAGCTCCCATTGTTGCCTTCCTGCAACGCCCGTATTCCTTGCCCTCCCTAGAAACTGTTATGAAAGGATGCCATTTAACCATGTCTCTTACAGCGTTGAGCCAATGAAATCTTCCGGAAGAGGCACTCCAATGCCAAACAAGCCATGGCCACGATCTCATCCAATCCCCCAAGGAACTATTTCTTCACGAAAGCTTCAACCAACAGTTTAATAACTTCCTTTGTTTTGCCCAAATCTAACAATGAAGCAACAAACATTGAAGCCAAATCTGAGTTAACCCTATACTGATTTGATGTTGTCATAAACTCATCCCCAATCACCCACTAAATTGCAAAAAGCAGTATGCCATTTTTGCTTTTGAAAACGCTCTGCATTCTTGTTCCAGTTATGTCACCCAGAAAAGCCATCTGGCGGTGTCTGCTAACCAACCAAATTGGAGTCTCCATCCTTTCTTCTCGTCTTTTAATGACAGCCCCAATTCACATGTCTTGCTCATTAATAATCTTAGCAACATCCGTCCTCCCTCACACTTCAACTTACAAAAATGATGAGATCAGCTACAATCATTTAGCCGCCTGAATCTAATGCAACATCAAGTAATGATGGGCTCAACGCTTCCTAGCATAACTCCTTCGTCCTTCCAATTGCTGAGTTGGCCAATGCATTGACTTCGGCATTTGCCTCCCTATAGATGTGATTTATGGTGTATCCTTCAAGTTTGCTTAGTTTCTCCATTACTTCCTCTAGAAGTATTTTTAATTTCCAATTATGCATCTCATTCTTCCTTATGGCATTAACCGTTATCTAAGAGTCCCCTTCAATAGCCACCTTTCCCAATCTAAGTTTCATACACAATTGCAAACCCAAGTCTAATGCTTGACGTTCTGCTTCATTATTAGTTCTAGCTTTTTCTCTATTTGAAGACTCTCCAATAACTTTCCCTCTCCAATCTCTGATTATACAACCTGCCCCAGGTTCTCCCGGATTACCCTTTGAAGCCCCATCAAAGTTCATCTTATACCAACCATTTGCAGGTGGAATCCACTTTGCCTCCATTCGCTTCTTTCGGGAATCATCTCTCCCTAGCCCATTAACGGGGATAAATATATTATAATATTAATATAATCATTAAATTATATTTAAATATACATATTTCTTATTTAGTTGTATATATTATTTCATAAAATAAATTAATATTAATTAATTAACATTTTAGTATATTAATATTATTTATTTATATTATATTATTTAAATATTATTATATATTTATGATTTTTATATTTTTTTGTATGGATGTACACAACCCCCTAAAAAAATTTGCCGTACCGGCGTACCGTACCCACGTACCCATACCCGATTCGATAACTTAGTTTTATTATTAATTAATCTATCATTTGGGCACACTAACTTTATGGTATTGAGCTTCTTGTTTGTTTAGTCTTCAGATGGTTTTCTCTAGGACCAAGTAAACTTTAGATAGATAAAAATATGAAGAAAAGAGAAATTAGAATAAGGATTGAGTAGGCGACGTAGAAATTTTGAGATGTCAATTTTAAAAAGAAAAACAAAAAACAAAAAACAAAACAGGTAAGAAAAGCTTTTGGGGTATTCTCAATAGCGTTTCTTTTGTAAGCCAAAAGGCTATGGATAAGCAAATGTGTGCTAATATTACTGAATGAAGTTATGATCAAAACCTTAAACAGTCCTTCCAATCTATGCTTGACAGAGGGCGCTTGACTTATCTTGGGATTATCATTGTGAAAACGAACAGCAACAATTTGCCCTTTTGAAGGAATAGAAAGTTTATTTCTGCATGGGACATCCACAGCAGGATTTAGGAAAGCATTGGGGGGTATTTTAATCTTGCAGTTGTATTATCAGAGCATTCCTTTTTCTGCATGGCATAAATATGCAGCAATGTTGCAAAAATTGCATGGCATTTCTATTTGCAGCAGATGCTTTTTAATTTCTAGAGTAAGGAGTGTAGGTTTGTCCACTCCACCCTTGCATCAGCATGGATAAGGAATGCCAAAATAGGGTTCCTCTGCTAGTTTTAGGGATGGAATAGACACTCACACAATCCTTATAATTTTAAGGAGCATGTGGACCTTTGACACGCACAGGAAGCTGGAAATCAGGATGATAGGATGCAAGATTGGGTTCAAACCAAATTTGAGCTTATTTTCCAGCTACAAACAACTGGACAAGCAATTTGCATGGCTTGATTCAAGAAGAATTTGGAAGTAACTACATTCCTAACTGTCTACAAAGTATAAATAATTATTCAGATTTGATTTAACACTCTTTAATTTAGATTCTGAGTCTGATCGATTCCAGTGCTTTTGAAGTTCTCTTAGGCTTTAGCAATTATTGCAATGGTGTTTAGTCATGATCTGAAGCATTTAATGGCTACTCTTCATACACATCATATGTTGCATTTTTATGTTGTCTTGTGCTCTTGAATTTTAGACGTCTTAGGCTACTATATTTGATATTTCACTCTACACATATGTAATGAACCCTACTTGTACTATGCAAAAAATTTTTTTGATTCACATCAATACCATATAGCAAATCAAAGTATATGAACCATCAAATAACATACCCGGAATCTTCTTCACTTCTTTATTGATCTCAATGAGCTGATTCAAATGTCAATTGGCTGGTCTGTTATATCAGACTTGACTGATTTTAGGATCAGACTTCAAACAAGTGAAATATGTGAACAAATATAGGCCAAAACCCTAGCCCAATGATAGACAATGATATCCAAAGAAGTAATAACCCAACTAGGACTGAATGTATGCCTGTAGTTGATCCTTTACCACTGTATTGACTGCTGTACCTGCTGATATCACTGCTCTACCTGATGCAAACTGCCCAGATTTGAAAATGCATGAAGAAAAGTGCCAAATTTCACCATATAATGAAATCGCCTATGCCCAAACTTAGTGCGATTTGGCCCAGCACTGTAAAACTTGTCTCAAACCCTCAAAATATGCCAATAACTGATGTCAAACAGCTCTGATATGCTTTTTCTAATTTGCTGATGTAAAAACCAGAATAGTGAATGATGTCAAAAACACACTACAATCGCTCCTTATGCAAATTCGCTATCTCAGAAGTCTTCAACAATTAAAGATACATCAATTCCATAGCCAAGACTCAAAATCAATCTCCATAGCAAGCTGCAGATAAAAACCCTGTCAAACCCTACCTTAGAATGAAGCCAAAACAACAATCAAATCCTCCAATGAAGCCCAATGATGAACTCTATATGAATTCACCTCACAATGTGGAAAGGGATCATCACCAAACCACTAAAAATCAAGGGATCGTCTCCTTGATACCATTGACAATGCAATTCCAGACAAGAGAACAACTCAAATGCAAAGTTTTCCAAATCATCAATTGTTGCAAAATGAAGGCAAAACCCTCTATTTATCCTCTTCTCTTGAATTTGACAAATTCTATACAATTTCCATTCCACCAATGGAATCAATCCTTCAATTTGATGATTTTAAATGATTTTCAACTTTCAACCACCATCATTTAAAAAAACCCAATAAAATAACAATATTTTATTGTGTTCCTTATCACTCCTCTAGACGCCCATCCTTGGAATAATAAAAATAATATTATTTATTATTTCTTTTGCCTCTTCACCCTAGGCGCTCACCTTGGAAAAATAATATATTTATTTATTATTTTTTAGCTCCTCCTTATACCTCCAATTTGGACCCTCACCAATAAAATATTAAATATTTTATTTTTAAAACTCATCTGTATTGTCCCAAATTATGAGCTAAGTGTGATTTGCTAGTTGATTTTGTTCTATGCATGGAGAACCGGAAAGTTGGATCAACTAGTGTGTTTTTGAGCTACATGGGAAATGCAATATTGGAATTGTATTTTCAATTATGAGGTTGGTTTTGATTTTTAATGATTGCATATGATTCATAGCTGGCCGCCAAACATGAAGGAAGGATATATTAAATGCAACATTTATTTATTAAATGATTGCATTGGATCGATGGGATATGAGGGCGATTGGGTTTGTGGAAATTAAATGATTGCATTTAATTTGATATTGAGCTTTGAAAAGATTTTAAATGCAAATTTTATTTATTAAATATTTGCATTGGAGCGGTCGAGGGTTTTTATTAAATGCAAATATCATCATTTAATGCATGTGCATGAGGTAGTTGTGGATCGATGCAAGAATAGAGGAGCATTTTAAATGCAAGTTCATAAATTGAATACCAAGTCGGTTATGTCAAGGATCAAGATTTTAAATGCTTTGAAGGATATTAAATGCTTGAATTTGGATAGATTGGTTTATTTAATGCATTTTATGAAGTGGTTAGTGGTCGTCCAAGGCAAGGAATGATTTTCAATGCAAAATCAAAATATTTAATGATTGCACACAACCCACCACCGCCCATTAAAGGAGAGTACATTGCTATTGGATCGATCCATTTGAAGGAGTTGTAATTCATTTAAAATAATTGAAGATTGTTTTAAATGAAAGAGTTTGATTGTAATTCATTTAAAATAATTGAAGATTGTTTTAAATGAAAGAGTTTGATTGTAATTCATTTACAATTGTTCAAGTTCGTTGATTCTCATTGGTGGAATTCAAATTTCAATTCAAAATTGCCAAGGAGATGGACGCCTATCCATGGAGGAGTTAAATAGAGGACTTGAACATCAATTTGCAACATATGATGCTATCGTATGTTTTCTCTCTAATTGATTTTTTGGCTGAAGATTCCGATTTTCATGCTAATTTGCAAGGTGATGACCCCATACAATTTGTGAGGTGATATTGTTCTAATATTCACCATTGAGCTTAATATTGCAAGTTTAGACAAGTATTGGGAGCTATCTGATTGATGTATTGAAGCCCTTGATCCATTGGTGTCACTATCAAGGTAGCAATTGAGTTGATTGCATCATTGGAGTGAGATTTTTATATGTTGCAGGGACTGAAATTTCATAACAGCGAGATATTCATTTTGTTTCAGGGCTTTTTGAGCATTTCACAAAGATTCCAAGGGCTGGGAATTGCATAGGAACACCTTCATTTGGCTTAGGAGTGAAGATTTGAGGGTTTGGAGACATATTTTCATTGGCTGGGCGAAAAGTTGCACCTACAGCAGTTATATCAGCAAACTGAAATTTTATATTAGTCAATTGTTTCTTCATTTCCAAGGCTGTTTTGTTCAATCTTTGGCTTGGAATCAATTGCCAAGTATTTGTACATGATCCTACTTGAAGAAGGGATCAATTGGATGTCATTTTGATGTGGAAAACTTGATGTATAATGGTTTGATCAGAATTTCTGAGTGACTAATATTTGTAACAGCAGTGAATAAATAAAGTTATTTGGAGCTCCTTTCATCATTTATCTATTGGTTGATCATACTTTCATATGTATTTGATTGTGTGTTGAATTGGATTTCAATTTTGGTGTTAAAAGTTGATAGATATTTTCAGTTTTAAACGATAAGGTCTCTTACATCATCTTCCTAGGTGCCAATTTCCTCTAGGAGAAAAATAACATTTTTTTTATTATTATTTTAACCCTCACCTTGGGCATTGATTCCTTGGTCAATAAAATAATAATTTTTAATCAATTCTCCTCTCCTTGTAGGTGTCACCTTTCTCATTGGCAGAATTAATTAATAAAATATAATAAAATATTATATTTTATTTTCTTCTTTTTTCTCCTTAGAAAAATAAAATAATAATAATAAAATACAATTAAAGATTGCATTTTATTTCCCTTTTTCCCACCTTTTTATCTTTTTCAAACTTCAAGTTGCCCAACATTTATTTCTTCCATCCTTGGCTAGAAAATCATAATATCTTGGCTTTATGAATAATATCACAAGATAACACCTAGCCAAAATCCAAATAAAATCCCCTGTTGAGCCAACATTATAATTTTCCATCCTTTAGAACCAAGCTCAAAGCAAAATCATGTCTAGCTCAAAATGGGGACATTACAACATATATGTATACTCTTGTAAGGGTAGCTTTAGCATGTTTAAAATAGCATTCTTTCTTGGTGTATACAACTAGACCAATTTATGTTTGTTATGACATGACTTTGGTGTTTTAAATATAAATGGACTAAGATGACTTAAGCTGTGGAAAAATAAAACTTCATTTGCATGAAAATAATTTTATACAGACAATTCTACTATAAATTATCAAATGTACACGATAAAATAATTAAGAGGATATATTGAAATTGCTATATCCTTCATCTTAACCCCCAATGTTCTAGCTTATTGTAATTTTCACTTCTATTTGATTGGTTCCATATAAAGGTTATGTCCCTATATATTTTGAAACAATCTTCCTGCAATAAATTGCATCAGTAAGAATACAGAGAAAAATAATAGCTCCTGTATGAATTGTTACTATAACAGCACACCAGATTGTCGTAGTGAAATAAGAAGTTAGGTAGGGAAGAAAACAAACACAAATATTTACTTATCTTAGTTAAAAACAAGTGTGAAATCTATGCTCTTAGTTAAAAATGACAGCAGAAGAAAAATTAGTTAGAAGGAAGAGCATGTGGATGAAACAAAATGAGAAGTGGATGAATAAGTGGGATATTAACATGAAAGAGTGTCCAAATATGATTGGAGCAATCAAGCAGTATGTACGGAAAAAATTCAAAGCAAGCATGTGGGTGAGGCAACTTGGGAGGAAAAGAGAGTACTATATCAAGCATTTCAATCCTTCATATGACCACACACAAATGACTTATATAGGGGCAGAAATAAAATGGAAAGCGAAAATGTTAATAACTCGGCTAAGGACTAGTTCGCATCAGCTCAGGTGTGAAACCGGTAGGTGGACAAGGCCGAAACAGGAGTGGGCAGATAGGATATGCTGTTTTTGTACCTTGGGGCTTGTGGAGACGGAATGACACTATATCATGGAATGTCCAGCCTACAAGGATATCCAGGCTATTTACATTGATATTTTGAATGTGGGCTCCTTGGCTAACCTGTTCAAAGAAGAAAGGATAACAAAAACTGCAAATTATTTGATTAAGATTCACAGCAGAATATTGAGGATTCTGAAGGAAAAAGAGGTCAACAAGAAGGCGCTGTTTGGGCAGCAGACCCGTCCGGGCTTTTGTGATAGGCAGCTTTGTTGATATCCGTTGGTCCCATAGGCTGTTTGGCCTTGTGGACGTTATTAAAAACCTTCATTCATTCATTCATTAAGTCTGGTCAGCAAATTTTAGAGGGAAAATTTGTGAAATTTCTGAAGATGATTGGATGAGAGAATAGATATTTCTAAAACGAAAGATTGAGGTAGTATTGCTTAAAGTTCAGATAAGTCGAGGGATGGTAATATCAATAATTTAGAAGATATATCTCATTTGAAAAATGCCTACAGAAACACAAAGAACAAATGCAGATAAAATAGACCTATAATGCCCGATCAAGATAACAAAAAAATAGGATTCATTGCTGCAGGATGCCATATCCATCATCACACTAAATTATTACATTGATGTTCCAACGGTAAATCACTTACAGGTATATAGCAATCATTAAAAGGATCCCAAATATCAGGGTCTATCCCATTCAAAATGCCATGGAACTTATATCGGTGTGGAGCAATAGCTGGATGTCCTGAGACTTCATGTGCATATGTATATGAAACCTGCAAAGGAACCTATGTTACCTTGAAAGAAACAAAACCTTTATCTAATAGAATAATAAAAAGTCTAAAAGGACAACATAATCTTCATGCAATTAACAATGTCTCTCACTCCCAATGAAAGAATAATAGATTTACATGACAGTGATTAAGATTGCAGAAAATACTGTAATCCAATGAAACAAACTTTGCATATTATATATACCCAAAGGAAATCCCATGCCCTGCATTGCACTGTTCCTTATGTTATTCAGTGAACAAAAGTTGGCTAAGATGAATATAAAATTTTGATTGATGTCTTTATAAGCATCTGCTAACTCCTTAGAGAATTGAATTCCTCAAGCAAAAACTTAAAGTTCAGTTTATCCACGGGGTTCCCACATCAAAAAGAAACTTGCTTATCAATGCTATTCTACAATCTTTACATGGACTATTAACAGTTAAGGTATAATCAAAAGCCCACGAAACACTTTCTTTAAGATAATATATTCAGCTTCATCCTAGAATTTTCAAGGAAAGAAATTCTAAGAATATTTATGCAGACAAATGCAGATTGAAATTCAATGATTTCCCCATTTAATTAGAAACAAAGTATGAAGTAACAGGAGTGCCCAATGCAACTCTGAAAAGGTAATAAGTAGTAAAACATGTGTAAAGGTTGTAAACACTCAGAAAGCTACATTCTTCATCCCAAGGAAAAGAATTTATTGCAGCATGGTCTAAGATTTGTAAGAAGAAAACAGGATACTCATAGTGTAAGGAGTAACTTGTCTTTTCCAAAAGTATACCAAAAAAGAAATCAATTGCTCCAAGAAATAAAATCAAATTCAATTTTTTTCATTACATCCATGAGCCAGAACACCTTAAGGACTGAAAAAGTACAGGCAGAGTTTGATACCCGAAAGAATTAATGTGGATTAGGATGCAAACAAAGGTCTTGACATAAAATAAGTAACAATGTTGAATCCTCTTCCAGAAACTTGTTTGTGCTGATTTTTTAAGTACCCAAAATGCTCTTTTTGTAACAACATTTCTTTACCATTCAGGGCTGATTTTTTGAGTACCCAAAATGCTCTTTTTGTCACAACATTTCTTTACCATTCAGGGCTGGAGCAAGACTGTTAAGGCACTAGTTCAAGATCATGGATAATTCAAAAACCAAAATAAATAACAGCTGCAACCCTGGTACACTTAGAGTCACAGCATTCTATATCCCTGGTTTCATAAAATTGAATTAATCAATAGTATAGATGTTAGCATATTAGACTTACCTTTTGTAATAGAGTCACCTTAGCGATTTTAGTGGTGTGTAACAATGTTAGCTATTATATTATTATTAGATTTTAGGGTCATGGACAAGTGTCACATTTTTAATTGTTAGTTACATCTCTCAAACTCTATATAAAGAGATGAACTCCTTTGTAATACTCACTCCAATTTTTCATATCATATTGTGTTATTGTGTTTTGTGCTCATTGTTCATTTCTTAATATGATATTAGAGTGGGAAGGCCCTGAGTCTAAACTTAGTTGATTATTAGTTTTCCGGAAGAGCACCACCATATCTATTGCAAGATGTCAAAGTTTCAAGATACCACCATTGAAAGGAAATGTCTCAAGTCGTGAAGAAAATCGCAAGCATTTTTCCATGAACTCAAGGTCGCGATCTATCACGAAGTTTGTAGAGGATCACAAGGATGAAACACAATCACTTGAGTTGTTTGTGTGCGGGAAAGAGGCCACAACTTATAGTAAATTGTGGAAGGCCATGAGGAATTTGCAATTGCAAGGGCAACGAAAATCATGAATTTTGAAGGTCATGTGGGAGCCTTAAAGGGCGCAACAGATTTTTGCAATGATTTGTGAAGACTATCAATCTAAAAAGTCGTCCTCTTAGAGAAGGCAGGTAGAAAAATAAGGATGATTTTACTTTGGTCAAATGGGAGAATCACGCGGTAGTTTGCTGCTTCAAAACCCTAGCCATGAGTCTTGTCTATCAAATTTGTAGTGAGGGTATTTATATCTGCATTCAAAAATTTGCTTTTAATACAAAAAAATTGTAAGGGTTTGAATTTTTCTGAGTTTATATTTAAATTTTTCTGGAGTATTTTCTTTTGGAGAATGGAAATTCCATTAGAAAAATATTTTGGCCTGGATTTCCACACCTAGAAAATAAAAATCTAGATGTAGCTGATGAACAAGAATTTGTGGGGAATAGTAAATGGGAATGAGAAATCACCTACAGATCAAAGTAGATTACTAGAATGGCAGAGGAAAGATGGTAAAGCCAAAGCCATTATTGGTCTTTCTCTCTCAGATTTTGAGTTACATCATGTCGATCTAAAAAAATCATCCAAGGAAATTTTGGAAAATTTGAATAAACTATTTGGAGCAAAAGCAGTTAATGCAAAGTTTTCTCTAACGCTTCAACTATTTAGATTCAAGATGGCTGATGGAGTCATTATATCTGGCCACATAAGCAAGCCGAGATCTCTCATTAGATTGCTAGCAAAAGTCAATGTTACAGTAGATGATTAGGATGCCAAACTCATTTTGTCAAACAATCTACCTTCTAAATTCAGCAATATCACTTTTACTCTAAGTCAAATACATTCTCAAACTTTGGAAGATATGGTTTGAGCTCTCTTATCTAAATAAAAGAGAACAATTGTAGGAGATACAAAGGATGATCCTCAACCTAAGATTGCATTATACTCAAGAAACAATCATAGAAGATCAAATAAAAACAAATGGGAGATTGAATGTTATTACAAGAAAATAGGTCACATCGCTTAGAACTATAGAATTTGCACCAATGATGTTTTAAAAGGTGTAATGTCCCCATTTTCCGAGTGATCAGCTAATGCAGTTGGTTAGCCTATCCTATTCCCGTAGGCTAAGCCGGAGGGCTAAGGGAATGACCTAATTGATTAAATATCATATTTAATCAATTTTATTGGGCAAATTCAAGATGTGAAGTGACGACTTATTATTTTGTGAGCCTATTGGTGAATTAAAAATAAATAAAATAATTTGCCCAAGAGGTGAGTGACCCAAGGAGAAGAAAAAATAAGATAAATTAAATAAAATAGCCATGAATGTGGACGACCAAGGAAGAGCCCTAGAAATGAAATAATAAGGACCAAAAGAGGTTCGCTCCTCTTGGAGGAGATAATAAAAATAAAATAAAAATATTTTATTTATGTTTGGGTGCCTAGCATGAGGTCGGCCATGAGGAGAAGGGAAAAAACAAATAAAATAAAATATATTTGTCAAGAGGAGGTCAGCTAGGAGGTCGGCCAAGGCGGAGTTGGAAGAAAGAATGGCTATAAATATAAGGGCATTTGGAGTCATTTGATCATCCATTCATATCATATTTCTTCTTGAGATTTTCTCATTCGGCTGCAACATTTGTTGGGCTTTATTCCAAGGACGAAAACCCTTGTGAATATCGATGAGTTGGACAAAAACCTAGCTCATCTTGAGGTGGACTCATCACGGAGTTCAATTTGCACTTCATTGGAGACTTGGAGCATATTTGCATATTCAGATTTTCAGATCAGAATTGGAGCAGCATTCTTTGGTGGTATTTGTATTGTCATTGCATTAGGGTTTCACCCTAAATTGGAGCGCCAACTTTGGAGGGCGATTTTGCTTGTGGGAGGTGATTTCACCATTTGGAGGGTTTCCAAACCCTAAACCTAGCAGCCACCATCATTCCTTGCAAGAGCCGCCATCATTCCTTGCAAGCGCCACCATTTGGAGGGTTTGTTGAGCATCATTCTTCATCATTTCGTATGTACAAACCTAGGGTTTAGGTCTGATTTGGACAGAAGCATTCCGGGTCATGTTTGTTCATGTTTTAGCCCATGCTTTGATATAATTTTCAGTCTTCATATTCAGATTTGTAACAGCAGAGTTATATTCAGAAAATCAGACTTTTGTGTTGCATTTGGATGGCTATATCTTGTATATTTCATGGTGGAATTCATGTTGATATGATCAGCAATTAGTAGTATCAATTGGCATGTTTATTTGGCATTATTTGGCACTTGTATGTTTGCTGTTGTATTGGTTTACAAATCAGAAAATAAAAATCAGAATTCTGAGTTAGGGTTTGAGCAGAAATAAAAATCAGAATTTTAGGGCATATCCAGTTAGGGATTTTACAAAAGGAAAGCTAAAAGACAAACCAAATGTAGCTAATGTAGCCATTGTTGAAGATCCTCCGGATGTTGATAGTGGTGATCACCTTACTGAGGAACAATCATTTTTCATATTTTAAGAAGCTCGCTCTTTGAAGACAAGAAAGGATCTACTGTAGAAGAAGTTCAGTATGGATTGTTGTCTAGATAGTTCAGGGGTTTATGGATCTTGCGAATTATACCCTTACAAAGGTCATAAGACAACTTGATAGAGCATTGTGGATGTAGCTAAACATGGATGGTTGTGTAACAACCTACCCCGAAAAAATTTCAAATTTGTACAATGATAACACAATGTTAGCACAAAGATGCATGAACAACTAAATGACCTCCAGACTTCTGATCACCAAGTTTCCAATCGAGCGAGGTGAGAGCATAATGTGTTTTGGCTTACAAACTAAGCATTGAGCAACAAGTAAATACATTCATCTGCTATGAGCAGGCATCCACTTATGCAGTGGGGATTCACCACTTTACAGTGGGTGGGAAAACATGAAAGATAAAAGACCAATTTGCCCACACTGGCGGTTAACCATCCAGGGGTTCTTTAGTGTTATGCAACAGAAAAAGAATGAATACAAATGAGTACCAATGCTGCATACAACTCTGACTAGATACGTTAGATCATTATATCATTATATCAGCATTATATGAGTCTTTTGCATCATAAAGAAACCCTGCACAAGAATGAGTGTTATTCAGCACCAAATCACAAATCCCAAACTGATATCATGTAAGGTTTTCCCATACTGATCAGAACTGTATCATATTTCAGACTTCATGCTCTAGTGTATGGCAGCCCTGTAGATGAACACCAACATATAAATGCATATAAATATATCAAAATCAGTCTTCAATCTGCCATAGAATTGTAGATACCTCCCACACATCCCACAACTCTGGATCATATCAAACTTGCTTACCAAAGCTCTATTTTCTCTGCTGTACAGCACCCATGGGACACATCAAACTGCATATAGAAGCATAATTACCACCAGAACTTACACAAATCTGCCATACTAATGTTTATATCCATGCAACAATAAAACAGATGTAAAGAAGACCTCCCAAAGCTCATCGGCCTGTTCCAAAACTAAATTTTCCCTTACACAAGGCCGTACGGCCTGTAGGGTGTGAATCTCTTGTATACACCACAAATCTCCCGAGAATTACAAAGAAAGGATTTCCGTATAGGCACCAAACAATGTCAATAACAATGCATTAATTATATGCTCCAAACAAAGAATGATAATTAAAACCAAGAATCGCCTTTCACAAGGTACGGACATCATATGTACGGCCCAGCATGCAGTATAAACCCATACACAGGAAAATCTGCAAGTATATGAAATGACCACGCTATAGAATAAGAAAGAAGATTAGATCATAAGAATTAAATGAATCTTTCTTTGGAATCACAAAATAGAATAATCTTCCCAGCATGTACGGCCTCTAGAGGTACAGCCTGCATGAAAATCACTCTAAAACTTCATAAAATCTGCATTAGAAACTCAAAAACCATTCTTCAATCCAAGACTTCAAAGAAATAACAAAACAATCAGATCAAAACTCCAAACAATTCACTCCATAGTTTGCCCAATGCAACTTCTGAATGAAGTTACCCTTCTTCCAGATAGGCAGGATATTTCACCAATGAAACTGGACATCTTCTAGAGGGTTTCCGTCCTCAAGAAGGCAGAATGAACTCTCTGCTTCAATCCCAGCAGCATAACAATACAAAATCCAAGCATAAGTCTCTACAATGATCTCTCACTTCTCTTTTATAGGCACCTGGGAGTTACACAAGAAATTAATTCTTTCTTGGAAATAATACTTTTTCCCTCAAAGTCCATGTTATCTCCACTTAAGTGCTCACTTTTAAGTGCCTAGATAAAAGAATATGATTTCTCCTTTCCAATGAGCTATAACACTTAAATATTTAATAATTATTTTCACCCTTAGGAACTTAAGTGAAAATAATTATTAAACTAGCTCATTAAATATTACTTTTTGCGGAAAATCACAAATTGTATCCAATCACCAAATAAACTGAACCAAAACACTCAGTGGGGTTTGGGATGCACACTGATGCCTTTCGGTGAACTTTCCAAAAATAGACAGCTCCTCCAAGAATCTTGGAGAGCAATCCAAGAAGCCGAATCAACTTCAGAAAGTTGCGTAGGCATCTAGACGCACTATTGAGCTCAAATCTAACATCCGAGATCAACAAAACAACTGAACCATGAGTTCTTCGAAAAAGGGGAACCCCTTACATACCGAGGTAGCCTATCAGGGTTCCGGGAAATGGGCTATTGGGCCCACAACTAACTAGGCAGAAAAAGGTAACATTACAGGTTGTCCAATAATTTGGGAGGTTCATAATTTAGGAATTTGGGGAGGTGGAATTTAAGAACTCAAGAATTCACCTTAGGAGCTACACCTTTATGGGGGTTGCAAGGCAACTTGATGGAATTCTATCTAGTCCAAGAATTGTTTTCAAATAGAAGCTTTTGAAGAATGTATGCTTTTGTTTGGTTTTATTGTTTTAGTTTCTAGTCACTGTATTTTGTCTTTAGTTAATATGTTTTGCTTTCAGTTCTGTAAGCCTTACAACGGGGTGTTAGAATACAAATCTTACCTTTCGTAATAAAGTTAGTGACTTTAGTGGTATGTAATAATGTTAGCTATTATATTATTATTAGATTTTAGGGTTGTGTACAAGTGCCACACTTTTAATTGTCAGTTACATCTCTCAAACTCTATATAAGGAGACGAACCCCGTTGTGATACCCACTCCAAGTTTTCATAATATTGTATTGTGTTATTGTGTTTTGTGCTCATTACTCATTTCGTAACAATAGAGTCTATGTTGTTTGCACATGTGGCACAACAGCCATTAGGTGTTGCCAGCCTACTAATCTCTATTACAAACTCCATTTTATGCATGGTACAAAGGAACATGCAAGTATAGAATAAAAAGACTGTTGAGAAGAAGAACAATAACAATGTAAAATTGCTATACCCAACATTTCTATAACAGAACAACAATGTGATTGTTTTAAGTACTTGATATTCAAACAAATCAGCACTAAGCTGAAAACACAGATTATAATCTATTGTTTGAGGCAACACTAACTACTCAAAACAAGAAGACAAAATATCAATACAAGGAAAAGGACTTCATAATTTGCAATCCCAAGATTGAAAATAATTAGGAATAGTCTCTCTTATTTACCGTGGTTGCCTTGTGAGCATGTGTCATCGCCCTTCCAATCAGCGCAGCACCAAATTCTAGATTATGAATTGTAAAAACAATACGGGCATTTGCTAGGGCATAGTGTTTATAATTTTCTTGAAACAACCATGCAACTGGTGCACTTGTCCAGTCATGGCAGTGTATAATGTCCTGTCAAATTCACAAGGAAGAAAAATATAAGCTCAGAAAAATGCATAATTCCTATTGATGTTATGCTCAAACTGTTTAAAAGGATATAATGTAATATGATGAACAAAAATCTAGTTAAAACCTCATGATAATTATATACACAATCTTGTAGTCACAATCTTATATTTCCTTTTCTTCCACTTTGAACACTGGTATCCATAAATTAAACCAAATAAATTTCAAATACCAAACAAAAACCCACCATGTACTTTCTTTGCTTCATTCTAATTAACAACATACATCCTTTGTTAAAACCAGATAGAAACTGACTAAACACAATTATGATGGGCTCCTTAGATAGTAAACTCATTGTTGGTAATAGCGATAATCTTGCATGTTTTCAATTATTGAAAGGATTGATTTATAGGATCTTGCACTTTCATAATTTATAGCACAATATTTTAAACCCATAATTTCAAAGTGATATCTAACCATTACACTAGCCAGGCTGAGTCAAGTCTCATGATTTACAAGATTCAGGATACATAAATTAGAAATAAAGAAACTATCATAGCTTGTAACTTTGTAGACTTTATCCTTAACTGTTTGCATATTTTGAAATTGTACTATGACCCTAGTTGAAACAAGTTGGTAAATTCTAAAACAGAATTTACATGGTGCAAACAAGATACTAGACGTGATCACAAAAACCAAGTTTGGAAGTCATAACACCAAGGATGTGATACATGAGAAAGAGTTGGGCTCTTTAGAGAAGTGTACACTCTATCTTTTGAAATAGCAGGGTAAACGACACAATAGAAATATTAACAATGTAGTGATTTAATCCGATTACAATGTGATTAAGCCAATAAACTTTATCAATGAAATAATGTAGCAGCAAGTATAAATCGACAAACTCATAAAATCCAAACCATAACACTAGATATATGTGGAGAAACACTTGTGTAATGTCCCCATTTTCAGAATGATCACCCAGCGAGGTCCACTAGCCTATTTTTATTCCCATAGGCTAAGTTGGGAGTTATAAGGTAATATGTAATGTCCCCATTTTCGGGTTCCCTTGCAGTACAGTTGGCACTGACCTTGTGGATGTGTGTCAACATTATTAGAGGAGTTATTTGATGATTCCAATGAGCTCAGGTGCTCTGGAGGACTCATATGCCACTTTTCGGGGTGATTTCCGGCTTCTGGTGTGCTCTCCAAGAAACTTGGAGAGGGCATCTATTTATAGTAAGTCGCCCAATTGGCTTCGTTTATCATTATTCTTCGTTGAGATCACTCCAGTGCAGTCAGTTTTCGATTCCGATGCATTCCGACAGTTTCCGCAAAATGGGTCTATTAATGGCTCTATTTTAATTATTTTACTAAGGTTGCCAAATATTATTTACAATATTTAAAAAGCACCTTAGTGTTATAGCTCGTCGAAACCGGGATGAAATGTTTTAAATCATGGATGCATAAAACAGGGACCTTGTGTGTCAAATTATCATTATTTTAATAAAAAGGTCTTTTTCGGAGCTAAAAGGGAGTTTAAATAAAAAAAGTGAATTTTAAAATATAAGCTTCTGGAGAGTTCGGCAGAAAAGTATAAAAGGAGGTTGTGAGAGCTCATTTGGATATGCAAATTATTATATTTTCCTCTTATGAAACCCTCGTGGTTCTGGGAGATTAAACTTGGTTCATCTCAACCTTCATCAAGACGAAACCCTCTCGGAGAAGAATAGTTGCGGTGGTGAAAGATCCACCTAGGTTATTACAGTGTGACTCATTCAGAGTTACAGTTTGTGCAGGAAAAGTTTGTTGGTAGATTTATTCAGAATCTACGCTTGTGCTGAATGTTGGCCGATAATGGTATTTGTAATGAATATATATACTTTTCCAGTGCTAAAGGTTTTACAAATTTATTGGAGATTTGATAAATAATAAATTTGTGGAGACTAATGTTAATTTTCCTTGAAAATAGTATGATGGATTTGACAGGCGATTTGCAATGAGTTCTTCTGCATCAGCTGTGGGATTTTATGGGTTCCTAAACCCTTGTCCTGGTATATGGTGGGTGTGATCCATAAGCATTGCATTTGATTAAGATTTCAATCAGATTTGGTTTGTTTCTTAAGGAGTTATCTACAACTACAACAGTTCACCATTGTTCAGCTCTGATACACAAGTTTTGACAGCAATTTGGAGTGGTCTTCAGGCAGATTTCTGAGTATGATCAGCTACAAGATTCATTTGTGTTATGCTACAGCAGAGTGCTTTGTATGACAGCAGCTTATTATCTTGTAAATCATCATCTTTTGGGCATTATATAACAGCTATTGTAATCTGAGCCTATATAACATTGAAGATCAATACATTGCTGGAGTTTGACATCAAATTGTCATTATTAGTTATTTCTTTAATGCATGCTAAGTGTTTGTTGAAATGCCCATCATATTTCTATGCATTGTGGATTTCCTATCTGAGCAAATATTGTCTCAAATTGCATTTTGAATTATCCCATACCCAAACACATTGAAAATACATTGAAACAATTACCATTCAACGTGTTTGACGGAATGCCTGCATGATAGAAGAAAAAATTCTTTGTGGTTGTTGGAAAAAATTGGTTTCCATTTGGGGTGGAACATTACAATTGTATCAGAGCAGTGCATCTTGCCAGCCTGTTGGGTAGTTGGTCTATCAGTTTCAGCAATGAGTTATCATTCAGAGGATTGTCAAAGGTTGATTCTTCTAGGGTATGAATTATGGCATCATTCAACGAAGAAGATGTGGGAAAGAAGCTTTATAGAGTAGGTAAGAAACTTGAACACTTGCCGCAGTCTAGGAATGATTTACTTTGTATTTTGGAAGAAGTGGAGATGTGCTTATTCATGATAGATCAGCAAGATTCTAAGAGGCTGCAATATGCTATGGCTCCATCAATGAATTCTTTGGTTATGCCAAAGCTTATGAGACATCCACATGAGGAGGTAAGACTTGCAGTTACTTTTTGTGTTAATGAAATTATGAAATTAATAGCTCCACAGGAACCTTATAACAACAGTATAATGAAGAAGGTTCTTCAGTTGATTGTAGAAAGCTTCAAAGGTTTGCATGATTTTAATAGTCCAACTTTGGCCAAAAGGATCTTAATTCTAGAAATTGTTGCAAAAATCAGATCTTGTGTCATTATGTTAGATTTGGGTTGTGAAGATCTTATTCTTAAAATGTTTCAACATTTCATTGCTGCTGTTTGTGAGAATCAAATAAAAAATGTTATATCCTCTATTCAAACCATTATGACTTCAATTACTAATGTGAGTGATGAATCACTCTTACCTTCTCTATTGGCTGTTTTGAGGCAAGAACAGGATGTTACTTCAGCTGCATATGAATTGGTTGACAATGTTCTCAAACAATGTGAGCAAAAATTGATGCCATACTTAGTGGAAGAGAGTAGACATGAGATTGTCAGGTATGCTGATTTAGAGTTGGATATTGAAGGGGTGGAATCTTTTGACGATATTTTGATTAATCATGATGTTGTCCCACCATTTACACATGAAGATTGCAAGGCATCAAGTAATGGGATCACTGATTTGGATGGTGATATTGTTCCTACCATTGTAAGCAAATCAGAAAATTTGTTGTGTGGCAGCCCAAGTCACTTTGGTGAATTTGAACAAAGACCTTTAGCATTGCAAGATTTGAAGGATAAACTTGTGGTTACGGAAGAGAAAATTGTGCAAATGTTAACGAGGATTGATAGCACTCATGCATTCATTGAACACCTCATTTGGAAAGCCCAAATTGAGGAGAGACAAAAAGGAGTTGAAAGAGGAGTCACTCTTACACAATTGCACACGGTCAAAGAGACATTAGAAATGGTAAAATCTGATTACTTGCAATTGCTCAATGATAGGGATCATGTTATCAAATTTGCGGAAGAAAAGGAGAAAAAGGTTGAAGAACTTTTCTTAGAGCTAAGTTTGGCACACTTTTCATTATACAAAGCAGAAAATCAGTCAACTATGGCAGCCACATCCAAGAAACAAGAAGATCATACGAGGATTATGGAGATCAAACAAATGATGGAAGAAATTGATGAACTCCATAAGGATGAAAGATTGCATGACGATTTCAGCATTCCAAATACCAAGGAGTTTCAGAATACAGGTAGTAAAAAGGACAAACAACAAGAGTGTGAACTCTTGGATCACGAAGAAGAATTTTCATATGATGACATGTTGGAGCAGAATGATAGAGCAGTGAGAGTTGCATTCTCAGGACCGCTACAAGGTGTTGAGCATTATCTTGATTCCAATAGATTATGGGATCTTGGTGAAGTATGCCCATGGGATGTTTTGATACATAAAAACTTCAATATCTTGAAGACTCCTCCTTTGATTGACTTACGGCATGAAAACATGGTATGCAAAGTTTTGAATCCAGTTAAAGCACATCTTATAATGGAGCGTGTTCTACTTTGCATTGTCCTTGCATGGTGTTTAAATTTTCAAGCTTGAGCTTTCCAAGTAGTAGGGAACACTGTCACTATTGGAAGGTGAAAGATTGTATTGAGGCTTTAAGCACCACTAGAAGTTCTCTTGTTGAAGCACAAATGGAAATCGGAGTAGCTCAGCATGAGCATCATGGGGTTATTTCTCTGTTGAGTAAGTATACAAGGGGTTACCTACAAGAGTTGTTGGAGGTTAATGATGTTGGAAATAATGTATCAGAGAGGACTATGGAACAAAATTTCAATCTTAATAATGTTGTCCTCAATTTAATCAGCCATCATATGATTCCTTGTGCATACTTACAAATAGTTTGGAGAGAAATTTTAGTCATGAATGGAGCATGTTCCCATTGATAACTTTGGTGGACGAATTTATAGCCATGACAAAGGTATGTCCTGCTATTAGAATGCCCAAATCTCTTGCTATTTCTAAAATATTTCAGATTTGTAGCTGCTGCCCCACTTTCAAATTATGGAAATCGGACTTTCAAATGATAATTTCAGGCTTTAGCAACAGCAAGGTTGTTTCTTTTGTAGACTTGGGCCCCTTGGAGAATATGGATAGAAGGTTACAACTCTAAGGAGCAAGTATTTCAGCTAACATTGCGTCATTTGAGTTTGAAAACCAAGTAATTCATGGCCGCTCAGAGTTATTTCCAGCTTGCATTCAGGCTGATTTGTGTTCTTTCGTGGAGGAGCAATTCAGAGTTTTGTTCCCAACATTAATTTTGAGCCGAATAATTTATGTTGATGACCTGTTGAGGGATGCTCACTCCACCTTTAGGTTATATGATGATCACAAGATTTGGGACCCAGGTGTAGTTTCTAGCAGTGAGGTGTTGAATCAGGATTGGAATTGTGGGCAAAAATTCAGAGTTGGTACCGCTATCCACTCTCCAATCAGTTTACATGGAGTTACGATTCTTTGCACATAGATGAGTTGGCATGTTTTTCTAGCCCAACTGTTGAGCATTATGTGGTTAAGATCGGTTGGTAGAGGTGATCTAGCCTTAGGAGAAGACTATTTAGCTATCTTCATGCTCACATCTCCTACGTTATCGAGGGTATTCTATATTGTTAGTTGCTGCAGTCACATTACAACATTGATTATGGTGACATCCTTTTATGAGCAGATAGATTTGGAGTTCTTGCAATCTTTAGGGCAGCTGGTTGTGGGAGTTTTTATAGATATAGTTCAGTTATTTGTTGCTCCCACCTTGGTGAGTGATGGTCACTGCAGATATTTCATGGTGTTGGTATGTATATCTTTAGATGATGCTTTGTTGTTTGCAGTGGGTTGGGTGTGTTGGTGTGCACATATTCACCCCTTTGACACTTGGAGATTAAGTGTCGATGTGTTATCAGTTTGTGACCGCAGAGGAGTTCCCAGGACAGCTGATTTCAGAGTTGGTTTTGCTGCCATCTTCTATACCAGCCACTTGTCAAGGATTGATCTGTCTCACTTTGGAGACATCATGAGGAGAGATGCTGAGGTTTATGTTTTTTGGTTGAGCAGGTTATCTTTCCCGTTACCCAGGATCGTGTCAAGTACATGGATTGCAGTTATGGACCTCACTGAGATGCCTTGGCAGGAGATGTTTCATGGTATAGGTTTCAACCCTTACAGGTATTTCAGTTTCGGTTCTGATGATCGTTACTTTTTGGGGTTCCAAGAGAGGAGAGTGCAATTTTGGCATAATGGTTTTACCATTATGATCAGAGTGGCGCAGCGTCAGCATGGTGGCTCCTTTTTGAGATTGACGTGGGACCCTGGGATCACATGTGGTTGTAGTTCGGTTTAGTCTGGTGTTTTTGATGTTGTGCAGGCATTGCTTGAGGACAAGCAATCTTTGGGGAGGGCAGACTGTAATGTACCCATTTTCAGGTTCCATTGTAGCGCAGTTGGCACTGACCTTGTGGATGTGTGTCAACGTTATCAGAGGAGTTATTTGATGATTCCAATGAGCTCAGGTGATCTGGAGGACTCATATGCCACTTTCTGGGATGATTTCCAACTACTGGTGTGCTCTCCAAGAATCTTGGAGAGGGTGTCTATTTATAGTAAGTCGCTCGATTGGCTCCGTTTATTATTATTCTTCATCGGGATCACTCCAGTGCAATCAATTTTTGATTCCGATGCATTCCGACAGTTTCCGCAAAATGTGTGTATTAATGGTTTTATTTTAATTATTTTACTAAGGTCGCCAAATATTATTTAAAATATTTAAAAAGCATCTTAGTGTTATAGCTCGTCGGACCCAGAATGAAATGTTCTAAATCATGGATGCATAAAACAAGGACCTTACGTGTCAAATTATCATTATTTTAATAAAAAGGTCTTTTTCGGAGCTAAAAGGGACTTTAAATTAAAAAGTGAATTTTAAAATATTAGCTTTTGGAGAGTTCGGCGGAAAAGTATAAAAAGAGGTTGTGAGAGCTCACTTGGATATGCAGATTATTATATTTTCCTCTTATGAAACCCTCATGGTTCTGGGAGACTGAACTTGGTTCATCTCAGCCTTCTTGAGAATGAAAACCTCCTCGGAGAAGAATAGCTGTGGTGGTGAAAAATCCACCTAGGTTATTGCAGTGTGACTCATTCAGAGTTACAGTTTGTGCAGGAAAGGTTTGCCGGTAGATATGTTCAGAATCTACGCTTGTGCTGAATGTTGGCCGATAATGGTATTTCTATTGAATATCTATATTTCTCCAGTGCTAAAGGTTTTACAAATTTATTGGAGATTTGATAAATAATAAATTTGTGTAGACTAATGTTAATTTTCCTTGAGAATAGTATGATGGATTTGATAGGCGATTTGCAGTGAATTCTTCTATATCGGCCGTGGGATTTTACGGGTTTCTAAACCCTTGTCTTAGTATATGGTGGGTGTGATCCATAAGCATTGCATTTGATTAAGATTTCAATCAGATTTGGTTTGTTTCATAAGGAGTTATCTACAGCTACAACAGTTCACCATTATTCAACTCTGATACAAAAGTTTTGACAGCAGTTTGGAGTGGTCTTTAGGCAGATTTCTGAGTATGATCAGCTACAAGATTCATTTGTGTTATGCTACAGCAGAGTGCTTTGTATGACAGCAGCTTATTATCTTGTAAATCATCATCTTTTGGGCATTATATAACAGCTATTGTAATGTGAGCCTATATAACATTGAAGATCAATACATTGCTGGAGTTTGACGTCAAATTGTCATTATTAGTTATTTCTTTACTATATGCTAAGTGTTTGTTGAAATGCCCATCATATTTCTATGCATTGTGGATTTACTATCTAAGCAAATATTGTCTCAAATTACAATTTGAATGATCCCATACCCAAACACATTGAAAATACATTGAAACAATTACTATGCAAAGTGTTTGATGAAATACCTGCATGATAGAAGACATAATTCTTTGTGGGTGTTGGAAAAGATTGGTTTCAATTTGGGGTGGAACATTACATAATAATTTAATTAATTAAATGTTAAATAATTCTAAGTCATTTTTGGGTTATTTATATTTAATAAATTAGCAGGGCCTTTTATTTGTAAAAACGTGACTTTATAATAAGTTATTGGCAAATTATAAAATAAGTCACTTTTGAGAAGGAAAACATAAATTAAAATTTTAAAAAAATAAAAAGGAGAATCTTCTAGAAGTGAAGCTATGTCGGCCAAAAAGGAGGATTCACTTGTGGCTTTAAAAAGAGGTGAATGTAAATCATTTTGATATCCTTGACTTGTTATTTCATTTGGGAGTTTTCCTTGTGAGTTGCAACTACAAGTTCAACTAATTCCTAGGACGAAAACCCTTGGAATTTTGGTGGATTGGATGAAAACCCAATTCCATCTTGAGGTGGATTCAATTCAGAATTCACAATTGTGCTTCATTGATCAGAATTGAGGGTGGATTCATTTCAGAATTCACAATTGAGCTTCATTGATTAGTGCCCTAGTTTTTGGTGTTATGTTTCAAGGTTTTTTGTGGAGATATTTTGCAAGTTTTAGGTGGAGGGTTTAATTGCCAATTTCTGAGATTTGTTCCAAATACAAATTGGGCAATATATTCATATTTGTGTAGGTTGTCATTGCAGATTTTGTAGCAGCTCTGGAGGATGTCTTTTGGTGCTTCATATTGAGGGTTTTGTGGAGAATGCTATAAGGGTTTATTGCAGATTTCTTTATCAGATTTTATACCAGATTTGTATATTCAGATTTAGCGCCTCTTATTTATGATATTGGAGACTTTTGGCAAGGGTTTAATACTATATATTGGACGCCATCATCACATTGAGGTGATTGCAGATTTAGAGGGTTTTGAGTCCCTAAATACTAGTCGCAGCCCCTTACATTACTAGCGCACAATTAATGGAGGTGGCGTGAGGTATGTCTAGGGTGGCGTGAGGGTGAGGGTTTACACTTGGAGTCACTGCCCTTTTGGAGAGTTCGCAGCCCTAGTGAAGGTGACGTTGGCATCTGGAGGGGATTCGCAGCACCTGGGAGAAGGAGGTGTGAGTTTAGAATGAGGTTTGGAACCTCTTTGGAGTAGGTTTCACATATTACATCAGCCATTTGAAGAGCTACAGCTGGGTCTGATTTGGAAGTGATTGCTTTACATTTTGGTATGTAAGGCCTTGTTTTATTAATGTATTTGTCTGATCATGAACAGCAAACATTTGAGTTAAATTTGGGCATGATAAAACATTGTCAATGTGAAATTATTTCAGTTCAGAACTTCTGATTTTGTAACAACAGCCATTCTGATTTGTAATAGCAGTTATAATATAATGAAATCTGAGTTTTCAAACTATCTATTTGCTTGTTATATTGTATGACAAGTGTTTGTTAAATTGCCATATCATTTCCTTTATGAGTTCATGCATTATTTGTACTAGTTTGGAACTATTTATCTGCTGATATGAAAACAAACACACTCAGAAAATAAACAAGACAGCTTGCATGCAAAGTGTTTGACGAAATGTCGAGACACTAAAAATCAGAAAATTCAGGGCAGAATTAGACAACGATCTTACAGTGGTATCAAAGTTAGTGATCTTGCCAGCCTAGAGCGTTCAATTTGATCTTATGCAGCCAGAAGAAGGTTCTAGCAGGTACTATTTCAGAAGGAGAACATGACAACAACCAGAAATTCAGGAAGATGTTGATCCTTTTGCAAGTACACAGCAAGTTGAGATGGATAGAAGTGGAGGTGGTGCTGGTAATGAGAGTCCTAGGAGACATGAGCAGCCAAGTATTGAAAACATCTTGAATAATCTTGCCCAACGACAGCAGCAAATGATGCAAACTTTTATGCAGTCACAACAACAGTTGCTTACAGCCATTGGTCAAATGTCACAAAACATGAATAACATGAGGATAGATCAGCCTAATGAAAGAGAGGACACCAATACAGGAAATCATAATGCAGGTTGAGTTACTACAAGTGTTTCAGGTAGGCCATTCCAACCCATTTTTATACATAGTGAAAAAGAAGAAGCTTCTGAAGAGGAAGAAGAGACACATATGACTGATGATGTAATCGTTGCTTATAATGAGTACCATACACTTCCACGGCATGTTAGAGATGAGTTTTCCTTGAATCAATATATGAATCAACGAAAGGACAAGAAAAGGGCAAAACAAGAACGAAGACCAAAGAAGTATCATAAGGAGTACAAGCATGCCATAAGCAAACTCTCTTCCTAATTTTGATGCTAGTGGGAAGAGTATAGCTTGTGCTTGGATACACAAGTTGGATACATTCTTGACACTCAAACCCATGCCAGAAGATGAGGCAATCAAGTTTGCAACCATGCATTTGGAGCGAGTAGCATATGATTGGTGGCATCATGGACTTGTGACACAAAACCATGCATTGATTCATTCCTATGATGAGTTTAGCAGAAAATTGAATGCTAGATTTGATCGGAAGGATGTAGATGTGTATTTCCGTGAGTAGGCACTAATTAGACAAAGTGGTAGTGTTGTTAATTACATTAATGAGTTTCAAAAGCTTGCTGTCATGGTTCTTGACATATCAGAAAAGAGAGTTGTACTATTGTTTGTTTAAGGGTTGACTGAAAATCTGGGAGGTTTAGTGAAGGCTTTCAAGCCTATTACTCTACAGGATGCAATACAGATGGCTTTAGATCTTGAGACTACTCCTCCCAAGCAGCAAAAGAAAACATTTCAAAAGGAAGAACCCCAAGTTCAGCCTCAAAAGAACTTGTCACATAAAACAAGTCAAGAAGAACTCAAGGATGAGTTGAGGAAGAAGAAATTATGCTTTTCATGTAAGGAGCCTTGGGTGCCTGGACATCGTTGCCTCGGAAGAGGCAAGATGTAATGTCCCCATTTACGGCATGATCACCTAACAGGAGTTTGGGTTAGCCTATTCTTCATTCCCGTAGGCTAATTAATGTGTTAAGGGAATGTAGTGGTTGAACTATGGAAATTTAGAAAGTTGTTTTATGAGGCTCAACTAATTTTTCTAGACATGGCGAACTTGGGAGATGAATTGATATATTTTTGCCTTATTTTTGGATGGGTCAAAAATAATAAAATAATTACTCTTGAAGTGGGACGACCCATTCTTGGGTATTTGAAAATAAATTAAAAATATTATTATTGTTTGGAGAAATGTGACCCAATTGGAGAGATAAGGTCGGCCAAAAAAATAAATAAATAATATTAATTTTGGGCACTCAAGAAGGGAAGAATTAAATAATATTTTAAATCAAATATTTAATTTGATTTTTGCATCTTTTGGTGGTTGGCCCAGTGGAGGAAAAAAGAACATTCAAATATTGTTGTCGGCTCATTTGTAATAAGAAAATAGTATTCCTTCTTGGCCGACTTGGAGAAAAAAAATAAGTTTCAATTCAAATCTTTAATTTGAATTGTGGCACCTAGACTTGGTCGGCCTACTCTTGGAGATTCAAATCAAATGTGAGGAGACTTGCATAAATAGAGGAGGAGGTCGATCGATCAAAGATCACGAACTTTTGGCATCTATTGTATTTTGCATTTGCATGTTATTGTAGGACTTTCCAAGGACAAAAACCCTTGTGGAAAAAGGTGGATTGGACGAAAACCCAATTGCATCTTGGAGGTGAATTCATACGGAGTTCACATTTGCACTTCATTGGAGGATTTCGAAAGGATTGTTGAGCTTTCATGCCATACCTTTCATAGCAGATTTGGATGCCATTGTTGAAGATCTTTGCATCAAGTGAAGCGCCGATTTTGGTGAGGATATTCATGCATGTTTGAGTGCCACTCTGAAGGAGCATTTTCAGGTTTTGCAAATCAGTTTGGAGCATCTATTTGGAGGGTTTGTGGGCAGAGCTGATCTGAGCGCCATTGTGGAGGTATCAACCCTAGCCGCTGCCAGTTTTTTAGTGAGCTTTCCATTTCATAAGAAGCAATGGCCCTTGTAGGAGTTTGCCCAAGTTTTGGGACATCATTTGATCACTTTGAATTGCATCTTTCATCTTGTGAGGGGACCAATCAGCATTGTGGATCCTTATCAGCCATGATCAGCCTTGAAGACAACAATGGACATCACCATATTGCATTGAGGACATCTTTTGTGGATCGCTCAGCATCCTTGTTCAAGGCATATCCGATTTGGAGGAAGTCGCTCATATTGTGACTGGCTATGGTCATCAAATTGGTATGATGAAGTTCATAATTCAGATCTGATTTGTAACAGCAGTAGTTTGGGAGCTTAGTGGCCATGTTGAGCCTGTGAACTTAATGTAATTTCATTTCATTTGAGTCAAATTGGAGCAGCAGACTTGCATGATCAGAAATTTCATATTATATGTGTTTGAATTGTGTATTTCATGGTGTAATTCATGAATGATAAGACTGCCATTGTATATCTTCATTTGCCATCATTTTCCATGCTTTAGAATATGTTTTATGCTTGGTTAAATCATGTGATAAGGTGCAGAAAAAAAATCAGAATTCAGACCTAGGGTTTGAATCATATTGTGAAACAAAATCAGAAAATTGGCAAAAACTCTAGTTGGGATATTTCAGTGGTATTAGAGCTTGGATATTGCAAGCTTGGAGGGTTTGGGAAAATCTTATCCTATTAGCATTCTTGAGTATAAGATCAGCAGCTAAGTCCTCCTACACTTGGAAGTGATTTGACTCTATTTTATCCTTGCATGTATGTGGAAAAAGATTTGACCTAGTTAGTGGGCTAGTTTGAGTGTCCTTATGCAGACTCCATATTGGCAACACTATAGAAGAAGAATAGGACAGCGAGAAGAACAAGAAGGCAATCCATTTGCAAAGGATATGGATAGAGAAAGAGGTACAAGTCTGCCTAGGGATGATAGGAATGTTGGTGATGTTTTGAGGACTCTAGCGGCGGGACAGCAACAAACAAGAGATGTTTTGGATAGAATGATGGCCTCACAACAGCAAATGATGCAGTGTATGACACAAGCCATGGGCAATGTGAGGGTTAATACAACACTTACAGGGGAAGGTAGTGTGGTAGGTACACCTCGAGTTGATAGAGCTCGTACTCCCACAACGAATAGACCATTGCGGCCTACATTCCTTCCAAGGGAAGAAGAAGACGAAAAGGTTGTTGAGAATGAATTGGTACAACCCACGAATGAGAACATGATCGTCGTTCATCAAGCATATAAAGCACTTCCAGCACTTCTTAGAGAGGATCTCAGCTTCCAACAATATTGGAATCAAAAGTGGGAAAGAGGAAGACCTAGAGGAGAGCCGAGACGTAGAAGACAAAAAAGGCAACATCAAGAATTTAAGGAAGCTTTAAACAAGGTACCTCTACCAAACTTTGATGGTAGCAGCAAAACAAGTACAAGAGCTTGTGTTAATAAGTTAGATACATTTCTCACCCTCAAGCCAATGCGAGAAGACAAAGCTATTCAATTTGCAACCATGCACTTGGAGGGAGCAGCTCATGATTGGTGGCATCATGGACTTGTGACACAAAACCACGCAATGATCCAATCTTATGATAAGTTCACATCCAAACTCATTGCTAGGTTTGACAGGAAGGATGAAGAAATTTACTAGAGGGAGCTAACACAAATGAAACAGATTGGGCGTGTGAATTCCTACATTGATGAGTTCCAAAAGGTTGCGGTATGGTTCCTGATATAACAAAGAGAAGGGTAATCATGTTGTTTGTGGAAGGATTGAATGATAAACTAAGGGGTTTGGTGAAGGCTCATAAGCCTAGCACACTTGATGAAGCTATTTAGCTTGCACTAGATCTTGACACTCCACCTTAATCATTTCAGCCACAAAAGAAAAGTTTCAAGGGCTCTAGTTCAAATCAGAAAAAGTTCAATCAACATAAATATCAACCTCCCAAGATGGGCAATGAAGCGAAGAATGAATTAAGGAGAAAGAAACTTCTCTTTTCTTGTAAGGAGCCATGGGAACCAGGACACAAATGCCTTGGGAAAGGCAAGGTACATCTCATAGAGGTCATTTTCGATGAGGAGAGTGAGACTATTTTGGACACTAGCTCGGATAGTGATACAGATCATGTCGAGCAACAACCACAGGTGGAGCTTGAGCCGAACATTGCAAATGACACAGCACATGTCACCATTGCATCTATTTCAGGAGTGTCGAGATATCATGCCTTTTGATTGAGAGGAGTTGTTAAGGGACAGAGGGTCACTTGTCTGGTTGACAGCGAAGCTACTCACAACTTTATTGATGAGGGACTAGTTGTGAAGAGAGGACTAAACACTGAGGATTTTCAGGGTTTCAGTGTGACAGTTGTAGATGGCTTTACTATGAGTTGCACTAAGTAGGTATCCTAGCTTAGCATTCGGATGGGTGACTACACATTGATTGATGACTTCTATGTGGTAGGATTGGGAGAGATTGATGTTGTTTTGGGAGTTCAATGGTTACAGTCACTTGGCAGGTACATACAGAATTTCCAAAAGATGGAACTTGAATTCTTGCACGATGGGAAGAAGGTTGCATTGAGAGCACTTTCAGATGGAGGACCTAGGGTTGTTTCAACGAGAAGGATGGAGACATTGTTTAGACATGATGATGTTGCTTGGGGAGCCCAGTGTTTTGTATCTTCCAAATCTTCTTCCAACAAACAGGAGTATCATGTAGATATCCAATCAATGCTTGACAAGCACAATATGGTGTTTGGAGAAATTCCTCCTGGTAGGCCACCAGATCATGGGTTTGACCATGTCATTGAGTTGGAGGAGGGCTCCAAGCCCATCATTACACCTTATCGTCATCCGCGACATTTCAAGGAAGAAATTAAGAAGAGGATTAAGGAGTTGCTTGACATGGGACACATTCGTCCTAGTTCCAGTCCTTTTGCCTCTTCAGTTGTTTTGGTGAAGAAGGATGGCACTATGAGGATGTGCATTAATTACAGAGCCTTGAACAAGAAGACAATTAAGAATAGGTATCCCATTCCCAGGATTGATGAGTTACATGGGGCAATGTACTTCTCGAAGATTTATCTTCATTCAGGGTATCATCAGATTTGTGTCCATGATGAGGATATTCATAAGACAGCATTCAGATGCCATTATGGACACTGAGTTTTTGGTTATCCTATTTGGTCTTACTAACGCTCCTGCTACATTTCAGACATGCATGAATCACATCTTTCGTAAGCAATTGCATAAGTTTGTATTGGTGTTCTTTGATGACATTTTGATTTATAGTAAGACATGGGAGGAACATCTTCAGCATATTGATGAGGTGTTGAGTATCATCGAGGCGTAGTCATTGTATGCTAAGGCATCCAAATGTGAGTTTGGTATGACCGAGATCCTCTACCTAGGGCATGTGATTGGAGCTGGTGGAGTCAGAGTTCACCAGGAGAAGATACAAGCAATTTTGGATTGGCCCCCCACCGTGGAATATTTCAGATTTGAGAGGATTCCTTGGGCTATGCAGTACTACAGGAGATTTGTTAAGGGGTTTTCACAATTGGCAGCACCTCTCATAGATCTCACCAAGAAGGGAGCATTCAGATGGTCAGATGAGGCTAAGCTACTTTTGACAAGCTCAAGCAAGTGATGAGCTCTTGCCCAGTGTTGGCATTGCCAGATTTCACACAGCCTTTTGTGTTGGAGTGTGATGCATCAAGAGAGGGCATTAGTGCGGTGTTGATGCAGAATAGACATCCCATTGTTTTTGAGAGCATGAAGTTGAGGGATGTAGAGAGGCTTTATTCCACCTATGATAAGGAGATGCTCGCCATCATGCATGCATTGGCCAAGATTAGACAGTACTTGGTGGGTAGATGATTTGTGGTTAGGACCGACCACAATAGCTTGAAACATTTTCTGTCACAGATGGACTTGAATGAGAGGCAACAGAAGTAGGTGAGCAAGATTCAGGCATATGACTTTGACATTGAGTATGTTAAAGCGAAGAACAATGTTGTTGCTGATGCTCTATCCAGGAGGCCTACTCTTTGTTCTATGTCAGAGATTTCAGCAAATTCGAAGGCTCACCCTTTGGTCGAGTATTCCAAGAATACTTTTGCCTGTGAGATCATGGATGGCCGAATTCAAGATGACAAGTATAAGGTGATTGATGATGTGATCTACTATAAGGATAGGATCTACTTGGTACCTGAGTCAAAGTTGGAGAAGATTTTGAGGGCTACTCATGATGCTCCACTTGCAGGGCATCCAGGGTTCTTCAAAACCTACAGGCAGGTGAGAGAGATTCTCATGGAAGGATCTCAAGGATGATGTCTTGCAACATGTTAGGGAGTGTATGACTTGTCAGCAGAACAAGTCGGAGCATACTTTTCCAACAGGGTTACTTCAACCATTGCCTATTCCGAAGCAAAGGTGGGAGAGTATTTTGATGGATTTCATCACCGGTCTACCGAGAGTCCAAGGTAGGGATTGCATATATGTTGTGGTTGACAGGTTGACTAAGTATGCACATTTCTTTGCAATTCCATCAAATTACTCAGCACTTCAGGTTGCAGAACTATTCTTCAGAGAAGTGTTTAGGTTGCATGGACTCCCTAAGACCATTGTCAGTGATCGGGACAGCAGGTTTCTCGGCATGTTTTGGTAGGAATTGTTCCGATTGGCTGGAACGGAGTTGACACTGAGCACGAGTTATCACCCACAGATATACAGGCAGATAGAGATTGTGAACAAGTGGGTTGAGGGATATCTTTGCAACTATGTTGCAAGGCAACAGCGTGCTTAGATAAAGTGGTTATATTTGGGTGAGTATTGCTATAATACCACCTATCACATGTCAATTGGCATGTCACCTTTCAGGGCCTTGTATGGTTACGATGCTCCATCATTTCTAGACTTGGCTTTTGAGGATAGTCGAGCTCCCAGAGCTAAGGAGTTGATGCAAGATAGTCAGGATATCCTTAAGGCACTTAAGGATAATATTCAGCAGGCACAAAACCAGCAAAAGATGTATGCGGATAGACACAGGGTAGAGAGGACTTTTGAGGTTGGTGATTTGGTCTTTTTGCGCCTTCAACCATACAGACAGTCGACATTGAAGAAGAGTGGTACAGAAAAACTGAAGCCTAAGTTCTATGGTCCCTACAGAATTCAGAGGAGAATTGGAGACGTAGCATATGAGCTTGAGTTGCCGGCAGGAAGTAGGATTCATAATGTTTTTCATGTGTCTTGCCTTAGGAAGGCTCTTGGACAGTGTTGTTTCTTCTCCTGATCTTCCACCTCTTCATGAAGAGGGCACTTTGGTTTTGGTTCCTGACAGCATTTTGGAGATGAGGGGGCGACATTTAAGGAACAGGGTGATCCGTGGGTATTTGGTGAGATGGAAAGATTTGCCATTGGAGGATGCGACATGGGAAGGAGAACAGATTCTGCAGCATCCGGATTTGCTATTGCTTGAGGACAAGCAATCCCGGGAAGGGAGGACTGTCATATCCCCATTTCCGGCATGATCACCTAACAGGAGTTTGGGTTAGCATATTCTTCATTCCCGTAGGCTAATTAATGTGTTAAGGGAAAGTAGTGGTTGAGCTAGGGAAATTTGGAAAATTGTTTTATGAGGCTCAACTAATTTTTCTAGACATGGCAAACTTGGGAGATGAATTGATATATTTTTGCCTTATTTTTGGATGGGTCAATACTAATAAAGTAATTACTCTTGAAGTGCGTAGACCCATTCTTGGGTTTTTGAAAATAAATTAAAAATATTATTATTGTTTGGAGAAATGCGACCCAATTGGAGAGATAAGGTCAGCCAAAAAAATAAATAAATAATATTAATTTTGGGCACTCAAGGAGGGAAGAATTAGATAATATTTTAAATCAAATATTTAATTTGATTTTTGCATCTTTTGGTGGTTGGCCTAGTGGATAAAAAAGAAGAAGTTTCAAATATTGTTGTCGGCTCATTTGTAATAAGAAAATAGTATTTTTTCTTGGCCGACTTGGAGAAAAGAAATAAGCTTCAATTCAAATCTTTAATTTGAATTGTGGAGCCTAGACTTGGTCTGCCTACTCTTGGAGATTCAAATCAAATGTGAGGAGACTTGCATAAATAGAGGAGAAGGTTGATGGATCAAGGATCACGAACTTTTGGCATCTATTGTATTTTGCATTTGCATGTTATTGCATGACTTTCCAAGGACGAAAACCCTTGTGGAAGAAGGTGGATTGGATGAAAACCCAATTGCATCTTGGAGGTGAATTCATACGGAGTTCACATTTGCACTTCATTGGAGGATTTCAAAAGGATTGTTGAGCTTTCATGCCATATCTTTCATAGCAGATTTGGACGCCATTGTTGAAGATCTTTGCATCAAGTGAAGCACCGATTTTGATGAGGATATTCTTGCATGTTTGAGTGCCACTTTGAAGGAACATTTTCAGGTTTTGCAAATCAGTTTGGAGCATCTATTTGGAGGGTTTGTGGGCAGATCTGATCTGAGTGCCATTGTGAGGTATCAACCCTAGCCGCTGCCATTTATTTAGTGAGCTTCCCATTTCATAAGAAGCGACGGCCCTTGGAGGAGTTCACCCAAGTTTTGGGACATCATTTGATCACTTTGAATTGCATCTTTCATCTTGTGAGGAGACCGATCAGCATTGTGGATCCTTATCAGCCACGATCAGCCTTGAAGACAACAATGAACATCACCATATTGCATTGAGGACATCTTTTGTGAGCGCCCATCATCCTTGTTCAAGGCAAGATCCGATTTGGAGGAAGTCGCTCATATTGTGACTAGCTTGGTCATCAAATTGGTATGTTGAAGTTCATAATTCAGATCTGATTTGTAACAGCAGTAGTTTGGGAGCTTAGTGGCCATGTTGAGCCTATGAACTTAATGTAATTTCATTTCATTTGAGTCAAGTTGGAGCAGCAGACTTGCATGATCAGAAATTTCATATCCTATGTGTTTGAATTGTGTATTTCATGGTGTAATTCATAAATGATAAGACTGCTGTTGTATATCTTCATTTGCCAATCATTTTCCATGCTTTAGAATATATTTTATGCTTGGTGAAATCATTTGATAAGGTGCAGAAAGTAAAATCAGAATTCAGACCTAGGGTTTGAATCAGATTGTGAAACAAAATCAGAAAATTGGCAAAAACTCTAGTTGGGATATTTCACAAGGTCCACTACATTGAGATCATTTCGGATGATGATGAGGAGAATGAAGCCAAGTTTTCTGCAGGTTCAAAAAAAGAGCAAGAGGAAATTGTTGAAGATAATGATAACAAAGAAGGTGTACTTGCTTCTCTTGATGGAGTTCAAAGGTATATGTAATGTTCCATTTTTGGCACATTGATTATTATGGGCATTTGTGCGTGTTCCTAGTCTTTTGGAGGCTATCCAACATGTTTGAGAAGAACTCCAATGTTCTTGGAGTGGTTTTAGTTCAGTCTGCAGAACAGTTAATTGGGTTTTCCTTTTGTAAATGGATAATTTTGTCATGGTTTTGAGCTCAGTTGATGTTCTGGGTAACATTGATGGTTTCTAAAGTTTGATCGGGCTTCTGGTTTACTCTCCAAGATTCTTGGAGGAGTTTTCTATTTTTGGAAAGTCACCCGGAAGGCATCGTTGCACATCCCAAACCTTACAGAGCATATTGGTTCAGTTTATTTTGCATTCGGAGGCCGTTTGGAATTTTTCGCAAAATTTAATATTTAGTGAGCTATTTTAATTATTATTTTCACTTAAGCTCCTAGGGGTGAAAATAATTAATAAAAATCTAATTGTTATAGCTCGTTGGAAAGAGGAAGAAAAGTATTAAATCATGGATGCATCATTTTGGGGCCTTGCGAAGCAGATATTTCATTTATTTTGATAAAGGGGTCTTTGGAGCTAAAAAGAGCTTTTAATTAAAAGTGGTGACTTTAAGTTGTGCACACTTAATGAATTATTTTTTATTGATTGAGGAGAAATATGAAGGGATAAAGGAAATAATATTTTATTTCTCTCAAAAAGTTATAAAAAGAGGAGTTGGGCTCATTGCTGAAGGAGGCTGATGATTTGTATTGTTATGTTGCCGGAATGAACCTGCGAGTTCTTCCTATTCTCTTGAGGACGAAAACCCTCTTGTGGAATGCTCTTGAGGACGGAAACCCTCTTGAGGTTGAGTGTGGTTTCACTACAGAAATCACCATTGTGCTGAAGAAGAGATTGGAGCAAGCTCATACAGAGTTTGCCTTTGAGCTTTCCTGAAGCTGAATAGAGATTGATAGTTTGTGGTGTTTTTGCATTGTAATCTTTCTATATTGCTGGGATGCAGTTTTGATATGATAGTGATTGTTTTGGATTGAGATTTTTATATTATTGTGAATGTTCTTAGTGGTCGAACCATTGCTGGGCCGTATATGGTGTATTTGGACAAATTGCATTTGAAATTTAATATCAGTCTTTGAGCCAAAGTTGGTGTTGGGATGTCATTATTGTGCCTAGGCGTCACTCTTTAAGCAGTTTCAATAGTTATTTATCTTGTATTTTAAATGCAATGAGGATCCGTACCTTGGCTGGGCCGTACTGGCAGTCTAAGGATCTTTGAAAAAATTAAATTCTTTAAGGCTGTTATTACTACTGTATTGCTTGTGATTTGCTATTTATACATAGGCGATTACCATGGAATTGGTTTGCAATGAATTGATGAAGTTTTCAGTATGCTGGGAATGAATCCGTACCTTCTGAGCGTACAACCGGGAAGGGATTCAAGTCAATAATGGGCAGTAGTTTATATCAGTTGAACAATGTAATTCTGCTGTGCATGGTAGTCATTGTTTAGTGATTGGTTTGTACTGATTTGAAGGAGATACTTCTTCTGTGGTTAAAAGTGGGTTTAAGTCTGATCGTGGCAGCCATACCTTTGGTAACAGTCTGATTTTCTGCAGCAATAAATGAACAGCAACAAATCTCAGTCATTTGGCATCTGATTTTAGAGACTTCTGTGCAGTGTATGATCTTCATTACTCAGGGGTAACTTATCAAGTTATAACTCAAGTATTATTTGCCATCCTTGTATTGCTACATTGAAATCTTTCATTTATGCAACAACATTAAAGACCCCTGGATGGTTTACCGCCAGTGTGGAGTAAATAAACATTGTTTATCTATCTTTACTCACCCACTGAATAAGTGGAGTATTCCCACTGAACAAGTGGATGGGTTTGTAATATTTCTTTCTTGTTCTTTACCCACTGAAAGTGGTGAATCCCCACAGTTTGTGGATGCCTGCATATGCAGATGAATGTCTACTTGTTTGCACAATATTTTAATTGTAATCTAAAGCACATTATGCTCTCACCTTGCTCGATTTGGGATCTTGGTGATCAGAAGTGCGGAGGAGTTTAGTTGTGCTAACACTGTTTATCATTGTTCTATATTTTAGAAAAAATTTTGGGGTTGTATATTACAGTATAACCCATTCCGGTTTCAGGATTATAGCAATGAATTTCAGCAAAGTTGAAGATCAGATCAAAATGAACTATGAACAAGAGGCCATCAAAATTCTTGAGGAATACCAAAGCACTCCTGATGAGTTTAAAAAACAGGTTTCTTTTGATTATTTCTTGGGTTTAATTGTAGTGTTGAAACCTAGCAAAAAGGGCATAGTAAACTATATAAGAAGATCAAGGAAGAGTTCCCTATCATTACAAAAAGAAAAAGATGAAGAAAAGAAGGAAAGAGATTCACGAGAAGTTTTTACAAGAAAAGAGATGAATGCGAAGGTGGCAAGGAAACAAGAATTGCTTCCTTGTGATTTGCAGCCTACAGGGAATTCTAAGAAGAGCAAAAATCAATTAAGGAGAAAACAACGTTGTTTCACATGCCAAGAAGTTTGGACACCTAATCATACATGTGGAAACAATAAAGAGGATGTATTGGTGATCACAAGTTTATTTCAGTAGAGTGATGGTATGGACAAAGAAAAATCACTTGATGCTTCCACAAGTGAAGAATACATGAGTCTTCATGACAATGACAAGATTGACGGGTATGCTGAAATGGAGTTGCTTAAATCAGCAGTTATTGATCAGCCATATGAAGAGATTAAGCAAATGGTGGAGGGAATTGATGAACTCCATAAGAATGAAACATTGCATAAAGATTCTAGCAATCATCATACCAAGGAGATTCAGTATGTTGATAGTGATTGGAAAGTACATCAAGAGTGTGAACTCTTGAGTTTGGAGGAGCAATTTTGACATGAAGATGAAATTTTCAGCCATGCGATAGATGCTATAACAGGTAATGCATGTGGTTTTCAGTGTGATACAATTTTTGGATCAGCAAATAATGATGAACATTCAGAAATTGAAGAAGATGTGCATGAGATCTATGAAGACACCATTAAAAGGTATGAAGAAATGTTGATTCTATGATTGTAAACAGCAGTCCATTATCTTCACATGATTTTGTTAAGATATTGGAAAGAGGCATTATCTTGTTGATATTCAAGATTTGATAGTTAAGCATGAGATAGTGTTTCTGGTTCCAAGCTACATACAAGGTATGACATTCTATAATGGATTTGCTATTCCTTACTTCATGAAAACATCACTAATTGTTATCACATTTGAAGGAAATTGCAAAGCAACTGATTTTGAAAATCATAGCATAGAAGATGTTGTGAGGACTCAAAACATGTGTGGTGAATGGCTAAGGAGAGCTAAGGAAGCCAAGTTATTAGCCACTCAAGCAAAACAACACCTACAAAAGATTAAGGAAAAATTTGTTCACATGGATCATAAAAGGCAACAACTAGGTGCATTTCTTCATCAATCTTCAGTACTTCAAAGGGAAGAAATTATGATGGTAAAGTACGAAGAAAAATCAGATTTGCAAGATGAACCTTTTGAGAGGCATATGCATATTGATTTTGGTTTTCAACTGGACTATAATCCAAGGCATGAAGGAAATCATGAGAATAGAGAATTTTCAGACCTGGTTCAATGGTTTTCAGCTTACAAATTGATGATTAGTGGTTGTTTTATAATGCTCATCATAAAATTTTCAAAATTTGCATTGATGATTGCCGCTGATTGCATAGATTTGTGTGCACGGGACTGTCACTATAGCACTTGGAGATTGAGTGTTGATGAGGTCATATCAGTTTGGGATCAAGGAATTTGTGTGATTGGTGGATTGCTTCACAATGTTTTGTTGAATGACAGTTGTATCAGAATGACGCAGCGGAAATTTGGTGGAGCCTTCTTTAGATTGATTTGGGATCCTGGAATCTCAATGATGCTATGCAGGAGTTGTTTGAGTTGTGATTGCTTGAGGACAAGCTATTTGTGATTGGGGAGGATTTGTAATGTCCCAATTTTCCGAGTGATCATCCAGCGAGGTCCACTAGCCTATTTTTATTCCAATAGGCTGAGTTCGGAGTTATAAGGGAATAATTAATTTATTAAATGTTAAATAATCCTAAGTCATTTTTGGGTTATTTATATTTAATTAATTAGCTGGGCCTTTTATTTGTAAAAAAGTGACTTTATAATAAGTTATTGGGAAATTATAAAATAAGTCACTTTTGAGAAGGAAAACATAAAATAAAATAAAATAAAAAACAAAATCTTCTAGAAGTGAAGCTTTGTCGGCCAAACAGAAGGATTCACTTGTGGCTTTAAAAAGAGGTGGAGACAAATCATTTTGACATCCTTGACTTGTTATTTCATTTGGGAGTTTTCCTTGTGAGCTGCAACTACAGGTTCAGCCAATTCCTAGGACGAAAACCCTTGGAATATTGGTGGATTGGATGAAAACCCAATTTCATCTTGAGGTGGATTCAATTCAGAATTCACAATCGTGCTTCATGGATCAAATTTGAGGGTGGATTCATTTCAGAATTCACAATTGAGCTTCATTGATCAGTGCCCTAGTTTTTGCTGTGATGTTTCAAAGTTTTTTGTGGAGACATTTTGCAAGTTTTAGGTGGAGGGTTTGATTGTCAATTTGTGACATTTGTTCCAAATACAAATTGGGCAATATATTCCTATTTGTGGAGGTTGTCATTACAGATTTTTATATCAGATTTTGTAGCAGCCCTGGAGGATACATTTTGGTGCTTCATATTGAGGGTTTTGTGGAGAATGCTATAAGGGTTTATTGCAGATTTTTTTGTCAGATTTTATACCAGATTTGTATGTTCAGATTTAGCGCCTCTTATTGATGATATTGGAGACTTTTGGCAAGGGTTTAATACTATATATTGGAAGCCATCATCACAAGGAGGCGATTGCAGATTTAGAGGGTTTTGAGTCCCTAAATACTAGTTGCCGCCCCTTACATTACTAGCGCATAATTAATGGAGGTGGCATGAGGTATATCTAGGGAGGCGTGAGGGTTTACACTCAGAGTCGCTACCCTTTTGGAGAGTTTGCAGCCTTAGTGAAGGTGACGTTGGCATCTGGGGGCTATTCACAGCACCTGGGAGAAGGAGGTGTGAGTTTAGAATGAGGTTTGGAACCTCTTTGGAGTGAGTTTCACACATTACATCAGTCATCTGAAGAGCTACAGCTGGGTCCAATTTGGAAGTGATTGCTTTACATTTTGGTATGTAAAAAGGCCTTGTTTTATTAATGTATTTGTCTGATCATGAACAACAAACATTTGAATTAGATTTGAGCATGATAAAGCATTGTCAATGTGAAGTTATTTCAGTTCAGAACTTCTGATTTTGCAACAGCAGTCATTCTGATTTGTAACAGCAGTTATAATATCATGAAATCTGAGTTTTCAAGCTATCTATTTGGTTGTTATATTGTATGACAAGTGTTTGTTAAATTGCCATATCATTTCCTTTATGAGTTCATGCAAAACAAAGGAAACCTCGAATAGTCATGATGCACAAAATCCTTAAATGCAATGCAATACTAAGATAAACCATAGAATAAACTTGCATGATTGATCAATTTCATTCCAAATTCTTGAATAAACAAAAAATTTGATTCATTTTCCCTACATTTCTCACATTTGGACTAACTTTTCCTTCATTCCAGGATTATCAGCCAGGAACTGGGCGGATTCAGGAGCTGGAGGTCTTGGATTTTCCTCATCCTAGAGCGCATATTCCATGTCCATTAGGATTTTCTCTTGAAATTTCTTGTCGGAATTTTCTTAGTGTCTTGGAATTTTCATGTTCAGAGTCGGGAATTCAGGAATTCTCATCAAGGAATGATGAGATTTCGACATGGAATGATAAAATTTTATCAAGGAATTCTTCCAAGTCAAGGTGCATTTCCAGGGAGGTCTTGGAATTTTCACCTCTGGAGTGCAATTTCTTCCTTACCTTGGATTTCTTCATCCTAGTCGCAATTTTCACTTTGACATGGATTCCTTTATCTTGGTCGCACATTTGGAGGTGGTCATGGAAAATTTCGTGTCGCACTTTTATCTGCCCTTGGATGAATTCCACATCGCATATTTTGGAGGATCAAGAAATTTCTTTGTCGCAAATCCTCGAGAATTGAGAAATTTCGCTCATTTGAGGGTGTCTTGGATTGTTTCCTTGGTCGCACTTTCACTCACTTTTGGAATATTTCTTCCCTGTCGCAATTTTGACTAGGTCAAGGATTCCTTATCCTTGTCGCACTTTTCCTCATGTCGCAGATTTCACTGGTTGCGGATTTTGGCGTGTTTAGAATTCCTCCCTATGCCAGGAATTCCTCATTCCAGAGCGCAATTTCCCTTAGGTCGGGGATTGTGCCATGTCATGGAATGATTCCTCGAAACGATTCTTCCTTGGCGGAGGGTGCATTTTGCAGAGTCTTGGAATTTTTAGCTCATGGATTCTTCCTTAGGCTTCGCGAATTTCCATATTTCCCTTTAGATGACTTGGGAAAAGATTAATTTTTTCATTTCTCAAACGGTGGTTTAGTAAGTTGGCCACCGCCTCTGGGTTTTTGTCCTTATCCAAGGCGCACTTTCTTTAGGTCGAGGATTTTGGCTTGTCATGGATTTTTACCGCTTGGAATTCCTTCCATCTCCTTGGGCGCACTTTTCATCAAGGCATGGATTTTAGGACTTCGTGGATTTGTTGATGTTTACATTCCATGTCCATCTTGTGGATTCCATCATGCCATGGAGTGTCCTTTACCTTAGGTTGCGGATTTCATCACGTCCTGGAATGATTCCTCCCAGAGCGCATTTTCCACGATGTCGTGGATTTAATCCTCCATGTCGCACTTTTCACCATGTCATGGATTTTCCTTTGTCGCAATTTCCATGGAGTCATGGATTTTCCTGTGTCGCAATTTCCATGGAGTCATGGATTTTCCTTTGTCACAATTTCAATGGAGTCATGGATTTTCCTGTGTCGCAATTTCCATGGAGTCATGGATTTTGAAGTCACGGAATTTCCTTTGTCACAATTTCCATGGAGTCAAGGATTTTGCACCCTGGGAGTCAGGATTTTGCAAACTTGATGAAATTTTCTATTACTTTGACAAGGATTTTCGAAATTTGACAAAGAATTGCCTATTAGTTTTGGACTTTCATGTTTCGGAGTCAAGGACTTAGGAAATTTCACATGGAATGACGAGATCTTGACAAGGTTTTGCAAAGGAATGACTTCAAGGTAAGGCGCATTTCTAAGGGGGACCTAGATTTTGAAGTGTGGAATTCCTTCCAAGACCAAGGGCGCATTTTTCGAGGGGTCTTGAAATATTGGAGTCATGGAATTTCCTGTCCAGGAATTCCTCCTTGAGCAGTGGTGCATTCTCCCTAGGGTCTTGGAATTTGAAGTCATGGAATTTCTTGTCTAGGAATTCCTCCTTGAGCAGTGGTGCATTCTCCCTAGGGTATTGGAATTTGAAGTCATAGAATTTACTATCCAAGAATTCCTCCTTGAGCAGTGGCGCATTCTCCCTAGGGTCCTGGAATTTGAAGTCATGGAATTTCCTATCCAAGAATTCCTCCTTGAGCAGTGGCGCATCTTCCCTAGGGTCTTGGAATTTTCCTATTTTTCAGTCAAGAATCCAGGATTTCCCAATGGAATGATGAGTTTTGGCAAGGGATGGCAAGTCTTTGGCACATTCAGGATTTTGGATTTAGAACTTTGGAACAGGAATTAGGATGGACCTTGGAATGGGACTCTGGACAGGAACTTTGAACAGGATTCCTAGATACGAACTCTGGAACAGGATTCCTGGATAGGAACTCTTGGAACAAGATTCCTAGACAGGAACTTTGGAACAGGATTCCTAGATAGGAACTCTGGAACAGGATTCCTGGACAGGAACATTGGAACAGGATTCCTAGATAGGAACTCTAGAACAGGATAGCCTATTCATCACGAAGTCCTATGCTAAGAGTGAGGGACTTAGACATTTCCTATGGAATGGACTTATGCCATGGATTGGTCAGTTTTGATCAAGGAATGATAATTAGGGTTTCATTCATCCTCAGGAAAATCACTCTTTTCTTCACCACTACAAGCACTCTTAATATTCCTTGTGAGCTAGGTGCTTGGAAATTTTTTCCTAGCTTCATGGATTTGAGCAAGAAACTGCAAGATCAAAGCAAAACTGAAACCAGGCCAAAAAAAGAGGGGGTCCCCATTTGCAATGGGGCGATGTGTGAAAACGTCACAACAGTAACCATGGGGGTACTTACAGGATTGCAATCTTCCATCTTGAACTTCTCCAATATCTCTTTCACATACTTGGTTTAGGAGATGAAGATTCCTTTGTTTGATTGTGAGATTTGTAAACCAAGGAAGAAAGATAGTTCTCCCAAAATTGTCATTTCAAACTCCTTTTGCATCATATAGCAAATTCTTGACACATGTTATTATTCTTACCTCCAAAAATAATGTCATCCACATATACAACTATTATCAATTGAGCTTCTCCTATAATTTTGATATACAAGTTACTATCAGCCACTCCTCTTTTGAAGTCTTGTTGTTGAAGATATTTATCAAGCTTGGCATACCAAGCTCTTGGGGCTTGTTTCAAGCCATAGAGTGATTTCTTCAACCTGCAAACATAATCCTTGTTTTCTAATAGTAGAAATCCTTCAGGCTGCTCAACATAGACTTCCTCCTCTAAATCTCCATTTAGGAAGGCAGATTTTACATCCATTTGGTATACTTTGAAATTTTTATGACTTGCATAGGCTAAGAACATCCTGATTGCTTCCATCCTTGCAACTGGTGCAAATGTCTCTTCAAAGTCCACACCTTCAACTTCAACTTGAGCAAAGCCTTTGCAAACTAGCCTTGCTTTGTTTCTTACAACTTGTCAATCGTCATTGAGTTTGTTCCAAAAAGCCCATTTGGTACCAATTACATTTTTGTCTTTTGGTCTTGGGACAAGTTCCCAAGTGTCATTCTTCTCAATTTGGTCCAACTCTTCATTCATTGCGTCAATCCAGCTTTTATCTTTACTTGCTTCTTGGAAGGTTTTCGGCTCAATTCTGGATAGTAGTGCAGAGTCACAATCTTCTTGGTAATTCACCATTCTTCTTGTAGATCTAAATCTATCATCAAGGATCAATTCTTCAGGGTGATTTCTTTGCACAAATTTGGATGGTGTGTTTAGTGTTTTCATAGGTGTCTTTTGTGGAGTTTCTATACTTTTCTCTTCATTATTCTCTTCAACCTCTTCTTCTTGTTCATCCCAACATCCTTTTTCTTGATAATCAAATTCGGGTGCCTTAATTTTGTAGTACATTTCCTCATCAACCCTTACATTTGTGCTTTCAACAATCTTCTTCAATCTTTTGTTGTAACAACGATAAGCTTTGCTTCGTAAAGAGTAACCCAAAAATATTCCTTCATCAGATCGGGAATCAAATTTTCCCAAATTTTCATCATCCCTCCTTATGTAGCACTTGCTTCCAAAAACCTTGAAGTATTTGAATATTCCAGGTCTTCCTTTCCATAGTTCATATGGAGTTTTATCCATATTTCCTCTAAGTTGTCCTTTGTTCAAAATGTAGACTGATGTAAGAACCGCTTCTCTCCAAAATGAATCTGGTAGTTTGGCTTCATTTAGCATAGTTCTTGCCATTTCTTAGACTGTCCAGTTTTTTCTTTCCACAACCCCATTTTGTTGTGGTGTTCTAGCAGCTGAATATTGTCTTTTAATTCCATGTTGTTCACAATATTCTATGAATTCATTTGAGGTGAATTCTTCCCCTCGATCAGAGCTCAAACATTTTATCTTAAGACTAGTTTCATTTTCAACTAGTGCCTTGAATTTTTTGACTTTTTCAAAGGCTTCTGATTTTTCTTTTAAGAAAGTCACCCAAGTCATCCTAGAAAAATCATCAATGAGAAGCATAAAGTAAAGCTCACCTTGTAGACTTTTTGTTCTAGTGGGTCCACAAAGGTCTGTGTGAACAAGTTCCAATGGCTTTGATGATGAAAACTCCTTTGTCTTGAAAGATACCCTTGTTTGCTTCCCTAGTTGGCAATGTTTGCAAATAGTATTGCTTGGTTTGCAAATTTTGGGCATGTCTCTCACAGCTTCCTTCTTGCTTATCTTTACCAAGTTGTCAAAGTTCATATGTCCCATTCTTTTGTTGCACAACCAACTTTCATCTTCTTGGCTTATAAAGCATTTTTGATCTCTTGTCTCACTTAGAACATACAACTTATCTTCAACTTTATTTGCATCTGCAATATGTCTTCCATTCTTTCTAATTTCACAACCATCTTCATGAAAGATTAAGGTATGATCTTGTTTAAACATTTGGCTTACACTTAGTAAGTTGTGTTTTAGGCCTTCAACATATAGAACATTGCTTGTCTTTGTTTTCCCATTGGCTAGACTCAAGGTTCCTCTTCCTGCAATCTTTGTTGTAGTGTTGTCTCCAAACCTTACTAATCCTCCATCTATCTTTTGTAGATGGATAAACTTATTCCTATCTCCGGTCATGTGGTTTGAACAACCACTATCAATGTACCAATGATCTTTTTCATCTTGCACATGAAATGCTGTTTGAACAAGCATAGCTCTTTCTTTTTCTTCTTTTCTTTTCTGTTTCCAAACTTTCATACTCTCCTCATGTGTTTTGGGTAGAGTTTCCTCCTTTTGAGTTGTATTTGGAAAAATAGTTCTGCAATGCCTTGCTATATGCCCAAGGTTATTGCATTTGAAACACTCAGTTGCAAAGTTTAGTGGATAAAATGGGTTATAATTTCTATTTTCAGGTCTACTAGAGTTAATTTTCTTTTCATAGAACTTGTTATAGCTTCTACAATTCATAGCTTTGTGACCAAATTTGTACCAAGAATAGCAATAACCAAAAAATGAATGATATGACCTGTTTGGCTGGAATTGTTTTTGCAAATTGGTCCTTCCTTCTATATTGCTTTTCTCTAGTGAAACATTGTTGGCTTTAGGCTGAAATTGATTCTCCTCCTTCTTGCTACATTCTCCTTCAATAGTGCTCTTGACAACCTCAACATAACTTTTGTTTGATGTCTTTCTAACTCTTTTCTTAGTGTGACAATCTCACACTTCAACCTTTCACATTCTTTTTCTTTTTCTTCAAATTGGGCTTTGGTTAGATCTTCTATCCTTTTGCTTTCCTCAACTTGAAGCTTTAGATCTGAAATTAATTTTTCAGTTTCTATAAACTTCTTCCTTTCCTCTTCAAATCTAGCCTTTCTTCTTTGATTCTTTCTTTTCAGCCTCTCAATTTCACTTATAGAAAATTCCAACTCTTCTTCCAAATCTTCTGGATTATGTTCTACCTCTTTCTTGTGATTTTCATCTTTGTCTTCAATTTCCTTTATTATTTCAGCCATGAATAACATTTCAGCTTCACAACTTTCCACATCATAATCACTTGAAGAATCTTTATCCCTATATGAGTATAAGCTCTTCTTGAAGTTTTCCCTTTTGTTGTTTTTGTGATACTTATTGTTTTTGCTTCCTTTCTTTGGCTTGTAATCTTCTTCTTCACTATCACTACTATAAGAATAAGGACATGATTTTGCATAATGTCCAATCTTACCACATGTAAAGCATTTGAAGGGTAGTTTTACCCTTGTATTTTCCTGATCCTTTCTTTAGCTTTCTCACAAAATTTGCTTCTTCCTCATCTGTTGAATTATTATCTTCCACTTTCTTCCCTTTTGAATTCTTAGATGCTTTGAATGCAGCCTCCTTTTGTATTGATGTATATCTTCCGGTCCTCATCTCATAAGCAATTAGGATTCCATGTAGTTCATCGATGGTCAGGGTGTCCAAGTCCTTCATTTCTTCTATTGCCGATACTTTAGAGTCAAATCTTGGTGGAAGTGATCTCAACACTTTTTGCACTACGACTAGTTCCTTTCTTCTCCAAGGCCTCAAATGGTGTTGACAACTTCATCCACACGCAAGAAAAATCCAGCAATATTTTCCTCTTCACCCATTCTAAGACTTTCAAAATTGCTTCTATGTGTTTGCAATTTGGCTCCCTTCACTTTCTTGTCTCCTTCATAAGTGTCCTTCAACTTGTCCCAAATCTCCTTCGCAGATTTGCAATGCATTATCTTCACAAGCTCAGATTCATTTAATCCACATAGGATTGCATTCTTGGCTCTAACATTATTTTCACTTGCCTTCTTTCCTGTTGAATACGTTGGAGGTGTTGAAGGAGCTTTATATCCATTCACCACTGATTGCCAAACGTCATATCCTATAGCATTTATATAGGCCTCCATTCTCATACTCCAAAATGCATAATTTGTCCCATCAAACAATGGAGCCTTGTTGGAAGAGAATCCTTTTCCACTCATGATGTGTGCTATATCGATCTCCCTTCAAGTTTGTTAGACTTATTCGAAGGGCCGGCTCTGATACCAATTGATGAGCACACAAATATACTGAGAGGGGGGGGGGCCGTGAATCAGTATATTACAATTTTTTACCAATTTAAAACTTATTAATCATAATGGCAACTATACAAGAATATAACAATATGAACAAGTTGACACCAAGCTTTTACGTGGAAACCTTTACGGGATAAAACCACGGTACAAATAATGTACTTTATATTTATATAAGTTTACAATGATTGTAGGCACCAACCAACTAGAGGCACCAACCTACAAGGAGCACCAACTCCCTCTTCCAAGGCACCAACCTTGGCTAACTTGTTTCACAACTATATCTTCATATAGTTCTTCCTTTTATTTCACATATACTTCTTAGAATAAGTCTGATCTGTACTTCATAATGCTGCTCCTCCTCTTCTTTATACTCAGAAAATCTTCATTCAATTACTTGCTTTCAAAAACTCTTATCAATTCCCTCTTATATCTTTTCAATGACTATTCCTTTGGTGAATGGATGTGTCTCTTTATACTTGCTGTCTTTTATAAACAAATTACAGCCCTTCACTTTAACAACTTTGTCCTCTTGTAAATTCATACCACTCTTTAATTTAGACTTTTTGATTATTATCATATAAGGAGCGCTTTTATTGAGTTGCCTTCTTTTAAATTAGATTCGCTGTCTTTTGGATAATGGTAATTAATCGCTGGACTCCTCAATAATGATTGTATCACTAAATGAATCGAACTCCTTTTTTAATCACACTTCATAGAATTTAGAAAGTCTTTTAAGGGGTCGGCCCCACGACATCTTTTATTAACAAATATTTTGTCTTTTATGAGGACGTTGACTCCCTTTTTGAATTTGCACTTTATTTATATTCATCTTCCTTCTAAAGTCATTGGTCCTCCTTTATAAAGGTGCTCCATGTAATACTAATCGACCTCGTTTATGACTTTTCAAACATGGATCAACCACCATTTATATTAATAAATAAGTCTTTTATTTTATTTGTATCATATTTTAAACTCCTGTTTTATCAATCATAAAGCTTTAAATCTTTAATTTAAACATAAGTATAATCTTTTCATGAAGTATGAAGTCCATTCTATGTCAGCCCATGATATAATAGTCTTCATAAGGTGATTTCAATTTGCTTTAATTCTATCCTCATACAACAACCTTCTCAGCGATCTTATTACTTACTTCGTGCCTTTGACATCAATGACAACACATTCCAACAAAAGCCATATGGTGAGAAGCTCCAGAATCGAGAAGCCATCTCCCTGATACAAGACCTGTAGAAGCACAAAGAGCTTTTCCTTTGTTTTTATGCGACTCAGAAGCAAAACCTGCATGGCCTTTTTCCTTACTAGATCCTGACTATTTAGAATGTGAAGAAGAAGAAGTTGACTCAAACATTCTAGAAGGGAGATCAATGTTATTCTTCTTAAGAAGATGTTTCAATTCATCAATATCTTTCTTATAACAAGAATGTTCATGTCTAGTCCTCTTGCAATATGCACAAGTAGGCTTCTCCTTCTTAGATGAGTCCTCCTTTGAAGAGGATTTGTTTTGTGCTTGATCTGTGTGTGGATTGTTTCTTTGATTTCTTATGTTTCTTGTCAAATTGACCTGACTCTTTCTATCCCTTAGGTTGACCAGCCAACAAGGCCTAAGTCTATGATGGCTTAATGAGACCCATAGAAAGAAGCTTCCATTGTTCATGCATTAACATCTTAGAAAAAGATGCAAATGAAGGCATAGTGTATGTGACTCCCATAGTTAGTCTGCGAGTATGAAAGCTAGAAACAAAAGCTACAAATTTAGGACCAAGTTTGTTCAGTACATTATAGATTAATTGAATGTCCTTTTTCTCAATACCACATGCTTTACGTTGTGCTCTCATGTCATTAACCTTAGTTATATAATCCTGAATGTTGCCAAAGTTCTTAGGATCAAGGCTCATCAAATCATTGTCAATCTGATAGCCTCTAACTTCATCAGTTGTGCCATACAATGTTTACAATTTTTCCCAACCATCATGAGAATTTGTACATGCTTCAATTTGAGATAGAAGATCAAGGGAAACAAGGCTACGAAGACATCCAGGAGCTTTTGTATGTTCAAGCATCCATTTTATCTTTTCCTAATCATCTGTGAGTTCAGTTACCTTTTGTTCAACATATGGAGTATACCCAAGTCGCATCATTAGGGCATTCCATGCATGTTGATGCCATGTTGCATAATTCTAAGGTGTTAACAATGGAACCTTGAAATGATCCATATGTGAAGGAAAAGAACAGCACAAGTAAATAGATCAAAAACTACACCAAGAGACCCCCCCTTTTCAGCCAATCAAGAATCCCCTCCCCAACAAAAGATATTGGGCACTTTATAGATCACTGCGTTTACAATGCTAGAGTTGTTTTCCAGAGTTTTACAATGTCCAAAATGGACCAAATACTAAAAGCACAAAATTGATCTCAGAATGAGAACCTCAAACTTACACCATGTGTAGTGCTATTGTGGGTGGCTTGGCAGCTCATATAGCTTTCTTTGTAGATGCAAGGACCCTCTACTATGCAAACAATACAAGACATAAATCATTGAACTCATATAGTTCCTATAATCTCCCCATCAACAATGCCAAGTTGCTTTCTTGGGGAACCCAGATTAGAGTGCAAACATCAAAATTTCTAATTGGGTTTACAAGCTTGACCATCAGGTGTAATTTGGAAGCAGATTAATTTCTAAGGCGATGGCAAACTATAGCATGTTAGCAATCCTTTGGCTAGGCAAGCCAAAGATATCCTAAGGGTATTAGTAGAGGATATGGTTTATTCACAGTGCTTTTAAGAAATATAGAAAACAGAGTATTCATTTATTTGTTTAGGCCATCGAAAATATGCCAATAGCAACTTCAGAACGAAAACAAATCAGTTGAAATGCTTTTAGGCCACAAAATTTTGTTTTAACAAGCAATCAGTTGGTAAAATACTAATTAAATTTTTTATAGGCTTGTCTTCTGAAGTTGTATTCATTAATTGTGGATATTATATATGAGTTCAAGGGGGTGGTATCTGTCCATTGGGTTGTGACGTAATGCTAAAGGGATCCTTTCAAAGTGAGTGACAAAGGAACAAATCCCACTCTGTGATAAGGCAATCTACCACCTGATGGACTCCCCATTTATGGAGTGCTGTGTTAATAAGGTTATAAAAAACATTCAAATGCTTAAATGCCCATCCTTCGAAGGCTACCATGTCAGATCTAGGGGCCAGTGATGTCACTAGTTACCCCCACCAAAAAAAAAGGGCAGTATCTGAGGAAGAAATATATTAAAGAATGTTAGAAGCCCTACATGTTATTATGCTGGAAAATAATTAGCAACCTATATGGATTTTCCCAATCAGTTAGTTGACTATTGTATATAACCATTTCTCTGAATTTATTAAACCACCTTTGAGTGCATGTGTCCTCTTATTAGAACTTACTAGTCAACCTCCAAAGAACGTTATATGAAATTGGTTACTGATTCGACACTCAATCCTCTATCTCTGCAATAAGATTCCAAATGGAATGGAGATGACTTGTTAGAATTGCTTACAACACCTAAAAAATATTTGCAAATGGGGGAGAAAATTACTAACAGTATTATTTTACATTTCAAGATGAGGCATCTATAATCCTTCATTGCAAGAGATGTTCTCAATTGTATAGTATTTTAACAAAACTCATTCACATTGCATTCTTACAAAACTTATATGATGAAGCCAAACCAATTTTCTTGGGAAATGGAAATATAGCCTTAGGAACTTGTGAAGGTATGGCTTGGAGAAAATATGTGACATTAGAGATTTGTTATCTGACCATTGCCAGGCCCTTGGAGCTTGAATATACAGAAACATATATGTTAAACATCTTTGGTAATATAACCCTAATTGTATAATGTATGAATATTGGCCAGGTGCAAATATAGAATATCTTTACATACAACAATATGTTGTTAAACAACATCCACACACAAAAGCATCAATGTAAGGATGATATTACAAAATCACGTTCATAAGACTATAATGAAAAGGAATTCCTCTAGAAAACAAAGACCACAAATTTAACATTGTATATTATCAATTTGCTTGCTTAGTCCTGAAGCACTCAACAATTTGAAGACTTGCAGGAAGAAAACATGCTAATGTGGATCATTTTTCAAGAAAGAACTTTTATGGTACAAACTATGAAAAATAGATTAAACACTTTTAAAATGTCAACATATTTGTAAGTACCCATGTGCAACAGAATAAAATTCTTGAGCATATAATACAAAAAGATCTTTGATTTTTAATGATCTAGGATTAAATATGCCTGATGTTATTTTTGTCTCAGTATAAGCCCAAGTTCCATGTTGTCACCCAGCTACTATTATTTTTATAATAGAATCAATGTATGGGAGTGGAACACCTCTTAACTTCAACTACTCACCGGATTAGATCCGCTTTGAAGTAAAAATTCAAGAGCTGCGTGGCAAAAAAATTCAAATCGTTGTCCATCATCCTTACGTCCATAAATACAACCAACCGAAAACATTCTGCATCCATAAAAATTAGATATTGATTTTAGGTTCTAGAATGAGATATCATTATGAAAGTTCACAGCACCCTCAAGCTCATTTTTGTTGACAAAATTATAAACAATTAGTGGCCACAAAAACATTAAAGATTATTGAACTCAAAATGGAAGAACCGATCATATAAGAGACTAAGGTGTTGGAGGATAAGTTTTCAACCATCCAACAGAAATGCAAAAATTCCAAGGATAGCATCATGAAGATATAAGACAACAAAATATTCTTGCTTCAAATAAGTGGGTGCATAAGGCCCAACTAGTACAGAAATCTTCAAAAATCAATTAGAGTATATTCTAGATAAGAATGTGGCCTATAGTTAAAGAATTATTGTCTACAAAATCCTTTTAAAGGAAGTTGTAGAAACTAAATTTGGTATAACATAGTTTGTATAAGTTTGTGTTATGTACTTGGTCTATCAAAGAATCGTTATGATTTGCTATACTAAAGTACATAAAGTATATCTACTCCCACAATGTGTATATGTTTTTCTCTATTATGAGAAACATGGTTGTTGCTCATTTATCAATTGACATGCCATCTTAGGAGCCTTCCCACTTGTATTTAGGCACATGTTCAAGGACCTCTCTCTTGTATACTTCCTAATTGTTTTGGTGTCTTCATTATGAAAATCTCTTAGCAATACTAAGTTATATGCATAAAATGATTCCAAATGCTTACTTATTTCTTTTCTTACTTGGTTGTGAATAACAAATATGTGAGGCCAGAGCATCTCAAGGGTCTTGAAATCTTGCATCACCCAAAAAGAAATATTTGTTTGCTTGTTTGTTTGTTTTGTGTTTGTGCATAGGTTTTCTTACCGTGCAAGTGTTGTAACGTTCTGCAAAAGTATCTTGGGACATCTTCTGCCCACATGCAGGAGCATTTGACTGCGCAGTGACAATAGAGCTTTGTGCATAATGTTTCAGCTTCGCACAAATGTGTTCCTTCCACACGCATGCTTAATTGAAGGCATAGTTGATTTCAGAGCTTGCATGCAAGGTTAAGGCTTCCACAAAGGATGTTCATGCACACAATTGGTTATGATGATCTGGAAAACATAGTAAGCTGCAGACAACAAGAAAATGTTTTATGAGCCGGCCAAGGATGATTGGGTGAATTTAAATGGTATCTTAGAACTCGATCTATCTCAGGTATCGTAATAGGTTTTTACCTTGGAAGATTAAACATGTTTCTCTACTGAGTTTTCTAGATTCTATTTAGGACACATCAAATTCTAGAGGCTGGGGAAGTGGAAAGGTGGCAAGGATCAGCGAGATTGAGTGGTTCTGAAACCTTCCATCATGTCAAAGCATTGAAAGGGGGTTGGGATTCATTGTGTAGAGTCTCTATGTGTTTGTAATCTCCCTGTGAATAGGCAGCATATGTTTCTAATCTATAATACCTCTAGAGACAAGGAAATAAAATCTATGTTACTATATCTCCAAACACTCTATTTTGTTTCTTGTTGTGTACTTTGTGTGTTCGTTAACTAGTTGTCCATTTTACCCATTATCGGTATTGCATCTATATGGGTCATTGAAATCAATTACCTTGACAACCATGTCTAATAACTGGGTTGGAAAAGATGGAATCCTAAGTGTGGTTCGAGAGCCTTCAATGGGCAAAGAGTTTGAAGCACCCCAAATATATAAATATAAATATAGATAGAGAGAGAGGGACAGAGACAGAGACTTATTGGTAAAAGATTTCTGATACCTTTATAACATTGCAATAGAGAGTACATTTGAGACAAATCCCAAGGAACCCTAGCTATCTCTAATAGCATCAATGATCTAAATTAAGTTTGAAACTTGGGGGATGATACACTAGCTATGAAACTTAATATATTATAAAAGAGCGAAAAATGAATAATAGCAAACAGAATTGACAATTAGTGAAATTCCTGTAACCAAATAGAATGTTATTTCAAAAAGAGTGTATATAATGAAAACAATCTCTATTGAACAAATGTATGCCTTTTCTTAATTCGAATTTACTTATTTACTATCCTGGTATGATGAAAACACTTGTTGAAGATAATACTTCCATCAAAATTTGATAAAATACCTCTATAAAGTCAACTGCCTCTACAGAAATGATGAAGTGTGATGTAGAAATCCTATTGTAGATTGGTGAAGGTGATTGGTAATCTGCTGCTACCAAGGGAATGAAGTGATGGGAATCTGCACATCATATGCTATTTCAGCCTTTGGTCACCAAAATAAATGATTTGCTTTTTACCTTTGAATCTGTTTTTCAAAACCGCCTAACTTATGTACTAGGTGTGTAAGGCCCAACCATTTTGCGACCCTAGTCAGACTCCATATGTTTTATGACTAAAGATTTTAGCTACTTTTGGAACAATTGCATGTAATCTTTTAACTTTTGATTCATGGATTCTACTTTGATCATCTTGTAGTATTAGATTGTAATATATGGCTATTAAACCTAATGGATAATGTTAATTAGTTTTCCTTATGATTGTTAAACTGAATGTGGATAAAGAAACTTAACCCTAATTGAAAGAGTTGATTTGGATTCAATACACAAGGTAGAAATTTAATGTTATTATTGCCATCTTCTAATCATATGGTTAGGTTTATATGGTTACCTTCCCTAGAAGGAGATTTGCCTTTGATTGTATTCATGACCTAATTCAATTATGGGATAACTTGGATGTTTAGCCTAGTGACAGTTGATCATCATATGGTGCTTTGAATTACTCTTGCATTCTCAGAATTTGTCATGTCCCCTTTTTGGCCCTAAGCATTCATCATGGTCCCTTAGCCTATTATTTGATTTCTTGTAGGTTAATGAGTTGGTTTAGAGAAATATTTTAATAAATAATAATTAAAGTTGGTCTTAATATTTTTTTGCTAGCATTGTAAAAGACAACTTTATTATTATATTCCAAGCTGCCTAAATGGGGCATAATAAAGCCTTATGCAACTCTTAGTAATGTTTTATTATTTTTGGGAAGAGTTACAAAAGTTAATTAAAAATAGGTTTTTGGGCAAAAAAAGTGAATATTATTATTTTAATTCCCTTGGGAGTCTATAAAAGAGGAGTGAGGGCTCATTTGCAACTCTTCGTCATTTTATCCCTTGTTTCTAAAATCGAGCCTTTGTGTTCATTTCTTTGCCCTCCTAAGATGAAGCCCCTATTGGCAAATGGAGTTGAGAACGAAAACCCTCCATTTTGAAGGACTAATTCCATCAAGAGATTACCAATGAACTGATATTTGCATTCTACTTTCAGTTTTCAGTTTGGTGTGAAGATTTCTAGTGTTTTGTGTGTTGTGGGCTATTCAGAAAATACATAAATATTGTTGGTGTGTTTTCAGATTTCTATATTTTGTGATTTTCATAGTTTTTGTGTGAGTACTAGATTTGAGAAGATCTCTAAAACATTTGTTTACAAATGTAATCAATATTATCTACTAAAGAAGAGACTATATTCATTGTTTACAGGTCGTACCTGGCCGTACAGACTCAAGGAGCTGAAAATTTTACCTCTGTTGTGTCATACAATTTGTGCAGGGCCACACCTTTCAGATTGGAGATTGGAGGTTGTTTTGGTGACTTAGGTTTCATGGTTAATGTCTATACTCTGCTGTTACAACATTCTCAAACCTAACACAATATGCTAGATTGCTATAAGTGTTGATTTAGTTGGGCAGTGCATTTAACGTGGCCGTACTACTGTTCTGACCTGGTCGTACCATTTGGAGGTTAAATTGTTGTCCATTTTGGGGTTATTTCTGCCTGTTATCACCTACAACATCTTCTTATTGACTAGCCACCCCTATTTTGAGTGGTATTTCCTCATTGTTGACTGCTGCAAGCCTTGCTGAGCTGGATCATAGGCCGTACAGTAGCTGGGTTGTTGCAAAATCAGACTTCACTCAAGGACTACAATAATCAAGTGTGTGTGTGTGTGTGTATATCAGATTTGTCCTCTTATTTCTATTGTTAATTGCTACTAAGCTAATCAATTGGCCTGGGGTTGAACATACATCTTTCTGTGGTTATTTTAGCTATTACTGATAATTTTCAGATGGTTACTGCTGTTACACCGTAAAATATTTAGAGGGAATCTTAAGTATTCTTGAATACTAAGTTACCAGTTCTGGTACTGGTTCGGGTTCGGGTTCATGGATTCGGTCAAAAAAAAATTTGGGTGTGGGTTCATTTTGGGTTTGTCCATACAAAAACATATAAAAATAAAAAATATATACATATTTCCAATAGTAATTAAGTATATATATTTAATATCCATTTATATATTAAACCCATAATTTATAAATATCTAATATCCATTTATATATATTATAATTTATAAATATATTATGTAGATATTTAAATATTATATATAAATAAGAAATAAAAAATATATTAATATAAATATATTAACATATAAACAATATATAAAAAAATATAATTATATATTAATATTTTTTTTTATAGATAAGTTCTACCAAAAGGGGGTAGATCCCGAACATAGTAAAGCTCACTTGAGCACACAGTTGTTGAGAGCAATGATAACCTATTAATATATAAAAAATATATTAATATAAATATAAATCGTTTATATATATAGAAATAAAAATATATTAATATTAATAATAAATATCTAAAGACTAATATTGGTTTATATAAATTATAAATATAAAAAAAATTAAAAATATAATTATATATTAATATATATATATATATATATATATATATATAAGAAATAGATAAATATAAATATATTAATATGAATACTAATATATTTATATTCATATTAATATAAATATAAATATAAATGAAAATCCTTTGCCCTATTTATATTTTATATTCATATTAATATGAATATAAATTGAAATTGTTTGCGAGCCTCTACGCATGTCGAGCCTCCCTGTTTCGGCATGTCTCCAGCGATTTGAATGGAGCAGAGGCACAAAAATCCTCATCAAAATCAGCTGCGGCAATAGAAGAACAAAAATCGCCAATGACCAAGGGAAAAAAACCCCGTCGAGTTTGTCGCGGCAATGGAAGAAAATGGCACCACACTTGCATGCACAAGTATATCCCTAGTTTCTACAACCTACACAATTACACATAGTAACAACACATTTAATTTTCCACATTTAACATAAAGGCACAACCTTTCTCACCATCAACACCCATGAAATCCATCCAGGTAGGCATCTTCTCATTTTTCATAAGTGACACAACAAGAACCTTGAAGGAAAAATTGTATGTATACCACATTATGAGAACACATACTAACTTATTCCCCTTAGTGTCTCATCTTTTATGTTGTCACTTAATGTGACAACACAAGAAAGGGGTTGGTGGTGATTGGGCTCCAAAATCCCTTATAGCCCCTCGAGGTCATCTCCCCAAGCCTCTCCCCTTCACGTATGCTACTTGATACCTCCTAGCACACGTCACTTACTGTCATATCTCCTCAATTACACTATACAATTATGATTTACACATATTTCAAATATATTATAATATATATATATATATATATATATATATATATATTTCTATAAATTGTGTTCATATTTGGAATTATGTTAAAGAAAACATTATTTATTATACAAGGATAAATAATAAACAACTATAAATATATTGTTCTTATAAATTATATCCAATTCATTATATGAACATTATTATCAAGTATATACATATATATTAATATCTAATTCAATATTTGCAATAATGAACATATAGTAAATAATATATAAACCCGTGATAATATACATATGTGTTACATATCACAAGTGGCGTTCAAATGTTAAACGCACCCCTATGAAGGAGCGAAACCCCTAAACATTATTATAAGCAAACCGAAGCTATTTTCATTAGTCGCGTCACTTGGTATATTGACCATTCGGGTCTATAAAGAGGTTACCCTGCCTATTGCAAGGGCATCGAAGATCATACGAAACCAGAGAGCGGCGGAAATAGAGGGAAAGGCAGATCGGGAAGAAAGCGGGACCTCCGGCGATAGGAATTAAGGCGCAAAAATCCACTGTCATCAGAGGCCGCGAACTGGTAAGTTGGAATATGAATAAGCTACGATTGTTAAGAATAATGCTATTGAAAATGGTATAAATATAATATTAATAGGAAATTAATAATAGAAATCTAAACTGGTTCTAGATAATGGAAGTCCACTGTGTCATAGCAAAATATATATATATATATATATATATATATATATATATTAGGTGAACAATAAATACATTCTTAATAGGCAGCATGGTGAAATTATAATAATCTGAATGGATGGTGTTAGACCATACTCAGTAAGATAAGTATCATGTACAGGTAAGCTACTATATAGCAAACAAATATATATACTAGATAAACATTGAATAATATATGGTTAGAAATACATCCTTAAAAAACAAGAAACATGAGTAAGGCATATGTGATTACATATAGTTTTTAGAGGGAAACCATAACCATCTCGTTCTTCTATCTCGTCCAACTATAGGAGAGGGGTCTTGTTAGGGAAAGGCGGGATAATTCCATCACGATGGATTGGAGAGGGTTTAACGCGCCCTAGACAAGGATGCTAGGGAGAGGCGGAGTAATTCCATTCCCAATCGCATTGGAGAGGGTTCAACGCGCCCTAGACATATAATTTCTCCATCCATGGTTAAGGAATAGGAGGAAGATGATATGGGAAGATGAACTTAGAATATTACTTCTATATTTCTCTATTACTCCATCCTTAAAAGAATGTTAGGTATTGTGGGGAGAGGCGGAGTAATTCCATCCGTAAGAAGGCCCGTAGGCTGGGTTAAGAGATGGTTTCAGCGTGCCCTATACATGTAAAGCCTAGTTCCATAAGGGAAAGTAATAAAGAATATGAATTATGGAATGGTTAACAATCTATAAGTAACAATTAGGAAATAAATAATCTTTTAATAAGTAACGAAATGAAAGCACCATCATTGATCCTACTTATTTATTGTTCTTTTTTAGTATCATTCTTATGCAGATTCGGGTTTTAGTGTTTCCTATAAGAAGGGGACATTACACTTACCCTTTCCCCTACCTTCTATCTAAGGTCTATAGACTTGACCACTACCGGCCTTGTTCATATTAGTCAAGGGAATGGTATAAATGGAAAACCATTTAATTATTCCAAATAAAGCAATTTCACACACTGTTCTCACATATTTCGCTCTACTCTGCTCTACTACTTTCTTTCTCTTTATGGTCCCAGCTTTCGAAGGAAATGTCCTTTTTACTATGCTCATAAGGTCCCAATCGCTTCTTGCTAGGAAAACCTTTGAACACCCAATAAAGCCACCACTCTTACATCTCATATCTCTTCAAGTAGTATCTCCAAATCCTAGTCAACCTAATGATCTAGGTGGGGATCGACACATCAAACCAAGTCTTATTGTATTGTTCAGGTTATCAAACATCATAAGGGCAGGTTCTCCATCAAGCTATAGCCAAAAAGGTACACAATTGTCATTTACTTGCATTTTTATTATATAGTTATATTTTATTTTAAGGTTAAAAGATCTAGCCATATACACTAGCATTCCCTCATATGATTGACTTAAAGTAAATGTTTAGTACAATCTTCAGAACTTGGTCACACAAAGAAACATTACACATATTGAATTATCAACATTATATGGTATAAGAACTAATGTCAATTGCCATGCAAACTATAACCATTAACCACATCAAGGTATGAACTACTAACAATATTTTTTTACAATGTGCTAGAATTCATTTTTGTAAAGCATTCATCTAATATCCAATGCTTATATGATGATGACAATATATGCCAAGGACCGTAAGCTTTTGGCTAAATTTCATTATTTTTTTATGGAAAGGAAAAGAATTGGAAGCTGGGGTGGAAGAGAAAGGATCTCCCCTAAATTTGTGTCATCAAGGCCTTCATCTGCTTGAAGATTTGTAGCATCCTAGAACTTAGCCGACAACCATGAATTGGTATATTCCATGCTAATCTAGTTATAGTTCTTGATCTACATTAAATGCACACAAAATGAAGAATTTGCTTGACTTCCATCCCAACCCTACCTAAACCCAACAAATAACCCCCCACCCTCCCATTGCCCCACACCGGCTCCACTCCCTCATTTGGAAAGCATTTTAAACCGAAAGTTTCTAACTCAATCTCCTTTTAGTTAGCATGTTTTAGAGCACTACACCAGTTTAAAGCAATGTTTCATATAATAAATGATTCAGTATTGCCAAAAAAAATTAAAGCAATGTTTTCCTACGAAATTAAAGTTTTTAAGAGATCACTCTTTTCATATAATAGTAGAGACATATACATAGTGATCATGATATATTCAAACTGTCAAATAACCCTTTTTGAATCCTGAGTTTAGACATTAACTAATATTTCTACATAACAGGGAAAATAAATATTTTCCTTAAATCATTACTTCAGACTTGAATTATATATTCATAGCCCGGAAGAAGTTCAGTATCAGTGTGGCTCTTCAAATAGAGTTTATACTAAACAATGAGAAAAGAGTAGACAAGTTCGAGTGAAAAAAAATGCAAATTACCCATTATTTGGTTCAATAAAATATACAGATAAGCCTTCCACCTTTCCATGCCAGACTTTGATTTGGGCACCTCCCCAAGAAAATTCTCGCCTAAACTGCAGGTCACGCACCTACACAGAGATGGAAGATTCGTTGTATCAATAACCAAGCTATGTTTGAAAAGTTGATTGGATGTTGATTTAAGCAGCAATAACTTTTCATGTATAATTTCTATCTGCGTTAGAGTATTCTACAAGGAAAAAAGTCATAATTTTATGACTCTTTTCCATGAGGTTTGCTAATACATTATGTTACCAAAGAATGTGTTTAACATGTGGCAAATCTAAAACATGAAATTGCTAAAAGAAATGAACTATGTCACAGAACTTTGGAGTAGAAGATTTCATGCAACTCAATGATTAAAAATCTTCATTCTTAATATATACACATCATCAGATATTCATTATCTAAGAAACACAGTTTAAATCATTCGACATATATCTACCTCACTGAATTAATTGAAGATCATATCATATTCTAGAATATACCTTTCATGATGTTAGTTTCAAAGGACAAGAAAATTTGCTATAATAGAATAACAAAATTTTATTGATTGTTTTCAAGAGAACACAATCTACCAATTGGTATGAAAGACATGTCAACATACATGATTATAGCTAGTGAGAAAGTAGCTAATCACTTGAGTTAACATGTGATCTGAAAACAGATCAGAAAAAGAGTTACATCATGGATCCGTGACAATGTGGAACATGGCTTCAAAAACACATTTTATTAAGGGAGCAGAGTTTTTTGGGCAGAAAACAGAGGTGTTTTTGGCCTTTGTGAGAAACTGCCAGTTCCAATTGGGGGTGATTACACAACCGCCAGTTCCAAAATGTGACATTTTCATAACCACCAAGGTGATTATGCCACTGCTTGTCTGCACCAAGCGGCGTTTTCATCATGCATCCAAAAAATGGCTTCTGGCATTTCGAATTCTTCACTTTTTGATTTCCTGGAATCCTTTCATATTCTGTCTGGGCTTGTAAAAACATAAATCAACATTGTAAAAGCATTTTTGCAGAGATAGAGCATATGTTGGAGGATTTGAAGTCAATTCCAAGAGAATTCATATGTTCCAATTAGACTGTATTTAGGTGAACAAAACCAAGAGAGACTCTTAGAGAGCTATTGTAAGTGATCTTAGGGACTAAACATTGTTTTCTCAGGTAAATTGTGTACCCAAGAGGCCTAAGATTATATTTGTCATTGGAAATAGTGGATAAGGGGTTCATTGCCTCACATCTGTTGTTTCTCCCAGAATTTGGGTTCTCCAAGGTAAAATCCTTGTTTTTTCAATTGTTTTGTTGTTTCATCTCAATTTCCTTTAATGTTCAATTTAATATGGTTGCCTAAAGAGTAAAATTCATATTTCCTTCATTTAAATCTGTATGTTGATGGCTATTATATGGTATAACCATCATAGTTTACAGATTAAATTGGTATTAGAGCAAGTTCATTCCATTGGTGGAAGGTGTTGTGAGTAATTTTGTAGGTAGATGCCCACAACAAGATCAAGTGGGAAAGATTTGTTGACTTTGCAAAGAGACATTGAATCTTGTAGTTGGAAGATACAGCTAGGAAGTATGGCAAGAGATGCAAAAATCCTTGATGGAGAAGCAAAGTTCCTCAAGCTAGAAGTTGATATTGCAAGCATATCTCAATCAATGGAGACTATGAAGGGTATCATGGAAGCTCTCATGGAGAAGCTGTCCTCATTGGAAGACACAAAGAGCAAGGGGAAAGCCCATTCCATATAAGAAGAGGAACAATACCATGGTGAATCAAGTCTACTAAGGACACCTCAATTCAAGGTTAAAGCAAAGATTGAGGTTTGGCCATTTGAAGGAGATGTAGATGCTGAGAAGCTTGACCTCAATTTAAGAAATTGATTAAGAAACAATTTTACCCAATATGTCATACAAAGGAAAAATATTGAGTGACAATTTTATTAGAATATTAGTTTAATATTATAATCAAGTGTATGTGTACACTTGTCTATAATAAGTAGTTGTAATTAGTTTGATGTAACTACCGTCTATTTTTAGACTATAACTGCTTTCTATTTTTAGCATATGTTCAATAATATAATGTGATGCTCTCAACTTGAGAAAGCACACCATTTTCTCTCAATCTCATTCTTCCGTTTTTATCATCATTGGTATCAAAGCCGGATCATGTCAATTGTACGGAATTCAAAGAAAGTCAAGAAGAGAGGAGGTTGTAAGGCACAAAGCAGAAAATCTATAAAACTACGAGCCAATTTGCAAAGATCGTGTAGGCATTTTACCAATTGAAACAAATCTTGGTGTCGTGGAAGGTCATGTACAATCGCGATTCGATCATAGGTCTAAAAAGAAGAATTTTCTAGTTAGTAGAAGCAAAGTTACGGGCAGAATGGTTCTGGATATGGCAGGTCAATTTGGTTGTCAAATTCATCAAATGGACATGAAAAGTGCTTTCCTGAATGGAGATTTTAAAGAGGAAGTCTATATAACTCAACCAAAGGGATTCATTACACCTGGTCAGGTGCAGGAAGTGTGCACACTTGTGAAATCTCTCTACAGTCTAAAACAAGCTCCTAAAGCTTGGTATATCAAGATTGGTGAGTATCTCCTAAGTCATGGATTCAGTGGGAATCCATGTGATCCTAAAATCTACCACAAAGTGCAAAGGGGAAGATTGTCAATTTGATTGTTTATGTTGACGATCTAGTCTTCGTTGGAAGTTTTCAGAAGATGATTGAAGCAACAAAGAATGATCTCAAAGCGATCATTCGACATGTCAAATCTCGGGCTGCTACATTATTGTCTTGGACTAGAAATGTGGCAATCAAAAAATCATATTTTTGTCACTTAGATGAAGTATGCCAAGACATTGCTCTAGAAATTCAAAATGGTAGACAGCAAGCCCATGTCAACACCAATGGAGACAAGTTTGCAACTACCATGAAATGATCCATCACCTTAGGTGAATGCAACTCTTCGCTGGCAATTGATTGGGAGTCTTATTTACAATCTGAAACATGCTCCTAGAGCTTGTTATATCGAGATCAATGAGCATCTCCTAAGTGATTGATTCACCAAGTATCCATGTGATCCCAATCTCTACTTCAAAGAGCACGGGGGAGATTGTCAGTTTGTAAGAACCCCTACCAATTCTGATCTGATTTTTGCCTTGCTGTTCTAATTTTATGAATTTGTATTTGAGTGTTTTTGGTTTGTGTTTTTGTTGTTTCAATGGGTTTTGCAATGATAAAGTAATGAAATTGAAACATAATAGCATTGAAATTACACAATATAGATGACTGAAAATGATAGGATCAACTAGTAAAACTATTTCAAATTAAAGACATGAAATAGGTATCTTTATTGACATACCCGAATGATGTTCCTTGCCAATTACAATCATGAAATGAAGGCTGATTACAAACAGTCCAATCTGATTATAAAATCAGACTTGTGAATGCATACAAATATGAACCAATGAGCATCAATCCAACCTCAATCATGCAATGATGTCTTCCTCCAATTGTAGAAGAAATGTAGCAGCCAATAATGATGGAGATCTAATGACAATGATGACTGAAACACACTGTCCCAACACTGATTTCAGACCTGCAAAAGTCTGATTACAAATCTGATCACAAAAATCTGCCAAATGATCCCCTAGAATATGGCGATTCAGCCTCCAAAGGCTAGCACTCCTCCTTGGGTGAGATCGCTAGGGTTTAGCATGCAAAAGTATGACCATTTACACTTTCAAACCCTCAAATATCCAGTCTGATATGAAATTGCAGCTGACTGATATAAACTTCTGAATGCAAGGAGTTGAAATCCTTCACCAATGAAGCCACCAAATGATAACAAAACAATGCCAAACCCTAGCCGTGGATGTACAAGATGAAAATATGCCAAAATGTCCTTAAAATCTGAATTGTATTGTCTTCAATCTGCAAACAAACTTCAAACCCTAGCTGGTTGAAGCTCCAATTCATCAAAAAACCTGCAAATAAGCTCAATAATAGATCTAGGTGAATCCATCTCCCAATGTGGGATGGGTTTTCTTCCAAACCACCAAGATCTAAGGGTTTTTGTCCTTAGAACACGCTGAAACAAAGTTGCAGCCAAGAGAAACTCTCCAATGTCCAAAATACCAAAAACATGAATGATGAAAAAGACCTCTAATGACCTCCTTTTATTTTTCCACACTTGGTGACCAAATAAAATATATTTTTATGTCTTTTGGACTCCACCGCCATAATAAAATATTTTTATTTTATTTTATTTTTTAATTTTCTCACTTTGGGCAGCCAACTTGGAGAGAGAAAACAATAATAAAATAATATTATTTTATTATTTTTGCTTTTTCAACTTGAACGGCCACTTATGGGAAAATAATATAATATTTTAATTAATAAAATATTATATATTTGCTTTTTGCCTTATTTTTCATCTTTCCCATATTTTTCCAATTTTTCTATTCTCCAATTGGGTCGCTTTTTTCCTTGACTAATTTTTTAATTATTTTTTACTTTTCCACAAATACCACAAAAATACCAAAAGTCATTTGCCAACTTCGTTTCGTCAATAAAAAACAGTTGAAGTGTAAAATGCTACCCCAATTTTTTTTCAAAATGACATACAATGATATGGCAGTGTTAGCATAAAATTGCATCAACCAACTAAATGCCTCACACTTTCTAATCACCCAGATCCCAGGATGGGCAAGGTGAGAGCATACAATAATTGGCTTACAATGAATAACTATGCAATAGGAAACTACAATCCATCCGCTGTGGCGCGCATCCACTTATCGTGGGAATTAACCACTTTTCAGTGGGTAAGAAATACAATAATGAAACTACAAAACCATCCACTTATTCAGTGGGTATTCTCCACTTATGCAGTGGGTAGAAAGAAAGAAAGATAGCATTCCAATTTGCCCACACTGGCGGTAAATCATCCAGGGGTTATTATGTGATTGCAACATAAAGAAATAATACAATTAATGCATGAAGCTGGAAACTACTCAGAAATGTCTCATTAGATCATCATATCAACATGAAATAAATCATTGCTACTCATAAGTACCCTGCACAACCAATTAGTATCTCTAATATCAACTTGTCGTGCTGTCCACATCTAAGCAGTGCATGAAATCACTGCTGATCAATACTGAAGCTCAAAATCAGAATTCTTACATGTTGTACGTTTGCCCTGAAGATGAATAGCTTCCCAATGATGAACTCCAAAGTTTCATACCTTCATAAATCTGCCACACAACAATTACCAGTCATAATACACCACCAAATAAGGAAGAAACTGCCCAGAATAAGGAGTGGTCTGCATACAGGGTTAATACTTCTCCTGACAGAACTGTACAGCGCTGTAGAAGAACAATCACTTCAAACAACAACAAAGTCTGCTCAGAATTTATTAGCAGCTGGTCTGAAGTTATCTCCCATTCAAACAATTAATTTCCAAGTTTAATTTGCTTCAAACAAGGAAAGATATGATCACAATCAGAAATGCACTCCCTCAAAGGTACGGACATGGCTGTATGGCTCAGCAACAAAACATGGTAAATACTAAACCAAACTACAGTTTCCAGCCTCTAATATAGGTGCCTTGACATTACAAAGACACTGCAAACAAACCCAGATCAACACACAACCATAATTATTTGATTTCAAAAATCTACCATTCCACAGGGTACAGCTCAGAATGTATGGATATGATTACAACTCAGAAGTCTTTCCCCAAAAACCTCAATAGATACCATGAAGGGAGGCGCCAAGACAATACAATAACATTGCAAAAGACTGGAATCAAATCACAGCTCCATCTTTTTTTTAATTTTCAAATTGACCCAGCCTGCAAGTACGGCCAGCAGAGGTACGGCCCAGCAGAAAACTCATACCAAATCAGAGATATGAATCAGCAGAGGTACGGCCCAGCAGAAAACTCATACCAAATCAGAGATATGAATCAAACTTTCCCACAATATTATTAATAATTGATTTCAACAATATAAAATTGGATCACAATGCAAAACACAACAAAACTTTCAACTCTAATCAGCTCCATGGCAAACTCTGTATGAGCTTGCTCCCAATCCACCTGCAGCACAATGGTGATTCCTGTATGAAATCACACCAAACCTCAAAGGGGTTTTCGTCCTCAAGAGCATTCCACAAGAGGGTTTTTGTCCTCAAGAGAATATGGAAGAACACTCAGGTTCAATCTGGCAGAATAACAATACAAATCCAAAGCATGTCCAAACAATGAGCCCATCTCCTTCTTTTATAACTTTATGAGGGAAATAAAATATTATTCCCTTTATCCCTTCATATTTCTCCTTAAAGATATAAAAATAATTCATTATGTGTGCACAACTTAAAGGCACCTTTTTAATTAAAAGCTCATTTTTAGCTCCAAAGACCCCTTTATCAAAATAAAGGAAATATTTGATTCGCGAGGTCCCAATATGATGCATCCATGATTTAAAGCTTTTCATCCCCTTTCCAACAAGCTATAACACTTAAGTGTTAAATGAACATTTCTCAACCTTTTTAACTTAAGTGCAATAATTAATTGTTTAGCTCATTAAATCAACTGATTTTACAAAAAATCCCAAATATCATCAAACTGCAAAATTAAGCATACCAACATACTCCATGACGTTTGGGAAGATGAATGATGCCTTCCGAGTGACTTTCTAAAAATAGATGGCCTCTCCAAGAATCTTGGAGAGCAAACCGGAAACCCGATCAAACATCAGAAAGCATCACTGCGATCCTGAACACCATCTGAGCTCAAAGCCATAACCAATTGCTCTATAAAACTGATATGTGGCCACTCCAAGAACATTCGAGTTCTCCCAGCAAAGCCGGATAACCACTAAGAGACTAAGAACAAGCCAAAAATGCGCACAAAAACCTATGCGCCAAAAAGGGACATTACATGAAGCCATAAAAAACAACATTTCATTCTCCAAGCTTCAACAACACTCTCTTTTCCAAGCCAAACTTAAAATGGGGACATTACACATTTTGATTGTTTATGTTGATGATCTAGTCATCATTGGAAGTTCTCAAAGTATGATTGAAGCAATAAAGAATGATCTCAAATGATCATTCAACATGACAAATCACGGGCTCCTACATTATTGTCTTTGACTAAAAGTGTGGCAATCAAAAATTCATATTTTTGTGACTTAGATGAAGTATGCAAAGATATTGCTCCAAAAATTCAAAATCATAGATAACAAGCCCATGTCAACACCAATGGAAACAAGTTTAGAACTATCACAAAATAGTCCATCACCTCATGTGAATGCAACTCTTTATTGCCAATTGATTAGGAGTCTCAGTTACAGTCTAAAATAGGCTCCTAGAGCATGGTATATCAAGATTGATGAGCATATCCTACATCATGGATTTCACCAAGGATCCATATGATTCCAATCTCTACCTCAAAGAGCAGGGGAAAATTGCCATTTTGATTGTTTATGTTGATAATCTAGTCATCATTGGAAGTTCTCAAAGGCTGATTCAAGCAACAAAGAATGATCTCAAATAATCATTCGACATGTCAAATCTTGGGCTCCTGCATTATTGTCCTAGAATAGAAGTGTGACAATCAAAAAATCATATTTTTGTTACTCAGATGACGTATGCCAAGACATTGCTCAAGAAATTCAAAATCGTAGATAGCAATCCCATGTCAATACAAATGGGGACAAGTATGCAACTATCACAAAATGATTCATCACCTCAGATGAATGCAACTGTCTATCATCAACCAATTGGAAATCTCATTTACAGTCCGAAATAGGCTCCTAGAGCTTGGTATATCAAGATCAATGAGCATCTCCTAAGTCATGAATTCACTATAAATCCATATAATCCCAATCCCTACCTCAAAGAGCAAGGGAGGAGATTGTCATTTTGATTGTTTATGTCTACAATCTAGTCATCACTAGAAGTTCTCAGAGGATGCCTGAAGAAACAAAAAATTATCTCAAATGATCATTTGACATGACAAACCTCGAGCTCCTACATTATTGCCCTGGACTAGAAGTGTGGCAATCAAAAAATCATATTTTGTGACTCAGATGACATATGCCAAGACACTGCTCAACAAATTCAAAATCGTAGATAACAATCCCATGTCAATACAAATGGGGACAAGTATGCAACTATCACAAAATGATTCATCACCTCAGATGAATGCAATGTCTATCATCAACCAATTGGAAATCTCATTTACAGTCCGAAACAGGCTCCTAGAGCTTGGTATATCAAGATCGATGAGCATCTCCCAAGTCATGAATTCACTAAGAATCCATATGATCCCAATCTCTAGCTCAAAGAGCAAGGGAGGAGATTGTCATTTTGATTGTTTATGTCTACAATCTAGTCATCACTACAAGTTCTCAGAGGATGCCTAAAGAAACAAAAAATTATCTCAAATGATCATTTAATATGACAAACCTCGAGCTCCTACATTATTGCCCTGGACTAGAAGTGTGGCAATCAAAAAATCATATTTTTGTGACTCAAGCGAAGTATGAAAAGACGTTGCTTGAGAAATTCAAAATGGTAGACAACAAGCCCATGTCAACACCAATGGAGACAAGTTTGCAACTATCACGAAATGATCCATCACCTTAGGTGAATGCAGCTCTTTATCGCCAACTGATTGGGAGTCTCATTTACCTAACATAGACCAGGTTAGATATCAACTATGTTGTGAGCTATATTTTGAGATTCATGCAAGAACAAAAGATGTCACTATAAAGCAACAGAAAGGGTATTGAGCTACATACGCGCTATAGTGGAACATGGCCTAATATATAAGCAAAATGACCAATTTTTTCTTGATTGCATACACAGATGCAGACTGTGCAAGGTCTCTAGATGACAGGAAATCTACATCAAGATTTGCATTTTAGGGATCTAGTCTTATATCATGGGAGAGTAAAAAGCAATCCACTATTGGCTACTATTCCACATAAGCAAAATATCATGTGGCAAGTGATGTAATCCCTAAGAAAATGGTCAGTGATAGTGACCTTACATTTATACACAACCTCTATCAGGAATGTTAAAATATATGATACTCAAACACATGGGAGTGGACAATTGGAAGAATTTTTTATAAGAACATTGTCCACTCAGCCACACATAGAAGCTCATTTAACAAACTATATAGATTTGAACCTCTCACATGAATCATATTAAACCTCTATATTTTTACAAGTCTAAGAAAGATATCACACCAAATACTACAAATATGCACCATTAAGGGCATGGTGCATTAGTGAAGGATTGGTGTTGTTATTGTTAATGCCCAAGTTCAAGTCCCCACTGGGCAATTGAGTTCATGAGCTTCATGCCTCTGCTATGCTATTGCGTTTGCATATTTGGACCGTGTGTGTTAATGTTGGGGACAGGGTCCCCCATTTGTGGCCCCATCGACCAGGCCCAACGGATGCCTAGGTTCACAAATAAAAAAAATACAAATATGCATTAACATTGAAATTTTGAACAAATTCAAAAAATCGAAGTGGGCTCAAGTGAGCCAAAACTCATATTAAGACCCATAATGGACCCCTTGATCCTCTGAATCAAACAAGTATGCAACCCAATTGCTCCTTCTCTATAGGAACATGAACCAATCTATCACATAAGTACTCCAGACCATTCATAATAATTAAAAATATGTAAATGAAGTACCCCAAAAAATGTCATAAAATGCATAGGATCTTCCACATAAGTTTCCAATAGAAAGTCTTATAGATATGACATTATCCTTCCTATATATTAGATATAAATGTTGCAACCCATAGTAGAATTATTTGGTGGCACCTTTGCTTCTAAGAATTTTATCATATACTCCTGAACCACCACTAAATATTGGCATTACCTACAAGGCGTTTATTTAAAATAACTTGCATAATCTAATCATCAACTCTTAATTTCTACATCACCAAAAGATGCAAAGGTCTTAAATTATCTAAGTTGTCGAACATGGTATTGGTTTGGGGATTCGATTCATAGATTCAATCAAAAAACCTTTTGGGGTTGGGTTCGTTTTGGGTTTGTCCATACAAAAAGATATAAAAATGAGAAATATATACCGCATTTGCAGTAATAATTAAGTTCAAAATATCACATAGCATCATATATGTTTAGTATGAAAAAGGAGAATGACAATAACTAGAACATGAACTAGATCAAACCCTTTTTCATATAACATTCAAGGACAAGGCCGAGCCGAATCACTACAAAATGAAGGACTTAGCTGTTCACCTTGTGCTCATGTATGCTATTGATGGATAAGATTTAACTTAGTCTTTTCTTCAAACCCTAGGTCAACAATGCATGAAAACCCTAGTTTTACAATGATTTGCTTATAACGGAGAAAATACGACAGAAACCCAGAAACTAATTGCATAGGGATAATCAAGGGAATGATAAAACTTGTCTCCAGAAAGCAGAGGTGTCGAAGGACCTCGGTGGTATTGCCCAGGTCCAAACTGAAGGAATCAGCTGAAGGTGTGAACTAGAAAGTTGTCCCAGATGTTGTCCTGATGCCAGATCCAAACCCAAAAGGGTCAGGAGGACTAGGGCAATCCCGCCTAGGTCCTTGATGAGGTGATATCCCGAAACAGTCTTCAGATCCTGAAACCCTGATCTGCACTCAGTCTTCCTGTAGCTTTGTATTTTCTAGATCTCGCTCCTGTAACCTGCACACAAGAAGATAAGAAGGGGTTTGGAGGATATGGTGTTTAGGGACTTGCCTCAGTCAAATCCCGGGATAGCATTCAAGCTTCCCAACATCGTTGATTGATAAAGAGAGCGTGCCCTCGTGTGGGCAGAGGTTGAAACAATGATAATATGATGATTCAAATGATGAGAACCAAACAATGATATCACCTATGTGATGAATCCTTAGAATGATGAAGATTCTTCAACTCCTAAGGGAGAATAGATGACAGCTCCATATCTGCAATGACAACACAATAACAACACACAAATCTGCTCTAGAATCATAATGAATGCTCTTGCTTGCTTTTCTTCAAAATCTCAAGTTAGCTATCTCCATCTTAGTAAATAATGAACTCAAAAACACACTTATATATGCTTTCCTGCTAACAATCGACAATTCAAACCAAAAGAGCCGACAAGGAGAAACCTCTAGAGAGGTGAAAGGCCGACAAACACTTGAATTAGCCCTGACCTAAAGGGAGGGACCTCAGCAGTACCGCCCAGGTCTTTTAGCCTCCTTTGAGTCCAAGGTAAGCTAAACCAAGGGGCCCACATTCCAACTTTATCTTGGTGTCGAGCAATTTTGCATCGGGAGAAACATTTTGATGATATAACGCAATTAAGGGACCTAGGAGCTAAACAAGGAGGTAAAAGGACATGTGGACACTTTTTAGTCCATAACAATATGATAAACGAAACCACCATAAAAATTAAAAAATACTACAATGTTAATTAGTCAAACTCGAATGTCATGATATATATTAAAATTAAAAATAATAATGTTAACAATCAACCATCATTGGTCAATCTCTTCGGATGAACTACTTTCCTCCTTGGAGTAGAAGCTTCTCTTATGCTTATGAAAGTTTTTCCTTTTTTCAGATTTGCCTTGTTTGTGGCCCTTCTTATGTTGAAACTGTTTGCCACTTTTCTTTATGTTATGCTCTTCTTCATCCTCACTACTTTCACCTTTTGGATAAGGGCATTTGGCAGCAAAATGTCCTACCTCTCCACAATTAAGGCATTTAAAAGGTAACTTACCTTTGTACTTGCCGGATCCTTTCTTCAACTTCCTCACAAAATGAGCTTCCTCTTCGTCTAGACTCTATTTCATTGTTGAAACTATCGCTTGGCTCGAGCTCCTTATTCTTCAATTTCTTTGAGACTTTGAAGGTGGCCTCTCACTTAGAAGATTTCTCCTTTTCGGTCCCCATCTCATAAGCCGTTAAAATCCCATGTAGTTCATCCATTGTTAATTTGTCTAGATCCTTCATTTCTTCAATTGCGGAAACTTTGGCATCAAATCTCAAAGGGAGAGACCTTAGTGTTAGTTTCAAGATAGACAATTGAGAGGGGGGATGAATCAATTGTCTCAAAACTTTCCTTTTATTAACCACTTAAATCCTTCTTGTAATTCAGCGGCATAATAATAAATCAATCATAGAAACATAATGCAACAATTCAAGAGCAGAAACACATTAACACATATGACACCAAGATTTTAACGTGGAAAACCCGATCAAAGGAAAAACCACGGGGTGACTAACCCAAGATTGTATTCTCTGTTAAAAGAATAAGAACAAAATGGCACATGCCAATTAGGGCTCACTGCCTGAGCACACTGCTCACAAGAGGCCCACTGCCTACAGGAGACACACTGTCTACAGAATGATAAATATTACATACTTGAACTGAAGAATAGAATCTTCACCATGCTTGAGTCAGTTTCATTTAAGCCCAACACTTCTGCTCTGCCTTTCGCTTTCCTCCTCTCTACCACACTCTCATCTTCGCCAAGATACTTTTGAATGACTTCACAACTCTTATTTATACAACATATCAACTTTGGAATAATCATCAAAGTCGGCATACTTTACAGAGCAAATACACAAATACAACTTGACTAATTGCAAAAGACCTCATGCGAATCACCACACTATCAGCCACACAGATCTGGGACTTCAATCTTCTTTGAGGAACGCGCCATGCTTCGCAGAACATCTTCAAGATCATCCGCAAGATGTGTAACTCATCCGGTCCGCCAAGTTTAGGAAGAACATTCTCATCCAGAAGTAACTCTTCAATTTCGAGCTCAATCTTCAATGCAAACCACCAATACGATCTGGACACAATCCAGAGACCCCCACAAGCTTGCCTGAATCACCAAGAACATCCACACTACTTTTGCTTACTGAAATCTTTCTCTCCTTCATCCGGAACCTCAAGAACGCAGTCTGTCATTACTGTCATATTGGAATAGATGCTTGCGGACCTCCGAACAACGAACCAATTGAGTTGTCAATTCACATTGACTTCCTAAACACTCCATCAAATCCGCAGAACATGATATTGCATTTCCGGATCTTACCCGACCTATTTTGTCACTCTGTCACCTCTGAACACCTGTTAGAACCGGTTTCACTCAAGTGGCCATAACTTCTTCAAATCTTCATGCGGACCTCTCAAATCTTGACTGGATCATCTTTAGACACATATCTACAAACCCTTTGATGCGCATTCCCTGATCTCCATCTTAGCTAGGATCTTCACTTCATAGAGCTTCACTGTCTTCACTGTTCTTCTCTGTTTCTGATAGGACTACTTTTCTCAATATCCTGAGCACACTACTCATCCAATCCTTGACATCAATGCAACAGGAGTATGTTAACATCAATGACAACACCAGTTAGGCCCATACTTGCAACACTTAGCACCTTTTGCACAATACTTAATTCTTTCACCTATTCTCGAAGACCTTTGATAATGTTAACAATTTCATCTACGTGAAGCAGATAGGCAGCAATGTTTTCTTCATCCTTCATTTTCAAGCTTTCAAATTGACTCCTATGAGTTTGAAGCTTGGCTTTCTTTACCTTATCATCACCTTCGTAGATATTCTTGAGTTCCTCCCAGATCTCTTTCACCGAGTTGTAGTGCATTACTTTAACAACTCTGATTCCGATAGGCCACATAAAATTGCATTCATAGCTTTTGCATTATTTTCACCTGCCTTCTTTCCGGTCTGATCCGTTGGTGGAGATGATGGAGCTGTATATCCATTCACTACGGATTGCCAAATATCAAACCCTAGAGCCATTAAATAGGTGTGCATCCTTCTACTCCAAAAAGCATAGTTTGTTCCATCGAACAATGGAGCCCTGTTTGAGAAGAATCCAAATCCTTCTTGACCAGTCATGTGTGCTCTTGAGATCTACTTTCAAGTAGTTAAACTATCTCCGAAGGAACTGGCTCTGATACCAATTGATGAGCACACGCTTATACTGAGTGGAGGTGTGAATCAGTATAAGACAATCTTTTACTTTTTCAAAACTTAACCATAACAATAGCGACCACACAAGATCTAACAATTATGCAACACAAGATTTACGTGAAAACCCTTTCCGAAGAAAACCACGGCAAAATATTGCTTATATAAAATTCTCTTACAAACTTTTTAGGCACCAACCTACAGGAGACACCAATTCCATCTTATATGATTTGTAGGCACCAAACCACTGGAGACACCAATCCCCACAACTAAGCACCAACTTAGAAGAGACACCAATCTCTTCAATTGAGAGGCACCAACCTCCAAATAGACTTCTTCAAATAAATTTGCCTTCTTGTAATCTCTTCAATGTATGATGACCATCAACATATGCTTTTCTTTCAGATCTGCTCAATGCTTTAAAACAAATGATCATTTCTCTTCAATGTATGATTTCTTTCTAAAAATAGAATGGATGATCTTAGGATGAAAGCAAATGCTTTAAAACAAAAAGCATCTGATTCAAAGCTACTTTCTTTTGAAATGCATCCTCATCGACATTCTTGCTTTTTGGTGATGTCATCCGTTGATATTCTGGGAAACAATATCTTCTAAAAAGCAAGTGACCGCATCTTTGCCAGGAACACTGATACTCTCTAGAATGATATTCTGATTCTCTAACATTTCTTCACCACTGGCAACCATCTGAAGAAATTCATGAACTTTGCCCACAGCCTTGTCAAACTTCACTGTCATTGCGGCGAAACGACCCATCTTGCCGGCATTGATATCATCATTAAAATTGTTGTGGACGAGAGTCTGGAACTCTGCTTGCACTTCCCTGAGATCATACAGGGTACCATCTTCTTTGTCATACGAACACGGGATCTGAGAAACAAAAGGTCTGATGAACTTGAGGACATTGACCGCCTTTTCTTTCCATTCTGTCAACTTTGAAATTATACTGTCATAAGTTTTTACTGTGAAAAGATATTGCGCTTTCCAAGTAGAAAATGTCTTCTTATCATCGACTAAATCAACAGAATCAAGTGCAGTCTTCAAGTCGGAGATAATGATCTCAAACACCGGTCTATTTTCTGCCATAGTCTGCTGCAACCCCTGGATGCCTTGGCGTAAATCATGAGCGTTGTACTTTAATTGATAAAACCCTGAAAGTATAAATCTCCCTTTAGTCACAAATTCTTCCACCCAACTATTCATGTGCCTCCCATAGAGTACCAACTAACTGAAATGTCGCTGATCGGCTGGTGATTCAAGATTCGGTGGAAGCAATAAATCAGCCTGTGATGCGCCATGGAAAAGGTTGGAAATGTACTGCCGCAGCTGCCTGACTTCAGCTTTGAGAGCTGCTTTATCTTCTCCATCTTTCAACACCCTTTCCTTCAAATTATCTGCTGCAACCTCGAAAAGATTTACATCTGTATGCCGGGTACTCCTACCAAGGTTAGCCTTGACAACCTTGAAGTCATCAACCTCAATATCATCAACACTTCTATCTTCTGGCGGTGTTGCAGTTTCAAGGATTATTTTTCCATCCACATTCTTTTCAATGCGGACCTGCTTCTTCAACTTCTTGTCTAGCGTGTCTTGGTAGACGCTTTTAAGCTCTGTTAAATCCAGCTGATATGAGGGCTTTCTCCTCTTCCTTCCCAGATGTTTTCAAGCCAAGATGAGCCTTCTCTTGGAAACTCGGTTCTAACCTCATCAGCTCCTGATGAACCAATATGTGCATCAGAGTTACGAACCGGTGAATCTGGCTCTGAATCTATGTGGATAGGAGAAGTGCTCGGTGAAGAAGGTGGAGAGACATGATCTGAAGGTAACGCTTCAACATGCGGCGTTGCTTCAACAGGAACTTCTATTTCAACTGCTGGTTGTTCCTGCTGGACATGAGTTGGAGACTCATCCTTTTTCCTCTTTAACTTAGCCATTTCTGTTCCTTTTGGAAGAACACTCATAGCTTTAACCCTTCGTTTTGGTTTGTAAGTGGAAGGCTCTGATGGTTGTACAACTGGCGGCTCTGCTATTGGAATATCATCCTTCCGCTTATTCTTCAAGAATATCAAACTATTTTTAACAACTCGACTCGTTCTTTCTTCAATGGAAGCGTTCTCTTTTACTGACTAATTAACTGGTGGCAATGGTTGTTGCTCAACTTGGTCTCTGAAATACATGGGAAGTAAAACTTCACCATTTTTTGTCAAACCCTCTACATCTTTTGATAGGATATCAGACATCTGCTGAAGAGTAAACCTACTATAACTGCATTCTCGCACTTCAAACTCATCAGCACAATTAGCCCAAAAGTCTTCAACCGCATGCTTGTGCGTACAATTTTGACCAAGATGTGATGCAAAAACACCACGAGGATCATACGTAAACCTCCTGTCGAAAAACTTGAGACCATACTTGGATGATTCATTACCAATTGCCTTGGCATCTGCTCCAGATCTACATCTATAAATATTCATCCCAAGTGGAAAATTGAAAGCTGCCTTGCATCTGCTACGCAAAAATGTATGAACTTCATAGGCTTGCCTCAAAAATTCCATAAATGTTATTTCATCTATAGGATATCTCGGCAACATGGCTGGCTCTCCTGAGAAGCCATATACTCTGATGTAGGAAAAAAAGGGAAACTGGATAAACTAATCAGCCCATTCTGCCATTGCTATTCTAGCATCTACTGAAAACCGTATATGCAACTCATTATCCATATCTCGCACTGCATGCATCAGGAATGCATCATTTACCCGCCTGTAATGTCGTTCAGCTTGAGAAATTTCTAACTGCGGGAAATGATGATACACATGCTGAATACACAGAGTTCCAACAACATTCAAACCTCTGAACTGACCCTGAAAAGCCATCAAATACACAAGGTATGACATCATGTGGAATTCATGAGCCCTTTGAAAATCAAGTATTTGTTGGTGGAGACTATCACTGATGTGTGCCAACCCGTCATAGAATTCGGTTCCATCAACAATCTGGGACATGATGTAAAACATCCAAGGCTAGAACTTGTTAGCATCTGCTTGACCCGTGATCCGACTTAGCAGAGTAATCATTATTGCATGTTCCTCCTTGAACTCTCCACGTCCAACGTTCTTTGGCATAACGTTCTACTTTTCTTTTAACCACCTCTGACCAATCTTTTTTCAGTATTTCTCTTTATCATTGTTCCAAACCCTCTTGCATTCTTCAATTGAAACAGTTAAGTTTTCTCTGCAGACTGGTATTGTAAAACACTTCTCAATGTCGTTCAACCTCAAGCTACAGAGCACACGTCCATCCCTTGATTGAATTTCTCTTGTGACCGAATTGTAATGCATCATGCAAGCAATTACGAACTCGATACTTTGCACTGTGATGGGAAAGGATGCTGCTGCAAGCAAACCGGAGTGTCCCAGATTCCTGATAGCATTATTTCCTGCATCCTCCAAGGAATGTAAATTGATTACTGGAAGTACTTTATGCAAGTCTGTTTCACAAGTTCTCAGGTAATCGTGAACCAACGCCGTTTTGGGCCTGATTTGTGTTGGAGAGTACTGCATACTGAAAGATTTGAAAATTGACTGTGAACACGCCTATGTCGGAAAAATCTTGGACAAATCACTGAAAATTACTTGCTGATTTTTAGAAAAAAAAAGTAAATTCCGAGCAAAAAAGTTGGCACATGGGTTTTCTAGGCAATTTTGTTTTGAAGCAACCACATCGTCGGATTTTGAAAAAGCGGAGACTTTCCCGAAAAATCAGCAAAAAAGCAGATTCCCAAAAAAAAGCAAAACTCCCAATCTTCAAGAGGATGATATTCTAGATGGACCCATCTCGATAAAAACTGAAAAAGCTTCGGTCCAATTTCTGAAAAACGATCCCCTAGAAAAAAGGACCCTGAAAAAGCGTGCCTCCCTGCTTCCTCAACCCGAAACTATGAAGAACGTTGAAAAAGCACTTCGTTTGGGTCTTCGAATCTTTGTTGAAAGAAAAATAAAAATCCTTCGTCTGGATGCAACCTGCAAAAGATAATGAAATAAAGAAGCCAAATGCTTGTCTTTATAGATCTTTAGGACGAAAAAGCAGCTTTATTTGTGAAAGAATAAAACTTGGATCTCATCCATGAAGAAAGCAACTTTTAAAGCACAAATCCAAGTGGATGTCTTCGAATAGGAAGAATCCCTATCTTGTAGCTGCCTATGGCTTCATGTGTAAGATGACGAAAAATATCTTCTTTTGATAATGTCATCGAACACGCGAGTTGACAAAAGTGTTAGCCAATTTTTCTTCGTTTTCGACACTTCTGCACTCATTTTGACTTAAGGATGGCCTGTCTCCGGCTTCAACAAGATGGCAAAAAGCTAACTGATCCTAACATTTTGGAAATCTATCAACCGAGATTCTATCCCCAGCCTCCAACTGACGATCTGGCATGTTCAACTGCGAATCTGACTTCTGGAATCGGCCACCGGGCGAAGATCAAGAAATAGCTATCGGAAAACACTGTCAAACCAAGAAATTTTCTAACTTTGAAGAATCTGGGCGCCCCAAGCCTCCAGGGGCCCCTGACTTCTCATGCCTTAGACATTTTTCCGAAAATTTCAATTTTTCCAACTTTTCGATTTGCGTGCACGTTCCGGTGACTGTGGACCCCTGTTTCGCTGTCGATTTCTGTCTGCTGGGACAAAACTGAGTCTGATGATCTGGCAGATAGACATGCCTGATGAAAACTAAGCTGACTGTACTTTCTATCTGCCTCGGGAAACGTGCCAAACTGATCTGCTATGAACCGGGCCGGGTTGATGGAGGGAGATTCACGTTTTTCGGGAAAAACTCAAACATATTCTAAGTATGGTGAGACTGGGCGCCCCAAGCCTCCTGGGACGCCTGGATTATCCAGCCTTAGAAAAATTTCTGAAAATTTCAATTTTCATGCCATTTCTCGTTTTTTGTGCCAACAACCTCTGTTTGATCTTTGATTTTGGTCATTCGGACAACTGTCGAGGCGGAACAGAGGATGATCTAAGCAGCCTGAACATATCTGTGATGAAATCCCAATTTTTACTGACATTTGACTGAGTTTGACCAAGTTTGACCAACCGGGAAAGAGATGACGGAGGTATTTTTGACGTTTCTCGAAAAACGTGAAAAAAAATAACACTATAGAGGTTGAGCGCCCCTAGCCTCTTGGGGCGCCTGGTTTCTCCAGACTTAAACCATTTTCTTGATTTTCAACCCTTGTTTGCAACTTGCTTCGTTTTGCATGCTGACAGCTGCTTCCTGATGTCGATTTCAAAGATTCGTCGGTCAACTGCCACTGGATGGTAAATGAACTAGATAGCCTGGGTGCATCTAACAAATTTTCCATCTTTCCAGAATCTGATAATCAAAACGACTGCTTTTATGCCCACCGGAACTGATCGACGGACACACTTCTCGCATTTTCTTGAAAAACATGAAAAAATTCTAACACTCGTGGGACTGGGCACCCCAAGACTCTTGGAGCGCCTGAAATCTTCAGACTTAGCCAAATTTCATGATTTCCAGATTTTCTCCTCACCTTGGATCCATCCTGCACCGTTTTGTGTGCCTCATCGAAAATTATCTTGGCCTCCAACATTTTTTCTATTTCGTCCTGAACCTTGGCAGCATAGTTCTTGTTCATTCTGTATGGACTTTTCCTCACCGGACGTGCTCCTGGTATTAGTGGGATTCTGTGGACGCACAATTCCGGTGGTATCCCCTTCAGGTCTTTGTAGGTCTAGGCAAAAACATCCTTGTATTCCATGAAAATTTTAAAGGCCGCTGCTTTTAGTACTGGGTCCCAGTCATCTCCGACCAGAATATTCCATGAAAATTTTAACTTTCCTCGTCGAGGGTTCCTCGTACATGATATTCTTTTCACCTTCAAATTTATGTGCTAACGTACTATCTATTTCGATATTTCCTTCCTTTTATTCCCCATAGGCTGCTCGAAAAGTATGAGTTACTTCCAGCTGGTTATTACCTTCCTCTCCTTTGTTACTCATCAGTTCCTTCTTACCAAATGTTTCACTCGTCCCAATGTCGCCGAGTGTTTCACTGGTCGGCTGACAGTTGCCAAGTGGTTCACTAGTCACCCAAGAGCACTCGCCAATTTCTCTTATTGAAATCATGTTACATTCTGGTGGGAAGAATTCATAGTCTTCCATCTGCCAATGGAAAACCCTGCTAAAGGAATTTGTCTCGTCTTCCGAACACTCTTGTAATTTCAGTACACCTTCGTTATCCGGCTCCATGGGCCCTCTTTCTCCTTCAGTCGATGTGTCGCCATCGTCTGAGTCTGAGTCAAAGGCAATTTCCTCACTGACGGTTTGAGTCCTCAGATCAATAACAAACTTTTTGCCCTTGTTTTCTATTGACAAGGTGTTCTTCCAATTGTGGTTGGCCTTGGCGGCTATTAGCCATCCTCGGCCAAGTAATGCATCATAAGATGCATTTCGTGCTATAATGACTACAAAATTTAATAAGAACTGTTGAGTACCAATCTTTACCTTTTCAGCTATTAGCACTCCCAGCGCTTTGATTCTGTGTTGGTCGGCTCCCACTAACTGGAAGTTTTGTGGCCACAACGTAGGTTTCCCGAGGCTTTTCCAAGTTTCTTCTGGTAGTACATTCACCCCAGATCCCCTGTCAACTATTGTGCTCGTCAGGGTCCTTCCAAGGATCTACATGTGGACTACCGCTGGTTTCTTTTCCGTATCAATTGCCAATAGTCTTGGGTCGACCACTTGCTCACCGCTCGGCGGTGGTTCCACTATGACGTCCTCATCCGCCTTACCCTCATTTGGGTTTTACTTTTCTTCCACCACCTTGGATATCGCCATCCTTAACTGTGGCATACTCTGGAGAAGATCAGCCATCTTGATTGGTACAATAGTTTGTAGTACTTGACTTGCAATGTTTCTGTCCAACTCCGACCGCAGGGTTGTGGTTGCCTTTTTGTTTGAGTTCCTCCATTCTGTTTCCATGGCGATCTCCACTTCCTTCCTCGCGTCCCAGAGTCTTTCCTTCTCCGTTCGAGGGTCTGGATAGTTTGCTTTTTTCATTTGTGCTCTGGTGACGACAAAGACCTCTTTATCGTCTTCTTCAATGTGGACGAAATTGACTGTACCTTTTTGTTTTGGGCAGTCATTGTCCTCGTGGTCACCAGGCCCACACCACTTGCAGAGTGCATTTGGTTTGTTTTGGTTGTTGCTCTGGCATTCCCTAGCAAAGTGCCCCCATTCATTGCACTGACGACATTGAATAATGGGTTGTCCTTTAGCATCGTACTATATGCAGCTTCTCCCCCCACCGTTATTATTGTTATTATTGTATCTATTATTTCCTCCTCTCTGATTGTTACGATATCCGCCAAGAGATGCATTTTGATTATTTTGTTTGGGCGGTGTGGTCGGCGCGGTGGATTGCTCGCCCTGAGTATAGAGCACTTGGGTGCTCCTCGTCTTTAGATTGTACAGGCACTCTTTAATAGAATGGCCCATTAAATAACATATTTCGCAGAACATTTTCCTAGGGCAATTTGCTTTGATGTGGCCTTCATTGTTGCATTCGGTACACCATAGTTCCTTTCTTTCACAGTTTCGTTCTCAGCTTTAAACTCCATCATTCTGATCATATCTTTTCTTAGTGCTTGTATGGTTTTAGATTCTTCCTCATCACTGTCATTCGAGCTTTCGTCGTCATCCTTCTTCTTCCCTCGGGTGGACATCTTATCTTCACTCTCGATGTCCATAGCCCAGTTGTAAACCTCGACGTACGACGCTGGCAGTACTATCTTCATTTTCTTCCTGAGCGAGGGGATCAAACCCTCGATGAACCATCTTTTCTATAAACCGTCAATCAATTCCTTCTCTAATTTCACCAAAGTTCCTTCAACCTTCGATTGTATGCTCAGACATTCTCGTGTTTACCTTGCTTTGTATTGTATATCTCCGCCACTATTTCATTGTCATCCCTTAGTAATTTAAATTCCTCCTGGAATGCTTTCTTCAGTGCATCCCAACTGCCTCTTGAGGTGGCGTCCAATTCAGTGTACCAATCTATGGCAATCCCTCTCAGGGTTGCTGGAAATGACCTTAACCAATAGAACTTGTCGTCCTGTCCATTGGCTACCCAGATGGTTTCACACGTTTTGCAATGTCTGACGGAATCCTCCGATCCATTCCCAAGAAATTTTGGCAGCTTCTGCTTCTCCGTACTCGGGCTTCCCATATTCAAAATTCCCAGTGGAGTCACCATGTTTCTTCCCCGATGCCCTCCTTGTGTGTTAGACCTGATTGGACTAGTTCTCCCTCAACATTCCGGTGCCTTCCTTGCACTCTCGGCCACGTACGGGTCTCCTCCACGTCCCTTCTCAGTGTCCTTTGCACCTCGAGTCTCTTCAGGTTCCTTTCAGTACTCCCTCTGCTCGGGGGTTTTGGGCTCAGGTCCTCTAATCCTTGGCTCTTCGTCCTCTAATATGGACAGCTCTCGGATGCAGTGTATGTTGTTTTCGAGTTCTTCTGTCAATTCATTTTCATTATTTCTTTCTTTTTCTTTATTTGTCACCAGTGTTCTGAAAGTTCCTTCGTCGGTTTCCTCGACGAGGCTTTGGTGTAACTCAACAATATCTTGATTTATTTCACGATGATGTTCATTCACTTCTTCAGCAATTTGTTTTAGTCTTTTTCTTCGGTCTTCTTGTTCCTTCAATCTCAATGATCTTATTCTCTCCTCAAGTGTTTCTTGCCCACTTGGTACTCGATTTTTGTCTTTATTGAGTTCTATGGGCATTAATCGACACTCGTACGGGTTTAGTTGTAGGGCGTCCAACAGCGGTTGGTGTCGCGCTCTTCTTCTTCCCGTTTCATGCATTCTTCATACCTCCTCAGTATTTGTTGTCGACGTTCTCTGTCTGTTTCTTCCCGAAGCTCTTGTAGGATTAGCAAATTTCCTGCCAAAAGTCTAGGCATGTGATCGAGAAGATTATCAACCTCCCTATTGACTTCTAAGTTATCTGCAATTATTTCCTCTGGAATGTCTCTGCGGGTGGCTTTGTTCCTCACGTGCTGTCCTACCGCCAGTTGCCACAAGAATACGAGATCTTGCATTAGATCATCTTCCCGATCATTTCTTTCTCGTTCATTATCTTCTCTGTCGCTCTCTGCCCGTTGTTCTTGTATTTCTTCTTCTATCCTTTCTACTTGTCTTTTGGTTTGTGTTTCCTTGTCGGATTGAATAGGCTGCCCCATTATATTGCTATCGCCATTGTCTCCTTCACTCGTCACCAACTATTCAATCTCACTGGCAATTCAATGCGTCATTGATTACTCGTCACCTTTCTAGCCCGACTCCCTATCGACAACGGTGCCAAAATGTTTACTGCCGAACGAGTCTAAGGAATTCATACAAAGTAAACAAGGAATATAAACTGAATTATCACATTATACGAGAATACACATTGAATTGATACTATGAAACTCAGATGTATATATTATTGATTCAAACTTGCAATTACAATCAACACCAAAAACTGCCTCTCGATACAATGAAATGAAATACATATATAGGTGTCAATGGTTGCCTGGATGGCCAACCGTCGCCAACGACACACCGATCGAGAGGTAACTACTCGCCAATCCTAACTGACTACAACTAACATACTCGCCGATCCAAACTACAACTAACATAACAATTATAAAATACGCCTAACAACAATGAACCCTTAATGCAATAGAACACAACTAATGTAAATACGACCTATTAACCCTATCGTTCTCTTTAACTATCAAGTCCAAGAAACTAATCTATACACAAAATGGTAACTACAATTCAAAACAACAATCTCCCTAACCTCGTCAAATACCTCTTAAATTTACAACAATGGAAAGCATTTCAAGACTGCAATGTCTTGTCTTAACGATGTTTCATATTTATCATTTGGATCAATAGTATTTCCTATAATGTTGACAACAATATTGATGCCCTTATTAATTGATCACAATACTAATAAGGATGCTACTAAACACCATATTGATCAAGAATGTACAAGCCACAATAATGACATAATGCTATTGATCAATGATCATAAGAAGATTACTAATCACAAAAGGATAGTTATGTCAAAAGACAATGATGACAACAATAATCTCAACTAGTTCAACATTATTAACATTTGATATATAACAATGAAAATTGCCAAACAACTGCCTCAAAAATACAACTATTTTACAAATGAAATAACGACACCAATATCCATTGATATGTACTTACAAATGATAGCAAGTCCATGACAACACTAATATCTGTGATGAAATAATAATGACAAGTCTATAATGTCCCTTTTTGCTGGCAAGCAAATAAAAATAATTAATTAAATAAATAAGTTGTCTTGAATTATTTTTAAAAAGCAACTTATATTTATTTAATTATTTTATTTAAAAAAATAACTTTAATCAAAAATAAAAATAGAAATAAAAAAAATAAAAAAGTTACTTGTAATGTCCCCTTTTTGTCCTCCTTAGCTGAGTCGACTTCACCTAAGCCAAATTGAAGTTAACGTGCTTGGAGAAAGGAAAGTCAGTTAAGTGTAGCAAAAGTGACTTAGATATTTGGAAAGTCAGTTAAGTGAAAATTGGAGAACCGAAAGTCACTTTATAAAAGGGAAAAATAAATTATAATAAAATGACAAAATAAAATATTATTTTTATGTGAAGTGGGCCGACCCATTTGGAGGAAAAATGAAAAAATATATATATATTTTAATCCCAATTGTGGCGCACCTCTTGTGGACTCCAAAATCATAGAAAATTAAGCAAAATGGGCCGCTCCTCTTGAGGGCTTTATAAAGAGGTGTTTGGAGGTTTATTTTATCATATGGAAAGTCACTTTATAAAAGGGAAAAATAAATTATAATAAAATGACAAAATAAAATATTATTTTTATGTCAAGTGGGCCGACCCATTTGGAGGAGGAAAGGTGAAAAAATATATATATATTTTAATCCCAATTGTGGCGCACCTCTTGTGGACTCCAAAATCATATAAAATTTAGTAAAATGAGCTGCTCCTCTTGAGAGCTTTATAAAGAGGTGTTTGGAGGTTTATTTTATCATATTGTATTTTGTCATTTACATATTGGATGTTTTCCTTTGAGCTGCAACATAGGTTCAGCGATTTCCGAGGACAAAAACCCTTGGAAATTACTGGATTGGACGAAAACCCAATGCCACTTGAGAGGTGAATCCATGTAGGATTTACTATAAAGCTTATTTGCAGGTTTTTTACATTGATTTGAAGCTTCAAAGACACATTATTTCTACAGGCTTGGACGGCTAGGGTTTGAGGGCCAAATTGATGAGATTTGTGCCAAATATAAATTTGGTATAGAGGCGAATTGGAGATAATTTCTTGCAGGCCACTAGGGTTTGATTGATGTTTGGTATCATGGACATTTGAACATATTTATGCAGATCTGATCGCAGCATTTTGGCAGATCGTGGTTGTTGAGGAGGGTTTTATCATCTATTTGACATCTTTAATCGCCTAAGGTTAGGCGCTCAGCATTGGAGGTTATAGCGCTTCATGTTTAGAGGGATCGTAGGCATCTTCTAATTCATTGTTGCATATCAGACTTCATATCAGAATTCAGACTTGTATGAGCTGCTGTCATATCAGATTCTAGCACATATATCCAGTCATCTTTCATTGCTTTCCAAGTATATCCTTGCTCATTTGAAGGAGGCACAGTACCGGATCGTGGACTTTGAAGAAGATTTGTCATTGCCTAGGGTTTAGGATCTGAAATATCGTATCAGACCAGCACTATATCAGAGTTGTATATCAGCATTCATATATTGTATGTTTGGCATTCTTATGTATCATATTGTTGAAGATATCAATCGGGTATGTCATTGTGTTGAAACTCATTCAAATCTTTAATTTGAATAAAGAAATATCTAGCTGTATCAAGTTATATCAGACTTCTGATTTGTTATTTCAGTCCAATTGTTTATTATTGTTTCATTCGCAAGTATACTACTTTGGCATTATCCTATGGCAAATGCATACACAAACTGAAATATCATATAAAACCATTCAAACAAGTAAAAAAAACCATGGAGAACTCAGTCCACACAGCATGCATGCAAATTGTTTGACGAAATGTCAAACCTTTGAAATCAGAAATTCAGGGCAGATTTGGTAAGGGTTCTTACATTACTTTTGTGGAAAAATAATAAAAGCTCAATGTCGGCCAAAAATGAGGATTCTAGAAGCAGCCAGGAAATGTTTAAAAAGGGACATGACAAAGTCAAAGGATAGCATAATCATTTGACAGTTTTGTCTAGTAATGACTATGCTCCCGAATCATAAATAATGACAATATTGTTTGTTGTTGTCAAAGGCAACAGTGATAATCACTAATCACAATAACAATAGTCATGTTTCCTATTCACAAGGTTTTCAAACCTGATTATACCAAGTGTCTTCACAACTATAGATAATGACGTTCATTTTTGAAATAACAACAATAATTGTCGTTGTCCCTTCAATAGATTTAACTGCTATACAATAATGGCACCTAGAAATTTTAACAGCTACTTACACAACTGTAAAGAAGAATGATCAAAAAATTGCAGATCTGATGCTTACATAGAAATCTAATTTATTGTGATATTACCGGTGATATATCACCAATAATTTTCTAATATATTGGTGAAATTTTTGGTCATAGTCACAGTTAAAGATATTTTGAAAAACTCGCGATGTTTTAAAGAAAATGTCTGGAACCCTGCCGAGAAAAGATATATCAGAATATATCAAGATATTTTAAAGATATCTGCTTCTATGGTTTAATGCCAATTAAATCAACTTGAATAATTTGCCAAGTTTGTCCCTTGGAAAGAACATCTTTGCGAGATTCCTCACTTAGAGGAAGGATAAGTAACTTGGAACCAGATTTTGAATTTCTACCTTACAATGTCAAAGAATTAATCCCCTCTAATGAAGAATTTCAGACTTTATCGAATGAAAATGGGATTTAGGAAACCACACAACAATAGTTGTAATATGATGGAGTTTTTGATCAGGAAATGGAAGCACCAATAATTCAACTTGGATCTTCAAAAAAAAGGCAAAACAAGTCCAACAAACTCTTAAAGATTGGAGACCTAATGAAATTGGCAAGATAGAAATAAGTAGTTCATAAAAGGCAAGGCAACAAGCTCAAACCAATGAAGAAGTTAAACTCAGAAAATCTCAAAAAAGTTAACTTGGAGTATATTGATCAAATCAATATAACAGTAGACTCAAAACCAACTTCTGTTAAAGAAGCTGAAAATATTGAAGTGTGGAGGAAGGCTATGCAAATTGAGTATGATGCTCTCTTGGAAAATGGAACTTGGGAGTTGATTGATCCTCCATTAGATTGTAAACCTGTCTTTTGAAACAAGTACAAAGTAGATGGCTCACTTGACAAACATAAAGCAAGGCTTGTCGCAAAGAGATATGCTCAAAAAGAAGGCATATATTATGAAGACTCCTTTGCAACTACAATGAAGTGGACTATCATTCATGCTTTGTTGGCCCTGTCGGCAGAAAATGGATGGAAAGTTCATCAAATGGACATGAAAACTACATTCTTAAATGGTAATCTCAAGGAAACAGTGTTTATGACTTAAGCAAGCAGTCAAAGCTCAAGAACAACAAGTGTACAAGCTTATAAAATTGTTGTATGGTTTGAAGCAAGCCCCAAGAGCATGGTATGAAAAACTCACCAAGCAGCTCTTGAAGATAAGTTTCAAGCACTTTGAATTTGATGATGCAACTCTTTCGATCAAAAAGGTTGACATGATGGTTGTATACCCCATTGTTTATGCCAATGATGTGTTCATAGCTGGTAACAATGGAAGGTACATTACAACTATGAAAGAAGAATTGAAGAAAAGGTTTTGAAATGCCTGACTTGGGATACCTTAATTACTATTTGGGTATTGAAGTGATTCAAAAACCCAAGTATATCTTCATCACCCTCAAAAAAATATTGGTGAAATTCTAAGCAAATTTGCAATGTCAGACTGCAAACTACTTAGTACCCCTATGTAACAAAGTTTGAAACTAAAATCAGATGATACTACAAAGTTTGTTGATGCAACTAAGTACGATTTAGGCAACAACAACAAGGCCAAACATTTCTTTTATTGTTAGAGTCCTCTCTAGACTCATGCAACAGCCAAAACAGAATCATTGGGTAGCAACAAAGAGAGTTCTTTGGTATTTGAAGAGAACTCAGACCTATGGGCTGAAATACTCCAAGGCAACAGATTTCACATTAGTCAAACATTCAAATTTGGACTATGCAAGTGACATGGAAGATGGGAAAACTACTTCAGGTTTCCTAATGCATCCAGGGTTGACAGTCATCTCTTGGAAATCAAGAAGCAGTCAATGCCAGTTCTCTCCTCAGCAGAAGCAGAATATATGGCAGCTTCTGAGGCAACTAGGGAAATATTATAGCTCAAAAGGATTCTTGAAGATTTGTAGGAACAAGAAGTTATATCCAAACCTCTCCCAGTTGACAATACATTTGCAATCAAAATGGCAAAAAACTAATCTTCACGATCAAACCAAACACATCAACACAAAATTTCATTTGATTCGGCATCATGTGAAAGAAGGCAGTGCACAACTCAAGTATTGTCCAACTGCAGACCAGCCATTAGATATTCTCACCAAAGCGCTTGGACGAGAGAAGTTTGAGAAGTTCAAAGGAATGTTTGGTTTAATTATAACCCCTTCAAATTAAGGGAGGGAGCAAGGGATGTAAATATTAATCTTACTGGTTAACATAGCATTCAGTTTTGTAAGTTTTGGTAGTTTTTTTTTTCAGTTTATTTGTGGCAGGTAAACTCTTCTTCACTGTCCTATAAATAAGATTGTAAATCTTCATTTGACAATTTAAAAAAATCCCATTCTGTTCTGTTTTCCAGTTTTCATCCTGGCCTGACACCTTTCAGCTTTCATGGCAAGAAGTCAAGAAACAACTATTTACTAATATCAATCATTACATTGAGAATTGCTAATGCGAAATCCTAACAACAAATTTTAGATAAAGAATCTTTATAATGAATCCAAATACCCTAGCCAGAAAAGAAGAAAGAGAAATCACTTCTTACATGGCTATAATTAAGACAATCGTACTTTGGAAAAATAATCTCAACACTATGTCCCAAGTCTTGAACTGCACGAGAAAGACTTGTCACCACATCACCCAAGCCTCCAACCTGGATCATATTATTGTACACATATCAAATTTCTATACACTTCTGACCATATCAGATGTTGAATCAGATTTAAAAACATTGCTCATCATGGCCATGAATAATTTTAGTACTTTTCATAACAGAATTTAATAGGCACTGATTGTTTCACATCCACTAAGCAAAACAAAAACCTGAAAGGACCAATAAATCCAAAAAAAGCAGTACACAAAATACAAAAAAATTGCCAACTCATGGGATGCGTTGTTATAAAACTTATGTATGAAGTAATTCAATTGAAATATACAATTTAAGAACATCTAGAAATAATTATGACTGTAGATGCCAGACTGTGATATCTTCCTTGTTTCCTCAAACATTCCTTCTTTAAAATAATATTCGAACATATTCAAACATAAAGTAATTTACAATGCACAAGTAAACCCTGCCATTGGAAACAAATTCAATAGCTCTATCATGACAAGCATCTCAATATGCTAATGGGAACGAGAAAGCAAAACATTGAAAAATTTTCTCTATTTAGTATTCATGCTATTTGACATTCATCAACCCACTTATCTCTAAAGGAATAAGGCAAAGTAACGATCAAACAAAATTTTCACTTATGCTAGCTACCTGGGCGCCAGCTCAAAGCTTACAAAGATATCTGTTTAACTTTACAAAGATTTTACCTATTATAGATGAAACAACAAAGGCATTTTATCGATGTTGTCTTTACCTGCAATCATCTTTCCTTAAATCTAGGTATTAAAAACTCTCGAAACACTTGCGATAACAAAAAAGACCCCCACAAGGAGACCATGGTCCTCATCGTGAAGGGCTTTGTCCATCCCTTTTGTACAGTTAGGATTCTCATCTTTCCTTCCCAACACCCGGTCACAGAGCCATTTAGGCACACTACTAAAACTGCTGGTGTATGCAGGTTCATATGTGTTGTCCATAAGATGGTTTGCAAGGTGCCGATCAAGGGGATTATGAACAATATTAAAGTCTGGGATTTGATTTATCTGCCTAGCTCTACTAATCTTTCTACCATAGACCTCTTAAATGGTCGGCACCATCAAGCTTCACTCAAATCTAGTATTTTCATTCTTGTTCAAGCTAGGAAAATAGGTGAATGCGTTCCAGTTGGTGATGCTAATTTTGATGAGCTCAGCATCTTCTCTCACCATATTCATTTCTCATTCTCTTCCTTTGATGCAAACAAAATGAGGTCACCAAACAATAATAAGCACCCCAACATTCCTGACAGCGATCACATCTTAATTCTATTTTCTGCATGAATGTGGCAAGGTTAGAAGGAACTGCAGACTTGACATTGGTTGGTGGAAAAGAAAATCAATTTCAAAAATAGTAAAGAGAAAAGAGCATGAGACTCATTCAAAACTCTACATATAGAGCTCACTTCTTTTGTGTCTGCAGATGTCTCTGTCACACTTCTAAGCCATTCAAAAGTTCTAGTAGGAATAAGAAAAATTCAATCAGGACCGATTTCTCTGCAATGACAATTGTTGAAAGTTCACTACTTGCCACTTGAAACCACTCAAAAATTCTTAGAAGATGAAGGAAAACTCACCATCTTATTGGATGAAGATTGAAAGAAAGCGCTATTCCTGTCTACAAGGGCATATCCCTACCGCTAGTACTGCTTACATCCAGGAACAAAATGCTGCTAAAAAATTGTCCTCTTGCCATTCTGCCTTTGTTCCTATTTCTGCCCATTCCATCTCTACAAACAATCAGCCCACTAAAGTTAATGATGTTGCAGATCTTTTCTCTGGGCATGCTTGTTGTCTCCCTTGTCTTCAATCACCAATAGCTAGTTCATACAGACACACCCCTTCACAAAAAGACCTCCACTTCACTCTTTTCCACTGCCAGCCTTTGAAACCAGCAAGTGGCATGACTAACAGAGACATCAACACCTTCACTGAAAAGCATTTTAACCATCACAATGACAAACAACAAAATACACATCCCTCTCCTCCTGGAGCAACAATCCATCTCGCCTTTGCCAACACCGATGATACTGTTAATGGCCTGACGAAGATCATGAAGCAGCAGGGAAAGCACTAAGAATTTAAGCAAATCAATGATAACCCGATCATGCAAAATCTGCAAGGAATAAGGGAAAACTAAAAGGGTGTCATGAATACCATTAACAAGCTGGAAACAGGACTGAGTATCCTTTTCTATTGCTTTCAGAAAGTTCACAATATGGCTCGAGCTATGGAAAGATTCATGGGCAATGACAAACCAAAAAAGGGAAGCATCGGTCTCCACCCACAACTCCAACAAATGAACACAAACAAGAGAATGGCATATAAGAGATCTCTTGCCCTGAATGATTTCAGTGCATGTGCAGAGCAATGGAACTTATACTGGTGGTCAACCTGAGTTTCAGCCAGGTTACAGCTGGAAAGGGGAGAATCATCTCCAACCTACAACCAATTTGCAGAAGCATCACTATGCCTATAGGAAACTTAATTAAAGCTGATTGGATTCTTCTTGCTCTTCTCTAAGTTACTTATGATTCCTAAGTTTACTAAGCTATGTTTGGGTTTATCTAGCTTCAGTGTATAGGTATCTGTGTTTGGTTTGCTTTCTACACAAGATCTATGTAATCTGCACATCATGAGTTAGCTCTATGGGTTTTTGTATCTTCATGCCTCTACTTATAATATAAACTTATTTTTTTATCAAAAAAATATCACTTGGAAACGTTCTTTAGAATCAATGTTATTTAATTCTCCATTGCCATAGCATATAATATTCTGCAATTATTTTCAATTATGCTGCACTCACAAGTTTGAAAATCTTTGCAAACAACTATTGAGTAATTTCTGTTACATTTCTTTACAGCTATTTAGTTTTTTCTTTAACATAGTTTACAATGCTTTTCTCCCAGATAACATGCAGGGCTCAGATCCACTCGAATGTGTTTACTTGTCCAATTGAAGATTGCAAATTGCAAAGATGTGTCAAAGAATGCTAATAATATCAAGATTTGTTGAAGATAATGCACTGAATGTAATGTCCCTTTCTATCAAGCCAAAATTTTCACAACCTTGCAAACAATTTCAACTTACCAAAACAGAATATTAGCATTCCATTTTTCATTTCCTTTTAATCTTGATGATAATCATAAACATAACCATATACTATTTGCCATTTCATAAATCCATTTTTCCATACATCATGATTCTCCTTGGGTGAGATAATCCTTAGGCCTCTTATTAACCTCACCTTCCACCTTGTGAGAGAAGATTCGTTAGGTAGGTGATGTCATCTCAATCCTATGGGTCCATTAATATTATTCCTTAGTTCGTCAACTAAGGCCCATTCCTTCAATATTTAAATCGAAGGTCCATAGCAATATCCTTGATTCGTCAATCAAGGCCCATAATATCCTTGATTCGTCAATCAAGGCCCATTCCAATGGATTGATCAATACCTACCATAACTATCTACCCCACCTCCTTAGTGTTAGGTGGTTTAATAAAAGGTCTCCTATCTAACCCTTGGGTAATCATGCCCATATACATTAAGATCGTTCTAAGATCATATTCATAAACCATGATGCCAAATTTGAATTATGCCATTGCCATATATCCCAATATGGAACTCTTTTATTTATTCATTCCTTCATACTAGATATCTATATTATTCTAATTTCATTTCTTTTCTTATTCATGCTATAAACTTATAAATTCCTTGTACTATTATTATTCTTACATTAATTAACATTCCTAGTAAAAATCTTCATCTATGTCATAATGTTAATTGCAAGATTTTATACTTAATGTCCATTTTACTAATTTTTTCATTCTATAAACTAGTCTTTTCTCTATCCCTATATTTTACCATTTAATGCATTCTAATATATACATATCTGTTCTTTATTTATTTACATGCTTATAAATATAAATAAACTAAGTAGAAACTTACCTTTGGCCTTGTTGAAGGCTCTTGGCAGACGTGGGTCTGCTACAGATCCCTTTCCTTACCTGGCTGCCTGATGTGAATTACCACGTTGTGGTGATATCTCCTTCAAACTCTATTCGCTGTCCCCTTATTGTCTCCGTATTGACTTCCTTATTCAGTGTATTTTCCACGATGCTTTTGGGAGGAGGAGCGGAGTCTTTAAAAAGCCCACAAATGGGTCCAAACACCAAGAGACATAGCGGTTGGGAGAGAGCCCCAGCGCTTTGCTCTTTTAATTATTTATTAAATATGTGTGTTATTTTTAAATGTGTCTGTTTCTTTGTGTGGGATCGGCATCTCTTAGAGAGATCCGATCCCTCATCCAATATTTAAATTTTATTTATTATTACATTTATATTGTAAACAGATATATGCTTATAAATATTATACTTATAATCTAGTATACATATATTTGTTTGTCATGAATTTTTTTTTGTAATTATTGTAACAAATATTAATGCATACATTTACACATATATTGTCATATAGTGAAAGTTCCACAGCAAAGATCACTTACACTCACAACTTAACAATGGACAAACCGACAACCCAATGTGAATATCATTAAGATTGAATATATAATATGATGATTTCTTTTGAATATTTATCGTTGTCAGGCGCACATCACCTGTTTATATATAAAGTCAATGCTGAACCCATATCTTGGCTGATGTACACACACTGTGGCCAACTGTCATATATTGTGCAATAGAGGCATACGAGCATTTCACATCCATGAGATCCAATAAGGAAGCAATTGTGCCCTCCAATAGCTTTTATCTTATAAGCAAGCAAGCGAATAAGAATGACAGTGTCTATTTGGTACAATTCTTCCTTCATGTATCTTTTACATTCAAGGATTGCATTTTGCATATAAAGAGTAGCAGTAAGATATTAGTGTATGATTAAAATAACCTTAAAAATCATGAAGAACTATAATGTTGACAAAAGGCATGTTAAGCAGAAACAAGCAGAAGGAAAGCAGCAAATTGAGAAACAAGAATGCACAAGGATGATTATTGAAGAACAGGTGGGATTTGATATTCATGGAAACTAGAATGCGCAGGCAATCATTAGTTGGAAGATGGAGGGGGAAAGGAGAAAAGGATGAAGATCAGAAGAGGCTGCAGATGAAGATAATCGGTCAGTCAAGCTAGGTCAAATGTAAGATTTTACAGCTTATTGGTAAACAGATTTGTCACTGCAGATTTCAAAGTGACTCGCCCAATGGGCAGTAACAAATGTTACAACAGTTGGATAAGTTGTTACTAGACTAACAACTTTCCTCTGCGTTTGAAAGGGGCAGCTCCCTCATATGATGGGGTATTTAATAGGTTTTTGTGTACTTTTAACCTGAAAGTACAAAAAGGAGGAAAAGGAAAACTAAAGGAAAATGAATTACAGAAACCCTAGTGGTAGACACACGAATACCAACTAGGATTTCACAAACTTATTACAAATTACCAGGGGGTTTCATCACAAAAGCTAGAAACTACGTTCCTGAACTTTATGATGAATTTCACAATGTATGTTTTGATATGCAACAATGATGAAAGAAAGATGACAAATCTCAACATACAAAGAGATAGGTTTCTCTAGCACATTCAAATCAAGACACCAAGATATGATTGTGTTTCATTACATCAATTGCACAGTTTGTAAATGATTCAATGGATGACCTATGATTTACAAAATGACATAGAGAGATTACCAATTTAACATACAAGAAATCAATAATAATAACTCAGAAGTATGTTTAGAACATACGAACTAAATGCACTCTTTATTATTTTTGTGAAATTATACAATTCCAAAAACTCTTCTATACAAAGTGTAAGACCAAAAGTCTCTGGAAAGTTCCCCCTTTCAATCCCCCTTTACATTACAAAATAGCCTCTTATATAGGCTTACATTTAGTAACTACCTGGTAACCACCTCAACTACCTTTTTGAAATACAATAATTTAAAAATAAGCTTTATTTAAGTTAGATTTCACCTAACTTTTCCAGAAAGAAAGCCTATTTTCTAACTTCTAATCACAATAAGTAACATAAGTCACTTTTCCAAAAAGGCGATATGAAACCTATAACTTCGAAAGGATGACCAAGTTATTGGTTTGTTGAGGCAGGTGCTATGTCTTCTTTCACTTAAAACTACAACTTGAATTGCAACACCTTTGCTTTCAATAACTTCATCGTGGTTTGATACTCTTACATAGTTCCTTTCCATTGAAGAAACCTCGTAACAAATGTTGTACTTTTGGAATTTGAGCTTATGAATAGTGTTCTTGTTCATCTCAGTCGGAACCCTTAAACCCTTCTCAACAAGCTCCATGCATTTCCTAAAAAGATCCATATTAAGCTCCTCAAACTTAGCTCTTCTAATTGTAGAGTAGAAGCCAATACTTTCATACAAGGAATCAATCTCAATAACAATTTTAGTAGTTACAAACATTTCTCTTTTTGTTCTTTCACGTGTTGTTTTCAACCTCCTAAGGGCTCTGTCATTACTATCAATAATATCTTTCTTGTACTTCCTCCTACAAATATGTCAAAGCCTTGAAGATTTATGAAGAATATGTATACACTCAGCTCCTCCCTGCCAATGTATTTTTAAAAATGAAGAATTTGTGAGAGTACATTAGGTTGTCTTTTCATGAGATCTTCACAATTCTATATCTATCCAAAACACATCACTGCTTGGCATTGTCTCCTCTCATTCATGTTTAAACTTTTATTTGCAACATGTATGATTACTGCATAGATGACCAAGACGACAATTGAATCCATCTGCACTCCTTTTGTAATCACAGTTTTATTGAGATCCAAAATAATTACAGTGAGAACATAACATCTTCCACTCCCATCCTTAATATCCTCCCACCATACTACAAAATGAATCCCAGAATGCAATAACACCATGTATGGTATAAAGAACTCTTATATTTCAACCGGTCCTCTCTACACAATGTTGTGATATGGAGTAGTGGATGGCGTATGGCTTTTCATTAGCCAATTAACTTTGCAAGAAATTTCTAAATCCATTACAACAAATCCATTTTGTACCTATCCTTCAATCATTGCATTCGATGAGATGAACCTCTTTGAGACGTTTTATCAAACAATACGTGCTTTATTTTTGCTTCCACGTTTTGCAAGCATGTCTATAGGAACATTTGCAGTTTTTAACTTGCAATATATTGACAAAAATTCTCATTCCATTGTCTTTCATAGATGCCAATGCCTTTTGTAGGCTGAGAAGATGCTGGCGCATTTTGGTGTATCCCTATGATCATTACATACCGTGAGACCACATTTCTTTGAGGGATTTTGTCATAGTTGATGTTCTTTGCCCGTGTGCTGCTCTTATATATTTCACATATGTCTACCATAGCATTTACAACTACAATATCTGAGAAAAACTCCTACGCCATTAAGCTTTGACGAATGAGTGTACTCTAAGGAAGAGGACTATCAGGTAGTATTTAGTGAAATGGAAGAACTTGCCAGTAGAGGATGCTACTTCGGAGGGTGAGCAAATTTTACAGCATCCTGATTTGCAATTCCTTGGGGACAAGTAATCCTGGGGAGGAAGGACTGTAATGTCCCCTTCTCATGCCTAGTAATCTTTGGTGACCGTTAGCCTATTCCACGGGATCCCGTAGGCTAATGTGGTTGTTAAGGGAACTCCACAGTTCTTGGAGATGCAGTTGTTCAACTTATTCAGGTTTTCTATTTGCGACATTGAGCTCGGTCAACATCAGGATTCGCGGTGACGCTTTCAGAAGCATTTTCGAACACCCGGCCCGTGCTCCACATTTCTTGGAGAGCACACCTATTTTTAGAAAGTCACCGTTTCGGCACCAGTCATCGTCCTTTGGTCTCAATTGCTTCCTGGCATGTCCAGTTTGGGTTTCCAGGGCCATGGCAGTGGTTTCCCTAACTCCGACGAAATATTTAAAATATTCACTTAAGTTTCTAATGTAAATTTTAATATTAGACTTAAGTGTTTATTTATTTTAAAAAGATGACTTTATGACCCCTTCGAAGTTGGCGCTTAGGGAGGGATAAGTTGTGTTATGTTTAAAAGTTAATTTTATTTCCTCTAGAGGGGCGTTGGATTTTAAAGTGGATTTTAATAATTAAAAATTGCCTTTTACCACCAAGGAGTATAAAAAGGGCTTTTGGAGCTCATTTTGGGGATGCTGAAGATTTTGAGTAATGTTATGCTGCTGGATTGAACTTGTGTTCTTCCAAGAACTTCTTGAGGACGAAAACCCTCTTGACGAATATCAACTTCAATGGTGAAAGATCTTCCTTGGTTGATTGTTGATAGCTTCATTCAAAGTCTATGCTTGTGCTACATTGTTGAGATTTTCCAGTTTGAGCAGAAGGGTTTCCATTGCAAATTTATTGGGATTCGGTGAATAATAAATTTCATAAGGAGAATAGATTGCAGATTTTGGAGAGTTTTTTGAAGATATTGGTGATTGCATGCTGGTCGTACAACTCCCTGACAAGTCGTACCCTTTCCAGCATAAGCGGGAGAATTTCCAAAGGTAAAACGCTTCATTTATTGTGTGTTTTGACTAGGGTTTTGGCATACTGGGGAGATTGTTGGCGCAAGGCAGATTGGGGTGGGTTATGTGTGTTTTTGCTGTTGTATTGAGGTCGTACCAGCATGCTGTACCTCCTAGGGTGGCGTCACATATTCCCAGCTGGGTGCTTGAAGTTTCGAGTGACTTCCTTCATGAAGGATGACGTTTTGATGTGCAAAAAGGGAGATTTCTCAGCTCCAAAGGTGAATGCTTGTATTTGGGGATGTTTAATACTGATTATCTATTACCAGAACTGCTGTCATATACTTAAATCAGACCTGTACAAATCAGCAGCTCATGGGTATGTATGAAATTGATTATTTAATGTATGAGCCATCAGGGTATTGAAGAAATTATCATTGTGTTATGTATTCAGCTTGTTTGCATTTGGAAATAAAATATACAGCTATTTGGCTTCATGGGTTTGATGTTTAGTGTGCTTCCTGAATTCTTGTGCAAGCTGTTATTATTTGTTTTTGTTTTTTTTTTTAAGTACGGTTGGTCATTACAGAAAATTTCACACTTTTACCATGCACCAAAAAATATAGCAACTATATTGTATTGTTCCCCAGTAGATAACTTGTAATGTCCCCATTTTCGAAGTGATCACTGAAGGAGGCCTAATGGACTAGTTTTCACACTTCAAGATTTTTGGAGGGCAATTTGAGTGTAAAAGATGACTTGGCATATTTTTCTAATAATTTTGATGTATTTATTTTGAATAAATTAATTTGCCCTCAACTAGAGCGAACCACCTTGGAGGTGGTAAAGTGTGAAAAATGGTCAATAAAGAATAATGGGACGACATAAGGAGATTAAATTCAGATCTTTAATTTGAATTTTGGGTGCCCAAGATGTCAAGAAGCTGGTCGGCCAAAATGGAGTGAAGAAGACATTTTTAAAATTACAATAATACCTTGACTAGGTGGGCCTTCCTGGAGGAGAAAAGATTAAAATAAAAAGAAAATATCTTTATGATGTCGGCCAAGATTATAAGGTGAGTGCTCAAGGAAAGGAGGTCGGCCTAGGAAAAGAAATTAAGATAAAAATAAATAAATAAAAACATGTATATCTTGAGGTCGGCCAAAATTGATGGAAATTAATAAAAAGGTAAAGAAATATCATTTCTAGGTCAGCTAGGAGGAAGAGGAAAAAGATGTATAAGTATAAGTTCATTTTGTGGCATTCGTGTCATATCATATCATTCATACATCTTTTAATCTGAGTTTTTACTCTTTTGGCTGCAACAGAAGTTGAGCTACGAAGCCAAGGATGAAAACCCTTGTGTTTCAAGGTGAGTTGGACGAAAACCTATCTCATCAAGTGGAGATTCCGTGACGGGGATCTAACTGGACTTCATTGTTGATTCATCAAGGAGAAGAGCAGAATTGTGATATCAGATTTGCAGATCAGATTGGAGGTCTTCATCATTTGGCGAGATTTGTTGCATATTGGCTAGGGTTTTACCCTAGGAATTGAGCGTCGCCTTCTAGGGAGAGAGCGACCAGCTTTTGGAGGGTGATTTTGATGTTTGATGGGAGTTAGGGTTTGAGGACATCTTCATAATTTGAGCAGCAGCAGATCAGACCTGATTCGCCCTCATTTGTGGAGTGATTTTGGTGCTTAGTGATAATCATTGCTTAGGGTTATGCCCTACATTTGAAGTGCCATCATTTGGAGTTGATTGAAGGGTTGTTGTGGCATCATTTGTCATCTTTTTGGAGCAGCAAACCCTAGCAGACCTGAGCGCATCATTGGAGCAGCTACTTGGTGTGATTTGAAGACTCATTGCATTAGGGTTTCAAGCCCTAGACTTGGTGCCACACCTTGGAGGGTGAATTCTATCATTCAGAGGTCATTTTGGCATGTAATTGGTATGTATAAACCCTAGGGTTTATATCAGTTTTGTATTTGGGCATGTTTGGCTTGTTTGCCAATGCTTGTTGATGTATTTCAGACTTCAACATCTCTGATTTATAACAGCAGACTTCTGATCCAGATTTCCAGTCATATTGGTTGCATTTTGGTGTTGATTCATTGTGTATTTCATTGCGTAATTCAACTATGATATTGGCACATGTGTTAGCATGACTATTATGATGTTTTGGCATGTTTGAATGGCTGCTATAAGTGTTTATATACGTCTGATATCAAAATCAGAACTTCAGAAAAACTAGGGTTTTGGATCAGATTAAAAAAATTAGACCTTAAGGCAAAAATCGCAACCCTAAAAATAGGATATTACAGTGGTATTAGAGCTAAACATCCTGCCAGCTTGGAGGGTTTAACTTGATCATATGCAGCCGGGAGAAGGTTAAAACAGGTACTACTTTAGAAGAAGAGCAGGTCAACAACAAGAGATCCAAGAAGAGGACATTTCTACATTTCTTTTGCAGGTACACAACAGGTTGAGATGGATAGAGATAAAAGAAATGAGTGTCCACCTAGAGATGATAGGAATGTTGGTGAGATTTTGAGAGATGTGGCAGGAGGACAGCATCAAATGACTAATTCCTTGACACAATTCATGGCTACTCAACAGCAAATGATGGCAGCCCTCGGGCAAATGACTCAAAACATGGCAAATATGAGAGTTAATCTAGCACATACAGGTGATGGAAGTGTTGCAGGTACGCCTAACATTGGCCAAACACAGCTTAGCACAAGTGATAGACCATTACAGCCTGCATTCTTACCAAGGGAAGAAGAAGAGGAAGAAGTTGTGGAGGATGAAGAGGAAGCACCTTTGGCGGATGAGCTTATTACTATGCATGATGAGTATAATGGACTTCCAGCACGTATCAAAGAGGATCCATCTTTCAACCAATTCATAAGTCAAAGGAAGGATAGAAGAAGACCAAGGGTGGAGCAAAGGCCTAGGAGGCAAGAGTGACAAAACAAAGAATTCAAGTAAGCTTTGAACAAAGTACCTCTTCCCAACTTTGATGGCAGCGGTAAGACTAGTGCGAGAGCTTGGATTCACAAGCTAGACACCTTCCTAACTCTCAAGCCAATGCAAGAAGACAAACCCATACAATTTGCAACCATACATTTTAAGGGAGTGGCATATGATTGGTGGCATCATGGACTTGTGACACAAAACCACGCAATGATTCATTCTTATGAGGAGTTTACACGCAAACTCGTTGCTAGGTTTGACAGAAAAGATGTAGAAATCTATTATAGGGACTTGGCACAAATGAGACAGATTGGGCATGTGGATTCCTACATCAATGAGTTCCAAAAGGTTGTTGTTATGGATCCGGATATTACAGAAAAAAGAGTGACAATGCTGTTCATAGAGGGTTTGAATGATAAATTGAAGGGTTTGGTCAAGCTTCATAAGCCTAACACTCTACAGGATGCAATTCAGCTAGCACTTGATCTTTAGACAACACCTCCTTCATTTTAGCCACAAAAGAAAAGTTTTAAGGACTCTAAATCAAATCAGAAAAATTTTAATCAGCCTAGGTATACACCTCCTAACATGGATAATGAGGTTAAGAATGAATTAAGGAGGAAGAAACTTCGCATTTCATGCAAAGAGCCATGGGAGCCCGGTCATAGATGTCTTGGGAAAGGCAAAGCATATTACATTGAGGTCACTTCCGATGTGGATGAGGAGATTCTAGATACTAGCTCGGAAGGAGACAAGGAGGAGCGACAAGAGGAGCTTGATGACACACAAGGTACAATTGCTTTCCTTTCGGGTGTTCCTAAGCATTATCCTTTTAGGATAAGAGGCATTGTGAAAGGACAAAGAGTATCTTGTTTGGTTGATAGTGGAGCTACACATAATTTCATTGATGAGGGATTCACAGTCAAGAAAGGACTACAAGCAAAGGAGTTTCCTGGATTTAGTGTTTTATTGGCGGATGGATTCAAGATGAGTTGCACAAGGAAGATCTCCCAGCTAAGCATTCAATTGGACAGCTATACATTTGAGGATGAATTCTTTGTTGGCATTGGAGAGACCGAAATTGTCTTAGGAATTCAATGGCTAAAGTCTCTCAGGAGGTACATCCAAGATTTCAACAAAATGGAGCTTGACTTCACATCCAATGGCAAGCAAATCATTTTGAAGGCTATCAACAATGGCACACCTATAAGCATGACAGTCAAGAGGATGGAGGCTCGGTTCAAGTTAGAGGCATGTGATTTTCAGTTGGAGTCACCCATGTGATTTTCAGTTGCAGTCACCTTTTGGATCTGCACATGTGGGAGAGCATTTGGCAAAGGAAGAAGAAGTGTTTGAGATGCTTGAGGACATCACATAAGGGTATGACAGCAGTTCTAATGTTTTGTTTTATGACAGCAGTTATATTTCCTTGCATAATCATGAATTAGCAGCCACTTTGCATGAGGATGATGATGTTGTGGAGTTCCCCAATGTTGGCACTCAAGATTTGAGTGTTAAGCATGAGGAATGTGTTGAAGATTCAAGCCACAAAGATTCTGATTTTGTACATCGTACCATCGAGGATGTGAAGAAGACACACGACAGATGTGATGGATGGTTACAAAGAGCTAGGAAGGCAGAGTTGTTGGCTGCCCAAGCAAGACAGCACCTACAAGAGGTCAAGGAATGTTGCAATCAGCTAAATCATGCAAGACAACAAAAGGAGTCACACCCTAGATCACTATTTCTTCCGAGAGAAGAATGTGTAGAAGTTGAACATGCAAGGGATAAGCCTTTTGAGGTGAGCAAGCAAGAAGAACATGCAGATTTGTGTGAACAAGAGAAGAGGTATGATTCAGAAAATTCTTTGTGTATACCTAGTTCGCATCATCGGGTTCATGAGTTAACTCTTTTAGAGGACCCATTGAAAGCTCAAAACATAGATACGGATGGGATAGTTGAACACACAGTGGGTGGATCAGCCACTAGTGTTATGTCTACACATGTAGAGGGAGACATAAGTGATTGAGATTTGGTTGGGCCTTTGGGCATTCATGGAGAGCTTGAGGAGTTGACTTCTGATGAGATACAATCCCGTCATGTTGACGACTCATTGGTAGAGTATGTGGCTACCCTACTTTCGGGATTTATGGCACATGTCATGAAGGCAATTGCTTTTGATTGGCATGGACTTGGAGTAATGAAGTTTCAGCTGATCTATGATCCCAGGTATGAAGATATTGTCATGATACTTGGCTTCGAGTTGCATATGTTTGTGTATCAACTGGACTATGATGCTTGGTATGGATGTGAGCATGAGGGCATTGATGTTCCAGCCCTAAGTCATGGGGCATTACTTCATGCATTGATGAGAAATGACTGTCCTACATTGTTATACATTGATTTCCTAAGGATTACTTGGAGGACAGTGGCTGTTTGGGTGTTTTGGAGAGACATGGATCATCTCTTTATCATTGGAGGTTGGCATAATTATGAGGCACTATCATCCTATGTCATTAGAGGCACTTTTTGCATCCACATAGGTTTGATTTTCAGTTGGGAGGTTGTTGTTCTGATCTACATCAACAGCCTAAGATGGGTTGATATGTTTTTTCATGCACCTATAATGAGTGTTTTGCACATCCACAAGAGATCATCCGGAGTTGGAGAGTTGTTTGATGTTGATAGTTCTTTGAGACATTTCTATCTCCTCATTTTTGATGGATGTGATAGTGTGATTAAGTGGGATCCTGGTGGTGGTATGTTTGGTGCACTATTTCTTATGGATCTTGGTGAGCTGCTTCACAACTCTTGGCGTAGTATTGTTTGTATCAAAGAGGAGCAGCGAAAGTGTTGGCACAGGTGGGCGTGTTTCAGAGGTCATATCCTTCATCACTTGTTGGTAGATGTCATGTCCCTATATTAGTCATTTATAATTGAATCCATTATGTATTATTCATTCAAATTAAAGATATGAATAATATTATAAATGGAATATATTTAATATATTAAAATAATATTTATTTAAAACAATTAACAAAATATATTATTATTATATTTATAAATAACACATATAAATAATATAATATAAATCATATATCATTTATTATAATGATATAATATAAATACAAATAATGTAAATAAATAATATATTATAAATATATCTAATAATATAAATACAATTATTATTATTATCTTATATTGTAATATAAATATAAATAACATAATATAAATCATATATCATTTATTATGATATAATATAAATAATATATCATTTATTATAATTAAATAATATAAATAAACATCTTTTAACCTATCCTCTTATGATAAGGGAGCTACGTATGGTTAGAACTAGTTTTAGCACAAAAGGGGATTAATATAAAGTAATAAAAATTATAAGAGGGTAAGTATGTCTTTTACCAGCAAGCATAATAAGAGACATGCCTCTTCGAACATATCCCTTCGAAGGGAAATAAATAAAGGTTGTGAGATAGAAGGAAAACATCATTGGAAGAAAATATAAAAAGAGTATCCGATAAATACATATATTTAGATCTGCATTTCGAACATATCCCTTGAAAGGGAAATAAATAAAGGTTGTGAGATAGAAGGAAAACATCATTGGAAGAAAATATAAAAAGAGTATTCAATAAATACATATATTTAGATCTGCATTATATATATATATATATATATATATATATATATATTTCTGAATCATAAGTAGGAAAGATATCATAAATTAATATATAGAGATGTGTGCATCAGTAGCAAGTGGGAGGAATGATTCAATTAAAAATAAATATATATATATACATATAGTAGATAAAGGATGTGATGTTCCAATAGAGATCGGCATGATTAAACATTATTAAAAATTATATTCATGATAACACTATAATAGTAATGATATTATAATAACAATAATAAATAATATTATAATATATATATATATATAATACTATTAATAACATATATATAATAATATAATGTAGAGATATTATTAATATTATAACAAGTACTATAATATATAAATATTAAAAAATAGGCATGAGGCCAACTCAAGAAGATTCGCAGCAGACAAAAAGGGACATTACAAATATATCTCATGTTGTATCTTATATTACTGTATAACACCATTCATAATAATAAAGGCAAATTGTATGTTTTGGAAATGTGTGTGGAAATTGCATGTATTGGGTTTGTGATTTAGCCAGGAAGGGAGAATGCATAAACCTTAGTAGATTGCCTATAAACCCCATCTAAGGTTCCGTCCCCATAGGCCTAAGAGAAGGGTTTGGGCATTATGCCCCCGTAGGCCTGAGTCAAAGGTTTGGACCATGGAGGGATCAGGGTCCCACATTGGAACATGGCCCCATAGGCCCGAGACGAGGGATTGGGCAAAAAGACCAGCCCCCATAGGCCCAAGTCAAGGGTTCGGGCAATAGGACTGTGGTAGGCCTTAGGCTACTAAGAGCTTATGTCTTCCCCTCCCCTGGCATGATGAATGTTTTCTTTTACCTATGTGTTTCAAATTGCAAGTGTGTTTATGTTGGACTATGAATACTAGATATTAAAACTAACATGTAGCAATATGGACTTGAATATACATGATGCTGCAGGTACTAATTCAAAAGAACGTGTGATCTATTCAACCCAAGGTTACCCCATTAAAAGAGAAGAAACCCTAAACCTAATTTACAAGCGAATTCTAGGGCAAGTCGGGTAAGGGACATTACAGTAGACTTGTCTCTCTACAGGGCTTTGGTTTTGTATAGTGTTTTGTCTTTAATAGACTTAGCACTCATGGATGATGGAGCCTTTGGAGGCATGGAGTTGTTTGCACTTGTGGTTGAGGGTTTTGCATTCTTGTTCCTACAGTTGTACAGGCAGAGCACATGCCAGAGGAGCAGGACTTCCGAATTTGGGGAGTGGAGCCAAGTTGAGTTCAAGTGTGTATGGCTACTTTTGCCACCGGAGCTCACTTTGCATATCATTCTTCATATTCTTTGTGGGAAATGCAGCCACAGGTTGAGGAGTAGAGTGATCACGGGACATTTGGTTGGATGGAGATACTTGTCATTTTACAATGTTTCACAGAATACAGGTTTGCCATTGCTTGAGGACAAGCTATTCCGAGAAGGGAGGATTGTAATGTCCCCATTTTCAGAGTGATCATTGAGGGAGGCTTAATGGACTAGTTTTCACACTTCAGGATTTTTGGAGGGCAATTTAAGTGTAGACGATGACCTGGCATACTTTTCTAATAATTTTGATGTATTTATTTTGAATAAATTAATTTGCCCTCAAGTGGAATGAACCACCTTGGAGGTGTTAAAGTGTGAAAAATGGTCAATAAAGAATAATGGGACGACATAAGCAGGTTAAATTCAAATCTTTAATTTGAATTTTCGGCGCCCAAGATGTCAAGAAGCCGGTTGGCCAAAATGGAGTGAAGACATTTTTAAAATTAAAATAATACCTTGACCAGGTCGGCCTTCTTGGAGGAGAAAAGATTAAAATAAAAAGAAAATATCTTTATAAGGTCGGCCAAGATTACAAGGTGAGCACCCAAGGAAAGGAGGTCGGCCTAGGAAAAGAAATTAAAATAAAATAAATAAATAAAAACATGTATTTCTTGAGGTCGGCCAAGATTATAAGGTGAGCGCCCAAGGAAAGGAGGTCGGCCTAGGAAAAGAAATTAAAATAAAATAAATAAATAAAAACATGTATTTCTTGAGGTCGGCAAAACTTGATGGAAATGAATAAAAAGGTAAAGAAATATCATTTCTAGGTCGGCTAGGAGGAAGATGAAAAAGATGTATAAATATAAGTTCATTTTGTGGCATTCATGTCATATCATATCATTCATACATCTTTTAATCTGAGTTTTTACTCTTTTGGCTGCAACGGAAGTTGAGCTACGAAGCCAAGGATTAAAACCCTTGTGTTTCAAGGTGAGTTGGACGAAAACCTAGCTCATCAAGTGGAGATTCCGTGACGGGGATCTAAGTGGACTTCATTGTTGATTCATCAAGGAGAAGAGCAAAATTGTGATATCAGATTTGCAGATCAGATTGGAGGTCTTCATCATTTGGCGAGATTTGTTGCATATTGGCTAGGGTTTTACCTTAGGAATTGAGTGCCACCTTCTAGGGAGAGAGCAACCAACTTTTGGAGGGCGACTTTGATGTTTGATGGGAGTTAGGGTTTGTGGACATCTTCATAATTTGAGCAGCAGCAGATCAGACCTGATTCGCCCTCGTTTGTGGAGTGATTTTGGTGCTTAGTGATCATCATTGCTTAGGGTTATGCCCTACATTTGAAGTGCCATCATTTGGAGTTGATTGAAGGGTGGTTGTGGCATCATTTGTCATCTTTTTGGAGCAGCAAACCCTACCAGACCTGGGCGAATCATTGGAGCAGCTACTTGGTGTGATTTGAAGACTCATTCCATTAGGGTTTCAAGCCCTAGACTTGGCGCCACACCTTGGAGGGCGAATTCTACCATTCAGAGGTCATTTTGGCATGTAATTGGTATGTATAAACCCTAGGGTTTATATCAGTTTTGTATTTGGGCATTTTTGGCTTGTTTGTCCATGCATGTTGATGTATTTCAGACTTCATCATCTCTGATTTATAACAGCAGACTTCTGATCCGGATTTCCAGTCATATTGGTTGCATTTGGGTGTTGATTCATTGTGTATTTCATTGTGTAATTCAACTATGATATTGGCACGTATTAGCATGACTATTATGATGTTTTGGCATGTTTGAATGGCTGTTATAAGTGTTTATACAAGTCTGATATAAAAATCAGAACTTCAGAAAAAATAGGGTTTTGGATCAGATTCAGAAAATCAGACCCTAAGGCAAAAATCAGAACCCTAAAATCAGAAATTTCAGTTAATATCCTATTTAGGATATTACATGACTCCACTTAACATTGCATACACATGGGTAAGAGGAAAAACACACCAGCATGATTCTCTAATGATATTCCAGTTTAGCACTGCACAAGATATGACAATTTACAATATTAAATCACGCAAGTATGGTGGAACCTAACCTACTCCTGCAGCTAACAAGAGAGATAATTAAAATAAAATGTGTTTGGCCCCTTACCAATCTAACTAGTGCCTACTCCATTGAGCAACAAAGTCATAGTTAAGAAAGAGGATGGAGAATATGTTTGTAAATAAGCAATGATACCGAGCTTGTATATGCATACGAACTCATGAGATAAGGAAACCTGTGAATGGACATTCTTGATTATCTATTACAAAACAGCAACACCCCACATGCAACAAAAGAAGACCATTGCAAAAGAGTTTGCAATGCTTTAGAATGCCTGTCAACATTAATCAAATTTTGTTACAATCATGCTAACAAATGTGGCAAGTGAGAGACAACAACTAGGTTCGAAGCCCATCCTAACATATTGCAGCCTATCGATGGAGACATACCATTTACAAGCAAAACCTTACTAGACAAGGCCAGGATACGAGCATAGGAATTAAAAAGGATGCTGAAATAGAGGATAAAACAGAGGGAGAGCATATGCTAAAAACTTGTCATTATAGAGTCAAATGTAGAAGAAAGTTGTTGAAAAATGACAAACTCGCAATTAGGTGGGAGAAGCGGGGAGAGCATTAAAAAATCTTGGGGAGAAGCTTGAGAAAGCCAAGAAAATACACAACTTGAAGAGAGAACTTGAGATGAAGGAATTACCGTAAAATTAGTTGAACGATTATTCAACAGACCAAAAGAAGTGATTTGAGGAATTACGCCGAAGTATGTGAACACATGGCCTATGGATGGAAAGAAAGTAGTAGTACAAAAATTTGCTAATGACGAGAGTGGTGACCTTGAAATATGAGGAAGAACTAAGCCCTTTACTGAGATAACAACATTGGTTGTAGCAGAATGGGTGGTACTTTTCAAGAAGTACAGCAGTGATAGAGAGCCATAGGTGATGGAATCAAATTTATATAAGCTAAAGGTGGGATATTGGTAATTGGCAGTGATACTTTAAACCTAAGGGCACGGGTGGGAAATGTTTACTAAGGCATGTATAGATACTAATTGCACATTGGCAACAATGTACTCTTTTGTATGATAGTTGTTGCACCCATATCTCTTGTGTGATGTTTGTGATGTGCATGATTTGTAAATCACTAGTCTTCACTTAAATAGCCAAACAGAGCCTGGTCCTTGGCAATGGTAAGCTGGGAATTAGCAATACTAGACTATAGTACTGTGAGAGCCAACACCTTACAAACCAGTTGCAAAAATAATAGATTGAAAAAATCCTTGGAAATATATCATCGGGAGCAATATTCTAACAGTGAGAATGTAGCAAATCTGTTAACCATAAATAATAATGACAAGTATGCCAATCATGGATAGAAACAAAAACCATCAAGAGAACCTCTACTCATCTGACACTGTGTTGTAATATAATATCAAATGAGAGAGAAAAGAAAATATTTACAAGAGAACAATCATTGGCATGGAAAATATTCCTCGACATTACATTTCAATTTTTTTGGTTTCTCATTTAACTTTTCACAACTGACATACAGTTCAGAGTAACCTTTGCAATAGGTGCCATCTCCACCGCTATATGCACAATGTGCATTGCTGGCTCCCTCAGAATTCCTCCAACAACAGGAACGCGATAGTCCATCCCATTTCTGTTGTCATACAATCCTCCATCCCCATCACCTCTTTCAGAAAATACAAAGTCCATCATATATGCATCTAGGGGAACCTTAACTGCAAAAGAAAACTATTTTTGTCAATTTTCATAAACACGCAAACCAAAATCAAATTAAAACAATGTATTAATTAATGTCAAACAATTATCGGTTCCCAAAACCAAATTACTCTTCCATCTCAGTCCCCTCAAAATATTTCTCAAACTTGGAACTACATCATTCAAGCTTTCAAGTTTGAATAAAGTCATCTGTAATTTGTAGTACTAATAGTCTAATTGTATTCTATGAAGCTTACCATGTAGAGCATCACACAATGCATGATGGAACTCATCTCAAAATCATGTTCTGATACAAATACTCAGAAATCATGGTATCAAATTTGTTGTAAAGATTAATTCACATGACGTGATAGTACCCATGAAAGCATCCAATAGATTAATTGCAGCAATAAAATTGACAGACATAAATAGTTATATACAAGATCTGCTGGCCTATCGAAAAGCATATTGGGTTATACTATTTCCTTTGTATTCATCAAACACAATAATGTCTTATTTTCACAAGAATCATAGCAACAACAGCCAGCTCAAAAAAAACCATACTTGAGTGTGATTCTAATTTTAAATAATTGGAAGAACTACCTTTAATAACAAAGAGGTTTCACAATATGGGATGTTACAGCAATTTCAAGATAAATGTTGTGCCCTAATTTTCATGTGATTATTCATATGCATGCACAAGGAGCAGTATGTGAAAATTGCACAAATAAAGAGGGTGTTTACTGATCCTTAAATGACTGTATCCAGAATGCACCTGCACTTGGTTCACAGGGATGCAATGGTGTGCACTCAGGATGTCCTGGGCATGGCATGGACATACCTCCAATTTGGGTCTCCCATAATGACAACATCTAGCTAATCAGCCCACACAACAGGTGTAAAACTTGGAAGATCAACATTGCAAAACAGAAACTAAAAAGTCAAGAAAGGACAAGTAACAATAACTGTTTTCCCTCAAAGCCAAATGCTTAATCTAACACAGTGCACTACTGCTTTTCACACTCGATACTCCGAATGCTGGAGCTGCAAGACGATTTTTGGTGACTTGTGCCAGAGATTCATTGCTGAAATGTTGAATCTTTGAATGCTTTAATGTATGCAAGGATGTGTATCATGTGTGTGTTTCTGTATGTTTGTATGCCCTTATATGACTCTCTCTCTCTCTCTGAATGTATAACACATCCACACCCCACACATGCACACCACATGCATAAGTGAATATTGTGGGTTCACACTGGATGCTTTGTACTTGCATTGCTGCATATCCCAGCACCCTAACACCCTGATAAACTTGGATTGCAACATAAGCTTGTATTTGCATCAATCTACCTTTCATAGAAGCTCTCAATCAAATGGAATTAATATGATCAGTGGCATCAGACATGGTATAGTACTTGCAGGCCAGCCAAGGTTTTACATATAATATATTGCAGTATGGAAAACTTTTAGACTGAAAATGTGAGTTTGAGTAGGATCAAAATTTATCAAGGATCCAGGTAGTTTAGTATGGTCATGATGCCTTATTGGTAGTTATTGTTGGCCCAAACACAATGATCAATAATGTTGCTAAAGAAAATGTAACATACGAGTTATGTAAATAGCCCACACATTCTTTGTTCTTCTGCTGTAGAGTCAAATGAAGTGTCATCATATCAGTGGGCAGCAAGAGATACAAGATTCCTGAAGTGAATCGTTCCTCTAATCATGCCACGCCAACCAAGAAGATTGTGCCATATTGCTATGCATATTCCGCATTCAGAATTCCCACTCTCCAACAGAATAACCTCAAGTGATAAAATGATAAATCAGACCAAATTCTAAAAATTATGCACAAAGAGGATTGTTAAGTGCTTAAATAGAGTTGTCAGGATGGGTCACCTCACTCACCAGGGAAGATGCTTCACCATGGCTCAACTCAGAACTATGTTGACACAATTGCTTCCTAGACTTAATGCAATCAAGACTACTGCTATTCAAGGTAGGGCAACTGATCCCAGTGGATTTTCCAAATACAATTCCAATTATACTATTGAGCCCACTCTCGTGGTCTACAATAATGTTGACTCATATTTCATGGTCTGCAATACTTCCAAACACCATCTCAAGTTTTGTGGTATCTCCAAGTCATCATCTATCTCTACCAGATGTTGCATAACTTACCAAGAGCACAAGACAATCAGGTCAGATCAGACATGGTGCCCATCCAAGCACGCACTAAATCTTATGCAGTCTTCATCATTAGCTTTGTCAAAGTTCCAAACACTTATAGATCAAACCACTAAACTAAACTGAAAAAACGCAGTACGGTGAAGTGCTAACGTTGTTGTTGCCTTCATCCTTAAGGGGGCCGAGTCCCCTAAAGACTCAAGAGGTTCCTCTCATGGGGTCGAGAGGCAGCACCCCTATGGGGTGTGGGGCAATGCCTCTCAATCCAGAATCAATCATTACATACATTTAGCCTAACTATCAAAAGGTGAAGAGTCGAGTGGAAGCTGCTCAACTGTTTCAACTTCCATATGGTTCTTTAGCCTTCCAATCTTTGTAACATTATGTATACATGTTTGTATCACTAGTAGCATATGATAGCTAGTTCTCAAATCTCATAAGTATATATGTAGCTAGTCGAAGATAGACAGCCATACATCTCCTTCGAGAGTATGCTATGTTTGCAGATTGATAAGATTTTCTGTTCCAATTCTAATATGTTCCCTATGCTTCTTTCTCCAATCAATGTTTATCATCTCTGATTTATTGTTAATATTGCTTCCACACACAACACATCTAGATTCTCAAAGATTATAGTTTTGTCCCCTATATATTGTCAATGGTAGCTAGTAAAGCTGCTGAATACAAGCAATAACTGACTCAACTAAAGACCGGAGTGGCTAAGCTTGAGCAAATAAAGTCTTAGCAAGGTCCCTTCAAGGGAAAGCTCCAGAAGGCTGTGCATATGTTCAAAAGTTCTAGAGAATGGAAGATCATAGCAAAGCATCATCTTAAGCAACACAAAGAGAAAGTGTATGCACTTCAGACTACCTTGAAAAAGCGACGATCTAGTGAGGTCGAGTGGGACCACCTTTCACGTTTAGATGGAGTTGATGTCTTCTAGGATTGTCTTCTTCTCCAACACCTTGATTTTTAAGTCTCCTTTTCTTCATTTTACTCATGAGTTGTGTTGGATGAGACTCCAACTTCTTTTTGTACGAGATAGATGTAGAGAGTTATACGTTATCATTAATGAATAATTTGTGCCGACTTCATTATGTTGTTATCAACTACCAGCTTAGGTGATGTATATTACATAGTAATTACAAAAAAGTTAAGACAAACAGTTGTGTCACTGTCATGTCCCCTTTCTAATTAATTTCATTTGGAGGAACTATTAGCCCATTCCTATATTTCCCATGGGCTAAGGTAAGAAAATAGGGAAATAGTTTATTTAATATATTTAATTGTAGTCCCATGGGAATTTATATTTTCGAGATATTTTGGAGCAATTAAATATTAAATTAGAATATTTGCAGCATCAAATGGGGCATGAGATTTCATGAGTAGATTTTGTAACTTCCAAGATCCCAAATATAGCAGATTCTATGACAGTTATGACGGATCTTATGACAGGTTGCATTGTGTAAATTACATGCTAAATTTAGCAGAGAGTTATGGAAGAAATGGTTGTGATTAATGCATAATTTATCCTTCCAAGTTGGGCATGGGATTTTGGGCACACAAATTGAGACCTCAAGCCTCTATTTATATGCGGGGGTTTCCCTATAATAGAAGTTTTTGACTTATTTTCTCTCTACTTTAGCACTTGTGTTCTTACAATTTCTTCTGTGGATGAAAACCCATAGGAGATTGAGATCAGTGGACGAAAACCCATTGATTTCTTGCAGCTTTTGTGTGGATTTATGCAGAGATAGTTTTAGGTTGTATTGTTGCTATTAGTGCTGTTGTGTTAGCTGTTATTACAGCGTATGTCAGTGTGTTTCAAACTTCCAGATGATCAGAAAAAGAAATGGAGTTATATCTATATTTCTATGGATCACATTTTCTAAGAAGAGTTGTCAATAAATGAGTTATTTTGATAGTATTTTGTAATAGTATTTTGTAATAGTTTTTTGTGTTGTTCTAGCTGATCATTTCCAACAAGTTTGTTGTGTGTTAATTGCTATGATATCAGTGTATTAATCTGATTTATATCAATGAAGAAGATTCCAAGTGTTTCAGAGTAAACTTGCCAAAGTTTGAGTTGCATAGTTTGTTGAAAAAATGTGTAGAATTTGGGGTATTTTGCAAGATCTTGTAAGATCAGCCATGGACAGTGATGCTGGTTTTGCTTGTACATCACCATCCATGCAGACAATGTTGGCCATATTTGTGTGACATTTCCATCTAGTTATCTGCTCAGTTATCATATCAGTTTCTTTTTATATTAGCAGTGCAAGGCAAATTCAGGTATTACCAAATGGATCACTGTTAGCAATTTAAATCAGCTAAGAAATGTTTTATGTGACACCCAAACGCTACTGCACTAAGGGAACTGATACCGAATTATTAATTTGCCATTCAACTCAGAAAACATGAAGTAAAACTATCCGACTCAAAGAATCACAATTGTTGTTCCACTTCACATAATATTGCTCTAAATATCTTATTTAGTCAAGATCTCTCGATTACCCTTGAGGATGGGTACCCTGAACAGTTGGAAATAAATCTCACTAAAATGTTTTAATACAACACTTCAAGTAATATAAAAAAAGCTAGACTCAAAAGTCTTTGAGTCATCCTACACTTGGTTGCTAATGGAGTCGCTGGTGAGTAACCTATAGGCCGCGGATTTAGTACCAATCACACCCAGATCTGTTGCTGATCAAGGATTGCATTAATCAAGGTGATCCGCTTCTTGAATGAATGGCGTAAACGTGCTGTCCTGTGTATGAATTCCTCCCAACTCAATGTAAGCGCTAGGGATTTTCGCAGCAAATAATCCTAGGAATCGTAGCCTTGAAACCAACTGCCAAACAAATGTGAGCAATGCTGACTCCAAGCATCATTGATGAGGAAATAGTTCGATCTGCTCCTATAACTTGATACACCCCAAATCTCTACTAGTTGCTATCTCTAGGTCAGCCCTTTGACTTATTGCACATAAACGCTGACCTGGTACATCTCTGAACCCTTGTGCACCTACAAGATGACTCGCCTTGATTTGTATCAGTGCACTCCTGAAACACAATTAAATCTAATTCAGCCCAATTGCAGTGCCTGAATGGAGCTGCCCAAGGAGAAGGGAGGAGTATCATACTCACCTCTTATCTTGTCGTCAAGGGATTTCGTCCTTGAAGACACAAGCACTAGAACTTGAAAAGACAATTTGCAGATACCAAAATCAGATGCTCAAATGGAAGAATGAGACTTACAAAATATATCTATCCATGAATAGGTCTTATGGGCCCAAACTTGAGAGCCATAATTGAAGTTTGAATATCAACTTTATTTTATTTTATATTTTATTATTATTATATATATTTGTATTATATAATATTAGTGTTAAAAAACACTCTTTTTAAATAATAATAATAGCAAGGTTATTGGCAGGAGAAAGGGGGACATGACAATTTGGATCAATGAAATGCAATGCTCCTCAAAAGGCTAATATAGCTAAAGCCCAAGAGATTACCCTTATATTTAGAAAATAAACATTTAAGCATAAGTTTTATATTTAAAGTTTATATTTATATGAAATACAAGCATCCTAGAAGGGCTAATATAGCTAGAAGATTACCCTTATATGTAGAAAATAAACATTTAAGCATAAGTTTCATACTTCAAATTTTTTATTATTAATAATATATATATATGTGGAAACAGGAGTAGTTCATGATGTTAGCAAGTGGTTTCAAATATCTAAAGTTATAACAAAGAACATATTTTTAGAGAACCCCCTAACATTCATACTTAGCCAAGTTTTAAGATTAAAGGATTTCAAGGTGTCATAACATTCTTAGGTGTCTAGGTGTGAGATGTGGTAACCTAAGGCATGCTAAGCACACCTAAATCATGATTGTACAACATGGTTGTTGTTGGCAGAGATGCAAAGAAGAGAGATGAGAGAAATTAGCTAGAAGGGCTTGCTTCACAAAGAGTGAAAGCAGCATTATATAAAGTTATAAAAGTTACTATAACAACAACCATATTTAATAGTGCATCACCTACTACAACTACCTGCCTTAAAGACTACACCTAACTACTCACTAATTAATTTACACTTTATTACATTATTATACTAATATTCCCCCTTAATGAATAAACCAAAAACAACACCAAGTTTATCCCAAATCTGCCAAAGTAACCAAGACCAAGACCACGTGGTTTAGTCATTAAATCAACAGTTTCCTCCTAAGAAGAACAAAAGTGGAGAGAGATGTCTTCACAATCCACTAGTTGCCAAATATAGTGATGATGAATTTCGATATGTTTGATTTGAGCCTGATACACTAGATTCTTCACCAATTTCAATACTCCTTCATTATCACAGAAAAGCGGTGTAGGATTATGCTGAGGAAGCTAAAGATCTATCAAGATTCTGCATAACCAAACTGCTTCACAACTAGCACTCACAATTGCTTTGTATTTAGCTTCAATAGAGGATAAAGCTACTATCTGTTGAAGCTTACTCTACCAAGAAATCACTCATAAACCCAAGGAGAAGATGTAGCCTGTTATAGACTGCCAAGTAACCACAGAGCCTGCCCAATCAAATTCTGTATACCCAATTAATCCAAAATCTTTTGTCCTCTAATAGAGTATGCCAAAGTCAAGAGTACCTTTGACATATTGCAAAACTCGCTTTGCAGCTATCCAATCAAAGAGCTTCGGTTTCGACAAAAACCAAGAGAGATAGCTAACAACAAAGCAAAGGTTCGGTCTAGTGGTTGTAAGATATATCAAGCTGCCCACCAACTATCTATAGTGTGATTCATCGACCGGGGGTGAACCATCGGAGGCTGACAACTTCAGCCCGACTTCCAAAGGTGTAGAAGATGAGTTACAATCTGCAACCCCAAAACACTCCAAAAGACTTGTAATATACTTGATTTGAACCATGAAGATGTTGTGATCAGATTGCCAAAACTCAACCCCTAGGCAATAATGTAGGAGGCCCAAATCTGACATGTCAAAAACTGCACACAATTTTGATTTTACTTGTTGAACTGCAGTGTTTGCGCTACTTGTGATGGCAAGATCATAAACATATACAATAACAATTACAATATCATTAGCATCGCTTTTCACATAAAGATTCGGATCAGAAAGACTGTCTCTGAATCCAATATCTTTTAGATGTTTATCAATTTTAAGATACCAGGCTCGAGGAGCCTACTTAAGTCCGTGTAGGGACTTAATTAACCTGCAAACTAGATGTTCACGTCAAGGTGCCTACAAACCCTCAAGCTAAACTATATAGACTTCCTCGTCCAAATCCTCGTTCAAGAAGGCACCTTTGACATCCATTTGATATACCTTCCAACCAAATTGAGCAGCAATAGAGAGAAGTAACCAGAATGTGACAATATTAGCAGTAGGAGCAAACGTCTCTTCAAAATCTATATCTTCTTCTTCAAATAACCTTTAGCAACAAGACGTGCCTTGTATTTGTCCAATGAACCATTAGCTTTGCATTTGACCTTATAGACCCATCTGCACCCAATGCGCTTTTTACTAGGAGCTTGTTCGACAAACTCCCAAGTGATTTTTCATCAATGTATCATATTCCAACTTCATAGCAATTCCCATTCTGGTTTCCCTTGTGCCTCAGAAAACTTTTGTGGTTCAAAAACTTGAAACAGATCAAAAGATAGGGCAAAATGACTGCTCAATAGCTAAACCAGTGACTATGCTCATTTGGCCTTTTCTCTTAGGACATTCAATTGATGTAGAAAGTTCATCCACCCGTACACCTTCCATAGTGGAATAATACCATTTAGGTTTCTAGTGTCTCCGGGGAATGCTACGAAGGCAAGTTCTCAACTGGAGTCTTACTTGGAGTGGAAACATTTTTAGTTCTACGTCTCTGATAGACAAGCAATGTAGAACTAGCCACAGATTGACTTATAGGCTGACTTGATGAACCAGAGCGTTCGTCCTTCAAAGGTACCATAATACTAGATTTAAGGTCCTCGCTGACTCCCTGCTGAACATTTGAAAAATATGGCTCTGTTTCTTTTACATCAACATCCCGACTAACAACCTTGTCATGTTTCACATCTGATACAATACACTCGTTTTGACAAAACCTAACCTGAATATTAGGGTTCTCAATAAGCTAACTAATAAATAATAAATTCTTGTTCATGACAAGAACACATCAGACATTGCGTACTAGAAATTTTAGAGAATCATTTAATACAACCCTAACATCTTCTATCCTTTCGACCCCATGTGATCTACCATCACCAAGTGAAGTTGTATCTTTATGACTAGAATCAACAGTACATTTTACATACCAATCTTTGTGACATGTGAAATGTCGGGATGCTCCTGAACCAAAAAAACAGTATATGTTGTCAGCATTGTCTAAAAGAGATGCCATGAGTGCAAACTTGTCATCTGAACCATGCTCTTCATTGACAGTAGCCAGATTAGCTTCACCATGCTTCCTTCAGGATAAATTGTATAACCTTTTCCTGCATTCCTTTTTAACATGTCTAAATTTATTGCAATAAAAGCATTTTACCTTTTTCTTGGACGGAGTGGAAGAAGTGTTGCCAGAAAAATTATGAGGTTTGTTGCCAAATGAGTTCAAAGGTTTGCTCTTAAACCGAGCAGCAAAAGCACTTTCTGCAGTCCTGAATGTAGATTCCCCTATCTACTCATCTCTTCGCTCCTTCTGCAAGAGATACTAACCTTATCAAAAGTCAATGTTTGACTTTCAACTAGTAGATTTAGTGATTCCACAAAGGTCTCATAGTTGGGCGGCAGGTTGTTAATGGTCAAAGCAACCATGTCTTCGTCATCCACTAGTTTATTGATGATAGTAAGCTAATCCCTAAGGTCCTTGATTTTTAGGAGATGTTCTGACAATGACCCACCCTCATGTAGTTTTGCAGAAAATAACAAATTCTTCAAATACAAAACCCGACTTTTCTTAGAGACCTGATACTTGTTTTTGAGGTGCTTCCATAGTGTAGATGCAGATGTCGAATTCCAGACTTTACGGATTAAGTCATCGGACACTAACAACTTGAGTAGCAATAGGGCTTCCCCTTGATGTTTGCCAAGGTCATCTAGATTGGTTGCAGGCCTGGTTTCGTGTAATGTCCCCTTTTCGCGCATAATAAGTTTGAGAATAGTTAGCCTATCTTCCGAGTTTTCCCGTAGGCTATTTGGTTGGGCAAGGGAGAACTCCAACTTTCTTGGAGAACACAGGTTTGAACATGCAATGATTTTATTCATGGCAATGAGTTCAGGAGATCTTAATGAGTCCCATGATTCTTTTAGAATGCAATTTCTTCTTTTTGTGAGCTCTCCACACTTCTTGGAGAAGCCGACTATTTTTAGAATGACACCCAGTTCACACAATTCATCATCCTAATCCTCAAAAGCATTATGGTATGATCAGAAATTCATATTTGATTAATTTTGATGCTTTTCACAACTTGGGTGGATAATTAAAATTATTAAATAGTTATTACTTAAGTTGTCGAAAAAGTATTATTCATAACGACAACCTATGTGTAATTATTTAATTAAAAGGTCTTTAAGTTGTGCATTCAGGAGGCACTAGGCTAAAGGGGGCATAGGGGGACTTTGCACACGAAACAAAATTATTATTTTAAAAAAAACTTTTGGAGGGAAAAAGAAAAGTAATATTTTATTCTCTTGAAAAAATTTATAAAAGGAGGTCTGGAGCTCATTGTTGAGGTTAGACATGTTATGAGAATTTGCTTCTGCATTTGAGAGAACCTGTATTCAGCTCTAATTTTCTTGAGGACAAAAACCGTCTCGAAAATACTAGTTTCGGGGACGAAAACCCCCCTGGCTGATCTTGGTTGTTTCATTTCAGGAATCACATTGAGCTGCAATGGAGAGTTTGTTTTGGGTGTTTGTTTCTTCACAAGATTTTGATGTGCTTTTGAAAATAGATTGGAGTTTTTCTGGAAGTGCAGGTTTTGGGGATAAAGTGATAAAATTTTAGTTGTTGTAAAGTCTTTTTACCCTCTGCCGGTCGTACCTTCCTAACCAGATCTGCTGTCCCATTTTGTACTTTGGTTGACGATTCAAGTAAAAAAAAAAACAACTCAAAGGGATGAAAATCTTTCTTAACACCTGGCCGCTTGTATTAGCAAGGTTTTTAGACTGGTTTGTAGGAGATTTTGGGAGCTGCATCCCTCTTTATTGTTGATAGTACGGCCCAGGTACAGGCCGTACCTCTTGTATGTGGCATTTGGTTTTGGGCATGATTCGCCCCTTCTTTTTTGCAGATTTGACTTACTTAGAGGCGCCCTTGTCTGAGGTATCATGTTTTAGTGGTTTGGAGGTGGACTTACATTAACAGAACCATTAACAGAACCATTAACAGAACCATTAATATGATGATAATCATCACCATCATCACCAAACAGAAACATGAGTCCGTCTATGCCGATTTGGTCGATAAGACCAATCTCTATCGCCTCATCTGGTAGCAAATAAAAATCTCTCTCTAATAGCAGAGAGATTGTGTCATAATTTTGATTTGTCGTTCTTATATAAGTATGGATAACATACGACCGCAATTCGTTCAGATACTCTGAATCGAAGCCTGAATCCTCTGCATCGGAGCGACGATCATAAGGAGACATATGGGGTTTTCTACAGTGCTGCACTACATATCAGAAAACAGTGATATCAGTATTTTCCAATCCTTTCAGTGGTAATCAGCTTTTGGGAATTCTTGCATCGAACTTCAGCACTTCACCATCAGTATATTGTTCTTGAAGTTTGATTGCTAGTACACCTTTGATTTATGGACTAATGGTGTGTGTTGCAGCAAAGTAATATCTTGTTCAAAATATAATATCAGTTATCGCAACCATTTACTTATTGTTATACTTTATCTAGTTGCAAGTTAATGACTTGTATAAACCCTGGATGGTAGTACCGCCAGTGGTCTCATATCATGCATTTAATTTTGTAATAACTAGATGGTTTACCACCAGTTCTATAGCATTGCTTGTGTTTTGGCTCACTCCGCTGAATAAGCGCAGATGAAGGACGGCTTCGCCGCCTTGTGTGCATCATTCTGTTTGCATCAAAGCGTAGAGAAAGGTCGGCTCAGCCGCCTTGTGTGTTCATATTGTGTTGCATTGGCACACTCCACTGAATAAGCGTAGAGATGGATGGCTTGCCACCTAGTGTGTCATGGTGATAGCATTTTGTGTTGCATACACTCTTGTTGCTGCATTCAATAGAGTTTGGGGTGTGAGTCCTATGCCCTGTATGCGCCCACCTTGCCCATATTGGGATCAAGGTGATCAAAAGGTGTCGAGGGCTTTGCATTATACTTTATTTCAATTAGCAAAAATTAAAAAAAAATGGGGTTGTCTATTACATTTCGGTCTCAAGGATAATACCGTTGCACGTCCTATACTCAACGATCGTGAGTATTTTGTGATTCTAGATATCATAATTCTTCCCAGCGAGCTTTTGTGCCTCCGGTAACACCAAATTTTAAATATTTACAATTAGGGTTTAAATTTTTTAAACCGATCCCGCAAATTTTTGAAACCCTTGAAATTTAGGCACCTTGGATATTAAACCCAGCCCCCCCCCCCCCCCATCAAACTAAAATTTCCAAAACTCGGAAAAAATAAATTGGAACTTCATAAATTGAAATCACTTATGGTCTTTAAATCACAATAGTTCATTAGTTACCATAGACATGTTTTTTATGATTCAATCTATAACAATTATATGCCACCTTGTAGGAAGAAATTCTGATTATAATTTCAAATCACTCTGCTATATGTGCATCAGGAATTACATTGATATGATGACAATATTGATATGGTGATTACAAGTAACAATTCTGGGAATGAAAATAACAGATCTGGGGTGCTTTAATAGCCAACTCACTGGTCCGACGGCAATGATCTAGGCATGTGTAGTCGCAGAGTGCTCACTGAAATGTGTTTGTTGCCTCAATCCCTTAACTAGTAATTGTTGGTCCAGTGATGATCCAAACGTTGTCCATTTATGCTTGTATGTGTAGTGCGCCTGGGCCTGAATAGCGTATATCTTGATCACAATATGATGGCGAATGCTACAGGTTCTATATCTTGATCATAATATGGTGGCGAATACTATAGACTCTCAATATCGCCCTTGTCTTGGACGCACGAAGGAACGGATGTGTTGCCACTTCGAAGTGATTCTACATGCATGATGTTGGGCACGACTCCCTTGCTTGCAGCGATTCCCAAACAATATGTTCGACTCAACAACGAATGAGGATTTGCTTCGCAAATAATGGCATGACGAAACAGAAGCTCCTTGCCTTGGCCTATTACTGAGTGTGATCTGAGAGAATGATGTCCTAAAACAATGCAAAGTCACTGATTAGCTCAACTTGCGGCTCCTGGGGGAAGTCGCCAAGGAAAATGAGGTTGGGGCTTCATCCAAACCTCAAAATGGTAGTCAGGAGTTTGCATCCCTGAATCCCTGTTCTTGAATTTTGAAAATGATCAATCAACAAATAAGAGATGGCATGCCAAAGAGTTCTCCCACGCTAGTTTAAATACCTATTTGTTATAGGGCCCAAGGTCCCAAAATTGGCATCGACTTGTTAAGTTTGAATTTTTATTAATATATTTATTTCTTATTTATTAATATTTATATATTATATATTTTGTGTTAAAAAACACTGTTATTATAATAAAAATAAAATTATGTCCTTTGGGCAAAGGGGACATGACAACTTGATTGCTAGTTTGCTCTAGATTAATTTACAAATGGTGTATAATGATTCAAATCCCTTAGACTTTATTGAATTTTGAAAAGCTATCATTAATGGTGAAGTCATTAGTTGAAATTGTGCACCATTGGCACATCTTGTTGGATTTCAAATTTCTTTTTGACCGTGCATTCAGGCTTAGCAAACTCTATTATCTCATTGGTTAGATTGATGGTCACCCACCATCTATCATCGAATCCATGGTTGATGATGAATCAAGATTGGGAAGTGGGCTACTTTATTGAATCCATGATAACTTGATCAAAAGCCTTCTTTCAACATATGATCACTTATTCATACATCCACCAAACTTTGCCTTAGTGAAATTTTGAATACTCGATCAAATTCCTCGTAAGCTTGCCTTGGGACCCACTTGGTTGTTTGCTTCATCCCATTATCTAATTGCCATATAGATAGTAGGGTGTCACCTTAGGTTTATTTGTTCTCCTTGCTAAGGGAGAAGAGAGGTATCCATCTGGTTTTATGGATTTTCCCAAAGAATTGTTCACCACTATAGGTAGCAGTGTCGGCAAGGGTAGAAAAAAGGAGGAACGGGTTAACATTGGTTGTCCTAGTGCAAATAGGTCCATTTGATTAGAAGAGATCAACGAAAATCACACATTCAACCTTTGCCCATAAGTTGCTTTTTGTGATCGATGAATAATCGATCAAAAGGACGTGCCAGCAAGGGTAGAAAAAAGGAGGAATGGGTTAACATTGGTTGTCCTAGTGCAAATAGGTCCATTTGATTAGAAGAGATCAACGAAAATCACACATTCAGCCTTTGCCCATAAGTTGATTTTTGTGATCGATGAATAATCGATCAAAAGGACTTGTACACTCTCTTATTCGTCCATTTGGGAATTCGACCTTCTAAGACTTAAAAGAAATCTGAATACCCGATTAATTATCCTTTTGTCTTTTGGTGGGGCCTAAAGGGACATGTTCGACCATTCAGACAATTGGATCAAAAGGATCAATGACCATTGGTGATTTGTGCATAAGCATGTGGGCCACCTTTTGGAATACACAAATAGCTGATCGAAAAGACATACTTCCTTTACTTGCCCATTCAGGGATTGACTTTGTTCAACTTTTCTCTATGTCTAAATCAGTGATCAAATAATGATCACTTATACTAGGGTTTGGGTACACGTGATCCTTACCAACCACTTGATCATAAGAGATCAATGGGAATCACCTATTCATTCATCTAACTTAGTGCCTTTTTCAAAAGGGCGAATGACAAGCAAAGGCTAACTTTCATTACTTGTGGGGTCCTCTAGCGATGATGTGTTTCCATCTCATCCGTTATAAAAAAAAAGAACAAATGACCCAATTTTTTTGATTCAGCAAATGGGTCCCAATCATCACCGCACTACTCCTTCATTCGGGCATTCAAACTTAAACATCACCTACTTACTTGGTTCAATAAACACCTAATTGCTCATTTTCTAGTTAACTTCCTTTAAGTGCCCGTTCTCACTTTTGAAAGGTAACTGGCCCAACCAATCCATGAATGTTTGAACAAAGAACCTTAAGCCACTTAATAAGCCCTCTTTGATCGAACATTCGAACTTTGTTGATTGTTCTTTTCAAAGATTTGGCAATCTATGAATACTTTATCATTAAATTAATAACAAATCCATTGTTCCTGTATTTGAGGATTCGCCTTAACACTTGAGACCTAATCCCACATAAGCGATTTTAGATCCTTATGCAGGATTTTGACACTTTTCAACAGATTAATCTGACACATATCACATAAATGTTACCATGGACAAACTATAGACTCCACTAAGGGGCTCATTATTAAGGACATACAAGATGCACCTAAGTTGCAAAGAAGAATTTTTGCAGGGGTGTTTCATAAGTTGACACTATATGCACTCTAAAGCGCTTTACTAACATTTATTTTCATTTGATCAAGGGACTTGTTGGCACTTTGAATCTCTTATTATTGATATAATGTTTGACTGTGGTAGGTTCGACTCAAGCAACTATTAGTATAATAATGTAATAAAGTGTAAATTTATTAGCTAGTAGTCAGGTGCAGTCTTTAGTGCAGGTAGTTGCATTAGGTGATGTACCATTAAATATGGTTGTTGTAATAATAACTTTTATAACTTTATATAATGTTGCTTTCACTCTTTCTGAAGCAAGCCTTTCTAGCTAATTTCTCTCCTCTTTTCTTTGCATCTCTGCCAATATTGGTAGCAAAGCCACCATGTCAGGGTTAGAGTTTGTACGCCCAAAGAAGGTCAAGAAGAGGTTCTACAACATCAACCAAAGCATGGACATGTAGAGAGGGTTTTCAAATTCGCGGCTAGGGCAAATCGCGGCCAAATTTCAGCAAAAATCGCGGCCCAAATTTCAGCAAAAATCGCAACTAGGTTTTAAGGTAGAAATCCACGACCATTTTCATCAAAAATCACAACTCATTTGTTGGTGAAAGACCACTACCAAATTCAAGGAAAAATTGCGCACAGTTTTTGTGAAAATCCGTGGCTTATTTTTAATAAAATTTGCACCCTAATTTTTCAACAAAATTCGCACCATTTCTGCTAACAAAAATTGGGCCAAATCTAAGCAAAAATGGCGTGTTATTTTTCTGCTAGAATCCACCATCCATTTCTGCAAGAATCGCACCTCTTTTTTTGACAAAATCGTGCCTTCTCATGGACGAAAATCACATCCAAAGATCAGAAAAAATCGCGCGCCATGAATAAAGGAATTTTGGGCATATTTTCTAGTGAAATCATGCGCCATTTTTAGCAGAAAACGCACACCTCTTTTTTCCTTCATACAATCACAATTTTCTAGGTTTAAAATCGCACGGCCAAGAAGAGTGATAGCAAGGACAGCCAAGTTTCTGGCAGTTTAGGGTGCGGCCTAGGGTTTTGAAGACAATTTTTTACTATATTTCTGCAAATCCGCGATTTTAGGGCACGGGTTTTGGAAAAAGGACGAGTTGCTAGGATTTTTAACCCTCATTTCAGCTTGAAAGTTAAAATTCAGCCGCTGCTAGGGCATGGCATTCAACAAAAAAATTTGGGTATCTTTTTTTTTTTAAATTCCCCTCAGTTATTTTTTGTAAAATTTTTCCAAGTTTTGGAAATCTCAATTTGAGGGGGGGTTGCTAACATCCGGGGTGCCAAATTTTCAAGGGTTTGAAAAATTTGCAGGATCAGTTTTTAAAAATTTTCAAGAAAATTTTTTTGGTCAAATTTAAGGGGTTGTTAAAGTTTCGGGAATTAATTATTTTTCAAGATGATGGCAAATATTCAAAATTTAGTGTTACCGGAGGCACAAAAGCTCACTGGGAAGAATTATAATATCTGGAATCACAAAATACTCAGGATCGCTAAGTATAGGATGTGTGACAGTATTATCCTTGAGACCAAAACCAAGCCTACAAACAACCCACACTTTGACAAGCATCATAGGGAAGCCCTCCTTCTACTCAAGTTGTCAGTGTCCGATGACTTAATCTGTGAAGTCTGGAATGCCACATGTACATCTACACTATTGAAGCACCTCAAAAACAAGTATCAGGTCTTCAAGAAAAGTCAGGTTTTGTATTTGAAGAATTTGTTATTTTTTACAAAACAGCATGAGGGTGGGTCACTGTCAGAACATCTCCTAAAAATCAAGGACCTTAGTGATCAGTTTACCGTTGTCAATAAACCAGTGGACGACGAAGACATGGTTGCTCTAACCATTAACAGCCTGCCACCCACCTATCAGACCTTTGTGGAATCACTAAATCTACTGGCTAAAAGTCAAACTTTGACTTTTGATAAGGTGAGTCACTATCTCTTACAGAAGGAGCAAAGACACGAGCAGATAGGGGAATCTACATCTGGGTTCATGGAATGTGCTTTTGCTGCTCGGTTTAAGAGCAAACCTTAGAACTCATTCGGCAATAAACCTCAGAATTCTTCTGGCAACACTTCTTCCACTCCGTCCAAGAAAAAGGTGAAATGCTTTTATTGCAATTAATTTGGACATCTTAAAAAGGAATGCAGGAAAAAACTTTACAATCTATCTCGAAAGAAGCATGGTGAAGGTAATCTAGCTACTATCAACGAAGAGCATGGTTCAGATGACAATTTTGCACTCATGGCATCTCTTTTAGATAGTGTTGATAGCAAATACTGGTTTTTTTAATTCAAGAGCATCTCAACATTTCACATGTCACAAAGACTAGTATGTAAAGTTTACTACTGATTCTACTCATAAAGATACAATTTCACTTGGTGATGGTAGATCACATGTAATCGAAGGGATAGATGTTAGGGCTCTATTGAATGATTCTCTAAAATTTATGGTACATTATGTCCAATATGTTCCTGCCATGAACAAGAATTTATTGTCTAATAGTGGGCTTATTAAGAACCCTAACATCCAAGTCAGGTTTTGTGGAAGGAAATGTATTGTATCAGATGTGAAACAGGACAAGTTTGTTGCCATAAGCATTTGGCAAGGAGGTCTCTATAAGCTCTTTGATCTGCTACAACTAATTTGCATGCCTCAGCTATCGAAGATAATAGCAATGTCCTTTGGCATCAAAGGTATGGTCACTTGAATCTTTAGTATTTATCCAAACTCAGCAAAGCCCATATGGTTCACGGGCTGCCCTTTATAAAGGAAAAATAGGATTTGTGTGCTAGGTGTTTGGTTGGAAAGTAAAAGAGGAAGTCGTTTCCTACAGAAGGTGCATGGAGTGCTAAAGGTCTTTGGGATCTCATTCATGCAGATCTTTGTGAGCCTTTCTAGAAGTCTCTCATTGCCAATGCATCAAGGTACTTCCTGTTATTGGTGGATGATTTCTCCAAAAAAGATGTCGGTTTACTTCTTAAAGAAGAAATCTAAATGCTATGGTGCCTTCCTCAAATTCAAGGCATTGGTGGAAACATTCACAAGGCGTCGGATCAAGACTCTACGACTCGATAACAGGGGGGAATTCACCTCCATTCAATTCAAGGAATTCTGTGAAAAAGAAGGTATTCAGCGCCAGCTAACAACACCATACACTCTGCAACAAAATGGAGTGGTTGAAAGGCGTAACAAGACCATCATGGAAATGGCACGGTGCATGATGCACAGCAAGAACGTTCCCTACCAATATTGGGGAGAAGCTGTGAACACAACGGTTTACATCCTGAATAGATGTCCATGCAAAGCTTTGTAGAAAATCACACCAGAGGAAGCTTGTACCGGTCACAAACCTGAGGTAACTTCTTTTCGTATTTTTGGTTCAATGGCATACACTTTAGTTCTTGAACAGAAAAGGCATAACCTAGATTACAAAAGCATCGGGTATTTCTTTACTAGTTATAGTGAACAATCTAAGGCATACAGGCTTATTGATATTTCCACTAACAAGGTCATTGTTAGTCAGGATGTTGACGTAAAAGAAACAGAGCCGTATTTTTCAAATGTTCAGCAGGAAGTCAGTGACAACCTTGAATCTAGTATTATGGTACCTTTGAAGGAGGAACCCTCCAATCCATCGGGTCAGCTTGTAAGTCAATCTCTAGCTGGTTGTACACCGCTTGTCTATCAGAGACGCAAAACTAAAAATGCTTCCACTCCAAGTAAGACTCCAATTGAGAACTTGCCTTTGAAACATTCACCGGAGACACCAAAAACCTAAATGGTATTATTCCACTAGGGAAGATGTACGTGTGGATAAACTTCCTACATCAAATGAACGTCCTCAAAGAAAAGGACAAATGATAACTGGTTCAGCTGTTGAGCATAGTCATTTTGCCCTATCTTCTGATCTTTTTTAGGTTTCTGAACCACAAAAGTTCTTTGAGGCACGAAGGTAACCAAAATGGGAAGTTGCTATTAACATTGATGAAAAATCAAACTTGGGAGTTGGTTGAATTGCCTCCAGGTAAAAAGCCCATTGGGTGCAAATGGGTTTATAAGGTCAAATGAAAAGATGATGGTTCATTGGACAAATATAAGGCATGTCTCATTACTAAAGGATATTCAAAACAAGAAGGTATAGACTTTGAAGAGACGTTTGCTCCTAATGCAAAGATGGTTACATTCCGATTACTTCTCTCCATTGCCGCTCAATTTGGTTGGAAGGTATATCAAATGGATGTCAAAAGTGCTTTCTTGAACAGGGACTTGGATGAAGAAGTCTACATGGTTCAGCCTAAGGGTTTTTAGGTTCCTGGATGTGAACATCTAGTTTACAAGTTAATTAAGTCCCTGTACGAATTAAGCAAGCTCCTCGAGTCTGGTATCTTAAAATAGATAAACATTTAAAAGATATTGGATTCAAAAGGAGTCTTTTTGATCCAAATCTTCATGTCAAAAGCGATGGTAATGAGATTGTAATTGTTATTGTATATGTTGATGATCTTGCCATCACAAGTAGCACAGACACTGCAATTCAACAAGTAAAATCGGAGTTGTGTGCATCTTTTGACATGTCAGATCTGGGCCTCCTATATTATTGCCTAGAGGTTGAGTTTTGGCAATCTGATCATAGTATCTTCTTGGTTCAAATCAAATATGCTACAAGTCTCTTAAAAGCGTTTTGGGATGGGCGATTGTAACTCATCTTCTACACCTATGGAGGTCGGGCTGAAGTTGTCAGCCTCCAATGATCCACCCCCAATCGATGAATCACATTACAAACAGTTGGTGGACAACTTGATATATCTTACAACCATTAGACCAGATCTTTGCTTTGTTGTTAGCTATCTCTCTCAGTTTTTGTCAAAACCGAAGCTCTCTCATTGGATAACGGCAAAGCAAGTTTTGTGATATGTCAAAGAAACTCTTGACTTTGGCATATTATATCAGAGGACAGAAGATTTTGGTTTAATTGGGTATACATACTCCGATTAGGTAGGATCTGTGGATACTCGGTGATCTACAACTGGATACATCTCCTTGGGTTCAAGAGTAATTTCTTGGCAGAGTAAGCTTTAGCAAACAGTAGCTATATCCTCCACTGAAGCTTAATACAACTATGAGTGCTAGTTGTGAAACATTTTGGTTATGCAGAATCTTGATAGATCTCCAGCTTCCTCAGCATACTCCTACACCGCTTTTCTGTGATAATCAGGGAGTTTTAAAATTGGTGAAGAATCCAGTGTATCATGCTCGAACCAAACATATCGAGATTCATCATCACTGTATTCAGCAGATGGTGGATTGTAAAGACATCTCCCTCCACTTTTGTTCTTCTCAGGAGCACACTAATGATTTAATGACTAAACCACTTGGTCCTAGTTACTTTGTCAAATTTCGGGACAAGTTTGGTGTTGTTTCTAGTTTAGTCAATAAGTGGTATTAGTATATTAATGTAATAAAATGTAATTAATTAGCTGGTAGTTAGGTGTAGTCATTAAAGCGGGTAGTTGCAATAAGTGACATACCATTTAATATGGTGACTGCAATAGTAACTTTTATAACTTTATAAAATGTTGCTTTCATTCATTGTGAAGCAAGCCTTCTAGCAATTTCTCTCATCTCTCTTCTTTGTAGCTTTACTAACAGCCATGACCTCTTCTTCCATGCTTGGGACAGAAGCAAGACCAAAGCCACACTCAGCAATATCTAAGAATACAATTTGACCAAGGTGGTGGTGCCCAAGTGTTTTGAAAATCCAAACATTATAACATGCACAACCAACCACTAGAATGACAAGCTCAAAGTGGTAAAGAATCAGACAATAAAAGTTATTTTGCATTTAACTTTTGAAAACTTTGCATCAGAGAGGCTTGGAATTAAGATATAACCAAAACAAGCACTTGTACATAAGTGTGGAGATGCAGAACCATGAATACTATGCGAACAAGCAGCCCTATCACCTAAGGAGTATAGCTGATGATGAGGTGGAGCCATTCGATATGGGGATGTTCAAAAATTATTTCCAAACCAATCTATCATGTTTCTAGCAAGTGGTGGGAACTAATAATGATCAAATGGTAAATGAACCCACATTAGTGTTCCTTTGTGATATTTTGCATGCATACAAACCAATTTTGTATGAATATCGGGGCCTCTTCTCCAAGATAATTGATCAAGAACTAGTAGATTATAAGAAGGAACAAGCACCCCACAAATCCAGGCATTATTCTCTCTTATGTTTTATGTATTTGTACAGGCATATTACAATGAGGCCCAAAATGTTAGACATGCACAAATTTGCTAGAGATGTTGTGGCCCAAAGGGTTGTGGAAAAGGATGTACAATTATGAAGCATGCATATGGGCAGACATCATCTCAGGATGGAATATGCCAAATTTGAATACCATTTTGTCACCTCACTGTACAAACTCATTTTCATGCATTATAGGGCTTGACTGGGATTAGCTTCAATGAAAATGTCGAGGCCTCATCAGTACAGTGTCCCAGCTGAACTTGGTCATAATGGGGTTGATTGGTGGCTCCTCCCAAACTGTACATACATCAAAGCATATGGATCAATGGTGCCTCCATATGAACTACCCTTACATGTCCATATCAGAATAGTAAGCTTGGAATTAATCAGGCAGCTTGGGTCAGCAGATGAGAATTTTTGGGGTAATTGGAAAGAAAGCCCTCCTCGAGTTTTTCTTTTGGTATTTTTGACTTCACTTTTGAACACTGTTGTGCCATACAATGTGCCACACAAAGTTTGCAGCAGTTTTGTCCATCAAACAAGGATTACAAGAGGCGTGATCCTAAAAAATTATCAATGCTCAAATGATTGCTATTGACAGAAGAAGCAGATATCAGCATGATCTGTAAGAATTAGAAGATATAACCAGGAATTGTACAAATTGCCGAGTTTGTTAAGAAGTACTACATTGAGGTAACGTCCAGGCTACATAGGCCATGAAGAGAAAACAAAACCCAAGTTACCCAAGGCCATTAGCAGAAATAAAAGACCCTACTGAGAGGGTGGATAAATAAATTAATAATGAGTAATCCATACAAATTGGTGGATAAATAAATTAATAATGAGTAATCCATACAAATTGGTGGATCTCACAAATGATTGCTATTGACAGAAGAAGCAGATATCAGCATGATCTGTAAGAATTAGAAGATATAACCAGGAATTGTACAAATTGCCGAGTTTGTTAAGAAGTACTACATTGAGGTAACGTCCAGGCTACAGAGGCCATGAAGAGAAAACAAAACCCAAGTTACCCAAGGCCATTAGCAGAAATAAAAGACCCTACTGAGAGGGTGGATAAATAAATTAATAATGAGTAATCCATACAAATTGGTGGATCTCACAAGGAAAGAGAGACAGGAATTAGCTAAGGAAGAGGAAAGTGAAGAAGACCCTATGGCAATTGTCAAGGGAATTGTTGCTTCCATAGATTTAAAGTACAAACCTGAGGAGGAATTTGGGGAATGTTGCCACAGAAGCTGAAGATATAGCTGAGGGAATCTACCCATAGCTCCATGAGTAAGCTGTGCCACACAAGCCCCAATCTGAATTGGAAATCATTCAAGTTCACGACATCCAAACACTCCAAGACCAGAAGTTCATGATGAATTTATTAAGACAAAGGAGTTCAAGAATTTGTGCTTGCATACAGAATGCAAAAGGGCCAAAGTGGGGTAAGAATCGTTGAGGAAGCTATCGATGAACAGCAGGAACAAGCTTTAAGGCACCAAATTTTGTTGCAAAGATTGATGTAGACAATATAACACCTAAGCAGGAAAAGAAATAGTTAAGATTTATGGTTGCCTATTATTGCTTTTATAGGATGATATGATGAGAAACTACAACACTAGCCACATATTCGGCCAAAGCCTTAGTTCTGCTAATACTGCTTAATATTTCCATGGCGCTCAATTTAACAAGGATAAATAGATGCTGGCGACTTGGGCTGTAGCTCCTCCTCACAACAAGCCAATGAACCAACTCACTTCTGAAGAATGCTGTAATATCCCAACTAGGGTTTTACCGAAATTTTCTGAATTTTCAACTTTCAATCTTGAAACCCTAGAACTGAATTCTGATTTTTATTGCTTCAGATCTGATCATACACTTAACATATCCATTTATCATGCCAAATACATCACAATTACATGCCAAAAATATGTAATCAAACCCTAGTTGAATTACACAATGAAATACACATAGATCCACACCAAATCGATTGCAAATTGGATGAGCAAATCAGATCAGAATACTGCTGTTATGAAAACAGATTGATCAAATGTGCAATTACATCACATTCATGGCTCTAACATGGCCAAGATTCATCCACAATCATGCTGCTACAAAATCAGATAAAATGCATACCCATTTTGATGTCAAATGCTATTCATGAAGTGGGCGAACTCCTCCAAAATTAGATCTGCAATCACAACAATGGATGTCTTCAATGCTGATTGGTGATGGCCCTCAATGCTATTCGCCTCCTCCAACTTGACTGCTATGCTGATCGGCCTCTTTTCATGATGGAAAATGCAGTTGAAGAGATCAAATGAAGACCCAAACTTGGGCGAACTCTTCCAAGGGTCGGCGCTCCTTATGAAATAGCAATGGTATGCAAGATCGGCAGCTACGGAATGAGATGCTACACCCAAACTGATGTGAAATCGCTGCTACACAAGTCTCATATGAAAATCAGCCTCCTTGCTCAGATCAGATCTGCCCACAAATCCTCCAATTAGCTGCTCCAAACTGATTTATAAATCTGAAATTAATTCCTCAAGGTAGCGCTCAAAATATGCAAGAATGTCTTCAACAAAATCGGCGCTCCACTTGGTGCAAAAGATCTTCAATAATGGCATCCCAAAATCTGCTATGAAAGATGTGTCATGAATGCTCAAGAATCCTTTGAAATCCTCCAATGAAGTGCAATTGTGAACTCCGTACGAATCCACCTCCAAGATGCAATTGGGTTTTCGTCCAATTCACCTTCTTCCACAAGGGTTTTCGTCCTAGGAAAGACATGCAATAAAATTGCGAAAGCAAAATGCCAAAGATGCCAAAAGTTCGTGATGATGAATGAAGCTCCAAAGACCTCCTTTTATATTTGAGTTTCCTTTTTTCTCCTAAGCTGGCCGACCAAGACTAGGCGCCCAAAATCAAATTCAAATTAAAGATTTGAATTAAATCTTATTTTTTCTTTTCTCCAAGTCGGCCACCAAAACAATATTTTATTTATTTTTCTTCTTTTAAGAGGCCACCCAAATTACAATTAAAATTTTTTTTTTTTCTCTAACTTGAGCGCTCCAAAAATAATATTATTTTATTTGTTTCTTGCCGACCTTATTCCTCCAAATGTGTCGCACTTCTTAAGATAATAATATTTAATTTATTTTTAAATATCCAAGAATGGGTAGTCCCACTTCAAGATCAATTATTTTATTATTTTTGACTTTTCAATAATTAATGCAAAAATACATTAATTCATCTTCCAAGTACGCCAAGTCTAGGAAAATTAGTTGAGCCTTATAAAAACAACTTTCCAAATTTCCATAGCTCAACCACTGCATACCCTTAATTCATGAATTAGCCTACGGGAATGAGGATAGGCTAACCCAAACTCCTATTAGGTGATCATGCCGGAAATGGGGACATTACAAATGCAAAGTTCCTCCTCACAACAAGCCAATGAACCAACTCACTTCTGAAGAATGCAAAGCACAACTAGTTTTGCCAAAGAGTTGGGGAGGTACATATAGATGTTTTTCCCAAAGCGGTCATGGATTACACCCAGTTTAACTTCTACAATGTCAATATCAAGACATTGGAAGAAGGAAACCTGAGCCTTAAAAGAGATAATATGGAATTAAAAGTTGCTCTTGGCAAGAAGGAAGAAATTGTGAAAAGGTTAGAGCTATAGTCCCAAAGTGTACATGTTTCCCTTCCTCCACTTCCAATTTTGACTACTTCCATCTCCAAGGCAGGTCCCTCCTTTGCTCCTTTGTCTGCCATGGTTACTTCTTATGCACCCACCACCAGTGATTCAACACTTGAGTGTTTGCAAAGCCAAATAATGTAGATGCTTGCATAAATTGATCAGCTCACATAGGAGAGAATAACTATTATTGAATGAAATAAAACACTCCAAGCAGAGAAAGACTCTTACAGAGCATTTCAAGAGCACAATACTAGATCTTTTACAGCCCAGAGTGGGTGCAATTGAAGAATTCGCTGATTCTTTATGGGATTCAATAAAGAAGGCAAGGAAGGTATCTAACCAAGAGAAGAATGCCTTGGCCTAAATAACTGATGTCAAAGACAAATGGTTCCCAAGGCCTACATGCGTGACCACTATTTCAAATAAGGTTATCTAGGAGATGGATGATTACATCCAGCACCTATCCACTAAGCAACTTAAAGGTAGATTGAAGACTTTAGACACCAGCTGCATGTAATGTCCCTAATTGGCGTTTAGCCAAGTTTGTGACCAATAGCCTATTTCCCGAGTTTCCGTAGGCTATCTAGCATGGTTAGGGAACTCCGTAATGTTGGAAACAAGGCAGATAACTGAGAGGGGGGGGGGTGAATCAGTTATCTTAAATATCTTAACTTTCTTTTCTTCTTTAATATTAATGCAGCATCAAAACATAAGAACATACATAATCATGAGAGCAGAAATAAAATCAACACACATAACACAAGGATTTTTACGTGGAAAACCCTTTTAAGGGAAAAACCACGAAGTGACTAACCCAAGATTGTATTCTCTGTTAAAAGAATAAGAAGTACAAAATGGCACTTGCCAATTAGGGCTCACTGCCCGAGCACACTGCTCACAAGAGGCACACTGCCTACAAGAGACTCACTATCTACAAGGTATATAGAAAGTAACCAGGTGTCTGAACTGATGAGAGGCATCCACATATGCTGAGGTTTAGTTCCGGTTAGGCTCAATATACTGATCTAATGCACTTCATTCTTCCTCTGCTCTAATGTTGTTGTTCTGTCACATACCGGACTTGTATTGCTGCTTCCACACTTCTCTCTGCCTTTCCTCGCACACTTACACACAACTCTTTCATACCGAAATCCATCTGGTATATATATCCGCATCAAGGATTTCAACATCTTTCTAGTCTGCAATTGGAATACTTAAGATATTTACAAAACACTGATCTGTCGGCTGAATCCATGCTTAATATGTGATGTGTATCAAAGTCATAGACATAGAAGTCATCATTCATGTCGGCCAACCATGTATGATCTCTCAAATAGCTTGACCACCAACAATTTCTCATCCAGATTAAAGTCTGATGCTTTGCCGATCAGTTCTTCCTCAATCTACTGTGCCTGTCAGGAACCCAACACTTGGGTGCTCATATCTTTTCACTCTTTCATCACCGGAGGCTCAATCTCTGGAATGTAGCAGTCATGGTACTCCTCTTGACTTGTCCAAGTCCGCAACTTGCTGAGTTACACCATCTGAGAGATCTGGAACTAATTGTCGGACCTTGCTGCATGCTCTATTCTTGTTCACCGGACCAAAACACTCTTCAATCTGACTTCCGGTATAGGCATACTATGTGCTGCGGATGTGTGGGATAGACTTTGTTGCCATCAATGACAACAATAATGAGGCCACACAGTGTCTCTTGCCAACAATCTCCCCCTTTGGCATTGATGGCAACACTTAGTGAAAAATGACTAAGTGTCGTAGCAAACTCCCCCTTGGCTGATGCTCTATCTTGTGCACTGTTTTACCAAAGCTCCCCCTTAGCTAGATTCCACAATTTTCACTACTCCTCACTCCCCCTTTGACATCAATGGCAAAAGGTAAAATACGCACACCAAAATTTGCAAAAATTAACTTATACATAGCCACATAAGTATATATACATGTTATACTTACATTTACTTAAGTATATCCGCAAAGGTGGTCTTCAACTGTACAACTTCTGTCGCCCAACTCTGCTTCATCCTATCCAAAATTGAAATGTGGCCACTCAACAAAAATGCAAAAGCTTCTCCCCTTCTTAGGTCTACCGGATCACTGGTCCGGGCTGTGGTCTGAGCATCAATTAAGGCCTCATGCATTGCCTCTAACTTAGGAATAATTATCCCTCTTAGTTCACTCATCCTACTTATTCTATTCTTCTCCTTTTCAAGCCTCTTTATTTCATTTATAGTGGCAATAGCCCGGCACTCTTGATTCATTATGGATGAGGTGAGAGGATCAAAATTCTGAGATAAAAAGTTTACCCTCTTGTTCTTCCACCTTCTTTGCAATGTTTGTTGTCACTGTGGACCAAGATAGACAAAATTTGTACATTTCTTCGCCATCTTTAAGAGCATTTTCTAGGCTCTTTATCCCAATATCCGGGGTTCTCCTATCATTAGCTATGAGTCCCTGTACTTCAGAGAATCTCTTTCCCAAAAATTCTTTCCGGACCTTTTCTTCTGCCGATTTTTCTAAGGAATCAAAATGAGTGTTAACAGAGTTTATTAGGGATTTAAGGTTACCGGATGGAGAGGCCGAAGGATCCTTTTGGAAGGATGGCATGATCTTCTCCAACATTCCTGATGCAATCTCCATCAGCTCACAATCTTCCATGTAAGACTTCAGAAGCTTTTCTTTTGCCTTAGCTTGGGCAAAGGATGCTATCTTCATTGTTTGGACCGGAGAGAGGGAATCAAAATTGAGTGGTCCTTGAAATAGTTCCTGTTCATCTATTTCCGTCATCTATTTCCATCATCTCTTTGATCAAGAAGTTTTTCACTGCTTCTGCAGTGTCTCTTGCCGAAGACAGAGTCTTCTTTCCTTTTGCATCCTCAGAACTGTCATCAGAGATCTTCTCTGTGTGTTCTTCCTCTCTTCCCTTTTCCTCCTCTACTTGACTCAATTTCTCCTATTTTCTTCCTTCTCCTTCAGTTCCGAAGTCTGTAGGGGGGTCCGGAAGAAAGATGTTTACTTCTTCATGGACTTCCTCTTCCGGAACAGAGGAATCCAAGTCCTTAGTCCTCTCCTCACCTATCTCCTTTGACTCTTTTGCAATTTTCTCAGTAGATTCTTCTTTTGATACACTTAATCCTTCGACATCCATGGCAAAAGGTTCTTCATCTATTTCCTCTATGATAGGAAGATTGAATCTTTTGAAGGCATTCCGGAGGATGTCTTCTATTTCTTTTGCTACTTGATCTGTCTCTCCAAGCATAAGTTTGTTCATTCTTGCTTTGCTCCGGAACTCATCCTTGCAGTCCTTAAAGATCATGTTCATTTGTTTTCGAGTAATGGAAGGATAGAGTTGAATAGCAATCTGTGCCCGGATCTCTAGGTCCTTTGCCTTAGCATTCTCCTTTCTTAGTTCAAGTACCTTCTCTAGACTTTTGGGAATTAGAGAGATGATTTCAATGAATGCTTTATTATAAATATTTAGGTACTTAACTGTAGCTTCTTCCAAGATCCTTTTGTCTGTGTCACTATACTCATAAAATTCAGTGACTGGTTGCAGGTTCCCATCCACTGTGACTGCCTTGATGATATCATCAATAGAGAGAGTAGGCCTTTCAACAAATTCTTCTGCCTCTTCTTCTTTGTTTGTACTGGCAAAGGATTCCCATGATGTTTTCTTCTTCTTCATCATTTCCTTAACTTCTTCATCAAATTTTGTTTCTTCATCATTTTTTTGCCTTATGTATGACCTTGTGGCCTTTGTCTTCGTTCTCTTCTCTCCCTTTCCGGATGTCTTGGCTTCCGGTTTTGAGGATTTTGAGCTCTTAGGGGTGGCAGGTGCAAAGCTCTTGGAGGATCTGGTCCGGGAGGAGGCTTGTACCGGAACACTTCCTTTTTCTGCTTCTTGTTTCTCTTTCTCAGCTCTTTCTATTTTTTCTCTGTTTGCATCAACTGCCTTTTTTGAAATGCCATATCTTTTGGCAACTTCCTCTACTTCCCTTCTCACTTTTCTTTTCATCTCTGGTTGTCTCAGTTCAACATGTATTTTTACACTCAATTCTTGAAAGGTTCCAAACCTTTCTGCCTCAGGGTCCTTAGGCTGACTTAGCAAGTGTTGGACATGCAGCGCCAAGATTTTCTCATCTACCTCATAGCCCATTGGCATAATCCAGACTGTTCTGGGCTCAACTGCCTCCATTAGGCATTGATCAGTGTCTACAATGAAACACACTGTATCCTTGTATTTTTCAACTATTGTTTGTGGAATTTTTTCTCTGGCCTGCATCAAACTTTGGAAGTTTTTGAAGCATCCCCAGAGTGCTGTACTTTGAGCCTTGGCATCACCAAGCCCATACATATTATCTCTGATTTGTATGGCAACCAGTCTGTCATTTTGCCATACCCAACCACTTGATCCGGGTAGCTCATTCATATAGTAAAAGAATAAACACAGTATTAAACCCCCATACTTGAATGAGTTCTTCTTGTCCTTCTTAATCTTTTGCAAGTTTTCTAACAGTTGGCTCAGGAGAATCTCGCATAGATCATAATCTGCATTTTCCCTTAGCATCTGATATGCAGTATAAATTGCAGTTCCGAACACAGAGTTCTCCCTGCTGGAATGATATATTTTATAGCCAATTATCATAGAGGCAAATTTGATATCCGGATCTGTGATATCTTCTATTGTCATTGCTCTTTTGTCAAACTTTGATCCGATAGCCTCACTTACTGTTTGGTTCTTGACCAATTTGAGAGCAGGCAACCCACCGGATGAGTGCAATCCAGTTACTGCCCTAATTGCATCTTTTGTTGTCTTAAAGGGCTTTAACAACCACATGAAGTTGTCATATACTCTGCTAAGAACATACCGAACCCATTCATTTTCTGCAAAACAGGGAAAGTGGATGCAATGTCCAAAATGCTTATCCCGGATGGCCTTGTATTGAGGTTTGAGTTCAAAAGTTTCATCTATTAGTTGTTTATGGTAGATATCCATCAGCTTTGATTCTCCAAATTCCTCAATATTGGCATGGATGCATACCCTAACATCTTCTACGTGTAGAACCCCATGCGGAATGCTAGAAAAGGAGAGAGGGATCAACTTCTACGGATTTGTAGGGGTGTTTCTTGAACTTTGGGCGCAGCCTATCAGTGATCTTGACAACCATAGGAGTAACCATCTTTGCAAAAGATTTAGAGAGATATTCAAAAATTGAAATACCTTTTTACGCTTCTAGGGTTCACAATATGCGCCGGAAAAGATCGTTTGTTGAATTGGATTCTGCGGTTGATTTTTGAGAGGGTTGTAACAATCTTGATGCAAAGCTCTTCCTTTCCTTTTTTCGAATGCAATTGTGCAAATGATGAATAAAGGAACCCTTTTATCTCTGCGCAAACCCTAATTTCCTATTGCAATAAATGCACAACTTAAGTTATTCTGGTTGCCTTGCTTTGAGGGAGATCTTTCCGAATCACTGAGATGCACTTACAATTATTTTTAGTGATAATTGACAATCTATCTCCCTTCCTCCAATCACGCCATTTATCCGCAGATCAAGATATTTTAATTTTGAATCATACCGGATCTAACTGTGAAAATCCTGCTTTTACCGGATGGCTGTCAAACCGGATCAACCGTGGCTGATTAAACTCTTCAAAACTTCTTGCGGATCATTCATATTTTTACTAAGGGTTATTTGGATATTTCTCTGAGAACCCTTTAATCCGCAACATTCCATGTGCCAAATTTAGGCACCAATTGACTGGCTGGGGGAATTTATTTTCTTTTGTCACTCCCCTGAGCCAGAGCTCATCTATTTAGTTTTCGGAAGGAATATCAGCACCAGATTCTGGTGCGGTTCCATCCCCAACATTTTATGTACTTCTCTTCACCCAAATCTTGTTCATCTCCCTTTGAACTTCATCCGCATTCACTTTTCCTTTTCCTTTTCCTTTGTCTTGATTTTGATTATGATCCACCGGACCCTTTTTATCCTAATTCTTACTTCTGCAGAATTTGGCAATATGACCAGATCTATTGCAATTGTAGCAAACAACATTTCTTTGCCTATATGACTGATATCCTCTAGATCTACATTGATTAGCCATATGTCCCATTCTATTGCATGCAAAGCATCTACCATTGAATGAATTGTTTATTTGCATATTTTTGCATTCATGAGATTTGTGACCATACCTTTTGCAGTTGAAACACGGTCCGGAGAAGGATGAATTAGTCCAATTCATTCTTTTTCTGCACTGAGTTGCTTTATGACCAAAATTGTTGCAATTGTAGCAGTATCCATTGAAGATGGATATCTTTGAGCATTTGGTTGCCTTACCGGAGGTCTTCTAGGCCTATTCCTTGGATTTCCTGATCCAGAGTTCTTCTGATCGGATCCGGAGCTTTCACCTTTCTCATATCCCAAGCCATGCTTGTCATCTACCCTCTTTTGGCTTTCAAAAAGAACTTCAAGTTGAGCAAAGCTTATCTTGAGTTTCTCTTTGTATTCATTTGTTGTTTGAAGATCCCTTTTACGAGTGTCTATCTGATTCTCAAGTTGTTCTTCATTATCTCTAGCTTCTTCAAGATCAGATTCCAAATACCTGATTATTCTATCTATTTGGTGGCAGTCTTCTGACTTCTCCTTGAGAGATTGTTTAAGATTATCTTCAATTTTTCTTTTCTCTTCAATTTCTTGGGTGAATCTCATAACCCCTAATTCCATTTCATGTCTTACCATAATGACCTCTTTTGATAGCTTCTCACATAGCTTGTTTTTCTCATTCAGATCTTCATTAGTATCATTGCCTTCCCTTTGACTTGCTAATTGTTGAAGTAGTTCCTTTCTCTTTTTCACAAAGATAACAAGGCAGATAACTGAGCGGGGGGGGTGAATTGGTTATCTTAAATATCTTAACTTTCTTTTCTTCTTTAATATTAATGTAGCATCAAAACATAAGAGCATACATAATCATGAGAGCAGAAATAAAATCAACACACATAACACAAGGATTTTTACGTGGAAAACCCTTTTAAGGGAAAAACCATGGGGTGACTAACCCAAAATTGTATTCTCTGTTAAAAGAATAAGAAGTACAAAATGGCACTTGCCAATTAGGGCTCACTGCCCAAGCACACTGCTCACAAGAGGCACACTGCCTACAAGAGACTCACTGTCTACAAGGTATATAGAAAGTAACCAGGTATTTGAACTAATGAGAGGCATCCACATATGCTGAGGTTCAGTTCCGGTTAGGCTCAATATACTGATCTAATGCACTTCATTCTTCCTCTGCTCTAATGTTGTTGTTCTGTCACATGCCGGACTTGTATTGCTGCTTCCACACTTCTCTTTGCCTTTCCTCGCACACTTACACAACTCTTTCATACCGAAATTCATCTGGTATATATATTCGCATTAAGAATTTCAACATCTTTCTAGTCGGCAATTGGAATACTTAAGATATTTACAAAACACTGATCTGTCGGCTGAATCCATGTTTAATATGTGATGTGTATCAAAGTCATAGACATAGAAGTCATCATTCATGCCGGCCAACCATGTATGATCTCTCAAATAGCTTGACCACCAACAATTTCTCATCCGAATTAAAGTCTAATGCTCTGCCGGTCAGTTCTTCCTCAGTCTACTCTGCCTGTGAAGAACCCAACACTTGGGTGCTCATATCTTTTCACTCTTTCATCACCGAAGGCTCAATCTCTAGAATGTAGCAGTCATGGTACTCCTCTTGACTTGTCCAAGTCTGCAACTTGCTGAGTTACACCATCTGAGAGATCCAGACCTGATTGTCGGACCTTGCTGCATGCTCTGTTCTTGTTCACCAAACCATAACACTTTTCAATCTGACTTCCGATATAGGCATACTATGTGCTACGGATGTATGGAATAGACTTTGTTGCCATCAATGACAACAATAATGAGGCCACACACTGTCTCTTGCCAACACATAATTCTTGGAGAACACATGTTCAATTCTTTGTGATGTTTTGCTATGGCATTGAGCTTAGTTGGTGTTCAGGATTACAGTGATGCTTTCATAAGCATTTTAGTCCTTCTGGGTTGCTCTCCAAACTTCTTGGAGAAGCCATCTATTTTTAGTAAGTCACCTAATTGGCATCATTCTTCATCCCAAACCTTTAGGGTTATGTTTGTGTGGTTTAATGTGCCATCCGCTTCATTTTGGAATTTCTCGCAAAGTTGTGTGAATTATTGAGCTAATTGGTTAATTATTTCACTTAAGTTTTATTAAGTTGCAAATATTAAAAAATAACTTAAGTGTACTAGCTCATTGGAAAGGGAATTTGATATATTATTTGGTGGAGCACATAAAGTGAGCTTTTAGACTTTGGAAAAAGAAATATTTGAAGAAAGTCTAAAAAAGAGAATTATTATTGAGGAGAAATATGAAGAGACAAAAGGAAATAATATTCTATTTCCCTCAAAGGGTTATAAAAGGAGGCCTGGAGCTCATTATGGGGGTTATGCTATTGATTTGATATTGTTATGCTGCCGGATTGAACCTGAGAGTTCTCCATTCCTTCTTGAGGACGAAAACCCTCTTGGAGAAGATCAGTTTCGGTGGTGAAAGATCCACCCTAGCTAGTAATGGTGATTTCACTCAGAGATCACATTGGTGCCTTAATGGATTTTAATGTTTTCTGAATTTTATTGTTGGATTGAGCATATTATTTGGAGTGATTTTTATTATGGAGCTACTGATCATTTTTGGAGTTTGAAAGCCTCCTTTCTAGCTGGCCGTACATCTGCAGCCAGTCATACCAGCTATGGGAGTGAAGATCATTTTAAAGTTTATATTGGTTGTTTATTTTCCCTATGCTGATCGCTGGTTTTAAACAATCATTGCAGGAGTTTATGCAGATTAAAGTTGAAAACAAGTTTGCCGTACAGTTCAGGGCCGTACCTATCAGCAGGTGGTCGTACATCCTCCTTTCTGGGCGTTAAGGCTTAGAAGATGAGTCACTGCTGTTTTGGGGACTCAAAACCATGCTATTGATGTTGGGAATCATTCACCAAGTTGGCCGATCCATTATAGAGTTGTTATCTATTGTTAGACTCACCTGATTGGGCCGTACCATTGCAAATACGGGCTGTTCTGCATGACCAGAGTTCTGATCAGACCTGCAGTTTGTAGCAGCAATGTCATACAGAGGTATAGATAATGTGTTGGGTGTTTGACAATGGTTTGTGGTGTGGCGAGATAGCATTCAGTTTCCTGAGCATCCATTGAACAGGTTAATGTTCATTTTGTTGTGTGATGTCACTTGTTCTAACCTTCCTCCGATTGCAGCAGTGGGCAGTTTGAATAATTTGAGTTAGTATTTATATTGCTGATTACAATCCTTGAGATAAACATTTAATTTCAATTCTAGTTATTGTATTCCCTGGAAGGTATTACCGCCAGTGGGAATTGAATGATTCATGTTTTAGCTACTTACCCCACTGAACATGTGGTTTTATGTAAGGGCTTCCCACTGAATAAGTGGATGTGCCTATGTTATTTTCCATTGTCTACCGACTGAGTAAGTGGTGAATTCCCACTGGATAAGTGGATGCCTACTAAATAAGTGGAAGTTGTAATTGCTGTTCTTAATTAGTTGTTAATCTGAAGCACTTGTATGCTCTCACCTTGCCCTTATTGGGAACTGGGTGATCAGAAGGGTGTGGATGATTCTGTTTGCTGCATTCTCATTTCAGTAGTTGATTTCAAAAAAAATTTAGGGGTGGATTATTACACTGCAGGACACTGAATAAAGTGTAGACCCACATCATTCATGTGGGAAGCACAATAAGGGCAAAGATAGCAGCCCCTTATGGATGAGTGGCTAGCCTGCCCTTCCCATTCGGAGGAAATGGTGCTCTGAGAAATAAGGGAGAATGGATAAAGGACATCAAATCCTTAATTCATTTTTTTAGTCAAAGCATAACAAAGAGTGATCTCTCTACATCTGTGGAAGTCAACAGTGCACTGGCAAAATTTATCTCATTAAGACTAAAGTTTCAGATGTTTGTCAAAGGAATATCTGCAATAGCAGAGGCACCTTGGGAAGTATCCTTAAAGCAGGTCCAATGGTGCACTGTGTCAGCTCTTCTCTATTATTTATTCTTCTATATGTTTTGTCTTATACTTCCATTGGGCATATGCTTTGCATAAACATTTATTCTGACATCCTTTGTAAATAATGTGCATAGCATCTAAAGTGTACACATGCAAGTATGTACCCACAATTGGGGCATCACAAAGAGCTAGAGCATGTCCTTAAATGTGTGCCTTGGCATCCTTTTAGTTTCACATACAAAGGAAAGATACAAATTATAAATGTAATCAAAAGGGACAGATGTGAATCACTCAATGGGTGAGGACTGTCTCATTTTGCCATGCTTGTTACCCCTGGGTTATTTTGTTAATCGTGTATTGAATTGTAATTGGTCATTCTTCTTGAGAAGCTAGACTGCAGGAAAGGCTTGTCAAGATTTACTGCAAAAATCTTTTTTATATCAATACACTGTAATTTGCATTTGGATCAACTTCGGTCTAGAAGATGCTTTGCTTCGACTTGATGTTTCTGTTAATATGAAAATAAGATGGATGTGAATGTTAGCAAAGTTCATTTTAAATTCATAGAGATTCAATGTTTTGTGATGCCTAGTATAAATGCATTTGTAGTACATCTTCTTAATCATCTTGTGACTTCAATAGTATTTTACCCAATGGATTTATGCGTCTGTCTGCCAAGTACAAAACTGATCAAAGCTTTTATGAAATGTTTTCTTTCCTTCATAATAAGGGTTTCAATGCAAATGAGCCATTAATTAATCTATTTAAACAAATCATAATTTACTCCTCAAGTAAATCTGCATCTCTCTTAGGGACCTCATATTTAGAAATCTACTCATTGACAATTCAATTGGTTTCTATTATGACTAGGGTGATTCTAAAAATCTTTCGTTCTGCTGAATTAAGGTTCTGATATGCAAATACAAGATAAATTGCTGCACAGGTATGTTAGTGACAATAAATTGGGAACCCTGAAAGTGAGAGGGTCCAATTTACTTGCAGATCCTTCAGGTATTTGAGTTTATTTCCCCTTTGTTGAACCTTAGGGACACCCCACAAGGCCTAGCAAAGCCTAAAGTGTGAAGAGGAGACTACCTCTTGTTAAGGGCCTAGATCTCCCTGTTCCCCATAATGATCAATGCAACTGTACCCAAGTCCCCAGGTCATCCATTTTGATAAATGCAGGGATGCAAAGCTGGGAACCAACATACATTGATTTCAAAACTAACCTGATTTGTCTTATTGCTATGAAAGGAAATTTGAAAATTACTCTTGTAGCCTAGATTTTTCTCAATATTTTCTATGATGACATTTTCATTTTGATTATGCATTAACCCTTAGAATACAATAATTTAATATTCCTATTGAAAACAATTTGAGCAGTCCCTTGTACCAAGTTGTTCTTTCACACATTCTGAAAACAGCTTGAAGAAAAGACCTTGTTCATTAGTTAAAAATCAGTTGTGACTCTTGCAGTGTCCTAGATGAATCCTGCATCTAATGTTTCTGCTACTTGGCATCATACACTGAATATCCATTCTCTGCTTAAACTTAATGGTAAATTTCATAATTATAACCCTAAGACTACAAAATTTTGTTAAATTCACATGAGCAGTGAGTTTCAACATCACTTGTAGAAGGCTCTAAAATCAGAGAATTAAACCAACCATTTGCCTTCAGATGGGAGCTGTTGTCAACAGAAGCCATTTTCTGAGGCTGAAGAGGCCCAAGTCGATATGCCCAGCGATTGAAAGAGCACCGAATCCATACTTCAGCTTTACCATTCAAAACAGTATTTGATGGATTGTAGAAGACTGTAACAGATTTCCCAGCTTGGACTTCCATAGGTTCTGTGTAAAATATGTGCTTTTGAGACTCCAGAAACCGTTTTGTTGTTTTCTGCTTCATTTCAGCTTTTAAACGTTGTATTTTCTCAGCCTGCAGTTTGAACTCATTTCAATTCAAAACATAGAGTTATGAAACAAAGGTCAAATGTGTGATCAATATGTTATCTTCAAATCAAATAATAGAAAATTTACAAGCATTACTGTGTGACTATTGATATACAATAATAGAAAATTTACAAGCATTACCTAACTAAATTTCCTTCATTTCAATTTGCAGATTATAATTCATATATGTTATCAATTTAAGCATTATTTTTTTAATTCGGGATTAACCTTTCTATGAGCTGCATCCTCAATTTTTTTTCTCTCCTGTTGAAGCCTCAAAAAAAGGAAGTTTTCTTCTTCAGCCCAAAAGAGTTCTTCTGGGATAGATTTTGGTACAACAGCATGAAAATCTTGATAATTGTTATTGTCATACACCTTAGCATTCCCTGGAGGTCCATCAGCAAAGACCCAATTAAGAATAAACGCTCGCTCTGGGACCTCCACTGCATATTTCCAAATTAAACAGTTAGTTTTGCATAAAGAGTTCATTTTTGTTTTTAACAATAACTCTATTTACATAAAATTTTGGTCCTAGTTTTCCAAAAACTTAGTAAATAATTGCAAGAAACATATGGATCTAGTAAAAAAACAAATTTAAATGGAAGCTTCAGATGCTAGATAGAAGCATATATTTTCCAATATACAAGCACTCCCTTGGCTGCAAATTTGTAGAGTCATGTCCAACCCAAGAACATTATTTAAATGCATGCAAAACCCATGACTAAGAATCAGATGACAGCACAAAGCAAACACACCAAAGTCTTTATGACATTAGACAATGCCTAGATTGTTTGTTCCTATTTTAACCTAGCACCTGCTAATTAACAGAATAGCATTTTTTAACTATTCATGACACTAATGTTAGAAAAAGCTCCTACTTCTGGTAGTGGATAACATACGACTGCTGTACAATTGTACAAATTACAATCTACTAGTAAGATCAAATACTTAATTAGCTCCCTTAGGATATAGATAGTAAGTAATGCATAAATAAACAGCAAAATTTTGCATCATTTAGTTTTACAGAAACTGCAGTGTGGCATATATTATGCATATTGTAATGTGCTGCCTCATTTATTTTTTTTTCAGAATTTAACAATTATAACAGCAGTGTTAGAACAATGTGTGCAACCAAATATGCACCTCCACACTTTCTGATCACCAAGTTCCCAGGATGGGCAAAGTGAGAGTATGCAGTGCTTCAGCTGATCAATCAAATGCCTTGCAAATTAAACCAATTACAATCTTCCGCTTATTCAGCAGGCATCCACTTATTCAGTGGGAGAATGACAAAGGAAAGAACTAAGCACATCCGCTTATTCAGCGGGAAAGCTAAGAAAGAAACAAAATATCATTATCCACACCGGCGGTTAAACCATCCAGGGGTTACATAATGTTTGCATCAAGATTGAAAGAGTACAATGAAATGAATAAGCTGCAAACTAACATTAAACCCCTGTTTTGGACAAATGGCACTTCTGCAATCAGTTAGAGCATAGAAATTCCAGAAGATATGAAGAAGGAAGTATGCTAACAAGCCATAGCAAACATCATGCATATACCACACAGTAAGCTATGGAAGAGAACTCAATTTGGAAGCCTTATGGTGTTGTTGTAGCTTATCACGGGTCTGCAATTTCTTAATGAGAGCAATAAATAACCTCTCATATCAACTCCCACTCAGTATATTCCTCTTCAAAACCATGTCAACCCCATCTTCTAACCATGGTGACTCCTATCCAAGCAATAGGCCACAAGAAATAGGGGTGATTCCTCCCCAAATGCCCTCACGTACTCTTCAGGCCTGTACAGCCATCAATGAAGGTACAGCACTCCAAACAGTCATAAGACAGCAACAAACTCTCATTAAACTATACAAACATAGGTACCCCAATGTAACAAACTACCCCCAAAAAAAAAAATTTGAAATTGTAAACAAGGATAATATAATGTTAGCACAATCTTGCATGAACAACTAAATGACTTCCACACTTCTGATCACCAAGTTCCCAATCAGGCGAGGTGAGAGCATAATGTGCTTTGGCTTACAAACTAAAGCATTGTGCAACAAGTAGATACATTCATCTGCTATGAACAAGCATCCACTTATGCAGTGGGGATTCACCACTTATTCAATGGGTAGGAAAAAACATGAAAGATAAGTTCCAATTTGCTCCACACTGGTTGTTGAACCATCCAGGGGTTAATGTATGTGTTTGCAAGAAAAGAAATATTGCAATGAAGTCAAATGCAATAATAATTCAGAATTCTTGATTAGGGCTTGATCAAGTCAACTTGCAAATTTGGGAATCAATGAGATGCTGCCCTGCATACACTAACTTCAAACACATATATCATTAACTGTCCCTGCTGAAATATTGAACTTATCCTTGCTGATCTGACTGTACCACTGAAAAATCAGATTGTTCTTATGCTATACGGCTGCCCTGGATCAACATGGAACCACAAGATGATCAAGAAAATGAGACACCTTTCCAAACTATCATCACCTTATAACATACTCCAAACAACAACCAATGCACAAAGAAAACATTCCAAATGATATGAAGTCTGCAATTTATGACCAAAAACCCAAACACGGGTCTGTACAGCCCTGCTAGTACGGATTGCTCATAACATCATAAATCTGCCTCAAAACATCAATAAATATAACTCAAAGGAAGCGCCCATACATAGCAATCAACTTCCTAACATTTTAAACATCAAAGAAGACAGCATTAATTTATTATCAAAATCGCCCCTGGCTGGTTGGTACGGCCATGGAGGGTACAGATATCATCACAGCACCCAAAACTCTGCCCAAAATGCAATGTATTCAATCTGCATTATGTCGCCCAATCACAACAAAGCCAATGCAACCAAGATTCACACCAAACTAGGTCAGATAAACACAAACCAAAATCACAATCCTCAAAGGTACGGACTGTCCTGTATGGACCAGCATGAGCTCACACAAAACCTTACAAAATATTTATTCAACTCACTCCAAACTTGTAAGCAACACAATACCAAAATTATGAATTGCAAATACACAACAAAACTTCACTGAATCTCCAATCTGTTTCAGCTCCATACAACTTCAGGGTGAAGTTGCCAATCTCCAGCTAGGAAGGATATTACACCATCGAAACTGGACATCTTCTAGAGGGTTTTCGTCCTCAAGAAGGAAGGAAGAACTCCAGGTTCAACATGGAACCACAAGATGATCAAGAAAATGAGACACCTTTCCAAACTATCATCACCTTATAACATACTCCAAACAACAACCAATGCACAAAGAAAACATTCCAAATGATATGAAGTCTGCAATTTATGACCAAAAACCCAAACACGGGTCTGTACGGCCCTGCTAGTACGGATTGCTCATAACATCATAAATCTGCCCCAAAACATCAATAGATATAACTCAAAGGAAGCGCCCATACATAGCAATCAACTTCCTAACATTTTAAACATCAAAGAAGACAGCATTAATTTATTATCAAAATCGCCCCTGGCTGGTTGGTACGGCCATGGAGGGTACAGATATCATCACAGCACCCAAAACTCTGCCCAAAATGCAATGTATTCAATCTGCATTATGTTGCCCAATGACAACAAAGCCAATGCAACCAAGATTCACACCAAACTAGGTCAGATTACCACAAACCAAAATCACAATCCTCAAAGGTACGGACTGTCCTGTATGGACCAGCATGAGCTCACACAAAACCTTACAAAATATTTATTCAACTCACCCCAAACTTGTAAGCAACACAATACCAAAATGATGAATTGCAAATACAGAACAAAACTTCATTGAATCTCCAATCTGTTTCAGCTCCATACAACTTCAGGGTGAAGTTGCCAATCTCCAGCTAGGAAGGATATTACACCATCGAAACTGGACATCTTCTAGAGGGTTTTCGTCCTCAAGAAGGAAGGAAGAACTCCAAGTTCATTCCAGCAGCATTTCATTACAAGAATCCAAGCATAAGCCCTCACAATGAGCTCTCACTTCTCTTTTATAGGCACCTGGGAGTTACACGAGAAATTAATTCTTTCTTGGAAATAACACTTTTTCCCTCAAACTTATAATAAGTCCATTTTATCTCCACTTAAGTGCTCACTTTTAAGTACCTAGCTAAAAGAATATGATTTCCCCTTTCCAAAGAGCTATAACACTTAAATATTTATTAATTATTTTCACCCTTAGGAACTTGAGTGAAAATAATAATTAAAATAGCTCATTAAATATTACTTTTTGTGGAAAATCACAAACTGCATCCAATCGCCAAATAAACCAATCCAAGACATTCAGTGGGGTTTGGGATGCAAAACGATGCCTTCCGGTGAACTTTCCAAAAAATAGACGGCTCCTCCAAGAATCTTGGAGAACAATCCAAGAAGCCGAATCAACTTCAGAAAGTTGCATAGGCATCCTGACGCAACACTGAGCTCAAATCCAACATCTGAGATCAACAAAACAACTAAACCATGAGTTCTTCAAAAAGGGGAACCCCTTACCATACCGAGGTAGCGTATCAGGGTTCCGGAAAATAGGCTATCGGGCCCACATCCGACTAGGCAGAAAAAAGGAACATTACACCCAACATTGTAAGTAACATAGCAAACAAAATCTGCAACAAGAACCTTCAATGATCAAGCAATAAACAATCCGCCCTCATGCATATATACGGCCTGGAATGTATGGCCAGCTTGGGTAAACTGAAAACAACAGAGAAACACCCAAACACCCTATTCAAATCACACCAAAAACAATCAAAATGATATTGCAACAAACTTCAAACCAAACTTCTCAAACAACATCACAATCCATTTTTGCTCTATGCAACTCCTGATTGAAGTCACCTCTTTCAACTAGGGTGGATCTTTCACCACCGAAACTAAACTTCTTCAAGAGGGTTTTGGTCCTCAAGAAGGATAGGGAGAACACGCAGGTTCACTCCAACAGCATAACAATATAATTATCAACATAAAGAAGCAAATGAGCTCTCAACTCCTTTATATAGGCACCTTTGGAGTTACACACAAAAAGAATTATTTCTTGGGAAAAATAATCTTTTTCACTCCAACTCAAATATTTTACTTTTTTCCCAACTTAAGTGCTCACTTTAAAGTGCCTATAAAAAAGAATATCTTTTCCCCATTCCAATGAGCTACAACACAAATGCACTTAATAATTATTTCCAACCTTATAGAGATAAGTGCGAAATAATTAACAAATAGCTCATTAAATCACCCACTTTTACGGAAAATCCCAAACATCGTCAAACTGCAAAATAAACTATACCATCGCCCTCCATGAAGTTTGGGATGAAGAATAACGCCCTCCGGGTGACTTTCTAAAAAAAGATGGCTTCTCCAAGAAGTTTGGAGAGCAAACCGAGAAGACGAAAATGCTTCTGAAAGCATCATCGTGACCCTGAACACCAACCGAGCTCAATGCCATAATCCACTGTTCTGTAAAACTGATCCACGACCACTCCATGATCATTGAAGTTCTCCCAAACATGTTGAATAGCCTTTGGAAGACTAGGAACAAGCATAATGCGCACAAAAGGTCTATGTGCCAAAAAGGGGACATTACAGTCCGTCCTCCTCAAAATTGCTCGCCCTCAAGCAATTTGCCAAACACAACCATCAAATCCATCCTGAATAATGTTACTCCATGATCCTAAATCAATCTAGGAGTTTTGTGAACCCCCAAATGCAATGTGTCATGTTGTGTCTTAATTGCAATAGTAACAATCTTTTGCAAGAATTCTTCAAACTCACCCAAGCACTACTTGGATCTAATATGCCTCCTTCGAACTATTTTGATATAATCAAGAGGATTGGTGAAATCTCTCACTGTTCCAACTCTAGGGGTCTCTGAATGATGAGCCAAAGCATGTGGAAGTTCGTTGTCCTGAGCCAACACCGAGAGTAAACTATCAAAGTTTAGATCACAAAGCTTCATAAGTTGAATTCTCAAATTTAGGAAGGTCTGAAGAAACAAATAATCACTGCTGTTCAAAACTGGGATCAGCAAAGTAAAATCTGATTTTAACACTCTACACTAGGGACAACAGCAGTACCAATGGAGTTCCCAAGTATAAGCATGTGAGATGAGCATTGTTTTGCACAAAAACAACTCGGAAGTGGCTGGGAAACAACTCCAAGTAATCTCCAACTGAAACCCTTTACTTCCTTGACAAGAAATAATGTGCCAACTCTCCTGAATGAGAGCAAACCAATGTGTGAGGTGGCTGGCCTGCAACCAAACAGCAAGCTGAAGACTAAAAATCTGACCCATTCCTTGCCATGGAACACTCCCAAGAGTAACCATTCGTTCATTGCTCCAATCCTTACTTAAAATCTCTCTCCAATCCATTTGTAGGTGAACAATTGGAATCACAAAATGGCTGGTAAGGAAAGGATCAACACTATAAATTCTGAAATTTCGATCCTTATCCCTCCAAGGATCATTCCCACCATTCCCAATAAGCTCCGTCAATCTTTGTTGAGGATCCCAAACATGGATACCCAACCAAGAATGATTTCCCACATACCTAAAAAAATACACATAACTCCAAATGCCATCCATAACATCTTGCTCACCATGGAAGTTTGTGACTTCTTTGATAATCTCTTGTAACCCATGCATGAAAGCATCAACAACTAAGGGGCATGGAGTAATTGTTGTCTTCAAATCCAACCCCAAAGAAGGATTAGCATAAGTTAGAACATCACTCAATCCAAGGGATGGATATTCACACATGTAGACGTCATGTTTAGGTCCTTTTTCCTTCAGAGCTTGTAATGTCCCATTTTGGAGCTAGACATGATTTTTATTTTGGCTAAGTTTTATTTGGCAATATTAATTATTTAGCCAAAATATGGGTTTGTAGTTTAATGGAAAATACAATATTCAAATTGTATTTCCATTATTTCTTTAATTGGAAAAATGGATGACAAGCCAGCCTTTGAAATTGGCAATCTTTAATTGCAATATCATGTTTCTCTATTCCATCGACTACTTGGATGGGTCCTTGCTAAGGAGTTATGTTAGTCGACCTAGAAATAGGTCCTCTCTAAGCGGTTATGTATTTTGGTCCACGCCAAGCAAGATTAAGTGTACACGATGGTCTTTGAATGATCCTTGCCAAGCGGTTACAAAGATAGGTCCAAGCTAAATCGGCTAAGGTAAAAGTGTACACGGTGGGAGTTATAACATTGGATTATGTGCTTTGATTACAAAGAAGACCAATTAAAAATAAAGAATAGAGTTGTCATCATTGGATAGTCTGATAAGATGAAGACCACCGATCAAGGAGGAGTCCTACTCCAAGTGCCACATGGGAGGAGCTAATTCAAATAATAATAAAGTAATTCTAGAAGTGCCAACGGCTAGGAAGGAGCGGCGCACAAGAGAAAAAGAGTTTTTTAAATGCAAATGCAAGTTTGTTACAATTCGCCCAGCTTTGGAGATAAATTTATTAAATGAATTGCATTGTTGCTGATGTGGAATCATTCGCCCAGCTATAAGAAAGGTTTTTTTTATTAAATAAAATGATGCAAGTGCTGGCTGCCGCCCAAGGAGGAAGAATTCATTGATGGACTTCAAAATAATTTTACAATGGAGCTAAATTGGATCAGTCACCTTGAAGGAGCTTAAATAGAGTCTTCAACCGGGAGTTCAACATGTTTTGGATGTTTTGGTAAGCTTTCATATTTGTTCTTGGCTGAGAATTCCGATTTTCAGTTGTTTATCAAGGTGATGGCCCCTTGATTATAGAATGGAGATGATCCCATTCATTAGTGAGGTGATTTCATAAAGAATTCATCATTGTTTCAATTTGCAGGTTATTCATAGGAGCATTGGAATAATTTTCAGTGGTTGAAGACTTTGAAGTGGCTGGAAATTTCATATCAGACCTGAAGAATTCATATCAGGTCTGAAAGTGTTCATTCCAAGAGCTGAAGGACACATCTTTGATCACATTTTGAGGGCTGGAGTGAACCGTGGCATCCCTAGGTTCCATCACTGCACTTTAGAGCATAAATTTGGCACAAATAAGGAGAAATCTGGGCATGCAAGTCTGCTACAACAGTGATATCTTTTATGACAGCAGACAGATTGAAGGAACAGCAGTGATAAGGAGACTTCTACAGCAACATTCATTCTTATATGGTCTTGGCTGTCAATATCATTCATTAGGCATTGATTGGAGGAGTTTATAAATCATTTTCTTGTTCATTTGTACCTTGTTAATAAGACTAATATAAATCAAATATGGACTGATATACAGGACAGCAAGTTATCTTTTTGTAATCATTTCCATTGAAGTCTATAATAAAGCATTTGTGGCCCAGTCATCCACTTGTTCAATTGTTGGTGTCATTTGATGTTGATTTATGTCTTTTTGTCAAACAGTTGCAAGAAATCTAATAAACAAAAAAATCAGGACAGTAAAGAGAAATTTCAGTCAATATCCTTATTCGGGATATTACAGCTTCATAAGTAACAAGCTTGAAACCTCCTCTCTTCGCTGCTGTAATGAAATTTCCAGCAACTACAAAACCACATTTTGATAACTTCTTAATGTCAAAGAGGTTGAAGTCACCATGAACCATCACGTCCCAAGCAGAAACTTCATCTCCAACTACATATGATGGGCATGAATTACAACTCATTAACTCAGTTAATTTATCAAATGTCCCATTTGTTGGCCAACTCCAAAACACAAGACAAAACTTTATGCAAGCATGATGCAACACAAAGCGAGTACCAACAAGGAGATAACCCTCAACTGAATTCATCCAATGGCATACCCAAGTTACCTTCCAATTCCTCATGTAGTTAGGAATGAAGTTGCCTCCTAGTGTCATCTTGCTCCAAATGCAATCTTCATCTGTCTCCTCATTTGCACATTTCATATCCGGTGGTCTCCCAAGAGGATTACCAACCATAAGGTTCAATGCTTCCTCATGATATGATTCCGCTACACCGACAAAGTGAGAACCACACTCTAACTCAATTTTTGAAACTGCTCCTAGATCCCATATCTTGATGTTATCATCAAATGTGTTGCTTCTATCAGGAGTTGTTTCATCATCCAATATGAGAAGAGGATTATCATAAGTTGCTTTTGCATCTAAGACAAAGAGAGGGTTATCATGAATGTGAAAATCATTACCTTCCTCTTGCTCAAACCCCACTAAATCTACCCTTGCAACTTCTGACTTCCTTGGCATGATCTCCAAATCATACTCCTCTTGAGGAGTATCAATCTCATCAATCACTAACTAGATTTCTTCTGCCATTGTACCCTTTTCAAGCTCCCTCAAGTTTGTAACAACAGCAAGCTGTTTTTCAACTTCTTGAAGCGCCAATTGGGTACCATGCAGCTTGTCTTTTGTCGCATTAAGCTCAAAGATGAGCTCATCCACTTTTCTCTCCTCTCTTGCAATATCAAGGGCATGATCACGGTCACTAATCACATGTAAATACTCAGATTTCATGGTCTCCATTGAATCTTTGATAATCTGCAAATTTGCAAGGGTGACTCCATTCTCAATTCCCTTTTGTCTCTCCTCAATTTGGGCTTTCCAAATGAGGCCTTCAACCAACTCATGTGTGTTGTCCAAACTTACAAGGACTTGTATCACCTTCTCATCTGAGACCAAGAGTTGATTCTTCAACTCACACAACACTCTAGGACTTTGTTCACTCAAGTGCCTTGATTCTTCAAATAGCAAGGATTCTGAAATTTCCTCTTTTTAGGAGCAATAAGTCCCACGAAATATGTCTCCTCTTCACAGTCACTTTGATTAAATGATATGGCAGCACCATACTCAAGCATTGAGTCATCATTAAGGGCTGATTTAAAATCTTCAACATGCTCTCCATCTGAACTTTTTGAGAAGTTAAACTGCTGTCTTTCATGCATGGGAAATTCCCACTCCGAATCTAAATTATCTTCATTGGAGTGATGTATATGCACATCAACAGTTGTTGTTCTTCGAATTCCAGCAAGCTCAAACTCTTCGTTAGTAGTTGAATATTGTTCAAATAAATCATTATGGAGCTCCTCTATGCATGCTTCTTGATTTGAGACATTGTCTTCATCATAAAAAAGTTCATCCTTCTCAGTAATAGGCTCAAAACCAGTTATATCAGCTGTGATCATCTCATCTTCTTCCTGTTTTGCTGCCCTGTATGCTTTCAATTTTTCTTCACATTGGTAAGCAACCATTTCAGCTAGCACATTAGCAACTGATAGAGAATCTTGATTATCCTTTCTTATGTTGTTCAATAAGACTTCTAAGAGAGGATGGGGAACATCATTTCTCTCATTAACAACCAAAGTCATGATATTTTGCATTGCTAACATAATATCCATATCATGATCTTTCCTAATTTCAGCAAGGAAATAGCCAAACATTTGGAGAATTAGGTTTTCACAACCATAATCTAGCATCATCACACAAGCTCGAACCTTGGCAATAGTTTCTAAGATTTTGACCCTCTTAGCAAATGAAGGATTTTTTATGTCACCCAAACCATGAAAGCTTTCCACGAACAACTATAATATTCCCTTCATCTTTTCATCATCATAAGGAGTTTCAGGAGCTGTTATTCTTGTGATTTCACTAATGCATGTGATAACCGCAAGTCTCACATCATTGTCTGGATGCCTCAACAACTCTAGCTTACCCAACGAAGTCATTGAAGGAATCAAGGCAATACGCATTACCTCAGAAGGTGACTGATGAACTTTAGACAAATATTTCTCAACTTCCTCCAAAGTGCTGAAAAGAATCTCTTTTGACCATCACAAAGATTCAAGTTTCATCCCTGCATTGAAAATCTTTTCACACAGATTATTTTCACTGAGAGATGCAATGTTTTCACATCCACTAAACAAATTCTTTCAACTGCCGAATCACTAAACACACACATGCAAGTGTTGATCACCAACATGCAAAGTTGAAAATTTTGTTCCTCAACTGAAGGTCTGCAAAGAGTTATTAGCAACCCAAACAGGTTGGCAAGATCACCAACTCTGACACCACTGAAATGTGTTGCCTCAAATTTTTTTTCAGAATTTAACAATTATAACAGCAGTGTTAGAACAATGTATGCAACCAAATATGCACCTCCACACTTTCTGATCACCAAGTTCCTAGGATGGGCGAGGTGAGAGCATACAGTGCTTCAGCTAATCAATCAAATGCCTTGCAAATTAAACCAATTACAATCTTCCGCTTATTCAGCGAGCATCCACTTATTCAGTGGGATACACCACTTATTCAGTGGGAGAATGACAAAGGAAAGAACTAAGCACATCCGCTTATTCAGCTGGAAAGCCAAGAAAGAAACAAAATATCATTATCCACACTAGCAGTTAAACCACCTAGGGGTTACATAATGTTTGCATCAAGATTGAAAGAGTATAATGAAATGAATAAGCTGCAAACTAACATTAAACCCCTATTTTGGACAAATGGCACTGCTGCAATCAGTTAGAGCATAGAAATTCCCGAAAATATGAAGGAGGAAGTATGCTAACAAGCCATAGAAAACATCATGGATATACCACACAATAAGCTATGGAAGAGAACTCAGTTTGGAAGCCCTATGGTGCTGCTGTAGCTTATCACGGGCCTGCAATTTCTTAATGACAGCAATGAATAACCTCTCATATCAACTCACACTCAGTATATTCCTCCTTCAAAACCATGTTAACCCCATCTTCTAACCATGGCAACTCCTATCCAAGCAATAGGCCACAAGAAATAGGGGCAATTCCTCCCCAAATGCCCTCACGTACTCTTTAGGCCTGTACGACCAGCAATGAAGGTACGGCACTCCAAACAATCATAAGACAACAACAAACTCTCATCAAACTGTACAAACATAGGCGCCCCAACATGGTGAGTAACATAGCAAACAAATTCTGCAACAAGAACCTTCAATGATCAAGCAATAAACAATCCGCCCTCATGCATATGTACGGCCTGGAATGTACGGTCAGCTTGGGTAAACTAAAAACAACAGAGAAACACCCAAACACCCTATTCAAATCACACCAAAAACAATCAAAATGATATTGCAACAAACTTCAAACCAAACTTCTCAAAAAACATCACAATCCATTTCTGCTCTATGCAACTCCTGATTGAAGTCACCTCTTTCAGCTAGGGTGGATCTTTCACCACCGAAACTGAACTTCTTCAAGAGGGTTTTGGTCCTCAAGAAGGATAGGGAGAACACGCAGGTTCACTCCAACAACATAACAATATAATTATCAGCATAAAGAAGCAAATGAGCTCTCAACTCCTTTATATAGGCACTTTTGGAGTTACACAAAAAAAGAATTATTTCTTGGGAAAAATAATCTTTTTCACTCCAACTCAAATATTTTACTTTTTTCCCAACTTAAGTGCTCACTTTAAAGTGCCTATAAAAAAGAATATATTTTCCCCATTCCAATGAGCTACAACACAAATGCACTTAATAATTATTTCCAACCTTATAGAGATAAGTGCGAAATAATTAACAAATAGCTCATTAAATCACCCACTTTTACGGAAAATCCCAAACATCGTCAAACTGCAAAATAAACTATACCATCCCCCTCCATGAAGTTTGGGATGAAGAATGACGCCCTCCGGGTGACTTTCTAAAAATAGATGGCTTCTCCAAGAAGTTTGGAGAGCAAACCGAGAAGCCGAAAATGCTTCTAAAAGCATCATCATGACCCTGAACACCAACCGAGCTCAATGCCATAATCATCTGTTCTGTAAAACTGATCCACGACCACTCCATGAACATTGAAGTTCTCCCAAACATGTTGAATAGCCTTTGGAAGACTAGGAACAAGCATAATGCGCACAAAAGGTCTATGCGCCAAAAAGAAGGACATTACAATCAATTACATCAACTACACATATGCAAGATCTAGCAATTAAGTACACAATGAGAACACACAATTTACGTGGAAAACCTTGCGGGAGAAAACCACGGCAAAATATTGCTTATATATTGTAACAATCTACCCCAAATTTTTTCCAAAAAATTGAACAATGATAATCAATGTTAGCACAACTAAATAACCTCCACACTTCTAATCACCAAGATCCCAATTGGGTGAGGTGAGAGCATATTGTGTTTCGGCTAACAAATTATAACATTGTGCAATAAATAAAACATTCATCTGCTTGAGCAGGCATCCACAATGCAATGGGGATTCACCACTTTTCAGTGGGTATGAGTGCAAGATTGACAATTACAAATCATCCACTTATTCAGTGGGTATTCACCACTTATCCAGTGGGTAGAAAGAAAGAAAGAAAAGTTCAATTACTCCACACTGGTGGTTGAACCATCTAGGGGTACTTTAGTGAGTTTGCAAGATATAGAAATAGTTACAATGCTTATGAATTGCAACACCATAATCTGAAGTAATAGATAGGGTTTGATCAAGTGCAAAGTAGAAGATATGCATCATAAAGATCACCTGCAACACACCCAAAGTCAATCCATTGTTTGATAAATCTGATATATCAATTAAGTGCCGAACATGAAGACTGCTGATGGAAATTATCTCTGAAAATGCTGCCTCTTGCCAATGGTATAGACCAACCCTGCCATAAATCAAAGGCTCCAAAAACTAAGAACAAACCACCATAAAACTGTTATTGCAATTCATGTTTCAACTGTATTAAGCCCAGATACTACCCATTTAACAATCAAACCATTCAAAACTGCATTTAAAGAGACCAAAACTTGCTGTACAGCATCACGATGACCCAAGACATAGAATCAGAAACCACAATACAAAAAACTCTATGCAAACTCTCTACTGCAACCTCATTTACACATCACAATACTCCAAATAAATAATAAAGAAGACCTTTTGCAAATAAGATTTACATTTGAAATTTATTGAATGCAACTACAGGTCCGTACAGCCCTAGATAGTACAGATTGCTCACAGACTTCTCAAAACTGCATCAAATTTACTGAAATTTGTCTTAAATGAGGCACCTTAACCATCCAAAGGCATTCCAAACAACCTAGAAATCAAACACAGCATTAATAATTTTTATTTTCAAAACACCTCAAATTGCAAGTACGGCCCAGGCATGTACGGAATCCTCACTGCAGTTTCAAATCTACACCAAAGCCACTGAAAATAGTCTTAAATGAGGCGCCCAAAACATACAAAGACATTCCAATCAACTTTGCTTCAAAGATCCACAATATTTCCTAAACAAAATTGTACCATTCTGCATTGTACGGCACTACAAGGTACGGCCAAGTCAAGCACACAACAAAACAAAATATAACTACTATCTTTCTCACACCAAAAATCATATATTTCCATCACCAAAATCATAAACTAGAAAGCACACAAAAACTTCATGTATTCATCAAATCTTCTCAGCTCCATGTAACTCCAAGACGAAGTTACCAATCTCCAGCTAGGCGGGATATTGCACCAACGAAACTAGACTTCTTCATGAGCATTTTCGTCCTCAAGAAGGTAGATGAACTTTCTGGTTCAAAACCAGCAACATGTTTGTATCAAATTCCAAGCATACCTTCACAATGAGCTCTCACTCCCTTTTTAAAAGCCCCTGGGAGTTACAAAAATAATCTTTTCTTGAAAATATTACCTTTTTCTCCTCAAACTTATAATAAATCTCTATTTCCAAGAGATATGCTCACTTTAATGTGTCTAGGAGAAAAATAAAGCACTTTCTCATTCCAACATGCTAAAACACTTAAGTCACTTTATAAATATTTCCAACCTTATAACCTAAGTGCACAAAAAATAATTAAATAGCCTATTTAATTATCAACTTTTACGGAAAACTCCAAACTTCACCGATTTGATAATTAAACTGAACCAAGCTACTCCAAATGATGAGGAATGGAAATAGATGCTCTCGGAATGACTTTCTGAAAATAGATAACCTCTCCAAAAATCTTGGAGAACTATCTAGGAGCCCAATTGAGCCTCAAAAAGTGGCAAAGTCATCCATAAAAAACATAGAGCTCAAATCCAACATCAGAATACGAACAACTGAACCAGAAGCGCATCACAAAAAGAACCCCTTACCATACCTCATAGCCTATCGAGATCTTGGAATAGGCTATTGGGCCCACAACTGACTAGGCTGAGAAAGGGAACATTATATATATATATATATATATATATATATATTGATCTCTTCTTCTGTGAGCACCAAATCACTCTTACAATTCTTCTTCTGTGAGCCCCAACTCACAAGATACACCAATCTCCACTTGACAAAATTATAGGCACCAACCTATTGGAGGCTCCAACCCCCACACAAACTGAGCTCCGACCCAACAAGAGGCTCCAACCTATTAATCCTCCAATGGCTAATATAGTTTACTTCTCCACAACATCTTCCTCTCACAAAACTATTTACACCTTTAACAGATATATATATTGATCTCTTCTTCTGCGAGCACCAAATCACTCTTACAATTCTTCTTCTGTGAGCCCCAACTCACAAGATACACCAATCTCCACTTGACAAAATTATAGGCACCAACCTATTGGAGGCTCCAACCCCCACACAAACTGAGCTCCAACCCAGCAAGAGGCTCCAACCTATTAATCCTTCAATGGCTAATATAGTTTACTTCTCCACAACATCTTCCTCTCACAAAACTGTTTACACCTTTAACAGATCACGCACTTCCTTCCGTTCAAATCTGATCACACACTTCACACAATCCTTTCTTAACAAATCTGATCACACCCTTTACACAATGCTCTTTTCACAAATCTGATTACAATCATGCACAATCTTCCTTCAACATATGATCACAAATATGGCTATGTCTTCATTCAAATTTTCTGCTCTCTAATGATGTATCATTTGTTCTTCTTTCACCACATCAACATCCCCTTCATCTATTTAATATAAGTCTGATTTGCACTTCATTTTTCTGCCTTTTCTCTTTTCAATCTGCTCTTTCACATTAGATATACTTCATTTAAATTGCTTGTTTTCAATACACACCTTTACTTACTTATTATATCTCAAAGGAGGTGATTGAGCCAATAGTCACCACCTTTCACTGAGCAAACCTCTTCAAAATGAATCGCTGCCTATTCATAATTAAATGCTGCTCTTCATGAAATCGCTGCTCTAACAAAAATCTCTGCCTTAACAAAATCGCTGCTTATTTAAATCGCATGTCTTCTATACTAATTGCACCTCTAAAAATAATAATTGCCTTTAATTCTATTTCTGCTTTTATGCTGATCGCTGCACTTTATATTCTCAATCGCACCTTTTTCTTTATCAGATCACACTCTCTACCCGTATATTAATATACTTCTTGGCGCTTTATCTTTTGGAAGTCGGCCATCAAAGACTTCAAAGGTGGTCGGCCACACTTTGGATTTTAAATCTTTAATTTAAAATATATCTGATCTAAAGGACTCGGCCACTTTGGATATCTTATATTTTCCTTTTTGGGCACCAAAGGGAGTATGTGGTCGGCCCAAATCAAACCTTTACCTATATGGGAGGTTGGATGTCTTCATGTAGTTTCATTTATTAACTTTGAATTTCTATATAATTCCAATGGCCCATATTCACTTGTCTTGTATTGTTCTTCACAAATCTACAAAGGTGACCAAGTGTTCCTCATTATGTTTAAAACTTTAATTTAAACATATATATATATAAGACAGCCTTCCAATTTCATAAACTCTTCAACAGACATGTGTAACGGATATCTCTACTCTATGCGTTTGACAACTTTTGCAACAATCTTCACAACAAGCTCTTTGACATTAATGACGACCTTGTCCACCTTTGCCATCAATGACAACATTTCCAACATTGAGGATAGGGGGACCAAGGACCTAGATTTGGGGACAGTAGGGGGATGGCGACAAGACAATGATGGGATGGCAATGGGTGGGGGTTCGAGGACGAAGTCCCCAGCGGGATCAAGGGGCAAAGCCCCTAGCGGGGTCAAGGGGCAACACACTTTGCAAGGGTCTAGGGGCATTGCCCCTAGCGCATTCCTTGTTGCAATACAAGGCAAGGTCAAGGGGTAGAGCCCTGGCCACCAAGCCCAAATTAAGGCCTTTGAAACCACACAAACCTTCATGGTGCACACCATTTTCACAATTTTATCACTATGTTTCAATACTTTCAATATACGAAGATCGGGGTGGATTATCTTTCAATACTTTGTGAGAGATGTGTCATCAGTTGTCATCCATCATATCACCTTCACATCAGCAAATTACTTATCTTGGTTCTCCCTCTAACTCTGCTTCTCCCTAAGGTTTGTTTGTAGGTAACATCATTAGTCCGGCCAATGATGTTTTGCACAAACTTTGTTTTAACCAATGCCATCAATTAGGCCAATGATATCAACTAAAACTAGAATTTGGCTTCAGGGTCTAGATTCATAATCATAGGATCTCCCTTTTGTCATTTCACATGAACAACAAAAATCGCATATAATTCGCTATGCACTCGCAAATACACCCATCTTAAGAAGAAGATTTAAGGTTAGAGGAGCTTGTGCCGCAAAAGACAAATCTATATAAAAGGTCTTGAAGATTTCAAGAATAAGAGTCATGCCAAGTGCCAACAATGTATATCAAGTCTCTAGAGTCCCCAACTATGGTCTACTTAGTTCTTCTTCTATCTATCTTGACTTCACCTACAACCATCTCTCACAAAATGTTGTGAGCCAAAACGAAAATTAATGCAATGATAAAGTCAACTAACCCTACTCTATTTCTTTTGGTAGTTTCATTTATATTGTGTGCTTCATGTATTAGATAGCATGGTATTGCTCATTACTTTCTTTTATATTCTACTTGTTGTCACTTCTAACCCTTGCTTACTACCTTATGGCATTTTAATCTTCATAGCTCTTGCTTACTGCCTAGTGGCACCCCCTTTAAAAAGAGCTGTTTCTTACAACCCCCAATTGCTTTGTTGACTGACACTCTTGAATTTTGTTGGTCTAGAATGGTCGTCTATCTTTGTCCTATATAGAGGATCATCATAATATAGAGACCTGTTTTGGGCCCAACATAGATGATGTCACTCACCCTGCCTCTCTTGCTCATTAGTTACTGATCCGAAATCAATGAAGTGGTTCAGATTGGAATGGTCTTCAAGTTTGGAACACACTCTACCATTGGGGTCATGAAGTGCATTGCTACCGAAGTCATGAGGTTGCTGCTGAAGATGTGGATGTTGATTGTTGAAGTGAGCGTGATGCTGCAGAAGTGAGTATGAAGCTGCCAAAATGTTAGTGAAGGGCACATGATGCTGCTGAAGTGCATGTTTTGGAATTTGGTGGTTGCTGACTTGGAAGGGGCTGTAATTTGCTAATGTTTCTATCCACATGGGCAGCGACAAGGTGGCAAAATGCCATATGATGCAGGCAATTGTTCAGTTACAGTCGTTGCCATTGATTGTAAGGGATTGTGGATGCAGATGCATCCATGGCAGGCGATCGATAGTGGCGATCCTCTACTGGAGGTCATGACAACTGGGACATTCCCTCTTGGCAAGGGTCTATCTCTCCCCTTTGACTACAATGGTGGAGGGTGCTGCCATAATAGTGTGTCCCACTTATGGGACATCCTAATTTTTATCTAAAATCACATATTTTTTAGAAAAAATAATGATTTAAGCCTTGAAGGGTTCCATCTAAAGGGAATTAATTGGAGGTTAGATAAAACACCCTTAGATCAAATCCCCTTGGAAAGAACCCCCCAAGTCTTAAATCAAACCCTTGATAGAGTCTCCTCCGCATCTATCAAAATGCTGACCAAAAACCAATTTTGCTTCACCTTTTGGGGGATCAAATAAAGTCATTTAGAAATTCTATTTTGTAAATATGTAGCCCTTAGCATAAGCTTTCCAAAAAGTATGATTTTGAATATATTTCATTTGATTTTATATTTATTTTCTATTTTCTAGTGAACGTAGGTTTTTCACCAAACATCAAGGTCTCTATTCCACACACGAAAAAATAAAAAAAATAGAGAAAAATAATTTTGAAAAATATTTGTGCACTAGGTATTGATGTCCTTGTTTCAACAAAAAAAAAAGTTAATTTGGATACATACAGAAAAACTTATGTTATATGGTATAAACCTATATCTGAATTATAATTAATCTCACTTCAAAAATTAATTAAAAAAAAAATATCCAACAAAAAATTATGAAAAAAAAATCTGCGCACTAGATATTGGTGTTGCAAATCTATGTTTAAAAATTTATAATTTTATCATTTCTATAAAAAAAAGTCATGTTGTATGGTATGAACATCACTGTCTAAAAATGTTGTTAATTATAAAAAATAAGTTATTAAAAGTTATGTAAAAAAATCAACAAATTATTTCTTAATTTTTTTTAAAAAATACATTTAGAATCTACACATGAAATCTCAAAAGTCACTAGTTCACATCATCTTCAAATTCTTAATGGTTTAGTTGCTATAGGTGTCAGAAAGTGGAAATTTGATTAATAATGCTGATTTTAATGTCCTACTTTGGCCAAAAAGTGGGACACAGTATTGTGGGATCACCCTGGACTGTTATGATATGTTGGTAATCGTTTCCGGTTATCACCATACGGGCTGAGTGGATATCCAATATTTATGGGCCATGTGGATCTTGGGGGGCAATTTAGCGACATTTGCATGGATGATCGTTGGCAACCATCCATATTCCCAAGTGAGGAAGTTGAAAGGGTGCTCATGACTATCCTAAAACCATTGAACCTTTTTTCAAGGGCGGGGGAGGCATAAAAAGAGATTGAATACTCTGTTGTGAGGTGCAAATGCAGAATACTCTTTTTCTATGTTGATAGATGAACAATGAAGTGTGATGTTATAGAGAGTGCAAAAGCTTTGTGGAAGCACAATAGTTGTAGGTATTACCCTACAAACCCAGAAAGACCATTAATATGGCACAGTCTCCATTGTAATTGCACAATATAGTGAATGAGATGAGATGCCATTGGCATACTCTTGCTGGGGTTTTTCTACCCTTATGGGTTTTCTCCAAGAAAACTATAATGTCATGTGAATGCTTCTTGTGAAGTGCTCTATTTAATTATTTGTTTATCTATGTTGTTACATTTATTATTAAGCATTTGATACAGCTACAGGCATGATAAAAGGCCATTAGGGAAGATTGTTAAGACTAAGAGTATAGAGCAGTGTCGGCAATCAAATCCATAGTTGATGCACCACTAGGGTTATTAACCCAGTAGATTATGGATTAAGTAATATCAAAGCAGTGATTTCCATTGAAAAATCTAAGTTTGTAGGTTGAGCGGTTGTATGCCAACTACGAGATCAAGAAGCAGTAAAGATTTGCTACCTTTTGAACCTGAGATCGAATCTAGTGAGTGGTTGAGGAGATTAAGAATGGCAAAAGAAGAAGATGGGGAAGCTTGATTTCAATGCTTGAAGAAGATGTGCAAGGGTCTTGAGTTTATGAATTTGGACAGATTAGAAGGAATGATGCTAGTCCTTGTCTCTAGAATGAGAATCCCAAAACACAGCATCGAAGCAAGCAGATTGGTATGAGAAGAAATGGAACAAGAAGAGTCCTCTAAGAGTAGGTTTTTCAAAGCAGAGGCAAAGATTGACATCCAACCATATGACAGTGAGATCAACACAAAAAAACTAGAGCAATGGGCATCCCAAATGGAGAGGTGTACTTCAATCTCCATCAATTGTCCCCACACCAAAATATTTCTTTTGTGAGATTAATACCTTTCAAGCATGCTCTCACTTGGTATGAGAGCTATGCACACTCATTAGAAATCAGGAATGTGCCACCAATTGTGAAGTGGGAAGACTTTTAAGAGGCTACTTCCTAAACAGTTCTATCCTTTATGCCATGAAGAAGAGCAAGTGATGCAATGGCATTACTTGAGACAAGGCAAGGATAAAGCGTGCAAGTCTACACCAGTGAGTTTAGAAAGAGAGCAGTCCAAATAGCCAAAGACATCATAGATAAATAAGTGCTCGTGAAATATGTTGGACTGTTTAATCACTTGATGGGACAAGTTCTCATGGCCAAGCCCCAAGATACAGATGAGGCATTTGCTCGTGTGCACTACCATGAGCTGGATAAAAAGGGGAACTCTTTCGACAAGAACAAGCATGGTGAGGAGCAGCAGCAATGTAGTACCAAAAATGAGGATGCAGATAAAGGGAAGAGCAAGAAGGCTACTTCCACTGTCAGCTCAAAGAGCAGAGGTAAGGGAAGGCCTCATTGCTTACATTGTGACAAGATGGCCATTCAAATGAGAAATGCTGGAACCTACATCCCAAGTTGGATCCTTCTATTGAGAAGAAGGATAAAAGAAAGAATGTCATCTACATGGAAAAGGGCATAGAAGTTCGTGGAGATTTCGATTCCTCTAATGATGATGAACACATAACTTGCTCAAGAAAAGAGTTTCAAAGAATGGTGGTGGCTCTCGTGGAATGAAAGAGCTCACCCAATTATTTCATGCAAGGGTCAAGGTGAAGGTAATAGGTTTAATGCCTCATTTGACTCATGCTCTCAATCAAATCTAATTTCTTATAGATTGGTTAGTGAACTGAAGGAGGAGGTTGTAAATCACCCACATCCATACTCGTTACTCGTTGGAGTGGCTGCAACACGGGATAGACATGAAGGTAACCCAGCAATGCAAGTTAGCATTTAGTTTGCATCCGGAGTACAAAGATATTGTTCGACATTGTGCCATTGGAGGTATGTGATTTAATCTTTGGCAGTACCTATTTGCACATGCAGGATGCTATCTACTCCAGGCGTAAAACTCAATAGTGACTTCAGTTGAAAGGCAAGACCTTCTTCATACACTCTTATGTTGGGAGGTCCAAGCTGACCATTGCTAGTATCTCACGAACCATGAAGCTAATCAGTGCTATTAGGTAGATTCACTCCCCAATGAATGAGGGACAACTCAATCATGTAAAGGCTGATGTTGGGGCTGTTGTATAGCCTCAAAATGAAACGAACCAGCAAGCTAAAGGAAAGCAAGTGCAGTAAGGTACAATGCTGTCATAGGGAAGCAAGCATGTTCAATCCAAGGAAAGGGGAAGAGAGTAAGACTCCAATGGATCCACAAAGGTGAGCAGACTTTTCTTTCTTCTCAGTTTTAGTTTTGCTGATGCGGTAAGTGGATCAGTCATAGGACAAATTGATGTCCATGATTGGTTTACACATGCTTGAAGAGCAGGTCGGGCTTGGATCATACCAAAGCCAAAACAGGGATTCTTGAAGAGGCATGTGGACTGAGAGTTATTCAATTCAATTCAATATTAAGTGGTTCAGATCAAGGTGGTCTTCAAGTTTGGAACACGCTGGACCATTGAGGTCATGAAGTGCATTGTTGTCTAAGTCATGAGATTGTTGTCGGAGATGTGGATGCTGGCATGAAGTGAGTATGATGCTGCTGAAGTGAGTACGAAGCTGCCAAAGTGTTATTGAAGGCCACATGATGTTGTTGAAGTGCAAGTTTTGGTCTTTGGTGATCGCTGACTTGGAAGGGGTTGTAGTTTGCCGATGTTTCTATCCATGTGGGCAATGATATGGTAGCAAAATGCCATATGATGCGGATTGTTCAGTTACAACCATAGCCATTGGTTGCCAAGGGGCCATGGCTACAGATGCATGCATGGCGAGAGATCAATAATGACAATCCTCTACTGGAGACCGTGACAATTGGGACATTCCCTCTTGGCAACAGTCTCTCTCCCCTTTGACTACAATGACAGAATGTTGTGATATGTTGGCAGTCGTTTCCAATTATCACCACAGGTGGTGCAGGAGCACCGTAGCAAATGTGATCATTTTGTGTTTGTCAAGGTCATGTAAATAGGTGTCAAAGTGGTGTTTTGGAGTGTCAAGGCATGTTGTGATGTAATAAGGTCTAACTAAGACCATCTTTGATGTATTGGTGTCATTTTAAGTTCTAGGAGCATGGTTTTGTCAGATAATGCATTGTAAGGTGAAGATGAAGAGACATTTTTTATTTTCAGTTGGAGACCGTTGGGATTCATTGAAAACATGTTTAAAAGGCTTGGAAAACTTCGATGGAAGGCTGTTGAAGATTGCAAAAGGAGAATAAAGAACAAACACTTCATTTCTTACTCTGTTTTCTGCTAAAAACCTGTGTTCTCTGTTAATTCTAACGACTGTACGGCCAGGTACAGCTCAGTCAAGAGCTGAAACTCACATGGTTGGATAGTATTGTGAATCTACTTTCGTTTGCATATGATTTTGTGTGTTCTCATCGCTGTAGAAGGATTTTATTGGCACTTGACTGAAAACAGTTAGTAAAGGTAGGGTTTAGGGCTTTTGTGTGTACAGATTGAATTTGCAGGCACCTCCACCAACAAAATCCCTTGAAACCAAGTAGAATGAAGATATGCAATGTGTATTCAATGATTTTGGTGAATTAGCGAGCAGGGTGTGTAGTTTCTTTTGGTTTTGAACAAACCCTAGCTGTAATTCCTAGTTTTTAGGCTTTGTAGGGGTTAAGCTTGAAACTTGAAACCTCAGAGCATATTTGACTGATCCTGATGACAAAACCTGCATAATCCATCCATTTGCAATGTGTTGAGAGGCCTCAAGCAGATTTTGGAAGTTGGAAGGTTGAATACCACATAGTTGCTTTGGAAAAGTGGCCTAATTAGGCCTAGGAGCAGAAATACCAGTGAATTATTGAGTGAATCAGTCTGAGACAACCTAAGCCCATTTCTTGGTATGTTAAATAAGAGAATAAAGGGTGTTCAAAAAGGTGATTGAGTAGTGGGTTTGAGGTCCTTTTTGCAAGTTATGTTGAAAAGACCCCAAAAAGAGGGCTAGTAGGAATAAGGAGCTATTGAAGGACATTCCATGATCACAGAGATTTGAGACTTGCAGGTTAGTTTTCTTGAAAGTTGAACATCATAACACTTTGCTCTGCATCAACAGGCTACCTAGATATCCAATACTGACAGGTCATGTGGATCTTGGGGAGTAGATTAGCGGCAATTACATGGACAATCGTTGCCTTGGAAGGCCACCATCCATATTCCCAGGCGAGGATGTTAAAAGGGTGGTCATGACCATCCTAGAACCATTGACCCTTTTTGCAAAGGCCGGAGAGGCATAAAAAGAGATCAAATACTCTATTGTGAGGTTCGGTTGGTAGATGCAGAATACTGTTTTGCTACGTTGATAGACAGACAACGAAGTACAAAGTTATAGAGAGTGCATAAGCTTTGTGGAGGCAAGGTAGTAGTAGGCTTTACTATACAAACCTAGAAATACCATTTATATGGTAGGGTCTCCATTGTAATTGCACGATATAGTGAATGAGATACCACTGGCGTACTCCTGCCGAAGTTTTTCTATCCTTATGAAGTGCTTTGTTAATTCTATTGTTACATTTATTGTTAAGCATTTAATACTACTAAAAGCGTGATAAAAGGCCATTAGGGCAAACTGTTATGAGTATAGAGCAATGCTGGCAATCAAATTCATAGCTAATGGACCACCAGGTTTATCAACACAATGGATTATGGATTAGTTACTCTATCCTCATAGTGCTTGTGTACGATCTCATTTTGCCTCGAGTCCTCGTTAACTCTAGATAGCAACAAGCAACAGAAGTTGGGAGATTGCCAATCATATTTTCAACATGCTCATTTCACATGAGATTGTCGACCTCATTCATTAGGGGTGTCAAATCTTACCATATTAGAGGCAGGTGAGGTAGGATTGGGGAGGGTAAGGAGTGTCATCGCTTTGCTTGTTAGAGAATTGTCTTTTTACTATGCTACTAATGCTCACAAATCAAATGGTTTGTTATTGCTCGCCTCTCTCCATCACAAGAGTATCAATTATCAACATTTGTCGATTCCATTATCAACCAAAATATTGGAGAGGCAGCAAGGAGGGAGATTGAATAATTTATAATATTAATTATGAATTAATTGTATAAATTAATAAATGTGGTATTATATTATAATTTTTTTTAATCAATCAAGTGGGGTAAGGGCCCTTTCCCATTTTATATATATAATATATCAAAAACGTATTACATTCTATTACTTCACCCTATTAATTGGGAAAAGTATATACATCTCAAACATACAAATTGAGATTATCCAAAAAAGGCCTAAAGAGCGAGCTAAGTCAACGGAACCAAAATTTGTCCACCCATGGACTCAGACTCAAACCAAAGACTATATAACCAGCCTTTATATCAACATTAATATTTAGCTGAAACAAAAAGCCAAGGGACCTATCTTAACATGGGCTCGCCAAATCCTCCAGACACAAACAATTAACATTTTTTGGCATGGTACCTTAGTGCCATTGACTCAGACTCGAACCAAAGACTATTTAACCAGCCTTCATATCAACATTAATATTTAGCTGAAACAAAAAGCCAAGGGACCTATCTTAACATGAGCTGGCCAAATCCTCCAAACATAAACAATTAACATTTTTTGGCATGGGACCTTAGTGTCATTTTGTCTTGAGATTTCTCATTTTTGGAGGAAGATTTCTTCTTTTGGACCACCATCCAATTTGCTAAGTTTTTATCTTCAAGATCCTCAAGGACTTGACCACAATTCAGAGAAGGGCGTTGAACATCCACCGTAGGGCAAAAAATTTGCAACCAGAATGGTATTTGGAAATGCCTCTCCCATTGCAATCCCTTATGGGAAAGGAGTCCCATCCTTTTCGCTGCAATTCCCCTACGGTTGAGAGGGAGAGGTGTCTATGACCACCACCTCCGATGAAAGAACCCCCAATGCAATTAATGATGAGGACGCAAGCTTGTTATCCTTAGATTCACATGTGTCCTTCTATGACATTCTGACCTTGAGATGACGAAGATTGTCCATGGGAAGAGTGGAGGTTGCCCAAGTTTTCGCCTCATTAGCTGAAAGATGTTGGAGGAGAGCAACCCCTTTCCACCAAGTTGCATGAGTGGAGCACTTTTTGGAAGACTTCTCAAAAACAAATTTCTCCAAACTTGTGCAAGAGGATGCGAAATGTCCACATTTGAAACATCTGCGACACCTAAACAGGATGTTCACATGATCCAAAGGTTGTGACCATGAACAGTCATCTTTTTTCAATGAAATTGATTCAGGGAATGTAGGAAATTCTGATGTCAAACAGCAGAATGCTGATGAAGCTAAGCTTACGAAGTTAACTGATGCTGACAAAGTTAGGAGAAGCCGATGAAGTCAAATTACTAATGCTATTGAAGTTGAACGATTGTTGTTGAAGATAATTCAGTTGCTAACAAAGATAAAGACAATTGTTGTTGAAGATAATCCAGTTGCTAACGAAGATAAAGACAATTGTTGTTGAAGACAATTAGTTTGCTGGAATTTTGGGCACAGATAATTATAGGTGATTCTGTTTTAGGCACGACTTTTCCAGCAATCTCAGATTAGTTTCAGGAAGCTAAATTTAGTTTTTTTTTTATAACTTAGTTGTTTTTTAGTACGATTTTCTGGAGTGTTTTTACGAGCAATTTTTAGTGGGCATGATCTGCTGATTTACTTGCCCAGCTTTTAGTCTTATTTTAGATTTAATCGCCCAGTTGAAAGACTGCATGCACGTAGGTGACTTAATTTAGGAGTATTATAAAAAAAAAATTATCAATTATTTTTAGGAGTGTATAGCAAAATATCAAACGCATTGTTTTTCAATTTGTAAGGAAGTAGAAGAAGTTTTGTGGAATGAAATTCAAAAGGTAAATTCAGGTTGTATTCAGACTCAAGAAAGTCAATTTTCAAAATAAATAAAAGTTTTTTTTTTGGTTGTGAATTTTTGAGCAGCCCATGTCCCATACGATATTTACTAACAAGTAAACCCTTTGAAAAATCCATTTCGATGCAAATTTGTGCAAAGGTCGCACTACAAAACTCTAGTGTCAATACAAGATTTCAGAAATTTGACTTAGGAGTTTCCTATCCCCTACAGCCCAAACTCACACGAAAAATGTAAAGTAAGGTGTGGCAAGTGAACCCAAACAGGAGTAGAGGAGAAGGAATCCCGAAGATGATTGAAAGAGGAGTACCATGATTATAGGCATAGAAAATATCCCTCACAAAACCATGGTCCAGAAAAAAGAATATTCTTGGAGTCATATGAAGACTATGAAGAAATTGTCCTGTCCCCTTTTCAGAACTAAAATAATTAATTGAAGACTCGTGGCCTATTTTATTTCCCGTAGGCTAAGGGATAATAAAGGAAATAATAATAATATTTTAAGTTGGGCCCAATCCTTTTATTTTCAAATAGGCAACTTAAATATTATTATACGGCCTATGTAATATTTTAAAAGTGTTTTTAACACTTCATTCAATATGTAATTCAAAACGGACCTTTGGATGTAATTTAAAAGTATTTTTTAATACATGGAGGGAAAAAGTAAACTAAATAAAAAAATAAAATAAAATAGAGGGCCCAAAGTGGCCCAAAGTGGACGCTTATAAAGGAGAGGTCAAGGCTCACATCAAATCATCCGATTATGTCATTTCATTATTCCTTCTAATTTGTAGTTTGAAGTATTCAAGGACAAAAACCCCTGGTGTAGGAGATCCAGAGGATGAAAACCCTCTCGGTTTCCATATTTGGACTCGAGGATGAAACCCTCTTATCCATTAGAGGTAATTCCATCCGGGGATCACAATTGTGTTGATGTGTTGAAGATTGATCAAGGATTTTAAGTCATTTTTCAGTTGCTACAGTGACGCTACAGTGCCGCTATAGTGTAGATTCGTAGAAGGGTTAGATTTGTTGATTTTGAAGGGGTTTCAGACTATTGCTGCTGTTTGTGGGATATTCCAATCATTGGATCAGCTATAATTCCCCAGCCATCATTTTGAGGGAGCTTTGTTGTTGTTGCTGACATAGGGTTTGGATCTGCTATTTTGTTGAGGTTTCCGGGCATTAATCAATGTTTGCAGCCCTCATAATCGTTGTACCCAGCAATTGATTGATGTTTCTAGCCCTAACAAGTGTTGTGTCTAGGTTTTTAGATTAATTGCTGTTGTGAAACTTTTCAGACCTTGGATCTGCTTTCAGACATATTTTCCAGCCACTCCACCTTCGAATAATTGTTGATTTTCAGGGTTTGGCTGATAGAACAGCTGGTGTCATCAATTTGCGGCCATTGAAGAAGGGTTTCAAACTTGTTCATGCACCTCTTAGCCGTCACCATACAGTCTCAGCTCCATTATTGCATTTTGGCACTTGTTTCAAGGATTTGTACCATTTTGTACAGTTGTACAGACTGTTGTAAGTGAAATTGCGGGTAAAATAAATATTGTTGTTTGCCTAAATTGTTGTTCAAAGGATTATTTGATGTCATAACAATCAGATCTGCCTTAATTAAATATTCATGGTGCATGTGGAAGTATAATCTAGGGTTTCATACATATTTCCAGCTTTCATACATTAGTAAATAGCTACTTTCAGCATTTGAAAATTGAGGGTTTCATAATTCATAACAGCATTGAGGATGGTTGAATTTGTTGTTCATAACATGCATTTTGATTGATAGAGGTTTTGTAATATTGACATATTGCTGATCAACATTAATTTCAGTAGGGTTTCGCACCTACATTTGACATTGGTTCATTATTTCAGCTTGCACATGTTTGAAAAAACATCTATTTACTAAGGTTGCCCAATTGGGGATAGTACAGAAACCTTGGGCACAATGTATCAAACTCACCTACCTCTTCAACAAAGGCGTCCAAATCAGCCCATGCCTTCAGACTGGCAAGAGTAGGCCAAAACCCATTGAATTTACCAATGAGAGCATTTTTGTGCAAGGAGTCCTCCCAGAGATTCACCTTTTCATCAAAATCAACGATCACTCACAAAATACAACCTTCCCCTTTCACACAAGACACCACCTTCCGTAATCCGCAACCTTTTGGGAAGATTGGATCGTCCTCAAGCCTTCTTTCCATAATCATTAAGTGCAAAGATTTAGAACCAAAATGGGAATCATTACTGGCAAAGGCCCAACTACAATCTACGGTGTCTAATGATGAAGGTTGTAGCAAAGACCTATTTATTGAAACACTCCCAAGCACTGTAGAGGCACAACCCAAATTCGCATATAGGAGCACAAGACATCACAGGAGTGGTATTATATTATAGTTATTAATTATTTTAATCTTTTTAAATTAATACAAACCACCCCGGTTAAGAGATTGGTAAGGCGGGCCGCAGAGGGAAGAGGAGTACCTTGACAAAGCAAATGAAGGGGATTTAAGAGCAAGGATGGGAGGAGATGAGGATGAGGGCATTGATGCTCTCGTGTCTCAACAATCAAGGTTCGACCAACAACGAAGGGGTGATCATAGAGAACCACTTGAGCAATTGTTGCAAGGCATAGAAAAATCAAGAGCCCAAGAATTTGTAATGGTAAATTCTTGATATTAAATGAAGAGACAAAGCTCTTTATAAAGAATTACAATAGATGTTTCTAGAAGAAATATTACAGATGTTTCTAAAATAAACTAAAGCTAATAAAGCAATTAGAAACTATCTAATAAAATTACATTATTGACCATTAAATAAAGTAACTAAATATTATTTTAATACCCTCCCTTAATGGTCAATCTATCAACTACACCAAGGTGCCCCCTAAATTTGACAAACTTATCCGGGCTCAGAGACTTGGTGAGAATATCTACAGTCTGGTCCTCAGTTGGAACATACTGCAACACCACTAATATGTCTTCGACAAGCTGGCAAATGAAATGACAATGAAGTTCAACATGCTTGGTCCGTTCATGGAAGACTGGATTTTTGGCAAGTTTTAGCACCCCTTGATTGTCACAATACAAGGGTGAAGGATCTGCTTGAGACATTTGCATGTCAGAAAGCATCCTTCAAAGCCAAACTGCCTCACAAGCTGCTTTAACAGTTCCCCGATATTTAGCTTCAGTCGAGGAAAGAGCCACTGCCTGTTGCTTCTTGTCGGTCCATGTAACTGCACCTGTGCCCAAACTGAAAACATACTCAGAAGTAGACTTCCTGTCATCAACAGAACCTGCCCAATTTGAATCTATAAAACCAATCAGCTTAGGATCTTTGCACCTGCCATACAGAATGCCAAAGTCGGAAGTGCCTTTCACATATCTCAGCACACACTTCGTTGCAACCCAATGTTCAACTTTAGGCGCTGTCATGAAGCGAGAAATGTAGCTCACAGCAAAACTGAGATCAGGTCTAGTAGCAGTGAGATAAATGAGGCTGCCCACTAGTTGCCTGAATGCTGATTCATTCTACACAGGTGAATCTGAATTGGCTGAGAATTTCAACGCTTTCTCCATAGGTGTAGATGCAGATTTGCAATCATTCATTCAGAACTTATCAAGCAGACTTCGGGCATACTTGGACTGAGAGATAAAGATGCTACCATCTGTCTGCCAAACCTCAACACCTAGACAATAATGCAGAAGTCCCAAATCTGTCATGTCAAATGATTGACTGAGATTATGTTTGATCTCCCCAATCAGATGTTCCAAGTTGCCAGTAATGATCAGGTCATCAACATAGACAACAATCAAAAGAATATCATCACCAGATTGTTTGACATACAAATTAGAATCAGAAGGACTCCTCTAAAACCATGATCAATGAGGCACTTATCAATTTTCATGTACCATGCCCGTGGAGCCTGTTTAAGGCCATAGAGTGCTTTCATCAATCTGCATACCTGGTGTTCTTTACCAGCAACCTTGAAACCAGGAGGTTGCGTCATTTAGACTTCTTCCTGTAATTCCCCATTGAGGAATGCACTCTTGACATCCATTTGATGGACTTTCCATCCAAACTGGGCTGCAATAGCGAGGACAACCCGAATGGTACTCATTTTGGCTATGGGAGCAAAAGTCTCCTCATAATCAATGCCCTCTGTTTGTGAGAACCCTTTGGCTACTAACCGAGCCTTATACTTATCAAGAGTTCTGTCAATCTTATAGTTAACTTTATACACCCATTTGCAGCCAATGGGCTTCTTCCCAGGTGGAAGATCATAGAGGACCCAAGTGTTGTTCTTCAGAAGACTATGATGTTCAGCTTCCATAGCCTGTTCCCACTCAGGTATGCCTTTAGCCTATGAATATGTCTGAGGCTCAGAGATGCTGTGAAGGTTGGCCATAAGAGCAAAATTAACTGTGTTCTGCTACTTGCTCTTTTTTCGAACTGATCTACCCTCAATCAATTCATCATCATGAAGATCACCTATGGTCTTAGCCCATCATTTAGGTCGGAGAGTAGAAGTACCAACATCTAAAATAGGTGGAACAACATCTGCTGTGGTGGCTGGAACAAAATCAACTGGATGAGAATCCAGATTGTCCTGAGGAGGGGCGGGTGGTGGAACATTCTGTTGAGGTGCCTCCACAACTGCAGAATCCCTCCCATCAAGTGGAGCTAGGGGAAGGCGAACACCCAAATCAGAAGCCTTCAGAGGCTGATCCTCAAGGCTCACAAAAGGAGAAGATAGATGAAAGGGCCCAGTAGCTTCATCAACCACAACATCACAACTGAAGATGAGACGATCTGTATCTACATCAATCAGCCTATATGCCTGATGATTCTCACTGTAACCAGTAAACATGAGTTTCTGGCTCTTGGAATCCAACTTGGTGCGCTTGGCATCTGGAATCCACACATGAGCAGTAGAGCCAAAGACTTTCAGGTGGTTGATCCTAGGCTTGCGTCCAAACCAGGCTTCTTCCGGAGTCATCTTCTTAACGGCATAAGTAGGAGACCGGTTCAGAAGATAAACTGCAATGTAGATTGCTTCAGCCCAGAACTTCTTAGGGACTTTTCTATGCTACAGCATAGAACGAGCCATTTCAGTAATGGTGCGATTCCAACGCTCAACGACACCATTCTGTTGAGGGGTGTAGGGTGTAGTAAGTTGGCGCTTAATGCCATGTGCAGCACAGAAACAGAAGTCAGAAGAACAAAACTCCCCCCCATTATTAGACCTAAGAGTGACTATCTAAGAGCCTGACTCTTTCTCAACTAAGGCCTTAAACTGCTGAAATATACCAAACACCTCGGATTTGTTTTTAAGAAAATACACCCACATTCTTCTACTAAAATCATCAACAAATAACAGAAAATACCTGCAACCAATAACTGAAGGAGTGTTCATTGGTCCACATACATCAGCGTGAACCAACTGTAATACCTTGGAAGCTCTCCATGTGTCACCATCTAAGAATGGAGTCCGATGCTGCTTTCCAGCCTAACAAGCTTCGCATACTCCATGATTCTGAGTCTGAATCATAGGTAGACCACCAACCAGATCATCTCTAGATAACTGAGAGAGATAATGCATATTCAAGTGCCCATAACGCTAATGCCAGAGATTGCTGATGGAAGTACTCCTAGCTGCCATAGCGTGCTCTTGAGAATCACCTGAATCAACAAATCTATACAGACCATGATCCTCAAGTCCCTGAACAACTGTAGTGCAAGTCTCTCTATCAACAATGCTGCATGTATGCTGAAAACAATATCTAGCTGAGGAGAGTGTCGCATAATCTGACTAACTGAAAGCAAATTTAGCTCCATGCCAGGTACAAAGTATACATTGAGAAATATTAAATTTCTCCCTCCAGACTGAATCTGCACGTTGCCCTTTCCGACAACAGTATACTCTTCACCTCCTCCAAAGATAACAAAATCTCTGAATGGCGTGTACTCAATGAACCAATCTCGACGATGAGTGAAATGCCGAGATGCACCTGAATCAATATACTAGGCAGAGAATTTAGCATGATCTACTAGACTCTTGGCCATAAAGGCATAGAAAGCAGACTCCTTCTGCTCAGTGTGCTCTGCAACATGGGCTTTAGGTTTAGACTCTCCTTGCTTGGACTGTTCAGAAGCCAAGCATTTCCAACAATCTTTCTTCATGTGGCCATACTTGTGGCAATAGTTGCACTGAATATTCTTCTTCTTGGAAGGGTCCTAGGATTGACCTTGACTGGTTTGCTGAGAGGGCTGATTTTTGCCCTTATTCTTCTGAAATGTCTTGGCAGTAAATGCATGTTCCGTGGAGGATGACCTAGCACCGCTACCGAGCTGCTGACTCCATCGATCCTGCTGCAGAAGTTTGGTGCAAAGCTCTGGAAACTTCAAGTCAACATTAGTTGAGGTAATGTTGAGTGTCTCAATAAAGTGCTCATAAGACTTTGGTAGACTTTTCAGAGTGATGACTACCATATCTTCCTCCTCCATCTTTCGACCAATCGCCTCCAACTGATCACGGATGTCCTTGATTTTTGTCAAGTGTGCCTGCAGAGTTGTCTTCTCATCCATCATGATGGAGAACATGTTCTTCAAAAAGAACACTCGGCTCTTGTCGGATGTTTCATGAAGATCTTTCAGAAGATCATAGATTTCTTTAGTTGTCTTACCTGAGGGTAGTTGAGGCAGTTGATCATCGGTAATCGACAATTTAATAAGCATCACGGCTTCCCGATTCTGCTCATCAAATTTGTCTTGATCTTTACCCACCGTTGGAGGACGTGTAGTTTTGCCCAGAACAATCTGGTCAAGGCACCGATACTCAAATATGGTCATCATATGTTGCTTCCAGGTGTTGTAGTTGCGGCCGTTGAATTTCTGACTACCTTCCAACATAATATTGGACAAAGAGGCCATCACGAATACCGAGGCATGAAAAATGAGGTACAAGCTGACGGCACAAACCCCAAGTCAAAAAAGGTAGGCTCAAAACCCTAGCACGGATTTCAAGACACAACTCCCAAGGTTGACTGCAGATGAAAATACCCAGAAATCAGCAACTAGTCACCAATATGGCCGCCTGCCAAAAAAAGAATATGCTGAGCGTCCTTGGTCTCCACATGACCAAAGGCTTAAACTTTGAGCGCTTGGCAATAGGTGCTCACGGGCTGGGAGAGATAAGATAAGCGCTTGAAGTGATGGCTGCCAATGAAGGTATAGAAAGATTTGAAGCCTGCTGAACACCGCCAAAAAAAAATCGAAACCAGCAACAAATAGCGACTAAGGAGATAGCACCGACGGTAATGAAACCACGACCAAGCTACAAACAAAAAAACTCTCGTCAACTCCAAAGTGATCGTGCCTGCAACAAAGTCAAGACTACGACCAATATTAAGAAGCCGACGCCAAAGGTATAACTGTCGAAGACAAAGTCGCGAACCCCAGACTGACGGAAAACAAAGAACCCACGAAAAACTGAAAGCGCCAAACAGAACCCACGAAGGAAGTCAAAGCCACCAACAGAAACGGAAAAACAACAAATTGCCGACGCAAACCGCCTGTTCAGATCGCAAAGAAGACAAATGCCAAAAAATTGCTAAAGTATTAAACCAGCGAAAACCAAAAAAACATATGCCAGAGTCGAGGGTCGTACGGCGTGTACAGCAGTAAGGATAGAGAATGCCAGGAAAAGAAAAAAAAATCAAAAATGTTTTTCCCGCTCTGATACCATGTAATGGTAAATTCTTGATATTAAATGAAAGAGACAAAGCTCTTTATAAAGAATTACAATAGATGTTTCTAAAAGAAATATTACAGATGTTTCTAAAATAAACTAAAGCTAATAAAGCAATTAGAAACTATCTAATAAAATTACATTATTGACCATTAAATAAAGTAACTAAATATTATTTTAATAGAATTGTCATAAGGTTGGACTGATAGAGAGAGTACATGCATCCATAAACTACCATCAAGCAAAAGTCAACTTCGGCCATGTCCCAAACCACTCTTAAATCCCTTGATAATTGTTTTAGTTCCCTTCTATTGACTTTGGCTGCATCAATTTCTCTTCTGATTAGTTTTTACTGCATTTATTATTGTTTTCATTTTTTTCTTCCTAGTAGATACACTCTATGGAAAAAAGGTAGTCATAGGCCATACAAATGGAGGCAATTATAAGGTGTTTGAAAAAGGAATGGTTCACGCAAATAACGATTACTTCAACTAGCTCTAGAAGCATCAAACTCTCTTCTGATTATTTTTTATTCCATTTTATATTTGTTTCAGTTTTTGTTTTATTCTAGGTAGATACACTCAACATGGATAAAGGGAGTCATATGTCACATAGATGGATGCAGTCTTTAGGGTGTTTAACAAAGGAATGGTTCACACAAATAATGGTAACTTCAATCCGTCACAACAGCACAAGAAATGTAAGGATGAATTCTTACACACACAACTATCCTAGGATAATCAAGTGCACACACATTGTAATATGGAATTATAACATTATATGTGAGAAAGGAGGGAAAGTTATAGTATACGCTCAAAAGGAAATAGAAAGATACTAAATGGGAAGTAAGTAGGCCATATGTATAGACAATAATCTAAATGAACGTAAATATAGGGCAATGTTGAAGGAAATGAGTATGGCAATATTCGACCAATGTAATTAACAAATATGCAAGGCGGAAGGCAAAGAGATACTTGTGGGGAACAAGTTAGCACAACAATATTCCTCTTTGACTAGAGCTTCTATGTTGCAAGGTTCGATGGTTTTAGTTGAAACTTTAGAAAAGAAGAGGTACCCTAGCATGTTAGGTAGGTATTTGTTCCTAAGGCTCTGATCTTGGTCTTAAGCAAATTCTCAACTCCAAGTCTTCAAGACATGCTAATGTGCTCCTTCAGGAAAATTCCCTATTGTCCTCCTATGAGGGGAATTAGAAATCCATAGGTAGGCCTGTTGGCAAGGGTGGAGATGATTCAACAACTATTCAATATACCATCTAACACTAATTGGTTGTTATTTGGGGGTAGAACAGCTTTCCTACACTATTATTCACTTATAGTAGCTTACTAGGCTATACTAGCAACATCAACAAGACACCAAAAATTGGTTGGAACTTAATAAAATTCCAGCTTGTTAGTTTGAGTGCAAAGCAATGTGGAAAAACAAGCTCATATAAAATTATTACAGAAAAAAACAATGTTCCATGGTGTTTCTAGGAGAGGGATGGCAGTGGATAGCAGCTCGAGGGGGGCATTTTTTGGGTATGATAGTGCGTGTGTGTGTGTATATGAAAAAAATTTGAACTCATATATATATGGAAACTCAAATTTTTACAAGTTAAGCTACACGTGACATCAAAAGTCAAGTTTAGACAATCATATGATTTATGAAATTCAATATTTAATGTAACATGTTCATTAATTCAAGTATAGTAGCAATAAAAATATAGAAATTTCTGATTCATTGTTCAATGTTTTTATTATGACAAAAAACCCAAAGACTGCAAAATCATAAATGAGTCAATGACAAAATGCACAAAAGGCATATTAGTAAGATTATACATATAAAAACATCTAGTGCTAAGAAAAACCATGCGTCATTTGGGCTATCACTATCAAAAGAGCCCTCTGATTCTCAATCATTTTGTATATCAAGTAGTGACTCATCCAATGAGACCCAACCAAACCTTGTTGCACCTCATCCTCATCAATCTATCTAGCATCTTCAAGATCAACACTCTAACGTGTAGATGGAGTTTGTCGCTACTCATGAGTTTGTCGATTTAGGTTGCATAAGGGGTGTGGAAGGGTTTGTGAGTCCCCCACACCTCTTTTTAAATGTTTTTTTTTTATTTATTTAAAGTGCTTTTATTAAAAAATATGCATATTGGCAAGGGAACATCTAACCATCCCTAGGACGATCGAGAGACATCTCAAATGTCTCCAGTCGTCTCGAGGATGGCTAGATGCCCCCAGGACATTAGAGGCCCCCGTAGATGTCATCCTGAGAATGTGTTTCCAGTTTCCCCAATGACAGGGTACATACCCTACTGTCCCATTGTCCCAAAGATGCCAAAGGGATGAAGACGTGGATATGGGGAGGAGGATGTGTCCCTGTGTTACCTTGGAAAAAAGGCTTCGATTGTAATTGTATTTAATCTAGAAGACAAGGAATTCACACAAACCAACCTTGATATGACATTATTTATCAACCAATTATTTTAAGAATATAATAGAATGATAATAAAACATTATGGAGGGTATTGGGAAAAGGAGGTGATGTGTGATAAAACTTCAAAATAAGCTATCAATGTCTGTTCAAAAGAGTGCACTTGTATTAACCACTGACTTCCAATTATTCAAAAGGCAAAGGTACTCTAGACAATTAATGCAGCTTCTAGTCCAAAACTTGATTGGTTAGATATCCTTTGGAGCAATAACTTGTGCAACTATTTGTACTTCTTACAAGGTTAGCTAAAACAGAAGCACATAGTAAAGTGTTATAGAACATTTGCAAACCAATTTTCTAGCTCCTTTCTGTAACACAAGAAATCTTAGTCAAGAGAAGAAAAAGGAATGAGACTCTTAAATATTTTATGCTTCAAAATGAAAATATGATAGGAACCTACGAGTGTGAAGCCATTGTATCAGCTTGTGCAGAAGGCAGTATTAAGTTTGAGAAATAACATCAAAATAGTAATCTATAGGATTAAACACAAAAAAAAAAAAATCAAATGACTACATGCATACCATCCACAGACCACCAGTCACCATCTTCTGCATTATCATAGGCCAGTTTGTATGCTATGGACAATGCATCTCGCCAATTGTTGTAGCCCCCATGAATCCAAACATCTGAAGACAGAGCAAGCGGACGAGATTTTCGATTATAATAAATTTTCACCCTGTCTCCTCCTTTAAAATCATCAGGCTTAATGTGCCATAAGCCACTGACAGATTTTACAGCCATCTGCAAGACTTGACGTGTTTGTTCTCGCCTTTCAGCCACTAGCTTCTTTGCTTCTGCTCTATCTGCTTCCATTGCAGCTTTTTCTTCCTCCAGCCTTTGTTGCTCTGCAGCCATTCTCGCCCTCTCAGCCTCCTCTGCTGAAAGTCGCTCCAACTCCCTGCGCTTTTCTTCAAGCAGAAAGTCTTCAAAGGATTGTTTGTCCAATCCACCTTCAACTACTATTGAGAAATCCCTCTTGTCATTATTTTCATAAATTTCAACTCCATTGAAGAACACAAAGTCTATTTGGTATACCTCCTTCGGTATGCTTAGTTTACAAGTCCACCAATCCCCACTGACTTCACTCTTTTGCAACTCTGTGATGAAAGAATTCCATCTCCAGTTATTGAAAGCCCCCATTATAAAAACCTTTGGCTCATTGGATAAGGTTGTTATGCTTCTATTAAAGAATATTTCAATTTCTTTCCCTGCCTTTACAGGAATAGGATAAAAGAAAATCTTATTGTGAACAGAAGAGTTCTCATTTGCAAGTTTTTCCAAATCCCTTTTCCGTTCCTCAGCTTTTTCCTTCTCTATGTTTTGTTTTTCCAATAACTTGGCTTCCTTCTGCTTTACTGCAGCAGCTACATCTTGAGCCACGTGTACCTTTTGATTGGCATGAACTTCTTGTGATTTCTCTTTTTCAGATTCTCCAGTGCCTGGTTGAGAGAGTCTGTTTTCAATAAGGTCCCTCTCAATACCTTTTATATTTTTCTTCTGCGGATTCCTTTTCCCACCAGTTAGCACCACTTGTTGAGCTCCCCGATTTGTTTTGTCAACTTCATCTGAGTCTAGATCACCGACATCCTGTTCCTTTTTTCCCTTATCTTGATCTTGCAAATCTTTTGCCAGCGCTGGTGCAGAAATAGGGGACCCTGGAGAATCCCTTGAAAAGGCATCCTTGGTCTTTGGTTGCAGTCGTTTCTTACGAGATCTTCTGGTGAACTCTGCAAGGTAAGACTTACTGAGTTTGTGAGCTAGAAACTTCCATTTGATTGGCAATAACAATGGATGAAAGTACATTTTTCTGCTGCTTACCATATCTTGTTATGAAAAGATTCATATTAAAGTATAAATTACTTTTATAATCCTGCAAAAGAGGTCTTGTTTGTGTGCTTGTTTTAGGACAATTTGATCACATTCAAATTAATGAACGCTTAATATTCTTGTCAGCTTTCAAAGTTTATTAAAAAGTAAAAGAACATGCTAACCTCCACTCGCCACAATATTTGTGGAGAGTCTATTGCTCTTTGAAACATCCTGCAGAGCGCCATTCCGGACCTGACAGAAATATATGATGAAAATTTAGTATTACATGATAAAATAAGTCAAAGAAAAATTCACGGCCTATGTTACTGTTTATGGACTTTAGCATAGATCAATCGGTACTGAGCAATGGCTGTCACAAATTTAGTTAGTCTTTAATTATTCTCATTTTTGATAGATAGGGAATGCCAACATCCAAATATATTAAAATGAGTTCACTTTATGCTTAAGCAAATATATTAAAATGAGTTCATTTTATGCTTAAACAGCAGTGCTTTTCCATCATCTTTAATCGGATTGGCACATATGATCGACTATCCTAACATTAATAGAAAAGAACATCAACCTCAAAAAAAATCAGGATGGAAATATAGTCTGCAAAACGTAAATACGAACATACAAATAAAGAATATGCTTTGCTAACAATTCAGCCATGCTCCAACTCCTATACCAGAGAACCTTGCATTCCAACTTACGAGTCTCAAAACTAGATGTTGACAAGAACTGATTTGCACAGACTAAAGATCTCGATGGAGTATGGGCCAGTTCGCTTGTCCATGTATTAAAGCAAGTTCAAATGTCATTTCATTCTTATTTTTGGCTTTAGAGTCTCCCTTATGAGAGATTTCATAGGAATTACACAATTACCTTGAGACCTCGATAAGCATAAAAACAATGAACTTCAACTATAACAATTAGCAGTGCCCCTCCTCAGTCATGTTTAGCGAACTTTATTTTCGGCTGCAGCAGAAAGTATTGGCAGCTTAAGTCCAGTCTACCAATCACTGTTAGAATACCCCGAAGTGAGTAAAATTAATATTAATGAATTAGAATTTCTTAAGGCTTCTCAACTCTATGGGATGATGAATTAAATGGGGCTTTGAATTGAATTTCGACTAAACACTGGTGAGCTCAATATTAAGGCTATAATCTGACTAAACTGTTATAAAATTATTGTTTTGAGTAGAGTACACTGAAACCCACATATATAATTACATAATTTTATTAAGTCTGGGACTTCTTCGCACCGGCAGAGAATAAAAGTTAAATAAAATGATGTGATCTATAAAAATATGTTATATTGAGGGCTGCTTCGCACTAAGTACTTGTTAAGGAAAAGTGACTGCAATTTTGTCCTCTGACTTCTGTGCACAGTAATTTCATCATAAATTTTCCACGCTGTATTCCAATATATATATATATATGAAATATCACGGTTTATTGGTGAAATTATTTGGTTTACAATGAGCCCCATAAAAATTAAATTTTGTTGAGTATATTAACTCTACACCATAAAAAGATAAGCCGAAAACATCCCTCAATCTAAAAGACAAGGAATCCTGCTAACAAATTGTTTGTTGATTTTTAAAAATACAAATACATATGAAATGAATGAATGAAAGTTTTTAATGATTCCACGAGACTAGGCAATCTATGGGATCCAGAAACAAAATTGAACTGCCTGAAACAAAAACACCAACCGACACTGCAACTGTTACTTCTGACAGTCCCCTATTTCTTTGCTGATCATGGTTCTTCTACTATGGATTTTGGTCAAGTAATCTGCCATTTTTGTTATCCTCTCCTCTTCAAATAAGACCTTTAAAGATCCAATTTTTAAAACATCTGTATATTTGAGCAGGATGTTCCTCTTCAAACAAGACCATTAAAGATCCAGTTTTTAGAATATATGTACATTTGAACAGGATGTCCCTGTGTGCTTGCCTTACTATGAAAAGAAATAGCCCTGTCTCTGAAAAGTTTGCCTTCAAACAAGACCGTTAAAAAATCCAATTTTTAGAATATCAGTGTATTTGAGCAGGATGTCCCTGTATGTTTGCCTTACTATGAAAAGAAATAGCCCTGTCTCTGAAAAGTTTGCCCTAGATATAAAGCGTTACGGCTCACAACAGCTGCTTGCCTTAATTGAATGTGCTAACCATATTAGAGCAGTATCTGTAATTGGTAATTTTCGGATAAAAGGACTATTAAAACAATGTGTATTTGTCCGGTAATGTACAAATATTGTATTTTCCAAAAGACAGAAAACGTAGACACTCTTAATATTGACGCACCCCTAACCATTAAATTTGCCGAATCCGACAGCCAATCCATTCTAAATGCTGATGATAAGGTCCCCTTATTTATAACCAAACTTGTTTCGAAAAAGAAGGAAGTGAAAAGCATGGTTATATATTTCGGCTGTAAAGTGAAAAGAGGAAAAGAAAATGCGAAAAAGAAAACCTCGGAAAAGGGGACGAAAGAAACGTAGAACTTGGTAGAGGTGTTGCAAAAAAAGCGAGTAGGCTCCAACGAAGCACTAGCACTGGTTCTCCATGTCATCGACTTATGCAACGCTGAAAGATTTGCCATTCTTCCACCTAGTTGGAGTGGGGTTTACAGGCACAGAGAGAGAGAGAGAGGCATAAGCATTCAAATCTCGCTCTAATTCACTTGCAATGCCCATTTACAGGGTAAGGTCACCACATATTCAAAATACTTACTAATCACTCAGCGACGCGTAGGGCTTCGTTATTGTGCAACCGGAGCTGCGCCTCCATTTACAAATCTCATGAGCTGCCTGTCTAATTTAATCGCGTATTTAGTTGAAGCCCTTTGCATGGTGATGTGTGTCTCAGATTTGTAGAGGCGTTCATGTTTATCTTGTTTGCTGTGGTGGACGTCAACAGATTCTCTGTCATATCATATTATTGATTAACAAATTGTAGCATGTCTTTATCAAAAAAAAATTGTAACACGTGCCTACTGGAGCCTCCGTCTCTCTCTCGATCATTCGCGACACTCAAAGTAATTATCTTATGCTTGCAATTCATCCCACGCTTATTATAACCTACCCAAGCTAGGCCCCTTAAAAGCCCTTCTGCATAAATCTAGGCTAATTGAACAAACGTACATAATAATAAATATCTAATTAACTTAGATTAGTTAAGGTTGTCTTGTTATTATAATAATAAATATTTAATTAACCTAGATTAGTTAAGGTTGTCTAATTATTATAATAATAAGTATCTAATTAACCGAGATTAGTTGTCTTCTTATTATAATAATAAATATCTAATTAATCGAGATTAGTTAAGGTTGTCTTCTTATTTTGCACAAGGTTTGTTTTGATTTTCTATATTAAGGTGAGGGTTTATAAATTAGTTGTCTTTTTTTTTTAAATGATAATTGTAATGTTTGATTTCTCATAGTCAATGTTTTGGAAACTGTACAATTAAACTTCTAGAAACCGTACAATGAGCACCATGTTATAAAACTTTGTTTATTTAGAATCTCTATTCATAAGAAGCACAATGAGCACCATGTTATAAAACTTTGTTTATTTAGAATCTCTATTGATAAGAATGTAAAATGTAGTCCTTTCAAAATGTTGCTAAAACAAATAAACCCTTCTATAGAGAAATAGATTCATCTTTATGATTCAACATTTTCCACCACAATTTTATAGGTAAATCCTCAAATGAAAGCTTGACTATAAGGTGAGAGACCATTTACAAACTAGTAACTTGATTCTACCCCATTCCTCAAATTATTTTACATAGGGTAAATAGTCAGGGTTCACAAATGCAATCAACTATGAATAATAGAGAGCATAATAGGATTCGGGAATATTACTATAAGAGAATCTTATTGATAGCCTCTATCATCTTTCATATAGTTATTATCGGGAATTTTTCTGTGTTCTTAACATTCATAAAAAATAAATCTTGTTTTTGATTAAACAAGATTCTGCGACATGTTAACCATATGAAGAGATATTTATAATTTCCATGTGCATGAAGATAGAGATAAGCTAGTGTGCAACACTTTAAAAATAAGATAATGTATTAAGCAATTGTGTTGCACAATAAGCATTGTACATTCCCAACTAATTTTATTTGTTGTAAACATTTAAAGCCCTTCAGCTTAAGAAACACATATTGTTACTAAAGCTCTTGAACATGACAAAATGTGCATTTAAAGTAACTCGCAGTTGTAGCCCAATGATTTGCCACTATGAAGTATGGTTGTTCTTGTCATTGCCTCTTTTTGCACTATCTTTCACAATGCCAAAAATTTCCATCTAGCAAATCTAGTCTAGTCCATGATGAACACTATTGCAAATGGTTTGTTGCTCATGTGCAAATACATTTCTCTACTTAATTTTATTGCTTGTCAATTTGACTATTAATGTCATGTGCAATTTGAGAGTTTCCATGGTAGAATCTCTATTTTTTTGTGCTTTGCAATATAGATTTTAGGTTGGTTTGTTCACTATCACATATAAATTTGGTTTGTACGCATTATGGAAATTTTCTACATCATTAGATTAATGTCTAGCATCTAGAGTCTTGCTACAATACCCATTATCAGGGATTGGCTTTCTCTTTTATCCCTGATGATGGGTTTAGTAGTGAGACTCAAAAAGTTGGACATTAATCTAATAATGCGAGAATTTTAAATAACTCTTATCTTAACTTATAAATATCTCCCTTTATCTTCTTTCAACTTTTCCTCTATTCCTAAAAGAAAGATGTTTACTCGCATAAAATGTACATGTCAGAATCTTTCTATTTGTTCTGCAACAATCTTAGTAACAAGTATCTCACATTTACACTACAAGAACAATAAAATATTCAAGCCAGCAATATAAATGAGTTCTTGTTGAGTGATGGTTATGAACTCCATATCTATTGGTGCATTCGTAGTAGCATTTTTTCTTTATATATTCATAACTATATAAAGTATTATTTGTATTTGATTTGACATACCCTGTCCTTATAATCAACTCAGATTAATCTCATAAAATCACACTTGAACTCGATGTGTTCTTCCCATAATTGGCATTGGAGTGCATATTACATTAATATATTATTATACAGTAACATACTACAAGACTCTTTAAGGACCTTTTAGAGTATTAATGATTATAAAATGTTATTCAATACCATGGTACTACATCCAACATCCTTAGGCATGCTTCGAATCTTCATTTTTCCATCATCATGTTTAGGGAAGATGAGTATCTAAAGTTAAAATTTAAGTCCTCTTAGATTATCTAAATGACTAGCACAATATATATGAAGTTTTTTTCTTCCTATTATTATGTTGTAGAGACTGGAATCTTTACAAGGGGAGTGTTGTCTTTGGTCATTGTAATATTGTGCATTATCTACTATATAATTACACTGCTATTAAGAATTTAGCTTCTTGGATGTGTCAAAAACATGTTCTTTCTATGACACAACCATAGTCTACACCATCAAATGCCCAACCTATCTACACCCAATTTTACAAGAATCTACAATTCATTGATGGCTCAAAGTAATGCACCTATCCAAAAAATCATAGACAAAATTCAACCTAGAGGTGATGTCATTGAAATATTTTGTGTTTTTTAGCATAGTCCTAAAGGCTAAAACATAACATTATTGAATTATGTACATGGGTGGAGTCTTCTTGACATGTCTCAAGCAACTCCATGTTGTTCTTATGGTGATGGGAACAGGCCATGGATGATTGTTGTAGTCGAACTTCATTCAATCAACTAATTGAAATCCCACATTTTTGTAACACTTGTTGCTTTCTCACCAGTTAGTTTGTTGATTTTTCATCTTATTTATGTATGTTCTTTTCTCTAGATTATCATATCATAGTTTCATAATGATAGTCATTGATTAGAAGTGCCTTATGAACTTCCCTTTGTGCTTCCTAATTGTTATGTAGAAAAAGGGGCTTTGTGGATGAGGTTGGTAGTTTAGTTAGATCCTCCCTCCACTACATACATTCACGGACATTAAACCGAGTTAAATCACAACTTTTGCAAGAGGATTAGCTACAGGTTTGGTGTCACTTGGAATGACAAGGAAATTTGGAATTTGTTGATTAATGTGTTAACTTTAGTCCAATTAAGCTCAAACCCCTAATTATGCAAAATCGTAAACAAACGGACGAAACCCAACAAATATAATTAAGGTTGTCTTCTTATTTTGCACAAGGTTTGTTTTAATTCTCTATCTTAAGGTGAGGGTTTTTAAATTTGTTATCTTTTTTTAAATGATAATTGTAATGTTTGATTTAAAGAAATAATCACGCAGTTATTGTTTCTCTCATTTCATAGTCAATGTTTTGGAAATTGTACAATTAAACTTCTAGAAACCGCACAATGAGTGCCATGTTATAAAACTTTGTTTATTTAAAATCTCTATTGATAAGAATGGAAAATGCAGTCCTTTCAAAATGTTGCTAAAACAAATAAACCCTTCTATAGAGAAAAAGATTCGTCTTTATGATTCAACATTTTCCACCACAATTTTATAGGTAAATCCTCAAATGAAAGCTTGACTATAAGGTGAGAGACAATTTAAAAACTAGTAAGTTTATTCTACCCCATTCTTCAAATTATTTTACATAGGGTAAATAGTCAGGGTTCACAAATGCAATCAACTATGAATAATAGAGAGCATAATAGGATTCGAGAATATTACTATAAGAGAATCTTATTGATAGCCTCTATCATCTTTCATATAGTTATTATCAGGAATTTTTCTGTGTTCTTAATATTCATGAAAATTAAATCTTGTTTTTGATTAAACAAGATTCTGCCACAAGTTAACCATATGAAGAGATATTTATAATTTCCATGTGTATGAAGATAGAGATAAGCTAGTGCACAGCACTTTAAAAATAAGATAATGTATTAAGCAATTGTGTTGCACAATAAGAAAAATAGTTAAGGTTGTCTTCTTATTTTGCACAAGGTTTGTTTTGATTAAGCTCAAAACCCTAATTATGCAAAATCGTAAACAAACAGTCAAAACTCGACAAATGCTCGCATAGAAAGACACTAAATGCATATTAGATACATACTAGATTTCAGATTTTAGGATGCAAAAACTTCAGGGTCGAAAGAGCGGGCGCCCAAGCCCAAGGTGGTACTTTTTCTAAGGGATTTGGGATAAAATATGCTACAAACTACAACCACTTTAGAGATTTCCAACACTACAAAATTGGAGGTCAAAAGAACGGGTGCCCTTGACCTTTTAGGGATATTTTCTGCCTTTTTCTTCAAATCCAAAATCCTCATTCTCTTCAATGATCCTCTGCAACTCCTCTCTGCAAGATCCAACACCTATCACCTACAATCACAAGAGAAGAGTTGGGGGTTGTGGTGTTTAGGAGCTTGACTCGGTCAAGCCCCGGAATGGCATTCAAGGCTTCCAACATCGTTGTTAGAGAGAGTGTGTGTCCTTGCAGGACAAAGGCAAAATCAAATGATATGATAATTGATTGAAAACACAAAGTAGATGTCACCTTAGACGTGAAGCTCTCATGGGGAGATGAAGATCTTCTACACCATGAGGAGATGGATTGATGAAGACAAATCTACGACAAACATGAACAAACACAACACAATATTGCTATGCAACACAATGAAAGCCTTGAGTATACCTAGCACAAGATCACAAGTTCGCATTATCCATCTAGTTGTAAAATGAAGTCCTAAACATGATTATATATGCATTCCCGCTATAATTTCATAATTCAAACTTAAGATGTCGACAAGGGAAACCTTTAATAGTCATATTGCTAACATTTAAATTTTGGGCCCTGACAAAATAGGGCAAGACAACGATGTGGGCGCCCTTGTCCAAGCACCTATTTTAGGGTTGGATTATGTTCACAAGGGTCCCCTTAGTCCCATTTGACATGGGTTTCAAGGGATTTAGTTCCAGGATTCATTTTTAACATGCATGATTAAATCTAAGGGACCCGAGAGCTAAACTTAGGAGGTAAAAGTCCTAGGGGACATTTTACGACATAACATTTAGCCCCCACTTTAATGTATGTTTAATCTTACAACCCATACATGCATTAAAGTATCGTCGAAAACACATCAAACATGCCAGGCACTTGAAGCTAAGGTATACAAAAAGATTGAGGGACTATTTCTAGCCCCCAGTCTTAGGTAAGCACTAGAAAACACATCACAAACATGCAAAACACAATGAAGACAGTAGGAAGCATGCAAGACATGGATCTAAGACAGTATTAAAGACACGCAAGACACAATGAAGACATGAGAGCAATCACGCAAAACATGATGAATGCACTGATGTAACATTTTCATTTTCATATATATATATATATAAATGCATGGAAATAAAAATTACAACAGAAAACCTCAAAATGTAGGAGGAGCTCATCGCTTGTAACATCTCAATCCATAATGCTTAAAATTAACATAAACACTTATCTTAATCAAGTGATTTTTTTAACAACATGATTATCTGAATCAAAATTAAACAATAATAATTCATTATCATTTCATCAACTAAGCATGTCATTCTAAACATAATATAACAAAGCTTACATTTACAATAATCATTTACATAGCCAAGTGAATAACTTTCACTATGTATGTACAAGTTATGCTCAAGGCATCATATATCAAATTATACATTACAATTGACTATTAAGTCATAAAATGAAAACATTGTATCTGGAACATAAGACATATGTCTTCATAAGCCTCAATGCGTCTCATGCTTGGGAAGGAGAGCATCATCCTGGTGCTTTTCCACCAACCACGGACTTGTGGACCCTGCTCAACTTCCTAACTGGAAGTGGCCCTACCCTTCGCGAAAGGCTTAGATATTAGGAACCGTTGGTTTAGCCATCTAAGTATCTGGTGTTGTGTCCTTTATAATGCCTCTCAGTCACACAACTATAGATCCACTCTAACTATGTATGACACTACTGGAGACACTATGCCATCTAGAGCACTATGGACCAACAATGCATGCTGAGACGAATGCATTACTTTGGCCAATGATTTACATACATAAACGTTATGCATTGAACGTTGTTGTATGTCCACCACCTCGACTCAACTTATAAGTTATCATGTCCTATAGTTACATAGTTCGACCCTTCTCAGTCTGGAACAATTAAGTTCAAAAATCGTCTTAGTCCATTCCTTGGACATTCGACTTGGTCTTGATAACCCATCTTGAGGTTCTATTTGTTCAAGCAACTGGGAACTAGTGACTCCACATCACTTTGTCCCACACTTGGTTACAAAAATAAAAGGTTCTATCATGTTCTCCATATCTACCTTACTGTCTAGGAGTTTACTTTATTTCCTTAGTCCATGATTTACATTCAGTTCATAAAATCAATGTTTTGTACTTATAGTGACTCATAGAATCAATGCCCTTTACAAATTTCAATCTTGGAAGACCTTCTTGAATGTGACTCATAAAGAAATAAAGTTCTCAACCTTTTGGAAATAAGATACGCATGTACTATTATGCAGCCAAATAGATAGAGACAAGGTTCTTTTCACAAGAGACCTTCTTGACTCCAAAATTCTTAAAGAAGAAAACTTAGCCATTCAAAAAGAAGGCTTGCATGTACTATTACATAGTATATTATATCGATATGACTCAACCTGGATAGAAGTCCAAGATAATAACATGACCATATGTGACCTTTTGTTTCCATAAGAAACGCTATAGAATCAAGTACATTACATGCACAATGGCTCATTACATGCAGTCGATGTTTTGCATCTTTCACTTTGAGGGAATAGTGTTATTATTAATAACAATGGTTTCAAAGAGAGTTCTTTATCAAAATTGAATCAATCACTATCATAATAGGGTCCGTACTTTACCTGCTATCATAAGCAAGTTCTAACTATCGAGAGCATGATTCTAAGCTCTCAGCTATCATAGCCATTTAAAATACAGTCGCCCTTTCAGGCTTTCTAGTTTAAACAAAGACTTTGAGCCTTTGCGGCTACCATCCAAGCATTTTGAAATATCGTAAGAAGTTCAGGGTTCAAAAGTCTTCAACAAAAATGATAACCCTATCAGGTTTAAACACATGTGATTAATGATAGCATTTTACCCATTGACACCGCCATCATATGATGGCATAACAAATAAAAGATTTAAGCAGAGTTTAGTTCTCTGTCTAACGGCGCACCATGAGCTTATCGATTGCATTCTGCATATGATAATCATTCAGGTGACCGAGGTTTATACGTATACACAGTAATATACTTTCAACAATAACAATGATAAAAGAACAATTGTTCACCATTCTTAAATACACATCAACCAAAAAGAGTTTGAAACGGCTTGTAAGCCACAGAATAACATTACATTCCTGAGCATGTCAACACTGTCGACTTTGTCTCTCATATGCATGATAGAAAACTTATAGTAATAAGTAAAGACAATGGATATAGAATGTTGACATTCAGTTTCTACCTGAACTGGTGTTTGCTCGAATGTATCGACTATGTCAAGGTTTACACAGTTCTTAGCTCAACTTTCTCGATCTTCTGTTGTAATCTTTGTGTCCTTGCATGAAGAAAACTATCTATATCTCTCTTTCAAGAGTTGTATCTCTAGCCCCACGCATACACCCAAGACAACTTTCCAAAAATAATACTTTTCCAAGCACATAAAAACAAAAGGAGATAAGACTCTTTCTTTCCAATCGGTCATAATCGATTCCTTCAGCATGCATGCAAGAATAGGGTTATCTTTCCTATGTTTAGGCTCGCCACCTCTCCATCATTCGATTGGTTGGCAAGAATAAAGGCATGAAAATAGTGTTTACTTGGCCGCTACCCTCCTTCCCACTCTTCGTGGGTGATAATTGGCTGAGTGCCCCACCAACTTATAACAATATGAAATAATATGATTACTAATCATATTCGATCTCATAAGCAAATTCAACCAAATGAATTATGTAAATAATTATACTTACACACCCTTATCTAAGGATTTAGGGATATACGTAAGCGTTAGTAATATCAACTCCATCAGCTAAGATCGCATACAATCGATGCGACTACGGGGTCGAGCATTGCTCCCCTAGAAAGCATCATTTCACCCCAAAACATAGATAAACAAATAAACATAGACACTAATCAAAATGTGGAAAAGAGCATGAAACCAAGGGGTCCCCAGCAACTCTACTGAAATCAACAAACAACTCAACCTAACAGCCTTGTGACCAACATCTTTTGACAACTCAAAAAAAAAATGTTGAGTAAAGTCTAATTGACCAGTCGAGATAGAGAATGTAACTCACCCTAATAGCGAGAGTTCAATGGACAAAGTCTGATACTCAGATGAATAATTAACCCCTTTTCCTAACATCTAACTCTTCCTCCAGGATGATACTCTCATTCCTTCTTCGAAGGACATTGTGTTTTCTTGTTCACACTCAGGACCATAAAATCATGATCAGTGCATCATCTTATTTCACAATTCAAATTAATTAAATATTTATATGAACAGACAATTTCATAACTAACTATCATCAATCATTAACCTCATAATCAAAGATTAAATTAGATATTTCCACAATATCAAATCAGTTAACTATGATTAATCCTCCTGATTATCATGCAAGGTTAAGATTAGGTCTATTTGTAAGTTGGGGATGTAACATCGCTACACCCTTGAAATTACACCAGGGGGGAAACACACCATACAAAACCTGAGTGTGGGAGGAGCTCATCGCTACACCCTTGAAACCACACACAGGAGAAGACATGCCATACAAAACCTGAGTGTGGGAGGAGCTCATCGCTACACCCTTGAAACCACACACAGGGGAAAACATGCCAAACAAAGCCCGACTGTGGGAGGAGCTCATCGCTACACCCTTGAAACCACACATGGGGGAAAACACATAGAAAACACGAGCACTATAATGCCCCGCCATGAAACCCTAGAGATAAGTTTAACTAAAGCAATAAAAAAGGCATAATTTTTTTTTCTTTAGAAGTGGTAATAACAAAACATAACATGGTCTAATAGCAACAAGTTAAACTAACATCTCTAGGGATTACATAACTGCATTAATGAAATATAACAACAATGAACAACAACATACATGATACAACCAATTAAATGTATCAAACTACTATTTTAGATTACAACATCAGATGAATCAGTCAACATTTTGCAAAACCAATTTCAAGATTACAAGTACAAAATAGTTCATATTACATAATTTCCTTGATACAAAAAATCTTCTTCTAAATACATCAAGTTACATAGAGAATTCCACTGATACCCAGGTCCGAATGCAAATAGCACAATTATCTAACTTCAAATACAGGTGCAAACTGGAATCTGCTACGAGAGATACAACCACGAACCATGGTACCAAAAAAACCAATGGAATAATGCACATCCACCCGACCATTTGGAACCCTGAGGTCCACCCCTCGTGCTAGGAGATAACAATGAGGTCCCACAAAGACAATAGTCAAGAAGACAATATGCTAACAGAATCAAGGACTACACATGACTCCAACATAACACAGATCAATAAGAACAACACAAGTAACTCAGATCAACACTTACACACTTAATTGAACTTCCAGAGGCACTGACATAACTAAAGGAGGAAATACAACTAGCACCGGCCCCCATCCTGGGTTATCCTGGCAGCCTCTCCCAACCACCGGCCCCCATACAAACTCATGCGGAACCCACATATCTTTCATGAGGACAAGGCAGTTGATTTTCCATTCCAGGCCTTCTCATCTCATCTCAAGCCAGAACGAGCACTTGAGCCATGAGTGAGGCATACATTATCTTGTTTAATGTAACTACCCAACCCCTTAATTCATTAATTAGGTTATCACTTGATTACCAACTTCCAATGGGTTGTCCTGACTAGCCACTTTGGGCTCCAGCCCCACATTGAAAGCCACTCCCCTACCTGCATCTAGAAACCCTATCCATCAAGCAAAACATTGCCATCTTAACAATAAGAGCTCAAATACAATGCAAGGCATTTACCTTCTTGCATAGTCAATATAATCACATGTATAGGTACACTGAGCAAGGCATAAACCATCTAGCACATGTATTATTCCAACATGTAGAAAGCAACATTCCAGGATTACATTTTACTCAACTCACATGACCCATATCATAGCCAATCCCCACACAATCACACACCCTCCTAAGCCTCTGGAAACCAACCTATTAAATTCATCTCCCCATGGCACAAAATCTTACATAAGCATTATATAGATGACATTCATGAAGACATTCCTTAGATAAGACATAACAAAATAAAAACATAATTAACTATAACTATATCACCTTTAATCATTTCAACTACTATCAAATAGATGAAAAACACATTATCAATAACAAGATGGGATAATTCTATTCTTCATTTGCTTGCACAACATAAAGACATAGATCATTATAGAACTACAAGATAAAATCAGCATTAAATATAATAACCTAGTACAAAACTGTAGTCACAGTCAAATACCTTGATTAAGGATAAGATTGGAAGAGTAAGGAAATGATATTCCCGCAACACTACTTATACATTCCTCAATTACTCTTACCAAAATTACACTACACTCTTGTGTTAGAACAAGATTTCCTTCAAAACACTAATAGTAAATTGAACCCTAATATTAATCCATGCCATATATTTCAATCAGTGATCAAAAAATAAAAGATCAAACAAATACTACAACTTGAATTAATAGAGAATCAAGCAAGTCAAACATTCCATTCGATTGTAAATCTTTAGGCAATGCTAAATATTTGAAGCAAAAATTGAATATAAAATTAGTTTCAAAAACTTTTCAATTCAACACTGCTGCTACCATTTGTCAATAAACCAAATATATATTCAAAGTAACAAAACTGCTAGCAAAGAAACAAGAATTTTGGATAAAAAGGAGATACAGAGAAAAGTTCCTTTCCAAACAGTAATAATGTATTGATCCCTAAAAAGAAAATCTATCATGCCTTCAACTTCAACGATCAATAAATAACAAGTAATATTTTCTACAAAGCAAATTCTACAAAAATTAATTAATAGATAATTAAACATATGTAACATTCTATTTCATTTAATGTTTCCAACTTATGAATCCGAGAAGATAAACTATCTATTCCCTTGTAGACCGACTGTATAATCCCCTCATAAAACAAAAAGAAGATAATTCCAATGTTCTTTCTCCGCCATCGAATAGTAGTTTCTATTACGAAAACAATATGGAAACCTAAATGCTAAAGACTGGATACATCTACAAGGATTACATGCAGATTTATCGCTATTTTATTAGACAGTTTCTATTTTAAGGCTAAAGGAATTTACTGGCAGAAGAGAAGATATGGGTACAAAAGATTCTAATATTACATCTTAGTGCAATTAATTATCACAAAAAAAGTACAATAATTTCCCTAAAGCAAGGCATTAAAGAATTAGCCATACGTTAGACCAATGACAAAGTTTTTGTGCCCAAAACTCCAATCGATCTAGCTTTTTTTCCTAATCACCATTAAGGCAGTTTTATTCACCTATAATACCAATATCTTGGGAGAATTCTCAATAAGGCAAGGAAGGCAGTGAGCTATGCATTGGAAATGCTCTGGTAGCCATGAATGTAAAATAAAAATCTAATAATTAGAAAAGACGTGGGAACTGTTTGATAGTACGCGACATGTGAAGGCATAAACAAAATAAGATATGCAAGGATACTCTCTAAATCCCTGAATTAATGCACATTGGGATGCATCTTAACATTGCAAACTTTGCTTGTTCTTTGGACGCACGCAGCCATGCATGCGAAAAGTGAAACTAAAGAATGAGCACGTGAACTATTTTGACAATTGCCTCAAGCCATACGATATCATGAAACGCACTGACAACGGATTACACAAAAATTTGACATATTGTTAACCATACAAAATGGGAAAGCGTAGACAATGCATGTTAACCGTATGACAAATTCCCTCAAAGAAATATCCAATCATAGCATGCAATGATTGTGGAATATACAAAATCGATTTGCTCAACAGGAATTTAAACAAATGCAATTGACAGTCATAAAACATTGTGTTTAGAACATAAAGAAGGTGTGCGAACTGTTTGACAGAAAGCCTCAATAAGGCATCATTTCACGGAATACAATGTTCGCAGGATATGCATAGAAATGGATTTGCTTAACAAGACTTTGGAAACTTTCAGACAAAAAGTTAATAGAATCAAATAATCTTCGCAGCCTATAATGGGCGATAGGAAACTTACCAGACCCTGCGAGTAATACTAGCACTTGCACCCCAGAATGGTTCGAGGAATACACCGATAATAATCACTAACCAGCTAGAAATAGCTCCGTTGTAAGGTTTATGACGGATGAGCGCTAATCGTACTTCAATCACATTTGCAACCCTTATAGAATTAAGCCTACTATTGATCTTTATGTGTGCATGGTTGACCCTTTTTCCGTGTAGCTATCTTGAGGACACCCTAACCTCTTTCATTAAGATGCCAATTAATCCTGCGGTGGCGGTGTGGGTGTGTCCTCTTGATGCCTGAAGATTGCATATGAATATATGCTTAGAGTATTCATAGCAACCTTCCAGATTTTTGGATTCTAACACAAACAAGGAGGTGTCTATTTCCATGATGCATGATTGAGGGTGAATAAACAAGGCATAACTAAGACTATTCTAATATTGATCTAGTGACTTCCCAATAGAGTGGAGAGGAGATCTGACGTCATAAAAGAAATGGGTATTTAAATATCATTGTATGCAACATGTGGAAGAGAAAAATAAGGCGTGCATCCATTCATAGTTCTAATAATAGATAATATCCATTGATTTGTTGCGGTTATCAGGATATGTAGAAAATAGGTTCATTAAAAGGAAAGCCCTTGAATTTTTTAAGCAAATGTAACTGTCAGGTGTTAAGATCGGACTCCACAACCTTTGCGAGCATTGGGAATGACTGACTATCTTGACCAAACCGACAACACTGACAGGGTGCACAACCAGATACTGATCCTCTTGAAGGATGAGGGCTAAGTTAGGGGACCATATGTTATCTCCATTCAATAGTTCCATTGGTTAAGGCACACTCAGACCTGTTAATTCAGGGGGAGTCGATGCTTGGTACCTGCAGCCTGCAGCAAACAACATAGTCGAACATGTATATATATATATATATATATATATATATATATATATATATATATATATATATATATATATATATATATGCAATCATGTAGTCATACACATAGTGAAAGGAAGTCGCAATGTAGCAGGGTACTCATGCATGAGTAATGAGACACTGTTCCTTTCACCCACACATCAAACATGTAATCACAACACACATAGCAACCAGTTACTGAATGACTAAGTAGGAACCATTATTAGATAGTCGCATGATACTCATAATACAATTGATCCACACAAAACATCATAACATCCTATGATAAAAAAATTAGTCACATAAAAGTTAATTCTAACATATGACAATTATAATAAAATCAACATCATAATCACCTGAATGCAAAGCAATATCAGACCATATGAATTATTAGTATTTCAACAAGGTTCATTGATAAAATATACTAACCTAAGTACTCTGATTATTTACATTCATCTTCATGCTCCTTAATCCGACCACCTGCACATCCAAGGTGAAATTGGAGGGGCACTACAAGCACCGTATAGCATGCCATAGACATACTATACATCTTAAACACGATAAACAAGGCAATGGAAGGAGCTTATTGCTAAGTCCCACCATCTCAAACACATTGCAAACACACTTGACAGTTGGGCTTATGCCACAACAACCGCCAAAGACATATGCTTAAGGCAGGATAGTCTCAAGATCCAACCCTGCCTACGCAAAGGACTTTTGAAATAAAAAGATGTGCACTAGCTCAAGAGATACACCATCCTGCCTCCGCATAGGGCTTCTTGAATAAAAGGATATGCACTAACTCAAGAGATACGTTATCCCACCTCCGTAGAGGGCTTCTTTGATAAAAGGATATGTTATCCCGCCTCACGGAGAGGGATTTTTGCTTGTAATATAAATAAAGATGTCTACTCGCACTAGAGATACAACATCCCGCCTCTGCAGAGGGCTTACAAACACACTTCATTAGTATCAAAATCATCAGACAAATAACCTTATATATGCCCCCACCTTAAGGTGGTTGATGTCATGTACCGATATCAAGCACGTTAAGGTAGAGAGAAAATACAAAAGGGAACAAGAGTTTTCGCAAAGCCCATGCCCCCAAGGTGACATGTGCTCACAATTGTTGAATGTTCCCACAAACACATTGATAAGATATGATAAGATAAGATAAAAAGAGAGGTTAAAAATCTTACTCTAAGATAATAACCAAAGCAATTCATTAAAGCTATGCATGAAAATAGTCACATCAAGGACCAAGGCTATACTACAAGTTCATAACCGAGTATAACCGTTGGGCTATACTGTAGATACCTCAGAACCAAGTGTAGCAACAAAGTGAGATACTAATCAAAGTGTACAAGAGTAGATTGAGTGGATTGTAAAATGTTAGTCACAAGAAATGCCATAAGATGAAACGTCACATGGAGTGATTCCACTAGTCAAGTGTCGGATATGTGTGTGTGTGTGTGTGTGTGTGTGTGTGTGTGTGTGTGTGTGTGTGTGTGTGTTGGCTAATAGATTTGTCCTGATCTAAAAATATTTTATTCTGACTCTATACCCCTTTTCTTTCAAGAACAAATGAGTTAAACAACAAATGGGTGAACTATCAGGGATAGTTCCCCTTTGAATTAAGGTACAACTCCCTTTAGGATCTTCAATGAATTCAAATTATTCTAATTCTTCAGATACACTTTTAACTAGAAAGTGCTTAAAGGCAAACTAACATCCATACATCATCATGCTATGAATGTGATATCCTTTTCTATAACATCATTTAGTAATAGAATACACAGATTCTATTTTTAATAATAATCAAATATATGAACAAGTGTATTGCTGAACCAATAAAAGATAAACACGTATAATGAGTTATCCAATGAAAGAATAATTGCCATATGAAAGACGATTTCGCACAGAAAACTCGATTTCAAATACTCAAACACACAGATCTAAGCATGCAGCAAGTATTTCTCCTTTTCATTCACAGATGAAAAATGTTCAGATAAACATCACATATATTATAAAAACAACAAAGGTTCAGCTCCAAAATTTTGTATCTTCTCCTTAACTTTTTGTGTCCAGTTTTTTAACAACTAAAACATATATATAGTTACCCTAATTAACCATTCTTTTAAACCAAACCCAGAGTTAAAGTAAACTCTAACCCATACGGGATTTAGTTTTTACAAACTCATTTAAAGACCAAGTTCTAAATAGAATACCAATTGAATAACTGAATAAAAGATTATGCAAGCAAGATTAAGACTGGGGCGACAGGTTAGAATCTCTGGATTTGTTTTGCTCAGCCGAGGAGACAAGTTGCGCTTTCCACTCCTGAAATGCTATAACAAATACTTGGATTTTTGAGAAATTGGGGATGCCAATGTGTTTCACCCTTGCTTTCCAAATGTCTTTCTCCCTCTGAATTTTCCCCACTTTCTCCGCGTGTTTCGGGAGTGCGTCGACACAAAGATGAAGAAGTGATTCCACCTTTGAAATCCGAGAGAAATCTTTGGTTAATAAATTGTCATTTTCTTTAACGAAGCTGATCTTTTCTCTAAAGGATTGAATCACAGTATTGATGTCTTTTTCTGGTTCCCCGTCATCCTTTATATCCTTCACATCAATACATTGTAAATAATGTTATAAGGATTAAGTGGATTTAGTTATTTTTTTGATCACTTTTGTAAGTTCAATTCGCCCTTGTCTAGATATTGAATTCCTCCATTCGATATTTTTCTTACATATAGTACATCCTCATTCAGACCTGTCAAATTTTTCTCTGACAAAAACTTTGCTATTCCATACTTCTGTACTTCGTCAATTCGATTTATCACATTCATCCATTTGCCTTCATCTTTTATCCACGAAGCATTCTGTGTCTTCAAGTCTTCAATGGTAGCTGTGGTTTGATCATATATATTCTTTAATTCGTGAATATATTTTGTGCCTTTTTAGATGATGCCATCCAACCACTCATCAAATACTTTAGTTACCATTTTGTTCCTGTGTACTTGGTCTAGCATTTTCTGATTGACCAAAGATTTAGGGTCAAAGGACAGGGGTAGTTGGGAAACAGGTTGTGGATTTGGATTGCGAATGGCATCAATATACTCTACCATTGATCGTATGGTCTGCTTCAACTCCCTTTTATCTTTCTCATCCTTCCAGGTGCGACTGACTATCTTCTTGGTAGATGCTTCAAGATGGTGCACATCTGCGGCACATGATGCAGTCCCAAGATCAAATTTTTCAATTGTGAAATCTTGAACTGTAGGATCTTGAACTTCCTCATCAGTTGTTGGCCGGGCTATTTTGGGACTCCAGCTCCCTGTGTTAGGGTCAATGTCTACCCTAGCTGTTGTTTTCAGTTTCTTGGACTTAGGAGTTTTTCCTAAACACTTACTAACCATATCCTCCAATGGCAATGAAAATGGGACTATTTTACTTTTGTCGCTAATCAAACTTTCCAGCCATTTGGGTGTAGAGGTCGAGACTTCTTTACCAGGATTTAATTGATCAGAAGGCACATTTGAAATCATCATCAGGTCAGCAGACTCTAAAGCAACCTATGCCTGTTGTTTTGCACTAACCTCCTCTGCCATTGGTGAATTAGACTCTTTATCACCTGTTGCTTCTTCTGAATCCTCTTCAGAATTCAAATCCACAACTATTCTCTCAGAAACCTGTTTCCTCTTCCTGCTTTTAGTTCTTGATTTGGTGGCACGAGGGGGTAGAATAGTTGTGAGGGCTTTCTTGGATTCTTTGATGACATGACCCCTTCCAGTTTTTGGCTTGGGAGTACCTACATCACAGATAGCAATAAGATGATTAGAAGAGCTTATTGGGGATGGTGATTCAACCATTGATGTACATTCCTGGGAACCTTTATTTTAAACTTCCTCTAGCCTACATTCCCTCAACCATTTCTCAGTTCTCCTTATTACTGGGAGAGTTCTAACCTCAATCTGATCTTCTTCATTTTTATCCCAATCAATTTCTGGAATAGGTAATTTTTTTTTCTGTTCAAATTGAGGATCAATCACTTGTTCCTCATTATCAACTATTCTAGAAATATTCATATTCAAATTGAGAGTAACTATTTGTCCTAAGGAGAACCTACACCAAAGTCTCTTTCTGACCTCAAATTCATCTGAACAATCCTCCCAATAATCCTCTATTTGAGGAATATGTGAAAATCTTGTCCCAAAATCTAAATTATCCCTGGCAAAGCCTTTGCTGTCGAATCAGGATATGGCAGAATAGTGTTGAAAATTGATTTTTTTAAGATCCACTTCTAAGTTCAAAGCGTCAAAAAGTGACTGACAGGAATAATGTCCAAGTTCAATGGGAAAAGAGATACCAAATTCCTTTTTCATTGGGAACTTTTTATCCACATGGGCTAGCTGTCTGCATACTTCTATCAATACAAAATGATCAAAAACATACCGGGGCAGCCTCACTGGTTCACCATCAAAACCCCCAACTCCAATATTATTAAATTTGGGGAACTGAATAAAGAAACTACCATAAATACTGATCAGTTGCATAGCCTCATCAGACATCCTCTTATTTATATTGCCTGCCAGTTCATAAGTCATTCTTCCAGTGAAAACACCATTAACCCTCCTATAATTCTCATGACAATTATGCATCTATAACTGTGAATAATAGTTATAAATTTTGCTGTCTTCGACCAAGGGTGCATGAGGTAGCCCTACCCACTGTCTCGTAGACACTAGGCAATAGAAAAGATATGAAGACATATAAAAATCCTTATTCCTCAAACAATCACTCAGGCCCAGATGCAAACATTCGGCTACAATCTTTGCCTAGTCCAAATACTGTTCTCCTTGGAGAATCACCTGGATGAAGAAATACATCCAGTCTTCCCAATAATATGCCTGGGAGTTACCCTTCAGCCTATGTAGCAACACCATAATATCCTTTACCTCCTGAATCATGTGATCTCTTGTTAATGGTATGGGCAGTCTTGAACGCCCCTTTTGGAATTTCAATAAACAATTTCTTGCGATCACGCTCCTGTAATTTGCTTTCTTTAATGAAAAATGACCATAAGAAGAAGTAATATTGAGGTCAGAATATGGTTCCTTGGGTGGAATTCTCATCACAGACATTAGGTTTGTCTATTGATATGAAGTAATACATTACCATCTACAGTTATGATGCACCTATTTTGGGGTTCATATCTATTCATGCACTCCAGAACTAATTCAGGGCATTGTACAGCCATGGGAAAGGCCGCAGCTTCGACCAAACCACTTTCTACTATCTTCTCCATCATAGGAGTTGGCACAAGATTTTTAACCCTCTCCCTAAAATCTTCTAAGTCATATTGAACTAGAGAGGTATCCCCGAATTTAGAAAGAGAACAGATGGGACCAGGACCATGCTTGTAACCAAGACAAGTAGATTTCATAGCTACAGATTGGAGGATATAATGAAAAATGCTTTGAACTTTTAAAATAATGTCAGAAACTCAAAAGGATTCTTATTTCCAGCTAAGAAATGGAAACAACTTATAGGAAGAGTAGAACTCACCTTCAATGTATTTGAAATTACTGTGAAATTGGGCAACAGAAATCTTATACCTCCCACGCTGTTATCCCTTGCATCACCCTGTGTGTTTTTTTGCTAAAAATTGGTTTGTTCTTTTTTGGCAAAGGCATTAAACCAGGTCGAATAATTATTAGTTGAAATAATACGTGCTGAGAATGCTTGATAGGACGTGACCCCTGATAGATGCATTAATTGCAAGCATTTCTCACGCACGACCTTAATGTGTAATTATTATCCATAACCTTTCGAACATTATAACTTTTCGCTTCATAATAAGTTCCGTATATATTTCCCTCCAAATCTCCTGCTAAATTTTGACTTAGAGAAGGCTTCGGGAAGAAATGAGACTATAGTGACGGATCGTTGAACCATTGAACCTTTGAACCTTTGAACTTCGAAATAAGGTTCAACTTGAAGGTTCAAAGATACAAGATGAATTACACGGACTGACCAATAGTTAAACGACCTTTCAAGAAACATTAAACTTTGAACCATTGAACCTTTGAACCATTGAAATGAGGTTTAACGTAAAGGTTCAAAGATACGAACTGAGTGACACAAAGGGCACAAACAGTTCACTTTTGAGAAACATTGAACTTTAAACTCTTGAACCATTGAACTATTGAACCGTCAAACCATTGAAATGAGGTTCAACTGGAAGGTTCATAGATACATTGATTTACACAAAGGGACTGAGTGTACACGACTCCTTACGAAGCATTGAATATTGAACTCTTGAACCGTAGAACCGTTGAAAAAGGTTCAAGTTCAAAGGTTTGACTCTTTAGAAATTTCACACACAAAAGACTATAGGCGGGTGAACTTTAAGAACAAAGAGCCAACTTAGGAAACAAATATATAACCAATAAGGGAAGATGCTAAATCGACTCTTGCTTAGGGAAGGTTCACGAAAAATTGAATAAGGGCGACTTAAAACGTAACATTGGCAGTGACTGGGGACTGCATTTTATGACAAAATGTAGAGAACTCAGAAACTCTGGTTACACACAAACCGAAACACAGTTGCCGAAGGAAAAGAAACAAGGCAAACCAAAACTAGAAAAGGAAAACAACAGCTCACGACAACAAGGGAAGACTATGTACAAAATAGGGGACACCAATTTTACAGTCGATACAATTTAAGATCCTATCCATTATAGGACAGGGGTAAAATAGCTCCATCCAGATATTTCAATTTGAAAGAATTAGGACCTAGTACTTGATGAATTTTGAAAGGTCCTTTCCAGAGTGAATCAAATTTGTCATGTGCTCCTTTAGGTTCTCTCCTCCTATCCCACAACAGCACTTCGTCTCCCTCCATAAATTTTTTGGGCCTTGTTTTTTGATCAAAAATCTTTTTGACCTTGGCTTGGTGAGTAGTAATTCGATCAACCAACTCATTCCTTTCCTCTTCAATCTTAGTTAATTACATAACTCTTTTCTCTAAGGAATGTTGAAAGTATTGATCTTCAATTAGATTTTGTAATTTGGCTGCAGATAATTCCAGAGGTAAAGATAATTGAGCTCCTATCCCATAAACCAATTCAAAAGGTGCCATTCCTATTGCCCTTTTTGGGGTTATCCTGTCGACCCAGAGTGCTTCATACAATCTTTTATGCCAATCCTTGGGATTTTCACTCACCAATTTCCTCATGATGGTTATCAAATTTTTATTACTGGACTCAGCTTGTCCATTCCCTTGAGGGTAGTAATCTGATGAGTGAGAGAGATATATACTATGCTCATAGCAAAAAGAAGTAAGTTCAGTTGAGGAAAAACTGGTGGCGTTATCTGCTACAAGTTTCTCAGGGACACCAAAACGCACCAGTATATTTTCTTTGAGAAAGTTACATACCACTTTTGAAGTGGTTCTCTTCACAGGGACTACTTCAACCCATTTTGTAAACTAGTCTGTTGCTGTTAAAATGTGTGTATGTCCGGCACTTGAAGGAGGTGAAAGAGGCCCAATAAAGTCTAAACCCCATTGTTTGAAGGTTCTTCAATAACGATAGGCCTTAGAGGCAATGTTGCAAGTTGTGGTCTTCCTGAAAACATTTTGCACTTTTCACAATTAGCTACCCATTTGTATGCATCCTTAAACATACCTGGCCAATAATAACAATTTCTAAGGATTTTGAATGCTGTGACTGAAGAAGAGAAATGTCCACCACAGGCTTCATTATGAAAAACTTCCAAAAGCTTGTGCTGTTGTTCCTTATCTACACATCTCATAAAGGTTCCATCTAGTCCCTTTTTGTATAAGACATCACCCCAAATGACATATTTGGCTGCTTTTAACTTTAGATTCCTTTTCTCCTTTGGGGATAAGTGACTAGGACAGTCTCCATAAGTAAGATAGTGTGCCACATTTAGGAACCATGGGTCTTGTAAACTTACCAACAGGACAGTGGGAAGTTCTTCTTCTTCTTCTTCCTTACTCTCAGCAATCAATTTACACAGACCTTGACCTCTAACCAATTTGGTTGGCCTAACCTCCAAGTCATATTTTTGAATTTTAGCAACCCATGTTGCTCTATTGTTCATCCCAACATCTTGTTGAGTGAGAATGCTTTTTACAGCCGAACTAGGCACAAATACAATTGAATGAGAGTGTAAAATGTAATATCTAAATTGTTTAACAACCTTTACTACAACGAAAGCTTGCTTCTCAGCCAAAGAGTATTTAAGTTCATGCTTCTTGAGAGGAACACTCATAAAGGCTATTGGGGCTTCTACATTCAATTCATTCTTCTGCAACAAGATACCAGACATGGTATGTTTTGAAGCATAACAATAAATAATAAAATCTTTTTGGAAATCAGGGTTTACCAAAGTAGGTGTTTGTGCAATCACCTCTTTAATATCTTCAAATGCTTTCTTAGCAGCCTCGTTCCATTTGAATGCCTATTTTTCGCTCATCATCCCCACAATATGCTTCGTAATCTCAGCAAAATCAGGAATGAACCTTCTGAGAAAATTAATCTGGCCAAAGAAAGACTTAACTCCAGTCCTATTTGAAGGAAGACTTAGCTGTTGAATTGCTCTAACCCCCTTTGGATCAATCTTGATTCCATCTTTTGAAACTAAATGCCCCAACAACTTACCCTCTATCACATAGAAAACTGACTTCTTAGGATTAAGAGATATTCCATGACTCCGGCACCTTTGCAAAATAATCTCTAAATCTTTCAGATGATCCTCTCTTTTTCTAGAGAAAACAGTCAGATCATCAAGATAAATGACAATAATTCTATCTTTCAGATCTTTAAAGGATGAATCCATCGCCCGTTGAAAAATTGCACCAGCATTAATCAAACCAAAGGGCATACGGTTATAAGCAAAAGTCCCCCGGGGTGTAGTGAAAGCAGTTTTATGTTGATCGGATGCAGCAACACTTATTTGATTATAACCTGAGAACCCATCTAGCATGGACATCATTTCTGACCCAACAACTGTTTGCAAAATGTGATCCATCACAGGTAAGGGATAATTGTCTTTCAAACTGGCTTGGTTAAGATTCCTGAAATCAACACAAATTCTTATTTCTCCATTCTTTTTGCGCACTGGGACAATGTTTGCCACCTAGGTGGAGTGATGAATCGGATAAATAATCCTAGCCTTCAACATTTTGTCAATCTCCTTAAAGATGGCCTCAACAACCTTTGGGTTATAATTTCTCAACTTCTGCCTGAATGGGGTTGCATTTGTTTTCAAAGGAATATGATGTTGAAACTGCCCACGCCTAAAATCTTTAAGGTCATCATAGCACCAAGCAAAGACATCCTTATACTTAATCAACAGATTAATCAATTTGTTTTTCTCCTCTGGCGAACAACACCTTCTAATAGAAATCCATTTAGGATCAGTTTCACTCCCAATGTTTATCTTCTCATAATCCCCAAATTTGTCATTATTTTGAACAAGTTTGCCTTTGGTATATTCATCTTGTCGAGTGAACAAATGTTCTAGAGAGACCAGTCCTTTGGGAATTTTGTTTCCCTTTAATTGAATTACATCATCCTTTGAATTGATCCCTGGGTCAGGACTGAATTCTTTATATTCTGCTTCAGATCCTTCAAAATATGTCCCCAGAAACATTTCAGCATTCTCCAAGAATTTTTTGATTTGCCTATCATTCTCAAAAACTTGCCAGTTTTCAGCATTATCTGGGGCATTAGGATGATAGACCAGTTCTATTGTATATGAATCCTTTTTGAAATTAGGGTGTGGGAGAAGAAGAGAAGCTGACACTGCTAGAGAGTCTGCTCGTGTGTTCTGGTCTCTGGGAATTGCCTCAATAGAAAAGGCATCAAAGTATTGTATCTCATCCCAAACTCTGTTCCTGTAATGTCTCAATCTTTCATATTTAACTAAAAAAATGCCTCTCACCTGTTTAACAATTAATTCAGCATCTCCTTTTGCTTTGAGCATCTTTACACCTTTTCCTTTGGCTTCATTTAACCCAAGTAATAGAGCCTCATACTATGCAGTGTTATTAGTGTTTTTAAACTCTAGCTTGAAAGAGTAAGGAAAGTTTTCACCTTCAGGTGAGATCAACACAACCCCTGCTCCTGAACCAGCGGTAGCACAACTACCGTCAAATTCCATGGTCCATAAATCATCTGAATGAACAGACTTTGGGACAGATTCTTCCTTCATGTCCTCAGAAGATAGAAAATAATTACCAAATTCACATTCTTCAAATATAATTTGAGACTTAGGATCATCAGAAGGATATATAGTAAACTTGCATTTAGGCTCAAGTTCTAGCTTAACTTTCTGCTTTCCCACTAGAATTGTAGCTTCTGACCAATCCAATTTAATCTACCTACCCAAATCTTTGCAAAAAGTCCTACTCAACAACATCCCATAACTAGCAGAAATATCTGCTACCAAAATAGTCAACTTCACTCTTTTATCGGGATATGCTGCAAGAGCAACCCGTGCATCTTTAATTTGCTCGAGCAAAGAAATATGTTTGCCATCCATGGAGTAACACCTACCAAATGTTTTTGTAAGGGATAGGCCTAGAGCTTTGGCTACAGAAGAAGGCATAATATTGTCAGAAGCACCTGAATCTATGATACAATTACTAAGTTTATGGTCATTTATGAATAAAGAAATATAAAAAGGGTTGGGCTTCATATCAATCATATATGAGGTATCATTAGATGAATTGAGAGTCATTTTAGGAGTATGAGTGGGTGAATCAGGTGGAGAAGCAAATAATTGGGCAATGGGAGACTCAGCATTAACATTTAGTTGACTTTCAAGTTCAATTTGTGTAGGACCACCTTTGACATATTTAACCAATCTATCAAGGTCTTTGGGTTTTAATTTGAGGTATTCAGCAGGGGATATTTGAATCTTTGCAGATTTACAAAATTCTAAAATATCAAAAGAAGTTTCATGATCATTTCTATGTAACAATTTAATTTCTTGGGCTTTTAAATTAGCATTAGATGTTCTAATTAGAGGTTCCTTACCTTTAATAGGCACTTCTTGAGTATTAGGAAATCTTTGATTCTTCTGACTTCTGGTAAGTACAGCACATGAAGGATCTTCAAGAGTAACCAATATTTCACCTCCTCTTTCTGAATCTGATTCATATTCTAGGAAGTGTATTTTAGAGTCGCCAGGTTCCTCAAAGTTCCTTTCTTCTACGGTAATCTCCCCCAACACATCTTGAGTAGCAGCCATTTGAGCATATCTAAGCATCTCCAGACAAGAATTTCCGTCATGATCAGTACTCAAATGAAAGGCACACATATTCCCTCTTTCAGGAGCAGCTTCAATAGTTAACCTTGGTTGTGCTGATATAAGTGGCAATGGCCTACCAGTATTCATCTGTTGATTAAAATTTATTTTGCCAATATCTTGATATGGTTGTTGGAATGAAGTACCAGCCTTAGGTAATTGTCTTTTTAAGGCAATCATATATTGACTAGTCTTTGAACCACAAGATTTGTAGAGGATGAGGGATGAGCATTAGGAACTTGGACTTCTTTCTTCCATTTTCCAGCCATAATAAGATCATCCTCTAACCCAACTGCCAATGTTTGTGCGGCTGCTAAATCGGCAATTGCACCTCTTCTGAGATGAAAACTAATATCATGAGGCATAGAATTAATAAAAAAACATTTCTGATTCTTAGCAGTTGGCCTTTTAGCAGTAGCGATTTTGTGCACTATTCTATTTAATTTGGCTATGAATTCCCTCATAGGCTCATGTATCTCCTTTTTAAGATGAGTCAATTGAGCAAGAAGGGAATGTTCATCTTCTACGCTCTTGAACCTGTTTTCAAACGCAGTTTTCATATCATTCCAATTTGTGATTGAAGAGTCAGCTAGATGATAGAACCATTGTGCTGCAGTATCAGTTAAAGTTTGCACAAAAAGCCTTATGGTTACATCTTGATGTTGCATGCCTAACACACCACATGCTGCTGCAAAGGCACTCAGATGTTCCTCTGGTGATTGTCTTCCATCTCCATTAAATTTGGGCAAGTTTTCCCTTGCATTTTTAGGCAGAGGAATCAAGTTGGCCCCTAAATTTAGAGGCCTTATGGCTGCTCCCCAAGGTTGGGCCATTGGTAGAAAGCTTACAACAGAGGGAATGATAATACCAGAAAGAGTTAAGGCTTGACAGACAGAGGATGTAGAGGGTTTATGAGGGCTAGGAGGTCTACTTCTAGCTCTTCTAATACGGGTAGGAATATAAGGAAAATTTAAGCTTTGCAATGTTTGAAAAGTAGGATCCTCAATTCCCTCTCTTCTTAAAGACCTTGTATATCTTCTGGAATCCAGTTTATGATATTGTAACTGGATAAGTAGCTATTAATTTCTATGCTATTCTTGATCTCTTCACAGTTTAAGGGCTTGATTTCTTGCTGTGTTTTCTACTTGCCTCCTTCTTTGCCTAAGCAACAACAATCTCAAATTATCGACCAATTCTTCTTCTTTTTCTAATACTTGGCTGGCTCTTCTATAATCATCAATACTCCAACGAGTGTGCCATGCAAGAGTATTCAACTAACCAATTATATCTTCCTGCTCGTCTTGAAAACCAAGATTAGGCTGCAGAACAGGAATTGTGTTTTCATGTGGAAGCACCATTGTTGCTTCATATTAAGGCGACTAATCTTTCAACAAATGACTTTGATCCCCAGCGGAGTCACCAAAAACTGTTGGCTAATAGATTTGTCATGGTCTAAAAATGTTTTATTCTGACTCTATACTTTCTTTCAAGAACAAATGAGTTAAACAACAAATGGGTGAACTATCAGGGATAGTTCCCCTCTAAATTAAGGTATAGCTCCCTTTAGGATCTTTAATGAATTCAAATTATTCTAATTCTTCAGATACACTTTTAACCAAAAAGTGCTTAAAGGCAAACTAAAATCCATACATCATCATGCTATGAATGCGATATCCTTTTCTACAACATCATTTAGTAATAGAATACATAGATTCTATTTTCAATAATAATCAGATATATGAACAAGTGTATTGCTGAACCAATAAATGATAAACACATATAATGAGTTATCCAATGAAAGAATAATTACCATATGAAAGAAGATTTCGTACAGAAAACCTGATTTCAAATACTCAAACACACAGATCTAAGCATGCAGTAATTATTTCTCCTTTTCATTCACAGATGAAAAATGTTTCAGATAAACATCACATATATTGTAAAAACAGCAAAGGTTCAACTCCAAAATTTTGTATCTTCTCCTGAACTTTTTGTGTCCAGTTTTTTAACAACTAAAACATATATATAGTTGCCCTAATTAACCATTCTTTTAAGCCAAACCCAGAGTTAAAGCAAACTCTGACCCATACGGGATTTAGTTTTTACAAACTCATTTAAAGACCAAGTTCTAAACAGAATACCAACTGAATAACTGAATAAAATATTATGCAAGCAAGATTAAGACTGGGGTGATGGATTAGAATCTCCAGATTTGTTTTGCTCAGCCGAGGAGACAAGTTGTGCTTTCCACTCCTGAAATGCTGTAACAAAATCCTGGATTTTTGAGAAATTGGGGATGCCAATGTGTTTCACCCTTGCTTTCCAGACATCTTTCTCCCTCCGAATTTTCCCCACTTTCTCCGCGTGTTCCAGGAGTGCGTCGAAACAGAGATGAAGAAGTAACTCCACCTTTGAAATCCATGAGAAATCTTCGATTAATAAATTGTCATTTTATTTAACAAAACTGATCTTTTCTCTGAAGGATTGAATCACATTATCGATGTCTTTTTCTGGTTCCCCGTCATCCTTTATATACTTCACATCAATACATTGTAAATCATGCTATAAGGATTGAGTGGATTCAGTTATTTCTTTGATCATTTTTGTAAGTTCAATTCGCCCTTGTCTGGATACTGAATTCCTCCATTTGATATTTTTCTTACTTACATACAATACATCCTCATTCAAACATGTCAAATTTTTCTTTGACAAAAACTTTACTATTCCATACTTCTGTACTTCGTCAATTTGATTCATCACATTCATCCATTTGCCTTCATCTTTTATCCACGAAGCATTCTGTGTCTTCAAGTCTTCAATGGTAGCTGTGGTTTGATCATATATATTCTTTAATTCATGAATGTATTATGTGCCTTTCTGGATGATGTCATCCAACCACTCATCAAATACTTTAGTTACAATTTTGTTTCTATGTACGTGGTCTAGCATTTTCTGATTGACCGAAGATTTAGGGTCAAAGGACAGGGGTAGTTGGGAAACAGGTTGTGGATTTGGATTATGAATGGCATCAATATACTTTGCCATTGATCATATGGTCTGCTTCAACTCCCTTTTATCTTTCTCATCCTTCCAGGTGTGACTGACTGTCTTCTTGGTAGATGCTTCAAGATGGTGCACATCCGCGGCACGTGATGCAGTCCCAAGATCAATTCTTTCAATTATGAAATCTTGAACTGTATGATCTTGAACTTCCTCATCAGTTGTCAGCTGGGCTATTTCGGCACTCCAGTTCCCTGTGTTAGGGTCAATGTCTACCCTGGATGTTGTTTTTAGTTTCTTGGACTTAGGAGTTTTTCCTAAACACTTACTAACCATATCCTCCAATGGTAATGAAAATGGGACTATTTTTCTTTTGTCGCTGATCGAACTTTCCAGCCATTTGGGTGTAGAGGTCGGGACTTCTTTACCAGGATTTAATTGATCAAAAGGCACATGTGAAATCATCATCAAGTCAGCAAACTCTAAAGCAACCTATGCCTGTTATTTTGCACTAACCTTCTCTTCCATTGGTGAATCAGACTCTTTATCACCTGTTACTTCTCCTAAATCCTCTTCAGAATTCAAATCCACTACTATTCTCTTAGAAATTTGTTTCCTCTTCCTACTTTTAGTTCTTGATCTAGTGGCACGAGGGGGTAGAATAGTTGTGAGGGCTTTCTTGGATTCTTTGATGACAGGACCCCTTCTAGTTTTTGGCTTGGGAGTACCTGCATCACAGATAGCAATAAGTTGATTAGAAGAGCTTATTGGGGATGGTGATTCAACCATTGATGTACATTGCTGGGAACCTTTATTTCAAACATCCTCCAGCCTACATTCCCTCAACCATTTCTTAGTTCTCCTTATTACTGATAGAGTTCTAACCTTAATCCGATCTTCTTCATTTTTATCCCAATCAATTTCTGGAATAGGTAATTGTTTTATCTGTTCAAATTGAGGATCAATCACCTGTTCCTCATTATCAACTATTCCAAAAATATTCATATTCAAATTGAGAGTAACTATTTGTCCTAAGGAGAACCTACACCAAAGTCTCTTTCTGACCTCAAATTCATCTGAACAATCCTCCCAATAATCCTCTCTTTGAGGAATATGTGAAAATCTTGTCCCAAAATCTAAATTATCTCTGGCAAAGCCTTTGCTGTCGAACTGGGATCTGGCAAAATAGTGTTGAAAATTGAATTTTTTAAGATCCACTTCTAAGTTCAAAGCGTCAGAAAGTGACTGACAGGAATAATGTCCAAGTTCAATGGGAAAAGAGATACCAGATTCCTCCTTCATTGGAAACTTTTTATCCACATGGGCTAGCTGTTTGCAGACTTCTATCAATACAAAATGATCAAAAACATACCGGGGCAGCCTCACTGGTTCACCGTCAAAACCCCCAACTCTGATATAAGTAAATTTGGGGAACTGAATAAATAAACTACCATAAATACTGATCAACTACATAGCCTCATCAGACATCCTCTTATTTATATTGCCTTCCAGTTCATAAGTCATTCTTAGTGAAAACATCATTAACCCTCCTGTAATTCTCATAACAATTATGCATATGTAACTGTGAATAATAGTTATAAATTTTTTTGTCTTTGACCAAGGGTGCATGAGGTAGCCCTACCCACTATCTTGTAGATGCTAGGCAATAGAAAAGATATGAAGACATATACAAATCCTTATTCCCCAAACAATCACTTAGGCCCAGATGCAAACATTCGGCTACAATCTCTGCCCAGTCTAAATATTGTTCTCCTTGGAGAATCACCTGGATGAAGAAATACATCCAGTCTTCCCAATAATATGCCTGGGAGTTACCCTTCAGCCTGTGTAGCAACACCACAATATCCTTTACCTCCTAAATCATGTGATCTCTTGTTAATGGTCTGGGCAGTCTTGAACCCCCCTTTTGGAATTTCAATAACCAATTTCTTGCGATCACGCTCCTGTAAGTTGCTTTCTTTAATGAAAAATGACCATAAGAAGATGTAATATTGAGGTCAGAATATGGTTCCTTGGGCAGAATTCTCATCACAGACATTAGGGTTTGTCTATTGATATGAAGTAATACATTACCATCTACAGTTCTGATGCACCTATTTTGGGGTTCATATCTATTCATGCACTCCAAAACTAATTCGAGGCACTGTATAGCCATGGGAAAGGCCGCAGCTTCGACCAAACCACTTTCTACTATCTTCTCCATCATAGGAGTTGGCACAAGATTTTTAACCCTCTCCCTAAAATCTTCTAAGTCATATTGAACTAGAGAGGTATCCCTGAATTCAAGAAGAGAATAGATGAGACCAGGACCGTGCTTGTAACCAAGACAAGCAGATTTCATAGGTACAAATTGGAGGATATAATGAAAAATGCTATGAACTTTTTAAATAATGTCAGAAACTCAAAAGGATTCTTCTTTCGAGCTAAGAAATGGAAACAACTTATAGGAAGAGTAGAACTCACCTTCAATGTATCTGAAATTACTGTGAAATTGGGCAACAAAAATCTTATACCTCCCGCGCTGTTATCCCCTGCATCACCCTATGTGTTTATTTGTTAAAAATTGGTTTGTTCTTTTTTGACAAAGGCATTAAACCAGGTCGAATAATTATTAGCTGAAATAATACGTGCTGAGAATGCTTGATAGGATGTGAACCCTGACAGATGCATTAATTGCAAGCATTTCTCAGTCACGACCTCAATGTGTAATTATTATCCATAACCTTTCGAACATTATAACTTTCTGCTTCATAATAAGTTCTAGATATATTTCCCTCCAAATCTCCCGCTAAATTTTGACTTAGAGAAGGCTTCGGGAAGAAATGAGACTATAGTCATGGAACGTTGAACCATTGAACCTTTGAACTTTGAAATAAGGTTCAACTCGAAGGTTCAAAGATACAAGATGAATTACATGAACCGACCAACAGTTAAACGACCTTTCAAGAAACATTGAACTTTGAACCGTTGAACCTTTGAACCATTGAAATGAGGTTCAACGCAAAGGTTCAAAGATACGAACTGAGTTACACAAAGGGGACAAATAGTTCACTTTTGAGAAACATTGAACTTTAATCTCTTGAACCATTGAACCGTTGAACCATTGAAATGAGGTTCAACCGGAAGGTTCATAGATACATTGATTTACACAAAGGGACTGAGTGTACACGACTCCTTACGAAGCATTGAGTATTGAACTCTTGAACCATAGAACCGTTGAAAAAGGTTTAAGTTCAAAGGTTCAACTCTTCAGAAATTTCACACACAAAAGACTATAGGCGGGTGAACTTTAAGAACAAAGAGCTGACTTAGGAAACAAATATATGACCAATAAGGGAAGATGGTAAATCGACTCTTGCTCAGGGAAGGTTCATGAAAAATTGAATAAGGGCAACTTAAAAGGTAACAGTATGTATCAACCCCATCATCATATATGGACTAGGTCCATTTTTGCTTTGCTCGCTGAAGGGACACACGGTCTGTATCAATATTTTTTCGTTTTCGTCATCTGCCGACTAGGTAGAATCACTAGAAGAAGGTAAACAATAAAATGAGAGAGAAGAACAAGTGCCTTAGGAACACCATGTAGGAGCATTCCCCTAGGTCATCAACCACAATGCTATGCCCCTAAAGCACAACACACAACAATAAAATAGAGGAGAGACAAGATAGAAAAATGACAAAACAAATATAAGAATGGTCACAACAGAGGTGGTCTTCCGATATCCTTGATCTTACAAGAGTATCAAGGGTCATCCTAGGAGGCCTAAACAACACATAACACATCACGGGGGAACACAACACATAAGAGAAGGTCACGTAAGCAAGCATGGACATGCTACGACAAAGGTGACCAATAGGGTTGGAAATACTTACTTGAAAGCACAACCGAACTAGCATTTGTCGAGGAAAAAAAATCCTCCTCCCAATCTCGAATGCATGATGAAAGGGGTACATAAGGGATGAGTGCCCATTTAGATTCCTTATCCTTTACCTTATCAACCTTGGTCTCTTATTGGTTTGCTTCAATGTTAGATGGTTCAATATTTTCTTGTTGAGGTGATGAATTGTTTCGATCCAAGGCTTGTCTTCTCTTCCTTCTTTCTCTAGCATGTCTATTTCTTTTTTTTTTTTATTGTTGATATATTCAAAGGGAGTCTCTTGTTTTCCATAGGTTTTTGTATCTTAGAGGAAGAGGCAGATTCATGATTAACTCATGATGGTGCATTGATTTGTGTTCTACGATTACCTCCTGATCTATGTAGAGATGGCGGAGGAGGAACCTCAACATATACCCCTTTTCCTTTTAGTCTAGGGGGTTCTTGTAATGTAGGTGGATCTTTAGGTATTGTTTGTTGAATAGGTGGACCAACCAATCTAGATAGTAATTGTGCTTTGTAACGTTGGTATTCTAAGAAGAGTTGATTTGTTCGTGGTTTGGGTTCTTTAGTAGTCTTGGGCCAAAAATAATCAATGATGACATTCTTTTGAGTGACCATAGGCTACCATCGGCTATGGTGAATGGTATGTGTACTCCCATGATGATTAAATTTTAGGCATTTATGGATTGTTGAAGGAATAGCTATTATAGCCTTGAGCCATGGATGGCCTAGTTTCACACGGAAGACGTCAAATACTAGAATAATATCAAATGATTGTTCCAAGGCTTTGTCAAACACTTGGATTACTAAGGAAATCTTCCCTAAAGCCAGGATAAGAGCATCATTATGTGTTTTTATCATCATGTCAATAGGTTCATAAGTTTCGTGTATCAAATTTTTTGAATAGAGGAACTCTTCTGTAGCAATGTTAGTTATGCAATTTGGATCAACAAGGGCTTGTTTTACAGAGGTGCCCATTATGCTAAATTTAGTGTAAAGGAGACCTTTGACATTTCCTATTGTTTTATCATGTGGTGTGAATGTAATGTCAAGATCAGCGGTCTTCCTTTTCCTATCAGGGCGAGGAGGGACCATAGCATTGTTTCTATGATGAAAAGCCATAGATGTGGGACTATTTCACACCTAAAACACTTGTTTGAGGGAAATAGGTAAGAATATGCACAAAAGTACAAAAAAAAGAAAGTGGATAGGAGGAAATTGTACAACACAACAAGGCTCAAAATATGGTTTTAAAGGTTTTGGTCAAATGACGTGAAAAGGTGTGTAATCAAGTAATGTTGAAATACTACACTGTGTAATTAAGATTATGTCGATTTTCACACAAAGATATGAAATTGTGCAAAATTTTCAAATGAAAAATGGATGCATGCTTGAATATGAGTGTAAGATCTGAAATGCAAAATGTCTAAGATGAATGAAATGAATCAAAACAAAACTATGCTTGTTTATGCACCTAAAATGCCTAATTTTTTCGCTTTTTTCAATGTAAATGTGCTAAAAATGCAAATGTAAATGCAAAGACACACAATGATGAAACACTACAGTCCAAAATCAGATTTGAAAGAGTGTTTAAATGAGTAGTAAAATATGAAACAAGATTTTGGCTACAAACCCTAGTTTTTAGAATAACTAGCTTATATGAAAAATGCAAGATTTCAAGCAAAACCCTAGCAAATGAGAGATGCAAATGCAAGGTAAATGATCACAAAAAGGTGAAATGATGCAATTTATCTCATATTTGATGTAAATATCAGAAATTTAAATGATTTAGATGAAATGCAACAAAAATAGTGCAAACAATGCCTAAATGCAAGCCTAGGATGCTTGATTTTTTCAAAATTTTCAATTTTTTTGTAAGATTTTCAAATGTATGATAATGAAGATGATATGTATGAATGCAAATATGATGTACAACACTCAGAAAGGTGCAAGATTCAATAAAAGCATGGGTTCACCAAAATGTTATGTAGAAAAAGGGGGTTTGTGGATGCGGTTGATAGTTTAGTTAAATCCTCCTTTCACTACATACATTCAAGGACATTAAACTGAGTTGAATCACAACTTTTGAAAGAGGACTTAGCTACAGGTTTGGTGTCACTTGGAATGACAAGGAAATTTAGAATTTGTTGATTAATGTGTTAACTTTAGTCTGATTAATCTCAAAACCCTAATTATGCAAAATTGTAAACAAACGGACGAAACTCGACGAATGCTCGCACAAAAGACTCTAAATGCATATTTGATACATACCATATTTCAAATTTTAGGATGCAAAAACTTTAGGGTTGAAAGAGCGGGTGCCCAAGCCCAAGGTGGTACTTTTTTTTAGGGCTTCAGGATAAAATCTACTACAGACTGCAATCACTTTAGAGTTTTCTGACATTGCAAATTAGAGGTCAAAATAGAGGGCACCCTTGACCTTTTAGGGATATTTTCTACCTTTTTCTTCAGATCCAAAATCCTTATGCTCTGTAATGATCCTTTGTAACTCCTCTCCGCAAGATCCGACACCTATCACCTGCAATCACAAGAGAAGGGCTGGGGGTTGTGGTGTTTACGAGCTTGCCTTGTTCAAGCCCCGGAATGGCATTCAAGTCTTCCAACACCATTGTTAGAGAGAGTGCATGTCCTTGCAAGATAGAGGCAAAAGCAAATGATATGATAATTGATTGAAAACACAAAGTAGATGCCACCTCAAAGGTGAAGCTCTCACGGGGAGATGAAGATATTCTACACCATGAGGAGATGGATTGATGAAGACAAATCTGCAACAAACATGAACAAACACAACACAATACTGCTCTGCAACATAATGAAAGCCTTGAGTATCCTTAGCACAAGATCACAAGTTCATATTATCCATCTAGTTGTAAAATTAAGTCCTAAACATGAATATATATGCAATCATATTATAATTTCATAATTCAAACTTAAGATGCCGACAAGGGAAAACTTTAATGGTCATATTGTTGACATTTAAATTTTGGGCCCCGACAAAATAGGGCAAGACAAGGGCGCGATCACTCTTGTCCAAGCACCTTTTTTAGGGTTAGATTAAGTTCACAAGGGTCCCCTTAGTCCTATTTGACATGGGTTTCAGGGGATTTTGTTTCGGGATTCATTTTTAACATGCATGATTAAATCTAAGGGACCAGAGAGCTAAACTTAGGAGGTAAAAGTCCTAGGGGGACATTTTACGACATAACACTAATAAATCATATTCACATATTATTATCATTACTCACTTCTTATCATATTTGGATACTAAAAAATTATTCCAATTTTATTTAAATGTTATTGCTAAGATTATGAATAGGAGAGAATATTGATTACCTAGTTATATACTAAGCAAACATAATGATTCATTAAAAGAGAGCAATTTCCATCAAAGCCATGCAAGTTGTTAAGTGCCCCTATTAGATATTCTAGGATATTAAAGCTCTTGAACATGACAAAATGTGCATTTAAAGTAACTTGTAGTTGTAAGCTAATGATTTGCCCTATGAATTATGGTTGATCTTATCACTATTTTAGTTAGAATCAACTAGAATTATTTCCACCATCACACACTACATAAAATCTGACTAGGCTTCCAAAACATTTCATTATCTCAAGCACTATATAGCACCCTTTTTTAGACCCACCTAAAGCATTTGTAGATGATGTTGTCATCATTTTGGTTTCTATTTTATTAGGACTTAAGCATTTTTATTAAGTGTAGGTTATAAGTTGGTTCTAAACCATAACCTACTAGACTACAATATACTTCTTAAGAATCTTTTAATAGTAATGTGATGAAATTTGTTAAGTGCACTATGTGAAAGTTGAAAACCATAAAGGTTTATTTATTTGTTACACATAGTTCTTATTATTACACCAATGCTTTTAATAACATTCAATTAATTGGTTTGATCTAAGTCCATAGCTTTGATATATTTATCTTTACCTTTTAGAGATATTCTTTAGAGAGAATACAAGATGGATGATGAGAATGATGCACTATCTTATGTCCATGAAATATTCAAGGAGGCCTCCAAAATTGTATGTATTTATGTTAACTTGCTTTACTCTTATAAATTAATATTTTATTACACATATGAACAATTAACTAAATACACTCAACCATAGATATTTTATTTCTATTTTGTCACAAGACACATAGCTAAATAATACTCAACCATCCCTTAAAAAATATGTGGAGGGCTCGAGTAGGATGATAGGTAGTGATGATGATCCTCTTAGACTGTCCTTAGTGTTGTCTACATATATGTGCATAGCTTACATACTTTGTTTCAATCGTTTAGATCTAGCATACTTAGTACTCTGCAAAACATAAGAGGCCCAAAGATCAATTTTAGATTTGAATGATGAAATTAGAATACTATTATGAAAAGGGTAAAATTTAATCCAACAACTCTAAGGTTTTCAATTAATAAATTTAATGCAACATTCAAATATCAAAAGTACAAAATATAAATAAAATAAAGTGGAATATTCTATTTTAAAAACAAAATTTAATTTGATCTTCTAAAACTTATTAAAATTCTAGCAAGGACATGATTTTAATTTATGGTAGAGTGCAAGCCTATTTCTGGAAAATTTTAGACTTAATATCCTAACTATTCTTTTTTAATTTTTGAAACAAAAAAAAACGTTTAACAATTTAATTACACATTTGCTTTAATTTAACCAACAATACATATTTCAAATCATGATCACACTTAAGTTAATCAATCTCTAGGGTTAACTTTTAAAGAGAAAGGAACCATACCACAGGCTCTAAAGGATTGAGTACCTGAAGTAAGATTACTTAATCTAAAACCCACTTAACCTACTAAGCTATTAGGGCAACCCAACTAACCCTAAGTTAAAGTTACTAAAGGAACTCCTTCCTCTATTTATCACACATATTTTATTGCAAATTTGAAGAAGAAAGAAATAAAGGAGGGAAAATAAGTTAGCGCAAGGTATAATGAGTTTTTAAGTTTTGTTTGTATTCTCTAACTGATTATTTCTTCACTATTTAAGCTAATAAACCATCTCCTTTCCTATTTTACACTCTAATTATCTCATTTGTTACAATGACATTTTGCTTTTAATAAAATTTATTTTTAAATTGATGATCTATTACTAATAAGAAGAGTCATGTTACAATATAAGTGGTAAAAATAAACCACAACAACCCCACCAGGCCATAACACTAGTATAGAGTAATAAGATCAAAAAATGATTTGGTGTACTGCACCACTATACAAAATATCAATACACAATATAATAACTTAGATATCAAAAATATTATAGAATATCTCTCTAAAGTTTTTTCAATATGTGCATATTGTTTATTGATCTAGCTCTAAACCAAAACTTGTTCCTAACCATCTGCAACCACAAACCTGCCAACAATTTAAAACTGCTCCTGCATATCATTATTAGGTACAACATTGTCTCCCATAGTCTCTTTACCAATCTTATCTTTGTTGGTTATTTCCTTATATGAGTCAATACATTTAAAGGTACTAATAGGAGGAGAGATCTTATCTCTGCTACCACCACTATTGAATTTCTAAATTGTAACCTCAAGATTCTTGACAACAACATCCCTATTAAGCTTATATTGATGTTGCTTACAAAAATGGTTTTGAATGTTAATGTACTCTTTATGGAACTTCTCATCAACTTGCCTCAAATCAAGGGGCCAGAACTTATTATACTTTATATCATACTTGAAAATTAGTGTTGAACCTTCATCCACAATTTTCATACACCTTTCAGTGGGGATCTCCAAAGTCATGGTAACCTGCTCAAAAGTATTAAATAGAGTTAGTCCACTGAAAGACTCCGCAAGGCTCCTTTTGTCCTGGTAAAAGTCCTTGTTTCTCCTTTTCCATAAAAACCATAAAACTTCAGTAGACAAAAAATCCAAAAGGCATTCAACTTAGCATTAAGACCATTGACAAAACCACATAAAATTTCTTTCCAAGACATAACATCCTAATATCCCACCCAATAATGTTTCCCATGAACAAAGCCCAGTCAACTTTAGCATACAAACATTCAAAGAAAATATGCTCACCAATTTTTAAAAATTTGCATAAAGAATAGTAACTATTACAATAATTACCAACATCAAGCTTTTTAAGCAACAAAGTCCATCTAAAGCAACTTTTCTTAGGCTCAATGTTTTTAAACCAACAAACCTTAAGGGACTTAGATCACTTAGAGCAATCAAGATTCATATTCCAAACAAGGTTAACATGCTCTAACACCTTTTGAGAATTAGTCAACAACTTATAACTAATGCTAGACTTCATTTTCATGAACCCGATATCATCCTTCCATTTGAAGTTATCCAGACATTTAGTATTGAATTTCATATTGACAAGAAACTTAACTTTCATTAGGGCTTTCATCATAACAAAGTAGGTTATTTTTGGGATTCAGGTAAATCATATGTTGTTTTCAATTGCATCCAACTTTTCAAATAGTTATTATTGATAATATATTGAAACTCAACAATACCTTTATTGTTCCAGCTCTTAACATAGCATTCCTGAAGCATTTCAAGGGGCTTGTTGTTACAATAAAGATTCCACCATATGGACCTAAAGCTGAACAACTCATTATCTATATTGTTAAAAGCTTATTTACCCACAATGAGACTCCTAAGAGAGTCCCAAGCTCTCCATATACTATAAAACACTGTAGACCCTAAGGGTTTAATGGGAAAACACCCAAAGATGAGATCACGTGGATGCAAGTTCTTCCAATACCTAGCTTTTTTAGGCAAAACCTCTTGAATACTTCTCCTGACCAAGATTTTCCAAGGCTCATTTCCATCTAAGGATTTGATTATCCACTTTGCAGCTAGAGTTACACCTTGGATCCTCAGATCCTTCAAACCAATACCCCCTTTGTTTTTATCTAGACAACACTATTGGTTCCCAAAATAACCACACTCCAAAACCTTAAAATGTTACCTAATCACCTAGGATAGGGGTGTCATCAAGATGATTGGAGAGCTGTTTATCAACAAGTTGAGGATGATTTTGGCCAATTGACAGAAGTGGGTAAACTCTTCTTCACTTCAAGCTTAGCTAAACTTAGGAGGAATATTCCTATAAGTAGAAAATACTCGTAGAATAGCATTGCAGCAATACCCAAATGCAATTTGAATCCCATAACTATCACTAGATTGAAATAAGATTTATGCTAGATACCTCTTCATAAAGATGATTACATCTTGTGTATGCACCCATAAATGAAAGCGTTATCTCCCCATAAGATGAATTCACTTAACATTCTTTACACAGTGACAAGATGTGAACATACATTCAAACATGATTCACTAAAGATCTAAATAGTTTCAAGCAACACTTCTTATTTATCCCTGGTCATATAACAAAACCATGAACAACATGTAGAAACTAATATAACCCTACTCCTACTCCTACAGATAACAGGATGAAGGTTTGATTTAAAATATTGCTAGTCCGTCAAGAAATCTGGATCAATGCCTACTCCAATGGGCAACAGAGTTATGGAATGTAGGGAATAGGTGAAAATGTTCAATAGCCATCAACATAACATGGAATGCATTTACATGTAAACCCAAGAATACATTTCACAAAATGGACATACTTAGTAATCCCTAATATAACTGTAACAATTCATTTGTAACAAAGGAGAGACCAATACAAGATCTTTGTATTGCTTTGGAAGCTGTCACATTCATCTAACCTCAATTACAATCGCACCAACAAATGTGGTGAAGGAAATATACAACTGTTGTTACATATTCTCAGAACTGTTATAAAACACCACAGAGACATATCATTACATAAAATGTGCATTGAAGACCTTCCTCTGAGTTGTAGAACAGAGTCCACCCATATGCATGCTAGACTAGAGTTGTTTGGTGCCCTAGAACCTCCATAATTAGATGCATGACTAGAAAATTGGTTCACAAACCGACCATTTGAATAGCTTTGTCTTTGGTATATATAGAGTTGCATTTTCTTTATTGTTCTAGGCAGGAGAAATTAGGGTATGTGACAACAACATTCAAATTCACCTACCTCTTCACCAACCTACCCCATAATCAATTCGATATGTCTTATCCATTGTTTGAGCATTAATGGTTTCATTGGAGGTATGAAGGGGCATGCCTACAACTAGCACACAAAAAATGTGTTTTAGCAGCTCTTTTCAATACTTAAAAACTTTCAATTTGGCCTCACTTTTCCCTTTGATCTTGCCTGTTGAGGATTCACCGACGGCCAGGAACATGACCATTTTTACTTGTCTTTCACCCTCTTTTCATTCCTTTTTGTTACTTTCTTTTCTTCCTCTTTCACGCCTTAGTCAATTTTAGGATTTTTTTTTTCAAAGGCAAATGAGACATGGCAAAACATAGGGGCATGATCAAAGGGACCTTGATAGATTTTAAGCATAAAAAATGAAAGTTTGGGAACTTGAAAAAATTGGGCACTAACAATGGCTATATTTGGGGACATGTGGCAAAAATTGGCACATCGAGAACCAATTATCTCCAGGCAAACCAAAAAGCAAAAAATGAGGATGGGAGGAAGGGGAAAAAACACACACAACAACGTATATACAAGACAACAAACAATAAGGGCATATATACAACAAGACAACTTATAATCATAGGTATGAAGGCACAAGAGGGATAATGGTTGTGAATAAAAATTTAACACAAGGCAGGATGGGCTTGCAAATGGCAACTGAAATTACTTTCCCCTTTTGAAGACAAGCTTGATGAAGGAGTTGATCTCCCTCAAACCCAATTTGCACTCATCACCCAACTACAATAAAAAGTGACGTATATCTTCATACACTAAGCTATAAAAAATGCCCATGAAATGAAGCTTCACTCCACCACAAGCAACAGTGATGCATGTCATCCATAAATAATAGGTGTTTGACCTATTCTCTATCAAATCATGCATGTTCCCAATAGTAAGGGTGGAGACATTAAAAAATATCTTAGCAACAAAACAAGTAGATGGGAAAAAACATCCATCATCAATTGCAACTTCACTATCTCTGCTGACCTATTCATGCAAACTAAGGGAAAATGAGAATACCTCCATCTCACATGGCAAAGAAAAATCTGCCTGAATGCAATATTGATCTACAAAAGAAGATAAATATTCTTGCAAATCAAATTGGAAATATTCTAGCTCAGGTAAAGTTTCAAGTCGAGCTGGGCCACCTGTTGAAGTTCAGGCATAAACATGCCTCGTTGCTCATTCACATCAATGTCCCATACAAAGGACTCCACCTCTACTGCAACACCAACACATTCAAGAATTGATAAACATCCCACATCAATGTGGAAAAACTCATCTCCACCAAGCTCTTGAACACAACTTTCATATGTGCTACTACACTTCTCAATTTTTGAATCATAAGTATGACTTAGACTACAATCCAAACCATCAACACAAAAATCAAGATCATGAGACACCTCAAGTCAATAACCATGTTATTCAAATTGTCTCACTATTTTATGCTCATTCTGGCAGCATGTAGTGTCATATATACTGTTGCAAGCAAATTGGTGACACTCTTCTTCCTCAATCATATTTTTATCATTTTCTTGTGGTTGATTTGAAGCACACTTAGCATGATGAAGACAACATACTTTGTACCAAAAAATAAGTTTTCATTCCCGATATGATCACCATCCTCATACTCTTCAAGGGAAATTCTTCACACTGAAAATTCATAGCTGCATGAGCACTCATCCTTGATCAGTTATCATTAAGTGCAGCCATATCCACATCAACCTCATGCAAATAAATACTAACTGCTTCCTCTTCATCAACATGAACAAAAGAAGGCAATACATCAAACAAGAAATAAGTTTCTTGCTCATTCTTTATTTCATTTACCTATGCATAATCTTCATAATCAGCTTCACAAGTTGATCCAACTTGTTACTCACTCATGCACACACCTTCCTCTTTTTTCAACATGCCATATAAATCATTGTCAAACTGGAAGTCATCAAGGATGTCATCATTCTCATTTTCACTAGATAACTAATCCAACTAAAGGTGAGTGCAAATGTTGTCCTCATTATCTGCATCACTTCTATATGATGCGCCACCTTCAACTTTTGCCCCTCTGACCACACATTCATATTCATTTGATGTTGCACTCATCTAATTGGTTGTATTCACACAAATGTTGTTCCTATCAATCTAATTCTTATGGGCAGTGGGATAAGCACTAGATTGAACCATGGACTTAAGCAACCTAATATGATTTAAACTTTATTTTTCTTGCTACCACAAGGACTCAATCAACTATATATTTTTGTCAATTTTATATTGTAGCCTAGTAGATTCATTTTGGTTTTCATGGGTGATATAGGTTCAAATTTATATAAGGTGCAGAGCCATGACTGGATTATGCATTGCTAGGATGATCATGAGAATCCACACTAATGTAATTTCTAGGGTTCAAGATAGAGGAAGACTCATATGAAGGGGGAAGCCTAGAATAGTCATATTCATAACAATTTTCCATGACTAAAACATCCTACAATGTAGAGAAAAGAATAGAGGTATACAAATTTATTCATTTAACATGATAGGAACAACAATCTTCAAAAGTAGGAAGAAAAAACATGTACCTTCAATAACGAGTTTCTACACACTTTCAAATGAGGTGTTTAAATCATCAACACACTAAAGAACAACAACAAATAAACTTTGTTCGTGACAGTAGAGTTGCCACCTATTCCAAAAAAAGGAATTCCTTGAAGTGTGACAATGTCCAAGGCAACTAATAGATTCTGAGTTTAGCTCACCAGCAGAGTCTTCATTTCATTTAACCCAACAACAAGATCTTCCTCGGCAAAGCCATTATGTTGGTGTAAATTGACGGGATGACAAATTCAACACACAACAAAATGTAAACATCAAATAGCTGCAAACTTTGATGACGGTTACAAAGGTTTTCAAAATAGTTCAACCTTTTAATTCATCCCTGATAATGACATCATATTGGAGGCCCAACTTCTAGAGGCCATAACTTTGATCCAGGCGTTTGATTGACGAACCATTTGATCTGCTGGAAAGCTCGCACATTCCAAGAAGCAATAAGGAATCAATCCATCAATGTCACTTATTTGCTAATAAATGGAGAAAAGAAATACCTCATTCCTCTTGTAATATAAAAAATTACACTTTACAATTGTCATAGTATGTTTTGTGCTTAGTTTAGCATTTGTCTCATTAATATGTTTTAAGTTACATCAAACCAATGATCCCATCTTTCTTCGTCACAAATTACCAAGTTTTTTCCTTTAATTCTATTGTGATCTTTCTTTTTATTAACCTTTGTTTTCAATTGTTAGTGTGGCAGTATAGATGTTTGCGTGACTGCATTTTCACCTTGACCATTGTAGAATTTAAAATGTCTTTGCATCCACCTTTGTGAATATTGAAGCCTATGGTAACTCTTTCTTTATCAATTAAATGACATTGTATTTAGGAATCAAAGTATTCTTGATGAGGGTGTATTCCACAAAACACACTCACAACAAAAAATTATAAGCTTCAAACCACAAACATAATGATTTACATGGGGAAAACCCTTTTAGGTGAAAAACCCCACACTTGAAAATCAACTCAATATATTATTTATAAACTCAACAAGACTACAATATAATTGCAAGGCATGTTTTCACAAAAGTATCTCCAACTACAGATCCGGATGCAACTCAACATGTATCATACTTCCACACACACAACCTCTATCTTTAGCACCTAATATATAGGAGCTACAATACATGAAACTGTCAAACGATATTACAAAACCATGAGCTAAAAGCAACCAAAAGTGGCACCCAAATTATCTACCAATAAAAAATGCATTATGATGTGTCAAAACACTCATCGACATGTGTAGCTTCCCTTAACAGCTCTTTTCTATGTCCAACACGTTTTTACATTTTTTAATAGGGGAGGCCCAACTTTCGGAGGCCATACTTTTGATTCGGGCGTCCGATGACGAAATGCATTGGAAAGCTTGTGAAATTTGTAGACATGCTAAGAAACAACAAGGAATCAATCCATCAATGTGATTATTTGCTAATAAATGGAGCAAAGAAATACCTCGTTCCTCTTATAATATCAATAATTGCACTTTACAATTGTCACAGTATGTTTTGTGCTTAGTTTAGCATCTATCTCATTAATATGTTTTAAGTTACATCAATCTAATGATCCTAGTATTCTTCCTCACAAATTACCAAGTTTTTTCTTTAATACTATTGTGATCTTTCTTTTTATTAACCTTCATTTTCAATTGTTAGTTTGACAGTACAGATGTTTGCGTGACTACATTTTCACCTTGACCATTGTAGAATTTAAAATGTCCCTGCATCCACCTTTGTTAATATTGAAGCCTATGGTAAATCTTTCTTTATCAATGAAATGACATTGTATTTAGGAATCAAAGTGTTCTTGATGAGGGTGTATTCCACCCAACACACTCACAACAACAAATTATAAGCTTCAAACCATAAACAAAATGATTTACATGGGGAAATCCCTTTTAGGTGAAAAACCCCACATTCGAAAAGCAACTCAATATATTATTAAGAAACTCAACAAGACTACAATATACTTGCAAGTTTTCACAAGAGTATTTCCAACTAGAGATCTGGATACAACTCAACATCTATCATACCTCCACACACACAACCTCTATCTTAAGCACCTGATATATAGTAGCTACAATACATGAAACCATCACAGGATATTACAAAACCACGAGCTAAAACCACCCAAAAGTGGCGCCCAAATTATCTACCAATAAAAGATGTCTTATCATGTTTCAAAACACTCATCGACACATGTAGCTTCCCTTAACAACTCTTTTCTATGTTCAACACGTTTTTACATTTTTTATTACAAGAGGCCCAACTTCCGGAGGCCATAACTTTTGATCCAAGCGTCTGATTGACGAACCGTTTGATGCGTTGGAAAGCTCATAAAATTTGTAGACATGCCAAATAGAAAAAAAAATCAATCCATAAATGTGATTATTTCTAATAAATGGAGCAAAGAAATACCCCATTCCTTTTGTAATATTAAAAATTGCACCTTACAATGGTCACAATATGTTTTGTGCTTAGTTTAGCATCTGTCTCGTTAATATGTTTTAAGTTACATCAAACTAATGATCCTAGCTTTCTTCCTCACAAATTACCAAGTTTTTTTAATTAATTCTATTGTGATCTTTCTTTTTATTAACCTTTGTTTTCAATTGTTAGTGTGACAATACAGATGTTTGCATGACTACATTTTCACCTTGACCATTGTAGAATTTAAAATGTCTCTGCATCCACCTTTGTGAATATTGAACCCTATGGTAACTCTTTCTTTATCAATGAAATCACACTATATTTAGGAATCAAAGTATTCTTGATGAGGGTGTATTCCACCCAACACACTCACAACAACAAATTATAAGCTTTAAACCACAGACACAATGATTTACGTGGGGAAAACCCTTTCAGGTGAAAAACCCCACACTTGAAAAGTAGCTCAATATATTATTCAGAAACTCAAAAAGACTACAATATACTTGCAAGGCAAGTTTTCACAAGAGTATCTCCAACTAGAGATCTGGATGCAACTCAACATGTATCATACTTCCACACACACACAACCTTTATCTTAAGTCCCTGATATATAGGAGCTACAATACATGAAACCATCAAACAATATTACAAAACCATGAGCTAAAACCACCCAAAAGTGGTGCCCAAATTATCTAGCAATAAAAGATGCCTTATGATGTTTCAAACCACTCATTGACACATGTAGTTCCCTTAACAACTCTTTTCTATGTCCAACATGTTTTTATATTTTTTAATATGGGAGGCCCAACTTCTAGAGGCCATAAATTTTAATCCGGGCGTCTGATTGATGAACCATTTGATGTGTTGAAAATCTCACAAAATTTGTAGATATGCTAAGAAACAACAAGGAATCAAACCGTCAATGCGATTATTTGTTAATAAATGGAGCAAAGAAACACCTCGCTCCTCTTGTAATATCAAAAATTGCGATTTATAATTGTCATAGTATGTTTCGTGCTTAGTTTAGCATATATCTCATTAATATGTTTTAAGTTGCATCAAACCAATGATCCTAGCTTTCTTCCTTAGAAATTACCAAGATTTTTTCTTTAATTCTATTGTGATCTTTCTTTTCCACCTTTGTGAATAATGAAGCCTATGGTAACTCTATTTATAAATGAAATGACACTGTATTTAAGAATGAAAGTATTCTTGATGAGGGTGCATTCCACCCAACACACTCACAACAACAAATTATAAGCTTCAAACCACAAACATAATGATTTACGCGGGGAAAACCCGTTTAGGTGAAAAACCCCACACTCAAAAAGTAGTTGAATACATTGTTCAGAAACTCAAAAAGACTACAATATACTTGCAAGGCAAGTTTTCACAAGAGTGTCTCCAACTAGAGATTTGTATACAACTCAACATCTATCATACTTCCACACACACAACCTCTATCTTAAGCACCTAATATATAGGAGCTACAATACATGAAATTGTCAAATAATATTACAAAACCATGAGCTAAAATCACCCAAAAGTGGCACTCAAATTATCTACCAATAAAAGATGCCTTATGATGTGTCAAAACAATCATCGACACATGTAGCATCCCTTAAGAACTCTTTCTATGGCTAACACATTTTTAGATTTTTATCATTAGAGGCCCAACTTTCAGAGGCCATAACTTTTGATCTAGGTGTCCGATTGACAAATCATTTGATGCATTAGAAAGCTTGAGAAATTTGTAGATATGCCAAGAAGAAACAATAAATCAATCCATCAATGTGATTATTTTCTAATAAATGGAGCAAAGAAATACCTCATTCCTCTTGTAATATCAAAACTTGCACTTTACAATTGTCACAATATGTTTTGTGCATAGTTTAGCATTTGTCTCATTAATATGTTTTAAGTTACATCAAACCAATGATCTTAGCTTTGTTCCTCACAAATTACCAAGTTATTTTCTTTAATTCTGTTGTGATCTTTCTTTTTATTAACCTTTATTCAATTGTTAGTGTGACAGTGCAGATGTTTGTGTGACTACATTTTCACCTTGACCATTGTAGAATTTAAAATGTCTCTGCATCCACCTTTGTGAATATTGAAGCCTATGGTAACTCTTTCTTTATCAACAAAATGACATTGTATTTAGGAATCAAAGTATTCTTGATGAGGGTGTATTCCATCCAACACACTCACAACAATAAACTATAAGCTTCAAACCACAAACAAAATGATTTACGTGGGGAAAACCCTTTTAGGTGAGAAACCCCACACTCAAAAAGCAACTCAATATATTATTCAGAAACTCAACAAGAGTACAATATAATTGGAATGAAAGTTTTCAAAAGAGTATCTCTAACTAGAGATACGATTGCAACTCAACATCTATCATACTTCTACACACACAACCTCTATCTTAAGCACCTGATATATAGGAGCTACAATACATGAAACTGTTAAACGATATTACAAAACCATGAGCTAAAACCACCCAAAAGTGGCACCTAAATTATCTACCAATAAAATATGCCTTATGATGTGTCAAAACACTCATCAACATGTGTAGCTTCGCTTAACAACTCTTTTCTATGGCCAACACCTTTTTACATTTTTAATACGGGAAGCCCAACTTCTGGAGGCCATCACTTTTGATCTGGGCATCTGATTGATGAATTGTTTGAAGTGTTGGAAATCTCACAAAAAATTGAAGCTCCAAAAAAATCCCATTTAGGAACATTTTAATTTTTTTGCCAATTTTTAGGTCGTTAGAGAACATCTAAGTGCCTCAAAATTGAATTTGAAACTTTTTCATGAACCTCAAAAACTCAAACTTTAATATCTTGAAATCCAAACATGATCTTGGACTGAAATTTACCAAGAATGTTTATTTGACTATTTCAAAGCTTTGGAGAAAATTTTGGACCTAATCGCTTGTCCAATATATAGGGTTACTAAAAATAGTAAGTCTTGGTATTCTCAGCCTTTTTGGAAACTTTGAAGGTTTCGAATCATTATTCAAGCAAATAGGTATCTGCAAATACCAAAATTGAAATAAATAGAAAATAAAATCATTTTTTTGGTGATGCAAGATTGCTCTACACCTCTAGATACTCCTACATCAGACACCCAGGGTAATTTGAGAAGGGACCTTGTCACATCTCTAGTGTTCGAGGAAAACCAATGCAGTCAACCTCTGCTTTGGATAACCATGATGAATCTTCAACATGTTGTCCTCTCCATTTGACCAAATATTCTTCATATTACCTATTTCTTATGCTCCTTCCCACGTGGATATCTAAGATTTCTTCATTTTCTTCCTTCTCTGAAATAGGTGCTAGGATATGCCAATATCTTTCTAATTGTCTGTCTTCTGTACTTCCTTCATGATATTCTGTCAAATCTGCAATAGTGAACACATGTGAAATATTGATCCTACTTGGCAACTCAACTTCATAGGCATTACTTGATTCATGTTTCTTCAAAATCTTACAAGGTCCAAATTTCTTCATCTTCATTTTATTATATGTTCCTAGGGAAATATCTATTTTCTAAGATGGATCATAACCTCTTCTCCAACATTGAATTCTTTGAATCTTTGCGAGGCCTAACTTTTGCAGTTGCTTACATTATTTCATCTCAGACTATTAGACTATGTTGCTTTTAGTATATACTTTATGTGTGTGAGTTATTCATGTTGCTACATTATGGAAGTTATGTTCTAAGCATTACAATTGAACCTTATAGATTTTATGCTATAGATATTTTGATTGAACCTTATGGATGTTATATTATAGAGTTATATTTGAATTTATGATGAGATGTTTTATAGATTATTATTCATGTGTTAAAAGAATTTATTAAACGAACTAGTTGTTGTAAGTTAATATTTTAATAAATTATTTGATCATGAACAAGTTAGGATGTGTAAATACTTTTGCTTATGCATTTATTACGTTGCTTCAGCTATATATATTCATTGTTGTACTGATATTTGAAAGTGAAGTGTGCAGGTGGGTGGCTAGGATAAATATTCTTCAAGACTTCTGAAGAACCTTCCTCTCTATGCTTCCCTGTTAGCCTAGTCTAACCCATGGAAGGGGTAAAGATTAATGTGTGTCATGTATTTATTTTATTATCTCTTTTATTTATTTTGTTTTTTGTCTTTTTAACTGCACTTGTAGTCATTCTTATTTATGTTTATTTGAAAACTTGTAGGGAAATAATTCATTTATTAATCAATATTTTTGCCTTTGTTTTATTCAAATTGGGATAGGGAAGAGTTAATGTATATATTTATTTTAGAAATTGAAAATATGGAGAAGATTCTCCTTTTGGTTATTTTGGGAAGAAATAATTTATATAGGGGGATTTGGTGATTTGCATTTATGGGATAGTGGAGATAATATTGTTGCATGTATTTTCTTTTTATTGGGATGAAAATGGTTGTACAAGGAGGAAAAGAATGGGAGAAGAAGATTGGAAAATTTGAGGGAAGAAATTGGGAAGATTTCTGGTGTGATTTGGTTTGAAGGATTTGCATGATCTGGGCTCTCCCTAACTTGGAGAGAGCTGAGGTAGGATCTTTGTTTTTTTCTCTTGTAATTATGAAATTTGTGAAATAAATTTTGTTGCATGAAATTATTGCTTGATAGTTTGATGTCCTCTATTTTTTTTTTTGTGTAAATGGTTTTGTGGGAATTTGGGTTGTTCTTGGAGTGACACTTCAAATCAGATGAGTGCCTCCCAAGTAATAGGGTAGAGAGATATGGACCTCTCTTGGGGAATTTCTTGATGTGATTCATGTGGAAAAATTATGTGGTGGAGGGTTGTGGCGATTTATTTGTTTTTGAGGATATCCTAATTTATCTGGAGGGATAAGTGAGTTGGGGGTATGGAGATTTTTGGAGGTTGATGGGTACTGTGTGGTGGTAGTAATGTGTTGGGGTATTGGTGTTATATTGTGTTGGAGGAGTATGTGATATGGAAGATGTGAATGTACTTATGTAATTCTGATACAGTAAAGAAGATAGTTTTTGTTGTTAATCCCCAAGAGGGGAGACTTTTTCTTGTCTCTTCCTCTGTGGAATGCAGTTATGGATGCCATTGTTTGTGAGTTGGCCATTGGGGGCTTGCTTGTTGTGAAATATTATATTTTGATTTATTTCTGTGTTGTGTATTATTTGTTTGCATGTTGCCATCCGGTTCTTGGAAGCCTCCTACTGGGGGTGAGGTTGTGATACAACCCCTATGGTAGGGAGGTGAGTAGTCCTGGGCATTCCTATTGTTAAAAGTTTTGTAGGGAGTGACTTGTTGATGCATGAAGGCCTTGTTGGAAAAGAAAACTTTTGGAATGAAAGTTAATAAATTCCTATCTATGTAAAATATGAAATATGATGCCATCTTGAAAATTATGTGATTAAACTTTTGCAGATATACATTAAAATGGTGTTATATAGTGTCATTCTATGAAAATTGTAAAATAGAATTGTATTAGATATTGTGCTATTCTCATATTTGTGAAATTATATAATAAACTTGTATTATATTATTTTAATGTTATTTTCCCTTTAATGAAAGAATTTAGTTATTCTTTTATATTTTGCAAATGATAGTGTAAACTCTTATGTCCAATTTCATTCTAAAATATAAGTATTTTTTTAATTAATCTTATATATATGCATTTATAATGTTACATGCAATAAAACTGAGTAGGAATATAAATATTAAATGATGCATATGCATTCCCGTGTATTTACCTTACATTGCAAACAATAAAACAAAGTTTAAAACTTATGAATAAATAGAAGTATTTTATGTTCCAGCAGAGGATCTTGTCATAGCGGCCATGGAGGGTTGTGGGAAGCCCCACGGCCTCCCACAAGTCCTAGCCTATGGGGGCCGTGGAGGCTCCCACAACAGGGGCCCCTTTGGGAGGCCGCAGGTCATTGACTGCGAATCCTCCCACAAGGGTGCGACCCTTCAAATATAATTATATGTGTTTTTTTTCAAAAAGTTTTGTATGCAAAAAAAAATAAATATAATAATAAAAAGATATCTATGTTGTCATAGATAAATTTATATGCTGCAGTAGCAACACTTCCTTATTTCCATATATATATATTTATCATTCCAGCTCTATCTTGTAGCTTCTCCTCAAACTCCTCACCTGCACATGCACAACAAAATAAACAGAAAACCAGTTTTCTAACCAGATTTCTCCATTGAAGAAAGAAATAAATAATGGAAAATGTGGAGTTGTGTAAAGGGTATGGCATTTGGTTTATTCTTAGAATGTAGGGTTATGCAATAAATATAATAAATAGCAATTAGGTTGTAGAGGAATCTTCCTATTTTGGAGAATAAAATATGTTAGAGTGCAAATTTATCTTGAATATTTAATTAAAACAATTGAAGATGATATAACTATTATTATTTCTTTTTATCAAAATTAATGTATGTTCTCATATGAAAAGGGGATAATTCACATTTATTAACTTTATTGTTGTGGTTTACTAATATATTAGTTGATTTGCACCTTAATAACATTTCCCTATTGTAACTAATTTATTTATTTAGATGTAGATAATTTTGGTTAATATTGTTATGGTTGATATCGATAGAATAAGATAATCTGGTTGAAGCTTTTGTTATAAAAATATTTTAAACCTAGTTACTCAACGTGTTATGCTTGGTCCTAACTTGACATTTTGCTTACTAGGGAAGTTGCAGACGAAAGAGATATCAATAACATTCTTTTCATTTATAGTGTCTCTTGAGTGAGCCTTAGGTAAGATTGTAATTTAGTTTTTAATTTTTTTTAATTGAAATTTTCTTTTGGGTGGAAATATTATTAGAAAAATTATTTTCCACCATTTTTACCCACTTGTATGGCTAGCATACAAGTGGGCTCGTCACGGGCACGACAATCTGTTGATAACTGAGAGAGGGGGGGGTGAATCAGTTATCCTACTAATTTCTTCTTTCTTAACTTTCTTTATAATCAATGCAGCATTAATTCAAATAAGCAAACATAACCATGAAATGGAACTACACATGACACAGTATTTTTGACGTGGAAACCCTGTTAAGAGAAAAACCACGGGGTGATTAACCCAAGATTGTATTCTCTGTTAGAAGAATGGAAATACAAAATGGCACTTGCCAATTAGGGCTCACTGCCCGAGCACACTACTCACAAAAGGCACACTGCCTATAAGAGACACACTATCTACAATTTATAAAGAGTGTAATACAGTACTTGAACTGATAAGGAGCATCAACATATGCTAGAGTTCAGTTCTGGTTAGGCTCAGTACACTGATCTGCTGCACTTCATCTTTCTTCTTCTTTTGTGCTGCTTTCCTTTTACATACCGAATCTTCCTTTCTGCTTTTACTCGGGTCTACTGCTTTTCTTCGCACATTACACACACCCACACACTTCTCATGACTAAATCCATCTTGTATATATATCCGCACAAGTGATTTCATCACCTTTCTAGTCGGCATCTGAAATAGTCAATCTTTTCACAAACTCTAATCTGTTGACTAAATCCTTGCTTACCAAGTAATGTGGATCAAGGATATACTTAGAAGTCAACAATCACGTCGGCCAAACATAACTTATGCCTTAAGAACCTTTTCCATCATTAGTAACACATCCAGAATAAAGTTTGATGTTCTGCTAGTCAGTTCTTCCTCTGTTCACACTGTCACTTGGGAACCCGACACTCAAGCATTAATATCTCTTTATCCTTCCCACACCGGAGGCTCAAACCATGGAATCTATCAGTCAAGCTACTCCTCTTGACTTCTCCAAATCCGCACTTCACTGAGATACTTCTACTGAGAGATCCGGACCTGTCTGTCGGACCTTATTGACTACTCTGTTCTTGCTTACCGGACCTCAACACTTCTTCAATTTGACTTCCGGTGAGGACCTATCATGTCTTGCGGATGTGTGGGATAACCTTTGTTTCCATCAATGACAACAATCAAGAAGCTCCAATGTGTCTCTTGCCAACAATCTCCCCCTTTGGCATTGATGGCAACACTTAGTGAAAAATGACTAAGTGTTATACTATACTCCCCCTTAGCAGATGCTCTGTCTTTATGTACATTTTCTGAAGCTCCCCCTTAGCTGGCTACAACATTTTTCACTTCTCCTCACTCCCCCTTTGACATCAATGGCAAAGGGTAGGGTCCGCATACCAAAACTTTAAAAAATTCAACTATACTTAGCCGCATAAGTATATACATATGGCATACTTACATATACTAAAGTATGTCTGCAAAAGTTGTCTTCAATTGAATAAATTTTGTAGCCCAACTTTGTTTCATTCTGTCCAAAATTGATATATGACCGCTCAACAGGAATGCAAACGCATCTGCCCTTTTTAGATCTATTGGGTCATTGGTCCGGGCTGTGATTTGAGCTTCGTTTATGGCCTCATGCATGGCCTCTAACTTAGGTTCAATTATCCCTCTGATCTCATTCAACCTACTGATTCTATTTTTCTTCTCTTTTTCAAGCTTCTTAATTTCATTCAAAACTACAACCATTTGACATTCTTGATTTATGATGGATGTAGTAAGTGGATCAAAATTTTGAGAAAGTTTTATCAGTTTATCCTCCTGTTCTTTCATTTTCTTCTCAATCTCCACTGTTGTTTTAGACCAGGATATACAAAATTTGTATACTTCTCCACCATCTTTAAGAGCATTTTCTAAGCTCTTTATCCCAATATTCATATTTCTCCTATCATTAATTATCAACCCTTGTACCTCTGATAATCTTTTTGCAAGAAATTATTTTCGAACCTTATCTTCTGTTGACTTCTCTAGGGAATCAAAATGTGTGCTAACACTATTGACTAGAGTTTTGAGATTACTGGATGAGGAGGCTGTGGGATCCTTCTGAAACGATGGCATAATCTTTTCTAGCACTCCGGAGGCAGCTTCTATCAACTCACAGTCTTCCATGTGAGACTTTAGGAGTTTTTCTTTAGCCTTTGCATTAACAAATGAAGCTATCTTCATTGTCTATACCGGAGAGAGAGAATCAAAATTAAATGGTCCTTGTAAAAGCTCCGGTTCATCAATCTCCATTGTTTCTTTGTTCAAAAATTCTTGGACAGTTTTTGCAGCGTCTCTTGCTGGAGACAGATTTTTCTTTTCTTCTACATTCTTAGAGCTGTCTCTTGGAGCTTTCTCTCCTTCTACATTCTTACCACTAGTAGTTGTGGTCTTCTCTGTTGAAGTCGTCTCTCCTTTTGCAACCTTGGTACTGTCACCTTCTTTTTCCTTCACCTCTAGTTCTTTCTCTTGTATTCTTTCTTCTTCTTTAGATCCGGAGACTGTAGGGGAAATCAGAGGAGAGATATTTGTTTGTTCATGAGCCACCTCTTCCGGAGTGGAGGATTCTGAGCCCTTGTCTTTACCAGAGTCCTCTGTGATGGGAATGTTGAACTTTTTAAGAGCATTTCAGAGGATCTCTTTAGTCTCTCTTGCCACTTTGTCGGTTTCACCAAGCATGAGCTGATTCATCTTGGCTTTGCTTCGGAACTCATCCTTGCAATCTTTGAAGATCATATTCATTTGTTGTGGAGTGATTGAAGGGAAGAGCTGAATGGCGACTTGTTCCCAGATCTCGAGATCTTTTGCTCGAGCATTGTTCTTCCTCATTTCAAGTCTTTTCTCTAAGCTTTTGGGAATTAGAGAGATAATTTCAATAAAAGCTTTATTGTGAGTGTTCAAAAACTTGACTATGGCTTCCTCTAGAATCTTTTTATCTGCTTCATTATATGCATCATAGAATTCTGTTAGGGGTTGCAAGTTCCCATCCACAATGACTGCTTTTACTACAACATCTAAGGATAGAGTGGGTTTTTCAACAAATTCCTCTTCCTTCTCTCCTTCTTCTTGACCAGTAGAGTGTTCACCGGATAATTTCTTCTTCTTTAGTTTCTTTATCTCCTCATCTGATTCAGTTTCTTCATCATCCTTTAGGCTAACATAGGACCTTGTTGCCTTTTTCTTTGTTCTCTTTTCTCCTTTTTCGGATGCCTGGACTTTCGGTTTTGATGTTCTTGAGCTTTTGGCTGTGACAAGTGCAGATCTCTTTGATGATCTTGTCTGGGTGGAAGATTCTACCGGAGCACTTTCCTTACTTTTCTTTTCTACCTTTTTCTTCTCTTCCTCAACCCTTTCCATCTTTTTCCTGTTGGCATTAAGTGCCTCCTTTGAGATGCCAAGCCTTTGGCAACATTTTCTACTTCTTTTCTCACTTTCCTCTTGATCTCTGGCTGCCTTAGCTTTGTATGAATTTTCACACTTAGTTCTTCAAAGGTTCCAAATCTTTCTGCTTTTGGGTCCTTTGGCTGACTGAGCAAGTGTTGAACATGCAGCTCTATAATTTGTTCATCAACTTCATACCCCATAGGCATGATCCAAACTGTCCTTGGCTCTACTGCCTTCATTAGGCATTGATCAGTGTCTACCATGAAGCACACTGTATCCTTGTATTTCTCAACTACTGATTTGGGGATTCTTTCTTTGATTTGCATTGAATTTTGAAAGTGCTTGAAGTAACCCCACAAATGTATTCCTTGCCTTAGCATCCCCAAGTTCATGCAAGTAATCTTTGATCTGAGTTGCTACTGGTTTGTCATTTTGCCATACCCATCCATTTGATCCGGGCAGCTCATTCATGAAGTAGAAAAATAAACATAATATTAGTCCACCATATTTAAAGGAGTTCTTCTTGTCCCTTTTTATCTTCTGTATGTTTTTCATTAATTGGCTCAAAAGAAGTTCACAGAGATCATATTCTGCATTCTTTCTCAACATCTCATAGGCAGTATATACTGCAGTTCTGGATACAGAATTCTCCCTACTGGAGTGATATATCTTGTATCCTATTATCATAGATGCAAACTTGATGTCCAGGTCAATAATATCTTCAATGGTCATTGCCCTCTTATCAAATTTTGATCCGGTGGCCTCAGTTACAATGTTATTTTTGACAGATTTGAGGACAGGTATTCCTCTGGAGGAGTGTAAACCAGTTGCTGCCCTAATTGCCTCCTTGTTAATTTTGCAAGGTCTGTTCAACCATAGAAAGTTGTCATGTAACCTATTCAACACATACCAGACCCATTCATCTTCTTCAAAGTAGGGGAAATGAATGAACTGATCAAAATGTTTCTCCTGGATGCCCTTATATTCTGGTTTAAGCTCAAAAGCATTGTCTATCAGTTGTTTGTGATAGATATCTCTTAGTTTGAATTCCCCAAACTCTTCAATATTTGCGTGTACGTAAACCGTAATATCTTATGTGTGCAAAACACCATGCGAAACACTAGAGAATGTTCCTAGGGGATCTACCTCCAATGATTTGTATGGATGTTTCTTAAATTCAGGGTGGGGCCTATCAGAGATCTTTACTATATTTGGAGTATCCATCTTTCAAAAGATTTGCAGAGAGATATTAAGAACGTAAAATACCTTTTACGCTTCTGGGTTACATGAAGTGAGCCGAATCAATTGCTGGATGAATCAGATTCTGCAGATAATCTTTGATGGGCTTGAGGAATTTATGTTGCAGAGCTTCTTTTTGTTTCTTCTTGAAAGCAGAATGAACAAATGCTCAATGAAAAAAAAAACCCTTATAGTGCTCTATAAACCCTAATATCAAGTTACAATAAATACTCGACCTAAGTCATTCCGGTTTGCCTTATTCAGATGACTTGAAGAACTGGATCAATCTTGATCTTAAACATCTTGCGGATCTTCCAAATCTTAACCATAGTTTACTTAGATGTTTCTCTTATGAGCCCTTTAACTCTCCTTGTGCCAGTTCTGGCACCTATTGACTGGCTAGGGGAACAAGGTTTTCTTTGTGTCTCCCCCTGAGCCAGAGCTCACTTTTTAATTTCCAGAAGGAATATCAGCACCAGAATCTGGTGCGGATCCATCCCCTACATTCTTTGTACTTTTCTTCATCCAAATCTTATTCATCTCATTTTGAACTTCATCCACATTCACCTTCTATTTTCCCTTATCTTGATTCTGATTATAATATACCGGACCTCTTCTGTCCTGATTCTTATTTCTACAGAATTTTGCAATATGACCGGATCTATTGCAAATTTGGAAAACAATATTTCTTTGCATATTTGATTGATATCCTTTTGATCTACATTGATTAGCCATGTGACCCATTCTATTGCATGCAAAGCATCTACAATTAAATGAATTGTTCATCTGCATATTTCTACATTCATGAGATTTGTGACCATACCTTTTACAGCTAAAACACTGTCTAGAGAAGGATGTATTAGTTTGATTTATTCTCTTTCTGAACTGATTAGCTCTATGACCAAAGTTATTGCAGTTGTGGCAATATCCATTGAAGGGTGGATATCTTTGAGCATTAGGCTGTCTTACTGGAGGTCTTCTAGGCCTGATACTTGGATTTTCTGATCTAAAATTCTTTTGACCAGATCTGGAGCTTTCTCCTTTCTCATATCCCAAACCACACTTGTCATCTACCTTCTTTTGACTTTCAAGAAGAACTTCAAGTTGAGAAGAACTTATCTTGAATTTCTCTTTATATTCATTTGCTGTTTGAAGATCCCTTTTAAGAGATAATTTGATCCTCAAGTTTTTCTTCATTATCTTTAGCATCTTCAAGATCAGATTCAAGATGTCTGATGATTCTATCCATCTTGTGGCAATCTTCTGATTTCTCCTTGAGGGATTGTCTTAGATCATCTTTAGTTTTTCTTTTCTCTTCAACCTCTTGGGTAAACTTCATAACTCTTGATTCCATTTCATGTCTTACCATAATGATTTCTTTTGATAACTTTTCACATAACTTGGTTTTCTCCTTCAGATCTTCATTTGTATCATTTGCTTCACATTGACTTGCCAATTGCTGAAGTAGCTCCTTTCTCTTTTTCATAGAGAGACTTAATTTGTCTTTTAGTTCTCTAATGAAATCATCAGCCTGTTTGAGTCTTTCCTTTAACTCTTGACTTCAGAGTTTGACTACTCAAGATCATCAAGGGCAGTCTTGAGTTGCTCCCTTAACCCATATACATCCATTTGAATTCCCAGATCTTCCTCAAGCTGTTAGACTCTGTTAGGAGGAACTTGGCTCTGATACCAATTGTTGATAATTGAGAGGGGGGTGAATCAGTTATCCTATTGATTTCTTCTTTCTTAACTTTCTTTATAATCAATGCAGCATTAATTCAAATAAGCAAACATAACCATGAAATGGAAATACACATGACACAATATTTTTGACGCGGAAACCCTGTTAAGGGAAAAACCACGGGGTGATTAACCCAAGATTGTATTCTCTGTTAGAAGAATGGAAATACAAAATGGCACTTGCCAATTAGGGCTCACTGCCTGAGCACACTGCTCACAAAAGGCACACTGCCTACAAGAGACACATTGTCTACAATTTATAAAGAGTGTAATACAGTACTTGAACTGATAAGGATCATCAACATATGCTGGAGTTCAGTTCCGGTTAGGCTCAGTACACTGATCTGCTGCACTTCATCTTTCTTCTTCTTTTGTGCTGATTTCCTTTTACATACTGAATCTTCCTTTCTGCTTTTACTCAGGTCTATTGCTTTTCTTCGCACATTACACACACCCACACACTTCTCACAACTAAATCCATCTTGTATATATATCCGCACAAGTGATTTCATCACCTTTCTAGTCGACATCAGGAATAGTCAATCTTTTCACAAACTCTGATTTGTCAGCTGAATCCTTGCTTACCAAGTAATGCGGATCAAGGATATATTTGTAGAAGTCAACAATAACATTGGACAAACATAACTTATGCCTTAAGAACCTTTTCCATCATCAATAACACATCCAGAATAAAGTTTGATGTTCTGCCAGTCAGTTCTTCCTCTGTTCACACTGTCACTTGGGAACCCGACACTCAAGCATTCATATCTCTTTATCCTTCCCACACCGGAGGCTCAAACCATGGAATCTATCAATCAAGATACTCCTCTTGACTTCCCCAAATCTGCACTTCACTGAGATACTTCTACTGAGAGATCCGGACCTGTCTGTCGGACCTTACTGATTGCTCTGTTCTTGCTTACCAGACCTCAACACTTCTTCAATCTGACTTCCAGTGAGGACCTATAATGTCTTGCGGATGTGTGGGATAACCTTTGTTGCCATCAATGACAACAATCAAGAAGCTCCAATGTGTCTCTTGCCAACACAATCTTCTTTTTTGATATACCTTCTCCTTATATTGATTATTCATTTTATGGATATGCTTCCTTACCTCCTCATATAGATTCTTCCTGTGTTTTGTAAAATCTTCTGCATCTGCAATCCTCTTTTCCTACTTATTCGTCTTTCTCAACTCTGAAACATTTCTGAGACTACTTCCATATACAATTTGGAATGGTGATTTTCTTGTACTCTTGTTAACTGAATTGTTGTATGCGAACTCAGCCTGTAGAAAAATCAAGTTCCATTCCTTTGGACTTTCTCCTACCAAACATCTCAAAAGGTTTCTCCAACTTCTGTTTACCACTTCTATCTGACCATTAGTTTGTGAATGATGTGCAAAACTATACTTCAAATATGTCTTCAGCTTCTTCCACAATGTCCTCCAAAAATATCCAACAAATTTTGTATCTCTATCTGAAACTATACTCTTCAGTAGACCATGAAGTATAACCACTTCCTTGAAAAATATCTCTAAAATATAAACTGCATCATTTGCCTTCCAGTAAGGAATGAAATGTGCCATCTTGAAAAATCTATCAACCACCACAAAAATGGAATCATGACCTCTTTGAGTCCTTGGCAAACCAAGTACAAAATCCATCCTAATGTCTTCCCATGGTCTTTCAGGTACATGTAAAGGTTGATACAAACTAGTATTTTGACTTACTTCCTTAGCCATTTGATATACCCCACAACTCTGTACAGACTTTTTCACATCTTGATACAACTGTGGCCAATAATAGTTCTCACTTACTATATCACTCCCAAATGTCCTGCTAATCCCTAGCTATGTTTTTCTTTTATCAAGTTCTCTCTTATTGAACTTCTTGGAATGCATGACTAACTTCCTCTAAATAACATGCCATCTTGGATTATGTAATCCAGCCACTATGTTCTGTCCATGGTGACAAGCTCTAGGCAAGCTTTCAATGCATCTGAAAAAATCTAGATATTCTAGATACAAATGCTTGGGTTATTCAAACCCAACAACTTCAATTCTCATCTTCACCAACAAATTTTGCCTCCTACTCAAGGCATCTGCAACCACGTTAGACTTTCCACTTCTATGCTTCAACAAAAATGTATAGCTTTGCAAGAATTCAACCCATTTCAAATGTCTTTAATTCAACTTCACTCGACTATTCAAATACTGTAAATATTGATGATCAATGTACAAAACAAATTCCTTATGCAAAAGATAGTGTCTCCATTTCTTTAATGCTTGAACAATAGCACAAAATTCTTAAACATAAACATAATACTTTTTCCTAGGATCATTGATTTTTTCACTAAAATATGCAATGGGTCTTCTCTCTTGACTTATTATAGCTCCTATGACACTTCCACTAGTATCACAATCTACCTAAAATACCTTGTTAAAATCTGGAAGTGCTAAAATAGGTTTCTTTGTAACTTTTTGCTTTAACAAATCAAAACTCTTAGCTGCCCCTACAATCCATTTAAATTATTTTATATCTCCTCTCATTGTTTCAATTAAAGGTGCACATATGCTGCTGAAATTTTTATTAAACTTCTTGTAAAACTAGCCAATCCATGAAATGATCTTACCTCAGTAATATTCTTTGGTGTACGCCATTCTATGATAGCCCTTACTTTATCTAGATCCATCTTAAGGCACTAACTCCTTCACAAAGCTACACTTCTTCAGATTTATCAATAATTTTTCTTCCTTCAACCTCTCAAAAACTCTACGAACATGCATCAAATTTTCCTCCAAGGTTTTTCTAAAAATTAGAATATCATCCAAATAGATAATAACAAACTTACCAATAAATTCTTCGAGTGCCTGTGTTACCTAATTTCACTACTAGCTCAATTAGGTAGAGCTTTTGAGGTTTTAAAGAAGAGAAAGGTACATTTTATTGCTGCTATATTATATCCATGTGCACAAATAAAACAAATTAAGATTACAGTGCCAATTTGCATGTTAGATGCATAACTTATTTGAAAGATTGTACAAATCTTTTAGAAGAGAAGTAATCTTTATTGGAAAAATAAATGTATAAGGTCTCACACAAGCCGTGAGACTAACTAATTCATTGCAAATGAAAATAAAGACTATACATTTATAGAAAATTAAAGAAATAAATGTGCAAATGGTATAGGGTGACTCGTCATTTCCTGAATGACGAGTCTTGGTCCTATTTATTTTGTCTTGCGTCATCCCGTGTTGTTTGTGTATCCTGCATCCGGTTGTTATCTCCTTGCCACCTCTAGTTATCTACATTAGAGGGTGAAAACTGATGTTAGTGAAATGACGAGGCATCATATAACATATGACATATATCTACAAACATACAGTCTGATTTTTAGATGCAATAAACCCGTTAGTTTCACATGGACCTTCAAGAAAGCAACATGATAATCAAGAACATCAAGCACAAGCACATATTTTCCTAACATGTTTGCTTCCTATGCAGGTATAGAGAAAGTTATGTTACTGATTTGTTTATCTGATTTCAGCATGTGGGTTAAATGGGCTCCCACAAGGGTTGAGCTCAGCATGCTATTTTCCTCAATCTTAATGAAAGGAAATGGTTGCATAGTCAAAATAGAATGGAAGTCAAAGTGATGCGACAAGGTAGATGGTGATGAGAATCACAAGGTTGATAGTTTAAATGATAAAAGAAACACAATGAACATTGTAGATCACTGCTCAAGCTACTGAGTAAGTAAAGCCAATAGTGACCTTTATAACTGTCAGAGAAACAAAGGATGCATTGAATTTTGTCACTGTTAAGATACAAAACATGAAGAAGCATAATGAGTAAATAGGCTTGATAGCAAGGGTGTATTTTCAATATGGTTTTGGGCAAATGACAGTAAGTTTAGTATAATGACAGTGAACAAGTGCCAATGAGCTTTGGCAATGATAAATAACAGTGACCATGAAATTGTTTCTCAAACTAAGCATTGATAGTAAATAAAACAAAGGTACAGTGAGCCTTCACACTATGATGATTATATGCCACATTCAATGAAGCAAGAAAACAAATGCTTAGGTTATAGAGTACCTCATTGATAAATGAAAAGCAAATCTGTTACTATCCAAAAGAATGCATTAGTATGTTCATTGACAAATGAAACAAATGCAACAACAAAGGTTGAATATTACTGTCCAAGTGCTACTAATACACCTTGAATGTTCATATTCACTAGAAAGACACAGTGATTTATTACTGTCAAGGTCTAGAAGAAATCAAAAGATAAAAAATGATATACTACCATTATACAAAAGGAGACATAGCCATACAAGGATAATTACATAGTCCAGAGATCTGAACATCCATGCAAGAGCAGTGGTTTGTGGATCCAAAGCTAATAGTTACAGGTAATCCATACAGTCCAAATGCTTAAGTGAATATAAGATGCTACAGGCATGTCAGCAATTGTAGTTGTAATGACAACATAAGGCAGCTGTTACCTAATAACTATCATATGTAAGATTAAGGACAAATGCAACCAATATGATAATGCAAGCCAACATCCAACATACATATTATTCTTGAAAAAAATATCTCTAGAATGCTTTTGCCATGAAAAATGTAATAAACTATAGCAGAGAAGCCTGAGAAACTTCGAAAGGAATAATAAAGGGTTTTATTTTGCTAAGAAAGCCTGCAACCATAGTCTTTATTGCTAAAAAGGAACTACACAGTGGTATAGATTGCCATGTCAATGAAAAGGACATAGTTTCCATGTCATAATGCATTAGGGTTTCTTATCAATGAAAATATCATCTGTGCTAGCAACAGAAAGGAAAACTCAAACCATGCAAGAAATACTCATAAATGTCATTCACTGTCTAAGCTGAAAAGGAAAAGAAGTTTGTCGCTTCCAAGGGATCAAATAGTATCTATTACTTATTGCAGTGGTGTTGTAAATGCAGGAAAATCTCCAGAAACATCTAGAATGTCTTTAGAAAATCCCAGGAGCCATGAAAATACAGAGCAAACCCTCCATGGCGGCGACCAGAAGTTGCAAGAATGTGAAAATGCAAAATGCAAAGTTGCCTTTTTGTCTTTTAGGGTTTGAGCCCTAGAAGCTCGATGGGCTTTTGTCATATTTTTTATGTTTGCATTTCCTTCATGAATGACCCATGGTCAAAACTTGATAACTTTTGTGCCTAGTGCAATGATGCACATGTGAGTCTTTTAAGACTTTTTGACAATGCTTTATTCCCTTACACAATAGGATCAACACATAGATACTTAGGTGCTTTTATTTCTCTTTACATAAACATCAAATGTAAAACATTTAAACTTAAATGATGTTGTTATAAATCATTTGAAGTTTATTGTTATTTTTAGATGCAAAAGAAGATGTAAAAACATATTCAAAGCATTGAGGGACCTTATTATGCCTTGTGTTATGCCAAGCATATAGGAAAGTGGAGGTGATTGGCAAACACATGCCAAGTATATAGGAGGAAGTTGTGAGAGTTGTCCAACATGTGTAAGAAATGCAAGAGAAGATTGACTAGGTTTTATTGGCTTTGGAGAGCAAATAGGAGCTTTTGGTGGACAATTTTATGTGTCATCATGTTAGACCAAGTCATGATTGACTTTTTCCCTCATTGTGAGCTCTTTTGAAGGAGATTTAGGTGCTATATTTTAGGCTTTTTGAGGGCATCCAACCCAAAATAGTTAGAGACCCTATTTTAATGCAACTACCTTGGAGATGGATATAGTCACATTGTTGAGTCATTTGTAACTAGTTCTTATTATGCAATTTTTGGAGACTTCTGATTTTTACAATCCTTGCTTAGATTTTGACAATTTGTAACTCATTGTGGACATGAATAATAGAGGAGACCTTGAATATCAATGATTTTGAAGTTTTGTCTTCTTTTCCCTTGCTTCATTGTGTGCATTCGAATGGTTTGATCAAGTTATTTTTGAGGTACTTTATTTCCTTATAGCTTTATCCCATGTTTAGCACCTTTATGTAGGATTTTGTTTATGCAGGTCATAATTTGTGTCAAATTTTGTGAATGAATTATAGTTGTGAAGTCATCTTCCTTCTAGAAATCTGAGCATCAAGACCTTATTATGAAATACTTATGCAAATACATACAAGAATGAGTTGTGCAAGTTTTTCAATCATTTTAGACAAGTGTTGATTATCTGAGTTTATGCCCAAGTTCAGTTTGGTGGATCACCTTTTTAATCCTTTTGTTCATTTTTAGTTTACCAGGTTATTCACATTTCTTTACCCTTTTCCTTGTTAAAGCAGTAGGATAGAAAGTATTTGTTTAGGTGACACCATAGGAAGTCGGCCTTCTCCAGAGGTTGACCTCTATTTTGTAAAGCTACCCACAACTTTAGAGGTCTTCCCATGTTTCAATAGATTATTGAACTTCACGTTCAATAGGGTGCAAATCGCATTGACAACAACCTCATTCATGAGCTCATGAAAGTGCTTGATACATTGTTTGGTCCAAATGATATCACTAACCACTCATATAGTCCTTTTTCTTGAATGCTATCTTCCATTCATCTCCTTCCCATAGTTTGATATGGTGATACCCACTCTTCAAATCTATCTTTGTAAAATACTTCACTACACTCAGGTAGTCCATGATATCATCCATCCTTGGCAAAGGGAATCTATACTTGATTGTGATTTTATTGATGGCCTTGGAATTGGTACATATCCTCCATTCTCCATCCTTCTTAGGTGCTAGTACTGCAAGTATTGCACATGGACTCAAAATCTCTCTGATTAGCCCCTTTTTCAACAATTCATGAACTTGTCTGTTTAGCTCCTCATTTTCTGAAGGAGTCATTCTATGGGCTACCTTATTAGGTAAACTAGCTCTTGGTATAAAATCCATCTGATGACTTATGCTTCTCACTGGTGGCAAACCTTCAGGTACATTATCTAAAACAATATCTTCAAATTCATCCAACAAATCTACAATTTCTACGGGTACATATTCTCCTTCCTCTTTATTGAGTTTAGGAATCAAGGAAAAGCACATATGTTCACATTTCATTCCATCCAAAAAATTTCTACCATCTAACAAACAAATTCTAGCATTACTACATACCTTTTCCTTTGCTTCTCTCATAGGTTTCAACTTATGTCTCACTCCATCTTTTGTCAAAGAATAGGTGTTAGTATGACCATCATGGACAACATACATATCATATTGCCACGACCTTCCCAATAACAGGTGACATAAATCCATTGGCATAATGTCACATAACACCTCATCATGATAATATCCAATATTAAACCTTACCAAACACTATTCATTAACCACAACTTTATGATCTTTTTGTAACCAAGCAATCCTATAGGGACATGGATGCTCTATTCTCTTCAAATTCAACTTTTTGACCATCTCTTCAGAGACTAGATTATCTTTACTTCCACTATCAATAATCACATCACAACACTTACCTCTTGATTTACACCTTGTTCAGAATAGGCTCTTTCTTTGTGCTGGTTCTTCTTTTCCCTCTTCTTTTAGAAAGGCTCTTCTGATAACAAGAGCTTCTCCTCATTCTGCATCTTATGAATGTTTAGATCTAGCCTCCTCATCAACATGGACAACTCTAGCATTACTCTCTGGTCTTCTATTTGTTCCTCCCTGATTTTGTTGATAGTCATATGCTCTATGCCCTTCTTCACCACATCTAAAATAGGTTCCTCTCAATCTTCCTCTTCCAGGCCCTCTTCCAAATCTACCTCTTCCTCTTTGGTACCCATCATTCTATCCTCTAGGGTGGTATGTATTTTTACCTCTATTATTTAGATTGGTACATGTATCTTCATTTTTCTTTTGCTCATCTTGTTGTCCATGACCTCCATATGATCTTCCACTAATTCTTCCACCACAACCTCTTCCTCTTTCTTTATTCTCAATTTTTTTGTTCAACTTTTCTTCTATCTTCATTGCAAACTAATATGCATCTTTGAATTTTTTATCCTCTCCCATTAATCTTTTCTGAAGTCCATTTTTGGAAGAATGAATTTTATAATCTTCTTCTTAGGTTGTACCTTCTCTCTCTATGATCTAGATATTGTATTTCCCTCTTTGGCTCACTGTCAAACTTCGTTATTTACCAATATATTGATGCAGAAAGGGCATGCACTACTCAATGGACCAACAACTTCTATATCAAGCAATCTACCGGCTATATAGCATGCTATGTTTACATTGTCAAACCAAGGAATCATATTCTTCTTGGATGATGTCTGTACTGTGTGTACAGTTAAGGATTCCTGAGTTTTATCCTAGAGGTTGTGTAAGGGAAATAAAGCAAATACAATATTCTAAGTAATCAGGAATAATAGAAAACAACTAAGCTAATCTAATATAGCAGTAATCAAATGATTCTTTGTAACTCATATGTAAGAGAATAACTAACAATTGGTTCAGTCGGTGATCACCTTGACTCAATGGACTGAACAACATGAATTACCAAAGTTAAACTATTTCTCATTACTCATAACAACATACCTTAATCACACACACACAGACACACACACACACATATATCATACAATTTGTAAACTGAACACATGAACAAAGTGGAGAAACACAGTACCTTAAGTGGTTGTGATCCCACAAGATCTAGCTAAATCTCTTACTGAATCTTTGCAGTCATTAACAAAACTCAAAACACATATTCCTTTATTAAATGCAAAGGTAACAATAATACAACAAAACCTAATACTGTATCTCTATTCAAACTGTATGAAAACAAAATCTAATCTTATATCATCTAATCTAGCTAACTAAGATCAACATTGTTTATATGAAAAACTACTCAATAATAAATGTCTTAACTGCCCATTATCCCACATCGTAGGAAAAGGACTTTATTACAGAGCAATTAGAAATATAAAACTAACTAACATGAAGGTGGCACAGATAGTACATTCCTACTACAACTCTATCTCTCTAATTATCCATGAAGAATAATCAAGACTCAGAAATAGAATCATAGAGCACGATCTAGGTTCTTTGACTGCATCATTTATTGAAAGAAAACCCTCACATAGTCATGGATAACTCATCATAGTCAACTCAGGATCTTCTTCCTTTGGATGCAAGTACCTATATCATCTTCTGTGGATATCAACATCTCTTTTGGCTATGGGTTATCCATTGTTCTTCATGATACGAAGCCATGCTTTTGCTGCACGAGGAGTTAGTACACCACATAGTATTTATGCATCATTATCACTTAGAATCAACATAAAATACTAACATATTACATGAACAATCAATCATCCACACATCATTAATTAACAACATATTATATACCATCTTCATGTTTCAATGTTTGGATAAACATGGACATAATTAATACATATATGAGTCTAGAAATGTCTTCGGGAAATAGGTAATTAAAGAATAAAAACAAGACAAATTATGGTCTCATCACACCCCCCAACTAATCATGTTGCTGGTCCTCCAGTAACCAAGGTCTCAAATTGCACTGGAGGGCTATCTCCCTGTAGTATGTTGGCTCTTCTACTCCTCTTTCTTGTTTGAGGTAGAATCCTTTTTGTCCTGCCAACCTGTCCCATCTAGCTTGTTCTGCAGCCTGATTAGTCATTTGCCCCATCTAATGTGGAATAGGATAAAGAAAAAGAGGAGGATGAAAGACCAGTGGTAACCATGTTATCCCATGTTCAATGGCTGACCTTATATACCTTTGTGCTCTATGGATTGCTGCTAAGAGGCTAAAGTGATGCAGGAGCATCCGAAAGCATTCAAAACAATTGGGATAGTTAACAGTAAATTACAGAGTACCGGGAGAGTGACCTTGGAGATACTACATTTTACCACATTTGCATATCAAAGGCTGTAGAGATGGAATTAGCATCTAGACATAGTCATCTACAACATATCCAAAATTTAGATCATTTGGGTTTGATTCCGGAGAGATATCACTATCAGAAGATTACCTATTTTTTACTTATTTTCACAAAGGAGAGCCAACAGTGTTCAATGAAGTCTAATCATCTTGCGGAGCAATTCCGTTACTTGTGGAGCCTAAAGGAACATTATTCAAGGAAGTATAGGACCTAGCTAACCTTCATGGAGATCCACATGAAGTTTTATGTACTAGCATAGCAATACCTTATGTTTAGGTCTGACCTATCCATGTACACATGTTTCATACTAGCCGTTGCAATTAGGCCGACTTGATAATGATTTGAAGGCTTGCAGAGGATATAAATGAAGGATAATCATTTGTTACAAGGCACTAGTGATGAAATGAACAATTATGCAAAGATATGAAGGATGATCATAGGTGTTCTGATCCGAAGAAGAGATAGAAGTGAAACAAGGAGCAGAGTAGAGAACATAAGAAGTTGCAGAATAGAGAATTAAGAAGATGGCAAAGGAAATCATGAAAGAGAGTTGTTATATGAATCTTTTGTAACCCTGGGCTGTGGCCTAGCATCTGTAGAAGCCCGAGTGGCATATGTAATGTGTTTTGTGATCATAATATAAGAAGAATGAGCTTTGAAGGCTGGGTTTTTCCCTGTTAGGGTTTTCCCAGGATATATCTTGTGTCATGAGTGTATGAATGTCTCTTTCTTTCTATTGTTAACTATTTACTTATGTTACATCTCTGATTGATCATGTTGTTAATAGTATAAGGCTACACAGTTGGATAGTCCCTCACTGGACCCTCCTACCTTGACTGCACCAAGTGGTATCAGAGCTGGATGCAATTCTACTGGGAAGGTTGCGAATCTGTTTGGAAGATGAAAGTGTTGGAAGAAAGTGTGAAACCCTAGAAGTAGCAAGTGTCACCATTGAAGAAGATCAAGGCAAGAAAGATTTGGGTAAGCTTTTCAAATTAAGTTGTTTATCTGATTTGTTTAGATCAGAAAAGTTGGAAAGAGGATGAAGAAAGAAAATGAAACCCTAATATACGAAAAGGATATTTTGGAGGAAGAATTGTGTGAAATCAAGAAGTGTAATTTAGAATTGTTGGAGAGGATAAAAGAACTAGGAGAGGACATATATGATGCTCTTGAAGAAGAATTGAAAAATGCAAGAAGGAGGAATGAAGAATTAGAAGCAGAGCTGAAGTTGTTTGAGGATGTTGAAAAGAGATTTGAAGAATTGGAAGAAGGATTCAAGTTGTTTGGGAAAGTGGAAAAGAGGAACATAGATCTAGAAGGAGGTTTGGAAGAATTGAGAAAGGAAAATAGTTTGCAAAAGAATGAAATATCAGGATTGAAGGAATAGGTTAATCAGTTAGAGTAGTCACTAGTAGAATGCATAAGAGAGAATGAAAGTCTAAGATCTAAGCCTGAACTTTGTGATGTTTCTTATGATACTAATGATTTGTGTGATGACGCATAAGCTTCTTTAGAAAATGAGGTTGAAGATGACAATGTAACTAAACCTGTAATTGTTTGTGATGGTATTGGTTTCAAAATCATGCAGAGAATGGGATATGAAGGAAAAGGATTGGGAAAGCATCAACAAGGAATTATGAAACCTATTGAACCAGTAATTAGATCAAGAAGTGAAGGCCTTGGGTATGACAGAGGTAAGGATGTTGTTACAAGTTCAAAGAAATCAAATCAGGGAAGAAAAGGTATGTATTGTTCACATTGTAATAGATATGGACATAAAAAAAATTGTGTTGGGATCTACATCCTTGTAAGTTTTGTGGATTGAGGAATATTCTGAAAAGATGTGTTGGAATAAAATGAGAAGAAGAAAGCCTATGACAGATTGTATGCAGATGGTTTATGGATGGATTGATGGAACAAAATAGAAACATGTTACTTGTATGTTCAAAAGGTTGTATAGATGGAAGTATTCATGTGTTGGGGAGAAAAGAGGATATGAATCATGATACAGAGACAAAAGACCTTATGAGAAAAAATATTCAAACTATAGAGGGAGAGATGATAGGAGTCATAATTCTTTCCAGAGTGAAGGATACAAAAGAGATGAAAGAGGATTTGATAAAAGACCATTTAGAAGAACCTGTTTTCAAGTTTGGAGGAGAAAAGAATCAAGTAGTGAATGTCAACAAGAACTTGTTACTGGAGAGGCTAATGAAGGAGAAGCATTAAATAATACATAGATAGTTTATGCAGAGGAAGAGGAACCATTTAAGTCATCAAATTTTATAGAGAAACCAAAAGAGGGAGAAGCATTGATCTTAAGAAGATTTGTGTTGCAGACTAAATATCTGAGAAACCAGAGCAAGAGAAAGTTTGTGTGAAATCATCTGAGAGAACAGTGCAGGGAAAGTTCATATGAACAAGTGTGAAGCATAGCAGAAAAAGGAAATTTATATTGCAGCTCAAAAGAGGAAATGACAAGATATTATACTGGAAGAGAAAGTTTGTGTACTGGAGTAAAGGAAACATGGATAAAGAAACAAAGATAAGTATAGGAGAAGTATATGCAGAACAAAAATTGTAAGATTTTGAAGTGAATTGTATCTGGAAACAGAGATCAGAAAATGGTGCAGAGAAAGTTCAAAAAGTGTATTGACTGAGTTAAGGAAGTAACATGATTGTTCTAGAGGATGCAAATAAGTATGATTGACTCTTAATTGATTGAAGCAGACATTGATCTTGAGGCAACTTTCGGAGAAGACTTGCTCAAACTGCCGATCATTGAGGTAGTGCAAGGCTTGCAAGTAGACCGTCAAACCTAGACCTTGACAATATGAAGAACTTAAGGTAACTTGCAGAGAAGATTTGCACAGACCAACAATCATTGAAGCAGTGCAAGGCTTGCAAGTAGAATGCCGAACTTAGAACTTGAGGTAGTTTTGCAGGGTAGACTTGAATAGACCGCCGACCTTGAGGTAGTTGCAAGTACCTGTGAACAGACCACCAAACCTATTCAAAGAAACAACATTGAATTTGACATAATACAGATCAAAGTGAAGAGGCACACTTTTCAATTAACCCCGAGAGTCTGATGCAGGAGCATCCAGAAGCATTCAAAACAATTGGGATAGTTAATAGTAAATTGTAGAGTACCGAGAGAGTGATCTTGGAGAATATTGCATTTTGCCACATTTGCATATCAGAGGCTTCAAAGCTAGAATTAGCATCTAGACATAGTCATCTACAACATATCCAAAATTTGGATCATTTGGGTGATTCCAGAGAGATATAACTATCAGAAGATTACCTATTTTTTACCTGTTTTCATAGAGTAGAGCCGACAATGTTTAGTAAAGTCTAATTGTCTTGCGGAGCAATTCCGTGACTTGTGGAGCCTAAATGAAGAATATTCAAGGAAGTATAGGACCTAGCCAACCTTCATGGAGATCTGCATGAAGTTTTATGTACTAGAGGAGCAATACCTTATGTTTAGGTCTGACCTATCCGTGTACACATGTTTCATACTAGTTGTTGCAATTAGGCTGACTTGATAATGATTTGAAGGCTTGCGGAGGATATAAATGAAGGATAATGATTTGTTACAAGGTACCAGTGATGAAATGAACAATTATGTGAAGATATGAAGGATGATCATAGGTGTTTTGATTTGAAGAAGAGGTAGAAGTGAAACAAGGAGCAGTGCAGAGAATAGAAGAAGTTGTAGAATAGAGAATTGAGAAGCTGACGAAGGAAATCATGAAAGAGAGTTGTTATATGAATCTTTTGTAACCCTGGGCTGTGGCCTAGTGTCTATAGAAGATTGAGTGGCATATGTAATGTGTTTTGTGATCATAATATAAGAAGAATGAGCTTTGAAGGTTGGGTTTTTCCTTATTAGAGTTTTCCTAGGATATATCTTGTGTCATGAGTGTATGAATGTCTCTTTCTTTCTGTTGTTAACTATTTACTTTTTTTGCATCTCTGATTGATCATGTTGTTAATAGTATAAGGCTGCAAGGTTGGATAGTCCCTCACTGGACCCTCCTACCTTGACTGCATCATAAAGACTGAGTGAGGCTCCTTTCTCTGTAGTGCTGGTGTCAATTCCTTCCATTAGCCTTGTGAAAATTCACAGTTTCCTTACCAATCTTTTCTACCAGTTCCCTGAATTTTTGATAGTCCATTCCTTTACTATCTTTAGGGGATTTGGAGACTCTATCCTCAATTTGAGAGGAATTGACTTCTCTCTTTCATTATACCACTGCAGTAACTCTCCCCTCCTGTGCTCATTCTGAATGAATAAGGCTAAGGCTGTCAATTGCACATCCCCAATTACAACTAGGGGATTCCAGTGAGTGTCATAAGGAATGGTAAGTTCATGTAGGTAGAATTCACATAGTTGGTTTTGCAATTTAGGGGTATCTTTTTGGTAAGTTGTTAGAGATAAGGCAGGTGTAAATAGGGAGACAAGGGTATCACTATATAGTTGGCTAAATTGGAAACTTAGGTACTCTTCTTGCAAATAGAGGGCATACACCCTGGTAGGTGGCCTACATCGCATCAATTGAATAGTCATGTCTGCCATTCTATCTTTGTTGAACTTCAACCTCTTTATTTCTACATTTTTCATCTCAATTTCCTTACTGTGTTTCTCCTCTAATTCACCCTTTTCCTTTACTAATTTATCTATTTCATTCCACAATTGTAAGGTGATTGAGAATAAGGTAACTGGTGCAAGTTCAACAGACTTTTATTTTGATTGCACAGGCTCTTGGTTTCTTCTATTTATCTCAATGATGGCCAATTGGGCCAATTGTTCAAGTCCTAAGCCCTATTTCTAGAAAACATGTAACTACTCTTCTAACTTTCTAACCTTGTCATACAATCCAGTATCTTTCTGTTGATAATCCTTCAGTTTCTCCTCCAACTCTGCAATCTTCTACATTTCCAGATGTAACTCATCTTTCTCACCCTCTACTGTGTCTTTAGATTCTAACAATAACTCTTCTTCCTAAGGTTCATCTTGAGGGATTGAGGAGAAATCTGGTTCTTTAGTATCAGAGGGAGGCCTATGAATTTTCTGGCTATCCATATATCTTCTTCCTCAAACTCTACATCAGACTCCTAAACAAGTGTATAACCAAAATTTTCTATCCTTTGTCAACAAACATTTGCTCTCTCTCAGAGTCGATATCAAGATCAACTACAGTCCTCTTCTTAGGTTCCCCTGAAAGTTATTTTTCCTTCAGGCGACCTAAATGCCTACATGATTGAGTAGGGGCTCCTTGTTTGTTCTTAACTTTGGAAGAAGATGATTTCCTTTTCTTGGTTATTTTTGGATCAAAAGAGGTTTCATGGGGAGTTTCAGATGCTGGGGTTTCACTTGGAAGTTCAGATGCTACATGCAGTGAGCTAGAAGCTTTAGGCCATAATTTTTATTTTAGCTTTTTCTTTTTGTGGCTTTTGTTCTGAGAGGATACATGTTCTGGCACTGGGGTTGAAATAGGTGAGACTGCAGGTGCAGGGGAACTAGCAGGTTGTTCAATGGGTTCAACAGAGCTTAGAGTTGGCTGCTCCTTAATAGATGCATGGCTACGAGCAGGAGAAGATTCTGGGTGATAAGAGGTTGAAAACTCTTCCTCTTCTTCCTCTATTTGTAAATTTCCTACCTATGCCTCTTCTTCTACCTCCAGTTCAATTCTCACCGGCCCCTCATTAACATGATTAACTTCAAGAAATCTTTCCCAAGAAAATTTAGGGTAGTGGATAAACATGCTTCTCTTTACTAACAGGACAATCAAACCATGGTAGGACAATGAGGACTAACAAATTTTATTTCTGTATTCAACATACATCCTCTTTAACAAGTTGAAAAGAAAATTTGGGACATTAACTATCCTTCCATGACGGAGATGGCTCAAAAGTTTAAAATGAACAATATAAAGTAAAGATTGCCTTCCATCACATGTAAGGTATTTAATAATCCAGGAAGCTATTGAGGCCCAAAACTAGGGTAAGGAAAATCATTTAGTACCTTGAGAGGTTGATTCCAACCTTTCTCCAGGTCGTATGAACTTGACCCTTGCAGAAATGGCATATTCTCTGACAGGAAATTCTTCCTCAGCTGCTCATAGTCCTGTGACTTTAGCTATAGTTGTAACAATCACATCAACCCTTAAACCTTTTACTGTAGCTTCATCATTATGGAATGTTTTTGCAAACTACTAAGTAATGTCCTCATTATACTCTGTTATCTTGAGAAAATATTGCAACCATCCTGCCTATTGAAAAACTGGAAAGGAATCCATGTGACATCCAATAATGCTGAGTGAATAGTAGGCTCTCTTTTAATGGGATCACCACCCATTATGGTATCTCAAGAAAACACTCAATCCCCTATTTTTAATTTTCTATTCTCAATCCTCTCAATCCTTTATTTGATATCCAATGCTACTCACTAGGACCTTATTACCAGTTGCTTTTGTCGTTTTCTTGCTTTGTTTAGCTTGAATGTTATGCGGTAGATGGTAATAATTATGGAATAAGGGGTTTGGAAGTTTTATTTGAAGTTTGAATGTACGTAAAATAATACAAAATGCCCCCAACTAAAATGTCATTTGTCCTCAAATGAGAAGTGGCAATGGTACAAAGGAATGGTTTCAAAGCATGTCAAAATGATATAATATAGAAAATTAATTATGTGTGAATAAAGTCATGAAATAAGTATTAATAAATGTTAATTAAAGTGATAAATGAGATAAATACCAAGTGAAATTGGAATTGTTGCATGTAAACATGATTGCATGGTAGATTGAGTTGATGTCTGCAATGAATGAGCTGGAACAAATCACAATGATGTGATAGTGGACTGACGGAATGTAGTAGATGTGTGACATGTAGCAGTGAAGTACTATCCAACTAAAAGATGGTGACATGCATATGATGCAAGAAAAGGTGCTGCAAGTAGCATTGGCTACATGCACACAATCAAAACATGAAATGAACATGTCCCATGCATATTGGATGTGGGTGTAGTTGTTACAAGTCCCAAGTGAATGAAAAACCCTTGGGACACCATACCTTGTAAATATTTCTTCATAGAAGAATGCAACAACCTTACTATCTCTAGCTGTTGTCAAGGCTTTTACTTCCACCCATTTTGTAAGGTAATCAGTGCAAACAAGGATATGTTGCTTGTGGTTAGAAGGTGGATCTATGGGTCCAATAAAGTCAATGCCCCATTTGTCAAATGGTGTGACCACCAGTTGTGGCTGTAGAGATATCTCGTCACTTCTTGTAGGTTTTCCCATCCTCTGACATCGATCACATCTTCTTGTATAGAGAGCTGTATCTTTATGCAATGTTGGCCAATAGTAACCAGTATTCATAATTTTGACTATTGTCCTCTTGACTACAAATAGTCTACCACAGGGTTCATCATGACAAGCTCTGAGAATGTCATACACTTTATCTTCCCCAATGCACCTTCTCATAATATGATCAAGTCCTGTATAGAAGAGATAACCATATACCCATGAATAGGGAAAGTTGCGCTCCACAAGGTGGCACCTCTCTCTGAGTGAGAGGTGTGGAGGTGTTTTTCCTGTGACTAGATAATTTGCTATATCTGCATACCAAGGAGTTTGTATAGTCAGTGCAAATAAGTGTTCATCTAGAAAAGGCTCATCAATGACTGGGTCCTCAGTACAAGTAGGGAGCCTAGAGAGAAAATCAACAACAACATTGGCCTTCCCTGACTTGTCTACAATGGTGATATCAAATTCCTGAAGAAGCAACAACCATCTAACCAATCTACCACTTACCACTGGTTTATTCATAAAATCTCTTATTGTTGCATGGTCAGTGTGAATGAAAACATGATACACAGTGATATAATGCCTGAACTTATTAATTGCATAAACAATAACTAACATCACTTTCTCAATAATAGTATAGTTAAGTTCAACACCTTGAAGATTATTGCTGATGTAATAAATGGCATATTCCACTTTCCCTTCTTTCTATCCTAACATAGCTCCTACTGCAAAATCAGAAGCATCTATATGTATATAGAAAGGTATTGTCCAATTAGGTCCTCTGAGTACAGGTGTCTTGATTAATGACTCTTTGGGATGGTCAAAGGATACCTAACAGTCAGCTATCCAATTACATTCTTCATCTTTAGAGAGTAAGAAAAATAAAGGAGCAACAATCTTACTGAAATCCTTTATAAATCTTCTATAATACCTTGCATGACCTAGAAAACTTCTGACATCTTTCTATTTTTGAGGAATGGGTAAGGTGGAAATGATTTCAATTTTGTGTGGATCCACTTGAATTCCAGCTTTGGACACAAAGTGACCAAGCACTACTCCATCCTGCATCATCATGAAACATTTTTCATGACTAAGAGATAGATTATGATCCTGACATCTCTGTAATACTTTTTCAAGGTTCTTCAAGGCCTCCTCATAAGACTCTCCATGAGTAGTAAAATCATCCATATAAACTTCCATAGAGTCATGGGCAAGGTCAACAAAGATGCTTAAAACAACTCTCTGAAATGTGGCAAGTGCATTGTAAAGTCCAAATGGAAGGACATAATAGGCATATGTCCCCCATGGGCATGTGAACATGGTCTTATCTCGGTCTTCAGGGGCTATCTTGATCTAGTTATACCCATTGAATCTAGCAAGAAAAGAGAAATAATTTTTACCAACCAAGGAATCTAGGACCTAGTCAATGAAAGGAAGAGGGAAATGATCCTTCCTAGTGGCAATATTTAATTCTCTATAGTCTACACAAACTCTCCACTTGCCTCTTTTCTTTGGCGCAATTACTAGTGGACACACCCATTGGCTATCTGATATTGGGTATATGAATCTTGCATCCAATAATTTCTGCAATTCATTCTTCACTATATCTCTTACTGTAGGGTTCATCCTTCTTTGAGGCTACCTAACTAATCTGCATCCCTTATTAATGTATATCCTATGCATGCAAAGATTAGGGTAAATTCCCTTCATATCATGATAGTCCCATGCAAATGTTGTCTTATGAGTTTGCATCATTTTGATCAGTTCAGTCTTCTGGACAAATGTCAATTCACTGTTGATGTTAAGTGTTTTGCCTAGTGTAATGTCAATTGGTGCTGCCATAGGCATCACCGAGGCAATATCCAACCCTGATAAGTTGAGACTACAACTATGAGGTAGCAACTGATGAAACATTCTGCTAGAGGAAGCATAGGTTTGAGTATTGATTATAGGCAGAACATTGTGAAGGGGACATGCCATATAGATTAGGCATGGGTATTGCTGTATATTTGTTCCATAATTGTTTTGTATGACATTGGAAAGTACTTCATCTTCATCTTGAATAACCAGTAGTGGGTCTCTTTCTATTGTCATTAGTGTCTAAAGAGAGTATTGGTCAGGATCCCCTAGGTCTGGCCAAATGGATTGCTCCATATCATCAAAAGGTTGAGTAGGTGGATAAAGGACCAACTTCTTTGTTATATTCCCATTGGAAATTATCATATTTCTTGACCGACATCCTATGAAGGCATTTGTTGTTGCTAGCCAAGGTGTCCCTAGGATGAGTGGATATCCTCCTAGGCTAGCCTTGGGCTGGAAGACCATAAAGTTTGCAGGGTATTCCCATGAATCCAATGTGATAACAAGATCTTCAATAACCCCCTCTGGCTTGATTGTGGACCTATCTGCTAGTTCGAGTACTATGGGAGTAGGTATGAGGTTATCTAGCTAGAGGTTACTCATTATTTCTTTTATCATTACATTGATGGTTACACCTAGGTCAATCAAGGTATTTTTGATAAGGGTACCATTGATGTTTACGTCAACCACAGGGCTTCCAAAATCTACATATTTTGGAACAACCAAGTTACCTAACATGATATCAGCAAGTTGTCCTATAACATGGACTGTTTGAGGATCTTTTCTCTACCTTCCTAGTTTCTTAAGGCATAAATCCCTTATGGATTTGGTATATATATGCACATCCTTGATGGCTTGGATCAGGGGAATTTTAACACAAACATCTTTTAGCTGCCCCATTAAATCAAAATCAGGTTTAGATGGAGTTGGTTGAGGGTGCATTTTCAATCTCTCTGGAAATGGATGGCTTCTAGTAATGGTTTCTTCTTGCAGAGAGATTTGCTCAGAAGTCTTTTTCTGGTTATTCAGATGTTTGTCAGTGACGAAGGGTTGTTCCTCATCGAGAAGTTCTATAATGAACAGTAATGATGGTCCAACAAGCATCTTTCCTAGGTGCAGGTGCACATCACTAACTTCAACCGTATAGGTTGGGTATTGGATGGCCTCGTTAGTATAGGCCTGTTGAACATGCTTGTTGTTAGGGTTAGGTGTAGGTTGTGCTGGAAATTGAGTAGCTCTAGGCTGGGCAGGAGTAGGTGAGGCTATATTTAGCATTAGGGCAGGTTGTTGAGGTAGGGTTTGTTGTGGTTGTGGGTAGTTCACATTTGAATTTTGTGAAGATTGGTTTCCACGCCACTGTTGTGGCCATGGGTTTTGATTAGCCTGCGATTATGGATTATAATTAGAGAACTGGGATGGATGTTGTGGCCATACCCCCTGCTGGTGGGTCTAACTAGGTGGCATGGTTGCCCATTGCTTTTGTGGCCAGTTATACCAAGGTGCATTGTTCCAATTATGAGAATTTGAGATAGGTGGTGCAAATGACATGGAGTTGGTCAAGGGGTCCTAAGGCATACCTTGTCTTTGCTTCCATGGCCTTCATTGTGTAATGTAGAACACTTGAACTTCTTCATCTTCTATAGCTTTGAAACTTTCTTTCTCATTCTTACCCTCAGAGATACTAGCAAGTCCCTTGCATCGGCAGTTGGCCTTCTTCTATCGATAATGTGGACAATATTCACTCAAAGCTGCCTCTAATGCCTCTTGTTTCTTCTTTATGTGCAGAGTGTCTAGCTGTGTTGCTAGATGGCTTATGATATTCTCTTTCATGTTGGGCAAGAGATTGCTGAGCTCTACTCTGGAAACTCCAGTGGATGATTTACTTGAAGACAAGGTTCTAAAACCTCTATTTTTCTTTAAAGTAGAACGTGAATAGTTTCTACATATTTGACAAATTTCATCAAATCCCAATTGAGAGATATCTCATGCTCTAATCAGATTGAGGGCATCCATGCTTTCTTTGCTCACACCTCTTATGAAGACCAACTTGAGTGATTCTAGGGAGAGCCTATTCTACCTTGACTTTTTGAGGTAAAACTAAAATCTCTCAACACAATCTTCTAGGGGCTCATCTTCTTTTTGTGACATCCTGAAGATATCATCGCCCTTCATGTCTCTGCTATGAAAATAGTCCTGATATTTCTACAAAAACTTCTCCTTCATGATGGCCTAAGTAGTTACAAAATTCTCACCTAGACCCATAAACCATCTTAATGCAACACCCTTAAGGGTGGCTGGGAAGTGCTTGAGCATGTATGCATCTGTAGTGTAATCATAACTCCTACAAAGTACATCAAACTCAAAGAGAAATGTATCAGAGTCATCATTGAATAGCCCATGAAAATTTGGTAAAGCAGAAGGAGGGATATTTTTCAAGGTGTCTGCTCTCTCTTGGTTTTTAATAGGAAAGGCAAAGGTAATTGGTTCAGCTGGGTTCTCTACTTCTTCATCTTCCATGATGCCTTGGTTCCAATTTGCAATATCTTCAAAATCTTCAATGTTCTCTAGACCGAGGGATGATTCAAAGTGTTCTTCTTCTTCTGTTGAACTAGTTGGAAGAAATCTCCCTCTATGGTCTCCTTGCCACTGCATACAATAATGTATGAGCTAATGGCTCTATTCCTGCACTGTGTTAGTGAATATTTTGGAGATAGATTGAATATATAAGTGATCCTAATGCTAAAAAGAAAGTATTATGTCCTAATAAAGCAAGCACAAGCATAAATCAACAAGAACTCAGAAACTCTAAACCTTAGCCCCATCCCCGAAAACGGTGCCAAAAATGTAAAACTGCATTATTTATCAATATATTGATGTAGAAAGGGTGTGCATACTACTCAACGGACCAACATATCCTATATCAAGCAATCTACCAGTTATATAATGTGCTACATTTACATTGTCAAACTAGGGAATCATATTCTTCTTGGATGATGCTTGTACTATGTGTATAGTTAAGGATTCCTGAGTTTTATCCTAGAGGTTGTGTAAGGGAAATAAAGCAAATACAATATTCTAAGTAATCAAGAATAATAGATAACAACTAAGCTTATCTAATACAACAATAATTAAATAATTCTTTTTAACTCCTATGTAAGAGAATAGATAACAATTGGTTCAGTCAGTGATCACCTTGACTCAATGGACTTAACAACATTAATTACCAAAGTTAAACTATTTCTCATTACTCATAACAACATACCTCAATCACACACATATATAAACAATCACACATATATATAACATACAATTTGTAAACTAAACATATGAACAATGTGGAGAAACACAATACCTCAAGTGGCCGGCTTGAGTGACTGTGATCCCACAAGATCTAGCTAAATCTCTCACCGAATCTTTGCAGTCATTAACAGAACTCAAAACACATAATCCTTTATTGAATGCAAAGGTAACAACGATACAACAGAATTTGATACTATATCTCTATTCAAACTATATGAAAACAAAATTTAATCTTATCTCATCTAATCTAGCTAACTGAGATCAACATTGTTTAAATGAAGAACTACTGAACAATAAATGTCTTAAATGCCCATTATCCCACATCGTAGGAAAATGAATTTATCATAGAGAAACTATAAATAGGAAACTAACATTAAGGTGACACAGATAGTATAGTCCTCTGCAACTCTATCTCTCTAATTATCCATGAAGAATAATCAAGACTTAGAAACAAAATCATAGAGCACAATCTAGGTTCTTCAACTACATCATTTATTGAAAGATACATGTCACAGAGTCATGGATGACTCATCACAGTCAACTCAGGATCTTCTTCCTTTGGCTGCAGGTACCTATATCATCTTATGTGGATATCAACATCTCCTTCGGCTACGGGTTGTCCATTGTTCTTCATGATATGAAGCCACACTTTTGTTGCACGAGGGTTAGTACACCACATGGTATTTATGCATCACTATCACTTAGAATCAACATAAAATACTGACATATTACATGAACAATCAATCATCCACACATCATTAATTAACAACATATTATATACCATGATCATGCTTCAGTGTCTTAATGATAAACATGGACATAATTAATACATAACCGAGTCTGGAAATGTCTTTAGGTTTAAATAGGTAATTAAAGCAATAAAAACAAGACAAATTATGGTCTCATCACTCATTATGCATGCATGTTGGTATATTCACCCATCTTGGACTTGCAAGCTAATTATTTCCATTTCTTTATGGATTGCTAATAATTTGTGATTCTAGGTATTATTTCTAACATATTCTTAATGTTGTGGCTTTATTTGTTTCTATTCTATTTTCTTTATTTCATTGTGGCTATGCGGAAATCCTCTTACATGTAGATATCCTTTACAAATTCTTCCTTCATTGTGTTGAATTTCATTCCAACTCCTTACATACCTGACAAGATTTGTTTGATGCCCTAGATTCACCCTGAAGCACCTATAGACTCCAAAATAGTTCAACGACCAACCAACAATACATTGCATTTCATGAATATATAGCACCTCATTGTTACTACTGTAATTTTTGGGTAGAAAATCACCTACTTCACCTACCTCTATACTTCCTCAACCAACCCAATTTAATGCTTGACAACCTATAAATTTATTTCATGGTGCTTTGATGATGTTCTTGGAAGATACAGGCATTAAAACTAGAAAACTCGTAATAAAATTGTTGAAATACACTGGACAACTAAGAGGGGGGGTGAATCAGTTGTCACAAAAACTTAGCTTCAGATGAATAACAAACCATCCACAACTTAATTATTCATAATAAGATTTATCCATGTTCAAAGCATGAAATCACAAACTTAATTGCAATCACACATCCAACATAGTAGACACCAAATTTTTACGTGGAAAACCCTAAAAAGGAAAAAACCACGGTGGGTGTTAGCCCACAAAATATATGAGTTATAGCAATACCAAAAAGCAGAGGCTCACTGCCTACAGGTCTCACTGCCCAAAAATGCTCACTGCAAATAATGGCTCACTGCCTAAGGGTGGCTCACTGCCAAAGGATGGCTCACTACCAAAAGGGTGAACTGATTTAACATCTACTCCATGCCAGGTTTCAGTTCCATTGAAGCACAATATTATTTCTCTACTCTGCTCTTTCACACCTTTGCACTTATCTTTTCATTTTCACAACACACACTCTTTCGCAACTTCATTACATACATTTATACAATTCATCAACCTTGGAATGTACATCAAGGTCGGCATTATATTCATCAACCGTTGGATCAATCTCCAAGGTCAGCATTACAAACATACATAAAATAGGTCTGGACCTAATACAAATTTAGCTAAGGGAACGATGTAAGAATGTATGTGGATCATGCCATGCCTTAGTTAAGACTCAAACACAATCCTCCATGCCACAACACGCTTCTACAATCTTCAATGCATCTTCGCAAATAATGAATTTAACTAGGTCAGCCAAGACTGATGAGAGCACTGGGTCTGCCAAGAACATTCTTCATTCACGATCCATTTTTCTCTTTGTGGACCAATCCAAATGTAGGAACATGATCAAGAGACATCCACAAGCACATTGTAATCACCAGGAACAACCGCACGATCTCTAATCACTCTGTCAATAAGATTCTTCAAACTAGAGCACAGGAACAACACTGTCAGCCATTGTCATAAGTAAAAGATAGCTTGTGGACCACCAAATCATGAACCATTGAAGTTGAAGGCAGTTAACATCATCATAGACTTAATTCCAAAACCACAGATGAAAATACTTCAATGCAGAGGAATGCGAAGCATAATGCTTTCTCCCTGTCACCACCAAACATACAGGAAAATCAGTTTTCACACTGGTGAACATAACTTACTAAAATATTAATTCCGGAGGCTCAAGCTTGGAATGTAACATCTTTAGATAGGCTTCTAAGTAACTTCCAATCTGTAGACAAAGATATTCATTCTACAAGAAATGCGGAGCATTCTTCTGGACTGCAATGCACTGTTTCCACTGCAATTCACTATTTTTACCGGATGAGCTAATTTTCTCAATATCCTCAACATCTATAAGCAAGTAACAAAATGAGGGCACAGTTGACACCAATGACAACACATATATGTTGACATCAATGACAACACCGATTAGGCACATACTTGCAACAAAAATAACGTTAACACACATTTCAGGCATTCATTTTAGCTTTGTCAGAGCATTGGGGGCCTCTTGAACTTGGTTGTCGACATTTTAATGAGTTCATGAACTTGTTGACAAGCCCTTTGTCTCCCTTTTCTTCTCTTCCTTTGTCTCCCTGTTGCATTTTTGGTGAGTTCAAGGCCCGTTGAACTCGTCGAAACCTTTCATATTTTGCTTCATCTTTTTCTCTTCACAATTTCAGTGAGTTCAAGAAACTTTGAACTTGTCGACATCCCTTGTTAATTGCTTTCTTTTATTTCTTCCCTTGTATTATTTTTTTATTTTATCCAATGTGCCTCACCTATTGTATTTTTGGTGAAATGATGTCCCGTTGGACCTTTTCAGCAGGTTCAAAGTTCTTTGAGCCTGCAAGGCCCAACTATTTTTGTATATGTAGACTTTATTTAAAATTTTGGATGACTTTAGTTTTGGATTCCTATATAATTAGAATTTATGAACATAATTAATTAAGTGGATTTTTGTTTGGTTATGTGTATTTCAAATTAATAAATAATAGTTGGTTTTTAAAGATTTAATTTTGGAAAACAGTTAATATGGAAACTTGTTAAATTTATAGAATTGCATATGGTATGACTTATGAGAAATATTTAATATTTTAAGTTGCATATATGAATTATTTTATATTGAAACTGATATTAATTTGAGTGTGTAGGTTTAAGCATGGAAAATGGATATTTATGTCGTGTCCTTTTTGCGGTTATGGTCATGATTTATAAAAAGATATTATTGTTTTGAGGAGTTTCAGGTCTTATTTTGTGTTATTTTTGTGAAAATTTGTACCTTAGGTATATACTCATAGGTTGAGGGTCTTTTTGTGGATAAAAGTAATGTTTTAACTAAGTCTAGAACCTTCTAAAGTTTCCTAGAAAGAAAGTGACGTGAATGGATGGGAGGTGAAGAGTCACCCCCTCCATGAAAGTTGAAGAGTCATGTGGTTGTGGAATTAAGGAGGTTTTGGGGTTTGAAAAAGGGGATTATTTTCTACTTCTTTTTCTTGGAAAAAAATAATGTTTTCTTGTTCTCGTAAATTCTGAATTTTGGATTTTTCTTGAGAGATTGAAAGCTTGCAGATTTGTTGGTGATAGGTGTTTGAAGGTATGGGTATTTATTTTGTTGGAAAGAATATAAACAAATTCATGGTATTATAGATATGTTTTGCATTTTTTTGAATTGTGATTGTTTTATAACTATTATCTCATTAGGATTTGGGAGTACTGTGTTGGTGTAGCCATCCAAGTTTTCTTTTGGGTAAGGGTTTCTCGCATGTAGGGTTGAGAGAGGATTGATTGCCTCCTCTAGGGGTGCCATATTGTAATTGAAAAATTATGGGATGCAGGAGATGTCTTGAGAGGTGTGATTTGCTTCCTTTGGGGTTTTGTATTTATAATTACATGTGAAGAAAATTGGTGCATGTCATTGAAAATTATTGAAGGGAAATTTTTTTGGAGTTTAAGTGAATGTGGAGAGTTTGGGAGTTTTTGGTTAATGTTGGGTGAGTGGTATTATTTTATATGGAGTGCTATAAGATGCAAAAAAACCCCATTGGACTATATCTCCTCAGCCCCATTGGAGTGTATCTCTCTACTCCTCCTCTAAATGGATCCATTTGTGATTCATTCATGTTGATTTATTTTGGGTTTTGTGCCTTTGTGGAATCTAGACAAGTATGATGTTGGTATTGTTGGAAATAAATTTTTTGTATGCTGATCTCCTTGAGAACTTCCACCTCGGGGGTGGGTTTGTCTCAAACCCTATAGTTGGGTGGATCGCGATATCCATTGATATTTGAGTGTTATTGTTATAGGCTACTAGAGTTTTCAGATGTTGGTGTTCAGAAGTTTTAGTTCACCAGAACATTTTTGTGCAAGAAAATCAAATTTTTAATTCAATGATTCATAAATCCAATGTATTTATACAAAACTTATTCAGGGAATGAGAAGTAGTTTGTGTGGACATATTTTAGCTGCTTTTCTATTTTTAGAATATACAAAGTTTTGTTGTTATTTCATGAACTATGTTATTCCTTTGATGAAATTTGTTTTCTGGTAATGTATATTGTGTGAAATAAAATTAGAAATTCAATCAATTCTTTTCATATCTGCACATTATCAGATAAATCCTCAGCCATTTCTTTTAATGGGTGAATGTAAATTTGGATATAGAATAGTATGAATGCATAAGTCTCCATTGTAAATGTTTGTGTACAGTTCTATTGGATTCATATAAGAAAACTACTGTTGGAAATCATAATTTAGATTAGTTTTTATTTTAGATTATTTTTATGGCATTGTTGTTTTTGGGAGGCCACCCTTACCCAAGGCACAGCCTTGGGAGGGCACTTAGCCAACCCCAAGGGAAGTGACTCCCTTGGGAGCTACTGTTTCCCTTTGGGGGAGCCGCCTCCCCATATAAGATATGAATTATAACTTTAAAATAATGTTTTCTATTGATTACTTTATTAATGATTGGATTTATTTAAGAATATATATATATATATATATAGACACACACACACACATATGGATTTTATAATACTTGTATTTATTTGTAACCTTGTGTTTAGATATATCCATATATTTTATTCAAATCCATTTGTGGACGAATCAGTTTATATCAAAATGAATATATAGATGTATATATATACATATATGTAATTATAATTCAAGTTTTTGAAAATATGTGCATTTTTTTATTTAAATAATTTGTGACTTCCTTTTTGAAATAGTGTTTATCTTTTCAACCCATTTTAAATGGAATAGACATGATGGAATAAAATTTCTTTTGTAGATACATATTTTTAGAATTCTTTCCAATTCTAATAGTTTAGTCACTTTTAAATGATAGATTAAACAAGCTTATCTAACTTCATTATAGTTTAATTTGGATGGCTTTGCCGCCAGACACAAATTTATCTTTTCTTACTTTGGTTTAGAAATTTATTAATTTTGTTTTACAACTTGTCGTTAGTAGATTTTTGGTATCAATTACGTTGTTCTTATAATATTAGCATCACATGCTCTCATCCTACCCCTTATGTGATCTCGATGATTAGAAATTGCTATGATTATATAAATCAATTTTTTTAGGAAAAGTCTAAACTTTTATTCATTGAATTTCATGACTTCAAACAAAAATAATATATGTTGCACAAATTTCTTTACTATATTAGATTCATTCTTCATCATTTAAAAATTGTGTACATTCAGTTTTAATATTTTTAAATTAGATTTAAAGAATCTATAAGTTCTCTTCATAAACTATCTTTTCTCCTATCTTGGTGGTTTTAATTTTTGGATTAATATTGTGTGTAAGGGTTATATGCTCAATAAAAATTTGTCCATGACATTTGGTATCAAAGCACCAGGTTTCCAGCATTGGGAACTTGGAAGAATAAATTGAAATTGTTTGTCTAATTCTGGTGTTTAAACCTTGTAGAATGCTGCATAGAAACAAGAGGGGTCCTCCTTGCCACTCTACCTCTGAGGCAGCGTGAACTCATTTATCTGAATCCATAGCACCATTTCACAAAGACAATCAGGAACCTCCACCTAAAATGGGCCCCCAAATCCTCCAAACCTTGAAACAATTAATTGATGTGGTTAAGGAATGGTTACCTTCTGCTGCAAAAGCTTCTCACCCTACTTGATCACATAATTCTAATGATGACCATGCTTCTGTACATAGAGAACACAGTAGAAGTCTAGTACGAATTAATAATGAGCATATGGGAGAACATGGTGGGGATTTAGTACATCATATTTTTCCACATCTAGTACAACACCAAGATAAAGAAGAGTTGGTTAAGACAACCTGAGATGCTGGAGACTAAATTAGAGAATTGCTTCGGTTGTAACCACCCATTTTTTCTAGTACTACAAAGGAATAGAGGTAGAATATTGACTTTTGAGTCTAGAAAGATGCTTTGGATTACGTGCTTATGAGAGTAATTTGAAGGTACATTTTGTAGTTCATCTTCTTAGAGGTACATCTTCCACTTGGTGGCGAATAGGAAGAATGAAAGAATCATTTATCTATTGACATTTTGACTTGGGAAATATTTCTGAAACATTTCATGCAAAGGTATTTATTAGAGCATTTCCACTAGAAGTGTATAGATGAGTTTCATTATTTGAGGCAAAAAGGTCTTATATTAGCCTAGTATGAGAACCATTTCCTAGAATTACTGCAATATGTGGAATATCTTTAGGATGAAAATCTCCTTGTTAATAGATTCATAAGATGTCTTAACCCAAGTATAGCAAGAATTATTCATATGGTTGACCCTCCAAACCTTTGCATTGCTGTGGAAAAAGCTTTAACAACAGAATAAATTAAAGGGAAAAAATAGGACACTCATGATCAATCTAAGAACATTAACCATTTTTAGAAGGATTAGAGCTTCCATAAGTCTAGTTTTGCTCTTAAGGGAGGTTTTAGACCATCTTTTTCTCAAAAACACCAAGGGAAGAAATCTAAACCTTAGCATGGGTTTCAAGGGGGAAACTCTAGAACTTGGTAGTCTTAGGGGCAACGTAAGGAGCAATACCCTCAAGAATAGAATGTGGGGCCAACTCACACACACCAATCTTTTAGAGGAAATCAAAATAGTTTTCGTAGACCTAGTAGTCAGAAAACTAACAGGTCATAGCCTGCTCATGTTCATATTAGAAGATTTTGTTTTGTTTGTGGTGGAGAAGGACATATTGCTAGGGATTGTCTGCAAGGTTTTAACTTAGTAGGAGGACATACAGTTACTTCTGAGCCAATAATTTGTGATGTAGGAAAGTCTCATTAGGGCTTCATAGCATTTAAGAATCGCCAAGTGGAACATTAGGCTACTATCATTAAGGCACCAGGTATGATTGTTGGTATTCGTGTTACTATATTGATTGATTCCAGAGCAAAAAATTCTTTTATATCCCCATCTTTAGTAGATCAATGCGATTGGCTTAATGTTCATTAAGCAAGAAAAGTTTGTCGAAAGAAAACCATGGATTGTTTAGACGACTTGGGTAAGACAATTGGTATTCGAGGAGTTCAAAGACCTATTTCTCTCTATATGATATCCACGATGCAACTTAAGCGATGTCTACGTAAGGGGTGTCAATTGTTTGCCATTTCTGTTAATAATAAATATGAGGAAGAATCATAAACATCTCTAGATGATTATCTTATTCTTAAAGAGTTTGCTCATGTTTTTCCTTCTGGACTTCTAGGAATGCCTCCTCATCATGAGATTGATTTTTGCATAGATCTTATGTTAGGTGCTCAACCTATTCCTTGAGTACCCTATAGAATGAATTCTCAGGAGCTTAGTGAACACAAATTACAATTGGAAGAGTTGTTGGAGAAAGGTTTCATTTTCCCTAGTGTTTCTCCTTGGGGTGCACTAGTTATCTTTGTCAAAAATAAGGATGGGTCTCTTTGCCTTTGCATAGACTACATGTAGTTGAATAAAGTGACTATTAAGAATACTATCATTTGCCAAGAATTGATGATTTAGTTGACCAAATTAAGGGTGCTAAATATTTTTCCAAAATTGGCTTGAAATCTAGGTACCATCAATTGAGGATCATGGAGGTTGTCATTCATAAAACTACTTTTCAAACTCGCTATGGACATTATGAGTTTACAATGGTACCTTTTGGACTCACTAATGCTTCAACAATGTTTATGAGTCTCATGAATGGAGTGTTCTGTACTTTTTTGGATCCTTTTGTAGTGATTTTATTGATGATATTTTGATTTACTCCCACACTATGGATGGACATGAAGAGAGTTTATGTCAGGTCTTGCAATATTTGAGAGAAAATCAATTCTATGCCAATTTATTGAAGTTTTCCTTCTTCTAGACAAAAATACAATATCTAGGGCATATTATTTCAAAGGATGGAACAAACATTAATGGATCTGTAAAAAATCAAGGCTATATTATCATGGCCCACACCTTACAATGTGACATAAGTTAGAATTTTTATGGGATTAGCAGGTTATTATTGAAGGTTTGTGGAAGGGTTTTCTAGAATAGCTCATCCTATCACATCATTGTAGCATAAAGGGAAAAAGTTTTTTTCGACAGAGCAATGTGAAAAGGCATTTCAAATTCTCAAAGAACAATTAACTAGTGCTCCTATCTTGGTCATACTTGATCTTGACAAGGAATTTGTGGTGGGCACCGATGCATCCATTGAAGGTTTGGGAGTTGTCATGATGCAAGAAGGATTAGTAATTGCCTATGAATCTAAAAAGATTAAGACTCTTGAATTGAATTATCATACACATGATCTAGAATAAGTAGTAGTTTTGTATGCTTTGGTAAAGTGGAGACATTTTTTAGGGCATCATTTCGAGCTTCATTTGGATCATTGTAGTTTACAGTATATTTTTACTAAGCCAAATCTTAATGCTCATCAATGACGATGGATGGATTTTTAAAGTGAATATGATTTTAATATCCACTGTATTAAGGGAAGAGAGAATGTGGTTGTAGATGCACTTAGTAGAAGGCAACATGAAGTTATGACCATAATTGTAAGAATATATCTAAAAGAAAATATACTTTAATTATTACCAGAAGATGGATGGTATAAGGAGGTGTACCAAGAAATGTAGTTTTAAAATAATCTTAGAGGAAATTTATAAGACACTCTTTGGATGAGGATGGTTTGCTATGACATCGGGTTGATTTTATGTTCCTCTTATAGGAGATATTTGAACCTTGATATTATCAGGGGCTCACAAAGCACCCTATGTTGCTCACCCAGAGTAAAGAAAATGCATGTAGATTTACGATAGTTGTATCAATGGGTCGTCATGATACATGATATAACAAAATTTGTGGTTCATTTTCTTGAGTGTTAAAGAGTTAAGGCAGAGCACCATCATTCATCAGGATTATTGTATCCTCATGATATTCTTGAATGGAAATGGGATGTTATCTCTATTGAATTATAGTTGGTCTTCCTATCTCTTCACGATGACATGATGCTATATGGTAACAATGGACAAGATAACTAAGGTTGCTCATTTTTCTCCTATGTGGATGTCTTACAATGCTGCAATAGTAGCAAGGGGCTTTTTGAATGATATAATATGCCTTCATGGAGTTCCATGTAGAATTTTTTCTGACATGGATCTAGTATTTACTTCCTCCTTTTGGACATCTTTATAACAGGCCTTGGGCACTCAGCTTAATTTTTGTACAATTTATCATCTTAAGACTGATGGATAAACAAAAAGAGTGAATCAGGTTCTTGAGGATATGCTTAGAATGTATGTTATGGATCAATAATTCAAGTGGGGGGAATATTTGCATTTAGTGGAGTTTTCTTATAATAATCACCATAGTTCCTTGGGGATGGCTCCTTATCAAGATTTGTATGGTAGACCTTGTATAACTCCTTTGATTTGGGATCATATGAAGACATGGTTGTGTTAGGTCCCAAGATAGTGTTAGATATGGAGAAACAAGTTGTTTTGATTTGGCAACGATTTTAGGAGGCTCAGGATTGTCAAAAGAAATATGCTAATGCTAAGAGACTAGATTGGAGATTTTTGGTTGGTGATAAAGTCCTTCTTAGGGTACAACCTCATAAGAGTCTAGTTTGTTATGGAAATGATTATAAGATTGCACCTCATTTTGTAGACCCATTTGAGATTTTGAAGCGGATTGGCCTTGTTGCCTATCATTTAACCTTACCATCTACCTTGGCTCACATGCATAATGTATTCCATGTTTCAATTTTAAGGAAATATGTTCATGATTTTACTCATGTTTTGGACTAGGGTGCTCTACAGGTGGAGGACTGGTAGTTAACATTGGTGCCCATTTGCATATTGGCTCATCGAACTTTGGCCCTTCGAGGATGGGAGCTAGACCAAGTCAAGGTCTAATGGGACCTTTATGATGAGGTTTCAACAACTTGGTAGGATGCTTCTTTGATGAGGGCCCTCCATCCCTACTTATCTGAGAACTTCTAGAAGGATGTCTAATTCTAGGGGGGAGGATGTGAGGCCCAACTATTTTTATATCTGCAAACTTTATTTAAAATTTTGGATGATGTTAATTTTGGATTCCTATATCATTAGAATTTATGAACCTAATTAATTAAGTGGATTTTGGTTTGGTTACATGTATTTTAACTTAATAAATAATAGTTGGTTTTTAAAGATTTAATTTTGGAAAATATGATTTGATTAGTTGAGTTTTATTATTGCAATTAATATGGAAACTTGTTAAATTTGTAGAATTACATATGGTATGATTTATGAGAAATATTTAATATTTTAAGTTGCATATATGAATTATTTTATATCAAAATTGATATTTATTTGAGTATGCAGGTTTAAGCAAGGCCAATGGTTTAAATGGAGGTTATTAGGAAGATCATTGTTATGTTTTATGTCATGTTCTTTGTGTAGTTATTGTCTTGATTTATAAAAAATATTATTGTTTTGAGGGGTTTTGAGGTCTTATTTTGTGTTATTTTCATAAAAAAATGTACCTTAAGTATATACCCATAGGTTAGGGGTCTTTTGTGGATAAAATGAATGTTTTAACTAAGTTTGGAACCTTCTAAAGTTTCCTAAAAATAAAGTGATGTGAATGGATGGGAGGCAAAGAGTCATCCCATCTATGGAAGCTGAAGAGTCATGTGGTTGTGGAATTAAAGTAGGTTTTGGGGTTTGAAAAAGGGGATTATTTTCTACTTCTTTTTCTTGGAAAAAAATATTGTTTTCTAGTTCTTGTAAATTCTAGATTTTGGATTTTTCTTGGGAGATTGGAAGCTTGAAGATTTGCATGGATTAAGGATTTTTGAAGAAGGGAATTTAGAAGATCTATTATGTTCTGATAGTTGTTTGAAGGTATAGGTATTTATTTTGTTTGAAAGAATATAAATAAATTCATGGTATTATAGATATTTTTTGTATTTTTTTAAAATTGTAATTGTTTTATAGTTGTTGTCTCCTTGGGATTCGGGAGTACTATGTTGGTGTAGCCCTCCGAGTTTTCTTTTGGGTAAGGGTTGCCCACATGTGGGGTTGAGAGAGGATTGATTGCCTCCTCTAGGATATATGTAATTTTTTATTTGGGCATGAATGCCATATTGTAGTTGAAAAATTGTGGGATGCAAGAGATTTCTTGAGAGGTGTGATTTGCCTCCTTTGAGGTTTTGTGTTTATAATTGCATGTGAAGAAAATTGGTGCATGACATTGAAAATTGTTGAGGGGAAATATTTTTGGAGTTTAAGTGAATGTGGAGAGTTTGGGAGTTTCTGGTTGATGTTGGGTGTGTGGTATAATTTTGAATGGAGTGCTGTAAGATGCAAAAAGAGACCCCATTAGAGTGCATCCCCTCAATCCCATTGGAGTGTATCCCTCTACTCCCCCTCTAAATGGATCCATTTGTGTTGATTTTTTTTAGGTTTTGTGCCTTTGGGAAATCTTGACAAGTATGATGTTGGTATTGTTGGAAATAATTTTTTTGTATGTTGATCTCCTTGAGAACCTCCAGCTCAAGGTGGGTTTGTCTCAATCCCTATGGTTAGGTGGTGAGTGATCTCCATTGGAATTTGAGTGTTATTTTTATAGGTTACTAGATTTTTTAGACATTGGTGTTCAAAAGTTTCAATTTACCAGAACATTTTTGTGCAAGAAAATCAATTTTGTAATTCAATGATTCAATGTATTTAAACAAAACTTATTCATGGAGTGAGAAGTAGTTTGTGTGGACATATTTTAGTTTTGAATGCTCTTCTATTTTTATAATATACAAAGTTTTGTTGTTATTTCATGAACTGTGTTATTCCTCTAATGAAATGCGTTTTCTGGTAATGTATACTATGTGAAATAAAAAATTCAATCAATTCTTTTCATATCTACACATTATCAGATAAACCCTCAATCATTTCTTTTAACGAGTAAATGTAAATATGGATATAAAACTGTATGAATTCATAAGTCTCTATTTTAAAGGAGATTCTATTTGTATATAGTTTTGTTGGATCAACATATAAGAAAACTATTGTTGGAAATCATAATTTCAATTAGTTTGTATTTAAGATTATTTTTATGGCATTGTTGTTTTTGGGAGGCCTCCTCTACCCAAGGCACAACTTTGGGAGGGCGCTTAGCTAGCCCCAAGGGAAGTGATTCCCTTGGTAGTTGCAGCTTCCCTTTGGGGGTGTCATGGATCTACAGGGAGCTGCCTCCCCATATAAGATATGAATTATAACTTTAAAACAATGTTTCCTTAACGTTTTCTATCGATTGCTTTATTAATAATTGGATTTATCTATGATTATATATACACACTTATATGTATGTATGTATATGTATATGGATTTTTAAATAATACTTGCATTATTTGTAACATCGTGTTTAGATATATCCATATATTTTATTCAGATCCATTTGTGGATGAATCAGTTTATATCATAATGAATAAATAATTATAACTCAAGTTCTTGAAAATATGTGTATTTTTTTATCTCAATAATTGTGACTTCCTTTTTGAAATAGTGTTTATCTTTTCAACCCATTTTAAACGGGATAGACGTAATGGAATAAAATTTCTTTTGTTGATATAGAGTTTTAAAATTCTTTCCAATTCTAGTTGTTTAGTTACTTTTAAATAATAGATTAAACAATCTTATCTAACTTCATTATAGTTTAATCTAGACAGCTTTGTCACTAGAAACATAAATTTATCTTTTCTTACCTTGGTTTAGAAATGTATTAATTAAACTATGCGGCTTTCTGCCAATATATTTTTGGTATCAATTACGGTGTTCTTATAATCTTGGCATCGTATGCTCTCATCTTGCCCCTTGTGGGATCTCGATGATCAGAAAGTGCTACGATTATAGAAATCAATTTATTTTAAAGAAAAGTCTAAACTTTTATTTATTGAATTTTATGGCTTCAACAAAAATAATATCTATTGCACAAATTTCTTTACTATATTAGATTCATGTTGTGCATCTTTTAAAAATTTTATGCATTTACTTTTAACATTTTTAAATTAGATTTAAACAATTTTTATAAGTTCTCTTCATAAACTATCTTTTCTCTTATCTTGGTGGTTTTAATTTCTAGAGTTAATAGTGTGTGTAAGGTTTATATGCTCAATGAATTTTTTTGCATGACAGAACCTACCAAAGGCTGACAAGATTTTCTTTCATTTTGTTATCCATTCCTTAATTTACACTTTTGGCTAGTTCAAGGCTGATTGAACTCAACAAAAGACTTTGTAATTTGCCTCTTCTCCTTCGTCAATGTTTCACAATTTTGGCTTCTCGATGAACTTGTTGGCAAGTTCAAGGCCGGTTGAACTTGTCAACAACCTTTTAAACTCATCCTTCTTCACAATTTAAGACTTTTTAGGGCTTGTTGAACTCTTTGAAAAGTTCAACAAGGGCCTAAAATGTTGATAGAGACTAATACTTAGCCAATCTTATGATTTTTTTTTTAAATTTCAAGGGCATAGTGCATTCTAAATACATGGGATTAGCTAAAGGACATAAATAAAACTTCCAAGGATGAAAAATATGCACATGGGGAAGGAACCACATATCAACTATAGGATTTTAACACAAATTTTCACAAAGATGGCACCGAGGCTAATATGTTACTTAAAAATCTTTACAAAAGATCCCTATTCCCTCTTCTACTAAACCTAGACTAAAATAACTTCTTTGATTGAGTGGATTTATATTGATATGATAGAGATTATTGTTCTTCCTTCTGAACTTCTTTCTTATGAGGTTCAACAATAGAATATTCCTCTTCTAATTGTGGTTGGCATGGATTATATGGGTATTAAGTGTACAATAATTGATAACGGTTATGATCTTAATGTCTATTGTAAGCTAGGTAAAAAATTCAAACACTTAAAAACTACCTCATGCATGCCCTAACTCCCTAATAGAGTACAAATAACTTAGGAAACAAGTATGCAAACAAAAGAACTAAAACCCTAAGTTACTTTTGTCCTCCCTCCATTGTTTCCCTTTGACCCTGCTATATTTTATTCTCAGATTTGCAGACCTGCAATATTAATGAGAAGCTCAAGAGTAAGTGAGTAGCAAAATTAGAGAGATAATACTCAAGCTCAGCTAGTAGGAAGTTGTAAAATGAGGCTGGAGAAGTGGTTTTATAGAAAGCTAGGGTTGAATGAAGGGATGAGATTTGATGTTGACTTTGAGTGAAATAAATGGTCAAGATTGAGTAGGGTTTCCCTCTCACAAAAGGAAAAGAGGGAATTTTTAATTTGAAAATATGACGAGCTGTAGGAAATTTCAAATTAAATAAATTGGGCAATTTATTTAATTTATTTGAAAGGGGAGAATGAGTGGGAAACCTTAGTTAAGTGTGATTTATTTAATCAAGGTAAGGGCTATAATTTAAATAAATATTTATTTATTTAAATTAATTGAGTAAAGGGGATATAGGAGCATGAATAATTAAATAATTAAAAATTAATTATTTAATTATAGAGGAAAAATAGAGGAAAATAGACAAATAATTAAATAAATAAAATTTATTTAATTATAGGTCAGAGATGAGAAAATGAATTAATTAAATAATTTAAAATTATTTAATTAATAGCTGAATGTGGAACTTGGAACAGATTGGTGTGAAAATGGCATTTACAAGTTGAGGACATATGTAGGTATCTACATTTTACCCCTCTTTGATACAATGTCAATTCTAATGTTGTGTCAAAGAAAAATTTGAAAATATACTTTGGAAATGCCCTAGCATGCCCCAGATGAGGCGGGATAGCCTTATGCCCCCTCGGGATTTTTTTCAAATTTTCTAAAATTTTGGGAAATTTCCCAAAAAGATAATGAGGTGAAAAGAAGGAATGTAGATGCGAGAGAGAGATGGTCGAGGAATGAAGACTGGCTACAAGAATGGAGCGAGATTTTGCTTTGATAGATTTTTGAGCTTCTTACTTGCAGTTTTTGCTTATCATCATAGAACTCATTATGTCAAGGGACTACAGACATAGTGGCAAGTCATAGGCCAAAGTGTAAAGTGTCGTCTTTTGCAAAACAAGCATGTGACAGACAAGGGATGCTTGACTCAAACTAGTAACCGTGGTACCTTGTCGGAACATGTGATGAGATAACCTTGAGGTATGTAAGTCCTAATGCAAGGAAGCATTTATTCTTTCCCATTTATAGGATGTCTTTGATGCACACCCAATGGAATCTCGATCATACGCAAGGAACCTAGTTGCCCCAGTCATTTTGCCAGGACAAACCACAAACAAAAATCAAAGAAAATGGTCTTATTCTATCATCACTTCTCTTCATCACTTAGGGACTGCCTTGAGAAGCATAAGAACAAGACCAAAGATCAATCCAGTAAAAGTAAAGACATACTAGACCAACAGAGTCAACAACCATTAGATCATGTGCTGAGTGATATGTGTTTGTTTGTTTAATTATGATTAGATGAATATGTTGCCCTCTCAGTTGTTGTCCTTGATGTCAAATACACAAACTCTCAGGTTTGTGGTTGGTGGCAGTTACATCTCAGTTGGTGGCAGTTGTATCTCAGGTTTGTGGTTGGTACAAACAGTAGCTATCATGACAGTTGGCAGACAGAGGTATTTGGTTATGCTTGGCAGCATTTGGTCTTATGCTCCTGATATATTGATGAGAATGTTGTGATGCAGTCAGTTGTCATTTGATGTCAAAGTGCTCATGCAAGTGCTCTTGTTCTTGATATGTTGATAATACTCTCTTCTTGGTTGACCTTTATGATGTGTAGTGGGAGAGGTAAAGGCAATTTGACATTGCTTGGATTTGGCATTGATGTCAAGGCTTAAGACATCATTGGTTTGATATTTGGTGATTATCCCTTAACACTATTTTTGATATTATGACAACTTTTTCACATGAACCTTGTGGCAGCACTTACACATGTGAGACATGGTCTTGTCTTAACATTTGATACACTGGAAGATGTAAAGCAACACAAAGCATTGGCAAAAGAGCTTTGATCATTATGATGTTTACTATTCACAAGGTATATGGGCATTCATTTTAAAGGCATAAGGATTATTTCTTTGGGTGTTAGTTGATGTTTATTGACCATCATTGGTACGAGCATGGGGCAACATATACTTTATGATGCTTTGGGTGATTCTATGATGTGTTGTTTTCAGTTGGCACTTGGTGAAATCTATAGTCTTTGGTAAGTATGTTTGATCAATAGTGAAGGGTTCTTGTGGTCTCTTAAGAATCATTTTTATTTGTCTTCAACACAATATGCAAACTTCTTGAAGTTCTTATTACAAAGGCATGATCATTTTTAAAGGGATACAAATGCAAGGAGTATACTTGTTTATTTACAAATGTCATCTCTTGTATGAAGGGTTATTGTTATCATTGTATCTAACTTCAAAGTTAGAAAAGGGCTTCATATGGTTATCTTCATTTGACTCATGAAAGGTTATTGATTTGATTTGGTTTGAAAATCAATAATTAACAAAGGCATTTCGGGTTACTTAAGTTGATAACCTGTCAAGCAGGTATCAGGCAAGCCTAGCAAGTAAAAAGTTGATGTTGATGCTTAATAATGACCGGCCCTTTTAGGGCAAACAGGAACTGTCGGTAAACAGGGTATACAATGAAAAAAGTTTGTATTTTCATTATGGAAGGTCAAAACTTAGAGACATGAAGCTCTCGACCTAGGGTTTCATCATTATGCAAAGTTTTTTGAGATCCTGTGTATCATGATGGGGATTTTTTTTGAGATGACAATGCTTGGGTTGTAGTGAAGTCAAAGGTGAGATGGACATTTAGTTTTTGAGCTCATAGACACAGCAAAACCTTAGTCTTCTCAACAGTTACAGGTGATATCCTATTAATGAACTTTTACCAACTATGAACTTCATCTAGTCTTATAACCAGGTGTATTATAAAATAGTCTTCTTTCATCTAGTAACTCTAACTCATGTAACCTGGATACTTTGTATTCTTCATCATCCACAAATTGTTTTAGTGATATTCTCAAAGAAGGTAACTCGACCTCAATGGGAAAGATGGCTTTGGAACCATAGACAAGTGAGTATGGAGTGGCTCATGTGGGTGTGTGGATATTGGTGCAGTAGGCCCACAAGGCTGGATTGAGTTGTATGTGCTAGTCATGACCAGTGTCATTGATAGTCTTTTTGAGGATCTTAATGATGGTCTTGTTAGATGCCTTAGCTTGATTGTTGCCTTGGAGATAGTAGGGAGTGGTGAAATGGTGTTGGATATGGAATCTTTCACATAGTTCATAGACATCTTAATTTTTGAAAGGGCAACCATTATCCATTACAATAGATTGAGGGACACCATACCGGCATATTATGTAATTGAGAATGAATTTAGCAATTTGTTTATCGATATTGTATGTCATGGGAATTGCCTCGATCCACTTTGTGAAATACTCGGTGGCGGTGATGATGAATTTATGGCCATTGGTGGAGGTGGGATGGTTTTTGCCCATGAGGTTGAGTCCCCATTGAGAGAATGGCCATGGAGATGTGAGTGGCTGAAGGTCCTAGGTGGGTGCATGTACTAGATCTCCATGTATTTGACACTGTCTACATCTCTTAGCGAAGTGGTCTGAATCTTTCTCCATGGTGGGCCAATAGTATCCATCTCTTATGATCTTTTTGGCTAGAATGGGACCACTAGAGTGAGCTCTGCATATACCTTCGTGTACCTCGTGTAAGGCCATTTGTGCTTCCTCAATATCGAGATATCGTAGGAGGGTGTTATCAAAGCCACGACGGTAAAGGGTGTCACCGATGATGACATATTTAGGAGCTTTGTGAATAAAGGATTTGAGTTAATTAGAGGATAGGTTAGCGAGAAGGGTTTGGTCATGCAAGTATGTATAGATGTCATTATACCATTGAGTGTGGGACCAACAATTTCACACACTAGCTCTGATTTATGGATGTCGAAGGTGGGGATCAACAGTTGTTCCACCAAGAACTCAAATTGAGGAGCATGTTTTGGGATATCCAAGAGAGATCCTATTGTAGCCATTGCATCAACAACCTTGTTCTATACTTTAGGGATTTGATTGAAGACTGAAAGGAAGCTAGGTGTGTGGAAAATGCTTCCTACACTAATCTAATGAGGAGAGAGCTATGCAAATTCAACTTTATCCTAACTATTACAACAATGTTAAACCATTAACATGAGATATTGCAGCAAAACACAAGAACCAGAAAGAAGACAAAAGAGAGAGAGACAACATATATGTGGGGAAAACCCTTACGGGTGAAAAACCCCACACTCCAAAACACAACTCAAATGTATTACAGTAAACAATAATAGATTACAATACAGTTTCAGAGCCAATGCTCTTTTAGGAGTCTTCGAATGTCAAATCTGGAGATATTCCGACAGCATAATAGTACTTGTACCAAAGTTATCTATTTCCCATCCAAGCACCTGTTTATATAGAGTTTACAAGGCAAATATGGAACCTTCTAGAGATGGGCGTCCATCTTGGACTCATGCCCCAAAACCCACGCCTAAGGACACTTGTCCAACATCCCATCTTGAAGTGGGCGCCTGGTCCCAACATAGGTTATGATAGATGCTCTTACGCACCTTATAGCTATCATAGAATCCGTCATACACTGACTAAAAATATCATATTCCTCTTACATGTCATAATCTCCCTTGACCGCCCAAAGATGCCTTTCTCTTGTGTAAAGATGCTCACCGACACTTGTCATTAATTAAAAATCGTTTGAGGTTTCGGGGGCATTGCACCTGAGCCCCCACGAGGGCGCTGCCCCTCGACCCCGCCCTATACTGCGAGCGCTGCCCCTGGACCCCACAAGGGGCTACGCCCCTTGACCCTGTCTTGGGGGCGCTGCCCCCAAACCCCCGTTAATTATTCAAGGGGGAAATTGTGGCTGCCAAAGTCACCAAAATTTACCCTGCTGCATATACACAAGGTGCTGACTATGCCAACTCAACATGGGATAAATAAATACAACATTAGGAATTTGCAAAGGTTGAGACACCTTAATTCCCAACATTCTCCCACTATGTCGAAGTAGAGTTTGAAGCTGTTGACCATTCTCTTGTAGGGCATTAACTTCTCATCTTTTGTGTCATATTCATCATTGACTTGCTTGATTACAAGTTGGGAATCACTGAAAACTTGCAAAATCTTGATTTTCTAGTTGACGGCCATGTGTAACCCCATGAGTAATGCTTTGTATTCTGCTATGTTGTTTGTGTAAGAAAATGTAATCTTGAATGATTTAGGGATATCATCTCCTTGAGGAGTGATGAAAAGAATTCTGGCCCCTGAACCATGACTTGTGCAAGAACCGTCGAAGAATAGTGTCCACATTTTTAGAACTTCCATTGCAAAAATTGTTTCATCCAGAAAATCTATGACCAAGGGATGATCCACTATAGTTGGTGCCTCTGCTAGTTGGTCTGCAATTACTTGTCCCTTTATGTCTTTTTGGTTGATGTACTCTGTCATATTCACTCAATATCATGACCCATTTAGCCAAACGACCTGTCAATGCTACCTTGTTGAGAAAATATTTGAGGGGGTTGATCTTTGCAATGAGCTTTGTTTTGTGGTTCAACATGTAATGACACAATTTTTAAGTGGCGAAAACCACTGCAAGGCATGCACGCTCTATAGGACAATAATTTAGCTCGTACCCCACTAATGTTCTGCTTATGTAATAGATAGCTCTTTTTTTGCCTTCTTCATCATTTTGTGCCAGAAGTGCCCCCAGTGCTGAAGATGTTGATATGTACAATAGTAGGGGTTTTCTCGATATTGGAGGCGTGAGGACTGGTGGAGTTAGCAGGTAATCTTTGATTTGTTGAAAGGCCTCTTGACACCGTTCTGTCCATAAAAAGGGCACTCCTTTATGAAGCAGATGTTGGAATGGATGACACTTGTCGGCCAGATGTGTGATGAACTTGCAAATTGCTTGAAGTTTGCCTTGTAAGATATGGAGTTGTTTAAGAGTTGTTGGTGGAGGCATGTCCATTATAGCTTTGACTTTGGCAGGGTCGACCTCTATGCCTCGGTGAGAAACATTATAGCCCAACAACTTGCCTGATGTGACCCCAAAAACACATTTCTTAGGGTTTAACCCGACCTTATATTCTTCTAGCCATGTGAAGAATTTATCCAATACATCCAAATGAGTGTCCCATGTAACTGATTTGGCTAATAAGTCATCCACATAATCTTCCATGAATGTGTGCATATAATCATGAAAGATTGTTGTCATTGCTCTTTGGTACATTGCTCCAACATTTTTGAGGCCAAAGGGAATAACATTCCAGCTGTATGTGCCCCATGGACATGTAAAAGTAGTTTTGTGTTGATCTTCAAGAGCTATCCTTACCTGATTATAGCCTGAGAAACCATCCATTAGAGAGAGCATTTCATATCCTGTCGTGAGATCAACTATGATATCTATGTTAGGTAGCTGGAAATCATCTTTTGGACATGCTTTGTTCAGATGCTGAAAGTCCTTACAGATCCTAATTTGGCCATTAGGTTTTGTTACTAGTACTAGGTTAGAAACCCATTCTAGATAGTCTATCGACCGAATGAAACCCACATCTAGTACTTTTTCAATTTTGCTTTGACCAACAACACTATTTGTGGATGCATTTTTCTCAACTTTTGCTTTACTGGTTTGACATTTGGTAGCAATGGAAAATGATGGAGAACTAGTTGTGGATCAAGCCTTGACATGTAAGCATATGACCAGGAAAAATTAACTTTCCTTTATGAGAAGAAAGCTGTAAATTCTGGCTTCTCTTGTTCTGTTAGTGACTCAGCAAAATGAATGATCCTGGGATTATCTTCTGTACCAATGTTGGTCTCAATAGATTTTTCCACTAGCAGTGGTGATCTCTCTTGTGTCATAGGAAGCACTTCCAACCCTCCATCCTTGGGTGCCTCAGAGAGGTTTTCACCCTTGGATACATCCTTTATTTTTACTTTTTTATGGTCAAGAGGTGCCTTTCAGTTTCACCTAGAGACCTTTTTTAATCTTCTTTTCCATTTTTGCGTCTGGAAGGTGTAGTGGACTCTCTGAAGTATGCTGAATTGTCAAGGTCCATGATGTATCCAACCTTATGATCCCTGTATGGTATGCCTTCGTAAAGTCCCATGAACTCAACAATAGCTTCATCATTCTCAAATAAATCAAGACTTGGGGTGTTTGTTGGTCCCAGTCAATGAGTTGGGGATGGACTAATGGTAGGTCATCATCGACATCCATGTAACTTAGGGATATGGGAGTCAAGGTGCAAATGAAAGTATCATCAGGGTCCCAGAAGATATTAATCCAAGTTGAGCCCTTAGGAAGATTAGGTTGTGAAGATTCGAGTTTAGGTTCGGGAGGGTCCCTTGATGTCTCAATATCTTTAGAAGCACTTGTGTCCTTACTCAAAAGCAAATTAGTACTAGGAGCCTTCACGTGTTGTGATGTGTACCCTAGCTCCTTGGTTTTTGGTAACATGGTTGGCTATATGGGCTCTGTCCTTCCATTTTTGTTAGGCCCAAGTTTGCCATGTCCATCGCACCTTTGTTGTTTCACAAATGCATATCCTTTTCCATATTGTTCCATGGGCAGTTGTACATGTTTGACCTCTTCTTCATCTTTGTAGAGCCACTTGGAAACATCATCATCCACATATTCTTTGCTAAGTTCACCCCATTTGGTAAAGGTGGTAGGGGTAGCTTGAATAGTATCCTTAGGTTTGATTGGATCTGGTTTGTTGTGGGATTTTGGTGACAATGGCAACTTTCTTATGCAGTAAGAGCTCTTGATCTTGTATTCTCCACACCCTTTGTCATGGATCCAGACCTTGGGTTCAGTGGGGGGTATGAATGTGGTGGGGGATTTTGAAAGTACGGAAGGGTCAATGTAGTGTGAGGGGATGGAAGGCTGAATTCCCCTATTGATAGGTACTTGGTGTTGAGGAATTTATCTTAGATGTATACAATATTGGAAGGCATTAGGATCACCACGTATAGTGATTTTCATGACATTATAGGGGAATTTGATGCATTGATGATATGGATTTCATGGCATGGATCCAAGGTCTACTGAGGATGAGGTTGTAGGGAAGTTCCAGATCCAAAACGTGGAATACAATATTCAATGTAGCGGGCCCGACTCTAATTAGAAGAGAAATCACACCCTTTGAGGAGCATCTTGCGTCATCGTAAGCCTTGATCACAATTCTTTTGGTGGGATCTACACAAGCTTCAGAGTATCCTAATATCATGTCAAGCTTCAAAGGACATATGTTTAATCTGACTCCACCATCTACCAAGACTCATCTAATCTTATGCTTGTCGATGAAGACCTCAAGGTGTAATGGATCGGTGTGATTAGGTCGATTTGAGGATAAGTCACATTTGGTGAATGTGACATGGTTGGTTGTAGCCAAAATATCCTACCATGGCCTGAAATTGGTTGACATTTAGGTCGGTAGGGACAGATGATTCAAGGAGAGCTTTATCTAGGATGGCTTTATGTTCTAGGGATAGGCGGAGCAATTCAAAAATAGATATTTGTGCCAAAGTTTTCTTCAAATGGTCCAAAAGGTTATACTGGGATGTAGGCTGCGGGTCAGATGTAGGACCTCGTAAGTTTTGCTTTACTCTTCTAGTGGTGATGGCACATTCAGGTCAAGACTTGATGGTTATCATGGACACATTGCTTTAACATGCGTGGATGTTGTTGACCATGTACTCGTAGGCAACATGATTATAGCTTGGTTGTCCATTTGTCTTAGTTCCTGAAGTGGAGACTTTTCCTGATCCATGATCCTATAAAGGATTTGTAAAGATAGCGTGGTTAGTATTGGAAGTCCCTTGTGGATTGTCGAAGGTTATATCTCCTTGCTCAAGTAGATCTTGGATAATGTTCTTTAGTTTGTAACAATTCAAGGTTTTGTGTCCTTTTATGTGGTGATATTCAAAAAATTTGTTATCATTCCATGATGGAGGTTTGAAAGCGAGGTCGTATTGTTTAACCTCTGACAGTTGGATCAAGTAGGCTTGCAGTAGCTTCTTTAAGATGGACTTGATGGGTTTCCGCAAGGGCGTATAGTTTCGTCTAGTTAAATTTGTCTTTGGAGGAGCCCTTCTTTGGTGGTTTTGGATGGTGTTCGTCATTTGATGTGGAATGGGATGTGGGTTATTTGGTGGTGGTAGAACTTTAAGGGTGAGGATGGGACTGGATTTGTTTGCTTCTTTGGCATCTACAACCCCATCATTTGTGATGTTTTTATTCCTAGACCAAAAATTATTTTTGTCATAGGAGGGGTTCATGTTGGTTTGGTTCTTGTTGAAAATTTTAATTGCACCTTTGACAATTAGGGTTTTTTTTTGCGGTCCCTTTCTCAATGACTTCACCAAAGGTTGTGCAACAATATATTTGCAATTGATGCATAAGTTATGTGTTCAAATTTTCAATAAAGATTGGAACTAGCTAATTTTTTGGTATGTGGCATGGGCATTTGCTAGCTAGACTTCTCCATCTTTGAAAGAAAGAGATAAAGGTCTCTCCCTCATCTTTTTTAGTATGGCAAAAGTGTTGCAACATTAACATCCATTTCAATGCTATATGAGAAGTGTGCTATGAACTTGTCAGCTAGTTTGGTCCATGTTTTTATTCTTGAGGTAAGATGTGTGAATCACTCAAGTGCTTGACCCGTGTGGCTCCTTAGGAATAATCTCATTAGGTAAGTGTGATCAAAAGCAAGCTCTAGGCATGCCATGTGGAATTCACTCACGTGTTCGATAGGACTACCTTTCCCTCTGTATTTAGGAAAATGAGGCATGTAAATGCTCCTATCGAAAGGGTAAGGGCACAAATCTTCCATAGAATATGCCTTTTTAGTCCTTAATACTTGCATACTAGAAAATTGTTGCTTTAAGGCATGTATTTCATGGGAGAGGACTTTAATGGGAGTCAAGGATGCGGGATTTGCAACCGCATTGTGGTAGGGGTTTCCTATGTTTGTGATGTGAGTGTGTTGTGACCCCATGTTGGTAACAAGTGGATTGATGTTTGTGTTGGGATGGCTGAGTGATGAAGAAGCATTTTGATATTGGACATTAGGAATGTAGGTGGTATTTGGATTAATGTATTGAAAGTGGGGTAGAATGCTTGTAGTGTTTTGGTTTTGGATGGTATTTGTTTGGAAGAGGACATGTGGGTCCACTTGCTGTTGTAGGGGGTTCAAATGGACATAGGATGAGCCAACTCCTTGACTAGACAAATTATTGTTTTGACCTAAAGGGTCTACATTTGGAATGCTCGCATTGTTATGTGGTTGGGACCCAAGATTTATATTTGTGTTTGATGTGGTGTTAGTTCCTTGGGTTTGTGAACGAGAGGTCACAATGTGTATCTTTCTATGTTTCTTGGATCCTTGTTCATTCATGTTAAGACCCAAGGTGTTGGAATTCATAGAAGCAAAGAGATTTTCACCATTCATGGGTTGGGACATGGTGTTCATGTTGTTGACTCCAAAAGGAGGGGGTATTTTACTGTTATAGTCTCATGTGATGTTTCCCCAAAGGGTATATTAACATGTTCTTGCCTAGGGTTCGAATGGCTATTTGAAGAGGTTGCATGGTCATGACCTTGAGTTCCATTGTTAGAGGGTGTGGTTATGATCATATTTATATCTACACCTGGGGGAAGTCTAGTGCCATGTTGCAAGAGTCTCAGGAGATAGGTTTGGGGATTGGTTGCTATCATTTTGTCTAAAATTCGCAAGAGCCTTGGGTCTTGGGATGCTTCCTCTATCTCTTGTTGGGTAACCCCTTGTTCTGTTTCATGCAAGGTATAATTATCAAAGGGGTTTTCCATATGAGAGTTAGATTTAGGGATATCATTAGAGGAGGATCCGAATTTCATTGTGTCTATGTGATCACTATAGGGATGACTAGAGGAATCTACTCCCTTTCTCTTCTTTTGCAACCATGTCTCTACCATATAAGACTTGCTAGATGAGGGAAATGTGGATGACCTAAGGATGATAATGCAAAGTGCACTATACTATATTTTTGGTATAAGATTTGTTAATGCAACTAAGGATGATAATATGAGATGACCATGTCCTATGTTATGTTTTGGTATTTTTTGGGAATTATAGGGATGCAACCAAGGTTGGTAACACACTATGCAAATGAAATAATGGGATGTAAAATGCAACTAAGATCGATGATACAAAGTGAGCATACACTATGCCAATGTTTTGGGATGTAGCTAAGACTAAGGCAATGAATGAGACTAAGGCTATGCTTGAGGCTAATGGGTATCAACTTCAAGAAATATGATCCAAGAGGATACTAATGTCAAACTATGACCTTATCAAAGTACTAATTGGATTTATCAAGACCTTGAAATGAAAATGTTGAAGGAAAGGGTGATTGAAGTGAGCTCAAACTAGACTCATGAGTTGAGACTCACTTGCTGATTTGGAAAGATGAACCTAAACTAGGCTTGTGAGTATTAGGCCCAAATTGTGGTTGATTGTTTGAAAGAGATATCAAGGTCTTGAAATCCAAGTTCATAACTATAATGTAGTCAAGTATTGACAATTTCTCCTATGTCTCAACCTCAAAGAAGAGGGTTCCCTAAAATGACAAGGGCTAATTTTGATAACCTAAGGTGAGCTAAATGCAATAATTTGGAATGACTTAACTATAGGATGAAACCTAAACTTAAAGGAATGAAATGGATGACTAAATAGAATATGCAAGTCTTAGGTATGTTGACACAGTTGTAGTTTGAGTTTGATAGGGAAGGTAGATGCTCAAAGGTTTCCCTACGATTGTGGCGTATTGTTTCTATGTTTGTTTGGGAAGTTTGTTTCGAAAATAAGAAAACACATCACACACACATAAAACACTTGGCACTCAGATTGGTTGTTTTGGTGAGTCTTGACTTTGTAAACGTATGTGTATGTTCAAGGGTTATCCACCCCAATTTCCATAGGTCTAACACAATTTGAAGACACTTTACACACATAAAACACTTCCTATCCCTAAGGTGATTGGCTAATGGCATGATGCTCGGGCCCACTTGCTTGGAAGCTCCTTCGACACGAATGTAGGAACACCCTAAAAGGGGGTGTGTACACTTTTGTCTTTCAAGAGAGGACGGATAGGGGCCTCTAGGCCTAAAAGGATAACCCAATCACCCTTTCCCTAGAAAGATATGTGTAGCTTATGCTAAGCTATGGATTTCTATCTCATCTCAAGGGAGTTCATATGGTGAGTAACTTTTAGGGTGCGGTACGCATCCCTTGCACCGAGAGTAACACCAATAAAACTCAATCAATAAGTGTTAGACTCTAACTAGTTTGTCTTTTAGTCACAACTCAATAACTTACCACCTTGTGAGCATCTAGCAAGCCACTTAAGGCTTTGACCAATCCTACTAGTGGTACTAAAAATACCTCATGTAAACGTGGGTAGCTTGCACTTTTGGATTGGCACTGTACAACGATGGCTAATGGCAGTTTAGACTTGGCTTTCGCCTAAGCTTTTTATATAGCGGCCCGAGGGAAAAAATGCTTTGGGTGTCCAATGCATTCTCCATATGGATGTGTCTCAAAGGAAGGTCCTATCTAAAGGGTGTTGGAAATGAGCCAGCATCTCTTGTGGGATTTGTGACATGGCTTAACCACCTCCCGTGGATTCATTAACTCTGGTAGTTGTATCAGGCATTAACAGGTCGACCTTTTGATGCAATGGCAACCATGTTTCCAACAATTGGTATCAGAGCCAGGTTCCGGGTTCAAATCTCCCCCACAAGTGACACGAGCTCCTGCGAGTGATGCTGGGGGGATTGTTGGAAGTGAGCCAGCATCTCTTGTGAGATTCGTGACATGGCTTAACCGCCTCCCGTGGATTCATTAACTCTGGCAGTTGTATCGAGCATTAACAGGTCGACCTTTTGGTGCAACAGCAACCATGTTTCCAACAAAGGGTTATACAAAAGAGACACAAGCAAATGCTTTTGATCTCCAAGGTCATACAAAGATGTGAGGAGAGAGCATACACATGTTACTTGATCACACTAGCATGAGTTCATTAACCTTTAGAAAACCAAATGTGTGGTGTGACAATGAAAGTGTTGAGAAGTGTTTTTGATTCCCAAGATCACATAAACTGTGAGGGAAGAGCATACACACCTCAAAACACAAGAAAGGTCACAAGACAAGGAAGACAATAATTCTTTTTAAGCCCAAATGTGTGAGAACATGCAAGTTGTTTTTTAAATCCCAATGAGTGTGATCATGCAAGTTGTTGTTCTTTTTAATCCCAATGATTGTGATCATGCAAGTTGTTCTTTTTTATTCCACCCAATTAAACACACATTGTTCTTTTTATGCACCAAAGGAAGTGTCTTATGTTAACAAAATGCACACACACATAGATGAAACCCTGCACTAGGTTTGTTAGTAGTTTGCAATAGAGTTCTTCTCCCAATGAATGGCACAATGTTGCAAATTAGATATCAGTATCAGAAAAAACTTTCTATCCTTATGTACAAAATAGAAAATAGAAAGTAAGACACTCCCTTTGAAAGCCACCAAAACAAAAAGAGGATAAGAAACCTGCAATAGGTAATCTAGAAAATATCTAAAAATTATGATCAGTCACAACAGAATAGACAATAGCATTAGATAGTACATTAAATTCTAAGCTGTTTGAAAAACAATTTCATCAAAAACTGACAAAAAATACTCAAGTTATGTGCATTTGAAGTTTAAAATGAAAACCGAGTTTGACTAAAAAAAACTTGCTGAAAATTACAGTCACCTAAATTTTTTTTTACCACGGTGAAGTTGGGCGAATCAGCTTCACAACACTGCTCGTCCGTGAAATTTCAACCTTATTTGCCCAAGTTATGACAAAAAGAAAAACATAGCCTGTTTAGGGCATGAGGAGGTAGAAGACAAGTCTACTGATGGTTAATTGACAACTAGTTGTTTGTGTGCAAGTGATCACATGGGTAGTCAAGGGGTGGCGGTAGTGTTTGCAGTCAAGGATTTTAGATTAGCCCTGGTCGTCCATATGACCAGGGGTGGGGTCTAATAAAAAATAAAAATGGAAAATGAAAAGGGGCATATGAGCCGCCTCCCTCTGCACTCAGTCACAGATGTGATCGGGCACTACAGAACTGCCCACCAACACCCAATGATAAGCAGACACTACAGACATGACCTAGCACTACAAATCAAAGGAACCCTGTGAAAATAAAAGAAATGTTAGCAGTTTGATTTAAGGCATTGACGAGGGTTTTGAGCGAGCTAAGGTGGTGACCAAGTTATGAAATGGGCGACAGTTTGAAGTTGGTCACCACCGATGATGGCGACGAAGTTTTGACGAGGGGCGACGTAGAAAAGGGTGGAGGGATAAGGACTGCGACAAAGATTTGGATGGTGGCAGGGATTATACAGTAATGACACTACTTTGAACCGACGACTATGGCACAGATGGGGGTTAGGGTTTTAGAATAGATGAAAGGTAGTGGAGCTAAAGACTGCTTCCAGTGGTGGCGATAATGACGGTGACTAAGCGTTTAAATGCAAAGGTTGGCATAGAGGAGTTGGTTTCAACGAGCGATAAAAGAGTATACAGGTGGCAGAGCTAGGGTTTAGAGACAACAATGCTAGGGTTTCTTTAAAACCTGCAACAAAAGATTAAAGCCTTAAACCTACAACCAAAATATTAGACCGATAGATGATTTTTAACCAAATAATTTAAATCCTGTAACCATAAAACTAGAGAAAACCCACCGCACAGAATCAGTACGACCGATTTGTACAGTATGGATCCGTACAATATGGACTGGTAACTAAAAAAATTTCAAAAAAAATGATAGTGAGCAAAACAGGTCAAGTTTTATGTTATTTTTCACTTGCGAGGTTTCCCACACTCAATGGTGAGGTCCGTTTCAGGCCAGGCAGCAACCTGCAAAACTTGATTTTCAGAAATTGACAAAAAATTGCTCTATTCATGTTAGGTTCACCAATGTAAGCTAGGGTAAAACATTCAAACACCTGAAAACCATCTCATGCATGCCCTAACTCCCTAATAGAGTACAACTTAGGAAACACGTATGCAAACAAAAGAACTAAAACCCTAAGTTACTTGTATCCTCCCTCCATTGTTTCCCTTTGACCTTGCTATATTTTGTTCTCAGATTTGCAGACCTACAATATCAATGAGAAGCTCAAGAGTAAGTGAGTAGAAAAATTAGAGAGATAATACTCAAGCTCAGCTAGTAGGAAGTTGTAAAATGAGGTTGGAGAAGCGGTTTTATAGAAAGCTAGGGTTGAATGAAGGGTTGAGATTTGATGTTGACTTTGAGTGAAATGAATGGTCAGGATTGAGCAGGTTTTCCCTCTCACAAGAGGACAAGAGGGAATTTTTAATTTGAAAATATGATGAGTTGTAGGAAATTTCAAATTAAATAAATTGGGCAATTTATTTAATTTATTTGAAAGGGAAGAATGAGTGGGAACCCTTAATTAAGTGTGATTTATTTAATCAAGGTAAGGGCTATAATTTAAATAAATATTTATTTATTTAAATTAATTGAGTAAAGGGGATATTGGAGCATGAATAATTAAATAATTAAAAATTAATTATTTAATTATAGAGGAAAAATAGAGGAAAATAGACAAATAATTAAATAAATAAAATTTATTTAATTATAGGTCATAGATGAGAAAATTAATTAATTAAATAATTAAAAATTATTTAATTAATAGCTGAATGTGGAATTTGGAAGAGATTGGTGTGAAAATGGCGTTTGCAAGTTGAGGACATTTTTAGGTGTCTACATCTATAATCTTAAATTATTAAAATGTATTCATGTTGATACTTGTAATATTGCTTCTTTTGATGTTTCTATTCAAGATTTTGATACCATTAGATGAGATCCCTTGGGTATTATTACTCTATTGATTTCATTGGGCCCTATTACTCTTCCCATGTTAGTCCATGTTATGCTACAAAGTCTTTCTTGTAATCACCTTCTAGGTAGATCATGGATTGATGTGATGGGGGTTGTTCCATCTATTATCCACTAATTTGTAACATTTATTTATGGAGATAAGTATTTCATGATTACAGTAGATAGTGATCCCTTTCACTATTGTCAAATTGTTGACATTGCTTTATCCACCTCACCCAATTTGTTTCCCACACTTGTACAATAATACCATCTTATTAAATTAAAGTTGATACACCACTAAGACCTCATTTTATTGATTTTGTATCTATTGATGATTTTCCTTCTAGCATATGTCCTCATGATGATTGGGGATCCTTAGATTTCACACCTCCTTATTTTGGTGAATATAAGGTTGACCCCACTCACTTTGGCATCCCTAAATTACATACACACCCACATTCTTTTGGTAGGCCCATTGTTCCTTCTTCTATCAAATCACCTATTGGTTCTAAAACAATTTACTATAATCTCATATTTCCCATTTTTACCATGCTAGTGATGAGGATCCTCCTTTTTATGATTTGGAAGATTTTTATAGGATAGGTTTCAAAATTCTTTTTAACATGGGTATAGTGGAAATGGTCTTGGGGACATAGACCACATCTTTCTACTATCGATTTAGGTTACAAACCTACTCATCCACCTAAACCTCTCTTTGTTCATTTTGTAAATGTTGCTATGGTTTCTTCTTGTCATTACTTCCCTCTTTCTCTTTAGTATCCTAAATTAATTTTTCATCCACCTACTTTAGTTGCACCTTCGTTAGATATCACTGAAGAAGCTTTTGCTAAATTTTTAGGTGTATGTTGATACTACTTTTTGTTAGGATCATGGGTTTCCTTATCATCTTCAAAGGCTTATTTTAGCGAATTGATGCCTACTTTTTAACTAGATCTTTCACTTGAACTTTGTGCTGAGATTCAGATAGTATTCACTTTATTAAAGATTGCAACACTTTTGTAGTAGGAGATATTATAGTCGTATCTTCAAATCCTACTGATCTTGATAAAGTTATTAATATTGGTGAATGTCTTTCTTTTGTAGAATGTTTGTCACATTTCAATCTCTTGCGTAGATTTCCTAATCTCTTTACCTAGACATATGAAGATATACCTAGTATAGATAAGGATGTTGTGGTTCATAATATTGTTCTTCATCTTGATGCTATGTTTGGTAAATAATTTTTTTAGAAAATGCATCCCAAGGTGGATTTAATGGTCAAAGACAAGATAGAAAATATTTTAAAAGCTTATTTATTCATCCTATTAACTATTCTACTTAGATTTCTAATATCATCACTATGGCTAAACCTAATGGTTGCATTCACATTTGTACCAAATTCCATGATTTGAATAAAGCTTCTCCTAAGAATGATTTTCCATTACCCAATATTGATATTGATTGTTGAAATTTAATTGTTGGACATGCTCTTATTTCTTTCATGGATAATTTTTAAGGTTACAATCAGATCCTTGTTAATCTCCTATATCAATATAAGACAACTTTTCTATCTCCTTGGGGAACCTTCTACTATGTTGTCATACCTTTTAGATTGAAGAATGTTGGTGCTACTTTACCAATGGGTGATGAGTCTTATCTTCCATGATCTTATACATGAAATTATTGAAGATTATGTAGATGAAATATAGGCTAAATCTATTCTTCACTAGGATCATGTGCATAATATTCATCTCATATTTGAGTGTATTCATCTTTATAAAATTCCTTAAAATCCTAAGAAATATGTTTTTGGTGTTGATAGAAGACAACTTCTTAGTTTCATCATTTCTTGTCATGGAATTGAGGTGGATATTGAGAAAACTAAAACTATTGTAAACATTCCACCTCATAACATTTTTTTATTTTTGTAGTCTTCAAGGTAAAATTCAAGCCATCTACCATTTCATTTCTTAGTTAGAAGATAACACTCTTCCTTTTGGTTAGTTACTTAAAATAATGCATCTTTTTCTTAGAATGAAGAATGTTAGAAAGTTTTTGATTCTATTAAGGATTATTTGGCTAATATTCCTATTATTATGCGATTTATTCCTAAGAATCCTCTTATTCTTTATACATTTTCCAACCCTCATGTGTTGGGTTCTCTTCTTACCCAACTGATCATAATAGTAAAGAAGGTGCAATCTATTATGTCAGTCACATGTTATAGATTGTGAAGTTTGACACCAAACTTGAAAAATAAAGTCTTGTTCTTGTCTTTTCTACACAAAAGCTTCACCATTTTTTGCTTCATGCTGAAACCCATGTTATTATTAATTTTTATCCTCTTAAAATATTTTATCTAAGATAGACTTATCAAGACATCTTGTTAAGTAGGTTACGATTCCTACCAAATTTGACCTTAAGTTTGTTTCTCAAAAAGTAATTAAAGAATAAGCTATGATTGACCACTTGGTATATGCACCTTTTCCTTTCTCCTCCCGGTCTTGATGCTTTTCCCAATGAGAATATTCTTGTGATTGATATAGAACATTCTTAGGAAATGTTCTTTAATAGATCATAGTATAAGACTAGCTTTTTGTCATCTAAGTCTATCTCATCACTATTGTACGTTAGTCACCAATGATGTGCACACTCATGGTTCAAGTTGATTGAATAAAATGGACAATTGTTGTTCATGAGGCAACAACAAGTGTAATGGTGGAGGATTAGGTGAGCTATCCTCTTCACAAGGAAGGAGTTCTCTATGAAGGACAAGCATATTGGGTCATGGAGTTGTGATGGTACAAGTAGTTGGGGTTGTTTGTGGGATAGTGATCTCATCTGGATGACTACCTTCTTCATGATAGAAAAATGCCCTATGGGTGACAATAATTCTTTGTAAAGGTGTGGTGGTGGTGATTTTAATATGAGTGTTTGTAATGGTATCTATGTGTTGAATGCATAAGACAAATGAGAGGGGGGGTGAATCAGTTGTACCAAAATTTTCAAACCCTCATAAACATAATCACATCCACATTAATTCACTTAACCTCTTAATCTATTATGAAGATTAAACATGAAAAGCAAATAAAAGAAATATAATCACATCAACACCATGCACAAGAGAACACCAGATTTTACATGGAAAACCCTAAAAGGGAAAACCATGGTGAGGATTACCTCACAATATAAAGTAGTAGCAATATCGAATTATAGGAGGCTCACTACCAAAGGGCTCACTGCCCAAAATAAAGAGTACTCACTACAATAGGGTTGACTACCCAGAGGGTTAACCACCCAAAGGGCTCACTACCCCAAAGACTCATTATCCAAAAGGAAGAAATATAGAAGAGAAGAGGTGGATCATTTCCATGAAAGGTGGCTCATTTCCATGAATTGATATGATAGCATCTACCACATGCTTGAGTTCACTTCCATTGAAGCACAACAAACATCACCTTCATAGCCTCTCTGAAAATTGTAGATAACTTTTGCTCACTGCATTAGGTCATCTACCACATGAAAGTCCTTACTACCTCTGATTCAAATTCACAACACAAACACCACAATCCTCATGCATGCACACATACACATGAATCCTTTACACTTATTTATATCAACATCAACCTTGAAGCATTCATAAAGGTTGGCAACACACTGTACAACTCTTGAAACATTCTCCAAGGTCGGAAGGCACACAATATTTGAATTAGGTCTAGACCTAAACATTCCATGGCACAAGGGAATGAAAGTGAACCACTTTAAGCCTTAGTTTGGACCTAATTCTATCCAAGCATGCTACACAACACTTACATAATCATCAAATCAACTTCCACAATCAACGCAGACATCCAAGGTTAGCCAAACAATGTAAACATAAAGAATTCTTCACCACACACTTCCATGATCACAACCATAACTTGTGGACCACAAAAAAGGCTTTAGGATCATCTAGAAACATCCATAACCAACTTGAAATCATTGACAGGTTGTTGTAATGTCCTAACACTTTAGTTGAAAATTATCAGTTTATTGACTGGGGTAATGTTCGAGGCTGTATGCAATAGAGAGTTTGGATATCTCATTGAGAAATAATTTTCTAGTTCCTTTAAAAGATTGAAACAACATATGGAATGAAACAACAGTTATATCCTTCTATAGAAAACATTAAAATTTTATACTAAAAAGCATGAAAACTCTACACTAGAAAGCATATAAACTCTACACTAGAAAGCATATAAACTTTTACACTAGAAAGAATATAAACTCTACACTAGAAATTCACAAATGCAACTTTACTCTGATTTTGAACAATGAGAAATTCTATACCACAAACATTCTAACTTCCAGTTATCAATAAACAACAATTTAACTAAGGTAGATGTGCCGAAAACATTTAAACAACAGAGAGAGTCCTAAAACAATAGTACTCAACAGTTTAACTTTTAAACAACACACCTTGCAGGTTCACGACAGAAAACTAAACACAAAATAACTTTAGCTGAATGAAACATCCACATAAATGAAAGTACTTATCTATTTTACAGTCCTGCGAGTGGCTAGTTCTTGGGAGAAAGTTGTCTTTAACTTAGGTCACATTCAATCATTTCCATAGTAGCATGGTAACTCTATTTAGATTTCCATATTTCAAAAGAAATTACTCAGAACAAGACTATGTGCATTCATGGGGAAAATTGCAAGTACACAGCTCTGATTATTTCAAAAACTAAGGGATTAATTTTCATCCATCCATAGTATGATATTTATATCCATGTTTTGAGCAATAGATTAAAACTGAATTACATTCGAACTCCTGAATTTTAGATGGTGGGAAAATGCCATTTGAAGAAGTATTATAACAAAAAAATAGAATCCTAACTACTGATGTCTTCTAAAACATAAAGAGGGCTCCGAGTGGAGTCATAATGTCTTTTGGGTAACCAACAGAAATAACAGAACTTAAAATAGGGCATTCAATTAATGCACGCCTAAAATTTCTGGTGCCCTCAACTTCTGGTGCATTCAACCTCAGCTGCATGAAGTCCACTCCTCCTGTACGCAATGCATTGCCCTACACAATTACCCAACTCTACATGCCATTATATCAACTTTTAAAAGCTAATTTCAATCAATTTAGGAAATACAGGTTTATACAACATTTGATTAAAAATAGATAAATATTGCTTATAAAAACAAATAAATTGGTAAGGTTAGGGAATTGGGCAATGCAAAAAGGGTTATTTGTTTCATCAAATAAATGAGGTTGTTTATACCTCATCACCCTCCCCTTCCAAACCTTGAGCAGGTCCTCCTGCTCTTTGATGCATCCTTTGTCTTTCTGCCTCTCTTTTCTTATTCAATTCATCAAATTTTGAAGTTAGATCATATATTTCATCTGCCTCCTCATCAATATGGTCAGGAACCTTCAGAAAGCCTTTGTGTAGTTTGATTCATAGCTACCAGGTATGTAGGTCCCTAGGATCCTATTATGTAACCACTAAGACTGCAGGGGGTGGCTATAAAAGTAGTGGAGACCTGTATCTCATCCCTATCCACTTAGTTTTTAGTTGCTGAAGAATTTCTGCCAATGCCTCAGTCCTTTTGTATGACCATCCAAGGTTAGTAGGGGAAATAATCTCTCTCCTTTTTAAATACATAGGCAAGTATACCTTTCTTCACAGGAATTCCAAGCTCTGTCAATTAACTGTGGCCTATTCATCTTAAAATAGTTAAAGTAGATCCTAATACTTTCACTGTATTTTTCTTTCATATGTTCATAGCTCTTAATTCTTTTGAATTGGGCTTTGAAAGCAAAAGGCTTCCGATTGGGGTATCTCATGTGTAATCCCATAGTTCTCTTTGCATGAAGATATTCTCTAGTTCTGTCCTACCAATGAATTTGATTTTGCACATTTGACAAAAATGCCCTTAAGTGAACTTCCCCTACAAACAAATTGATGAAGAAATCATTATGTTTTTCGAGAAACAGATTATGAATGAAGAATTCACATAACAATTTTTTCTGCATAGGAGATGCTTCTTTAAATGCTTCAAGCAACTGCTGGTCATCAGGGTCATGTGGTAAATTGCAAGAGATTCTTAGGAGCTTCCATCTTAATAGTTGTTCATTAAGGAACATAGAATACAATCTAGACAGTTTCCTACATGCCAGTAATAGCTCTCCAATTTGACATGCATCCACCTTAGCCTGATACAATCTATCATAAGATTCTTTCAACAATACTATTTCTTTCTTAAGTCTAGCATTTTCATCTCCAGATTGCCTTAAGAAATAACATTGCTCCATCCATTTGGTTAACATGGGAGGAATGTGGATCTAAAACTATTCCATCTTAGTTGGTTCGGTTTGAACCTCCTTTGATTCCATAGTTGGCCTAATATTAATTTCCTGTAAATCTTGCTCTAGTTCAACAGTTCTACTTACCACTTTATTTAATTCAAATTTCTATTTTTCTTGCTCCTCTGCAAATGTCTTTAGGCAACGTTCCAAGTTGAAGGTTAGATTCTTAATTTGTCTATCTCTTTTAGATAGACTATCCAGACAATGCTTATCTCTTTCCTCAACTTGCTGCAATTGGGATTGCAATTCTCTAATGGTTTGATCCCTTTGTTCCAGAAGCTCTTTCTGTTCCTCTATTTCCTGCTACTATCTATTTAACTACTCTTCATTCAATTGTATTTTATTTTTCAACCACATAATTTTTGCTTCTAGTTCCTCTATTTTCTGTGTCATTTATTCACTTTTGTTATCTTCTGCATCAGTAGAAAGGGGGGAAAAAAATTTCTATTTCACTACCAGACACTCGTCCTTCATTAATTGCTTCAAATGGACCTTGTCCTATGTCACCAACATTATTTAAGGGAGACAATTGTCTCTCCTCAGGCACTGTATCAATTCCCTGAATGTTTACTGGCTGCTGAGATGAAGAAATTGTTTCAACAGTCTCATATTCTTGACCCTCCTCTTCTTCAACTAGGACATAATTGGGCATTTGTTCACTAATTCCCTCTTGTCCTTTTTCTCCTTTTTCTTTTAGGTCCTCTTTAGATGGGTCAATTTATGGTCTAGATTCAGGGGGTTCATCACTTTCTAAAGTTTGAGTTACATTTGCACATGTCTGAGATACAATTTCATCAGGTTGGGTTACTTTTTCACAAGGCTGCCTTTCCTGTCTCTTTTTCTTGGGAATAGGGGACAATTCACAGGCTGCGGCACAACTAGATTCAACAACTAACCGTTTGCTTCTTCTCAGTGGAGGAGGTTTTTGCAGTTTCATTTTGGGCCTCTTCTTCTTTTTTTAGGGCCGAATACATTCCTCCTCTAAGTCTACTAAATCCACATTTTCTCATTTTTCTGGGGTTTCAGGTACATTGTGTGGTTTAGGCCTTTCTTCAAGATCTAAGCAGTTTGGTGGATTTTCCAGCGCTTCGCTGCCAAGAGCCTATCTGTCACCTTGAGGTACAGGGAAGAGTTCTCTCATATTTTGGGTTGCCCTACTAGATGACTCACCTTCCTCAAATTGTCTTTGAGGTTCAGGGTTCTCAAACTTTTGCAGAAACTTCTGCCATTTTTCATCTGGTTTTCTTTTCCTATGAAAATGATATTTGCAAATTAAATGTATAAGACCATGATAGTTTAAAGGCCCAGACCCTATCTTGAATCCTTCTATCATATTGACAAGGGAATCATGGAGGAAGGCATAAATTTTAACCCTTAATTTAGGATTTTCTAAACCATGGCGCAAATGAATGAGCAACTGAAAAGGGGGACTAACTACCATGGCACATTTCCCTTCATAAGTGAAGTACTTTATGATCCATGCAATTGTTGTTCGCCATGGTTCTGCAATGGACATTCTGTAAAATCCTTTGTTTTGCCCTCGGGTATTTACAACTAATAATGGGTGAGGTTCCCCTTCCCATGCAAAAAGTTCTATCATTTTCTTATAGGAAATGTTTGTGGTTTTAGACAAATTAATACCTTCATTTTCAATACCAGATAATTTGGAGATAATTCAGGGACTTAGCTTGAATTTCTTCCCGCACAATTGACTATCCATTTGCAAAGTTCTCGACAATTTCCTTGACCAACTATGCATGGTGTCCCTCAAATTTCTTTATAAAGTCTAGCCACCCTACTTTTTGAAACAACTTTGAAATACTTCCCAGTGCCATCAATTTATTTGGTGAAGCTATCTCAGACTTGCGTTTGGCTCCTCCCATTCTATTTCTTATTGATAATACTGCTCAATGTCTACTGAAATATCGTTTCACCCAAAGTGATAAAACTGCTCAGGAAATTGAAAGGGAAATTAAAGGGAATGTAGGTTTTGAGGCCACTTGTACTTTGGTAATGTTGATTTAGGGTACTTGGCTTTGCAACAGTTAATTATGACATTAAATGGGATAGAGCGAACGAGCCGCCACCTTCTCCAGTGAAGAAATAGTTCACACATTTGCCAAATTTGGAAAAGAAAAGGGGTTGTGCCAATTTATCTACTTCTATTCACAATAAATAATCTATTTAAAATAAAAGTTGTACTTACCTTCCATTCCATTATTGATTTGAAAGTCGCTTGTTTTTGCTGACGTAATAGCATCCTAGGTGGTGGTACTAAGTGGTTTGGATGGAATGAATTTATTATGATGTGATAATGGGGTGGCTAAATTTATTATGATGACAAGTTGTCATAATAACACTTATTTATTATGGTTGGGAATGAAAAACTCATGATGGCTTTCATGGTGGATTTCGGGGTGATAGTGGTGTGCTTGCAGATAGTAGGAACATTTTAAAGATGGAAATCACAAGTTCACAATAGTGGAGGAAGATATCAAAGGAATAGATATGGAGGATATGAACAAAATTCTGGAGCATCGTCGCAGGATGCAGCTAGGAATGAAGGAACAAAATTTCAGAGCATTGCTGAAGATGCAGCTGGAATGCAGGAACAAAGTTTTGGAGCATCATTGAAAGATGTAGTCAGAATGCAGGAACAAAGTTCTGGAGCATCACTGAAAGATGCAGCCGGAATGCAGGAACAAAGTTCTGGAGCATCGCTGAAAGATGTAGCTGAAATACAGGAACAAAGTTTCATAGCATCGCTGAAAGATGCAATTGGAATGCAGGAACAAAGTTCTGGAGCATCGTTGAAAGATGCAACCGGAATGCAGGAACAAAGCGAGGGTGTGGATCTATTCAGACAACAAGTTCCAGAGCAACACATGGAGATGTGCCAGAATTTGTAACACTTCTTCAAAGATGAAACCTTGCGAAATAGAGATGAAGTTTAGACAAGTACAAAGATGAATATATAAATAATTGTTCCTAAATGCATATACACACTTTTTTTTATTATGTTATTGTTTCTACCGAAGCAGAATCAACACATTGAGTTTCTCCATGCATTTCTACTAGTTGAGTAAACTCTTCCTTGTTGACAGGTTTATGGTAAATCCTGAGTCGATGTCCATTGACTAAGAGAGTCTGAGAATCACCATCAATGGGTTTGAGTTGTACTGCTCCGTTTGGAAATACCTCAGAAATCTCATATGGACCTAGCCAATGAATTCTGAGTTTGCCTTTCTGGTCCTTGTATCGAGAATCAAACAACAATGCCCAATCTCCCTCATGGAATTCTCTTTCTTTAATGTGTTTATCATGCCAGGCCTTTCGTTGTTGTTGAACTAGATCAGTTTGATGAATAGCTTCTAAGCGGAGTTCATTTAGTTCACTAAGCTGCAAGACTCTCTCTACCTGAGCTCGATCAAGATCTAAGTCTAACTCCATTGCTGTTCTAAGAGTTTGGAGTTCAAATTTGATGGGCATAAAAGGTTTCTTTCCAAAGACTAATTCATAAGGAGTAAGACCGGTGGTGGATTTCCAAGTTGTGTTGTAAGCCCAGACAGCTTTAGGCAGTTTTCTAGCTTAGTCCTTTCTAGCTAATGAAATTATTTTTGTTAGGATGTTTTCAAGCTCTCTATTAGTTACTTCTACTTGACCATTTGCTTGTGGGTGATAGGGTGACGAGTTCTTATGGCTTACCTGGAAATGATCGGTAAAAGCTAATAAAACCTTGGACATAAATTGAGGTCCTTGATCTGTGACAATTGACCTAGGGGCTCCAAATTTGAGAAAAAATCTGTTCTATAGAAAGTCTAAAACTTGTTCTTCTCTAGCAACTTTTAGAGCTTGGACTTCTGCCCATTTGGTAAGATAGTCCGTGCAGACCAAAATATAGTCTTTCCCTTGCGAAGGAGGATCTATAGGACCAATAAAATCCAGTCCCCATTTTTCAAATGGTTCAAAAACCATCTGAGGTTGCAGAGGCATTTCATTGATGTCGTAGGTCTTCCCACTTGTTGGCATTCATCACAATGATAAACATAGTTCTTTACATCCTTGTGCATAGAGGGCCAATAGTGTTCTGCACCTAATATTTTATGGGAAGTCCTTTTGGCAGAGTAGTGTCCGCCAGATGGATCGTCATGGCAAGCTCTGAGGATGCTGTATGTTTCATCTAGTCTAACACAACGTCGCAGGACCAAGTCTAGCCCATATCAGAATAACATGCCATTAATCCATTTGACGTGAGCACTTTCTCGAATAAGATGTTTCTTTTGTTTTGATGTAAAGTCTGGGGGAAGCTCTGCAGTGGCTAAGTAATTGGCAATGTCTACGAACCAAGGTCTTTTAATGGAGATAGAGAATACATTTTCATCGGGAAATTCGTCTTGCACAGGGGTACAATCCACATTATCTTGTTTTATACAAGATTGAAAATCTGCAACTACGTTGAATTTCCCAGGTTTATCCATTATGGTCATGTTGAATTCTTGGAGAAGTAATAACCATCTGATTATTCTTCCATTCACTATAGGCTTGTTCATCAAGTATTTGATTGCTGAATGGTCTGTGAACACAGTCACTTTGTATCATGTAATGTAATGCCAGAATTTTTTTATTGCATGAAATATTGCTAGGAATTCTTTCTCTGTGGTGATGTAATTCCGTTTAGTGGGGCTTAAGTTTTTATTGATGAAATATATAGCATACTTTCCTCCATTTTCATCTTCTTGACCTAGCACTACTCCAATAGCATTGTTGGAAGCATCAACATAGATATGAAAGGGAAGTTTCCAGTTAGGTCCTCGTAGGACTGAAACTTCCCTTTAATAATGTCAAAGGATTTTTGACATTCTTCTGTCCAGGCAAAATCCACATCCTTCTGTAGAAGAGAAAACATGGGAGATACAATCTTACTGAAGTTTTCTATGAACCTCCGGTAATAACCAGCATGTCCTAAGAAACTTCTAACATCGGTTTGATTCTTTGGGGTTTCCAGTTGTTGTATGACTTCAATCTTCTTAGGGTCAACCTTGATCCCTTTAGCTGAGATATGATGTCCCAGCACTATACCTTGCTCTACCATTATTAGACACTTCTCATGGCTTAAGGACAGTTGATGATCCTCACATCGTTGCAATACTTTGTCCAATTTTTGAGGTCTTCATCAAAAGTGGAACCATAGAATGTGAAGTCATCCATATAGACTTCTACACAGTCATTTACAAGTTTAGCAAAGATAGCTAGAACAACTCTTTGGAAAGTGGTAGGAGCATTACAAAGCCCAAAGGGAAGAACTTGATATGCGAATATTCCCCAAGGACAGGTGAAAGTAGTTTTATCCTGGTCCTATGCTGCCACTTGTATTTGGTGATATCCACTAAACCCGTCTAGAAATGAAAAATACTTCCTTCCTGCTAGATTATCCAAAACTTGATCTATCAAGGGTAGTGGGAAATAATCTCTGTAGGTTGCTTTGTTGAGTTCTTGATAGCTATGGCACAACCACCAAGGGTGAAACCCATTTGTTGTCTGAGATAGGATAAATAAATCCTACCTGTAAAAGCTTCTCAATTTCTGTTTTGACAATATCTTTGTGAGCAGGATTAAGTCTTCGCTGTGGTTGACGGACCAGTCTAACATCTTCAATATAGATGTGGTGGGTAGAAACACTTGGGTGAATTCCTCTCATATCTATATAGTCCCAACCAAAAGCTTTGGACCTCTTCATCAAAACATCAAATAGTTTGAGCTCATCGGATTCTGTCAACCAACTATTGATATTTAAAGTCTTTCCAGGTAGAAGCATGATAGTCTTGGTTCTAGGGTAATAGGAGGTGACAGTGTGAACTTCCTTTGTTAAAGTGTTGAGAGGACAACTATGTGGTATGGTTCTACGGAGTCTAGAAATATCTTCAAAGAAGTGATCTTTTTTCAAAATGATATTCTCCAGGGGACAAGGTCGAGTTGTGAAGTTGGTATAATCCAATTCTTTGTCGTCAATGTGAATTGGATGTCCCAAAATTTCTTCCACTTCTAAAATCTCTTCATCGCCTGAGTCTATGGAAGGATCTTGGATGTTTTATAATTCATCTTCCAATTCTTCACCATGCTATTTAATAACCACCATAATGGGTGAAGCTAGATTCTCTTGTTTGTCAGATTCATCTAATTCATCAACCCAGACTTGGTTATGTTCTGCAGGTTGAGAAGGGGATATAGGATTGAATGTTTGCTATTGGGACCATGTGAAATGATCATTCCTCCTGCTCTGCAGTCAATCTTGGTTGTAACTGTAGCTAACCATGGCCTACCCAATATCACCGGGTAACTATCTTTGGTTGTGAGGGATTGGAGGATTTGGAAGTCTACTAGATATTCCCAATCGTCAACCTTGACAGGGACATTTTCTAAAACACCTTTAGGAATGGCTATGGCCTGATTTTCCATTTGTAATATGGTAGTCATGGGGCATAAATCAGTGAGTCCAAGTGTTTTCATAACGTCCACTATCATAACGTTACTAATGGTTGCTCCCAAGTCCACCAATGCATTGGGTATTGCTACCCCATTAATTGTTACTATTATTAGTGGACTACTTGGGTCGCCATATTTTGGGGTTAAGGTTTTTCCAGCTAGAAGATCAGCTAGATATCCATTGATGTGCACTGTACTAATCTGTTTTGGTTTCCTTCCTAGTTTTTTAATGCACAGTTGTTTCACTAGCTAATTCAGTTCAGGAATTTCCTTAATTGCTTGTAACAAGGGAATCTAGATATGGAGTTGTTTAATTTCTTGTATCAGGGTAGTTTCGTTAGACAATGATACTTCTGGTGGGCTCCTATGAACATTTGCTTTGAGATGCTCCAGAAAAGGTGCCAAAATTTTCTTCCTTAGTAAAGGATCGTTCTTTGGAGTAGTTGATGGTCATTTGGCAACTTCTTCTTGAGACAATTCTATGGTAGGTGGTGAAGTTGCCCAAGATTGTGTTGGGGATAATTCCCCCTAATTTTTATTGGGGTCACGCTCTGTAGGTATAAGAAGAGTCTCTAGTTCTATGTTAAGTTCCTCGTCTGGTCCTTCTGTAACTTCAACAATGGTAGGTTGATTAAGTGTTTTTCCTAACCGCAATTGAAGGTTTCCATAATAGATAGAATTGACCCCTACCATGTTATCTTGATCAACAACATATACCGGGGCATTTTGACATGTGTTCTTGGGATTAGGAATAGGTTGTGCCAGTAATGGTTGTTGATTGACTTGTTTGTTCTGCTGAGGGTTTTGAGGAGATGTTAGAAGGTTTTGTTGTAGATTTGACATTTGTCTTGGACCACTATAGAATTGATTTGGTGGCTGGTTCCATTGTGAGGGTTGATTATGAGGGTGCCATTGTTGATTTGGCCATTGGGGATTTCCCCATGCTTGGTTCGTCCATTCAGGTGGTCCCCAAGGTGGGTAAGCTCCCCAACCAGGTGGTGTTGAAGGCCATGGAGCTGTCCACTGTGTATTGTTCCAAGTGTTTGGAGGTCGCCATGTTGGGTTGGAGTTTTGACCATACGAGAAATTTCCTCCAGGTCTCTAACCCATGAAATTGATTTCCTCCTCAGTGTGAGATTGTTGTTTTTTAGAGCTCTTGATTGCATTCAGGATCTCACATTGATCAGTGGCATGACTCTTTTCACAAATTTGGCAAATGTCAGCCTTATCCAAAGAACATTCTCTTAATAGATGCTTGTTTTGACACCTAGGGAAATAGATATATAAAGTCTCAAGATTATGTGTTTTAGCCTATATTCCATCCAAAGTGGTGTTCAATTGAACAAGAATGTCAGTCTTTAGATTTGCTATTTCCTCTCACAATTTACCTATTTCATTTGAGCTCCTTAAAAGGCTAGATTTTTGGATACCTCCTCGAGTACGGGAAAAATTCTAACATAACTTAGAGATATCACCTAGTTCAAGTTGGGACACAACTCCCTTTCCCATTAAATCTAAGCTCCTCCTAGCATCTTCATCAAGTCCTTTGAGAAATATAGTCTTTAGAATCTCCAAAATTATGGCTACTTTACCACATCATTTGGTTAGGAAGATAAACCTATCAAGGTAATCTTCCAGGCTCTCATCTTCTTTCTATCTTAGTTTGAACAAATCCTCTTTCCTATCACTAACTCTGCAATAACTCTAGTATTTGTCTAAAAAGATAGTTTCCATTTCATCCCACATAGTTATTGATCCACAAACTAGTCTCATGAGCCAACACATTGCAATGTCTCTTAGAGTGGAGGGAAAAAGTTTAAGTTTCTGGTTATCATTCTTGTAGTCATATGTTTGACACAAGACTTTAAACTCAAAGAGGAATTGGTCAGGATATTTAGAAGAAAGTCCCCTGAAAGTTGGCAAGATGGATGGTGAAATGTTTTTCATTGGTGCATCATCATCTTTGTTGAGAGCAATAGGGTAGGTAAAGGTTCGTGCTGTCGGTCTTCTTGGAATGTCATCATTATGGAGATTATTAGCCATAACATCAAAAGGAATGTTTTATTCCTCAAAGACTAGGTTGGTTGGCTGAATAACTATTCCCTCAAAGATTGGGTTGACTGGTAAAACTTCTGGGGTATTTTGGAAGGTCTTAGGTTGATCCTGCATGATCAATTCAAAACTGAGTTCTTCAGCTCAGACTACTTCATCCCTATTTATGGTTGGAATTACTATTGGGGGGTTTTTGGTATAAATCTTCTGTGTGGGCCTCGTTTCCTGACCATGCAGAAAGAGAGGTTTGGTGATGATTTTTGGTGTTTACTACAAGAGGTTTCCAAGCATTTCCCTAATAACACTTAGAAAAGAATTACCTGTCCCTAACAATGGCACCAAAAAGTGAAAGGTTGTCGTAAGGTCCTAACACTTTAGTTGAGAATTATCAGTTTATCGACTGGGGTAGTGTCCAAGGCTGTATGCAATAGGGAGTTTGGATATCTCATTGAGAAACAATTTTCTAGTTCCTTAAAAAGATTGAAACAACATATGGAATGAAACAACAATTATATCCTTCTACATAAAGCATTAAAATTTTATACTAAAAAGCATGAAAACTCTACACTAGAAAGCATATAAACTCTACACTAGAAAGCATATAAACTTTTACACTAGAAAGCATATAAACTCTACACTAGAAATTCACAAATGCAACTTTACTTTGATTTTGAACAATGAGAAATTCTATACGATGAACATTCTAACTTCCAATTATCAATAAACAACAAGTTAACTAAGGCAGATGCACCAGAAACATTTAAACAACACAAAGAGTCCTAAAACAAAAATACTCAATAGTTTAACTTTTAAACAACACATCCTGCAGGTTCACGACAGAAAACTAAACACAAACTACTTTCAGCTGAATGAAACATCCACAGAAATGAAAGTATTTATCTATTCTATAGTCCTGCGAGTGGATAGCTCTTGGGATAAATTTGTCTTTGACTCAGGTCACATTCAATCATTTCCACAACAACATGGTAACTCTATTCAGATTTCCATATTTCAAAAGAAATTACTCAGAACAACACTATGTACATTCATGGGGAAAATTGCAAGTACATAGCTCTAATTATTTCAAAAACTAAAGGATTGATTTTCATCCATCCATAGTATGATATTTATATCCACGTTTTGAGCAATAGATTAAAACTAAACTACATTCGAACTCCTAAATTTTAGATAGTGGGAAAATGCCATTTGAAGAAGTCTTATAACAAAAAAAATAGAATCTTAACTACTGATGTCTTCTAAAACATAAAGAGGGCTCCGAGTGGAGTCATAATGTCTTTTGGGTAACCAACATAAATAACCAAACTTAAAACAGGGCCTTCAATTAATGCACGCCTAAAATTTCTGGCGCCCTGAACTTCCGGTGCATTCAACCTCAGCTGCATGAAGTCCAGTCCTCCTGCAGGCAATGCATTACCCTGCACAATTACCCAACTCTACATGCCATTATATCAACATTTAAAAGCTAATTTCAATCAATTTAGGAAATAAAGGTTTATACAACATTTCATTAAAAATAGATAAATATTGCTTATAAAAATAAATAAATTGGCAAGGTTAGGGAATTGGGCAATGCAAAAAGGGTTATTTGTTTCATCAAAGAAATGAGGTTGTTTATACCTCATCAATCACCTAGGAGCCAACAAATCTAGCTACAACAAATCTCACTTGAAGATAGTTTATAGACTTCTCACAACCAACACTGCCAAGCTCTGCTACTCAAGAAAACTACGTTCCAGAGCACCAAATCACAAGTCCTTTGAATAGAACATAGATATGGACCTTATGAACACTCATCCAAAACTGCAAGACCAAAAACCAAACTTCAGAGAAATGTAGATAAAATACTTTCTCCCAGTCACACTGCAAATACTGCCAGGCATAGTCTTGAAACTGGTGAGCATAACTCTCAACCACAACATTTCGGAGCACCAAATTCTAGATTTAAAATATTCAACCATTTCTCTAAAACATATCAAAACCTCACACTCCATTCTTCAACACATAAGAAATAAAGAGTAAAAACTCAGATAGTATCCTATAGGCTAGAATACTTCAACACTGTCTTCAGTATTTATCAATTTTTCTCAAAAGCACTTGGAAACCCAACAACAAGAAAAATATACTAACATCATTAGTACTACTATAAGCCATTCAAATCACCTTAACACAATAACTCAATCAACCAACAAGCAACAACATTAGAAGATACAGTTGACACCAATGACAACACAAACATGTTGACATCAATGATAACACCGATTAGCACTTACTTGCAATACTATGGTGTCAAGTTCTTGATGAATGTTCTCTAGGAATATATCGAGGTGATGGGTCTCTACCTAAAGTAATAGCCAAAGAAGTCTAGATTGATGACTAATCACCAATTATTTTCTTGTTGAGTTTGTTATATGGTTTGGACTTATTCTTTGATGAGTTTAGGAGGAGGTGAGTGACAAACCTGGACATTTGTATGTTTATTTTCATATTAGATACTATATTACTTTTTATCTTTATGGATTTGACACAATTAAATGCATAATTAAATAGCTATAATTGCTTTATGAATGAATGTATGATGTCTTTGGTATTTATTTTTTAGAGGTAGAGTCCTATTTGATTGTTGCTATAATTTCTAGTTTATATGCATGAGTATTTGTGATTTTGTGATATAGATAGCCACTAGACTTGTAAACTAGGCCCACTTCAAATCCCTCTGGAGCCACCCATAAAGGGGAAACAATTAGCTCTAGATAGCTCCTAAGCACACCCCGCACTATAACCGATCATCTCTTCCTTGAGTCAGTAATTGATCGACAAGTTCCTTACTAATCTCAGTCTCAACATGCACCATCCAAGTAATAAATTGACTCTAACTGCTCCATCGGTCTCTTAGCACCCAACTAATATCAGCTTTCTTTATGCCCCATTTAGTTCTAGTTTAATGGATAGATTGACTAAGTAACTGAAGCTCTGCTTCAATTTAATTTCCTGTAATTCATTGCCCTGCCTTCTATGTCTCTCACCATCAATAAAGAATTTCATTTCTTTGATTGAACTAATAATATCAAATTTATCTCTTTAATAAGAAGTTCTTAGTTTTAGGAATAAGGATTGAGAAGAGTTCAGTTCAACTTAGTCTAATGAATAAGGTTCGTATGCATAAAAGTGAGCTAGGAAGGTAGTAGGAAGTTAGTTATTTTCTCTTTTTTTAGTATTATCTTCAAGAAACATTTTTCCTTTCCTTCGTGTAAGCATGCCCATTTGGGTTTCCATTACATGCAAATAAAAGAAACATTATCCTCATTTGGTGTTATCTTAGGAGTATCCTCCCATATGGGGAGTTGGGCTCACTCTACTTGAATGAGGAGATCTCACGGTATTTTTCTCTTTGTGATTGCATTTCTTTTATGTATATTAGAGTTTACATGGTGTGATTAAGATAATTCCGTGTTGTCCTGTTATTGTTCACCTGCAAGTTATCATAAGAGAAAAATTACAAAAACATTTATCTTTCCAACATTCATCTTTCTAAGTGGCAATATTGTTTAACTTTGTTGAGCATAGATTAAGTTGTTTTTCCAACTTTGATGTTAGTTTATTTCTTCAATCTATTCTAAGCATTTACTTCTGTTTGTGTTTTCCAATTAAGCAATAGTGTAGACTGAAGTTATTTTGATTCATTTAATTTAGCATGTGTGTTTCCAACAACAATAGTGTAGGTTACAATTTGGTATGCTTTCATTTAAATTTGATGTGCTTTCATTTCATTCATGTGAACACTAGCATAGAATTTGTTTTGTCTTTCAATTCCAATTTAGAATAGAATCACTTCAAAAACCCCCAAAGACCTTATTGTAGATAGCTCCAGATACCACCCTAGATTGACAAAATTAATGATAAGGAAATTGACAACAATGATGAACCTATCATTTTTGGTGTTGTTGTTAGGGAATTTAACTATAGATCCTGTAAGTTTAGGTGTTGGAAGGGTTGCAACCAAGAGAATTTGAGGCTCCTATAGTTTATGAGTAGGCCTAGATATTGTTTAGGCCACTTCATAAAAAACCTCCTCTGGTACATTAGAAGATCATTCACTAGTTGGGTCTAACCTAGGGGAAATATCAAAACATTCAACAAGTTTTGAATTATACACAGTCCCTAGACTACCCATCATTATGGTAGATAATATTTTGGGAGAAGATGAGCCAAATAACAAAACATTCTTTTATCCAATCTCTCTAACTCCTAAGAGAAATGAGCCACCCATGAAAAACATATCACCCTCAATATTGCCAACGTTCAGGGGAAAGGCTTCTGAGGATCCTGATCAATTCCTATTTGAATTCAAAGTCCTTTGTCAAACATACAACTATGGGACTGATAATCAGAAGTTAAAACATTTTCCTTCCACCTTGAAAGATTTTGCCTTACGTTGGTTTATGGGTTTAGCCATTGATTCCATACACATTTGGGATGAAATGGAAATGCCTTTCTCAATAAATATCAAGACTACTGTAGATTTCAAGATATGAAGGAAGAACTCTTCATAATGAAACAACTTGAAGATGAAAATCTAGAGGATTACGTGGATTAGTTTTTATTTATTCATAAGAGGTGTGGAGGTAACCTGGATGGTTATTATCTACATTAATAAAGGAAGAAAAATAATAGAAAACCTCTCTGTATTAATCTGAGAACCGCTAGATCTTGTTACATTTGAAGCAGATATAAGCTCTTAGGAAGCCCCAAATATTATTCTTGTACTTTGGAACTCCTCCTTCCCACATTTAAAAAAACTCTATTTGTAACATCTCTGAAATCAAAACCTGAAGGCATAATGGTTTTTGGATAAACCCCATTTTCTTTCCCCTGTATACCTCCATGCATAGAGAAATACCTAGGTAATCTGGGGTAATCCTTGGTGGTTGCATTTGCTTCATGCAACTTCTAAAAACTTAGATCTGAAAATTAAAACATACCATCCAAAGAATAGTAGGTTAGGGTTTTCAAGAAAAATAAAAATAAAACAAAAGATATAGTTACCTGAATGAAGCAAGGGGAATGAGAAATGCCCATTCTGTGACCTTGTTTTTTTGAAATTATTTTTCTTTCCTTCTTCTCCATTCCTACACAGTAGAAAACCCACCCAACAAATTATTTAGGAGAAAATGAAAAGATTGTATAAGAAGAAAAGCAATTACATGCTTTTATATCCATTTGGTAAGTTATAAAATCACTTATTTATTTCTTAACGAGTTCCTATAATGTAGCCGACTTGGCTTAATTATAGTAACGATTTTTTTAAAATTATTCTAAATTTTAGAAAGTCAATATGTTGTGTGTTAAATTGAAATTTAGAAATAAAATTAATAATTCTTAAAAATAGAGTCTACTTTATTTAATATTTGTTTTCAAAATTTTATTTTTATTTAAATTTGTGAATTTAAATATTTAGTCTTAAAATTCTTAAATGTTAAAAGATTAGATGTTGAATAAGGTTAATTTTGTATTTTTATTTTTATTTATTATCTCTTGAGTTGTCATAGAGAAATGTGTGAATTAAATTATTATTTAGTTAATTTGTAACTATATTGGTGTTTTTAATTATTTAAATCACTAATTATTAAGACATTAACATTTAGTGCTTCCTTTAACTAATTATTATTTATGGTGATTTTATTTCCTTGATGTTTATTCAATTATTCTGTTAGCAATTTGAACTAGGTTACAATTTAAAATAATTTTAGTTATGAAAATTAAAATTAGTGGCCAATTTTAGGTTTTAAATTCAACTCTTGAGCCTATTGCTCTAGTTAAGATATAAACATCGCAACCCTTCCACCTAGAAACCTAAGGGTTGGTCTCATGCGAGATAACCCTTCACAACATCGTATCTAACCACATCATTAACAATTAGGTGGCCATCACTAATATTTTAGGGTGTCGTGATGGGTTTCTCTCTTGCTTTTTTATCTTTTCCTTTTGCTGTGTGCAGTGTGCCTTCATCGTTGCATGTGCAACAATGTTGAGTGTGCATTATCTTCTATGGAATATGGAAATTATTGAAATTATATTATTGTCATTTGTGCACTGTGTTTATGTCTATTTATACATGTGAGTATGGGTGGGCATGACACTTAGTGTAAATGAATCACTATTAGCTAGCATAAATCCTTAATTTCACTTTAATCATGTTAAAAAAATTTAATTTATGTTGTTTGGCTTCCATTAATGATTTTTGAGATTAAATTTAAATTGAAAATGATTAAAATTGTTGAAACAACAATATGTCCTTTAAAATCATAAATTTTCAAGGTGGAATGTGAAAGGTAATTCATGAAATTCATTCCAATTTTTAAGAATTTAGTTGTTGATTTTTAGGACAACAAATTATATGTTAAAATTATGCAAGATTTCACCATTTGGAAGTCACAATATGCCTTTTACGATTGATATTTATCATTAAAACCCTAGACTAAACCTAATCTAACATCAACGTAAAAAAGGGGAGCAGGAAAGGGTTAAAGAGAAAATTTTAAAAAATCCAAACTTGTCCTTGATCCTCCTACACATAATTTTGCATATGGCCAAAATCAACTTAAAACCAATCTCCGTTGGACCCATTACTTGCAATCCAAATGTGAGATGGTGCAACCTTTGAAGGAAACAAAAACCATGTACGTGATTGTTGTCAAATTTTAGCATGCATGAATGTTTCCTGTGACCACATAAAACACCTCATCATTAGTAAGGCATTAGTAGTTCAAACACATGTTGAATCCATCAACATTAAGTGAATTAAATGCATAGAAATGTAGAAAGAAAATAAATTTAGAGTTTGGAAAATACCATTAAAAGTGAAAACCCAAAAAAGTGGAGCAAAATCTGAGATGTTGTACTCAAAAGGAGTTTCCATGAGTTTCCCAATGTTCCCCCATCCTTTACACATGAGTTTTGAAAGCGTATATAAAGAAACATTTGGATATGGAAGACTAACAATCATTCCCTCCAAAAATCTCAAAAGATACATTACATTGAAATATGAAAAGTCACTTTGACTTGTTCTTCACATTATATTCCTTCATTACATGTCATCTAAAATTTAAAATGTAGATGCAGATCACAAAACTAGTGCACACTTCCAAAGTGTCCAACGCTCTTTGGAGATCATCTTCTACAATTAAAATGTTCATCATGTACCAACTCATTTGAAGAACAAACAACTTGGTCTTGATTCTTCCTTTGCTTTAACAATTTGTGCTTAACATTTCTAGTACCCTACATTCAATAATAACAAAGCATAAAATTCATAAAATTAACAACTAATTAAATAAAACAATATTAAACAATTATAATCAATTTGATTATTGCAAATATTTTAACTTTCAAAATATCTTTACAGGATATAAATCTAATTTTGCATAATTTGGTCTTTATTAGATCAAATGCATAATTCCCAATGTTAATTTAGATTGTATTTTCAAATTGTAGGAGTGAAATTTGACAAAGCAATTATTTTGATGTTTTGTACAAATTAGAATTTGAGCCCGGTTTGCAAGTTACAAACTAAGGTCCACACCCAATTTGTACTTTGCAAACATTTACAAATTATAAAGTATAAATGAAATACAGGTTACAAATCTGGGTCTGAATCTGGTTTGCAATTTGTAATGAATTACAAATTGTAAATGAAGTATGGTATGCAAATAACACACCAGAGTTTGAATCTAGTTTGTAATTTGTAATCATTTTGTAAAATTACAAATTGCAAGTGAAGTGCAAAGTGTGAATTGTAAACCAAAGTTTGCATCTAGTTTGCACTTTATAATTATTTTGTAAATTATAAATTTCAAGTGAAGTGCAAACTATAGATTACAAACAAGAGTTCACATCTAGTTTGCACTTTGTAATAAGTTTGTAAATTAAAAACAAGTGAAGTGTGAAGTTTGGGGGAAAGCTAGGGCATGGAAAAGGATTTTAAAATATCGAAGGATGCTCTAACCAATAATTATATGAAACTTTAGATATTTTAAATGCACATAAGGATTCAATAAAGCATTAAGAAATTGCTATTTAGGCAAAAATAATTGACGAACACATGCCATGATTCCAAAACTTAAAACCCCAAAATATCCCAAACATTCAACATAGCCAAACTAGAGGGAAGAAAAGGAAATCTAAAAAAACTTGGAAAAAGCAACAAATTGATGCTAATTACACTATGGATTTGAGGAATCTGGAATGCTACTAATCATGAAGGAGATAAATTTCCAAAAATTTCAGAGAGAAAATTAATAGGAAAAAATGAAATGATGTAGCTCGGTTTTGCATAAAATCAACCCTTCGGCCGTTAAGGTTTTGAAGGAAAAAAAGAATGAAAGTAGATCTTGGTCCTCAAAGTTTTAATGAGGTTTTGCATAACTATTAGCTTAAATCCCAGACTTTTGAGGACACTTTTCATCCCATTGCAAAAATATAACTTTGTGACCTAAAGGGGTTAAAAGTGATTTCTACCTTTTATTCTTAATGCACTTTCAAAAATTAGGACATAACATCAAATTCACTTAGACCATTTTGGTACCAAAGTGGAAAAAAGACCTAAGATGAAAGATAAAATCCCACAATTGGACAAGATAAATTTTAAAATATGAAAAATAACAAGGACTCTTTGAAGAAATAGACACAAAATCAAGAATAAGGGTATCCAAATTCAAAAATTAGGGGTGTGTTGTGTGTTGCAAGTATGTGCTTAACCGGTGTTGTCATTGATGTTAACATAATCTCACTGTTGTCATTTGTGTCAACTATACCCTTATCTTGTTACTTGATTAAGTTAAATGCTTTGTATTCACCAATGTAATTGATTGTGATGTTGAGGATATTCAAAAAATTTGCTCCTCCAGTGGAAATAGTGTGGTGCAGAGTTTCTTGTGTATTGCAAAAAGAACAGTCCATTAGATTGCTCCTCATTTCTTGTAGGATGGATATATTTGTCTGCGGATTGGAAGTTGTTTAGAGGTATGTCTGAAGATACTACATTCTAAGTTTGAGCCTCTGGTATGAAGAGTTAAGTGAGTTATGTTCACCAGAGTGAAAACTAGTTTTTTTGTATGTTTGGTGGTGACAGGGAGAAAGTGTTATGCTCTGCATTCCTTCGCATTGAAGTATTTTGGTCTGCGGTTGTAAAGTTAAGTTTGGAATGATGTTATGTGCCTTCAACTTCAATGGTTCATGATTTGGTGGGCTAGAAGCTATTCTTTCCTTATGAGAGTGGCTGACAGTATTGTTCTTGTGCTCCGGTTTGAAGAATCTTCATGACAGGGTGGTTAGAGATTGTGCAGATGTTTCCTGATGATTACAATGTGCTTGTGGATGTCTTCTGATTGTGTTCCTACTCTTGGATTGGTCCTCAAAGTGAAAATAAGATTGTGAGTGAAGAATGTTCTTAGAAGACCTAATGTTCTTACTAGTCTTAGCCGACCTGGTTGATTTCACCAGTTGCGGAGATGCATTGAAGATTTAGAAGCATGTCATGGTGTGGAAGATTGAATTTGAGTCCTAGTTAAGGCATGGTGTGATCCACATACATCTTTACATCCTTTCCTTAGAAAATTTGTATTATTTCTAGACCTATTCTATGAATGTTTGTAATGCCAACCTTGGAGATTGTTCCAATGGTTGATGAATGTAATGCCGACCTTGATGTACATTCCAAGGTTGATGAATTGTATAAAAACATGAAATGTAGTTGCGAAAATGTGCATGTGTGAAAAGATGAAGAGATAAGTGCAAAGGTTTAAAGGAGCAGAGCAGAGAAGTTTTATTGTGCTTCAAAGGAACTGAACCCAGGCATGGAGTAGATGCTACTTAATCAGTTCACCATTTTGGCAGTGAGCTATTCTTTGCAGTGAGCAATTGGGCAATGAGCCCTGTAGGCAGTGAGCCTTTGTTTTTTGGTATTGTTATAACTCATATATTTTGTTGGCTAACACCCACCATGGTTTTTCCCTTTTAGGGTTTTCCACGTAAAAAATCTAGTGCCTACTGTGTTGAATGTGTGATTGTTATTAAGTCTCTAGTTTCATGCTTTCATGTTTAACTTTGATTATCAACAGTTAAGAATTTGATGATTTGATATTCATATGAAGTTAAGTTTTTGTTACAACTGATTCACCCCCCCCTCTCAGTTGCCTAGTGCATTTCAACAATCGATATCAGAGCAAGGTTCCTCGGTGGTAAGCTTAATAGCTTGAGGTAGATCCAGGATGTCTTACAAGGAGGCTCTGCAGTTTGATGGGACAAATTATGCAACTTGGAAGATTCGCATGAAAATCCATCTACTTTATATTGGTTATAAAGTATGGCAAGTGACACAGACTGATTATACCATGCTGGAGAATGGTCTGACAACAGAAGATGAAATCAAAGAATATGAGATAAATATAAAAGCCAGAGATGCTCTGTTGAGTGCATTGAATGACTCTAATTTGATAAAGGTTATGGATTATGAGTCAGCTAAAGAAGTCTGGGATAAGATAAGTAATTTGTATGAAGGAGATGAATCTATAAAGAGTGCTAAACTGTAGGGATTGAAAGCCAAATATGAAGGTCTTAAGATGGGAAAATATGAAAACATAACATCCTTCATGCAAAAGGTTGATGAACTTGTTACTAGAATCAAAGGTATGGGAGGAACTGTAGATGAAACTAAAGTTGTGATGAAAATTCTTAGGTCATTACCTAAATCCTACGCTCACAAGGTAGCTACAATTGAAGAAATAATGATTGTGAAAAAGATAAATACGGATCAGTTGCTTGGTAAAATTATTGCTTTTGAAATGAGAGAATTTGGTGATGATCTGCCAAAAGTTGAAACAATTTTCAAAGCCAGTACTTCAGGAAAGACCTCCAGAGTAGAAAAGTACAAGGTAGAACCTGATGATGAGCTTGATGAAATTGAAGCCAATTTTGTTGACAGACTGGAAAGAGGTTCTGGTAAGTTTGAAGGCAAACTACCTTTCAAATGTTTTTCATGTGGTAAAGTAGGTCATTATGCTTCTAGATGTCATGAAAGAATTGAAAGAAATAGAAAAAGATTTGAGAACAAGCCTAGAGCTCCAAAGAAATGGTACTATGTTAGAGATTTTGATGACGAAGGTGTGATTGATGATGAATCTGATGATGCTAATACTAGTGCAAATGAATGCTTGTTTATTGCTATTAAAGAAGAACCTGTGTCTACTAATCCTACTAGCTATGTGAAGGAAGAAAAACCAGTGGAAGAAAGTGCTTTGGCTATTTAGGTTGAGAAAGATAAGGATGAATGGATTATTGATAGTGGATGCTCACATCACATGACCAGTGACAAAAGTAAGTTTGTAAGTTTGGAAAAGTATGATGGAGGACTGGTTAGGTTTGGAGACAATGCAGCTGGTAAGATTTGTGGAAAAATGATCTATTTCATTTGATGGAAAGAATAATACTGACAATGTCCTATATGTGAAGGATTTGAAGCATAATCTTTTGAGTGTGCGCCAAATGTGTGATAGAGGTTATGATATGAGATTCAAAGACAATGGGTGCAAGATCATGGAAAGCTCTGGAACTGTGATTGCTACCGATAAGAAGACCAGAGGTAACATCTATCAATTAAAAGGAACTAATGATTACTGTTTATTAGCTCAAGAAGATGAGAGTTGGTTATGGCATAGAAGGATGTGTCATATAAACTTTGATAATTTGGTAAAGATAAGTTCAAGTCACACTGTGAGAGATTTACCAAAACTTGTGAAACCTACTAATACCATTTGCAAAGAATGTCAGTTGGGGAAGTAGATAAGAACACGTTTTAAGAGCAAAGAGCAATTTTCTTCTAGTTTGCTGGATCTAGTTCATACAGATCTATATGGTCTGTAATATCCCGCCTTGTCGAGACATTCACTACTAAAAACTGCCTTGTCTATTATTTGGTGTTTTTGTAGAATTTCCCAGGAAATGCATAAAATTGTAAAACAAATGCCAATAGGGAAAGACTAAAAGCAAATATATCAAATGATCAACTCTAATTTTTTATTGCTTTGAATTTACAATAAGATTGATCATACCCGGATATCAACTTCTGATCGGGAAGTAAACCCTTGAAACTTCTGAAATTCTTCTCCAATGAAGCACGAATGTGACCTCTGTTTGAAGCCACCGATGAATGCAGCCTTCAAGTGGTCTTTCACACCCTCAGGTAGCAAGAGCAATGAAGAATCTCCGTTCTCCACAGCCAAGAATAAAAATCACAACAAAACCCTAGGTTTCTTCTTCAAAGCCAAAAGCTCTCCAAATAAACAAATGTTGAATGAATAATGAATAATCCTTTTGCTTTTCGTAATGCCTTTTATACTCTCCAACCAAAAGGTCAATTTCATGAGGCCTTTTAAAACATTAAAATAATGTGCACTTTATATTTTGACTTTATTATCATTAATGACCCCCTCCTTATAATAAAATCAACTTAAAACATAATAATATGCACTTTATAATTAATTATTAATAAAGTATCACTTTATTAATAATTAAAATGTCATAACTCCATAAATACACATCATTACTCGATTCCATCTGAACTAGGAAGTCAACCACTACGTCCACTGTGCCTCCAACTGCCTTACTAAAAATAGTAAGGGTCCCTCTCTAACATCCACTAACTTACTATAAATAGTAAATCCCTTGAAACGAAACTAGAAACCTTTGAATAGCCTAGCCTCAGAATATGCCAACAATCTAGAGAGGTAAACACTACAACTGCCACCTGAAGAGCTCCATAATGCCCAAACTAGACCCTCTAATCCACCACACTAGCCTACGAGGGTCAACTGATAGGCTAATCCTCTAAACTTTGATGCTCACGAAAATGGGAACATTACAGTCTGCCCTCCCTGAAATTGCTTATCCCCAAGTAATCTCCACTGCAAAGAACTCTACTCCACCGGAGGTCCAAAGGAAGAATTGTAAAATGTCCCACACATCTCTAACCAACTCTTGCAGCACCAGCATAATCACAACTACGCAAGGATAAACATCATGCGCACCAAAATTGTGCATCTTAATCCAAACATGTACAAGTAAATCAAAGATGAAACTATATGCTCTCTGTACATTATACATGTTGTGTAAATCACCAATAAGCTCTGTCTGGAATCTTGATGCACCAGAATGATCCCAAACTCTGCGAACAATGCTCAGATGAATGTCAGGATCCCAAATCACTCTGCAAAATGCCCAACTACTTGTCCACTGTACCCACTGGATAAAGACTGTACCATGCTTAGTACCGCGGTGAACAACTACCACCACGTAGAGCAAACTACCAAATAGAAGGATTCTTGGATCCCACAACTAGACCGGAAGTCCACCATGTCTGATATCGTCCAACTTCTATCCGGGCACCTTCCTTCCTGCTGATTGAACCGGGGGTGGGTGGGAGGATATAGCTGGCCGAGCTTGTTCAATGCCTAGGGATCTATAAAGATAGAACTTGGGGTTAGCCAATGGTCCGGGTAACCTAATCAACTACTGGGTAATGGCCCATCCTCACCCCTGGGAGGAGCTAAAGCATGCTCGAGCTAGATGCCGTTGAATTGAGGTAAGGTCCTGCAAAACAAAATAGTTTGGAGGCAAGAAGTTAGGGCCTTCACCCTTCTCGGCCCCCTCGTATGGTATATTAAGTGAACTCCCATGGATAGAGCTACTCCCACTCTAGTATCAGTTGGCCAAGGTTGGTTCGCTACGCCCAGATCAATTCTAGTTAAGGCATCAGGCCCCACAAGTTAGCTATCCTAACTCCAACCGGAAGGTTCAATCAGCGAGCATGCTTTCATGGAAGTCGGTGAAGGAGGCCCTAGCTATTCTTGTTCAACTGGAAGTTGTTAACTAGAATAAGGAGGGCAACCGGAAAGAAGGCCAAAGAATGAACGCGTGGGACAATAACTTCTTCCTTTCATGGGTGGGCAGGTAGGAGGCGATGGTCTAGCTAACAAGGATGGTACTTCTACTGAAAGATGGATGGTCCAAAAATGGTTGGTTACTCGGCTCAAGGGAAGGTCCCCGGGTGGATTGTTCAGAGTTCAAGAAAGTCAAAAAATGGATGAGAAAGGCAGTTCGTTTAGCTTAACTGCCCTGCTTGCCTGAACTGAACCCCTTCATCTGAGCAGTTGAGAGAGAGAGTCACTATAAGGGCAATCGGAAGGCCTAACTGACCATCCTTGCCACCAGCCGTAGTTGATCCATCCAGTTGTTGGACTAGAATTTCCCACTTTCTATTTCCCATATTAGTTATGACTGGGCTCGTTTGATCCCACTTGAACCGGGAGGAGCCACAGTTAGTTAGATGCACCCGGGAAAGTGAACAAGAAAGGAAGGATATCCCCAACGCTAAGAGAAGGAAAGGATAACTGCAATCCAAGGGTGGGGATAGGAGTAGAGAAGGTGGGCAGAGTTATCCGCCTGAACCCCTGGTGGGTTGTTCGAAAGGAAGGTCGATCCAACCAAATTAGTTGTTAGGTCCCTCAGTATCTTGCCTCCCACCCACGGTCCAACTAATACAAATAGGGGTGGGTCCCTCGAGCTAATATAAATACTTGGTTCAGGATGGATAACTACCTCCCACTGGATGGAATTCAACAACTACCTTGAAACTCAACCGGTCGATCCAAATTAGTTCCTCCTTTCTCTCTGCTAACCGAACAACTACAGTAGCCCTCCTAGCTTGAACCCACCCGGGCACCTTCTAAATTATCCCACCCAACCCCGGTATAACCCCCCACCCATCCCCATGTGTGGGGTTGGGTGGGTGGTTAAGTTGCCCCCCACCCATCCCCACCCATGTGCTAAACGAAGTGAAGGAGAGTATTAACCTCCCACCCACCCCCGGGCAAGCTTCACCCCCGATCCACATTAGTTGATTAGGCTAACACTCCCATGATTAGGTTAACTCCACTCCCATGATTAGGCTAACTCCACTCCCATCCTTCATTTTGATGGAATACGCCTGGGTCCCAAAGTAGCAGATGGAATACGGTTGAGCCCTAATGGCATCTAGCTCGAGCATGCTTTCATTCATTGCTTGGGGGTTCAGGATGGATCGGTCTGAGCATCTGACAAGGAACTGTGCTGTCATGGTGGCTGGTTGAAGCAGAGGGAGGGAGGCACCCCTTGAAGTGAAGTTTGGGTCCCTCGGTCCAGCTAACCCGTTCAATGAGAAAGCAGTTCAGAGAATAGAGGAAGCAGTTTGATGTTGTTAACCTGCCTGATGGGTGGGAGTGTTCCATTTGTTAGGATGGTTGGGTGGGAGTGAACAAAGGATGGTTCCCAACTAAACTAGATTGATGCTTGGCGGGGGAATTCAACTAGTTCATTAGGAGGGCAACCGGCTTGCTCCATCAATACATCCATCAATCATGGAGAGGTAAATATATCTCTAAGTGTCTGAACCACAACATCCCCCTTCAACCTCTGCATAACTCCTATGGATGTGCTGACTATCCCTCCTAGGTGCTGGAAGATGTGTAATTTCTCCTCCCAAGTTAAGGGAATGATATATGTCTCCTCCATCACCGCTGTAAGGACTACACAAGCTATCATGCTTGTCAACACTACAACCTCTCTATTCAGCCATGTTTCCACTGGAAATTTTTGTGCCAAAGGGGTTATAGACTCTGACTGGTACACATCTGCATGATGGTAGTCCATGTTGGCAAGAGACACAATGTGGCTTCATGAGTGTTGTCATTGATAGAAACAAAGTCCATCCCACACATCCGCAGGACATGGTATGACTATATCGGAAGACAGACTGAAGAGTATTTTGGTCTAGTAAGCAAGAACAGAGCATGCAGCAAGGTCCGACAGTCAGGTCTGGATCTCTCAGAGGAAGTATCTCAGTAAAGTGTGGACTTGGGGAAGTCAAGAGGAGTACCATGACTAATACATTCTAGAGATTGAGCCTTCGGTGATGAAATAGTGAAAAGATATGAACACCTAAGTGTTGGGTTCTTGTTTGGCAAAGTAGACTGAGGAAGAACTGATCGACAGAGCATCAGACCTTAATCCGGGCGAGATATTGATGATGATCAATCTTCTTAAGGGATCATTCATGATTGACAGATATGATTGATGACTTCTATAAGTATCTCTTTGATACACATCTCTTGGTAAGCAAGGATTTAGCCGACAGACCAGAGTTTGGGAAAATATTGAGTATTCCATATACCGACTAGAAAGTTGTTGAAATCCTTTGTGCGGATATATATACCAGATGGATTTCAATGTGAAGTGGTGTGGTGTGTATTGTGGAGTGCGAAGAAAAGCAGAGAGCAAGGTGGAAATAGTAATACAGGTCCGGTATGTGACAGAACAACAACACGAAAGCAGAGTAAGAATGAAGTGCAGTAGATCAATATATTGAGTCTAACCGGAACTAAACCTCAGCATATGTGGATGCTTCTCATCAGTTCAAGTACTTGGTTTATTTCTATAAACTATTGTAGGCAGTGAGCCTCTTGTGAGCAGTGTGCTTGGGCAGTGAGCCCTAATTGGCAAGTGCCATTTTGTACTTTTTATTCTTCTAACAGAGAATACAATCTTGGGTTAATCACCTCGTGGTTTTTTCCCTTAACAGGGTTTTCCATGTCAAAAACATTGTGTTATGTGTGTTGAGTTTATTTTTGCTTCCATGGTTGTGTATGCTTATATGTTTTGATGTTGCACTAATTGTTAAAGAAGAACATAAAGTTAAAATAATCAAGATAACTGATTCACCCCCTCTCAGTTATCAATAATCGGTATCAGAGCTAAGTTCCTCCTAACAGAGCCTTTCAGCTTGAGGAAGATCTGGGAATCACAATGGATATGTATGGTATGAGGGAACAACTTCAGTTTGCCCTGGATGATCTTGAGCAATCTCAATCTGAAGTCAATGACCTGAGGGAAAGACTCAAACAAGCTGATGATTTCATAAATGAACTCAAAGAAAAACTAAGTATCTCAATGAAGAAAAGAAAGGAACTACTTCAGCAATTAGCAAGTCAAAGTGAAGCCAATGATACTAATGAAGATCTGAATGAGAAAACCAAGTTATGTGAAAAGTTATCAAAAGAGGTCATTATGGTAAGAAATGAAATGGAATAAGGAGTTATGAAATTCACCCAAGAAATTGAAGAGAAAAGAAAAAGTGAAGATAATCTAAAATAATCTCTCAAGGAGAAGTCAGAAGACTGCCACAGAATGGATAGAATAATCAGGCATCTAGAATTTGATCTTGAAGATGCTAGAGATAATGAAGAACAACTTGAGAATCAGATAGACACTCTTAAAAGGGATCTTCAAACAACAAATGAATACAAAGAGAAATTCAAGATAAGCTTTGCTCAACTTGAAGTTCTTCTTGAAAGCCAAAAGAGGGTAGATGACAAGCAAGGATTGGAATATGAGAAAGGGGAAAGCTCTAGATCCAGTCAGAAGAACTTTGGATCAAGAAATCCAAGGAACAGCCCTAGAAGACCTCCGGTAAGGCAACCAAATGCTCAAAGATATCCATCCTTCAATGGATATTGCCACAATTGCAATAACTTTGGTCATAAAGCAAATCAGTGTAGAAGAAGAATGAATTAGACTAATTCATCCTTCTCTAGAAAGTGTTTCAACTGCAAAAGGTATGGTCACAAATCTCATGAATGTAGAAATATGCAAATGAACAATTCATTCAATGGTAGATGCTTTGCATGCAATAGAATGGGACATATGGCTAATCAATGCAGATCAAGAGGATGCCAGTCAAATCTACAAAGAAATGTTGTTTGTTACAATTGCAATAGATCCGGTCATATTGCCAAATTATGTAGAAGTAAGAATCGGGATAAAAGGGGTCCGGTACATCAAAATCAAAATCAAGACAAAGGAAAAAGAAAAGTGAATGCGGATGAAGTTCAAAGGGAGATGAACAAGATTTGGGTAAAGAGAAGTACATAAAATGTTGGGGATGGATCTGCATCACAATCTAGTGCTGATATTCCTTCCAGAATCTAAATAGATGAGCTTTGGCTCAGGGGGAGTCAAAAAGGAAAACAAATTCCCCTAGCCAGTTAATTGGTGCCTGAAATTGGCAGATGGAAAGTTGCGGATTAAAGGGTTCTTAGAGAAACATCTAAATAAGCCTTGGTAAAGATATGGAAGATCCCCAATAAGTTTAGAAGAGGTTAATCTTCCAAGACTAATCCAGTTTAACAGTCATCTGGTAAGAAGCAGGATTTTTACAGTTAGATTCAGTATGATTCAAAATTGAGGAATCTTGATCTGCAGATAGATGAAATGATTGGAGAAAGGAAGATAGATTGTCAATAATCACTGAGAATAACTCTAAGTGCATCTCAGTGATCTGGAAAAGATCTTTCTTAGAACAAGGAGAACAAGGCAACCAGAATGACTTAAGTTGCACATTTATTGCAATATAGGGTTTGCGCAGAAATATAAGGGTTCTCTTATTAAACATTTACACATTTACATTTGAGAAGAGGAGAGAAGGAGATCTGCAACAAAATTGTCTCAAACCTCTCAAAGATCAACCGCAGAAGTTGATTCATCCAACAATTTGATTCGGCTCATATCGTGAACCCTAGAAGCGTAAAAGGTATTTTTCGCTCTTGAATATCTCTCTCTGAATCTTTGAAAGATGGCTACTTCGAATGTTGTGAAGATCACTGATAGGCCATGCCCTAAATTCAAAAAACATCCCTATAAATCCCTAGAAGTTGATCCCCTAGGCGCATTTTCTAGCATTCCGCATGGAGTTCTGCATGTAGAAGATATTAGGGTTTACATATACGCAAACATTGAAGAATTTGGGGAATTGAAGCTGATGGATATCTACCACAAGGCACTGATAGATGAATCACTTGAACTTAAACCCCAATACAAGGCCATCCGGGATAAGCATTTTAGACAGTGCATCCATTTCCCCTATTTTGCAGAAGATGAGTGGGTCCGGTATGTTTTGAGCAGAGTGCACGACAACTTCATGTGGTTGATAAGGCCATTTAAGATCACAAAAGATGCTATTAGGGCGGTAACTGGTTTGCACTCATCCGGAGGGTTACCTGTTCTCAAATTGGTCAAAAACCAAACTGTGAGTGAGGCTACTGGATCAAAATTTGACAAGAGAGCAATGACAATAGAAGATATCACTAATCCAGATATCAAGTTTGCCTCCATGATAATTGGCTACAAGATATATCACTCCAGTAGGGAAAATTCAGTACCTGGAACTACAATTTACACTGCTTATCAGATGCTAAGAGAAAATGCTGACTATGATCTTTGTGAGCTTCTCCTGAACCAACTGTTGGAGAATTTGCAAAAAATTAAGAAGGATAAAAAGAATTCATTTAAGTACGGTGGCTTGATACTTTGCCTATTCTTCTTCTATATGAATGAGCTACCCGGAACTAGTGGCTAGATATGGCAAAATGACAGACCTGTTGCCATACAAATTAGGGATTACATGTATGGGCTTGGTGATGCCAAGGCACAAAATACAACACCGTGGGGTTACTTCAAAAACTTCCAAAGCGTGATGCAGGCCAGAGAGAGAATCCCCCAATCTCTAGTTTAAAAATACAAAGATACAGTGTGCTTCATGGTAGACACTAATCAATGCCTAATGGAGGTAGTGGAACCGAGAATAGTGTGGATTATGCCAATGGGCTATGAGGTGGATGGGAAAATTATGGAACTGCATGTCCAACATCTACTAAGTTAGCCTAAGGACCCTAAGGCAAAAAGGTTTGGAACCTTCCAAGAGTTGAGTGTAAAAGTTCATGTTTAACATAGACAGCCTAAGATCAAGAGGAAAGTGAGAAGGGCAGTAGAAGAAGTCGCCAAGAAATATGGAATATCAAAGGAGGTAGTTGATGCCAATAGAGAGAAGTTGGAAAGGGTAGAGAAAGAAAGACAAGAAATAGAAAAAGAAAGTGCTCCGGTGCAAACCTCCTCCCGAACTAGATCCTCCAAAAGCTCTGCACCAGCCACCTCTAAGAGTCAAAAAGCCTCAAAACTGGAAGTCAGGACATTTGGAAAGGGAGAGAAGAGAACTAAGACAAAGGCCACAAGGTCTTACATCAGTCAAAAGGATGATGAAGAGACAGAATCAGATGAGGAGGTCAAGGAAATGAAGAAGAAGAAGAAAATATCTGGTGAATCCTCTACCGGTCAAAGCAAGGAAGAAAAGGCAGAAGAATTTGTTGAAAAGCCTACTCTCTGCATTGATGATATCATCAAATCAGTCATTGTGGATGGGAACCTGAAACCAATGACTGAGTTTTATGATGAATATAATGAAGCTGACCAGAAGATCTTGCAAGATGCCACAGTCAGTTATCTTAACATTTATAATAAAGCATTCATTGAGATCATATCTCTGATTCCCAAAAGCCTAGAGAAGGAACTTGAAATAAGGAAGAACAATGCTAAGTCAAAGGACCTAGAGATCCAAGAATAGATAGCTATTCAGCTCTACCCTTCCATCACTCCAAAACAAATGAACATGATCTTCAAGGACTGCAAGGATGAGTTCTGGAGCAAAGCAAGAATGAATCAGCTTATGCTTGGAGAGACTGACAAAGTGGCAAAAGAAACAGAAGATATCCTCCAGAATGCTTTTAGAAGATTCAATCTTCTTATTATAGAGCATTTAGGTGATGAACCCTCTGCCATGGATGACGAAGGGGAATCTACTGTGAAGAATGCAGAAGAGCCAAAGGACATAGGTGAGGAAAGGAATCAGGACTTGGATTCCTCTACTCCGGAAGAGGAAGTCCCTGAAGAAGTAAACATCTCTCTTCCGGATCCCCCTGCTGACTCCAGAATTGAAGGAGAAGAAAGAAAAGATGAGAAAATTGGTCAAGAAGAAGAAGTCAAGGGAAGAGAAAAAGATCAAACCGCGAAAACCCCAGATGACAACTCTGAGGCCACAGAAGGGAAGAAAACTTTGTCTCCAGAAAGAGATACTACAGAAGTAGTCAAAGACTTCCTGACAAAAGAAATGACGGAATTAGATGAACCGGAGCTACTTCAAGGACCATTCAATTTTGATTCCCTCTCCCCGGTTCAAACAATGAAGATAGCCCTTTGCCCAAGCAAAGGCAAAAGAAAAACTTCTAAAGTCTCACATGGAAGACTGTGAGCTGATAGAGATTGCATCCGGTGTATTGGAGAAGATCATGCCATCCTTCTAGAAGGATCTTTTGGCCTCTTCATCTGGTAATCTCAAATCTCTTGTTAATACTGTTAGCACACATTTTGATTCCCTAGAGAAGTCAGCAGAAGAAAAGGTCCTGAAGGAGTTTTTGGGAAAGAGATTCTCTGAAGTACAAGGGCTAATAACAAATGATAGGAGAAATATGGATATTGGGAGAAAGAGCTTAAAAAATGCTCTTAAAGATGGCGGCGAAATATACAAATTTTGTCTATCCTGGTCCACTGTGACAGTAGACATTACCAAGAAGGTGGAAGAATAAGAGAGTAAACTGTTAAGTTTATCTCAAAATTTTGATCCTCTCACCTCATCCATAATGAATCAAGAATGCTAGGCTATTGCCACTATGAATGAGATAAAGAGGCTTGAGAAGGAGAAGAAGAATATAATAAGTAGGATGGGTGAACTTAGAGGGATAATTATCCTTAAGTTAGAGGCCATGCATGAGGCCCTAATTGATGCTCAGACCACAGCTCGGACCAGTGATTCGACAGATCTAAAGAGGGCAGAAGCTTTTGCATTCCTTTTGAGTAGTCACATCTCAATTTTGGACAGGATGAAGCAGAGTTGGGCAACAGAACTTGTCCAGTTGAAGACAACTTTTGCAGATATACTTCAGTATATGTAAGTAGAACATGTATATATATTTATGCGGCCAAGTATAGATTTTTTTGGGAAATTTTGGTGTGCGGATCCTACCCTTTTCCATTGATGTCAAAGGGGGAGCAAGGAACAGTGAAAAATGTGGAATCTAGCTAAGGGGGAGCTCTGAAAAAGTGTACATAAGAACAGAGCATCAACCAAGGGGGAGTATGCTATAACACTTAGTCATTTTTCACTAAGTGTTGCCATCAATGCCAAAGGGGAGATTGTTGGCAAGAGACACGATGTGGCTTCATGAGTGTTGTCATTGATGGCATCAAAGTCCATCCCACACATCTGCAGGACATGGTATGACTATACCGGAAGACAAATTGAAGAGTATTTTGGTCTGGTAAGCAAGAACAGAGCATGCAACAAGGTTCGACAGTCAGGTCTGAATCTCTCAGAGGAAGTATCTCAATAAAGTGTGGACTTGGGGAAGTCAAGAGGAGTACCATGACTAATACATTTCAGAGATTGAGCCTCCAGTGATGAAAGAGTGAAAAGATATGAACACCTAAGTGTTGGGTTCCTGTTTGGCAGAGTAGACTGAGGAAGAACTGACCGGTAGAGCATCAGACCTTAATCTGGACGAGATATTGATGATGATCAATCTTCTTGAGGGATCATTCATGATTGGCTGACATGATTGATGACTTCTATAAGTATCTCTTTGATACACATCTCTTGGTAAGCAAGGATTCAGCTGACAGACCAAAGTTTGGGAAAATATTGAGTATTCCGGATGTTGACTAGAAAGTTGTTGAAATCCTTTGTGCGGATATATATACCAGATGGATTTCAATGTGAAGTGGTGTGGTGTGTATTGTGAAGTGCAAAGAAAAGCAAAGAGTAGTGTGGAAGTAGTAATATAGGTCCAGTATGTGACAGAACAATAGCACTAAAGCAGAGTAAGAATGAAGTGCAGTAGATCAGTATATTGAGCCTAACCGGAATTGAACCTTAGCATACGTGGATGCTTCTCATCAGTTCAAGTACTTGGTTTCTTTCTATAAACTATTATAGGCAGTAAGCCTCTTGTGAGCAGTGTGCTCGAGCAGTGAGCCCTAATTGGCAAGTGCCATTTTGTACTTTTTATTCTTCTAACAGAGAATACAATCTTGGGTTAATCACCCTGTGGTTTTTTCCCTTAATAGGGTTTTCCACATCAAAAACATTGTGTTATGTGTGTTGAGTTTATTTCTACTTCCATGATTGTGTATGCTTATATGTTTTGATGTTGCACTAATTGTTAAAGAAGAACAAAAAGTTAAAATAATCAAGAAAATTGATTCACCCCCTCTCTCAGTTATCAATAGTCTGATCTCTGACTCTGCAAGTAACCCTCTGCAAATAACATAGTCAAACACCAGCAATCTCTAGTCCCATCTTCTTTAGATGGTAACACCTCATCCCACCATGGATGGTATAAATCATGAGCCAATCCACACCTACGTGTCATCAATATGTGGACTAAAGGAGAAGCGATGAGCACTCCTCACTATGCAATCAAGGTAAAAAGCACCTGCTTGTGTCAACGGTCGACCATCATAGTCATGGGGAATACTCTCTTCAGATGTCTCATCACTCTCATCGCTAGAATCAGAAGATGGATCTGGTCTCTGATCTCGAGTAGCTAATGGAGTAGATGCTCTAATTACCCTCTCTACATACCCAATAGCAAAATCCCTGTCATGAAGCAAATGGAGGTATTATGATTTTATTGCCTCCAATGCGCTCCTAATAAATGTAAACTATGAATAGGAGTACCCATAGAGACCCCATACTATCTCTCTTGAAATTCTATGTAGCAAAGGAGGTACTCCACATACTTATCCATGCAGTCAAAGCGAGATAAAGTTGAATCAACCTTCTCTCCTGTAACCTTCAGCTGATCTCTCCAACTCTGTAACTCAACAAACTATCGATCGTAATTAGCTGCATGGGATGATACAACTGATTTGCTTCCAGGAGAAGGAAACAAATCAACACAAGAGCCCATCTCCCAACCAAATGATGCTCTAAATATCTCTTGTGAAGATGATGGAGTAGTGTCAAGAACTGTCACACAACTCTCAGTAGAACCCAACACCGAGACACAAGAGCTATCAGTAATCTGACCCACATCACCTGTCATGGGACTAACCTTAGGAGAACTAGGTGCGACAAGAGGTTCTCTACAACTCTCAACCAACACACTCATCCCATCTGAATCAACTGCACCTGTATCTGTGATGGATGTAGCCACATCCTCAATACACCCATTACCATATTTTGTGGATGTATAGTCATCACCAATTGTTGCCATAGAAACCTGAACTGTATCTATAGATGGTGAAGACTGTGCCAATCTCAACTCCACGGTAAGCTCCTCTATCCGTGACTTTGACTCTTGAAGGGCCAACTGACTACTCTTCAACAAGTCCATGGTCACCTCAAGTTCATGAGTGAGCTCATCAACCTCCTCTTCCTTCCCCTTCAATGCATCATAACAGATGTAGTCCCACTCAAGAAGATAATCTCTGTCAGCAAGTAACTGGAGGTAATTTTATTTCATTATTCCAATTGCTTCTTGAAGAGCATGAAACTCTGCAAGGGAAAGACCACTATCACAATGCTCATCTATCACGTGAGTACTCCAACCATAAGTAGCCAACATCTGACAAGCAACGTCAAAATGCTCAATGACTATGGCAATCATACTGTCATTCACCTTTAGTTACCCAACAAAATGATAAGGACTCTGCAACTTAGGACTCCCATACAAGTTTGCTGATTCAAACTATGCACTGTGATATGAGGCTGTGTCAACATCACTCACCTCATGATAAGGAGCATCATGTGTGCTATCATCAATGCACACATCAACAACTAAGGTATTGCTACTGTGTACCTCAAAGGATGGCTCAACTGGTAATGTAGAAGCTACTGATATAACATTATCTTCACACACTTCTACTTCCAATGTAACTGCATGTCCATCCAACTCACGATCCTAGGATTCAATGCCACTACTTGAATTGTCCAACTTGTTTCCTAAGGTCTGATTTGAAAAATCAGACTCATCATGACATGAATCCACATCACACAATGCATCATTAGTACCAAATTCTTGAGTACCTTCATGTGACAACTCAATAGAAGCATCTTGCACATGTGAAGTCACTGTTGTATCATGTTGATGCAAAGTTTCATCATTGTTGTCATGAAAATCAGAACTGTTATGGGTCAAATTCACCATGTAATCCTCATTCTTGACACTTGTATCTTGTGTGCCAATACTCAAGGTCTCTCCCACAACACTTTCTAAACTTGCCATGAATTTTAAATCATCATTATGCTCAAGGGAAAGACTGCTGTCATAAAAATCAGACTTGTTATCATGACTGATAACAACTTCTTGAGCACTAATAACATCAACTTTCTCTTCAAATCTCACTTTCTTTTCCTGCATTGGCTCCTCCTTAACCAAATAAGGTCCCAACTTGTCTTTACACCGATCAAAGACACTGCATACCAACACATAAGCAGTCAGAGATGTTAATTTCTCTCGCTTGCGAACTGCTAGAAGAAGTGTCATGATGGGTTGAGATATACTATCAATGTTATCAACAATGGAAGTCATGATGCCTCTCATGTAGTCCTGAATACATCTATCATGCCCCGCACTATGGACTCCAAGAAGAGTCTGAATAACTGCAACACATGATCTAACCTGTGTCATTAGCTCTAAGATCTTAACCTTCCGTGCATAGGTAGGACTATTGATGTCTCCAACCCCACCCATATTGTCCTCTCTCATGTCGACTCCAATATAAGGAACCCAAGGAATTGTGATCCTCATAAACTGACTGTAGCATAGGGCATTAGTGAGCCTAATCTCACTATCACTGTGCCTCAAGTACCTATGTTCACCCAACACTATCACTGTAGGACCCATAGATATGTGAAGTATTACAAAAGGTGATTGTTCCACCATACTTAAGATTTCTTCCAATCTTATCAAAATGCATAATGTATCATATAAGGATTGTGGAGTTTTACCAAGTTTACTACTCTATTCATGTATCATTCTTGCTAACCATTTCCAATCACGAGATACAATTTGTTTGTCATTATCTGTACCCATATTTTAAACTAGACTGGAATATTATGTAATTGAAAATATGAATGAGTGTTGGTCACTTAGATGATTCTGATGTGAGATCAATGAATTTTTAAATAAAACCCTAGTAGGATGGCAGGAAACCACTCTGATACCACTATAATATCCTGTCCTATCGAGATATTTTCTACTAAAAACTGCCTTGTCTATTATTTGGGGTTTTTGTAGAATTTCCCAAGAAATGCATAAAATTGCAAAACAAATGCCAATAGGGAAATGCTGAAAGCAAATATATCAAATGATCAACTCTGATTATTTATTGCTTTGAATTTACAATAAGATTGATCATACCCAGATATCAACTTCCGATCGGCAAATAAACCCTTGAAACTTCTAAAATTCTTCTCCAATGAAGCACGAATGTGGCCTCTGTTTGAAGCCACCAATGGATGGAACCTTCAAGTGGTCTTTCACACCCTCAGGTAGCAAGAGTAATGAAGAATCTCTGTTCTCCACAGCCAAGAATAAAAATGACAATGAAGCCCTAGGTTTCTTCTTCAAAGCCAAAATCTCTCCAAATGAACAAGTGTTGAATGAATAATGAATAATCCTTTTTCTTTTCCCAATGCCTTTTATACTCTCCAACCAAAAGGTCAATTTCATGAGGCCTTTTAAAACATTAAAATAAGGTGCACTTTATATTTTGACTTTATTATCATTAATGACCCCCTCCTTATAATAAAATCAACTTAAAACATTATAATATGCACTTTATAATTAATTATTAATAAAGTATCACTTTATTAATAATTAAAATGTCATAACTCCATAAATACACATCATTACTCGGTTTCGTTTGAACCAAGAAGTCAACCACTGCATCCACTGCGCCTCCAACTGCCTTACTAAAAATAGTAAGGGTCCCTCTCTAACATCCACTGACTTACTATAAATAATAAATCTCTCGAAACGGAACCAGAAACCTCTGAATAGCCTAGCCTTAAAATATGCCAACAATCTAGAGAGGTAAACACTACAACTGCCACCTGAAGAGCTCCATAACACCCAAACTGGACCCTCTAATCCACTACACTAGCCTACGAGGGTCAACTGATAGGCTAATCCTCTGAACTCTAATGCTCACAAAAATGGGGACATTACATGGTCCTACAAGGATAAGAAGTCTACAAGGTGACAAGTACCTCATGATGCTTATTGATGATTATTCTAGAATGACTTGGGTTACTTTTTTTAGAGACAAATCTGAAGCCCTCGAGAAGTTCAAATACTTCAAGGCAATGATTGAAAATGAAATAGAGCTAAAAATCAAATGCTTGAGGTCTAATAGAGGAGGTGAGATCACATCAAATGAATTCAACAATTATTGTGAAGAATAAGGAATAAAGAGGCAATTGTCTACACCTATGACTCCTCAGCGGAATGGCGTTGTGGAAAGAAAGAACATAATAGTTCAAGAAGATGCTAGGACAATGATGAAGGAAGGAGGTCTGCCAGAAGTCTTTTGGAATGAAGCTAGTCATACTGGTGTCTACATTCAAAATAGAGTTCAAGTAAAAGGAAATGGTACTAAAACTCCTTATGAATTGTGGTATGGAAGAATTCCAACAGTAAGATATTTCAAAGTATTTGGAAGCAAATGCTATATCAAAAGAGATAAAGATCTAGGGAAATTTGATGCAAGATGTGATGAAGGAATCTTCCTTGAATACTCTACCAAGAGCAAGGCCTATCGATGCTGTAACAAAAGGTTGAAAAAGATTATGGAGAGTGCAAATGTGAAGATGGATGAACACAAAGGAAGAACATCAGATCAAAATGGCTATGAATCAGATGAACCTGTTGCTACTTCTGAAGAAAAAGTTGAACAAGAAGTCAATAAAGATGAAGAAAAGGGTCTAGAAGTTGCTGCTAATACCCCAGGTGTGTAAGAATCAATCACTCTGAAGATCAAGTTATTGGAGACAAAGACAAAGGAATACTGACAAGGAAAAGAGCTACAGAAGAACAAGTGAATTACTGTTTTCTCTATATAGTTGAACCAAAGACTGTGAATGAAGGCTGTAATGATGAAAATTTAGTAAAGGCAATGGAAGAACTAATACAGATAGAGAAGAATGAGACTTGGGAATTGTTCCTAGACCCGATGAAAAAAATATTATTGGAACCAAATGGGTCTTCAGGAATAAGCTGAATGGAAATGGAGAAGTTGTAAGGAATAAAGCAAGGCTTGTGTCCAAAGGATATTCTGAAATTGAAGGGATAGATTTTGAAGAGAATTTTGCTCTAGTAGCTCGGATTGAACCAATCAAAATATTTTTGGCATTTGTAGCTCATAAAGATTTCAAAGTGTATCAAATGGATGTGAAGTCTGCATTTTTAAATGGTGAATTGGAAGAGGAAGTCTACATTGAGCAACTAGAAGGATTTTAGCTGTCAGATCAAGATAATATGGTATGCAGGTTGAAGAAAGCATTGTATGGACTCAAGCAAGCTCCTAGAGCCTGGTATGCAAGGTTGGATAAGTACTTGTTACAATTAGGGTTCAATAAAGGTACTGCTGATAGTAATCTCTATTTCAAGATTAATGGTGATCAAATCTTGATTGTTGAAGTCTTTGTTGATGATATCATCTTTGGAGGCAATGAAAGTATGTGCATGAAATTTTCTAGTGAAATGTAGAAGGAGTTTGAGATGTCTATGTTTGGTGAGATGAATTTCTTTCTGGGTCTACAAATCAATCAATCAGATAAAGGAATCTTCATATCTCAGTCTAAGTATGTTAAAGAGTTGTTGAAGGAGTTTGGGATGGAAGACTCTAAATCAGTATGTACTCCCATAGTGACTGGCTGCAAGTTGAGTAAAACTGATGAATCACCTAAGACTGATAAGAAAAAGTACATATCCATGATTGGAGGATTGCTTTATCTAACTCAAACTAGACCTGATATTATGCATGTAGTTTGTCTTGTTGCAATATTTCAAGATGATCTAAGAGAATCACATGTGATGATAGTAAAGAGAATCCTAAGGTATTTAAAAGGCACTCCAGATCATGGCTTATGGTATCCAAAGGATAATGATTTCACTCTTATTGCATATACAGATACTGATTGGGATAGAGATGTTGATGACATGAAGAGTACAAGTGGAGGTGCCTTCTTCTTGGGTAATAGATTGGTTTCATGGCTGGGCAAGAAACAAGATTCAATCTCTGTCAACTGCAGAAGCAGAGTATATTGCAGCAACATGTTGTACTCAAGTATTATGGATGAAGCAGACTTTGAAGGATATAAGAGTTGTTTATGAAGACCCAATTGCAGTCTTGTGTAACAATACAAGTGCCATAAATATCTCCAAGAATCTAGTGATGCACTCAAGAACAAAGCATATATCTATAAGGTATCACTTTTTGAGAGAGAAGGTGACAGAGAATGAAGTAAAGTTGGAATATGTGTCCACAAAGGACCAGATTGCAGATATCTTCACCAAGGCTCTGCCTAAGGATACTTTTGAGTATCTCAAAGGAAAGTCAGGGGTCATTACCCCTCCTGATGAGGTCATTGTAGTGTTTGTTAATACATCATCATTTATCTTTATCAATCCAGAGGTGTCTGGAGCGATCTTGGATAAGACTGTTTGGTGGGGGGGGGGGGTTTTGAATGGAATGGTTTATGACCAAGGATCACTTTATGGACCCTTGTAGAGTTGGAGTTTTGGTCTTCTTTCTCATGAAATAAACTACCTTAATTTTCTTGGAAAGAAACACACTTGCTTGGAATGAAACTATTCTAACATCGCTCAAATAAACACACTTGCTGAAATAAATGTTAATCTAATTGCTGGAAACAAACACACTTGCTGAAATAAATGTTTAATCTAGTTGCTGGAAATGAACACACTTGCGGAAATAGTAAATGAAAAGGAATGGAATCTATTGTTATTTCTTACCCATGCAATACTTTGAACATCACAGTGCTTTAAGAGATAACGAATCAAATTTTTATGATTTTATATTTTTGAAGAATAAACCTGCAGGTAAGAACAGATAATAGGAGAAACACACATAACAATTTGCAGCAAGGAAATAGACAGGAATAGAAATAACACAAACAGAATATCGAGAGATCTCCTCCAAGATGGGGAAGTGAGCCCTACTTTCCTAGCTGGAGACGATCCTCTTTGCTTAACAACTCTTTCAGAAAAAATCCCCTTTCATTTGCATTTTATTCTTAGTCAAAGAACATACATGCCTAAACTCAGAAGTTTTCCTTCTGCTAGAAACAAACTGCGATGAACAACTATCAGATGAAAATAGGAACTAACTAAAAAGATGCGATGACTCTCCTACTTATACAATCAAGCCTTATTGGAAAGAGATACTAATTGCAAGTCTAATTGTAGTGAACTGGAATAGCTAGTTGCATGCTTATTGAAAGGAAAATCTAGCAGCTAACTAATTCCTATGAACTGGAACAACCAGTTGTATTATTTACTTAACTATGCAATCAACTGCAGAGAACTCTAGATCCATGATCTGAATAAGGTGATTAGCTGGGCAAACTTCATGAGTTCCCTAAAACAGCGGGGTGCCTGGTGGTAGCGATAGCTGGAACTGATGTCTGCTGTCAGTTATCTGAGTCACCAAAGTTCAGTGACATGGTGGTGTGATTCAAGAGCTGCAGCTAGGATTGAGGCATTGGTTTGGACGTGTTCCTGGACTTAGAGTATCCCTAGGAACGTTTGTTGGAGGTCATCGACTCGAGGGGAGGATGATTCTTAGAAAGTATCAGCCTCTGGAGCTATCTGGAGTTCAACTACTGCAATCCTTATTTAACATCCACAACTTATACTACAAATTATGAGATATGCACATAGAAAATGTCATTCAAGTATCAAAGCTAAAGAGATTTCATCAAAGCATAATGGAAACAAAACATAAACATAAACAATTCTCAAGACAAATATAACTATAATAATATGTATTTATATGCCAATATGTTTGTTAAAAGTTTGTTAGAACATGAAAACATTGATAAATAAATGAGTCAATTCTTTGGCTCATCACCTCCTGCCTTAAATTAAGATGCATGAGAATGCATCAATCCAGTGGTGTTCAAAGTCTCACTTTTTGATCTAGATTGATGTTTAAAGGGCTACCTCTCAGGGGGAGTAACTAGATGTATTGGTAACAGTTTAGTTGGATCATAGTAGCAGAATGCAAGTATGTGTCCTTTGCCATTGATGTCAAAGGGGGAGAGAAATCATGTGAAAAACTCAGAAGGAGAAAGAATGCAAATGTGTAAAGAGAAAGGGGGAGAATCTTGTCTTGATGGTCTTTTTAGTTTTTTACATCATATGTTGCCATCAGTGACAAAGGGGGAGATTGTTGCAAGTATGTGCTTAACCGGTGTTGTCATTGATGTCAACATATCACTGTTGTCATTTGTATCAACTGTACCCTTATCTTGTTACTTGCTTAAGTTAGATGCTTTGTATTCACCCATGTAATTGATTGTGATGCTGAGGATATTGAGAAAATTTGCTCCTCCAGTGGAAACAATGGGGGTAGAGTTTCTTGTGTATTGCAGAAATAATAGTCCAGTAGATTGATCTGTATTTCCTATAGGATGGATATCTTTGTTCATGGATTAGAAGTTGTTTAGAGGCATGTTTGAAGATACTACATTCTGAGTTTGAGCCTCTGGTATGAAGAGTTAAGTGAGTTATGTTCACTAGAGTGAAAACTACTTTTTCTGTATGTTTGGTGGTGATAGGGAGAAAGTGTTATGCTCCGCATTGAAGTATTTTGGTCTGTGGTTCTAGAGTTAAGTCTGGAATGAAGTTATGTGCCTTCAACTTTAATGGTTCGTGATTTGGTGATCTGCAAGTTGTTCTTTCCTTATGACAGTGGCTGACAATATTGTTCTTGTGCTCCGGTTTGAAGAATCTTCATGACATAGTGGTTAGGGATTGTGCGGATGTTTCCTAATGATTACAATGTGCTTGTGGATGTCTCTTGATAATGTTCCTACTCTTGGATTGGTCCACAAAGTGAAAATTAGATTGTGAATGAAGAATGTTCTTAGAAGACCTAGTGTTCTTACCAGTCTTGGCCGACCTGGTTGATTTCACCAATTACAGAGATGCAATGAAGATTGTAGAAGCGTTTTGTGGCATGGAAAATTGGATTTGAGTCCCAGCTAAGGCGTGGTGTGATCCATATACATCTTTACGTCCTTTCCGTAGCAAATTTGTATTAGCTCCAGACCTATTCTATGAATGTTTGTAATGCTGACCTTGGAGATTGTTCCAATGGTTGATGAATGTAATGCCGACCTTGATGTACATTCCAAGGTTGATGAATTGTATAAAAACATGAAATGTAGTTGCAAAAATATGTGTGTGAAAAGATGAAGAGATAAGTACGAAGGTGTAAAGGAGTAGAGCAGAGAAGTTTTATTGTGCTTCAAAGGAACTTAACCCAGGCATGGAGTAGATGCTACTTAATCAGTTCACTATTTTGGTAGTGAGCCAACCCTTGGCAGCGAGCCACCCTTTGGCAGTGAGCCATTCTTTGTAGTGAGCCCTGTAGGTAGTGAGCCTCTATTTTTCGGTATTGTTATAACTCATATTTTGTGGGCTAACACCCACCATGGTTTTTCCCTTTTAGGTTTTTCCACGTAAAAAAATTGGTGCCTACTGTGTTGAATGTGTGATTGTTATTAAGTCTCTGGTTTCATGCTTTCATGTTTAATTCTGATTATCAACAGTTAAGAATTTGATGATTTGATATTCATATGAAGTTAAGTTTTTGTGACAACTAATTCACCCCCCCTCTCAGTTGTCCTGTGCATTTCAATATTATGAAGGTCACAACCTTCACAACAAATTCCCCTTGCTAAAGAACAAAAATAATCTTTTCTAAGGCCAGGTTCAGAGTGATACAAAAAAATGAATTTGATCCACAATTGAGAAATTGATCAACATTTTACTTTTCTAATGAATTTATTATAGGAAGATTACCTGGTGAGTAGTTTTCAACATTCAATGCATCCAAGCACACAAAATGGTGTTTGTACAAAATTTATAATAGGCCAATTTTAAAAAAATATTTTCACATGTTTCATCTAGGTGCGTGCACATGATTCTTTCCCTTCTTTTCTCTCCATGACTTGGCTATGATAGCTTAGATATCATGTTTATAATAACTTTAAGATTCATTTAGTCAGAGGTCTTCTTTAGATATGACAATGTGTATCATTTAGACATGCCTCTTTTGATTACCTAGACATAGCTCTATTTCTAGTTAGACATCTATATCCCTAATAGAGTTACCTCTAGCCCCATTCTAGGCATAGATCTACTACTAGTCAAACATCTATAGCTTCAGTAAAGGTTACCTAAGTTGCCCAAAATGAATGAGATGTTTGATTTCATTTCTTTCTTTATTTCTTTATGTATTTTACCTTCCCATTCTGCAGGGATTGAATCTCACTTTTGGGGTTAGTTCTACCATGGTAACCAATCATTAATCTATTCTCAATAATACTTAATACCTTAGTTGCAGTCACCTTTCTAGATAGACTCAAGAAAATTTAAAGTATAAATATGAGGGATGAAAGGTATGTAAGATACACTTAAGAATTGCTTGTACTCCCTTAAGCATGAAAGCAAATCTACACATCTGGATGAAAGATTTATGAAACCTATGCCCTAGAAATTGACCCATCATGAATGCAGTAGGAAAAGATTACGAAATGAAAGTATCTAGGAAGTGCACTCATTCAATCTATAAGTCACATAATAGGACTTTTAGAAATAGATTGACAATGGTGAAGATGTGGAAATAGATTACATGATCTACAACATACCAAAAAATTTAAAGAAACAAAAAAACCAAAACAAACAACCCAAACCAAAATGACAAATGAAAATGAGAACAAATAAAATAAAAAGAAAGACAAAATTTTCTACCCTTCCTTACTAGCACAAACTTGACAATTCAGGGAGGTACGTGGTAAAGCTCCCATTTCTTCATTTTTGACTTTGTCTAATAGCAAGAGCTTCATTATTGCAGTCTTAAACACTACGAATTTGTCTTTAAATTTGAAATGAGGAGTTTGAACTAGCTAAGCTCATACTCTAAATGGTTTTAAAGAAATTAAAAGTTGAGGAAATTCATCATCCTCACGCTTTATCCACGAGCATGTTCTTTTGTTTGAATCCCCATAATCAAAGTAACAAGAAAGTTTAGTTTTCTTATTTTTCTCGTGTTAAAGTGTAAACCCTCATGATCAACTTTAGCATCCTTAAAATGATTGAAGTTTGAAGACGTGCAAGGATCCATATTATCTAGTTGTAAATCATTATCAATTTTGGTGGTAGGCGACATTAAAAATTTCATCTTCGTTATCATCGAAACAAGAAAAACAAGATCAATAACATATAATAGAGGGTCTAAGAATATCATGTATCTTGGCGTCATCCATCCAAGGAGTATGTCTACTATCATGTGTGTTATGCTCCATGATGTATGCTTTTCCATCCAGCTCAACACAATCGTTGATTACATGCACATCACGCAAAACTATTAGTAAACATTGCATCCAATGAATTTAAATAAACAAAATATTCTTCAATGTACTCATGCTTTTCATTTAAACTTGTTGACTTATAGAATGCATAAAAACTTCTTTCTTTTCGAAATCAAAATGAAGAAGATTACCATCAAGGGTTGTTTTCTCAAGTGAATCATCAAGATCCTTCCCTACAATTATATTTATAATTTCCGTTTTTGGATAATTTCATAAACCCTCTAATTTTGTGTTTCCTTTTATGCAATAATAGGACATAATAAAATATTGAACAATAGCAATGTTATACCAATATTTAATATTGAAACTGATGCAATACCAAGATATATATTAATGCTAATAAGCACAATCATTACTAGAATTAATTCTTGAAACTCATTACAAATAGTTGATTATTTAACAAAATATTGTTGCAACAACAATATGAGCAAAAGCCCATATACAAATAATTTTTGAATATCATAAATGATAGTAGGAGACCACTCACAAGAATGTCATACTAGTGTAAGAAGTAGGGGTACATAAACCCAAACAATAATCCTTATTATAGCTATGTCTTGGGTAAATGAAATTCCTACATCCACTGAGTAGGAAAGGTGTGGTGGCAATCATATGTTGTGATGGATATTGAAATGGTACAATAGGGTTAGGAGGTGTACAACACCCGTGTAGTTTGGTATGGCTTGATTCTCCTCAAGTAGTGATTATGATTTTCTACTTAGCAACAAATACTCTAATCTTATAGAGTATCAAATATGAATCCCCTCACACTGATAGTCTAAAACTAGAATTGCAACCTTCATCACAAATAAAAATCTTCCAAAATCTCCCTTTACCAAATAGAAATTGGAAATGACTTCAATCTTTCACTACCAATGTGATTTCTAGATGAAATCACCTCAAAGGGACAAGAGGTATTTCATCCTCCAATCCTAACTAGAAACTGAGAGGGTTTTCATCCTCTAGGTGAGAATATAAACACAAGTGCTCAAGCTCTTAAAAATGGGTTTGATTTTAATAAATAATGGATATCTTTCTTTTGTCCAAATCTTCTTCTTTTATAAACTCTATTTTGACATTTTAATTTGAATTTCCTTTTCCCTCCAAAAGTTCCCCCCAAAAGTGTTCACTTAAAACACTTTAATAAAACATTACATAAGACCCGCTTTATTAAAATAATAATAATAATACATAAGTCGTCCTTTACAATGTTTTAAAATAAAGTTACTAGTACAATTTAAAATATTATTATTACATTATTTCCCTAATTTTATCCCTTAGCCTTCAAGAAATAAAGAAATAGGCTACATGGCTACGAAATAATTTATTTTTTAAATAGGAACATGATAATCCACGCTTTCCAGAATTGCTTTTCCTCAAGTAATTGTAGATTTGGATGCTCAAGTATCTCTACACCTTCCCATGTTGCATCTTTAGTTAAGAGATTTTTCCAACCCACCAAATATTTTTTATGCTCATGTTCCTCAATTTATTCTCTTTAGTATCGTGTAGAGGAGGCAACTCTATTGAAGGGGTGATATATTGTCCAAGTGCCCTTTTGAGGCATGAAACATGAAATACATTATGAATCCTTCTATGTTCTGGCAACTCAAGCTCAAAAGAAACCTCCCAATCCTTCACTTGATCCTATAAGGCTCGTAGAAGCGAGGATTGAGCTTCTTAGCTCCACCTCTCTTGAGAGAAGCATGCTTGTATGGATGAAATCTCAAGAACACCATGTCCTCAACCTTAAAAGTCCGCTTAGTGCAATGTTGATTTACATACATATTCTGTTGATTTTGTGCTAGTTGGAAGTTGTTTATGTAGAAATATGTAATCAACATAAAAATGAAACAATACATAAATGAAAGATCCTATTCCATACTCAACATCACCTCAAGAGAAAAGGACTGAATAAATCAAATGAAAATAACAAAACAATATTACCACAATAGCCCTTTTTACACCATGACAATGGTGGATATGGTCCAATAATATTTGATGGAGATTTTGATATGTTGGTTTCTGACTTTGACAACATAAATTTGCATCACATGGAGACTTCTTATGAAAATAGCTTGGTTGATGTTTGATTTATAGATTTTTGGATGATAGGATGAATGGCTAGGATTAAGAGGTGGAATGGATGGTTCAAATTAAGAGGTGGAAATAGATGGATAAGATTGAGATGTGCAATATGAAATGGATGTTTAGGATTAAGAGGTGAAAGATAGATTGAAGGGGTGATATGTTGTCCAAGTGCCCTTTTGAGGCATGAAACATGAAATACATTATGAATCCTTCTATGTTCTGGCAACTCAAGCTCAAAAGAAACCTCCCAATCCTTCACTTGATCCTATAAGGCTCGTAGAAGCGAGTTGAGCTTCTTAGCTCCACCTCTCTTGAGAGAAGCATGCTTGTATGGATGAAATCTCAAGAACACCATGTCCTCAACCTTAAAAGTCCACTTAGTGCAATGTTGATTTACATACATATTCTGTTGATTTTGTGCTAGTTGGAAGTTGTTTATGTAGAAATATGTAATCAACATAAAAATGAAACAATACATAAATGAAAGATCCTATTCCATACTCAACATCACCTCAAGAGAAAAGGACTGAATAAATCAAATGAAAATAACAAAACAATATTACCACAATAGCCCTTTTTACACCATGACAATGGTGGATATGGTCCAATAATATTTGATGGAGCTTTTAATATGTTGGTTTCTGACTTTGACAACATAAATTTGCATCACATGGAGACTTCTTATGTAAATAGCTTGGTTGATGTTTGATTTATAGATTTTTGGATGATAGGATGAATGGCTAGGATTAAGAGGTGGAATGGATGGTTCAAATTAAGAGGTGGAAATAGATGGATAAGATTGAGATGTGCAATATGAAATGGATGTTTAGGATTAAGAGGTGAAAGATAGAAACTTCTAGGGCATCCTTATGTGAATGGCTAAGATTGAGAGATGTAGTATGAAATGAGTGGTGGAGATGAAAAGTTAAAGTTTGACTTTGGGGACACTCCTTTATCATTTGTGGTAAGAGGATGAGGATGACCTGACAAGTGGAAATTAGTCAAATAATAAAATTATTTAATTAATTGAATAAATATGATTCATTTAATTAAATAAAGGTAATTTACTAATTAATTTGGAGAATGGGATAAATCTAATTAATTAAATAAATATAATTTATTTAATTAACCAGAAGGGGACATGGAGGAGTTCTAAGATAAATGTGTCTAGGTGACATAAGGTGGTGTCAAAAGGTGATGTTAGATGTGTTGTAAGGATATGGTCAATTTTAGGTGTCTACATTTTACCCCTCTTTGAGATGATGTTGCAACTAAGAGAAGTAAAATCATTTCAAACAAGATAGGATATGGAAGATTGGAAAAGGATGCCCTAGCCACTTGAAGGAGTGACAAGGAGGAACAATGGAGGGATGTGATGCCCCCTTGAGAGGATAGGCGGGTGTGAAGAACATGGGTTTGCTCTTGAAATGGATGAAATGAATTGGTTAAGGAGATGGAGGAAAGATAAGGGATGGTTTAAATGGATGAATGATACATTGTTGCATTAGGTGAGCAACCATATAGTTTCATATAGCACTAGACATTATGCACCAAGGTATAAAGACTAGGGTGATGATGTGTCTCGTGCATAAAGGACTGAATCCAAAAAGATAAAGGTCGCAAGCACACATGCCTTAGGGAACCATGATATAGAAGATCATGATGTCATTGTGATAGTATGTTGCAAGGACTGATACAAATGAAAGTAAAATGATAACACACACAAGCAAGTAAGAAAGCATGCACAAAACAATACAAAGACAAACACAATGTTTCTCCTAGTTAACTTGAAAAGCCAAAGATCGATGGATTGATTGATTGATTGATTGATTAGAGGGATATATTAGATGTCTACTTAAGATAGACTAAGTTCTTAAGTAGGACTTGATGTGATCTCTATACTTAAGTTATACAGTCCTTAAGCAAGAGTTGATTAGATTGATTTGATTAGTATACTTAAGATAGGCTAAGTTCTTAAGAAAGTTCGATGAGGATAGATTTTGGATCAAGGCTTACATAAAGGCTAGGAACAAGACCATGGATGTGATTGGATGATTTGGGCATAGATTGCTTGTCTAGATTTGCATGGATTAAGGTTTGACTTGCACTTAGATTTATTGCTTGGATTTTTAGTAGATTTGTGATTTTTTTTTGTTTTTTGATTTATGGGATGGTTTCATTGGATTGTGTTTGGATAGCCTATGTGCTAGATACCAATGACAAGGGAAAACCAAGTCTAAATGATAAAGATAAAAGGAGAATTGGATGGATGGATAAAAGGATAGGTGATAGTAGATGGGATGGATGAATGCATGGTGGATGGAAGGAGGGGTTCAGGATGTGATCTCCAAGGACTATGTTGCATAGGAATAACATGCCCCACTCTAGGTAGTATACTCAAGACTTTGCATGATAATGCTTATGATGATAGGGTGGTAGGATTGGTTGGAAAATATTAGGTATATCAAGAAATGTCCAAAGAAATTTTCAACAACTTTCCCCTGTCCTTATCAAGATCAAAAATAGGAGGGGAAGACAGGTAGAGTCAATGGGATAAGTACGAGGACATAATGGATAAGGATGGATAAGATAGGAGTGATAGGATAGGATGAAAATGATATTAGGGGATAGAAGAGATAGTTTTCCCCCAAGTGCAAGGCACATATATAGTCGATCTACCATGACACTCATAAATGGGTTGTCATCATGGTACTTAATCCAAGGCACCATGAAATGGTTTTCACCACTGGAAGAATGATATCTCTTTACTATTTTGATTTTTTTTGGAATATTTGGATGGGATAGGTAGATGGGTGGAGAGAAAGATTGGGATGAAGGATAGGGACTCAAGTGTCTATTTCCATAGAAAGGTGATAGTGTCCTATTTTGGATAGATGCAACACATAGAACATGTCAAGTGTTATTATGCGCATGCATTTTGGTAAATGATGGAATGCGATGGAGGGATAATGGATTATGATGTGGATTATGAAGGGATAGGGGATAGTGGATTATGACATGTATTATGGATGGTAATAATAGATAATGGGTGGACTTATGTAAAAGCATGAATCATATGGGTGTGATGGGGGAGATGTGAAGGATAGTGGAGATACAATGGGAGAACGGGGGTATGTGAAAATTCCATGGTGTCAAGGGGAACCAAGGCCAAAATTTGCACACTATGGAGGAGTTTGAATCTTATATTTGTGATGGGGAGTGGGGAGTAATGGAGATTGTTGGTTATGGGACTAGGATGGGGTATGATGGGATTGTTGATTTGGGGGTTTAGGGACCCAAATGGACTTAAGATTTTGAGGATTTTGTGATGGGGGTGGATTTTTTGGATTTGGGGATGGAGTGGGACATGGATGCTCCATGGGACTTGATTACCTTTTGTTTGGGGACCCACGTCATTTTTGTTTTAATTTTTGGAGGTGTGGGCATAGATAGCCTTTTGGATGGATTTGGCTTGGATTTTATGAATCGATGCTCTACAACATGATAGCTCTTAGGATTTTGTGGATTTTTTGCTTTATGTAAGGAGGAATCCAATTTTTTATTTTTGAATCCAATGGGTTTTGTGATAGCTTCACGTTTAGGTGATATGTGCATTCATTGACCATGATTAGGGATTTTAAAGAATTTAAGGGAGAAGGATGTGTGGATGGAGGGATTAGTAGCCTTGTGGATGAAGGGATGGGGGGATTTGAGGATGGGAATATTGGGAGTTGGAAGGAGTGGAGGAAGAGTAGATTTAGGGATGGGAAGATGTTTGGATTGTTGGATGCAATAAGATGGAGGAAGGGGATGGTACCATATGATTTGGAGGTGTGACGAGAGGCACTAGGTTCATGATTGGAAGAAGATGCCTTATGAGGTGTGTGAGTGGTACCAACATGTGTGGATTATTCTCCTTGAGATGTATAGCCAAGGCCATGAGAGCATGGATGGAGTTGGACATGGATGGGCTCCAAGATACCTTGTTCATGGAGGCCTAAGCCTTTTCCTTTATAATTCATGTTTTGGAGCATACAATGTGTGATGAGATGTTTGTTGTTTTGGAAACATGACACAAGTCCATTATTAGATGGGGAAGGTGGGGTGGCTAATAGAAGTTGTTCCTCTCCTATAAGAGAACCACCATGGACGAAGGTAGCGTGACCAAGAGCATAAGATGATGGATTTGGGATAGGGTTGATAAGGGATGGTGAAGGACCAATAGGAGATAATAAGAGATTGATAGAAGATGGTGCAGGATTAGGAAAGGAATGAGTTGAGATGCTTGGATCTTGATTAACACTATGCTCATTAAGATGTGGTGTGATATGATCCATGTTATTTTTTTGTTTGTCTATGTTTTCTTGGGGACCAAGTGTCTCATCATGGGATGTAGATTTTGTTGGATGATAGATAGGACTAGTGTGAGTTTTAGGATCAGGGACAATTGTGGGATCATGGATGGTGGGGGCTTGGGTAGGGGAATCAACCTGGCTTTCTTTATTATAAATAGGATCTTGATCATGGATGGGAATGGGTTGGATAGTTAGTCTTGATCTTGATTAGCTTGGATAATTTGATCTTGACTTCATTGGGTGTAAAGTTGATCATTCTTTGGATTTGACTCTTGACATAACTCATGGATTTGGATAGAAAGGGAAAATTCTTGGTTGGGCTTGATAGGATTTGGATCATTGATAACATGGCTATATGATGGATCTTGACTTGCACTTATGGTAAGAGTATCTTCAATAGGCTTGATTGGTATTGGAGTACATGATGATGCTGAAGGGATAGGCATGGTATTAGGAGGATCTTTGATAGGTTAAATGATAGGCATTGGATTTCATGTGGGTATTTAATTACTTGCTAATAGTCTATAGATACCCTTTAAAAAGGATAATTTGGGTTGATATGAGGATTTAGATTGCAAAGATTGTGAGGATGGAGGACTTACATAGGATACAAAGGCTAGAGTGGTGTTTCCCTTGTCAAGGTTGTTATGAGGAGGACTTATGGACATTTTATTTGGATGTGAGGGATAGCTTGTGCTAGGATAATTGGCATAATCCTCTTGATCTACAAGGCTATCATCATCAATGTAGTATACAAGACTCTCATCATTTATAAATGCCATGAATCGAGGTGAGTGCTCAAGTTAATCAACATGACTTCCATGCTCACTTCAATTATTAGGATAACCATGAGGTGAAGTGGATTGAATTTCTATACGATGATCCATGAATTTCTTATCTTGGGACCTACTTGTAAGGGGCATAAAATGATGATGTGGTCAAGATGATGTGGATTGGTGGATGTGATTGGGAAGGATTAGGCTTGATGGGTGGTGAGGGTTTGGATTAGATTTGGGATTAATATAAAGATGAAAGACCCTGTTAGGTTTGATTAGATGGTAAACGATAGATCTCAATACTTAAGATAGGCTATGTTATTAAGACAAGATTTCTATGGAATAATTTCTACTTAATATAGGCTAAGTTCTTAAGTAGGAATTGATTGGGCTTGATCAAGGACTTAATTTCAATTCAAGGTCTATGGATGAAAGAGGATGATGAATGGACAACTTAGATTTGTGTATAAAGCAAATGATGGGGGTTATAAAAGATGGATTAAGGTATTAGGTCTTGGGATTATGATGTGATGACTTGGATTGGGTATGTTTGATGGATAAAATGCATGCAAAAGTTTGGATGTTTTGGATAAAGTGGATAATCACAGGTTTAGCACAAAGAATACACACCAAACACATGAACAAACCTAATTTATTCAAGTAGGAGTGTCTTCTAATGTGGTCCCACCAATTGAAATTAATCCATTAATACCATTCCCAGGATAAAATAGATAGGGTGTGTCCTATATACATAGGAGATCCCTTTCCTTGGAGGCTTTAATGCCTTCTCTAAGGAGCCTCTATCTTGACTCAAGGGAGTACATGGTCAGTAACTTTAGAGGGCGGTTTGCGTCCCTTGCAACACACTAAAAGATGGTAGAAAGGTCTTAAACTAGGCTTGTACAAGTTCTCTAAGGGTGCCCCCTATATATGCAAGGTACGTGGGGTCCAATCCATGAACACTAGTCTATCTACAAGCATGAGACCACAAAAAAGGCTCAGACTATCTCGTCATCACCAAGGGCCCCAAGGCTATGCTAGATACAATTATGACTAGATTGAAGTACAATTTTTTTAATCCCCTTTGATATATTTATGTTGGAACACGTGGTTGAGGTCATCCCTTAGGGTGATGAAATCCACAGGCAGGCCTCCTAATGGGCAAGGTTAATGCTAGGTGTTTTTGATCTCCAAGCTCGCATGAAGTACAAGGAGAGAGAATACACACACTAACACACCTTAGGTGACAAAAGTGAACCAAGAAGTATTTTTTATGGATTCAAGATCACCTAACAATGCGAGAGGAGAGCATACACATGCACTTGATATACATAAACAAGATTAATTTACCCTTAGAAATCAAAGTTTGGTGTGAAAATGAATGTGTTCAAAGGGTGCTTTTGATTCCCAAGATCATTTTTTAATGTGAGAAAAGAGCATACACACTCCTAAGAACACACCAATTTCACTAAATAAAAGAAGCACAAATTTTCAAATGATAATCTTTGACAAGCTAAAACCCGCACCACACTTGTTAGTAGTTTGCAAAAGATGAAGTCTTTGACAAGCGTAAGCTACAAACAAGTGTTATCTCAAAGAGGAGAAATCTGTAAAAATAAAAATAGATGTCAATATAAAGTAGATTAGAGGGCACCAATAGATTCCTTGTGATTTTCTACGCAATTTTAAAAAAAATCACTGAATTTTGATTATGTATGCAAAAGTTATGAGTAATTAAAGTTTGATGTGTTGTTTCATAGGCAAAAGTACTGATCTACTTGAGCAAAAGCACCATTTTACAGGAAAAAGTGCCATTCTATAGCAAAAGCACCATTCTACTGGAAAAAAGTGCTGAAATCTAGTCAAAAGCATTCAGATATAGCAAAAGCATGATGATACAGAGTAGAAGCACTGAAAGATAGTCAAAAATGCTAAGATATAGCAAAAACGTGATGATACAAAGTATAAGCACTGAAAGATAATCAAAAGCATGACAATACAAAGCAAAATCATGGAAATAGAATAAAAATGCTAAACCACAAAAAAATAAAAGATTATACCATAGTCCAAAAGTGTCGATATGTAGATGAAAGCACGGATCTATGGCAAAAGCGTGACTTTATAGTCATAGATGAAAGAACTAAGATACAAACGAAAGCACAAAATCATAGATGAAAGCGTTGAATCACAGATGAAAGCACTAAATCACAATCGAAGGCACTGTCGTGCAAACATAAGCATCAAACTATATTTGAAAGCACGTTTCTGGAAAATATGACTACAAAACTCACATAATTGTATCAAAAATTCATTAGTAACAAGGATGTGGGTCCCACTGGACATGCCAAAATGTGTATGTAGAAATATGGAATCAACATAAATATGAAACAATACATAAATTAAAGCTCCTATTCCATACTCAACATCACCTCAAGAGTAAAGCACTGAAGAAATCAAATGAAAATAACAAAACAATGTTACCACAATAGCCCTTGTTGCACCATGATAATGGTGGATATACTCCAATGCTATTTGATGGAGATTTTGATATGTTGGTTGCTCACTTTGACAACATAAATTTGCATCACATGGAGACTTATTATGAAAATGGCTTGGTTGATGTTTGATTTATAGATTTTTGAATGATAAGATGAATGGCTAGGATTAAGAGGTGCAATGGATGGTTGAGATTAAGAGGTGGAAATAGATGGCTAAGATTAAGAGGTGCAATATGAAATGGATGGTTAGGATTAAGAGGTGAAAGATAGAATCTTCTAGGGCATCCTTATGTGAATGGTTAGGATTGAGAGATGTAGTATGAAATGAGTGGTGGAGATGAAAAGTTAGTTTTCCTTTTGGGACATTCATTTATTATTTGTGGTAAGAGGATGAGGATGAGGACAAGTGGAAATTAATCAAATAATAAAATTATTTAATTAATTATTGGAGAGATGATGTGTGAGGATAAATTAATTAAATAAATATGATTTATTTAATTAATTTGGCTAGAGGAAAATAGATTAAATTAATTAAATAAATATGATTTATTTAATTAATTTGGAGAATGGGATAAATTTAATTAATTAAATAAATATAATTTATTTAATTAACTAGAAGAGGACATGGAGGGGTTCTAAGATAAATGTGTTTAGGTGACATAAGGTGGTGTCGAAAGGTGATGTTAGAGGTGTTGTAAGGATATGGTTGATTTTAGGTGTCTACAGAAGTTTTTTTTGAGTGACTCCAAAATTTCTTGGTTTTGTTTGACCAAGTCTCTAGCCCCTGGCACTCTATTGTCAATGATGACCAAATCAACAAAAGTTAGAGTGTCAAAACCATATAAATCCCTGAATGGAGTCATTCTAATGGACATATAGTGTGAAGTATTGTAGATAGAGCAATTTGATCCAAGTTGTTTATTATCCTGCTACACAATTCCTGAAATACCCCTCTATCCACTTATTCATAGTCTCTATTTGCCCATCCATTTGAGGGTGATAGCCAGTACTATGTGTCAACTCAATTCCTTTAAAACAAAAAATCTCTTGCTAAAATAAATAAGGAACCTGCTATCTCTATCACTCACCATGTTCTTGGGCAACCCATGAATCCTGAATACTTCTATGAAAAATAAACTAGCCACTTGTGGTGTCTTGTACTTGAAAGATACTACAAAGAAATGAGCATATTTAGTGTGTCTATCTACTACAACAAAGATGCAATCCTTATGCTAAACTCTTGGAAGGCTTGTGAAGAAGTCAATAGAGATGCTCTCCCATTTTTGACTAGAAACACCTACTCTATTTTGTTTTACTAATAGGTAAAAAACTCTCTAATGTGCTTAAGGATATCATCTTTAAGTCCTTTTTATGAAAATGTCTCCCTAATTTTCTTGTAATTCTTGAAGTATCCTGAACTACTCTCAAGACTTTATTCTTCACCTTTGATTTGGGAATGAGATAAACTCTATCCTTGTAAAGATGAGATCATTTTCTACCTTATATCTATCATCATCTAATTTACATTCAAGGACATCAATAGAAAATGTGTTCTTTGCATACTTTTCTATTATAATAACTTTCCAATCAACAAAGATATCATCATAGAGCACAAAATTAGTTTTCTAGATAGATCATCAACTACAACATTGTTCTTATCCTTCACATACTCTAGATCAAAATTATAGGACTAAATCTTACTCACTCATTTCTATTGTCTATCATTCAAATATCTCTAGCTAAGAAATAACTTCAAATTGTTGTCATCGGTCTTAACCATAAATCTACTACCAACTAAATATTTCCTAAATTTGGCCAAAGCATGCATTATAGCCAACATCTCCTTATCATAGATTGAGAATCTTTTTGTCTTTGATATTTCAACTCTCAAATGCTATGGGATTTCTATTTTGAATCAAAACTACCCCAATCCCTTCTCCTGAAGCATCACATTCTAGTACAAAAGGAAGTGAGAAATTTGGAAAAGATAACATAGGGCATGAACTAATTACCTCCTTGATCTTGTCAAAATCTTGTTGTGCTAAATCTAACCATTAGAAGACTCACTATTTGGACTACAATTTGGAGTGCTTGTGTTGGGTTCATGGTTTTAGTCCATGGTTACATGAAAGCATTGGATACTTTGTCGCTGGTTGTATGTAGGTTGTGGAGTTAGTATTTCTATGATATGGACACTCCTGAACAAGCCGGTTTCTCCTTTCTCATATTCATTTTATTTTGAATATGTAGATTTCACAGTTTTCCTATTTCAAAAGACTGTGGGTTTGTAGATATGTGATATTCTATTATTTCATATGACATATTTGATGGTGTTCATTGGTGTGAATGTTTGGATGTTTAAGTGGTTTCAAATTTAGAGAGATATGGTTTTGTAGGTTTTACATGTTAACCAAAATCTATAGTTTGTAGATCTGTGGAGAAATTATGTTCAGACTCTTTCTGGATGGAAATTTTTTTAGATTTGTAAGGCTGCTTGTTGGGTTCTTACGATCTATGGTTACTCCTATGTGGATTTGTTTGGAAAATTAGATCGAGAGTTAATTCTGGTGTTTGAGTCTTGCAAATCTACATGTTATATCTAGTTACATTTTTTCTACATGTTATTGATGTGCGTTTGAATATATTTTTTTAGTTATTAGAGGTTGAAGCACTGATCATGTTTTTTCTCTTATGAGATGTTGCATGTGTGCAGATCTTATGAATTAGCTAATGTGGATTCTATTTGGTAGGCCTCTTCTTGGTCACCTTGATTACATTGGTATTTATTGTAGTGAGACAAAAGGGTGGTTTGGAGTACTTGATTTAGTTATTCATTGTAATCCATAGCGGTTAAGTTATGTTGCATGAGAAGCTCTTTTCACATTCAGTGGAGTTTTAGTAATGACATTGATCATGATATCATGCATAACTTGATATCACTTTTAGTGGGAGTTTTGTGCAGTTACATAATGTATTCTATCTTCTTTGTTTCAAGATATTGGTTCTAATTGTTGTTGTTGCAGTGTTGTGAGCCATGCATAATATTTGATTAGAAGATGGATGATATTTTACAATGGTTGTTGGTGTCATAAGAAGCTCTTGGATTATGCCTTTAGTTTGCAGTGAGGGTTCATTGACATATTTGGTTCTATTGGCAGAGGATGCTAGATGTTCATGTTGTTGAAATGCACAAGACAAATGAGAGGGGGGGTGAATCAGTTGTCACAAAACTTAAACAATTTTTGCATCTTAAAACATCATCCACTTATTTACTATTATTATGATTAGAACATGAAAACACAGAATTAGTAATTCTAACACAACTGCAAGATCATATGCAATAGACACGAGATTTTTACGTGGAAAACCTTGTAAATAGAAAAACCACGGTGGGGGTTAACCCACAATATTATTATGTAAAGCACAATACCATAAATCAGAGGCTCACTGCCATTAGAGCTCACTGCCCAGAGCTCACTGCTAAGGGTTTGAACTGAGATGATAGCATCTACACCATGCCAAAGTTCAGTTCCATTGAAGCACAAAATAATTTCTCTGCTCTGCTCTGCCTTCACACTCTTTCCCTTCTCTTTGCATTCTTACACAAGGTCATCTTTTCCATGACTCAATTACAAGTATATATATATATCATTCATCGACTTTAGAATGTTCATCAAAGTCGGCATTACAACCACATTATATTTATCAAGCATTGGGCCACTCTCCAATAATGATATTACAATCATATAAAATAGGTCTTGACCTAATACAAAATTATTCTAAGGAGAAGGCACAAAATTATAAGTGGATCACATCGCACCTTAGCAAGGGCCCAAATACAATCTTCTACGCTGCTACACACTTCTACAATCTTCTATGAATCTCTGCAATTAGTGGAATCATCCGAGTCGGCTAAGATTGGAGCTCACACTATGTTATCAGGGAACAATCTTCAATTCTGATCTGAAATACTCCTCACGAACCAATGCAAAGGTAGGAAAATGATTAGGAGGCATCCACAAGCATGTTGTAGTCACCAGGAACATCCACACAACATCTAACCACTTGAACAATGAGATTTCTCCAACCGGAGCATAAGAATTCAACTGTCATCAACTACCACTAAAGAAAGATCGCTTGTGGACTGCCAAATCATGAACCATTGCAATTGTAGGTGCATATCATCATCCTAGAAATCACTCTAGAACCACAAACTGAAACACATAACTGAAGAGAAATGCAGAGCAAAATACTTTCTCTTGGACACTAGTGAACGAATAGAAAAAGCAGGTTTTACTCTGGTGAACACAACTTCCTCAATTCTTCATACCGGAGGCTCAAACTCAGAATGTAGCATCTTCAGACATGCCTCTAAATATATTCCAATCTACAGACCAAGATATTCAATCAACAAAAAATGCGGAGCAATCTTCTGCACTGTTTGTTTATCAGCAACACACTGTCTTCATTATAGTTTACTGCAACTCGCTGTTTCTTCTGGAGGGGCAAATTTTTATCAATATCCTCAACATATAAAGCTTCTAAACAAATAATAAAATAGGATACAATTGACACTAATGACAACACTGATTGGGTAGATACTTGCAACAATCTCCCCCTTTGTCATTGATGGCAACATACGATGTGAAAAACCGCAACAACCATCAAGACAAGACTCTCCCCCTTTCTCTTTACACATCCACACTCTTTCTCTCTGAGTTTTTCACATGATTTCTCTCCCCCTTTGACATCAATGGAAAAGGGCACATACTTGCACTCTGCTTCTCTAATCTAACTCTCCTCTGAACTCTCTGACTACTCCCCCTAAGAAGTAGCCCTTAAAGCATCAATTCGGATCTAGAGGTGGGACTCTAAACATCACCAGACTGATGCACTCTTGTGCATCTTAGTTTAGAGCAGAAGGGGTGATAACCCCTAAATTTTCTTTGAGATACTCAAAAGTATCCTTAGGTAGAGGCTTGGTGAAAATGTCTGCAATCTAATCTTTGTAGATACATACTCTAACTTGACTTCATTCTCTGTCACCTTTTCTCTCAGAAACTGATATCTTATGGATATGTGCTTTGTCCTTGAATGCATTACTAGATTCTTTGATATGTTTATGGCACTTGTATTGTCACAAAAGATTGCAATTGGGTCTTCATACACAACTCTGATGTCCTTCAATGTTTGCTTCATCCATAACACTTGAGTACAATTGCATGCTGCTGCAATGTATTCTGCTTCTATAGTAGACAGAGATATCGAGTCTTATTTCTTACTTAACCAAGATACCAACCTTTTACCTAAGAAGAATGTACCTCCACTTGTACTTTTCCTATCATCCACATCTCTGGCCCAATCTGTATCAGTGTATGCACTGAGAGTGAAATCATTGTCTTTTGGATACCACAAACCATAATCCATTGTGCCTTTCAAATATCTCAGTATTCTCTTGACTACCATCACATGTGACTCTTTAGGTTCTGCTTGAAATCTTGTCACAAGCCAAACTGCATGCATTATATCAGGTCTGGTTTGAGTCAAATAAAGTAATCCTCCAATCATAGATCTATACCTTTTCTAATTTGCCATAGGTGAGTCATCATTTTTGCTCAACTTACAACCAATTACCATGGGAGTGCTTACCAGTTTAGAGGCTTCCATCACAAACTTCTTTAACAACTCTTTCACATAATTAGACTAAGAAATAAAGATATCTTTATCTGATTGATTTATTTGCAGACCTAAAAAGAAATTCATCTTACCAAACATGGACATTTCAAATTCATTTTGCATTTCCCCAACAAAAACCATGCACATACCTTCATTGCCTCCAAAGATAATGTCATCAACAAAGACTGCAACAATTAGGATTTGTTCATTATTGATCTTGAAATAGAGATTGTTGTTGGTAGTACCCTTACTGAACCGTAACTGTATAAGATATTTATCCAATCTTGTATACCAAGCCCTGGGGGTTTGTTTTAGTCCATACAATGCTTTCTTCAATCTGCACACCATGTCACCCTGATCTGATGATTGGAATCATTCTGGTTGTTCAATATAGACTTCTTCTTCCAATTCTCCATTCAAGAATGCAGACTTCACATCCATTTGACATACCTTGAAATCTTTGTATGCTGCAAATGCTAAAAACATTATTATTGCTTCAATCCTTGCCACTAGTGCAAATGTTTCCTCAAAATCTATTCCTTCAACTTGAGAGTATCCTTTGCATACCAACCTTGCTTTGTTTCTTACCACTTCACCATTCTCATTCATCTTGTTCCTGAAGACCCATTTGGTGCCAATTACATTTTTATCTGCTCGTTTGGGAACAAGATCCCAAGTCTAATTCTTCTCTATCTGCATCAGTTCTTCTTTCATAGCCTTTACCTAATTTTCATCATTGCAAGATTCATTCATAGTTTTAGGTTCAATCTTGGAGATCAAACATAAATTCACTTGTTCTTCTGCAGCTCTTCTTCTAGTCAGAATTCCTTTGCTCTTATCTCCTATGATTTGATCTTCAGAATGATTAAGTTTTACATATCTTGGTATTTTGGTGACAATTTCCAAAGCTTGTTCCTTGACAAGGGGTCATTGTACCTTATCATTTAATCATATTTCAAATGTCAAAATCCAGGGTTGTGTCCTCAGCTACCTGCAACTAGGGATTCTATAATTACTAGTTTTCTCTAGCTAATTCTAATGGCTTTTACTAATTTAAAGAGATTGATCTATCTGCTTACTAAATGAATTCAAAGAATGCTGAAAACAGAATTGAACAGTAAATTAATCAAAGAAAATCTATAAACTGCAACATGCATCTATCTATCAAAATCAATAAGTATTCTATAAAGCAAAATTGAAATAACAAAACAGTGGTACTAGCCTTCTGCCTTGGTGGTGAGAGTGGGCCCTTGCTCCACACCCTTAGGGATGAAGGCTACAGTAAGGAATCAACACAAAAGAATAAGATCACAACTAAATTCAGTCCAATTCCATTCGTTTTGCATTTAGAGAAATATTGATATCCCAATTGAGATTATAGAAAAATCAAAATAATAAAAGTCTCCCCTTTTTCTACTACTTCTGTAAGTATATAAAATAAGTGATGACATATCACTTATCTTATCTACCAGTTCTTCTATGAGATGACATCCATCTCTTTATTATACTAGCTGTCTAACTACGAAAAATAACCATGCAATAAAAATAGATTGAGTGGAACAGAAGTCCACTCTGAATTCTAAGTTTGAGTCTTAATACATTTGGGTAGCGAGGCCCTAAAAATATGGATATTAAATCAGTTTCATCAGTAACTCATGCAAAAACTTAAAAAGAGATAAAAACTCCCAGCAGTTAACTAAAGATGACCCTTAATCACTCAGGTGACGATTTAAGTAATATAAGGGGTATCACGATCACCGTTGAAAGTGCCTAACTGACAGCTATGCTGGAAATCTCCTCTGTTCTAAAGAGGTGCTAGAAATGAATGTCTCTATCTGCAGCTCTAGAGATATAATTGCGGCCTTCTTGCTCAGCTCTGGAGATGCTCCAGACTTCAGTCCAGCTCCGGGGAGGATCTTCCTCTTACTTCAAAACTTCTGATGTCGTGGTATTCTAGTATGGTCACTGGAGATCATTTAGGACTACCTCCGGAGATGCACAAAATTGCCATCTTGAACATCTACACTTGTTGATTCAAAAAGAAAAGTTTTTTTGCATATTTCCATCAATTCCATGCACATTAGTCCTTTAATCAGAAATCATGATCTTAAGTAATTTATCTTCAATTAATCATTATTTAGAACAATCTTGCTAGCCTATTCGTGTGCAGACATCAAGAAAGATGGGATTAGAAAGGAGAAAAAGAGAGGTAAAAAGATGTATTTTATGGGTGCTACTTGGCACTCATCATCCCCCCCATACCTAAGGTTTAGCAAGTCCTCCTACTTCTCAGAATCTAGATTTATTCTGGCGGAGTAGCCTGTCAGTCAAGCTGTAGTCTTGTCCATAGGTAGACCAAGTGGTGTGGTTGGTATTACCATTTCCCCTGTACTGATCAACCTGCTTTAACCACTCTTGCAATTTCTCATCTTCCATCTGCTCTACCCAGACAGGGAGTGGTTCAATTATGAGAGGGGGCCTGAAACGCCCACCTATCCACTCTTGTTTATGCTTATCCATCATTTTGGATATTAACCTTGCCTTCCGAATAAATAACCTTAAGTTTTCAGGGGTGACCACCTCTCTCATTTTTTGCTCTAAGGTTAGAATAATCCACCTTTTCTTTGCTATTGCAAGCACTGGATTAGCTGAGTTGTTCATAAAAAGACCAAAATCAATGGAACACTCTTGCAAATTTTTCAGGTATAATGGCAAAATTTTGTTATGACTTTTAGGGTGATAGACATATGCCCTGAATTGGGTCTCAAAAGCTTGAGGGTTCGGACACTCTTTTCTAATGAAAAGATTTGTTTCTGTATCCTTCTTAAGGTGAGCCTCCATTTGCTCATTCCAAATCTGATGATTCCTCATCATTGAAATGAATGCTTTGAGTTGGCAATCTCCTACAAAATAATTAAGAAGGAAGGTCATATCATCACAACAGAATCCATGCAGATATAATTCACACAGAAATTTTTTGTCTTCATCCGAGCTCCTTATGTAGGCTTCCATGAACTGCTCTGTTGTTTCTGTGTTCTCACGCAGATCAGACAGAACTGAAGACAACTTTCTTTGCAGAACCCTTTCTTGTAAAAACATTGCATAATTGGCACTTGGAGGTTTGCAAGATAAAATCTCAGAAGAAATGGAGGCTATCTAAATGATTCTTTCCTTCAGGGTTTCCACCCTTTTTGTCATGGTAGTAACTGCCCTCTGTAGTTGCAGCATAGGCTTAGAAGCCTCATATTCTCTACATCTCCTTTCCTAATAAAACATGGCCTTAGGAATATCAATGGGGATTGGACCCACACATGGATCTATTTGTACCTCTTGTTCACTGGTTTCCGTTGGGCCAGCCAACTCTTGAATATACTCCTCTTGATCATCTATTTTGTTGTTGGCCCAAGTCAATTGTTTATCTTGGCTTTGTACTCTCTTAATTAATGCTACAATTACTATGAGACCATTGTCTCTAGCCTTGGTAAGATCAGAGATACTTTGTACTGCCTCTATCTCCTTTTCCTTCATGATTTTAGCTGCCACTATCTTCTGGGTTTCCAATTCTGCTTCCCTCTCTCGAATTATTTGGTCTTTACTCTGGAGTTTTGTTTGCAGTTTTTCAATTATTTGTTTTTGCTCCATCTCTATTTCCATTCTGACCTTCTTGAGCTCAGTGATAATCTGATTTTTCCCCTAAAGTAATCTTTTTAGATTATCAATTTCTTCCAATAGTTGCTGCTCTTTTGAAATCTCAATATCCTCTTGATCAGAGGGATGAGAGAAAGTTCCTGTTTCTTCTTCTGTTTGCTGCAGATTAGGGTCTTCCATAGCCATCTGTCCTACACTGTCAGCTGTACCCAGCTCTGTTTCATCTTTTCCTGAGGTTCTTCTTGGGTTTCCTCTGTTTGTACTGGAACTGATGAAGGTCCAACTTTCTCCTCTGAAGTTCTGAAACCCAGAAGCACTTCAGCTAGGAGAGTAGTATCTTTCTTAGTTTGGGAGAGCTACCTTTTTCTTTTTCATCTCCGTAGCATAGGTGGGGCAGGTGCCTCCGAAGCAGGTGTCTCATCCTCAGAATCTGAGGAAATAGTAAAAGTTTGCTTGTGTTTTGTCTCTAGAGAAAGAGATTGTTCTGAAGTTGGACTTGAACCCAGATGGATAGATGGTTCTGGGGAATCTTCTCTCAATTTTCTTTCTCACTAGAGGAATCTCATTAGAATCATGGGATGCTTCTTCAGCCCAACAGTGTATCTTAGAGTCAGCTTTCTTTGGGGTTTTCTTTGCTTTGTGCCCTGACCTCTTCTCTGTGAGTTCCTTAGGGAAAGATTCCTCAGCCAGAGTCATCTTCCTCTTGGCTGGGCGAGTCATGTATAGAGTTTTCTCAAGAGCAAGTTCTTTAATTTCTTTGCCTTTCTTCTTTTTATTAGAAACAAGGGCCATAGGTGAAGTTTCCTCCAGTGAGAACTTCTTTCATTCTTGAACAGCTGTAGAGGAGGTTGAAGGTTCTGTCTCTTCTTCTTTCTAGGTAGAGGAACCCTCACCCTTTGCTTGTGCCCTCTCTGGCTCTCGGCCCTGGGGATTTTGTTCAAGAAATGTTTGCCATAATTCTTCCCCATCAAATTGAGATAGAAAGTGGTGTTTCACTATCAGAAAAATGAGGCCATGATGTTTCATAGGACCCTTGTTTCACTAATATTTTTCTACGGTTGCCCTAATGGCAAAGTACAGGAAGTTGGGAATGTTTATGCTGAATTCAGGGTGTCCATTCCCATGCCTCAGAAAAATCAACATTTTCATTATTGGTCCTAAAGCTAACGAAAATTGACCATCACATGTGAAATATTTCATCAGCCATATAGCTATAGATTGCCAAGGGTTTGGAAGTGAGGACCTAAGAATTCCTTCAACCTCATTTTTATTTAAATGCAATTGTTTTCAGTTTCACCTTCAATAGAGAAATTCCTAATCAAATCAACATATAAGGTTTTCAGATGATAGTACCTCTGACCTTGTTCAGGAAACGCAGAAATATGACTGATAGTGGTAGCAGAGAGATTGATTTGGACTCCCCTTATAGTTGTCTGATTATCCCGTAGGTTTCTTAGGAACTCATCAATAATATCATCTTGAAACCCCTCAATTTTTTTTAGAAATTCCAACCATCCTGCATTCCTCAGAGTGTCTGCTGCAACTTCATCTTGCAAAAGGCCTATAGCATTTTTGGTTTCTAATTTCTTCTTAACCACCATACCTAAATTCTTTTCCTATTCTCTATGCTTACAATCCTTTCTCACTCCATAGAGTCCGAAGAACTATTTCAACTGACTCTGTTCTTCAGGGTATGTTACAGTTTAAATGAGGATTATTTTGTTAATTCGCTTAACGGCTTAGGTTGCTAAAGAAAGAACTGAAAATTAGTTAGAGTGTTTATGTGATCATAAATGAAGCAGAGTGATGGGACACTCCATAGGCATGGTGATAGTACAACAAAGATGGCGGCATGCATGAATTTGGAAAGGAAAATGATGGTAGGAGGACGTGTCATAATGACGGTACCCAAAAATAGAAAGATAAGACAGTTGTTATTTAATGCTTAATTAAGATAAAATTACTTGAACCATTTTTAATGATGAGGCGTGATGTACTTGGCTGAGATGTTGCGGCGTTGATGAGACTAGATGTGACGTGGCACCTGAGTAGCTTTTTGTGGCTTGAGATGACGTCAATCACCTTCATTGTCACGCAACCTGTAATCATTCCCACTCCAACTGAGTGGTTTGAGAATCCATGTATCCTAGGTGACGTTAGCGCAGTCTTTGCAAGTACCTATGCAAACGAGAGTAATGATTTCTCGCGAGATGCATGTTGATTTGATTTTATTTTTGCCATAAAGTAGAGGATGAGTCATGATGACCTCATCAATTGACATTTCTACTTTATTGCCTGGAGAGGTGGGTCCCCTCCCACTTATTATGGTTGTAAATAACTCTATATTGGTGGAGCACCAGAGATGCTCCTAGTTTGTGAAGCGTCGGAGGTGCTTCTAAACTGTGAAGCGTCGGAGGTGTGTTTGAGTAACTCCCGGCACCTGATCACCTCCACAGCTTGATTATTCTCAACTGGTATGAAGAAGAGAACCGCTATTTGCTAGTTTTCAATTCCCTTGGACGAGAAAGATAACCATTTACTAGTTTTCCATCTTCCTCTATTTTTTTTCAGAAGGTCGCCATTTGCTAGTTTTCAACCTTCTTCTTCTTTTTTTTAGAAGGCCGCCATTTGCTGGTTTTCAACCTTTTTAAATTTTTTTTTTTTTTTTACAACTAATCCAAAATTGTGATAGAGGAGGTATCCCCTGTATCAAAGCACAAATCGTTGGGGAACTCTTCTTTAGTGGATGGCCTTTTACAGAGTCTGATTCGGTGGCCATTCACTAAGAATGTGTCTGTGCTTCCATCAATAGGTTCCAACAGTATTGTTCCATTTTCAAAAACTTCCTTTATCTGATAAGGACCCATCCAATGAGTTTGTAATTTCCCTTTGAACTCCTTGAATTTAGAATCATAAAGAAGAACCCAATCACCTTGTTGAAATGTCCTCCTCTTGATGTGTTGGACATGCCACTGCTTCCTTTGATACTTGTTGGTAAACAGATTTGTCACCGTGAAATAACTTTTAAAAATGACCCATTGCCCTTAGAGTGGTGACTAAATTGTCCCAATAGTTGCAGAGATCGCAACAGAGCAACGATCTTCCTCTGTGTTTGAGAGGGGTAGCTCCCTCGTATGATGGGGGTATTTGTAGTTTTTGTGTACTTTTAACCTAAAAGTACAAAAAGGAGAAAAAGAAAAACTAATAATAAAGATGATTAATAGAAACCCTAACAGTACACATACAAATACTGGTTCAGATTTCACAAACTCAGAAACTAATAATAAAGATGATTAATAGAAACCCTAACAGTACACATACGAATACTGGTTCAGATTTCACAAACTCAGGACAAATTATGAGGGGATTTCACCACAGAAGTTAGAAATTACGTTCTTGAACCTATATGATGAATTACATAACAATAAGTTTAATATGCAATGATAATGAAAAGAAGATGATGGATCTCAACATATGAAGAGACGGGTTTTTCCAGCACATTCAAATCAAGATACCAAGATATGATTGTGTTTCATTACATCAATTGCACTATTTATATATGCTTTAAAAGATGACCAATAATTCACACAATGACACAGAGGTATTACTCATTTAACATATGAGAAATCAGTAATAATAACTCAGAGGTACAATGGAACACACGAACCAAATGCTCTCTTTATTATCTTTGTAAAATTATACAATTTCAAAAGCCTTCATGTACAAAGTATAATATCAGAGGTCTCTAAAGCTTCTCCATAAGTTCCCCTATAAAAGTCTATTGAAAAAGTCCCCCCTGCAAAAGTTCTCTCTAAAGAGTTTCTTATTACAATGTGAAGTCCAATATATATGGACTTTTCCTCATAACCACCTAATAACCAACTTGTAACTACTTCCCAACCACTTCAAGTAACTACCTTTTAACTACTTCCAAAATATTTTTGAAAATAGAAGTACACTTTATTTAAGTTAGACTTTTCTCAAAGTTTCCAGAAATAAAGTCTACTTTCTAACTTTGGTTACAATAAGTGATGTGAGTCACTTTTACAAAATGAGAACCAAAACTTGTAACTTGCAAACTTTTGGAAAGTAGACCAAATGATTGGTCTTATTTAGGCAAGCACTATGTCTTCTCCCAATCCATGAGTCATCTGTTTGATAGCAACTTGCCCTTTAAGGACATGTACTCCAACTGCATTTGATGACCATCCTTTCCCTTCATGAAATTATAATGATATAGTTCCATCCATAGAATAATATGCAATGACATATCCATACTCAAAAGAGGTCCACACTAACTTGACTATGCTACCATTATGAGCTCCATCGCAAATGTAGATGAAAATAGCATTAGGAAAACCATTTCTCTCAAACCCTTGCCCTGATTAGTTTTGTTGTTGTATCATTATTCAATGGTGTAGCCAAAGCACCTTTCTAATAACATGGTTTCCACACACCAAAGCAATACATGCATTTTATTTGAGTATAAAAGTTTGAAAGTAGTGACTATACCCATATGGTTTTCATACCTTCTTCAAACATCTTCTGTATTGACACAATAACAAACCCAACTTTCAAAAATGCTATCATGGTAATCATCCATATTCCTTGACATATCTTAAGGTCATGATCATGGTGACACACATAGCCATGTGAAAGTGATGTATTCATATCCTTTACAAAACTGAAGTTATCAACCATAATCACAAAACATCCAATAACCTGTTCCAGACCTTGAGAGAATATTGGCAAAGGTTGGCGATTATGATTTTTATTGCAGCCAACTTTATCTTCTTGGAAAATTCAAAAGCCATTTCAAGGTACCATTATAATTTGCATATCCTGTAATCTTTCTAATATTTCTAGAACACCAAAAATGTTTGACGTGCCTTTATCCATTTTTCCACCATTTTATTGTATGCCCACAATGGCTTTTGCAACTATAGCATTCAACTAGCTTAGATTGCATTAGGATGCCTATTTAATAAGGCAATTTGTAAAGGATGAAAAACCTAAATCAAATCTGCACATAGAATCTTATCATGGCACTTTCAATGAACAACTCACATGCTGTGTATATGCTTCAACATTTTGAAAACATGTTTGCCCGAGCATTTCCAACAGATAAACATTCCCTTTTTATTACATTTTGATACATGTCAGTACCTTGTTGCAAATCAACTATTTTGGCACGAGTTGAGAGGAGGTTGGCTGACATAGATTGTGGAACTCAGTTTTACATCTTCCTAATGCATTTTCTTAAAACTTTCAGTGGTCTTTCAACAAATCCATTTTGTGTATGTCCTGAGATCAAAGTTTTTATGAAACTATATTTCTTTGAAGCACTCTATCAAACACGCAATGTGCCTTGTATATGCTTATACATTATGCATACATGTGCATCAGGGCGTGCAACTAACAACAAATGAAAATGCCACCTCTGTTATGCATAAATGAATTTCCTTACGCTTTTCCAATGCTTTTAGACTTTGCATGCATGTTTTACCAGAGCATATACAACTATAATAATAAACAAAATCCCCTTTGCATTATGCTTTAACGGATGTCTACGTTTTGTTTCCATCTCCTATTCAGGCACAAACTAGGAGAATGCTCATGAAGGTTATAGAATCTGGTTTTACACTCGCCAGTTGTATTTCCTTGAAATTTTCCAAGGTCTTTTTCAATAAAACCATTTTTTGCACATCCTACCGTGATTGCATTCCATGAGATTACATTCTTTGAGGCATTATGTCAAACAATTCATGTGCATTGGCTATGTTTCCACATTTTACATATATGTCGACCGGGGCACTTGCAACTACTACATCTGACAAAATCCACTTTTGATTATGCTTTCATGGATGTCCATACCCTGTTCTAAAGTTCCTATTTTGACACAGGCTGCATGAAGATGTTGGCGCAAGTTGTGGAATGTGGCTTTGTGCCTGCAAAGATGGTGGAGTTTGGCTTTGTGCCAACGAAATGCATTTGTTAAAATCTTTTTGAAATCTTTTTAGCAAACCCATTTTATGTATATTCTGTAATCATACAAGACCACATTTCTCATTCACATTCACCAAAGTATATCCAACTATAAAATTTGACGAAACCCTCTTCAGCGCAACGTGAGAGGATGTTGGAGATGGCTGTGGGATTTGGCCCTATACCTACGAATTGTATTTTCTTGAATGTTTTCTATAGCATGTTCAACAAATCCATTTTGTGAGTATCATGCAATCATTGCATTCCATGAGATGACATCTCTTTGAGGCATTCTATTAGATAGCTCGCGTGCCTTGTATATGCTTCCAAAATTCGCATACATGACTGCTAGAGCAGTTGCAAATGCATCATCTAACAAAATTTTTCTATCCTTTATGTTTTGAGAGATGTCTATGCCCTGCTCGAAAGATCCAATTTCAGCATTGATGAAGAAAATGCTGGTAAATTTTTGTGGACTATGGCTCTACAATTAGCCGATTGTGTTACTTTAAAGCTTCTAAAACTTTTTCAGCAAATCCCTTTTGTGCATAACGTGAAATCATTGAATAAAGGCAATAATATTTCTTTGAAGTGGATTATTCAACCTTTTAAATGCCTTGGCCATGCGTCTACATTTTTCATATATATCTGCCAGTTGCATTCACTTCAAAATCTTTAAGACCTTTTTAACAAAACCATTTTGTGTAAACTACATTTATTGCGTTCCATGGGGCCACATTTCTTCGAGGTATTTAGCCAAAATTTCATGTGTGTCATTTTAAACTCATGTCTGTTAATGCAGCCAAATAACTCACACACCTTTTCTTAGCTTCCCATTTTACATGCATGTCTACCAGAGCATTCACATTAATAGTTAATAAAAATAATCCTCTATTCTTTATGCTTTGATGGATGTTCACACCCTACGACAAATATCCCATTTTGGCATTTGTCAGGAGTACATCTCCAAATATGAATTCTTCAGGCATGAAATTTGTTCATTACATTTGGTGATATAGTGTGACTACTTTGTGAGAATACCCATGTCTTTAGTCTGTTGCAACTATGATCTTCATGAGCGGATGTCTTGTCCTATGGGTGTTGAAAGGCTTTAAGCAATTTTTCCCTTGTGAAGCAATGTTCTTGAGAGTACGTGTCTGTAATAATTGAAGATATGTAGAGGAGTTCCCCATAAGGGTCGTGTGTAGTAAGCAGAAATTGTAGTACTTCCTTTCATCAGCCTTATCAGTTCCCGATTGCATATACTTGAAGGCTTATGAAACCCTACAAACAGATCAATCTTATGTAGACAAACATCTTCATCTTCAATAATGTAATCATTGTATTTCATGAGGTAACATCTCTTTAAGGCACAGTTCATACATATTGTGTAAGCTTCTATGCTTTGCATGCGTGTTTACCATGGTGCTACAACTACCTCTTGTGACAAAACTTTTACTTTTCAAACATGCTTCAACAGATTAGTTTATTCTTTGAAATTCCATGTTTCTGCCCATCTCACTTACATGCCTATTTTTACACCTTAACAGTCTTTGCAAGTGGCATATCTTTCCTTTTTCAAGGACAAAACTTAAACTTCTATAACTGTCAATACATTGCACGTGAGAAAAAGGAGGAGATTTGCTTGATTATGGAAGATTTTAGTGGACGTGGGGTAGTGCCTTTGTTTTACTTCGCTAAAAGTGAAAGTGAAGTTTCCCTTAAAACTTGAAATTCATGCCTTATGACTTTTGGTTAGCCAAATTTGAAAATGTGCACGAACTTAGCCAAACTCAAAAGTTAACACAAACTTAGTGGAATTCAAAAGTTGATGCGAGGTTTGTGGTAAGATTAGAATCGATGTGAACTTTGCTAAAAATAAAAGTTGACGCGAGCTTAGTGTAAAATGAAAGTTGATGCAAAATAATATTACTAAGCCATTTTGACGTAAATTTTGACTTGGAATAATATTGCTATACAAAGCTTCAATGGAGAGAGAGAATGAACAAGACAAAGTATGACATCTTGTTAACAAGTTATCGACATGATTGACACAGGAAGCACGACATTGGTGAATTGTAACCAAAAGGATGACTTGGCAAAGGGTTTTTCTATGGGAAAAGTTTAAAATTTGGATAGTGGAATGGGGTCAACAATACTAAACCAGTTCTGTTTGTTGAATGGCATCTGTCTGGATTTCATCCAACTCATTGAGTTGAAGAATTTTGTTCTATTGGGCTATGGACAATGGTAGACCAATATCCAATGCAGTTTTAAGTGTCTGGAGTTTAAATTCTATAGATAGAATAGGCTTTTTCCCATAAACTAAATCATATGGTGAGAACTTTGTTGTGGATTTCCAAGTGGTATAGTAAGCCCAAACTGCTTTAGGTAATCTGTTAGGCCAATATTTTCTATTCATTGCTACTATCCTTGTCAGAATATTTTCAAGTTCCCCATTAGTTACCTCTACATGTCCATTGGCTTGAGGATGGTAAGGTGAAGATTTTTTGTGCTTGACTTGATATAAATCTGTGAATGCTCTGATTACTTGTGAAGTAAACTGAGGTCCTCTGTCTGAAACTATGGATCTTGGGGTTCCAAATCTCAAGAAAATCTTATTATAAAGGAAATCAACAACTTTTTCTTCTCGTGCAAATTGCAATGCTTGAACCTCAACCCATTTAGTAACATAGTCTGTGCATACTAGAATATACGCTTTGCCTAATGATGGTGGAGAAATTGGTCCCACAAAGTCTAAACACCCCACTGCTTAAATGGTTCCATCATGACTTGAGGATGCAGTAACATCTCCTGGGTGAAGGTTGGTTGTCCCATCCTTTGGCACTGGTCACACTACTGCACATACTTCTTAGTATCCTTATGAAGAGAGGGCCAGTAGTAACTAGCTCCCAGGATCTTGTGGATAGTTCTGTGGGAAGAGTAATTCCCACCAGATGGTTCATCATGACATGCTCTCAATACATCAAAAATTTCATTAGTTTTCAAACACCTGCGTAAAATGAAATCAAGACCACATTTAAACAACAATCCATTTAACCATTTGTGAGATAAGCTTTCCTTAACTAAACATTTTTTTCTATTTTGAGGTAAAATGGGATGGATACAAGCCTGTAGCTAAAAGATTAGCTATGTCAGCGAACCAAGGTACAATAGAGGAGATAGAAAAAAGATGTTCATCTGGGAACCTGTCCTCCACTGGTTGGTTTTCTCCTCCTGTATGCAATCTTGACAAAATATCAGCAACCAAATTAAACTTGCCTGGATTATCAACTATGGTAATATCAAATTCCTGCAATAGCAATAACCACCTAATGATCCTTGCACCTACTACTGGCTTATTCATTAGGTACTTGACGGCTGCATGATTAGTGTGCACAAATATTTTATATCCAGTGATAGAATGCCTGAATTTGTTTATAGCATAGATGACTACCAAGAATTCTTTTTCAGTTGTGGTGTAATTTCTTTCTGTAGAGGTAAGGTTTTTGTTGATGTAATAAATGGCATGCATACTCTCTCCTTCCTCCTTTTGTCCTAAAACTGCCCCAATGGACTCATTTGAAGCATCAGTTTGTATGTGAAATGGTAAAGTCCAATTAGGTCCTCTCAAAACTAGTGTGACAGTAAGCTTCTCTTTCAAGGTTTCAAATGTTGATTGACAGTCTTCTGTCCATAGAAATTATGTGTCTTTTTTAAGCAGGGTAAATAGGGGGACAACTATTTTGCTCAAATTTTCTATGAATCTCCTATAGTAGCCTGCATGACCCAGAAAACTTCTAACATCGATCTGATTTTTGGGTGAAGGCAACTATGTGATCACTTCTATTTTGTTTTGATCCACTTTGATCCCATTTGCTGAAATGTGGTGTCCCAATACAATTCCTTCCTCTACCATCATGAAGCACTTTTCATGGCTAAGGGATAATTGATTTTTCTCACATCATTTCAGTACTTTCTCAAGGTTTGTGAGAGCTTCTTCAAAATCATCCCCATACACAGTAAATCCATCCATATAGACCTCCATACATTCATTAGCTAGTTTAGCGAAATGGCTAAAACAAGTCTTTGAAATGTAGCTGGGGCATTACATAGTCCAAATGGAAGAACTTTGTAAGCAAAATTTCCCCAAGAGCAGGTGAAAGTGGTTTTGTCCTGGTCTTCAGGTGTTACTTGAATTTGGTTATACCCACTGAACCCATCTAGAAAAGAAAAATACTTTCTCCCAGCAAGGTTGTCCAGTACTTGGTCAATGAATGGTAAGGGAAAGTAGTCCTTTTTTGTAGCTTTGTTTAGCTCCCTATAGTCAATACACACCCTCCATTTCCCATTCTTTTTAGGCACTATGACTAGGGGTGAGACCCACTGACTGTTTGAGATTGGATATATACACCCTGCTTGCAGTAATTTTTCTATTTCAGTCTTAACAATGTCTTTTAAAGCGGGATTCAATCTTCTCTAGGGTTGTCTAACAGGTTTAATATCCTCAATGTATATATGATGGGTACAGATCTTAGGAGGTATGCCCTTCATATCTTGGTATTCCCAAGCAAAAGCTGTTGAATGGGAAATCAGAAGTTGGATAAGTTTTTCTTCCTGATTTGTTGTTAACTGAGTATTGATATTAAGTGTTTTCCCTGGTAAAATCATGACCTATTTTGTGATTTGATCCATAGATGTAGTTAATCCATACACTGGAGTCATGGTATTGAGGGGGCAAGAATGTGGAAGCAACATGTGGAACGTGGCTAAGTCTTTGTAAAAGGTCTCCCCACAAGGAATGATATTTGCTAAGGTACAATGAGAAGAAGTAAGAAGTTCTCTCCTAGAATCTTGGGCAAGCTCCATCACATCCTCATTGATTAGGATGTGGGTAATGTCTTCTATTGTATCATAGTAGATTTCTTCTTCCAACTCTCCCAGATGTTCCCTAATGGTTACCATAGCTACTGAGGCACTGTTGTCATTGTTCTCTAGTTCATCCACCCATACTCTTCCTGTATAATGTATTGATGGTTTAGCTGGAGAATACAGAGATATTTTCTTCAAATCTATCCCATTATAAATGACCATATCCCCAGTTCGATAATCAATAGATGTTACTGCTGTAGCCAGCCATGGTCTTCCTAAAATTAGTGGATAAGCATTTCTCTGGTTTCTCGGTTCTAATATCAGGAAGTGTACTAGAAATTCCCATGATTCTATCACAACTAGTACATCAGTGATTACTCCTTTCGGAACAGCTACTAACTAGTCAACAAGTTGAAGGATTGTAGTTGTGGATTGGATTCCTGATAGAGCTAATTTGTCCATTGTATGAATCGTCGTCACATTAATTGCTACTCCCAAATCAACCAAAACATTTGAAATTTCTACCCCTGAGATGAAAATAGTGTTGATAACTGAGAGGGGGGGTGAATCAGTTATCCTAATTAATTCTTCTTTCTGAACTCTCTTATTAATCAATGCAGCATTAATTTAAACAAGCAAACATAATCATGAAAATGGAAGTACACATGACACAATATTTTTGACGTGGAAACCCTGTTAAGGGAGAAAATCACAGGGTGATTAACCCAAGATTGTATTCTCTGTTAGAAGAATAGAAAAACAAAATGGCACTTGCCAATTAGGGCTCACTGCCCGAGCACACTGCTCACAAGAGGCACACTACCTACAAGAGACTCACTGTCTACAAAAGAGTGTTATACAATACTTGAACTGATTGGGAGCATCTACAAATGCTAGAGTTCAGTTCCGGTTAGGCTCAGTATACTGATCTGCTGCACTTCATCTTTCCTCTTCTCTTAAGCTGCTTTCTTTCACATACTGGACTTTTCTTACTGCTTCTGCTCTGCTCTTCTGCTTCTATTCGCACATCACTAATAACAACAACTCTTCTCACAACTAAATCCATCGTGTATATATATCCGCACAAGTGATTTCATCACCTTTCAAGTCGACACCCAGAATAGTCAATTTTTTCACTAATTCTAATTTGTCAGCTGAATCCTTGCACATCAAGTAATGCGGATCAAGAATAAACTTGTAGAAATCATTAATCATGTTGGCCAAACATAATTCATGCCTTCATAACCTTTACCACCATTAGTGACACATCCGGAATAACATCTGATGTTCTGTCAGTCAGTTCTTCCTCTGTTCACATTGTTACTCAAGAACCCGGTACTCAAGTATTCATATCTTTTACCTCATCTATCACCGGAGGCTAAATCCTTGGAATCTATCACTCAAGGTAGTCCTCTTGACTTACCCAAATCCGCACTTCACCAAGATACTTCCTCTGAGAGATCTGGACTTGTCTGTAGGACCTTGCCACATGCTCTGTTCTTGTTTACCGGACCACAACATTCTTCACTTTGACTTCCAGTAGAGACACACCATGTCCTGCGGATGTGTGGGATGAACTTTGTTGCCATCAATGACAACAATCATGAATCCATATAGTGTCTCTTGCCAACAATCCCCCCCTTTGGCATTGATGGCAACACTTAGTGAAAAATGACTAAGTGTTTACACTATGCTCCCCCTTTGCTGATGCTCTATTTTTATATATATTTTTTCGAAGCTCCCCCTTAGTTGGATTCCTCATTTTTCACTGCTCCTCACTCCCCCTTTAACATCAATGGCAAAGGGTAGGGTCCGCATACCAAAATTTTCAAAAATTTTACTATACTTAGCCGCATAAGTATATACATATGGAATACTTACATATACTGTAGTATGTCTGCAAAAGTTGTTTTCAGTTGGATGAGTTCTGCAGCCCAACTTTGCTTCATTCTATCCAAAATTGAGATGTGACCACTCAACAAAAACGCAAAAGCTTCTGCCCTCTTGAGATCTATCGAATCATTGGTTTGGGCGGCAGTCTAAGCATCACTTATGGCCTCATGCATGGCCTCTAACTTAGGGATGATGATTCTTCTGAGTTCACCCATCTGGCTAATTATGTTCTTCTTTTCCTTCTCAAAATTATTTATTGCATTTGTGATTGCAATAGTCTGACACTCTTGATTTACTATGGATGAAGAGAGAGGATCAAAACTTTGAGACAAACTTAGTAGTTTATCCTCTTGCTCTTTTATTTTCTTCTCAATTTCCACTGTTGCTTTGGACTAGGAAATACAAGATTTGTATACTTCACCGCCATCCTTAAGAGCATTTTCTAAGCTCTTTATCCCAATGTTCATATTTCTCCTATCATTAATGATCAAGCCTTGTACCTCTGAGAATCTTTTATCCAAAAACTCCTTCCGGACCTTTTCTTCAGCTGATTCTTCTAGAGAATCAAAATGTGTATTAACACTTGTGACTAGAGTTTTGAGATTACCGGAAGAGGATGCTCAGGGATCCTTCTGAAAAGATGGCATGATCTTTTCCAAAACTCCGGATGCTACCTCTATAAGCTCACAGTCTTCTATGTGAGATTTCAGTAGCTTCTCTTTGGCCTTCGCATTTGCAAATGAAGCTATCTTCATTGTTTGCACCGGAGATAGAGAGTCAAAGTCCAGAGGCCCTTTTAATAGATCCGGATCATCAATCTCCATAGCTGCTTTTGTCAAAAAGTCCTTGACTGATTCTACAGTGTCTCTTGCTGGAGACAGATTTTTCTTTTCTTCTGCAGTCACTGAACTGTCTTTTGGAGCTTCCTCTCCTTGCACAACCTTTGCGCTATCATCTTCTTTTTCTTTCACCTCTGCTTCTTTCTCCTGTAATCTTTCTTCTCCTTTAGATCTGGAGACTGTAGGTGAAACCAGAGGAGAAATGTTAGTCTGTTCAGGGCCCACCTCTTATGTCATTTTATTAGTAGTTTCTTCTGCAACATTTGTGGTCGAGGGGTCAGTACCCAAGTCCTCTATAGTAGGAAGATTAAATCTTTTGAAGGCCTTCCGGAGGATCTCTTCTGTGTCCTTGGCTACCTTGTCAGTCTCACCAAGCATAAGTTGATTCATCCTTGCTTTTCTTCTGAACTCATCCTTACAATCTTTGAATACCATATTCATTGTCTTGGGGTCAATTGAAGGATATAGCTGAATAGCTATTTGTTCACAGATTTCTAGGTCTTTAGCTTGGGCAGTGTTCTTTCTTGTTTCTAGTTCCTTTTCCAAGCTTTTAGGGATCAGAGATATAATTTCAATAAATGCTTTGTTGTAGATATTTAGGTACCTGACTGTGGCATCTTGCAATATCTTCTAATCTGCTTCACCATAATCATCATAGAACTCAACCATTGGCTAAAGATTTCCGTCCACTGTGACTAATTTGATTATGTTGTCAATGTGAAGAGTGGGTTTTTCAACATATTCCTCTGTCTTTTCTTCTTCCTTCTATCCGATAGAGTGTTCACCGGATGATTTCATCTTCTTCTTCTTTATTTCCTTTATCCCCTCATCTGATTCGGTTTCCTCTTCATCTCTTTGACTTGCATAAGCCCTTGTGGCTTTTGTCTTTGATCTTTTCTCTCCTTTGCCGGATGCCTGGACTTTCAGTTTTGATGTTCTTGAGCTTGTGGTTGTGACAGGTGTAGATCTCTTTGATGATCTAGTTCGGGTTGAGGTTTCCTCCGGAGCACTTTCCTTGTTTTTCTTTTCTGCCTCTTTCTTCTCTTCCTCAGCCTTTTGCCTCTTTTCCCTGTTGGCATCAAGTGCCTCCTTTGAGATTCCTAGGCCTTTTGCAATTTCTTCAACTTCTTTTCTTACTTTCCTCTTCATTTCAGGTTGTCTGAGTTCCACATGAACTTTTATACTCAGTTCTTCAAAGGTTCCAAACCTCTTTGCCTTTGGATCCTTTGGCTGACTTAGCATGTGTTGAATATGCAGCTCCACAATCTGTTCATCAACTTCATACCCCATGGGCATGATCCAAACTGTCCTTGGTTCTACTACCTCCATTAGACACTGATCTGTCTCTACCATAAAGCATACTGTGTCTTTGTATTTCTCAACAAGAGACTGGGGAATTCTTTCTCTTGCTTGCATCATGCTCTGAAAGTTCTTGAAATATCCCCACAGAGCTGTATTTCTTGCTTTAGCATCCCCAAGCCCATGCAAATAGTCTCTGATCTGAACTGCTACCGGTTTGTCATTCTGCCATACCCATCCATTTGATCCAAGTAGCTCATTCATGAAGTAGAAAAATAAACATAATATTAGTGCACCATATTTGAAAGAGTTTTTCTTTTCCTTTTTGATCTTTTGTATGTTTTCCATTAATTGGCTCAAAAGAAGTTCACAGATATCATATTTTGTATTTTTTCTCAACATCTCATAGGCAGTATATATTGCAGTTCCAGATACTGAATTCTCCCTATTGGAGTGATATATCTTGTATCCTATTATCATAGATGCAAACTTGATGTCCGGGTCAGTAATATCTTCAATAGTCATTGCCCTCTTATCAAATTTTGATCCAGTGGCCTCAGTTACAATGTTGTTTTTGACAGATTTGAGGACAGGTATCCCTCCGAAGGAGTATAAACCAGTTACTGCCCTAATTGCCTCCTTTGTGATCTTGCAAGGTCTGTTCAGCCATAGGAAGTTATCATGCACCCTACTCAATACATACCGGACCCATTCATCTTCTTCAAAGTAGGGGAAATGAATGAATTGATCAAAATGTTTCTCTTGGATATCCTTATATTCTGGTTTAAGCTCAAATGAATCATCTAACAGTTGTTTGTGATAGATATCTCTTAGTTTGAATTCCCCAAACTCTTCAACATTTGCGTGTATATAAACCCTAATATCTTCAGTGTGCAAAATGCCATGTGGAACACTGAAAAATGCACCTAGGGGATCTACCTCCAAGGATTTGTATGGATGTTTCTTAAATGTGGGGCGAGGTCTATCAGAAATCTTTACTATATTCAGAGTAGCCATCATCAAAATATTTGCAATGAGATATTGAAAACGGAAAATACCTTTTGCGCCTTCGGTTTCACGGAGTTGGTTGGATTGATTTCTGGATGTAATGACTTCTGCAAATGATCTTCAATGAACTTGAGAAATTTTGTTGCAGAGCTCCACTTTTTCGTTTCTTCTTGAATGCAAAATGAATAAGATGAGAATGAGAAAAACCCTTATATTGCTCTACAAACCCTAATATCTGGTTGCAATAAATGCTTGACCTACATTATTCCGGTTTGCCTTATTCGGATGACTTGAAGAACCGGATCAGTCCTGATCTTTAAACATCATGCGGATCTTCCAAATCTTAACCATAGTTTGTTTGGATGTTTCCCTTATGAACCCTTCAATCTGCAACTCTTCTTGTGCCAGTTCCGGCACCAATTGACTGGTTGGGGGAACAAGGTTTTCTTTGTGTCTCCCCCTGAGCCAGAGGTCACTTTTTAATTCTCGGAAGGAATATCAGCACCAGAGTCTGGTGCGGATCCAACCTCTACATTCTCTGTACTTTTCTTTACCCAAATCTTGTTCATCTTACTTTTAACTTCATCCGCATTCACCTTTTGTTTCCCCTTATCTTGATTCTAATTATGATATACCGGACCTCTTTTGTCCTGATTCTTACTTCTACAGAATTTTGCAATATGACCGGATCTATTGCAAATTTGGCAAACAACATTTCTCTGCATATTTGATTGATATTCTCTTGATCTGCATTGATTAGCCATATGACCTATTCTATTGCATGCAAAGCATCTACCATTGAATGATTTGTTCATTTGCACATTTCTGCATTCATGAGATTTTTGACCATACCTTTTGCAGTTAAAACACTGTCTGGAGAAGGATGAGTTAGTCTGATTCATTCTCTTTCTACACTGATTAGCTTTGTGACCAAAGTGATTGCAGCTGTGGCAGTATCCATTGAAGGATGGATATCTTTGAGCATTGGGTTGTCTTACCGGAGGTCTTCTAGGCATGTTCCTTGAATTTTCTGATCCAAAATTCTTCTGACCGGATCCGGAGCTTTCTCCTTTCTCATATCATAAACCACACTTGTCATCTGCCCTCTTTTGACTTCCAAGAAGAACTTCAAGTTGAGCAGAACTTATCTTGAATTTCTCTTTATATTCATTTGCTGTTTGAAGATCTCTTTTGAGAGAGACAATTTGATCCTCAAGTTTTTCTTCATTATCTTTAGCATCTTCAAGATCAGATTCAAGATGTCTGATAATTCTATCCATCTGGTGGCAATCTTCTGATTTCTCCTTGAGAGATTGCCTTAGATTGTCTTCAGTTTTTCTTTTCTCTTCAATTTCTTGGGTAAACTTCATAACTCCTGATTCCATTTCATGTCTTACCATAATGATTTCTTTTGATAACTTTTCACATAACTTGGTTTTCTCATTTAGCTCTTCATTTGCATCATTTACTTCACCTTGTCTTGCCAATTGCTGAAGCAGCTCCTTTCTCTTTTTCAGAGAGAGACTTAATTTGTCTTTTAGTTCTCTCATGAAATCATCAGCCTATTTGAGTCTTTCCTTTAATTCATTGACTTCAGAGTTTGACTGTTCAAGATCTTCAAGGGCAGTCTTGAGTTGCTCCCTTAAACCATATGCATCCATTTGGATTCCCAGATCTTCCTTGAGTTGTTAGACTCTGTTAGGAGGAACTTGGCTCTGATACCAATTGTTGATAACTGAGAGGGGGGTGAATCAGTTATCCTAATTAATTCTTCTTTCTGAACTTTCTTATTAATCAATGCAGCATTAATTTAAACAAGCAAACATAATCATGAAAATGGAAGTACACATGACACAATATTTTTGACGTGGAAACCCTGTTAAGGGAGAAAACCACGGGGTGATTAACCCAAGATTGTATTCTCTATTAGAAGAATAGAAAAATAAAATGGCACTTGCCAATTAAGGCTCACTGCCCAAGCATACTGCTCACAAGAGGCACACTGCCTACAAGAGACTCACTGTCTACAAAAGAGTGTTATACAATACTTGAACTGATTGGGAGCATCTACAAATGCTAGAGTTCAGTTCTGGTTAGGCTCAGTATACTGATCTGCTGCACTTCATCTTTCCTCTTCTCTTAAGCTGCTTTCTTTCACATACCAGACCTTTCTTACTGCTTCTGCTCTATTCTTCTGCTTCTATTTGCACATCACTAACAACAACAACTCTTCTCACAACTAAATCCATCATGTATTTATATCCGCACAAGTGATTTCATCACCTTTCAAGTCGGCACCCGGAATAGTCAATTTTTTCACTAATTCTGATCTGTCGGCTGAATCCTTGCACATCAAGTAATGTGGATCAAGTATAAACGTGTAGAAATCATTAATCATGTTGGCCAAACATAATTCATGCCTTCATAACCTTTACCACCATCAGTGACACATCTGGAATAACATCTGATGTTCTGTCAGTCAGTTCTTCCTCTGTTCACACTATTACTCAAGAACCCGGTACTCAAGTATTCATATCTTTTACCTCATCTATCATCGGAGGCTAAATCCTTGGAATCTATCACTCAAGGTAGTCCTCTTGACCTACCCAAATCTGCACTTCACCAAGATACTTCCTCTGAGAGATCCGGACCTGTCTGTCAGACCTTGCCACATGCTCTGTTCTTGTTTACTGGACCACAACATTCTTCACTCTGACTTCCGGTAGAGACACACCATGTCCTGCGGATGTGTGGGATGAACTTTGTTGCCATCAATGACAACAATCATGAATCCATATAGTGTCTCTTGCCAACAAACAGTTATGACAGGATTTCCAGGGTCTCCATATTTTGGGAGGAGCATTTCTCCCATCAATAGATCTACTACTTTCCCTTCCACCTGTATTGTAGAAGGAAAGTTTTTCTTCCTGCCCTATGTTTTGACACAATGTTGTTTAATGATTTGATTTAGTTCTGGTACATCTCTGATTGCTTAGAGGAGAGGAATTTCAATGTTCAGTTGCCTGATTTCTTGTAAAAGTTCTAATTCCAAGTTGGGTTGGACTTGTTTTTGTAAGATCTTTTTTCTGGGGGTCATGCTGTTTGATCCATTCTGGGCACGTTGCTAGTTTTTCCATCTCCGGAGCATCTCCGGAGCTTTTATCAAAATTGTGTCTAGGAATGTTCTCTGAAGTCGATCTTTTAGTAGCAACTCTGGAGTTATCTAGGGATGATTCTTTTATCACCTTTTCAGTAGTAATCTCCTTTGGGAGTTGAGTGGATGAATTTTCAAGTTCCTCATCATTGGTTACTTCAACTATAGTTGGAGGAGATGGTCTTTGGAATGCTTTCCCAGAACGCAGTTGGAGATTATTTGAATATATAGCGTTAATACCAGCCATGTTTTCTTTCTCTGTCATGTAAACAACTGCTCCCTATTTATTTTGTGGATTTGGTATAGGCTGAGCTGGTAAGGGTGGTTGGCTAACTGGCTCATTTTGTGATTGACCTTGTGTGTTGGAGGGTCCAGTTAGTGAAACTTGTTAAGGTTGGAAACGTCTAGGTTGTCCCTGTTATTGTTGATTATATCCCTGTTGAGGACCCCATTGAGGTTGCATGTTTTGTGATCCAAACTGTGGTGGCCACTGTTGATTTCCCCAGTGCTAATTTTGCCAATTTTGGTTTTGCCAATTTGATTTGGCCAATCCTCCTGTCCCCAAGGAGGATTATTCTGAGGCCCATGCCAAGTTGGATTCCATTGATTATTTCCCTAATTAGAAGGACCCTTGTAAGAAGGTTGGTTTGGATACTGATTATAAGGGAAATTCCTAGCCTGTTTTTGTCCCACATAGTTCAATTCTTCTTCTTTTACGGTATTCTTCTTACTCAACCTTTTCAAGGCTGGGAGTTGACTACATTGACTAGTAGGATGTTCCCTATCACAAATCTGACAAATCTCTGATTTGTCTAAAGGGTATTTTCTCAACAGATGGTTGTTTCTACACCTAGGACAATAGATGGAGAGTGGTTCAATTGTTCTATTTTGATCAGTTGTTCTAGTTTTTGCCTGAATCCCATCCAATGTGGTATTTAATTGGACCAAAATATTTGTTTTTAGATTTGCGATCTCTTCCATTAACTGTCCCATTTCATTCTTCCCTTTGAAAGTTTTAGATGATCTCACTCCATCTTGGGTTCTAGAATAGTTCCTGTAGAGTTCTTCTATAGCAAGTATATCCATTTTGTTGATATTTCCTTTTCCCATTAGATCCAACACCTGTTTTGATTCTTTATCCAATCCTTTTACAAACAGGGTTCTGGCCAAAGAGTGATTTACTAGGTTGCCATACCTTCTCAAGGCAAAGTTAAACATGTCCACATAGTCCTCTAAGGTCTCTTCCTCTCCTTGTCTAATTTTAAACAATTCCTTATTTTTATTACTGACTCTACAGTAATCTTGGTACTTTCCTAAAAACTCTATTTCCATCTGATCCCAAGAATGAATAGAGTTCTGGGGTAAACCCATAAACCATCTCATCGCAGAATCTTTCGGGGTTGAAGGGAACAGTTTGAGTTTTTGGTTATCTGATCCATAATCATAAGTTTGGCATACTACTTTGAATTCAAACAGAAATTGATTTGGATCCTCAGAAGAAAGACCTCTGAAATTTGGTAAGTGTGTTGGTGAGATATTTTTCATAGGAGCATTATCTCCAGCAGCCAGAACAATGGGATATGAGAAGGTTCTTGGAGCCTAGTTTTCCTCTTCTTCATGATTATCATTATTATCATCCATGTTTAGTACTGGTTCTTCTCCCTGAGGTTCTAGGAAATTAGGTTCTATCAAAGGATCTGCCTAAAAATTTTGTTGTAATTCTTGGATATAATCAGCGAGTGGAAGATTTGGAGGATCTAAGGGATTATTGATTTGAGGTGCAGCTTTGAAGGTAGGTTCTAGGTTTCTTTCTTCAAAAAGATCTTGTGCCACCCCACCGCTTTCTCCTATAGCTTGTTGATGGGGTGTCTATTTTATGTATCATCCTTTTGAATCTCTAGCTCTAACCATACAGATCTAACCTAAAAACTGTTTAGCTAAGTTTCCCTAATTAACATAATTATCCCCGGCAACGGTGCCAAAAATGACAAGGGGTTGTTGTACCTCATCATTTAATCATATTTCATATGTCAAAATCTAGAGCTGTGTCCTCGGCTATCTGCAACTAGGGATTCTACAGTTACCAGTTTTCTCTAGCTAATTCTAATGGCTTTTACTAATTTAAAGAGATTGATCTATCTGCTTACTAAATGAATTCAAAGAATGTTGAAAACATAATTAAACAGTAAATTACTCAAAGCAAATCTATAAACTGCAACATGCATCTATCTATCAAAATCAGTAAGTATTCTATAAAGCAAAATTTGAAACAACAAAACAGTGGTACTAGCCTTCTGCCTTGGTGGTGAGAGTGGGCCCTTGCTCCACACCCTTAGGGCTGAAGGCTATAGTAAGGAATCAACACAAAAGAATAAGATCACAACTAAATTCGGTCCAATTCCATTCTCTTTACATTTAGAGAAATATTGATATCCTAATTGAGATTACAGAAAAATCAGAATAATAAAAGTCTCCCCTTTTTCTACTACTTCTGTAAGTATATAAAATGAGTGATGACATATCACTTATCTTATCTACCAGTTATTCTATGAGATGACATCCATCTCCTTATTATACTAGATGTCTAACTACAAAAAATAACCATGCAATAAAAATAGATTGAGTGGAACAGAAGTCCACTCTAAATTCTAAGTTTGAGTCTTAATACATTTGGGCAGCGAGGCCCTAAAAATATGGATATTAAATCAGTTTCATCAATAACTCATGTAAAAACTTAAAAAGAGATAAAAACTCCCAGCAGTTAACTAAAGATGGCCCTTAATCACTCAAGTGATGATTTGAGTAATATGAGGGGTATCACGATCACCGCTGAAAGTGCCTGACCGACAGCTGTGCTAGAAATCTGCTCTATTCTAAAGAGGTGCTGGAAATGTATGTCTCTGTCTGCAGCTTCAAAGATATAATTGTGGCCTTCTTGCTCAACTCTGGAGATGCTTCAGACTTCAGTCTAGCTCCGAGGAGGCTCTTCCTCTTACTTCAAAACTTCTGATGTCGTGGTATTCTGGTATTGTCTCTGGAGATCTTAGGACTACCTCCAGAGATGCTCAAAATTGCCATCATGAACATCTACACCTATTGATTCAAAAAAAGAAAATTTTCTGCATATTTCCATCAATTCCATGCACATTAGTCCTTTAATCAGAAATCATGATCTTAAGTAATTTATCTTCAATTAATCATTATTTAGAACAATCTTGCTAGCCTATTCAGGTGTAGACATCAAGAAAGATGGGATCAGAAAGGAGTAAAAGAGAGGTAAAAAGATGTATTTTATGGGTGCTACTTGGCACTCATAATTCCTCTTCATCTAAATTGTCTTCATGTTGCACCACTTCTTTGCTTGCTGAAACATCTGGTTCATCTGATTCATATCCACTTGATCCTGAACACCTTTCCTTGCTTTCATCAACTTTGACATTTGCACTCTCAATGATCTTCTTCAACCTCTTATTATAGCACTAGTAGGCCTTGCTCTTGGTGGAGTAACCAAGGAAGATTCCTTCATCACATCTAGTATCAAACTTGCCTAGATCTTCTTCTCTTTTGGTATAACATATGCTATTAAAAATTTTGAAGTATTTTTCTATAGGAACTTTTCTATACCACAACTCATAGGGGGTTTTGGTGCTATTACCTTTGACTTGAGCTTTGTTTAGAATGTAGACAAGTGTGTGAATAGCCTCTCTGTAGTATACTTCCGATAGGTCAGCCTCCTTCTGTTGAGACATGGACCAGCTAGGACTCGAACCTAGGACCTTCCATATGCTACTGGAGTGCTCTACCACTGAGCTACTGGTCCCTCTTGGACCAGTCCATCATCGGTCCAGGTGTGGCTTATTCCAACACCAACACCCCCCTTAAGCCACACCTCTCGTGTGCTTGGGGCTCCTAGCTTGGGCCTGGCTCTGATACCATGTTGAGACATGGACCAGCTAGGACTCGAACCTGGGACCTTCCATTCGCTGCTGGAGTGCTCTACCACTGAGCTACTGGCCCCTCTTCGACCAGTCCATCGTCGGTCCGAGTGTGGCTTATTTCCAACACCAACACCCCCCCTTAAGCCACACCTCTCGTGTGCTTGGGGCTCCTAGCCTGGCCTGGCTCTGATACCATGTTGAGACATGGACCAGCTAGGACTCGAACCTAGGACCTTCCATACGCTACTGGAGTGCTCTACCACTTATCTACTGGCCCCTCTTGGACCAGTCCATTATCGGTCTGAGTGTGGCTTATTTCTAACACCAACACCCCCTTAAGCCACACCTCTTGTGTGCTTGGGGATCCTAGCCTGGACCTGGCTCTGATACCATGTTGAGACATGGACCAGCTAGGACTCGAACCTAGGACCTTCCATACGCTGCTGGAGTGCTCTACCAACTGAGCTACTAGCCCCTTGTGGCTAGCCCATCATCGGTCCAGGTGTGGCTTACTTCCAACACCCCCCCTTAAGCCACACTGCAAGTGCTTGGGGCTCCTAGCCTAGCTCTGATACCACTTGTTGAGCTACAGCTCATATGGAATGTCCTAGGTTTGAGTCCTAGCTGGTCCATGTCTCAACATGGTATCAGAGCCAAGTCCAGGCTAGGAGCCCCAAGCACATAAGAGGTGTGGCTTAAGGGGGGTGTTGGTGTTAGAAATAAGCCACACCTGGACCAATGATGGACTAGTCCAAGAGGGGCTAGTAGCTCAGTGGTAGAGCACTCCAGCAATGTATGGAAGGTCCTAGGTTCGAGTCCTAGCTGGTCCATGTCTCAACATGGTATCAAAGCCAGGCCAGGCTAGGAGCCCCAAGCACACGAGAGGTGTGGCTTAAGGGGGGTGTTGGTGTTGGAAATAAGCCACACCCGGACTGACAATGGACTGGTCCAAGAGGGGCCAGTAGCTCAGTGGTAGAGCACTCTAGCAGCGAATGGAAGGTCCTAGGTTTGAGTCCTAGCTGGTCCATGTCTCAACATGGTACTAGAGCCAAGCCCAGGCTAGGAGCCCCAAGCACACGAGAGGTGTGGCTTAAGGAGGGTGTTGGTGTTGGAAATAAGCCACACCCGGACCGATGATGGACTGGTCCAAGAGGGGCCAGTAGCTCAGTGGTAGAGCACTCCAGCAGCATATGTTTACAAAGGCAGTGACAAGGGAGAAGCTGAGCTCCTCTTCAGCTTCGGTTGGTCTTCTAGACTGAAAACAACAAAAACAGAACAACAGAGTCCAGGGTGCTTATTTCCAGTGGGAGCTACAGGGTCAGTGGTGTTATGATCACTCTCTAAGTGGGAGATGATATGGTGTGGAGTCTGATCAGTCTCCAAGTGGGAGATTGTTGTTATATGGAGCCTAATCAGACTCAGAGGTTATATTTACCCCTCTTTTATTGGCACGATTTCCCCCCAAATCCCTACGGGGTCAAGGGGCAGCGCCCCTTGCGGGCTCCAGGGGCAGTGCCCTTGGCGCGTTCCCTGTCGCGATATAGGGTGGGGTCGAGGGGCAGCGCCCCCGTGGGGGCTCGGGGGCAATGCCCCCAAAACCTCACACAGTTTTTTATTATTTTATAAAGCACCAGGAGTTATTTTTTCATTGACCAACATAAGAAAACCCTATTTTTGTAACTGACAAAAAGCTTAATAAAAAGCGGCCAAGGGTTAGGGTTTGGGTATTGTATTGTAGCATTTTGCAATAGTATTGAGTTGCAGGGATTGCTGATTGTAATCGGTTTGATTTACTGGATAATAATATTGGACTCTCTGTTTGGTGGATGTAGCCCGAGTTTGGGTGAACCACGTTAAATCTTGTCTCTCGTTGTTATTATTTTTGTGTATTTCCATTCCATTGTTTAACTTTTATTTGTATTTAATTGATATCTTCTTCTGGCTAACCCTAACACCTTCATCATGATTTTAACAGTCTCTTGAATTGTTTTGTTCTTCCTTTCAACAACTCCATTTTGTTGTGGAGTCATAGGTGTTGATAACTGTCTTTTTATCCCTTGCTCTTCACAGAAAAAGTTGAATTCATTTGATGTAAACTCTCCTGCTCTATCAGATCTCAAACATTTGATTTTCAAATCCATCTCATTCTCAACCATTGCCTTGAATGCCTTGAACTTATCTAGGGCTTATGCTTTTTCTCTCAAAAAGGTAACCCAAGTCATTCTAGAATAGTCATCAATAAGCAACATAAAGTACCTATCTCCTTGTAAACTTCTTACTCTGGGAGGTCCACACAAATCCGTATGTACTAGCTCCAACAATCCTTCAACAGATTAATCTTTTCTCTTGAAACTTGTTCTTGTTTGTTTCCCAAATTGGCATCCCTTTTAAATAGGATTAGTGGGCTTTACTAGTTTAGGCAAATCTCTGACAGCCTGTGCAGAACTTATCTTCACAATGTTGTCAAAATTGATGTGACACAACCTTCTATGCCATAGCCAACTTTCATCAGTCTAAGCCAACAAGTCATAGTTATCATTTCCTTTCAGGTGATAGATATTACCTCTGGTCTTTTTACCAGTTGCAATCACTATTTTGGAGATTTCCATGATCTTGCACCCATTGTCCTTAAATCTCAAATCATAACCTTTGTCACACATCTGACCAACACTCAAAAGATTGTGCTTTAATCCTTTCACATACAAGACATCTTCAGTATTATGCTTTCCATCAAAAGAAATGGATCCTTTTCCACAAATCTTACCAGTTGTATCATCTCCAAACCTAACCAGCCCTCCATCATATCTTTCCAAACTTACAAACTTACTTTTGTCACCAGTCATGTGATGAGATCATCCACTATCAATAACCCATTCATCTTTGTCTTCAACAACCTGAGTAGCCAAGGCATTTTCCACTAGTTTTTCTTCCTTCACACGGCTAGCAGGATTAGTAGACACAAGTTCTTCTTTAATAGTAATAAACAAGCATTCATTACTAGAAGTACTAGCATTATCTGGTTCACCATCTGATACTCCATCATTATCAAGATCTTCAACATAATAACATTTCTTTGGGATCCTAGGTCTATCAGGTCTTGGCTTAGGAACTCTTGTGGGGCATCTAGAAGCATAATGACCAACTTTACCACAATTGAAACATTTGAAAGGTAGTTTGCCTTTGAACTTACCAGTACCTCTAGGTAGACTGCTAAGAAAATTGGCTTCAAGTTCTTCAAACTCATAATATGGTTACACCTTGTACTTATCAGATCTGGGGGTTCTTACTAAAGTGTTGGGCTTGAAAGCAGTCTCTGTCTTTGGAAGTGAATCACCAAGTTCTCTCATTTCAAAGGTTGTCAGTTTCCCAAGTAGCTGATCTTTTGTAATCTTTGTCACTGTCATTACTTCTTCAATTGCAGCCACCTTATGACTATATCCACAACTTCAATATCCTCAATTTTTCCTCCCACACTTCTAATTCTACTCACAAGTTCGTCAACCTTTTGCATGAAGGATGTTATGTTGTCATCTTCACTCATCTTCAAACATTCATATTTTTCCTTCAAACTCTGCAACTTGGCGCTCTTCACAGATTCATCTCCTTCATATAGATTATTCATCTTTTCCTAGATTTCATAAGCAGTTTCTAGCTCCATGATCTTTGTTACTTCGATGTTAGATAAGGTGCTTACCAAGGCATCTTTGGCTTTTATGTTCAACTCAAATTGCTCGATCTCATCTTCAGTTTGCAGACCATTCTTCGGTATTTCATACCTATTTTCAATTATTTTCCAAGCACTATAACCCAAGCAGAGGAGATGGGTTTTCATGTGGATCTTCCAGACGGAGTAGTTCATTCCATCGAGCCACAGAATCTCCTTCTTATACGACATCCTGGATCAGCCTCAAGCGGTCAAGCTTTCTTCCGAGGAACTTGGCTCTGGTACCAATTGTTGAAATACACAAGACAACTAAGAGGGGGGGTGAATCAATTGTCACAGAACTTAAACAATTTCTGCATCTTAAAACATCATCCACTTATTTACTATTATTATGATTAGAACATGAAAACACAAAATCAGTAATTCTAACACAACTGCAAGATCATACACAATAGACACCAAATTTTATGTGGAAAACCCTGTAAAGGGAAAAACCACGGTGGGGGTTAACCCACAATATTATTATGTAAAGCACAATACCATAAATCAGAGGCTCGCTGCCCAGAGCTCACTGCTCAAAGAGGTTCACTGCCAAGGGTTTGAACTAAGATGATAGCATCTACACCATGCCAAAGTTCAGTTCCATTGAAGCACAAAACAATTTCTCTACTCTGCTCTGCCTTCACACTCTTTCCCTTCTCTTCAAATTCTTACACAAGGACATCTTTTCCACGACTCAATTACAAGTATATATATCATTCATGAACTTTGGAATGTTCATCAAAGTCAGCATTACAACCACATTACATTTATCAAGCATTGGGCCACTCTCCAATGATGATATTACAATCATATAAAATAGGTCTTGACCTAATACAAAATTATGCTAAGGAGACGAAACAAAATTATAAGCGGATCACATCATGCCTTAGCAAGGGCCCAAATACAATCTTCTACACCGCTACACGTTTCTACAATCTTCTTTCAATCTCCGCAATTATTGGAATCATCCGAGTCGACTAAGACTGGAGCTCACACTATGTTATCTGGGAACAATCTTCAATTTTGATCCGAAATACTCCTTGTGGACCAATACAAAGGTAGGAACATGATCAAGAGACATCCACAAGCACGTTATAGTCACCAAGAACATCCGCACAACATCTAACCACTCAAACAATGAGATTTCTCCAACCAGAGCATAAGAACTCAACTGTCATCAACTGCCACTAAAGAACGATCGCTTGCAGACCACCAAATCATGAACCATTGCAATTGTAGGTGCATATCATCATCCCATACATCACTCTAGAACCGCAGATTGAAATACATAACTGTGGAGGAATGCGGAGCAAAATCCTTTCTCCTGGACACTAGTGAACGAACGGAAAAAGTAGGTTTTACTTTGGTGAACACAACTTCCTCAATTCTTCATACCGGAGGCTCAAACTCAGAAGGTAGCATCTTTAGACATGCCTCTAGATATCTTCCAATCTGCAAACCAAGATATTCAATCAACAAGAAATGCGGAGCAATCTTCTACATTGTAATTTTATCAGCAACACACTATCTTCATTACAGTTTATGCAACTCACGGTTTCTTCCGGAGGAGCAAATTTTCTCAATATCCTCAACATATAAAGCTTCTAAACAAATAACAAAATAGGATACAATTGAAACCAATGACAACAAAGATATGTTGACATCAATGACAACACCGATTAGGCACATACTTGCAACACATGTTATTTGAAGAGGTGTTGACATCTTGATTTTCCATGGAGGACTCTTGGAGTCTTTGGTGAGGTGTCAAGTTTTTGACTTATTATATTTGATATATGATCCTTGGTTTAGAGGATTATAGTATTATGTCATGATGCACTCTTGATCATGAGTTAGTGTTTTTGGCATGATATAGGTGCTCTTGGGAGCAGGATATGTTCATTGGAGCATATGGTCTTCTTTTGAGAAGATGTTAGATCATGATGTCATGATATGTTCCTGATTCTCGAGTTGGAACTTTGACAATGGTTTGGTTAGTTCTCTTTGGTTTTGAAGTATTAATCATTTTCTTGGAGCTTCATGATTTTGCAGGTTGCGTTTGAAGTTAGCATGGATTGATTAGTGAGTAATCATGGATACTAGAGAGACTTCGGTGAGGTTGGATATCTCTTGAACCTAGAGATATGTGTTGGAATGATTTCTCATTATGAGATGTCAACAAAAGGACCAAGGAGCCTACTCTTGGAAATGGATGTGAATCCATTATAGAGCTAATGAGAAGCTTGTCTTTATTATAATCTTTTGTTGCTTGGTGTTGTATACAGAGGACAATCTTGTATCCTTCTCTTGATCTACTCGACAGGTGAATGATCTAATAGGTGTTGCCCACCTGATTATTAGATTTGTCTTCTCTTATGCATTAGTCTTGAAAAGGATTGTTGAGAAGTAGATGCATGGGTTTATAGATTTCTGTTGTTCTCATTATTTTTGGTCTTGAGCTATGGAACTAGTTCAAAGGACTTGTTTGGAGAGGTACAAAAATGGTTTGTGGTTTTGGGCTTATTCCCTTTGTTGTGGGAATTTTTGGCTAGTTTGATCTACTTTTAGTGAGAGGTTGATATATATTGCTGCCATGTTTTCATCATAATTATGAACGTTAGATGTTGCTAACTTTTTAGTTTGGAAATGATGAAAGAGATCTTACTTTCCACAGTTTGGCACATGTTAGTGTTTCTTTGACACTATATGGTAGAGGAGTCCATGTCCTCTATAAGAAGTGCTATAGGAGGACTTATTAATGATTTGATCTTGTTTAAGATTTGACATTACCCATGCAGTGGGAGTTCCTGGATATGTATGCTCTTTATTGTCATGATATCTTGTTGGTTGTCTCAGTTTGCAAGTTATTGATGTGAAGATGATTTTGCATGTTTCACTAGTGGGATCTATGAGTTGTATAGTTTAGTGGGTTGTATTTACCCATTGGTTGCATTGAAAACTTGGATGTGGACTGTCAATATCCACTAATCCATTCAGTGTTATTGCAATTTTTGTTTGATGGCCTTATCTTTGGTCATTTGTACATTGGTATGTTGCATTGAGATGGGAGGATGGATGATTAGTAGGATTGATTTATAAGGACTTGATTGTAGTTTTGGGTTGATATGTTGATGGCATGGAGTTTTACCTACGATGGTTTGTTTACCCTGATTTTTAAGGTATGGATATTTTGGATGAGCTAGCAACTTGTTGTGGTTGCTTTTCCATTTGGTATGACATGTGATTTGATGCTTGTGTCTATGTTGAGATTGGTGCAGATGCTTTTACAGGTATCTTGTTGGAGCACAATAGCAGGTTGAAGAATCAATGGTACATTGATGGCTAGGAATGTTTTTCCCCATGAAAAGTTTTATTACCTCATAAGAGTAATTGCAATGTATAATGTCAAGTGAGAAAATGTTGGGATAAGTTGTCATTAACTTTGCAATCCTAACCAAATTCTTGTGTCTCCAAAGTTCTTGGAAAGTGTCCTCCAACACATAGGAACTTGAGAGACAAAATAACATTTAATTTGGCCGATAGGCCATTCTATATGTGCACACATTTTGTAACTACAAAAAAAAACTGGTAGTCCTAATAAAAAATAATTTTTTTCGTAGTCCTTCCCTAATAAAAAATAATTTTTTTGGTAGTCATTCCCTAAAAATGTGGTTTTAATTATGATGACTAATTTTGCAAATACACACCAAAAAAATATTTCTCTTGGCGGTTACTTTAGAATTCATGGTGTTTCATTTATTTCCTTTTTTGTTACATTTTCTATTTGCTTTTTCAAAATTATATATATAACCCCTCATTCCCACTTCAACATCACATCTTTCGGCTTTGGTTTTGTTTCTTGGGTTTTGTTGGTGTTCGTTGGAAGGAAGGAAATCAGTGAAGAATTTTAGTGGGATACTCTTTATCAAGTAAATCTTGATCAAAATATGATTTTATGAGATGGAATACACAATATGTGATTATGAGATGACATACACAATATGTGATTGTAAGTCAAGATGGAATTATTTCATTCTTATGCCTGTATTATTATTATTCAGAAATCTACAATCTAATCAATTATGCATGATGCCTTAGTCACTCATGCAGTAAAAGAATTTACAGCCATCAGGCAATAGACCTTCATGGCTACATCCAAATAAAACACAAATGAAGCTTACATGATCCGGACATTCCAAAGTGCTTCAATATTTCAAAGACTTTGAAGGCCTCATTGCATAGCCATGCATTGCATATCTTGCAATCAGTGGATTCCATGAGATTATACCTGCATGATGTCTTTTATTAAAATTTTGATGTGCCTTCTATACTCCCACATTTCAATTAGTTTTTGGTATATCTCCATACCCTCTTTTGAAATCTCCCAATTGAGCACACGTTGGGAGGATGCTAGCAAATGTTGCCAAGTTTGGCTTTACACCTACAAATTGCATCTACTTAAAAATTTCCAAGGCTTTTTCAATGAACCCATTTTATGCATGTTCTGTAATCATAGGATTCCATGTGACTACATTTCATTGAGGCATTTCTTTGAAAAGGCTTAAGTCTCCTTAAGATTACCATTTTGTGCATATCCTGTAACCATAGCATTCTATGAGACCACATTTTATTGAGGCTAAAAGTTTGATCCAATTGGCATATTATAAAATTAAAAGAACAAATCATTTTTGAATTTGAGTTTTTATCAAAAATAATTTATTTGATGTATAAATTAAAAATATTATTTGAGAATAAATTTAATAATTAATTTCACCTCTTTTCCCCAAAATTATTGTTGCATTTGTTTATGTAATAGTTTATGAATTTGTATGTTCAAGAAACTTTTTTTTACTCGTGCAAGCTAAAAAAATGTTTGGAAATAATTAATAAGAAAAATATGGCAAGATGATTTTGTAATAGATATATTCATGCCTCCAATCATTTAGATTTTCCTTCCTAAATTAGTCCAAGGCAATCCCTAAATTGTAGAACTTCATTTTAGAAAAGCACTCATATCTTTTAATTAAGATTTGATTTTTAAGTTTATTTAATTTTATTATTTAGATTTGTTTTTATGAATCAAATCTTGTGCAATGCTAAATTTAGTAATTTGACTATAGTTTTAATAAAGCATGTTTTGCTTTTAGAAATCTAATTTAATTTTAATTTAAAATTTAATTACATCTAGACTTGATTTATTCAAAATACAGAATTTAAAACTATGAATTTAAATACTAAGATGCTAGTCATCTTTTAAATAATTAATTGCAATAAATGGTTGATTTTATTTCCATGACATTTATTTAATTTTTTTAATTGGATTAGTGATTTATTTAATTATTAATAAATTTAACAAAATTGAAATATGTCATGGATGATTTTATTTATCCTTTTAGGTTAGTATGGAATAATGTGTTAAGTAAATGGTAGTTTGTTTATTTTAATTTAATTTTAGTTTCAAATTAATTTAAATTTAGTTTAATTTGAACTTAATTTAATTTCAACTTAAATTTAATTTTTTATTTAAGTTTTTCTATTTTTTAATAAAATATAAATTAAATTTGTTTAATATTTAGATATTTTATCTTTTTAGGTTAGTATGCAATAATATGTTTAGTAAATGTTATTTTTTTATTTTAATTTAATTTTAGTTTCAAATTAATTTAAATTTAGTTTAATTTGAACTTAATTTAATTTTTTATTTTGATTTTATTAAATTTTGTATTTAAATTTAAGTTTTTCTATTTTTTAATAAAATCTAAATTAAATTTTTTTAATATTTAGATATGAATCATTCAAATGTATTTCAATTTATTTTAATTTAGCATTTAGTTCTATTAAAATAAATCTATTAGGTTGATTAGTTTGGTTTTATTTTAATTGTAGATATGCATTAATAATTGTAGAGCTGCATATATTTTGGCCGATAGGCCATTCTATATGTGCACACATCTTGTAACTACCAAAAATTTAGTAGTCCCAAAAAATATATATTTTTTGGTGGTCCTTCCTTTTTTCGTCGTCCATAAAATTCATCATAATATACCAAAGAATCAAAAATAAAAAAATATATATTTATCGCATCCCTTCGTATTACCCATTCATGTAGGCGGTTGAATGGTATCCATCCCAATCATTATATAAACATAGTTTGCAACACAAAAGAATCAATTTTGCAATACAATGTACCATGTTGTTTGCAATATCAAATCTATCAGATCCCTCTCCATTGAATGCTAATGCCCTATAATTTTCATTCAAAGCGCTATTAAGAGGCAGTTCTACTTGATGCTTGGGTCATCACAGATGATATTGTTTTAATATGTAAAGCCATTTTGGAGGCCTACTGAGATTTTGGTACAAGGGGAAACTGCCAAAGAGTATTTGAGTCGTTGCAAATGATATTGTTTCAATATGATCACTTAAGAGTATTCCAGGAAGTGCAAGTTGTAGAAGCCAAATGCAAAAAATTGTCTTTTCTCATTTTGAATCATAGATGGCAGCACTAATCAGGCAGTTAAAGAGGGAGTTTTAGAATATGTAGAGGCCTCCACTGTTAAACTTATTTGGGGTGAGAAAACCTCCAAGAAAAAGGATATATTAAGCAGTTATAGTGTTATATTCAGAAACATTTTTAATCACTAAGCTGGAAATTCCATGACTTGTATGGCTAAGTTGTTGAATCATAACTCATTTTTACACAGTGCATTCGTAATTAAATAGATAAAATTATTAGGAGAACTTTTGCTTTGTTTTTTACTTGATCAAACTTTACTAGTTCTAAAATTCTATTAAGTTCTCTTATTTAAAAAAATATGTAATATATAATAATTGGAGTGTGTACTACTGGATCCTCCCTACTTGTTGCCCTTGCTCTGTTTCTATACTACAAAAGAAATTCAACCACACAACACTTTAAACACACTTCACGAATAGAAAGTGAACATGTGCCAAAGTTCAAACATGATTCATACACAAAGTTAGTTCTATCACACACAAAGTAAACACTCAAGTTCAAACATGCTTAAGTACAAACACACACAAAGTGAATGCCAAAGTTAAAACACATTCTTCACACAAAGTTCAATCACTTCACACATAGTTTGTTGAAATACACACTTCACACATATACAAAGTAAATGATAAAGTTCAAATAGGCACATAACATGAATGCCAATGTTAATACACTCTTCACACAAAGTGAATGTGAATATTCACACACACAAATTGAATGCCAAAGTTAAAAACACACTCTACACACAAAGTTAGTTCAATAATTTCACACATGGTTTTTCCAAAATCACACACTTCATACATATATAAGTTAAACACTAAAGTTAAGAAACATACCAAAGGTCAAGCATGTAGTCAATGGCATAGTTAGTACACTCTTTACATAGTGAATGTGAAAGTTCACACACACACACACACATACAATAAAAGAATCAAATCTAAGTGAAAGGTAAAATTGAAACACACTTTATACAAAGTGAATGACAAAGTGTTTAATTAAAAAGAGTAAAAGGTTTTGAATCGATTCTGGAACCCTATTGCATACACAAAAAATGTCAGTGAACACAAAGTTAACCCACAACAAAATAATATAAACATAACAACAAAGAGTAGCAACTTAAGAGCTGGCATCTCAAAAACTACACAACAACAACAAAGTCAAATTCTTAGGGTGGTTTGAAACCAAATCATTTTCATCCCCATCATACAAGAGATCGCACTCATCCATATCTCCTTCATCCAAGCCATCATCCTCCTCGCCTTCATATAGACCAATCTTGATCTTACCCTAAGTAGGTTTCAAAATTTTCTTGCTCCTCATCCTCACACCCATGATGAGTGTTAATTAAATTCCAAAAATAGTTGAAATACTCACACACAAAAAAGTGAATGCTAAAGTTTAAACACACACTTCACACACACATAAAAGTAAACATAATTCAACATGCTAATTTTTAATTCACACTAAGTAAATGTAAAAGTTCAAACTTACCTAAATACACAAATAGAAAATAGCTCAAATAAGTGAATGACAAAGTTAGTTTACTTACGTTTCACACACAAAAAAGATGAATCCTTAATTAACTCAAACAAATTAAGGCAATGTCAAAGTTCAAACATATGCTTCACATAAGCAAAATGGATGCCAATACACAAACAATAAATGGCTCAAGTCCAAGTGAATGTCAATGTTAGTTCACTCCCACACACAAAATGAATGTGAATGTTAGTTCATACACATTCTACACACATAAAGTGAATGCCAAAGTTCATTCACATAAACATGTGCACACACACTGGATACCAAAGATGACTTTCAACCTACCCACCCACACACAATGAAAGCCAAAGCTCATTCACACACACACATACATTTGACACAAAGTGAACATTGATATTATTGTACACACATAGAGTGAGTGCCAAAGTTCATTCAGACACACACACACACACATGTAGACAAAGAGTGAATGTCAAATTCCATTCAAATACATAGTTACATACTTCACACAAACTGAATGAGAAAATTAACTTTCACACACACACACACACACACACACACACACACTTCACATGAAGTGAATTCCAAAGTTAGCTTTCAAACATGCACACAATGAATGTTGAAGTTTACTCACACACACAATGAAAGCCAAAATTCATTCAAACACACAAAGATTCACAATGAACATCATTGAAGTTTGTTTGTAGACACATTCCACACAAAGTGAAAATCAAAGTCTATTCATACATTAGACAAAATGATAGCCAAAGTTCATTTGGGAACACACACAAAGAAAAGAATGTTAGTTCATTCAAGCACATTCCACATAAAGTGAACATCAAAGTTCATTCATACACTCTACACAAAATGATAGCCAAGGTTAATTTGTACACACACAAAAAAAATAAAATCAAATATTTCAATTGTATTATACACAAAATGAACATCAACGTTTGTTCATACACTCCACGAAATCTGATAGTTGAAGTTTATTCATTCCATAAAATGTGATAGCTTAAGTTCATTCATAAACAAAGAAAAACTAAATGTCAAAGTTATTTCAAGCGCGCACACACACACAACAAATGTCAAAGTTGGTTCAAACACACATACCACACAACTTAAGTTCAAACATTCCAAACTATAAACACACTCATAAAGTGAGTGTCAAATTTATAAAACATGGTAAAGTGTAAACACACACACACCAGACAAAGTGAATGCAAACATTAAATTTCACACAACAATTCAAAATAAAAATATAAATGTATGTTGTTTAGTGGTAGGCCTATAAGTATTTGTGCCTATCGGCCATTTGATAGCACCTTTGGTGCTTTTACTAGTTATAGCACTATGACATGTTGATAACTCCTATGAGGTAAGACCCAATTTGGGCACCCACTTTGGAAGTGGAGTCCATGGAGACTTGTAATTGACTCTTTGATGTCTATCTTGACTTGGTGATACTTCTTAGGAGGTGGGAGCTATTTTGGGTTCTCACTTTGGAGATGTTTGCAATGAAGACTAGGAGTTTACTTTTTTGTGTGCATGAGTGGATAATGTTGATACACTTTGCATGAACATGATGTAGCAGTTAACAACGGAGTTAGAGATGCATGATATTTGCCTAAACATGATGTGATAGTTAACAGCGGAGTTAGAGATGCATGATATTTACGTGAACATGATGCAGTAGTTAGCAGTGGAGTTAGAGATGCATGATATTTGCATGAATATGATGTGGCAGTTAACAATGAAGTTAGAGATGCATGATATTTACATATTGCTTGCATGAACTCATAAAAGCTTGCATGGACTTGCATGTTATTGCATGTCACTTGTATGAGTTTGCATGTGCTTGCATGTGTTGTAAGTTACTTGCATGGACTTGCATGTTGTTGCATGTCACTTATATGAAATTGCATGTTGTTGCATGTAACTTGCATGTGCTTTCATGTTGTTGCATGTCACTTGCATATGCTTGCATGTTGTTGCATGTCAGTTATATGGACTTGCATGTTGTTGCATGTCAGTTATATGGACTTGCATGTTATTGCATGTCATTATGTTGTTACATGTATCTTGCATGACACTTTAACTCAGGATCAGTTTTGGATAACTCTTGCATGGTGCTATAAGCGGTTACATGACTCTTGCATGTTACAGAAAAAGTTATTACAAAATAATATTGGGGACAACAATGATGCATGATGTTTGCATGACATTGGTGTGTGTTGGTACTTCAGTGATACTTCAGTTGACTTTGTCTAATTGGGAGTTACTAGGTGCTCATGAAGAAGCTTCCAGTTCAACATTGTTATTGTCACATAACACATTAGTTGACTGAGTTTGAGTTTGACTTCTTGGGCACCCATGTTGAGACTTTCAGTTGTGCTTTGTTATTGTCACATAACAAGTTTCAGTTAACTAAGTTTGATCAGGACTTCTTGGGTGCCCATGTTTGAGACTTGCAGTTAATAGTTGATTTCTATCATGCAACTTTGGAGTTCACTATATTGGATGCTTGGATTTGCACGAGGTTTCTTCTCATGTTATTGGATATAGTTTATTGTATGTTTGAGATCCATGGGTTCTATATAATGGTGCCTTGAGTTGGTAGAAAGGATGAGAAACATTACAAATTACAGACAGGTAATGACAAGAAGGACATGTATTTGATTATTGAAGAAGTAATGGAGTGCTGGAAAAATCCAAAGAAGATTTCAATATTATTGTAAACTCAATTGCAAGAAATAATACAAGACTAAATCTCTTTGAGTGTGGAGTTTCTTCCCACAAGGGTTTCTCCACGTAAATTTTGTGTCTACTTTTATCATGTTTTTTTCTTCTACTACATTGATTAAATTGGAGAAATACTATTACATCTAAATTGAAAGTAATTTGCAGATTTACACATGCTTTTATTTTAGATTTGAAAACATTTAAAAGCTACATAGCTGCAACTTTAACTTGTTCTCTCTCCCTTTTTCCAACACTATCAACTCATCGATCCTGGGAATGGGGTATTAATTCTCGATTGTCTTCTTATTGAGGGCCTTGTAATCAATGCATATTTTCATTGTGCCACCCTTCTTGTTAACCAAGACCACAGAAGAAGCAAAGGGACTAGAGCTTAGTCTTATGTGACCCATATCCAAGAGCTCTTTGATCGCTTTCTCTATTTCCTCATTGTGCTTTCTAGGATGGTGATAAGGAGTAGTGGTGATATGTTTGGAACCTATTTCAAATTTCACTATGTGTTAAAATCCTCTATCAAGTGGCATTCTTGGAGGTATGTCATTAAACACAATGCTATGCTTATCCAGAATAGACTGAATATCCACATGATATGATTTTTACTCATGGATAAATATGTGGTTGTCACGAAATAGTGTGCTACCCAAGACAATTTCCCTCTATGAAATGATCTCTCCATCCTCTTTGTTAAGACAACTCTTAGGGGTCCATTCATAATGCCTCAGAACACTACTTCCTTTCCCTGTGGTTTAAATTTTAGCTCCATGGTCTGATAGTTCTGAGTAAATTTCCTAAGGGAATGTAATCACTACACACCTAATACAATGTTGGTGTCCCCTAGACCCACAACATAGAAGTCATTGTGTATCAAAAAATTGGATAAATGAAAATGATAAACAATACAATGCATTACCTAATCCAAATCTTCAATATCTCAGATAGATATAATGATAGATGCATGCAAGATTGATTGATTGATTTGATATGTTGATCGCTCAATTCAACAACATAACATTAAGATGAAGATGATAGATCAAAGATAATAGATGAAAAGACAATGGATGAAAGATTGTGGAGATATTTTGACAGCATAAGGATACTCAAACTCAATGCATGAAAATGGCTTGTGAGGGGGTTGATTTATAGGCAAGGGTTGATTTGAATGGATGGTTGAGATTGAAAGACTAAATGAATGATGTGGATAGATAGGATTGATTAGTTATTCCCACTCTTCAAGGGAGTTGTAGTCATGCGACAAGTGTAAGAAGGAGAATAAAGTTCATGTGTGATCGTGTACACAAAAAATTTTATTTAATAAAATTAGGTCTTATTAGTTGTACATGTGAAGGATATTAAATGAAAGTTGTACTACCACACATGATTCAATTGAGAGGTGGACAAGTGTTGGAATGTGATGAAAGGTGAGGACTTTGAATTAGTTGGGAAATTAATTAAATAAATAGGATTTATTTCATTAATTGGCTAGGTGATTAGGATGGGATGGCATTATGATGGGAAATTAATTAAATAAATATAATTTATTTAATTAATTGGCTAATGGTATAAGTGGAATTAGGACAAAATGCTACATGATGTCTCTAATAATGCATTTGACTAGGTGTTGCAAGACATGAAAAAATTTGGGTGTCTACATTTTGCCCCTCTTTGAGATGATGTTCGAGATGATGAGATTTGTGTCAAGTAACATCATTTCAAAGAAGCTAAGGTATGGATAAAGGAAAATGATGGGATGATGATGGCCCCTCGAGAGGATAGGCAGGTTGGACAAACACGGGTAGGCTCTCGAAATGAAACAGATTGGTTAAGGAAGATAGATAAGGGAATGGATAGAAGAAATGAATGATATGTTGTGCTGCAATGAAGGTGAGAAACCATGATGTTTGATATAACACTAGATGTTATGCACCAAGGTATAAGGACCAAGGTGACAATGTGTCTTGTGAACCAGCATAATACAACCTTGTCTAAACGTATGAGGAAGAAAACTTAGAGCATTGAAGTCCTAATGCACAAAAGGTATGATATGACCTTAGATGTAAAGGTTAATGCAAAAAGCTTTTCCAACATACACAAGATATGAATAATAGCTGGAAAGATATCGATTTGATACAAATGCAAGATAAAAATAATAACACACACAAGCAAGCAAGCAAGCATGCGTAAATGATTCAAAAACAAATAAGGTATTGCACCTGTCAAGTTGTAAACCAATGATTGGTTGATGGAGGTATGTGGGAGTGTTGTGGAATGTAAAGGAACCAAGACCAATGGTTGTATGCATCGTGATAAACATTGAAGCTTTTGATGGGAAGTTGGTGTAGGAAGCAATGGAGATGTTTGCTTAGGGGATGGGTGATTTAGGCATTTAGGAACCCACATAGACTTAGTATTTTTATGATTTTTGTTTTTCTTGTGGGATGAATGAATTTAAGATTTTGGAATGGAATGGGAATTTTGGAGGGAAGAGGATGGTTGGGATTTTTGAGAGGTAGATGCCGCATTTGAATTGCTTGATTTTTGCTTAGGGATCCAAACCATTTTACTTTTGGACTTTTCATGTGGAGGTATGGGCTTGGATTTCTTTGTAGATGGATTTTGCTTCAATTCTTTGCATTGATGCCCTAAGACATTAGGATCTTTAAGATTTTTGGCTTTATAGGTAGAGGCATCCATTATTTTTCTTTTGAATCCCATGGGTTTGGTGGAATGAGTGGAAGTTTCATGTTTAGACGATGTGTGCATTTGTTGGTCATGATTAGGATTTTTAGGGGACTTATGGATAAGTGGATAATTAGGCGTTGGTAGAAGTGGAGGCAAAGTGGATGGGGAGATATTTGGAGTTGTAAGGAGTGGAGGTAAAGTGGATGGAGGAAAATTAGGAGTTGGAAGTAATGGAGGTAAATTGGATGGTGGAAGATGTATGGTCACATGCTTTTGACATTTGTAGGATTGTTTGACCCGTTATTGGAACCCATGTCTCAGCTGTTCATCTTTGTATTTCCATATGAATGCCACCCAATCCACTTTATGACCAAGACCCGGTCAATCCGTAGATCCAAAACTAATGGCATTTTTCAAAACTGGTGGAGACTTTTTAGTCCCTGCCTATAGCGGCGACTTATGTTTTTGCCTCGCTAAAAGGTGGAATAGCAACATATGTTTTGGGTATATGATGTGGTTTGTGATGGAAAGTGGTAGGCTTAGTATGCATGGAGGAATTACCAACATCTTTAGATTGTTTACCTTTGGGTGTGTAACCAAGGCCATATGAGCGTGGAGGGATTTTAACATGGATAGGCTCCAAAATATCTTGTTCATGAAGGCCTAGGCCTTTACTTTGGTAGTTCATGTTTTGGAGCATGCGATGGACTATGGGACTAGGCGTGTTTTGGGAACTAGACTTGAGTTCATTATTGGATGGAGAAGGTGAAGTGGATGACAATGGTTGTTGTTCCCCTAAGGAAGAACATTCATGGATGAAGGTGGATAGACCAATAGGATATGATGGTGGACTTGAAGTGGGGTCGATAGTGGATGAGAAAGGATCAGTAGGATCTTGATTATCATTGTGTTCACTAAGATCCAAGGTACTTGTTTGATCTTCTATGCTTTCTTGGGGGGCAAGTGTCTCATCATGACAAGTGGATGTTGTGGGATCATGGATAGGTGGAGAAGTTTCTTTGCTTTGAAGGAAGGCCATGAAACGGGGTGAATGATCAAGTAGGTCAACAAGACTTTCATGAGATTGAGCATGTAGGTCTTGGGTGTCTTGTTCATGAATAGTTGTTGGGGTATGAATAGGATTAAGTGGCTCATGGATAGGTTATTTATTATGGATATCATCTTGATCATGGAAAAGATATATGTTATGGATGGGGTGAAGGGAAGTGATTTGATCTTGATTAGAATGAGGGCTTGATGTTTCCGCATGCTTAGGATTATACCCTTGACATACCTCTTGGGTTTCTTGAATGGAAGTGGATAACTCTTGGATAGGCTCTTGGTTAATAAAATGAGGGTCTAATGGATCTTGACTTGGGTTTATGATAGGAGGTTCGTGAATAGGCTTGATGGCTTGTGGGTCACATGATGGGGTTGGAGGGCTAGACATGTTAAGGGAGGGTTCTTGAAGAGGCTCAAGGATAGGTGTTTGATGACATGGCGATGTTTTATTCCTTGCTAGTAGTCATTGGATCACATCCTTTACAAGTGTATGGGTGAATGGACAATATAAGGGACAGATAATAAGGGTAGATGGTGTTGTAGGCTTAGGATTAAGACTTGTTGGATGGATAATGGGATTGGATAGATTGAGACTTGGGCTAGATGGAAGAATAATGGAATTAGATAGATTGGTTTTATCTAACACAATCTTACCACAATCTTCTAGGTTCTTGACAAATCTTTTAAATTGTGTACAAGTGGATATGGCATGGCCCTTACACCTATGGTATGTACAATATTCATCATCTTTATACCAATTAGGTTTAAAAAGAGGTGGAGAATATGATCTTAGCGGGTGTAGCTCAATCAAGTTTGCTTGGACCAATTTTTCTAAAAGTTTCTCCATGGAATCTTTTAAAGAAGGGTTAGTGGAACATGGGGATGAAGGTGGTGGAGGTTGATGGACCAATGGACTAAGATCGGGAGGACATGGTGGTGTTGGGATAGGACTTGTTGGCTCTTGTGTTGGCATGTGATTAGATGGTGGAAATGACTCATAGGATGCATTGGCTAGATTGGTATCTCCCTTGTCAAAATATATTAGGTCTTGCTTCAAATATGGACTTAAGGACACTTGATTTATATACAAGAGGCCACTTGGACTTGAATATGCTTCTTGTGAGGACACTTGGTTGCATTGTGGATGGATTTTGTGATGTGTTGAATTGTTGGAATGAGGAATTGGATAATCTTGGGGTGGGCGTTGATAGGTTGATGTGGCATAGGTTGATGCAGAATTGACATGATAGGTGAATGGATTAGTTTGGATGAATGACACATAGGATTGATGTGGAATCTGTTGAAGTTGGGATGGTGTTTGGGCTTGTTTTTGTGGTATTACTTGTTATTGTATGATTTGTTGTTTATGTTGTGGTTGGAATTGTTGTTGTTGTTGAATGTATTGATGTGATTATTGGAATTGTTGAATTGGTTGATGTTGTTGTGGTTGAATGTGTTGATGTGATGATGATGGAGGGGTTGCATAGGATAATGATTGTTGAGATATGGATTGATATGGATAAGGGTTGAAATTGGAAGAGGTGTGATAGGTTGATGAAGGATTGATATGACATGTGGAAGGATGAGGTTGATATGATGATGTAGGTGACACATGGGATTAAGATGGAGGTTGTTGATGTTGGTATTGTGGTTGAGTTTGTTGAATTTGGGATTATTGATATTGGCCTAGGACTTGATGTTGTGGGAATTGTTGATGTTGTGGTGCGTAGAGACTTGTTCCTTTCTATATAACCACTTAAGTGTATCAAGCATTCTTTTGGGGCCATAAGGATCATTCTCATAAGTCTTGTTTGGGAATGTCATGTCCATGTTTACAAGTGGTAGACTAGGATGTGAGGATGTGGAATGATTAAGATGTGATTTGGATATGAAATGGATGAAGTTGATTGGGTAATGATTAGGATGAAGTGATTGAATGTCTTGGAATGATGATTGACTAGGATGATTAGGATTGGATGATGTGGATGATGTGGCTTAGGATGTGTGTTATGACAAGTAGGTTGAGGATGATGTGGCAAGTGTTTATTAGAAGTTTGACTTGGGCAATATCAAACACAATATCTCACATGTAAATGCATGAACACACACACCAAACACAATGATAAATATGTTTTTGAATATTAAATGTGATGATTAAGCACACACTTTGAAGACACATCAACAAGCCTAATGTTAGTCAAGTGGGGTTTGGCCAATTAAGTCTTACTCTAGGATTCACAAGGTTGACTAGGGAAATGCAATGAAAGTGAAATCCTGCCACACAGCCAGGAGAAAGGGGTAACTCACCCTTCACCTTCACTTTCCAAAGGTATAAAGTTCTTTGGGGCTTAGACAAGAGTGATAAGATTTCAACTCCCAAGGAGGATGCCTTTCGATTCATACCTCGGTTGAGGTCGTCCCTTGGAGTGGTGTGTCTCCAAGCAGGCCTCTTAGGTAGTGTATGACAAAAGTAAACCAAGTGAGGTGCTTTTGATCTCCAAGGTCGCTTTGCGGTGCGAGGAGAGAGCATACACACATAGACTTGATTCACACTCGCACTTGTTAATTACCCTTAGAAAATTGAAATGTGTGGTGTCAAAATGAATGGATAAAAGGTGTTTTTTATTCTCAAGATTGCACAAAGCGCATGAGAAGAGCATACACACCACAAATCACAATCAAGTTCGCCAAACAGTTCAAGCACTTGTTTGTTTTAAGATCCCAAGTCAAAATGTGAATGGAAGACACTTGTTGATTTTATACCCAATTTTTGATGTGAATGAAGACAAGATTCATTTTAGGGGCCCAAATTGAAATGTGTGATGTAAACAAATGTTCTTTTAAGCCCCAAATTCAATTATTTTGACAAGCAATGTTTAGAGATGAAATATGGAATGTGTGCACCTAATTATTTTTCATCCTCAAATCTGTTGTAGATGCTAATGCCAATGTTGTTCCAGCTCCTTAGATTCACCTAAAATCCACCAAGACAAGAAGAAACACAAACTTGCAAGCCAAAGAGGGTTATGCCAAAAACATGCAATATATTAAAAATTTGTGATAGATGATCTGATACATCAAAACAAATTGTATAAATAGAAAGTTCAGGAGATTCTAAGCAATTTAAAAAAAAAAACGTCAAAATCTAATCAATTTTGCTCAAGATATGTTCGTTTGAAGTTTAAATGCAAGTTTGACTTTGACTGATAAAAAAACTAAAAAATGACATAATCACATGATAATTTCTACACCATTGCATAGTTCACTGGATCAACTTTCTGACGAGTCTTCATTTGCATGAGTTTGATACCGTATGAGAAAGTTATGATAAAAAGAAAAAAATGCCCTATTAGGGCATGTAGAAGGCACTAGGTCACCTAGCTATCAAGAAAAATGCTAGCGATTTGACAGTCGTTTGGTCACATGTCATGGTTTGCTCCTAGAGGTCTATGTTTGGCTGGAGATTAGATTTAGAGAGGCAATGTAAGGCAAATCCCTCAGTCAGTTATATGACCAAGGGCCAACCAAGGCCAAAAACGAATTGGGGCTAAGGGCTTATAGCCCCCCTCGGCCCTTTGACCGCCGTAATTTGAGAGCTGACTGCCATGATTTTTAGGCTGACAGTCAATGTTAAAACGCCCAAGGTTGAAGTTTAAAAGATAACAATTGTGGCTTGGATGCTTAGGGTCAAGGTTTAGGGGCCGAGGGCAATGGGACAGTGAAGAATCAGATCAACATTAGTGATGGTGACAATCGGAGTTTGAATGAATGTCAACAAAGGGGATTTTGATTGCCAAGTTTATTACAGGTTTTGACAGAGCCAATGGGAGGTATCTAATTGAGGTTGTAGAAGAATATGAAGTGGCGACTTCGACTGTGGATGGGGGTGACTTTGGTAAGGGTTTGAGTGAAGGTCGATAGGACAGACTGTGGAGACAAGTCACTCAACAAGCAACGACTAAGATATGTGTGAAGGTGGATGTTTAGAGTTTTTATAGGCATCGACCAGAAGGAGATCTGAGGATTCAGCGGGCAAGAAGAGATCTCTTGAAGTAGCGGTGATTGTTTGCAAAGACTTGGGAGCAATGACAGTTTGACATGTGATAGTGATGATTTGAAATGTGGGTGGTTGACAAGTGTTGAAGAGTGGTGCTATAATGCTAGGTGGTGGAGATCTGTGACAAAGCGGTGGCCGAGAGACTCCATGAGTGGCGGATTTAAGGTATAGTAGAGATATCAACCACCATGGAGGTTTAATGGAGATTAGATCCAGGAACAATAGGTTGAGGGTTTTTAAAACAATGACAGAGGGATTTTAAACTACGAATTGTGGATTAGGGTTTGTGAACTAGTGATTGACTGTAATTTAAATCTGCAACCCATACACCTACAAAGCATTCACACAAACACTCGACCAGAACAACAACGTTAGCCACAAAAATATGATGAGAACTAGGAAATCGATCACAGACCCCTACATAGGTCGTATGGATCCGTACGGTACGACCTGTGAACTAAAATAATTTTTTGAATTTTTTCCAAACATTTCATAGTTACCAAACCTAGGCAAGTTTATAGTCAAAATTCATGGAAATGGCCTCCCATACGTAATGGTGAGGTTGATTTCAGCCCAAGAGGTCACCTGCAACAATCAACTTGCAAAACTTGACAAACTAGGGTTAGAAAAATGCAATTTTTTGCAACAAAACCCTACAAAAACTAATGATTAGATCCTTGGAGCATGTTCACGTCGGGTTCACTAGAAATGTGTATCAAAAATTTTGGATAAATGAAAATGATAGAACAATACAATGCATTACCTAATCCAAATCTTCAATACCTCAGATAGATAGAATGATATATGCATGCAAGATTGATTGATTGATTGATTGATTGATTTGATATGTTGATTGCTCAATTCAATAGCATAACATTAATATGAAGATGATAGACAGAAGATAATAGATAAAAAGACAATGGATGAAAGATTGTGGAGAGATTTTGACAACATAAGGATACTCAAACTCAATGCATGAAAATGGTTTGTGAGGGGGTTGATTTACAAGCAAGGGTTGATTTGAATGGATGGTTGAGATTGAAAGGCTAAATGAACGATGTGGATGTCTAGGATTAATTAGTTATTCCCACTCTTCAAGTGAGTTGTAGTCATGTGACAAGTGTAAGAAGGAGAATAAAGTTCATGTGTGATCATGTACACAAAAACCTTTATTTAATAAAATTAGGTCTTATTAGTTGTACATGTGAAGGCTATAAAATGAAAGTTGTACTACCACACATGATTCAATTGAGAGGTGGACAAGTGTTGGAATGTGATGAAAAGTGAGGACTTTGAATTAGTTGGGAATTAGTTGGGAAATTAATTAAATAAATATAATTTATTTAATTAATTGGCTAATGGTATAAGCGGGATTAGGACAAAATGCTACATGATGTCTCTAATAATGTATTGACTAGGTGTTGCAAGACATGGACAATTTTGGGTGTCTACAATCATCACGCACCATATGATGACCCAGAGTGATGTCAAGCTACTATATCTTCTTAATGCAAGGGATGGAGAAGCCATTTGCTACTATGACATTGAATCCTTCAAAGTCCTATGTTCCCAAACCCCTTTTGACTACCAATCCCTCATCTATAAGTTGTGTTTGCCCCACTATGAATCAACATTGTAATTTTTTCCTATGTACAACTCCACAAACTTTGAAAGGGTAAAAATTGGGAGCACTAGAAAGTGTGGCAAGGGTGTCTCCTATAGTATCTTCCTCTTTCTTTCTTTCAGGTTCTAGCTCTTCCTCTTCGATCTCTAGCTCTTGTTCCTCTAATCCAAATTCCTCATCGAAAATCACCTCAATATAATGTACCTATCCTTGGCCGAGACATCTGTGACTAGGTTCCCATGGCTCCTTGCAAGAGAAACATAACTTATTTCTTCTAAGATCATTCCTAGTTTCTTCTTTTCTACTTGTTCTTTGTGGCACATCTTTCCAATGAGATACTCCATTCTAGAATGGTTTCTTCTATTATCTTGAAGGTGGTTTCTTTGATTAAAATTTAATCTTGGGTACTAAGGTTTCCAATGTTAGAGATCTCTTAATGGCTTTCTACAAAGATGGTGAATTGAAAGCCTTCACCAAACCTTTAATATGTTCAATTAACTCTCCATAAAAAGAACACTAAGCCTCCTTTCAAAGACATCAGGAACCATCACTAATAACCTCTATAAATCTACCACATAACTATCCACCACATTGTATTTCTTCAACTAAGACAATTCCTTGAAATGAATCTCAAGGTCTTTCCAGTCAAACGTGTCAGTTAACCTCTAGCTGAAATCATCATATGTACGAATGAGACTGTTCCCTTGGGTAACCAATCCATGGTACAACCACTCATGTGCAACACCTTCTAGATTCATGGTAAAAAAAATAATAGCTTCTTCTTCATACATAGGGTTTAGTGAAAATATGTTTATAACTTTTGAACCCAAGCACAAGCTATACATTTATTTGAAACATCAACAGTAGGAATGGTTAGCTTACGTAATCTATGTTGCAGATCTTTTTGAGGCTGATTTGTATTTTTCCTACTCTAATTCTTTTGTCTACTCTTCATCTTTAGGTTGTAGACATTGGTAAGAGACATTTCTACATGAAATTAATGTTCAAGAGCTCTATATTCATCAAAATAGGTTACAAAGTTTTCTCCATTCTAATTTTGCTCTTCTTCCTTTGGTTGTTCTTTTTCTCTATAGAAACTTAGGTTGGAAAGGCCTAGATGCGGAACTAAACATGGTTTTGTTATTTGCAATAGAATTTCCTTCACTTGTAGGGGTTTGAATTGGCATTGGAATACTTAGATTTTGTATTGTTTGTAATAATTATGCCATGAGATTTGTCATTTGTTGTTGGCCTTAGATTATATTGATAATGGCATTATATTATATCTCTACCCTTTCTTCATCTATCATAACCCTTTTTCCTCTTTTCCCCATTTTCTTCTGCTTCTTCTATTTCTTCACCCCAATTTTGTAACTTTCTCCTCTCTAATAAAATCTAACTTCTCTATCACTGAGTTGCATTAAACTATTAGTTTTTAACCCTATAGGTTGGTAAGATCAAAGCTCTGATACCACTACAATGTCCATTTTTTATCATTTCATAAACCTTGTAATTTATTGTGTTTTCTTTTATGCAATAATACCACTATAATGTTCCTTATTGATAATTTCATAAACCCTATAAAATTGTGTTTCCTTTTATGCAATAATAGGACATAAGCAAATGTTGAACAATAACAATTCTATACCAATATTTAAATTTAAAATTGATGTCATACTAAGATATCTATTAATTTCAATCAACACAATCATTACCAGAATTAATTCTTGAAACTCATTGCAACAACAATATCAACAAAATCCATATACAAGCAATTTTTGAATATCAAAAAATAATAGGAGACAACTCACAAGAATGCCATACTATTGTACGAAGTAGGGGCAGATAAACCCAAGCAATAATCCTTATTATAGATGTAGTTGGGATTAATGCAATTTATATGATTATTGAGTGGGAAAGGTACAATGGAAATAATATGTTGCGATGAATATTGAAGAGCTATGGAAAGGTTAGGAGGTGTACGACACACCTATAGTTTGATACGAGTTAATTATCCTTAGGCAACAATTATGATGTGCTACATAGAAGAAAATACTTTTATCGTATAGAGTATCAACACTAAATCCCTTCACACTGATAATCGAAAACTAGAACTACAACCTTCAACATAAATAAAAATCTTCCAAAATCCTCATTTACCAAACTAAAATTGGAAATTACTTCAATCTTTCAGCACCAATGTGATTCTTGGATGAAATCACCTCAAAGGGACAAGAGGGTTTTCATCCTCCAATTCCAATTGGAAAATAAGAGAGCTTCCATCCTTCGAGTGAGAAGATGAACACAAGTGCTCAAGCTATAAAAGGGGGTTTGATTTCAGTGAACAATTAATATCTTTCTTCCATGCAAATCTTTTCCTTTTATAGACTCTATTTTTACCTTTTAATTTGAATTTCCTTTTCCGTCCAAAAGCCCCCCCCACAAGTGTTCACTTAAAACACTTTAATAAAATATTACATAAGACCCACTTTAATAAAATATTAATAGGGCTATGTAATTCCCTTGCTTTGTTCTTCTTGTTTTAATAAATTTTTACCCCTCCTTTTGTTAAAAATATTAATACATAAGTCATCCTTTTACAATGTTTTAAAATAAAGTTACTAGGACAAGTTAAAATATTATTATTAAAGTATTTCCCTAACTTTATCCCTTAGTCTTCAGGAAATAAGGAAATAGACTACAGGTCTCCCAAATATTTTAATTGTGAAAAGGAGACATGACAATATCCATTTCAGTAGTGATATCCAATTTCTTAGAATCAACATCATTTTGCTCATGTTCAAACATTGGATTATTATAAATTTTGAAATCCATTAAAAAATAATATTCAAATTAGACTTATTAGATGCATCATCATTTTCTTCATCAATAAACTTATGGTTGTAAATCTTAAATTTAAACAATGAAGAATCAATTGTCTCTTCTAGCCAAAATCACTCATACACTTCTTGTTCAAGTTTATGATTGAGATAGTCTAACTAGATAATTGTGATATCAACTTTAAGACAAATCAAATTGACCTCTTGAGTTTTTAAATCCAAGTAATAATTTTCTTCAATATTTACAATCACGTCCAAATAAAGTGAATCATTGATGATAGACTCATTAGGTTTTCAGTAATGTTGCCACACGGACACCAACAAATAAAAAATAGTACTATTTTCTCCTTCATTGTAGGGAAAAAATGACTCTTCATTTAAGAAAATTCTTGTGCTTAGATCTTTGATCAACATGTCATCATAATTTTGTACTTGAAGTAAACTTGTTGATTGCACAGCTTTGTGCTTACAAGCATTTCTCTCATTTGCCTCAAAAATTTTAACATCATTATCATGGAACTCGGCATCACACACATCAACATCATTTGTTTTACCTTAATTTCATAGTTATTCTTGAGAGCACTATCATCACAAGTTGTTACTTCTTTGAGTTTGAGCATTGTTGGATTATTTAATAGATTAGAGGAATCTTGGCACTCATAATTTACTTGTATTTTGCTAGTTGAAATGTGTATGTAAACTTCACTTGATGGAGTAACACCATATTATTGTCTCTCAAATTCTAAACTTGTTGGCTCTTCCTTCTTTTCAGTCATAGAATTCATTATTTCCTTGAGAGACATATCCAGCCTTATGATTACTTTAGGACATGTAACTTCCCCATGCTCATTTGTATTTTGTAGGTGACACATATCATGTAAACTTATTTGTTTGAAAATACCTAGAAATCCTAGAACTAGCACATCATGATTTAATTTTTCAATCACCTTAGAAAGTTAATATGGTGGGTTGGCATGGTTAGGGTGTAGGATCAATGTGTTTATGACCTTCTTTGTTGTCATTTTTTGGAATGTTATAAATTTTAGCATTAAACATATCATCATTGTTCTCTACATGCACATTCATGGTACTTTCTTGTTATATCATTGGTGTGTACATGTTTGTTATTCCACCTCTTTGATCCACTGGGTAAAAGTTCAAACCTGTGTCACACTTTTAGCCAAATAAATAGTTTCTATAGAAAGGGTTTCGCCCGGAACCACATAGCACTTATGTGGCATTGCGTGGCATGAATAGTTCCGGGCGAAACCTTCAATGTAAATAAACACATTTTTCAAATTTTAAATCAAATTTACATTGAAGTTCCACCCAGAACTGTTCCGCCTGAAACTGTCTATGTGGCATCCCATGTGGCAGCCAACTGCCCCTTTTACAACAAATTAATCAAAACTTCAAGTTCAACTGTAAATTTCTCCAACCAGTGGGCATTTTCATGAAAATTTAAAAATACCCATTGGTAGATATCAGAATCTAGATCTTAAAAATATATATTTTTATATGTTTTGATGAGTTTTATTAGGATTATTTTTAAATTTATTGCAAGTAGGTTATTATAATCAAACATGCAGCTAATTAGAAATTAAAAATAAATAGGAAAAACATATTCAAAAATTTTGAAAGATATTTGGTTCACTAGAGGAGAAAATCATCTCAAAAAGGGTATTTTTGTTTTTTTTTTAAATTATATATTGTAAAAAAGTTGACGTCCCATGGAAACTACTCTGTTCTGATTAAAATTGACTTTAAAAAATTATAAAAAAATTTATCACAATTTAAATTTTTTTTCCATGCACTAGATATTTGAGTTGGCTAATTAGAAAAAAAAAATTAAATAAAAAAAATTAATTTTGCTATATTTTTCTTAACGTCCCATCGATGTCATTTTTTTTGAAAAATATCAGCATTTAAAATTCATCAATTAAATTTATAAAAAAAAAAATCCACCTATTTTAAATTTTTTTTAAATTATAAGCATAAACTACAATAAAAATTCTATATTTCATTAGTTTATGTCATTTTAAAATTTAAAACATGCATATGACCTTTTTTACGCTTAAGTTGGAAAAATATGTTTGTGTTGGCCATTCCCTTATAAAAGTGTGACACAATTCTGAACTTTCACCCCACTATATTGTTATGATTGCTTGTGTCAACCTTCATTTCATTATTTTCAATCATTTCTTTCTTAGTGTCAACTTCATTGATGGTTTTGGTGATTTCATCGTCAGAGTCATCATTAGATTTAGGTGGATTTACTTTTTCTATTTCATGTGGAATGATTTGAATAACAACATGATCTTAATAAGCATTAATGTTCATCACCAAAGGGAAAACATAAAATTTTTGTTGATTGACTTCTTAAGGTTGTTGCAACATCCACTTGTCTTTGCTTTGGATAGGCAATTAATAGGATTGATTAATTTGACTATAATAGTTGTTCAAATCCAAGATCATTTGTGGATGTGCATATTTATTCAGTTGAGGATTACAAAATGTCAAATCTTGTCGATGAGCAAGTTGATTTGGTTGCGGCATTAGACTTGAATGAAGGAAATAGTTTGTTTGACTTGGTTGCATTCCATACATATTGGTGTTCAGTCGATATGGTATCTAACTTTGTTTCAGGCTATAATAAGCTTGATTTTGCAAAAAGATTCAAAGAATTAGCACCTTCCCTTTTTCCAGAATAAGTGCCAAAAAAGTGGAATTCATGGCCCTTAGCATTTGTTTATTCCTGTGAGATTCTTGGACCACCTCTAATAGATCCATCTTCATCACCTCCTAAAATTCCTAAAAGAATTCCATCGGAAACCCATCAGGCCTTAGAGCCTTTCCTTTTTTCATTTGAAACACAATATCTTCAAGCTCCTGCAAGGAAATCAGATTAAGCAGACATTCATTCATTTCACTCGTAACCAGGAGCAATATACTATATTAGTGAGAATTTTAATTAAAATAGTTGAGATGAAATTAAAGTTTGGGGTTTTGATATGATTTAATTTAATTAATGTGTTTTAGAAAATTTAGTTCAGTGTTAAGTTCTAGGGATTCTTAAATTGTGACACATAGGTTTGGGAGAATTTAATAAATGTTGTTGATAATTTAATTAATCAAATTAAATTTATGAATTATATTGATTGTAGGATTACCTTGGGGTTTGCATGTAATTTAATATAATTAATGTGTTATTAAATTGTGACATATAAGGTTCGTAGAATTTAATAAGAGTTGTTGATAATTTAAGTAATCAAATTAAGTTGATTTAATTTAATTAATGTGTTATTAAATTGTGACATATAAGGTTGGTAGAATTTGATAAAAGCTGTTGATAATTTAATTAATCAAATTAAATTGAATTGACCTTTTAATGTGACTTTGTTGAAAAATAGTTTAATATAAATAAATAATAAACAATAGTTATATTAAAGTTTTAATTAAATCTATAAACATAGGGTTGGTAGAATTTAATAAATGTTGTTGATAATTTAATAAATCAAATTAAAATGATTAATTATATTAATTCTTGCATTAAATCAAATAAATTTTGGGGGGTTTTGATATAATTTAATTTAATTAATGTCTTTTAGAAAAACATAGATGAGTGTTAAGTTTTAAGGATGCTTAAATTGTGACAAATTGGGTTGGTAAAATTTAATAAATGTTTGGCCTACCTTGGATGATGAGGATAGTTATTCACTTCAAACCTTGATGACTATTGAATGCAGGCCCTTGCTGGATATCCAGGATGAAGATGAGTTGATAGCTCACATTATACAAAATGACCGTGGGAGGCACACACAACAACATGATTGTTTATCCTATTTACAAGACCCCTTGAGAAGCATAATACCAACAAGCTCCTCAGAGGAGGTAACCCAAATATTTCATACTTTATTACTCCAGCAATGCTTACCAGTAATACCTAGCCTTGATTTGTCCTCTGTACAAGAAATGTCTAAACAATTAGAAATCAAGCCGAGAAAGATGTTGAGTGTTAATAATGCATTGACTGATGAACAACAACAATCCCTACACGTAGTGTTGCAGGCACACTCAACAACGTTTACATGGGATTACAGTGACATGAAAGGCATTAATCTTGTTGCAAGTATGTGCCTAACTGGTGTTGTCATTGATGTCAACATATCTGTGTTGTCATTGGTGTCAACTGTGCTCTTAATTTGTTGCTTGCTTGAATGGAGTGAGATGCCTTGTATTTACTTATGTAAGTGATCCTAATGTTGAGGATATTGAGAAAATTAGCCCCTCCCGTGATAACAATGTGCTGCAGTGGAAACAATGTATTATACTTAGAAGAAGAGTTGAAAAGTTTGCTCCACATTTCCTATAGGATGAATATCTTTGCCTGCAGATTGGAAGTTATTTAGAAGTCTATCTGAAGATGTTATATTCCAAGTTTGAGCCTCCTAAATGAAGATTTGAGTGAATTGTGTTCACTAGTGTGAAAACTGATTTTCCTGTATGTTTAGTGGTGACAGGGAGAAAGTGTTATGCTCTGCATTCCTTTGCATTGAAGTATTTTGGTCTGTGGTTCTGGAATCAAGTTTGTAATGATATTAAGTGCCTTCAAGTACAATGATTCATGATTTGTTGGTTTGAAAGCTATCTTTTACTTATGATAGTGGTTGACAGTGTTGTTCTTGTGCTCCGGTTTGAAGAATCTTCTTGACAAAGTGGTTAAAGATCATGCGGTTGTTCTTGGTGATTACAATGTGCTTGTGGATGTCTCCTAATCATGTTCGTACCTTTGGATTGGTTTGCAAAGAGAAATTCAGATCATGGATGAAGTCTGTTCTTTGAAGACCTAGTATTATCTCTAGTCCTGGCCAACCTGGTTGAATTCATTATTTGCAGAGATGCCTTGAAGATTGTAGAAGTGTGTCATGACGTGAAGGATTGTGATTGAGTCCCAACTAAGGTGTGGTGTGATCCACATACATCTTTACATCTTTTCCTTAGCTAAATTTGTATTAGGTCTAGACCTATTTTATGTATGATTGTAATGTCGACCTTGTAGATTGATCCAATGGTTGATGAATGTAATGCCAACCTTGATGTACATTCCAAGGTTGATGAATTGTATAAAAACATGTAATGTAGTTGTGAAAAAGTGTGTGTCATGCGAAGATGAAAAGATAAGTGCGAAGGTGTGAAAGAGCAGAGCAGAGAAGTTATATTGTGTTTTAATGGAACTGAACCCTGGCATGGAGTAGATGCTTCTTAATCAGTTCACCATTTTGGCAGTAAGCCACCCTAGGCAGTGAGCCATTCTTTGCAGTGAGCATTTTGGGTAGTGAGCCCTATAGGTAGTGAGCCTCTATTTTTTGGTATTGTTATAACTCATATATCTCTGTGGGCTAACACCCACTGTGGTTTTTTCCCTTTTAGGATTTTCCACGCAAAAATTTGGTGTCTACTATGTTGGATGTGTGATTGTAATTAAGTCTATGGTTTCATGCTTTCATGATTAAATCTGATTAGGAATAATTAAGTTGTTGATGGTTTGTTATTCATATGAAGCTAAGTTTTTGTGACAACTGATTCACCTTCCCCCTCTCAGTTGTCCGGTGTATTTCAACAATTGGTATCAGAGCAGGTTCCTCAGAAGAAAGCCTAACAGCTTGAGGAAGATCCAGGATGTCTTATAAAAGGGAAGCTCCACAGTTTGATGGGACAAATTATGTTCTTTGGAAGGTACGAATGAAAAGCCATCTCCTTTGTCTTGGTTATAAAGTTTGGAAGGCCGCAGAATCAAAATATACTATGCCTAAAAATGGTTTGACAACTGAAGATTAAATCAAAGAATATAAATTGAATATAAAAGCAAGAGATACTCTGTTAAGTGCCTTGACTGACACTGAGTTGATAAAAGTCATGGACCTAGAAACAACAAATGAGGTTTGGGAAAAGTTGAAGAATCTGTATGAAGGGGGTGATTCAGTAAAAGAAGCCAAACTTTAGGGCCTGAAAGCTAAATATGAAAGCTTGAAGATGAATGAAGATGAAAACATTACAGCGTTCATGCAAAGGGTTGATAAACTTGTCAATGGAATAAAAGGAATGGGAGAAACCAATTCAATGCGAAACTCTTTCATTAATCTTCAGAATGGATTCTTACAATTTCATATCATAATTCAAGATACTCTACACAATTTCTAATTGTTCAGATCGCATGCAAGCGCAGAAAAAGAGCATACTTTTGTGATTCTAACACCTAAGACTCTTCTAGACTCTATCGATTGCTTCTCAATCTATTACCCGATGCCTCAAATGAGGTTCAAGGTTCTTATTTATAGGAAGAAGCGGAACTCAAAACTATAAAACAACCTATAAGTCTAACCATACCAATCGGACATGTAGCAAACACTGTAGGAGAGGATCGTTGTGAAGCAGTCAAATCCAAAAGCACTAACTACAATGAAAAGGACAAAAGATATTCGCATGAGACACACCGTATGCTAAAACGGCCTGCTTTACATCCAAAAGCAGATATGGAGATCTTGCTTTTTGAAACAGGGTTGCATCTTGTCGTCGAAATCTTAACGTGGCCGACAGCACGGCATTGACAGACCCAAATGCTAGTCATTTTCATTGTCAAAGGAATTATTGTCGCTATCATTATCAAGATTAGTGGGAGACATGAGAATCTGAGGCAGAGGTCAAAAAGCAATTTCCATATCATCTGGTCTGCTATGGAAGGTGTAGATGATCTTTTCAATTTCATCCATATGGGCCATGTCCATTTCAGTCCTTACTGCAACAAGCGCCGGTTGTAGAGCTATTTCCATGTCTTCGATGATGGCTTTGGGGAACCACTGATGAGTCAGAGGATAATATTCCACTCGAGGAATTAGATAACAATGAGGATTTAGAAGATATCCTAATGGACCTGTCATTCCTTGCTGAATAGACCATGTAAAATTTGCTTGAATATGATCGAAGAATTCGACCATGTCAGGCTGTAAAATCTTATCATTAAATCCTACAAATATATCAATATAATCTTCAAACTTTGTTTGCAGGATTGTGATACTATTAATAGAACCAAACTTGGCACATTTCAGCAAATTTTTCTTCCTTTTGATGGACCAATTCATAGGTAGCAAGGAAGTAATACACATCAAAAGTTATCCCATTCCTGAGGGCAAAATAAATGCTTGCATCTTCAAGGCCAAAATGGCTTAAGAAATCTTCTTGCTCATTTCCAATAAGAATACCCTTATCATAGTTATCCCAAACTATATTCCTTAAATCTTGCAACCATTTATTCAAGAAATGAGTATGAAGGATTGGAATTAGGATTTCTGGAGGGAGCTGGGGAACCCATATTTCATTGCCTGATGCATCAATGCTCTGGAAGACTTCAACTCCATCACTTCTTACAAAAGTTTCTCTTGGTTCAATTAACATGCAAACATTTTCTGCTAATTTTGACATCTCTCTTGTCAAGGAATCGGCAAGAGGGTTATTATCACCTTGTATCCATTCTATGTCAAAATCATAACTGATGAAGTCAAGATACCACCTGGCAATCCTTCCATGTGCTAAATCCTTATCAGGTTTCTTTTTCAATAAAGACCTCATCGGTTGGCTATGTGTTCTCACTATAAAATGAGTTGGCTTGAGGAAAATCTTGAATTTATGAATGCCCTTTTTTACAAATAGTATTTCCTTCTCATGAATTGTGTACCTACATTCAGTATCAGTAAATGTGCCAGATCTGTAGCCACAAATTTGAGTTTCTTTGTTTGGAAGTTCCTGGATAAGAACAGCACCCCAGACATCATCAGAAGCATCAGTATATAAAACCAAAGGAAAACCTTCTTGAGGAAGATGGAGTGTTGGAAGATATTGGCACTTTTGTTTGATCCTTCAGACTATTTCAGAGAGTTCTTCTGTCCATGGTCCTGCTCCTTTTAATTGATTCTGGATCTTTTTCCTGTCCTTGGCAAGACCATTATAAAATGGAGTAACATAGTTTAAACAACCAAGAAATCTCTATATTTTCTTAGTTCCTACAAGAACATCAGGGAATTCATTAATATGCTTCAAAATATGATGTTGTAGTTTAATATTCCCTTGGAAGAGTATTAAACCAAGAAAATCAATTTCTTGTTGTCCTATAACCATCTTTTTAGCAGAGAGACATATTCCATGATGTCTGATGGTATTGTAGAGAGATTCCAGGTGTTTCAAGTGTTGTGCATCATCATTAGAGAAAACAATGATATCATCAATATAAACAGCACAAAAATCCTTCAAACTCCTTAAGGCCTTATCCATTCTGCGCTGGAAGTAAGCAGGAGCAGTTTTTAAACCGAATGGCATGACATTCCATTCATACAATCCTTGAGGGACTGAAAAAGCTGTCTTATATCTATCTTCTTCTTTCACCTTTACTTGCTAGAAACCAGACTTACAATCAAATTTAGAAAATACTTTCTTTGCAGCAGCTCTCATGATCAAGTCTGTACTGAAAGGAATTGGATAATTGAATGGCAAAATAATGTCATTAAGAGGTTTATAGTTAATACAAAACCTTTTCTTTCCTCTTTCTTTTTTTGCTCGCTTGTTGACCAAAAAGGCAGGACAACTGAAAGGGATCTTGCTGTCTCTGATAAACTGACCATCCAACAGCTCATTTAGGTGTTCATCCATTTCTTTTACTTCTGACGGACTCATCAAGTATGCAGGCTCAAATGGAATTACTGACTGACATTCTGGTTTCAGCGTAATCTCACATTCTTCATGTTCTTTGGACCAAAATTGCAGAGGGTTCAAACTACAGCAATCTTTTTCAAATCTAGCCTTGACAGGTTCTGACAATAGTGGCAGCTTAGGTCCTTGCAAATTAAGGGCTTCCTTCTTAGGATTTTTCTTTGATAGCTTATGATTTACTACTTTTAAGGAAGGAATCTTAATATGGCCATCTTCATGTCTTAGTGAAATCTCATGGGTTCGCAACACAAAGGGTTGGTATTTTGTTAAGAATGTAAATCCCAACAAGACATCACCTCTGAGACCATCTAATTCAATAAAATCAGTAACAAACCTTTTACCTTGGATTTCAATGGTCACATCTTGAGTATAACGACCCATTTTCACTTCTTGGCCATTTATAGCATATCCTGAAGGCAGATCTGGTCTTGGTTTCCAGAATTCATGTGGAATGGCATCTGTTTTGGCAAAGCTTCTAGAGAAACCAGAATCAACAAAAGCATCCATTGGGATTGACTTATAACCTGGGAGGCAGAAACTCATTCTTATGTATGTACAGTGTTCTACCAGATATAGAGCATTAGCAGGTTCAGACAGAGCAGAAGTGGAGGTTTTGCGGTTGGAATCAGATTCAAAAGAGTTGTAATCAGCTTTAAATAAAATTTCATGAATCTCCCCCATGGCAGAAGTGAGTTTAGTCAATTCTTTCTATTGGAGAGTAATCTGGCAGGAAAGAATCATCAATTCTTCATGGCATTGGTCAATCTTACTACAAAGAGTATCGATAGCACAACCAAGAGAGGGAGTAGGAGAAGAAGCTTTACGAGATATATGACTCTTGGGTTTAGGTCTGGAGGAAGACTTCCACTTAGGTTGGGTATAACCATGGGATGATTTGGATGGTGGAGAAGGTGGAGAGGAGAGAACTTCTTCATGGTGGGTAAGAATGGAAGAGTGAGAAGGTGGTCGGCATCTTAGCTGATGTTGAAGGGAATCTCGCTCAGCTTCCCATGATCTGATATCCTTGACCTATTGCTTGGCAGCAGCCTTTCTTTCTTCCAGAGAACCAGGAAATCTATAGGGATCTTTGGATTTGGCCATACTGATTTTGAAATCAAGATCCTTGATAGCTTTCTTTACAACCTGCGTAATGGTGCCACGACCTGACGAACTAGAAGCAGAACTAGATGCTTCATCAGAACTGGAAGAATAGACTTTTTTATGCTTATCCCGAGCCATGTAGCAGTGATCACCAAGAACCTCAACTAATTCAAAGAATTGATCATCAGTAAAATTAGCAAAAACATCAGAAGTATGTACAATCTCCCAATTATCAACAATTTGTTCTTCAAATAAAGCATAAACTTTATTTCCTGGAGCATCCTTCTTGGGGCAATTGGTGGCATAGTGTGGTCCTTTGCAAATGAAGCATTTAACCTGCTTATGTCTAGGATGTTTATTCTTTTTGAATAGATATTTGGGAGGCTTTCTGTGCTTGAAAGAAGTTTTATTGATAGGTGCTAACCTGTATCTTTTCTTGTGGCTCTTATGTCGATTTCTGAATGAATACTCCATATTATCATTGTCATACTTAGATCGTCTGCACTTTTTACAATGACAATGTTTACCACAAGAAGATTTACTGAACTTTCTAACTTGCTTGAAATCTTTGAGTTGACTTATAGAAGGCAAGTTGCAATAGTCCTTCATATTACAGGAAGCATTATATTGTTCCCTATTATCACTGAGGGCTTTCATTAGGCATACTTTATCCAACTTATAGGTGACCAAAGTCCTAATTTCACCAAATCCATAGTTTTCAATCTTGGATTTATACTTGGTCATCACATAATCTTCAGCATATGCTCCTAATCCACATGGAAGAGAATTAAGATAAAACTATTTTGTAGTTGGATCATGCAATTTCTGAGCTTCTATCATATATTTTTCAAATACCAAATTATATTTGTGCAGTTTGCCTAAGTCTTTTAGCTGTAAGGAAAACAAGATTTTTTCTGCTTCAAGTATATCATTTTCCTGTTTCCACAGAATAGCCCTATAAGCATGAGTTTGAGCATAGAGAAACCTTCAGCTGAGATATCATTTCTTCCCATATCACTTTCTTTGACATAATCCTCACCAGTTTCTGGATTATGTGAGGTGATTCCATTATCTAGTAGAGAATTCCACCAGTTTCGGAGCTTACCAGACATTAGTCTTACTGCATATAACACTTTACTAGGCTCAGTCCACACAGATCCCCTGGTATCAAAGAAATTCTCTAAGGTATCACACCAGGTGCAAATAGTGTCATAAGGATCAACTATCTTATCAATGTTCAAGACATATCCAGATGTAGCATAAGCTCGCATCTGCTCAGGTCTGGTATTTTCTGAGATAGCATCTCTCATCTCAATATCTATTTGGTTGCCTACTGATTCTTGACTAGCCAAATAAAGCTCTTCCTAGTCTTCTAATGGGTCTATGTAGACAAACTCATTTTCTTCTAGGGATCCTTGGGAATATTCTCCTTCAGAGATATTTTCCTCAAAATAGATCTCATCATCTGATCCATTAGAATTCATAGCTACAGCTGGTTCTTCCATATAGATAGGCTCATTATCTTCTAGGTTACATTCTTGAAGCCAATCTTTTAGCTTTTCTTCATGCTGCATCATATGTTCTTTATGTTTTGGGAGGTCTAGCTTGGTAGGCATCTGAGGAGTTTTACTCCTTGTAGAAGTAGCTGGAATATTTTCTTCTACTATATCTTCAGAAAAGAGAATACTTTTCCTTCTCTGGATCTTAGGCCTGGTTTTAGGCTCTGGCTTCTGAGGTCTTTCTTCTTGTTCCTCCTCAGAACTATCTTTGCCTTTCTGTGACACCCTAATCTTTTTAGTATATTTTCTAATTTTATCAAGATTTCGGGCCACATGCTCAAGCAATACTTTATTTTCTTGAGCTTGAGTATCTCTTCAGACTTCTGAGGTAGACAGTTGATCATAAATTTGTCTTGTCATAGATTCTAACCTTTGTGTGCAGGCTTGGACATGTGCTACTGAGGACTGAGTTTCTTTAATCTGATAATTTACACTACCAAAATTATTTAGGGTAGAAGTACATTGCTTATCAATCCTATTTAGACTGCTTTCAGCGTTGTATACTACATTATGGACTTGAAGCACATTATCATAAAGATATATTGTCCTGTTTATTCCTTGTTTAATATCTACGGCCATATCATCTAAATTGTCCTGGGTCGATATCATCCATTGGGCTTGCCAATTTCTTTGTGCTTCAGAATTCTTTTGCTTAGAACCAACCTTAGTATGAAGTCTTGCTTCATATCTTCCCCATTGTTTATCTTCAGGATTTACTACTGTGTAGCTTTCCTATGTAGGCCATCTACCAGGGGTGTAACTGACGAATTCTATGGTTGTTGTTAGATCTACCTAGACAGAGTGTTTTGACTTTCTATCTGGTCCATACCTGGGTAGGTTTTCTCTCATCATACAAGCAGGTTCTCCTAACTTGGCAATTTTTATACCTTTTCCTTTTGATTTCTTTTCTTCTTCTCCCTGTTTAGGTGCAAGGTGTAATCTAGAACTAACTTGTCTTGAAATTTTGTCTATGGCTTCAGGATCATTTGTCAGATCAAAAGTAGAGGAGAAGGAAGACCTAGATGGATAACGATTGACTGACTGAGATGGTCAGAATCTTTGAGAACTGCTTGAAGAGGTAGAACATTCCTCTGGATTATAGTCTACAAAAGGTTTTCTGCTAGTTGTTGGATAGGAATGAGCCATGGAGTAACTTCATTTATCACAGGTTGTTCCAGAATGGTCTGATCAGACACTGATTGTAAGGTAACATTTGCAACTCTGCGAGATTGGAAGAGAGGTCTCTTAGAGAATCTATTTCTTTGGATAGGAAGGTCTAGGAATTGAGGCTTTTGTTTTTCTAATAGTTGCTCAATAATGGGAAAACCAATCTCGAAGCCAGTGTGGTCTATAAATCTTCCATAATCCAACAAGTTGGAAGAACCTTGCGGGAAACCTACCCCCGTGGGCAAAGAAACTGGCGTAGAGACAGTATTCATAATGCGATAAACACATCAACCTCCTATGGTAGCATAGATAGATCCGAGCATGAGAGAGACACCTTTAACTTGTAAGAGCAAGCAGAATGCAGAGGAAATAAATTTATCAGAAAGGGACAATGTAAAGTTTGGTTGGACAGAGAGAACACCATCACCTTTTTCTGCACTAAGAATACCCCTAAACTGGGCTATAACAGCCTGATCCCAGATACGACAACGAGTATCAATCAAAGTAGGGAAAAACTCAGCATCAATATTATAATTGAAATGAGGGTGGACTATAATATCAACATGTGGAAAATGGACATGAAAGAAACCTTTAGTTCTCCAACGATCAACATCTTCAGGAAGTAAAAAGGGTAAATAGATTGGGCAAATTCCAGTACCAGAAACTAGAAGATTTATTTCAGATTGGCAGACAGAATCACAAACTTTAGCCTTAATGCCTTTTTCAGGATAAAAGGTAGAAATCTTAACATCAGGAAATCTAAAATTCCCTTTTTCATCTACAACATGTTCATTTCCATCTTGAAAATAATTATGAAGTACCTCAGAGAGGGCAGAACTTGCATTCATAGATCTTCGGAGTGCCATTAGAAAGATTAAGAACTTACTGATTTTTGTTCGCAATATTCCCCGCTACTTTGGTTGATTTATTGCCCTTCACACGGCGCTATCCTTCGGCCTTCACACGGGTCTTACAAAGACTTCCATAGGTACTACAGCACGCTACTAAAAAAGACTTCAGCAATTAAACTATCAAAGGCACACTTTTAGATCATTTGAAAACGAGTCTCTGAAACAAGCTTAAACATTTTTTGAATCCATTGGAAGTTGTTTTTGATTCATAATCAATTCTTTCACAGCACTCATCTCCTCATGATTTGACAAATCAGTAGGGAGGGTAGATGGACTAAAATTCATATGCATTTGGTTACAAGAAAGAGTCTAAGATAAGGTATTTGTACGAGATATTAGTGGTTTTATGGGCAGAGGAGGCAGTTTACCAAACAATATGAGGCTACTTTTAGCCTTAATGGCAAGATCATATGACTGAGAAAGAGTTTCACCCCCCAAAGATTGTATCATGACAGAGATCTCAAGGTCTAAAGCTTTTAAATAATACAAGAAAGTAAAGGCTGGAGGAGGCCTTAGGTCTGTAGAAAATTTTTTCTATACCTTGTCAAATCTTGAATTGAAATCGTGTATGGGTTCCATTGGATGCCTCTTGATTGTAATCAAGTTCTGGGTGAGAGTACTGACATCTGTCCTATCTTTGAACTGATTGTAGATGAGTTCCCCAAGTTGATTCCATGCAGTGATTGAACCAGGCTGCAAGCTTCTGTACCATTCTTTTGCTTTGCCTTTGAGGGATGATGCCAGCAACAGGAGGGCATGATTCTCAGTTGTATGATTTTATTGTCAATTATAATCATTTGAAAACAAGTCTCTCAAAAAGGGTATTTTTTTTTTTTTAAATTATATATTGTAAAAAAATTGACATCCCATGGAAACTACTCTGTTCTGATTAAAATTGACTTTAAAAAATTATAAAAAAAATTTATCACAATTTAAATTTTTTTTCCATGCACTAGATATTTGAGTTGGCTAATTAGAAAAAAAAATTAAATAAATAAAAAATTAATTTTGCTATATTTTTCTTGGCGTCCCATCGATGTCACTTTTTTTGAAAAATATCAGCATTTAAAATTCATCAATTAAATTTATAAAAAAAAAATCCACCTATTTTAATTTTTTTTTAAATTATAAGCATAAACTACAATAAAAATTCTATATTTCATTAGTTTATGTCATTTTAAAATTTAAAACATGCATATGACCTTTTTTACGTTTAAGTTGGAAAAATATGTTTGTGTTGGCCATTCCCTTATAAAAGTGTGACACAATTCTGAACTTTCACCCCACTATATTGTTATGATTGCTTGTGTCAACCTTCATTTCATTATTTTCAATCATTTCTTTCTTAGTGCCAACTTTGTTGATGGTTTTGGTGATTTCATCATCAGAGTCATCATTAGATTTAGGTGGATTTACTTTTTCTATTTCATGTGGAATGATTTGAATAACAACATGATCTTAATAAGCATTAATGTTCATCACCAAAGGGAAAACATAAAATTTTTGTTGATTGACTTCTTAAGGTTGTTGTGACATCCACTTGTCTTTGCTTTGGATAGGCAATTAATAGGATTGATTAATTTGACTATAATAGTTGTTCAAATCCAAGATCATTTGTGGATGTGCATATTTATTCAGTTGAGGATTACAAAATGTCAAATCTTGTCGATGAGCAAGTTGATTTGGTTGCGGCATTAGACTTGAATGAAGGAAATAGTTTGTTTGACTTGGTTGCATTCCATACATATTGGTGTTCAGTCGATATGGTATCTAACTTTGTTTCAGGCTATAATAAGCTTGATTTTGCATTCCTTGTTGTGTGTGGCCATATCCCAAGTGGGCTAACATTAAATCTCTCTACTAAGAATCTTCCACTGTGATTACTCTTGGTGTACCTCTTACAAGTGCAACAAATGAAGGACATGTTGATATGCACCAAACAACTGAGAGGGGGGGTGAATCAGTTGTTACAAAAACTTAAACACTTTCTGCACTTAAACATTCATCACTTATCCACAATTATTATGATTTAACAATGAGTGCATGAAATCAGAAACTTAACAACATCAAACACAAGAGACACTAGATTTACGTGGAAAACCCCAAGGTGGGGAAAAACCACGGAGAGGATTAACTCTCAATATATATTGCAATCTTGAAATAGTGATGTTCAGGGTTGGTCACCCCACGGGCCCAAACATACTGGCTTAGTGCCATGAAGAACAACTAGGTCTAGTAGGCCCACTGCCTCAACCCTAAACCTAGCAAGATTACAATAAGGGTTGTTAAACCCTATTGGTGGCTTACTGCCAAATTCACTGCCACGATGAACACCTTACTTTATTGTGAATAAACAATTCCTCAACTCAGCTCTTCCTCTGCCCTGCTCTTCCTCTGCTCTGCTCTTCCTCTTCTTTTCTCTTCCTCTTCTCTGCTCTGCCTTTGGACCTTTCTTAATGTATTCTCATTTTCGCTCAAGGACAACTTTTCCATGACTTAGCTACAAGTATTTATACACTACATCAACCTTGGAATGATCATCAAGGTCGACATCAACCATTGGAACAATCTCCAAGGTCGGTATTACAAACATTTACAAAATAGGTCCTAACCTATTGCAACATCATGCAAAGGGAATGAAAAGTGGATCATGCCATGCCTTAGCTAGAACTCAAGCATGATCTTCCACGCCACAACACGCTTCCACAATCTTTTAGAGATCTCTGCAATCACTGGGATCAACCAGGTCGGCCAAGACTGGTTACACACTACGTTATCTATGAGAAATCTTCACACACCATCTCAATTTCTTAATGCGGACCAAAGTCCAAATAGAAACATGATTAGGAGACATCCACAAGCACACTATAATCATCAGGAGCAACCGCACAAACCTTAACCACTTTATTCATAGAAATCTTCTCACTAGAGTACATGAACTTTACTGTCTTCAACTGTCATAAAAGAAAGATAGCTTGCAGACCAACAAACCATGAACCATTGCAATTGTAGGCACTTATCATCATCCCAGACTTCCCTCTAGAACCACATAGCAAAATACTTTATTGCGGAGGAATGCGGAGCCAAACACTGTCTTCCTGTCTCAACTAAACTTACAAAAAAAATAGGCTCCACTCTGGTGAACACAACTCACTCAGATCTTTATGCAGATGGCTCAGACCCAAAATGTAGCATCCTCAAACATACCTCTAACTTACTTCCAATCCACAGACCACGATCTTCAAGCAGGAACAAATGCGAAGCAGTTTACTGGATTGTTCTTCAGCATACAACTCACTGTCTGTACTGCACTTCTCTGTGGCTTACTTGTTTCTTCTGGAGGGCTAATTTTCTCAATATCCTCAACATACAAGTCTTATAAACAAGTAATGGAATAGGATACAGTTGACACCAATGACAACAAGAATATGCTGACATCAATGACAACACCGATTAGGCACATACTTGCAACAGGATCTAACCCCCATAAGTAATGATTCAACAAATTAATTTGATTCGGCCTATGCATAATGTTTACCTTTTCCAATGCTCAATAAAATTTCTAATTAAATTGTGCAATAGGCTCTTTGAATTGCCTCCTTATGGCTACAAATTGAATGAAGGCTTCTCATGGATTAATATTCTACCCAAATTGCATTAGGAATGCATTTTACAATTCTACCCACAAACATATATAATTTGGTGGGAAAAAAGTGTGCCACTGAGATGTTGCATCATGGAATATGTTAACAAATAATTGACAAGCAAAACCTTCCTGATTAATTTAATTTTTTATCATTAAATCCTTAAAAATCTTGACATATTCAAAATCATTTTGACCAACATTAGGGGAAAAGATAGGTATCCAATTGCATGCATTCTCAAGGATTCAATGAAAATCCCCAAGTACACACATGGCTCACCATCAAGTTGAAACAAACCCTAGTGTTATCTCATGTATAATGAGTATGTGAATAGAGAAAATTTCATTAGTAATCATGTTTTCCAGCACAACAGACACATGCTTGTGCATAATCATGTGTGTCCTTTCTTTGTTTTTATAAATTTTTGGCTTTTTTCACTTTTATATATTTTTTAATTTTAGGATGATAAATTTTAGCAAGGTTGAAGGCAATTTAAACATTTAGAACAACATTTTTTACATTTGAAGTATCTCAATATTCCACTTTGGGCCCTCCTTCTAGCACCATTTTTTTTGTGTGTTTTGATACACCAATGTTCCTGCAAGCCATGATGCACGGTATGTTGGAATGGCAAAGGTTCTCCTACTTGGAAGGTGGCTAATCTCAAGAGTTTTTATAGATTGTTTTATGAGGTTTACCAAAAGTTCTTAGTTTGAGAGTGATTTGGTTGGTCTGTTCAATGGGCTATAATGAATATTAGGAATCATCCATGTAAAGAGGCTTAGTTAGTGTAAATGAATCACTCTTAGTTGGTGTAAATTCTCAATTTCACTTTTAATCATGTTAATAACTTTCAATTTATGTTGTTCGGCTTCCATCAATTATTTTCAACATTAAATTTGAATTGAGAAAGATAAAATTGTTGAAACAACAATGTGTCCTTCAAAATCAAAATTTTGCAAGGTGGAATGTGAAAGGTCATTACAAAATTCATTCCAATTTTCAAGAATTTAGTTTTCATTTTTAAGACAGCAAGTTATACATTAAAATTATGCACTATTTCACCATTTGGAAGTCACAAAAATTTCAAGTTTATGTCTTTTATGATTGAAAATTATCATTAAAACCCTAGACTAAATCTAATCTAACATTAACATTTTAAAAAAAGGCAAAAAGGAGAGGGAAGAAAGAAAGGGTCAAAGAGAAAATAAAAAATAAATTTGAATTTATCTTCGATCCTTCTACACATAAATTTGCAAATGGATGAATTTAACCCACTGGGTCCATACCCTACATCCCAACGTGAGATGGTGTGATCTTTGAAGGAACCAAAAACCATGTGCGTGATTGTTGTCAAATTTTAGCACACACGAATATGTTCATGTGACCACACAAAACACCTCACCATTAGCTAGATATCAGTGGTTCAAAAACATGCTGAATCCATAGACATTTAGTGAATTAAATGCATATAAATGTAGAAAGAAAATATATTTAGAGTTTGGAAAACATAATTGTATGTTAGGGTAAAATTGCAAATAGGATAAATAAAGAATCAACAATGATAAAACCCTAGCAATGCACAATGAAGCACAAGACAACATGAAAATCAAAATAAGAAATGTAAATGCAAACCGATCTCCACGCTATGCTTGATTTATCTCCATTGCTCTTCTCCACCTCGCATGAGCATGCAAGATTTTGAAGGATTATTGTTGGAAGAATGTTGGGTGCTCATTTCTGCAGCATAACATTAAGATGAAGATGATATGAGGATGATAGTTGAAGGATGCAAAGGCTCTAATGATATTTTGACAGAATAATGGTACTTGAAGCTCAATGCATGCTAATGATAATTTGGCAGAATAATGGTACTTGAAGCTCAATGCATTGCTAATGGCTTGTGAGGGGTTTGATTTATAGGAAAGGCTTGGTTCAAATGGACGGCTGAGATTAAAAAGCTAATTGATTGATGTGGACGGCTAGGATTGATTAGGTTATCCCCACTCTTCAAGGGAGTTGTAGTCATTTGACAAGTGTCAAGGAGAATAGAGCTCATGTGTGCTTGTGTACATAAAAAGTACTACATGTGAAAGATATTAAATAAAAGACTGTAGTACCACTTATCTTTTTTAAATGAAAGAGGCACACATGTCGGCTAAATGATAAGATAAATTAATTAAATAAATAAAATTTATTTAATTAATTGGAAAGTCGGCTTATGATGAGAACTTAATTCAAATAAAATATTTGAATTAGTTGGGATATGAGTTGGATATTAATTAAATAAATTAAGATTTATTTAATTAATTGGATAAATGAATAGGATGAGATAAGATATGATGTGGAAATTAATTAAATAAATAAAATTTATTTAATTAATTGGGATGAGGATAGGATATGATTGGGATTATGCATGTGAAATTAATTAAATAAATAAAATTTATTTAATTAATTGGCTAAGTAGGATAAGAATGGGATTGATTGGGATTTTAATTAAATAAATAAAATCTATTTAATTAATTGGCTAATGGAATAAGTGGGGTTAAGAGTGGGATTTAGGACAAAATGCTATATAATGTCTAAGTGATGTTCTTGACAAGGTGTTGTAGGACATGGACAAAGTTGGGACAAATTTGGGTGTCTACATTTTGCCCCTCTTTGAGATGATGTTCGAGATGATAAGCTTTATGTTGAGTAACATCATTTCAAAGAAGATAAGGTATGGATAGAGAAAAATGATATGGGATAATGATCTAAGGATATGATGAAGATGATGATGATGATGGAAAGATAGGATGATGATGCCCCCTCGAGAGGATAGGCGGGTTGGACAAACGCGGGTATGCTCTCGAAAAGAAACAAAAGAAAGATAAGGGAATGGATAAAAGAAATGATGATGCGTTATGCTGCAATGGAAGGTGAGCAACCATGATGTTTGATATAGCACTAGACGTTATGCACCAAGGTATAAGGACAAGGGTGACGATGTGTCTCATGCCCCAGCATAATACAACCTTGTCTGGATACAAGATATGAATATTAGCTGGATTGATACTGAGATGATGCAAATGCAAGATAAAATGATGACACACACAAGCAAGCAAGCAAGCATGCACAAATGATTCAAAAACAAACAAGGTATTGCCCCTGTCAAGCTGTAAACCAATGATTAATTGTTGATTGTTGATAGTTGAGAGTGTTGTCATTGCGGGGAAAGCTATATCCCTAGATCAACATAAGGTTGTTTGCTGAGTTGGTTGGCTGATTGACTAATTGCTTTGGCTTACAACAAGGCTAGGATCAAGACCACTGATTGAGCTTGGATAACTTGGCTTGATTGATTAACTTGATTGGTATGGATTAAGGAGTGGCTTGCATTTGGATCTTTGTTTGGAATGATTTAAAGATGATGAAATGATGGATGAAGATTGATTTGACTGAGAGTGATGTGCTATGATAGATTGATTGAAAGAAGTTGTTTATTGATGATGTATAAGATAGATGATAGAAGAAATGATGAGAGAAGAAAAAGGAAAATCGCTTGTGCCTGAATCTGGGCACTTCCTTCGTACTCCAGACTGCCTACATACCCTATATCCACGGGATCAAGGCACTTAACGATGGAAATGAGATGTAGTTCTGATTTGTGTTTTATTGATGAGATGATGAAAATGGATTGAGATTGATCAAGTGATTGATTGATGAAATGGTGATGATATGTGGTGGATTGAGCTACTTCTGATTTGCTGAAGTGATTGGATTTGTTTTGATGGCTAGCTTGATGTGCTTGGTGTTGATGTGTGCTATTGCTGGGCTGATTGTTTTGATGATTGGATTGTTTTGAATGATGATAATGATGGTGTGATGATTAGAGTGTCCACTCAATCTAAGCATAAGCAAGTGTTCTCAGTGTGCTCAAAGGATGTAAAACAAACAAGGTATTGCCTTTGTCAAGTCATAAACCAATGATTGATTGTTTGATTGATGATGATAGATAGTGTTGTCATTGCGGGGAAAGCTATATCCCTAGATCAACACAAGGATGTGGGAACGCTATATCCCATTGATGATGATTGATTGGGCTCATGACAAGATTAGGATCAAAAACTTGTTGATTTGATTAGATAATGTTCCTTGATTGATTAGCTTGCTTGATATGGATTATTGTGATTTGGATTCAAGATCATTGTGTAGATTGATTTGATTGATATGATTGGAAGAGGTGATTGATTGAAATGGATGAATGAATGTTATTGATAGGAGGAATTGATGATGATAAGGATTTGATTTTGATTGGATGCTAGAGTGGATTGTTTTGGATGATGTGATTGGTTTTATTGCTTGGTTTTTTTTTTTGTTGGATATTTGTTTTTTGGATTTTTTTTGACATATTTTGATTTTTTTGTATTTTTTTTGAATGTTTTGGGATGTCAATGGATTTACAATTGGAGTAGCCTTTGTGCTAGATACCAATGACAAGGGAGAAAACTAAGTCTAGGTACAAAGATGGATGAATGGGATTGGATGGATAGAAGGTTGGGCAACAAGGGATGAAAGGCTCATGATAGTTGGATGGGGATAAGCTATAAGATGGAAAGCTTATGATAAGGATATGCCATAGTGGATGGATCATAAGGGAGCTAGGATGTGATCTTCAAAGGCTATGTTGCATAGGAAGAACTTGCCCCCATTCTAGGTGGTAATGCTTAGGATTTTTACATGACAAAGTTCATGACCATGGGATGACATGATGGATTGGTTTGAATGGGATGGATAAATGGTCAATGGATAGGACTTGGTTTGAAAAGGGGGTATGTCAAGAAATATCCGAACATGTTTCAATATTTTTCCCCTATGTCTTCATCAAGATCAAAAGGCGGAGGATGGATAAATAGGTTCAATAGGATAGGTATGTTTATGTGATGGCTAAGGATGGTAGGATGACAAGATAGGATAAGATAGGTTGGTATGATATAATCGGATAGATAGTTGGGAAATGGATAGGTTGGATGAGACAATGTGCCCCCAAGTGTAAGTGACATAGAAGATCATCCTACACATGATGCCTATTTGCCAGGTCTTCATCATGGTACTTATCCAAGGCGCCTGTTTACCAGGTTTTCACCATTGGACGAAGGGATTTCTCTTTACTTTTTTGATTTTTTTTTTTTTTTTTTTTTCTTTTTTGCTTTTAAATGTGTTGACAATTACACATGGCGCCTGTTTGCCAAGTTTTCACCATCGTAATGGATAGGAGGGACTCAAATGGCTAGTTCAATGGATGTTGGTAGTCCCATTAGAGATAGATGATGTCTTCGCATGGACCATGTCAAGCGTGCTCATTGATGTTGATAAGGGATTGCATGGATGGGAGATGGATTAGGTAGATAGTGGATGATGATGTGGAATTATGGAAGGCTTATGCAAAAGCATGGACCATAGGAAGGTGATTGGGGAGATATGTAGGATAATGGATGAAGGATGGGGAGATGGAGGCATGTGGGAATGTTTAGGAATGGAAGGGAACCATGACCAATGGTTGCACACACCATGATAAACATTGAAGCTTTTGATGGGATGGTGGTGTAGGAAGCAATGGGGTTGTTTTCTTAGGAGATGGTTGATGAAGTGATTTAGGAACCCACATAGATTTAGTATGTTTAGTGCTTTTGCTTTTCTTGTGGGAGTTTTGAAAGTTTTGGATAGGCTCTTGGATGGAGGTAGGTGATTGGGATTCTTGAGATGTGGAGGAGGATGCCTCGTTTGCTTTGCTAGCTATTTGCTTAGGAACCCAAACCATTTTGCTTTTGGGCTTTTCTTTTGGAGGTAAGGGTTTGGATGGTTGCTTAGATGTGGATGAGGATGTCTCATTCGCTTTGCTAGCTGTTTGCTTAGGAACCCAAACCATTTTGCTTTTGGGCTTTGCTTTTGGAGGTATGGGCTTGGATAGCTTTTTGGATTGCTTTGCTTTGGTTCTTTGCATTGATTTTTCATGTTTGTGCCCTAAGGCATGATAGTTCTTTGAATTTTTGGTAGGACTTTTAGCTTTATAGGTAGAGGCATCAAAATTTTTGCTTTTGAATCCCATGGGGTGGGTGGAGTGGATGGAATGATTGGAAGCTTTATGCTTAGGCGATGTGTGCTTTTGTTGGCCATGATTAGGGATGTAAGGATACTTATGAATGATAGGTATGTTAGGTGTTGGAAGCAATGGTGGAAAGGTGGATGGAGGGATATTTGGAGTTGGTAAAAGTGGAGGCAAAGTGGATGGTGGAAAGTGTATGGTCACATGCTTTTGACATTTATAGGATGATGGAGATGGAATGGCTACATATGTCTTGGGTATATGATAAGGTTTGCGATGGAAAGTGGTAGGTTTAGGATGCATGAAGGGATTACCAACATCTTGGCCTTGTTTACCTTGGGGTGTATATCCAAAGTCATATGAGCATGGAGGAACTTTGACATGGTTTGGCTCCAAAATAACTTGTTTGGGAAGGCCTAGACCTTTGCCTTGGTAGTTCATGTTTTGGAGTATGCGATTGACTATAGGACTTGGTGTGCTTTGAACATTAGACTTGAACTCTTTATTGGATGGAGAAGATGAAGTAGATAAAGGTCTTTGTTGTCCTAAGGAAGAACATTCATGGAGGAAGCTGGTAAGACCAAGTGGACATGATGGTGGATTTGAAGTGGAATCGATGGTGGATGTGGATGGATGATCATTAGGATCTTGATTATGTTCGCTAAGATCCAAGCTAGTTGTTTGATCTTCTATGCTTATGTGTTCTTGAGAGGCACATGTCTCATTATGACAAGTGGATGTTTGCTCATTATGAATAGGGCTAGATGGTAGATGACTAGGAGCAATTTGGATATCTTGCTCATGGATAGATATAGGATTATGGATAGGATCAAGGTGCTCATGGATAGCTTCTTCATAGGTATCATCTTGATCATAGAGAAGGTACATGTTATGGATAGGTTGAATGAAAGTGTTTTGATCTTGAGTTGGACTAGGGCTTAATGTTTCCACATGTTTAGGATTAAACCTTTGACATACCTCTTGGGTTGCTTGAATGGAGGTAAATGACTCTTGGTCAACAACATGAGAACATGATGACTCTCGACTTGGATTCACAATAAGAGACTCTTGAATAGGCTTGATGTCTTGTAGGTCACATGATGGGCTTGAAGGGCTAGGTATGTTAATGGAAGGCTCTTGGATAGGCTCAAGGATAGGTGGACCACATGATGGGATTATATGATTGGACATGACCTTTGGAAGATCTTTAGTAGGCTCATGAATGGGTGTTTGACATGGAGATAGTTTATTCCTTGCTAGTAGCCAATGGATCACATCCTTCGCAAGGGTATGAGTGGATGGGAAATATAATGGATGAGCAATAATAGCGGATGATGTTGCAGGCTTAGGACTAGGATTAGGCTAAGGGCTAATTGGATTGGGTGGATTAGGATAAAAGAGGGGTGATACATAGGATTGGGATGATGTGGCATGTTTTCTCATTATAGGTAGGTACACCTTGTAAACAATTGGGACAAATATTGGGCATTGATTTGTATTATGGCCTTTCATCTTATGGTATGCACAATAATCATGTTCATCATATGGACTTTCTTCACATGGGTTGATAGGGGGAAGTTCAATGAGTTTTGCTTCAAGCATTCTTTGTAAAACTATCTTAGCCGCATCCTTTGGTGAAGGATTATAATGACATGGTGATGAAAGTAATGGAGGGCTTGGTGGTTTGGAAGTTAGAGGGATTAATGGACTAGGAATGGGATCACATGGTGGTGTTGGGATAGGACTTGTTGGCTCATGTGTTTGCATGTGATTGGATGGTGGAGGCCACTCTAGATTGGTATCTCCCTTGTCAAAGGTAATTAGATCTTGCATAGGATAACTTGGACATGTTTGATTTATGTATAGGGGACCACTTGGACTTGGATGTGCTTCTTGTAATATCACTTGATGGCTTTGTAGATGGGCTTGGTAGTGCATAGGAATGGTGGCATGAGGGATTGGATAAGCTTGATGTGGATGTTCATAGGTTGATGTGGCATTGACTTGGTGGATAGGTGGATTAAGTTGATAGGAAGTGGATGGATATGACATGTGGCTATGAGGTGGATTAGGTTGGTATGGAGTGGCTAAGGATTGTTGTACTTGTCGAGCTTGACTAGTGGCTAAAAGGTGTTGGACTTGGGCTATGAAGTGTTGTAGTTGAGGTGATTGGCTTGCATGGGGTTGAGCTCTTTGGATGAAGAATTGTAATGTTTTAATGGCATCTTGGTTTAGGGGTTGTAATCCTTGATAAAGATTTTGGATGAATCTTTGGAATTTGATTTCTAGGTCTTCTAGTGTGGACATGTTGTCACCAAGTGTTTGTCTTAAGTCCTTTTTAGCAAGTGCTTGTTTAGGGATTTGGATGATGATGTGGAAGTGATTTGGCTATGTTTGGGATGAAAGTGATTGGGTTTGAATGTTATTGGAAGAATGTGTAGGATGACTTGTTTTTATGTGTTTTGGTGTTTAGAGCTTGATGTGGCAATATTCAAACAAATGATTATGCATATACACACATGAATCACTCACGCAAGACACATAAGCAAGCTGTTAGTTTGAAATAATATGATGTTGGTTAAGCAAGCACGTGAAGACAATTCAACAAGTCCTAGTCAAGGCAAGGCCACTATCACAAGGAGGTTCTAGTGAAAATCTGGGGGACCGGCACCCCACGAGCATCCAGCAAGCCACTTAAGACTTTAACTAACCCTACTAGGAGTTTTAATATACACAAAGGTACACCTCCTTTCGAGTTAGCACTGTATGGTGAGCGCTAATACCGGTTAGACTTGGCTTTCGCCTTATCCTCTAATTTTTATAGCGGACCAGATGAAAGTACCGCTTGAGGTCGTTCCCTTGGGGTGGATACCAAGGCAGGCCTCTCTAAGGCTAAACAAAAGCAACACAAGTAAATGTTTTTGATCTCCAAGTTCGTGTTGGGACGCGAGGAGAGAGCATACACATTTACTTGGTCACACTCGCATGGGGTTCATTAACCTTAGAAATTCAATGTGTGGAAGACAATGCAAGCACTTGTTTGTTTTAAAACCCAAATCCAAATGTGATAAAAGACAATGGTTCGTTTTAGCCCAATGTTTTGATGTGAATTTGCAAACAATTGTTCGTTTTATGCCCAAAATCCAAATGTGTTTGCAAACAATGATTAGAAGATGAAAGAGATGAAAGATTAGAATGAGTGCACCTGATACAATCGCTTTCCAATTTGCTGTAAATGTTGATGCCAATGCTGCTCCAGCTCCTTAGATGCCCTTACAAGTCACCAATTCCAAAAAGAAACAAGTAAACTTGCAAAGAAGATGATTACATGAAAAAGATGAAATCTGAAAATTCTAATGAAAATGATCTGGTACAGAAAAATGGATTGCATAAATAGAAAGTTTAGGAGATTCTAAGCAATTTGAAAAAAAGTTTCGCTGAAAAACGATCAAAATTGCTCAAGTTATGCTCAAATGAAGTTTGCAATGAGACTGAGCTTTGACTGATAAAAAAGCCTGAAAAATAGTACAGTCACCTGATAAAAGTGGTACAGTTGTGAAGTTTGTCCTCCCAGCTTTCCAATGAGTCCTCGTTTGTGCGATTTGGCCTCCGTATATGAAAGTTATGCAAGGTTGAAAAAAATAGCTTCCTTTGGCATGCAGGAGGTACGGGTGAACCTTGGCGGTTAAGAAAAGTGTAGAGGCGATTTACTGTTAATCATAAGCGATCTCCTTTTAGCAACATGCGAGCCCTTGCATATTAAATGCGATGCAAAAACACCAAATGCGACTCCTGTGGGGTTATAGGCGATCCGGATAAACCCTTAAGCGATCGATTTCAGCCTATAGGCGACCTGTACCTGCAAAATGACAGTTGCAACAAAAAAAACCCTATTCTGCAAAGGCGAGCTCTGTCAGTTCAGAAGCGATGCATATCAGATTAAAAGCGGCTATTTTCAGTTCATAAGCGATGCACATAGGGTTAGAGGCGACCACTATTATTACAAAAGCGATCCACAAAACACTGCAGGCGGTCGATTTCAATGTAGAAGCGACGTAAAGATACAGAAAGCGGCTGATTTTTGCTCAAAAGCGATGCAAAAATGAATAAAAGCGCCAAATAATAGTTCATATGCGACCAACAAAAGACCAAAAGCGATGCATAATAACCCAAAAGCGATCTGGAGAGTTTCAGGAGACGGAATGCAAATGTTAACCATAAGCGACCAATTTTACCATATGCGGTCTCTTTTTGTTCAAAAGCGAGCACTGTTTGTTTAAAAGCGGACCAAATTTGACCATAAGCGACTGCTGTTTGCCCAAAGGCGAGCTGATTTAGCCCAGGCGACTGTTGTTTGATCAGAAGCGACCTGAATTACCAGAAGCACATTGTTGTAGTCCGGTTGTTGTTTTCTTCACCAAACGCTCCATTTTTCATCAAATTTAGGCAAATTTGTACTCAAAGTTTATGGAAACGGCCTCCCGGACGCAATGGTGAGGTTAGATTTGGGCTAAGAGATCATCTACATACATTTTTAGCCAAATCTTTGCAAACTAGGGTTAGAAAAATGCAAATTTTTGCTACAAAAGCTTACAAAAATGAAAGATTGGCGCTCCAAGAGATCTAAACTTCATAAAAACAACTCAAATAAGAGAATTTAATCAAGGACGTGCGTCCCACCGGGTGTGCCAAATGTATGTTAGGGTAAAATTGCAAATAGGATAAATAAAGAATCAACAATGATAAAACCCTAGCAATGCACAATGAAGCACAAGACAACATGAAAATCAAAATAAGAAATGTAAATGCAAACCGATCTCCACGCTATGCTTGATTTATCTCCATTGCTCTTCTCCACCTTGCATGAGCATGCAAGATTTTGAAGGATTATTGTTGGAAGAATGTTGGGTGCTCATTTCTGCAGCATAACATTAAGATGAAGATGATATGAGGATGATAGTTGAAGGATGCAAAAGCTCTAATGATATTTTGACAGAATAATGGTACTTGAAGCTCAATGCATGCTAATGATAATTTGGCAGAATAATGGTACTTGAAGCTCAATGCATTGCTAATGGCTTGTGAGGGGTTTGATTTATAGGAAAGGCTTTGTTCAAATGGACGGCTGAGATTAAAAAGCTAATTGATTGATGTGGACGGCTAGGATTGATTAGGTTATCCCCACTCTTCAAGGGAGTTGTAGTCATTTGACAAGTGTCAAGGAGAATAGGGCTCATGTGTGCTTGTGTACATAAAAAGTACTACATGTGAAAGATATTAAATAAAAGGCTGTAGTACCACTTATCTTTTTTAAATGAAAGAGGCACACATGTCGGCTAAATGATAAGATAAATTAATTAAATAAATAAAATTTATTTAATTAATTAGAAAGTCGGCTTATGATGAAAACTTAATTCAAATAAAATATTTGAATTAGTTGGGATATGAGTTGGATATTAATTAAATAAATTAAGATTTATTTAATTAATTGGATAAATGAATAGGATGAGATAAGATATGATGTGGACATTAATTAAATAAATAAAATTTATTTAATTAATTGGGATGAGGATAGGATATGATTGGGATTATGCATGTGAAATTAATTAAATAAATAAAATTTATTTAATTAATTGGCTCAGTAGGATAAGAATGGGATTGATTGGGATTTTAATTAAATAAATAAAATCTATTTAATTAATTGGCTAATGGAATAAGTGGGGTTAAGAGTGGAATTTAGGACAAAATGCTATATAATGTCTAAGTGATGTTCTTGACAAGGTGTTGTAGGACATGGACAAAGTTGGGACAAATTTGGGTGTCTACAATAATTAAAGAGAAACTCAAAAAGTAGAGAAAATTTTGATTTGTTGTATTCAAGAGTTTTCATGGGTTTCTCAATGTTCCCCCATCCTTTACAAATGAGTTTTGAAGGAGTATATAAAGGCACATTTAGATGTAGAAGCCTAACAGTCATTCCCTCCAGAAGTCACAAAAGTCAAATTCCATTAGAATGTGATGAGTCACTTTGACTTGTCCTTCACATTCTATTCATTGATTACATGTCCTTCACATTCTATTCATTGATTACATGTCATCTAAAGTTTGATGTGTAGATGCATGTCACAAAACTAGTGCACACTTCCCAAATGCTCAACATTCTCTGGAGATCATCTTCTACTATTAAAATCTTCATCCTGTACCAACTTGTTTGAAGAACAATCAACTTGGTCCTTATTCTTTCTTTGCTTTAGCAATTTGTGCTTGACATTTCTAGTATCCTATATTCAATAATAACAAAGCATCAAATTCATAAAATTAGTTCAACTAATTAAATCAAATAGTATTAAACAATTATATAATCAATTTTGATTATTGTAAATATGTTGAATTTCAAATTTTATTTGTAGGATATAAACCCAAATTTGCATAATTCATTCTTTATGAGATCAAATGCACAATTTTTTATGTTTTTGATTAAGTCAGCTGTAAAAGAGGGTTCAGATCCCAATACAAAATGGCCCTAAGTGCAAAGCAAGGCCTTAAACAAGCTAGAAACGACACATTACTAGTTCATAAATAGCTGAAGAACAACACCAAAAAATGAACAGACTATAATAAAAAACAACTAAGAGACCCAGAAACCAACTAGGGATTCTTAGAAATCCCATACTTGGACAGAAACGTAAGCATGTTCTTATGATCCCCTAGGCTATCCACCCCAATTCCCTTAACTTGATCATCAGATTCTTTGACAACAGAGAAAACAAAAGCCGCACGGTGAAGAGCTTTAGCTGCAAACTCCGCCATAACCCACCAGTTTTTCTTGACTTTCTTCATCTTGATCCTGAGCTTGACAACATCCTTGACTATTTTTCTACAAAGAGAGCAACCTACATTGTCATCCTTCTGCTCCTGATCGTCTCCCACATCCTCATCTTCATCCTCAAAATAAGGTAAGTTTAGCTCTGGTAGATAGATGGTTCCCTCTTCTTTGTGGTAGACTCTGTGGGAGTCTCATGCTCCCGTTCACCCAAAGTATCTTCCAACACCCTGGACAAGGTTACCAACATCTTCCGACTCACTGCCCTCTCCTTGTTTAGTACTAGTCTCCAAGTCAGTAACCTTTGAAGCACCCACATCTTTCGGTGCTTCCGTCTTCTCAATTTAGCCTTTTTACAGCCCTGTATCTCCTCCTCCTCAATCTCTAGGCCCCTCTTCCCCACAACAACTGCATCTTTCTCAATTTCTTGAGCTGGGGACTTGTTTTTATTATTGGAATTTTTAGGGGTATTTTTAGGTTTGGAGTCTGACTTGGGAATAGGGGTGCCCACCGAAGTTGACTCACAAACCTCTTCGATTCTGAGGCTCTCCTTGGGGCTGCTAGGTGTCATGATTTTAGGGGTCCCGACAGTCTTTTTACCCTTACCCTTAACTGTAGAGGTTTGGACAGGAGGGGAATCATCCAAGAGGCTGACTTTAAATTGCTTAGGCAGGCACAAAGATAAAGGAAAGTGGTATAACCAGAGAATTAACCCTTGGTGAAGGGGAATAACCAGGTAGTTAGGGTTTTTAGATTGGATATCCTTGGCAGACCGGATGGAGCTTTCCAAAGATGACAGTAGGAAAAAGGGAAGGCTTAACTCTAAGCTATGCCTAAAATGGTTGAGCAAAGCATAATGATAGTGGTAGAAAACCCTAAAGCTCTCCTCAGGGTGAAGTATTTCATTATCATGAGACAAACCTAGTCCCATGGTGCTAGTAGATTCTCCCTCTCGAAACTGCCCTGGAGCTTGACCGCGGCTTCTCCCTCTTTGAAAAATAGTCCCATGTTCTCTGAGTCCACCACCTGACTTCTTCGGCAATGCTTCTTGCCTCTAGTAGGCATACTAGTGGCCTGCCTAATAACCTCCTCCGACACTTTGAAACCAATACCCCCAACATAAACCTGTTGGTTGCTATCCCAAGATTCAACAAATTCCCTGGAGAGGTTCTCGTCATAACCTCTCATAGCTTCTAGGAATGAAGCCACTTCACCCTCCTAGATAATGTGCCACACTGTGGGATTTTGTTTGAATTCCTCAAGCGAGGATGACTCAATTTTCACAATGTCGCCCCCCATGTAGATCGTCTGTAACCAGTGCAACAAGAGAAAGAGACAATCGTTAGAGAAAATCTTTTGTGTGGGATGTCTACCAGAATGTTCATTAAAATTAATAATGTTGCCTGTGCTTTTACATCTCATCTGTGGTCTGTGAATCTTAGGATTTAATTCGATATAATCATAAAATCGATATGAAGGGACCTTGCCACCTTGCTTCACCGCCTGTGAAATGACTGTAGCCCGGTAGGAAGACTTATATATCCAATGGTCTACTCAAGACCTGATATTTCCCAAGAAGTGGAAGTTCTAAGTAAGTTTATGCCAAACCCTGGCAAAGAACACTACACTAATGCTAAAAAGGTTTCTGGATATTTAAGTGGAATGTCTAACATTACATTTGTTATCATAGGACTGATTATGTGAGCAAGGTGGTTGATTTATAGGGCTTTGTTGATTTTGATTTATGTCTAACTTTGTTAGGAGGAGTAGTTAGTTGGATGAGCAAATGGACAACTATAGTTGCGTTATCCACTACAAAATAGAGTACATAGTCACAACACATGCTTATAAAGAGGCAATGTGGTTAGAGAGATTATGTTCAAGTATTCACTTTTTGTGTAAACAGGTTAGAACTGGATGCAACAATTAGAGTTCCATATTTTGGATAAAAACCTAATGTGTCATACTCGCACGAAGCACATTGATGTTCAATATCACTTTGCTCATGAAATGGTTGAAGGTGGCAAAGTTATGTTACAAAAAGTGAACACCTTGGAAAATGTTGCAGATTCTCTCACTAAGCCAGGGAGCACAAAGAAATTCAATTGGTATAGAGAGGCCATGGGTCTCTCCTCTTCAAGAGCTTGATGGATTTTGTTTCTTGACTATGTTATTGCAATGTAAATGCCAAGTGGGAGAATGTTGGGATTAGGTGCTATTCACCTTGCAAATTCTTGGACATGTTATAATTGTTCTAATTAACATTGTTGATAAATATTTGTCATGTCTCCAAGGAACATGGAGAGGGTAGACTTGGACGCCCCTCTATGTGGTAGGCAAATTATTTATTATTATTTGTTCTCTCACATGTAATTGTAGTGGCATTTAAGTCAAGAGTTACTTTTGGGAAGATACTGGAAATCAGATAAAGATCAAGATGCGTAAGAAAATATAAGAGGATCTTCTATTGTTGGATCCTATGATAGATTTGGTCAATCTTCCCATCGAGCACCTAGGATTGGGATTTTGATCAATTTGACCATTATGACAGAATCTATGATGCTTATGAAGATGTAAGGTGTATACGGGGAGTTACTATTTAATGTATGTTGACCCCTTTTGGTGAGGTGTGAGATTCCACACGAGGATTTGGACACCTAGATTTGGGTGAGTGGTTTTGGCCACTTGTTTTGGAATACCATTCGTGGTATCTTGTATTCACTCTCCTATATATTGGTGCTTTGAGATAGTAGTATTATGAACAGGTTTTGCAAGCTATTTGAGCACGGTTATGTTGTCTGAATTCAAAGAGATAAGTTGATGTATTATAACTTCATTATTCATTAATACAAGCTTGGGTCTCTTTACGTGTAGATTTTTTTTCCTGCAACAGTTTCTCCACAAAAATCTTCATGGTATAGTTTGCATCTTATTTATGGTTGATTTCCATTTCCATTTATGATCTATCATTGTTACTGAATTTGGATGCATTAAGTTTCAACATATATCATTGTATAATTACACTCTATTTCAACAAATTGGCTATGCCAAAGTAGTTTTTTGGTCTTCATCATGTTCCATGTCAACAAAAGGTTGCAATGGCATCATTATATTTGGAACCAAATCAATTCATTTGGTACCATTGGCTATGTGATGAGAAGAAAAAGAATGGATGTGTTGTCACATGGTCTATTCTTCAAGAGGAACTCACAACACATTATGGCAATACTCTTCTGGATAGCTCCTTCAATCAAAGCAAATAGGTACACTCAAGGATTATACTCAACAATTCCAAACCTTAGCTTTGATAGTGGAGCATGTTACATAATTTTTTTGAATGAAGGTCCATATCAAATATGAGGTACACATGTTCCATCCAACCATGTAGAGGAAGAGGTTTTGGCTAATAGAAGGTAGGGGTTCGTAAGCATAAAAAAGAATTCCCTAAAACAATCATTATTCCCTCAACCTACTAGACTAACTCCTCAACAAATTGAAGAAAAAAGGGTCAAATAGTTATGCTTTAATTGTGATAGCAAGTATAGTTGAGGGCATAAATGTGTTGAGAAGTTGTTATACATTGAAGGTCTAGTGAAGAAGAAGTGCTAGATGTTATTAATGATCTAGATGGGGAATCAAAAGGTACCCAACCATTGCTTGTCATGCACTTTCCAGGAGTAGCACCCCACAAAATTTTAAGGTAACGAGTTTCTTGAAAAATGTAACAATGTTGATAGACTCAGGCAACACTCATAATTTCATCAACAAAAAGTAAGCTTCTCGTTTGAATTGTATTATCTATCTGGGTTTAGAATTTCATGTCATGATTGTAGATGGGGGTACAATTAGTTGTTCACAGAAATGCCATAGCATTAAACTTTCCATGGGAGGTTACAAACTAGATTACCCTATATTTGTTATCTCTATGGGTGCAACAAACATTGTTTTGGGAGTTCAATGACTTACTACATTGGGAACAATTGAGATGAACTTACATAAGTTATTCATGTGTTTTCACTCAAAGGGTAGGAAAATGGAATTAAGAGGTTTGTGTGCAAAGTTTCCTCAGATAGTAAGCTCGAATCAAATGCAAAAGATGCTTAACAATGGGGCAGATGGGTTTGTGGCCCAATTGTTTTCATTAGAAGCACATCAAGCAAAGGCTTCTATGTCATTGATTTGCAAGCAATTGTAGATAAGCACTCAGTAATTTTTGGAGAGATATCAAAAGTATTGCCTCCTAAAATAGATCATGATCATGCCATTCAACTAGCATCAAGGAGTCAACTGCCCAACATTAAGCCTTATAGGTACCTATATGTACAAAAAAGTGAGATCGAGAAGATGGTACAAGAGACGATAGTGGCAGGTATTATCAAGCAAGTAAAAGTGCCCACTTCTCTCTAGTCGTAATGGTTCACAAGAAAGATAACGCTTGGTGGATGTGTTTTGATTATAAAGATCTCAACAAGTACACCATAAAAGATAAGTTTTTAATTCCAATAATTGATGATTTGTTTTTTATTAAGATAAGCATCTTACAAGGGGTTGAACCCTTTACAAATAAGGCCCCCAGGGCGGAACAAAACAGCCCTCAAACATGCCAGACACAATACAGAAGCAGTACAGAAACTACAGACAAACAATAGCCTAGCTGCAAAACAAACTAAACAACACTAGATCCCGGGGGTAAAAATCTAACTCCCTTAACCCTTTGTCGTGAAGCAGCGACAAATTTGGGGAGTCCTTTATTCTTTCTCTGCACAACAGTCCAAGCAAACTCTGAGTCTAAATCCTTAGATCGAGGCGAGAGGGGACCCTCTGCAGAGACCACTTCCAAAGAAAAATCACGCGTTGAGCGAGAAGCTGGAAGCACAGAAGAAGAATCAGGGATCGCTAAAGAAGTATTTCGGCCCACAGCAGATGGGACCAATAGGGGAGCCAAAGGCCCAACAGAGGCGGCTAGAGACAATGGGGATTAGGCAGACCCTGCATGAATAACAACTGTAGACCTAGTCGCCATAGGCTCCACAAGAGGGGCAACCAACAAAGAGTCCTGGGAAAGGTTGTTCTCCTAGGAAGAATCACCCTCCAGGGAAGGCTCGCCCTCCTGGGAAGAACCATCCATCGGGGAAGCATGAACAGTCAAATGATCAATGAGTGCATTTTTGCACCAAGTTGCCGCACCCTTGTGCCGAGAATGAGGGCAACCTGAGGCTATGTGACCAATAGAGAGAAGCATCTCTTGCACCTAAAAAGGAGGCCCTCATAGTCCAACAATTGTGTCCATGGCCTGTCCTCAACCATCAAAACAACATCTCCATGGAGGAGTTTGGAGATTTCAATGTCCTCTAAAATGTGGGCAACTGTAGTATGCCCTAACTCTGAGGTCGTAGAGTCAACCTTCAAGAAGCGCCCTATAGAGTTGCCAATGGCTTCATAGAAAGAATCCTTCCAAAACTGAAGTGGGAGATTCGGTAATCACACCCATATAGGTCTGGTATTAAGCGGTTTAGTTAGCGGATTGAAGGAGCGAGCCCATGGCTTGATGGACAATGAATGATCACCCCACATCCAAGCCATGTCCGACACTAAATCTCTTTCCTCAGAGGAAGCAAAAGTCGCTATGAAGAACCCCCTTGCGCTAGGAAAAAGCTCAATCTATCCAACAACAAGAGGTTTCCAAGATTCCATGACCCAACAATGGAGATTGAGGAGAGAGGACCAAAAACCTTTGAATCTGCAAATCACTCCACACTTCATATAAAAACTCTCATTTTCTGAGACCTCAAGGCCATACATCACCACAGGAGATGAATGGGCATAAGGCATAGGCCTAACCCTAGCCTGGGAAGGGCATGCATGGGCTTCTAAACGCTAAGACTCGCTAAGAACTCTAAGACTCACTGAGACTCGACCTGCCCATTATGCTTCCGCATTGGGTTATTTATAGCACTCGACTGACCTAGAAAGCAGGTAGGAGAGAATCAAACCGACTATACCGGGTAAACCGGTGAAGGAGGTATATCATGCCAAATGGCAGACATTGACAGTCCTTACAAAAAGGTTGTCAGAGAATCTCATTATGGACTACAGCTACCTCGTGAGCTTGTACTATTATTAGTGGATGATGACAACTTAGTGCGGTCATATCCATAACGATAGACATCATTCCACCCAACAGGATGCCACTTGGCATGTAAGCGGAATCTTTGGTGGATAACCCAATCTTGAAGATCAATGTCATGATTCATAGTGGGGGTAAAGTAAGATTCCCACTTTAATCACATGTTGATAATGATGCAGGTGACAAGATCTTGACTGATGGGCTCATCAGGATTAGCAGCAGGAGGTCCGGCAAAATGAAAGAAATCCTCCACTTGTTTTGTAATGGGTGCTGAACAGGTAATCCGCCAAGTGAAGAATGGTTTCCGCACCAGATTAAGCAAGAGATGATACATATGGTCGGAGTTGAGACGAAGTATCTCAAATTGACCATAACCTTCTTCATACATATCAGGAGTAGAAATATAGCCGATATGTTCAAGAGTTTCGGCTGCTTGGACAACATTTTCAGCATAGTGGTTGTTGAGGCCTTTTGTGAAAATATTTCTTTGAACAATCATATTCATATGCCTAAAAGGTGCATCATAATTCCTTTCTCTGATAAAACCAGGAATTCTAGAAGAAGATCCAGGATTTTGCATAAACACCCCAGGCAATGAGGGTCTGTTGAAATAATCTGCAACCACATTATGTTTTCCTGCGATATGTTGAGCTTCATAATGAAATTGATTACAATATTCTTGCCATCTGAGATATTTTCCACGACCATCTTTTCTTCCATGGTCCTTTTCTTTAAATGTTAAGAATCGTGTGCAGTTAGTTCTGATAACAAAATGTTTCAGATGCATCAGCTTCAGGGCAAATTTCTTTAGATTCTTAACAACACTATAGATCTCTTTATCAAATGAGATCCATTTTCTCACATCTACTGGGAAAGTGCCACTAGCATATTCAGCAAGTAACTCAACTCCATCCTTGATGAAACAGAGATGTCCTCCCCAAGCATAATCCGAGGCATCTGTGTAAAGCACAAATTGATCAGTAGTAGGTACATGTAAAACAGGCAAATGTTGTACCTTTTGTTGGATGAGTTGGATTGTATTGGTATGGACTTGGGTCCATTGTGGCTTTCTCTTTGAGAGGAGTTGCTGTAGGGGTGCTCTATCAAAACCTGCATGAGGATAGAAATTATTTACATAATTCAGAATACCCAAAAATCCTTGCAGCTCCTTAGTATTCAAAGGAGGCTGAAATTCAAGGATTTTGGCCTTAATGTGAGGTTGGACTTCTAACTGTCCACTTTTAACAATCATTCCTAAAAACTTACAAGAGTTTGTACACCATTGAATTTTGCTCAGGGACAGAACAATCCCAGATTTAAGAGCAAGTCCATAAAAAGTATTTAAATGGGAGTTGTTGTTGCTGGGGTTGACCTTGCGCATCTAAGACTATAATGATATTTTTATAGACACGAGTGTCTTTTTCAGCATCAGAAATACCATTCCACCAATCAGTCAAAATTCCCCAGAAATAAGAAACAGCCATTCTTACAATATTGGCTTGGGTGGTACCAGAAAGACTACTAATGATAATGAAAGTGTTGATCCATTTTGTAATAAGGTTATAGGGATCCTCAATATGATCAATATCCAAATACCAAGGAGTTACAGGACAGGTGGTTTGCATCATGTGCACAGAAGAACTTTTTTGAATTCTCTTTTCTTTTGGAATTATGGGTTGTGGAACAACCAAAGCATGAGACACTGGTTTTTTCTTTGAACAATCATATTCATATGCCTAAAAGGTGCATCATAATTCCTTTCTCTGATAAAACCAGGAATTCTAAAAGAAGATCCAGGATTTTGCATAAACACACCAGGCAATGAGGGTCTGTTGAAATAATCTGCAACCACATTATGTTTTCCTGCGATATGTTGAGCTTCATAATGAAATTGATTACAATATTCTTGCCATCTGAGATATTTTCCATGACCATCTTTTCTTCCATGGTCCTTTTGAGCTTCCTACAATCAATCCTACTGAAGGAGATCTGTCAGTTGAAGAAATTCCTGAAATAGATGCGTCTGAGGATGTGATCGAAGGAACAGTAAGTAATTATAAACCCCCTCTTCTAACAGCTGATGGTGTTTATAAAAGAAATGCTTTAAAGCCAAATTTACTGAAAAATTGGATATTCAAGTCTACTTTTAAGTCTTTTGTTATTCCTTGATTGAGGATTACAGAATTAACACTTGAATGTGATCCTTCTCATACATTTCAGACAAAGATATTATCTGTCTTACCTACTGAAGAGATAGAATATATAAGAAGTCGTAAGGATGTGAACTTTGTTCACTTTGGAGCAATCCGAGTCCTTATTGGTTCCTATGTGCCCGATAATATTCGTCCTGTGTGTTATCTTGCTTTGTGTGACCGTAGGCAAGTTGAATATCGTCATGCCTGTCAGTTGTCTAGTTTGTCCCGGCTGACGAAAAATTCTGTCTGTTTCACTTATTATCCTAATTTGACAGTTGCTGCTAGAGATAAACGCTGTCAAGAAGTTAAAAAAGGATCTTTAAATTGTTGGGGTATATTCAACTCTCTTTTTGGGTTAAACATGTTTGGTCAGTTTAAATATGCTTCTGTACAAGTACAGGTTTTGTATTCTATGACAAATACAAATAATCCTGATATTTTAGACAACCTGCCCTATGCCAAGACCCTCCATGGAGAAGTTCAACTCCAGAAAGGGCATCTAGATAGTGTAGATGTCCCGGCAGGCTGGAAATTAGACTGGATGCAGCATGTTGCACCCAGATTGCTAGAAGCTACCAAACCTATGCATAAAATCCAGAATAACCAGATTAGGGTTATTCCTAGGTCTCTCTCTGCTAGACATGCCAACCCATTTTTGGAAAATTTCGGTACCCCTAGATCTTCTTTTAGTTCTTCTTCCAAGGAAACTTCTACTTCTAGAAAGAAAGCTCAACTGTATGTTGAGGTTGATGAGGCTTTAAATACTGGTCCTGATCCTGTGGCAAAGGACCACAGAGGTCGTCAAAAAGAAAAAGGAAAAGCTATCAATATTGATCATCCCTTCTGTAATATGGCCCATACTCTCCCTAGAGCTGAAACTCTAGAATGGTTCAAAGAACAAGAACATTCCTTCTTTAGGAATGGTAGATGGCCCCCTTTAAAGGGATGTTTTCAGTCCTCTAAAGGGACTGTCGGTTTATTTCAATATGCTTTCCAACCTAAAACCTCTAAAGAAAAAGAACCTTCCTTAGACTATAAGCAAAGAAATTATCTAGGAAGATTTTGTTCTCATCTTCAGCAGAATCTTGATGATTGTTGTCAAGATGTGTTATAGCTAAGAGAATCTGTTGCCACTCTACATCAAGACCTGAAAAAATGTGGCAATATTGTTGTTGCTCTTGAGCCATTAACAACATCAGAAAATGATTTCTGAGGGCCGCCAGAGGCGCTGGGCCCAACACCACCAACCCCTAGAGACGAATGTTTAACACCAGAATCCTGCTCAAGCAGTGTCTTTACAAGATTTATCGGCAGAGAGACTGTCGAAACCGTAGTCTCCCATGGAGAAGACAATCGTATACCAGAAATATCTTCTCATCTTGCAGAATCGATCAAAATGTACAAGACACCATCTGGAATGGAAACCATATCCAAGGGGACTGTATACACGGCACAGTCGAACAGACCCCCAGACCTATAGGTAAATCTTGCATAGACGTGCTCGCCTGTACCCACACAGTGCCATTCAAACAAGCCTTTTCCTGCTCGAGTCCAATGTTCGCCATAATAATTGATGATTTGTTAGATGAACTTAATGGTGCTATTTATTTTACCAAACTTGATCTTTGTTCCAGTTATCATCAAATCATAATTAGATATGAGGATGTAGATAAGACAACTTTCCAAACCCATGAGGGCCACTATGAATTTTTGATGATGTCTTTTGGCCTCCCAAATGCACCATCCACATTTCAAAGTTAAATTCAAACTCTATCTTTAGGTCATTTTTGTGAAAATTTATTTTGGTATTTTTTATGGCATCTTAATATATAGAAAAACATGGGAGGTACACTTGCAACATGTGAATTAGGTTTTGGATATTCTTGAACAACATTAGCTTTATGCTAAGTTGTCTGAGGTCATATTGTTTCACATGAGGGAGTCAAGGTAGACCCCCACAAGATCAAGGCCATAGTAGAATGGAAAATGCCTAGGACCATCAAGAACCTATGTGGTTTGTTAGGGATTATTAGTTACTATCGTTGATTTGTAAAAACTTATGGCAACATAGTAGCACCTCTTATAGCTTTATTGAATAAAGATTCCTTCCAATGGAATGAGACATCTACCAAAGCGTTTGAGAAGCTAAAGGGAACTATGTGCACAGCTCTAGTTCTAGCTACTTGAATTTTTTCTAAAACATTTATTGTGGAATGTGATGCTTCCGGCATGGCATATGAGCAATACTCATGCAAAAAGGAAGACCCCTAGCATTTGAGAGTCGCTAACTCCAAGGTAACAATTTGCTGAAGCAAGTTTATGAAAAGGAAATGATGGCTATCCAACATGTAATCAAACAATAGAGACCTTATCTAATGGGAAGACAATTTGAAGTAAAGACATTATTATAGTCTCAAATACTTCTTAGAATAGAGGTTGTCATCTAAAGACAACAAAAATGGGTCACAAAGATGTTGAGATATGACTTTGAGATCATATATAAGAAAGGATGTTGCAGTTGATGCTCTATCTAGGTAGGATGAGCCCACAAAGTCACTACTGTATGTCATTTCCATATTATAGGTAGATTGGGTGGATGAGACACGAGATGAGTGGGAGGAGGATGTAGATACTCAAACTCCCATTGAAAAACTCGACAAGAGTGTCATACAAATTTGCATGGAAAGGAAATGCTATATGGTACGATGATAGGTTGTATCTATGTAAGAACTCAACCCTTAAGTTTAAGGTTTTGGAAAACTACATTCTTCACCAGTAGGTGGACACTCAGGATTCTTAAAGACTTAACCATAGAATTAAGCAAAATTTCTTTTGAAAGGGGCTCAAAAGGGATGTTCAGAAATTCGTCGCAGAATGCATGGTGTGCCAGCAAAACAAAGGGAAGACAATTAAGACTCTAGGTCTTTTGCAACCCTTATTTATTCCAAGCTAGAGGTGGGAAGAGGCATCCATGGATTTTATAATGGGTTTACCCAGGTCTAAAGAAAAAAAAATGTTATCATGGTTGTTGTGGATCATCTCACCAAATATACACATTTTTGTGCTTTGGCACACCCATATGTAGCAAGTACAGTAGCAACAACATTTATGGATACTATTCATAAGTTGCATGGGACTCCAAAAATCATAGTAAGTAATCGTGATCCTATATTTACAAGTAATTTTTGGACTAACTTGATCCCATCTTTGGGCATTCAACTTGCTAGTAGCTCATCATATCATCCCCAATTAGATGGATAGACTAAATTGGTCAACAAGTGCTTGGAAGGCTATCTCTGATGTTTTGTTTCAGATAAATAAAAGAGATGGGTGCAATGGTTGCTACTAATAGAGTGGTGAAATAACACTTCTTTCCATACTTCATCCAAAATGTCTCTATTTTTGGCACTATACAAGTACCATCCACCATCAATCACCTCTTCATTATGGACACACCCAAAGGTTAGAGTAGTTGAACACGTTTAGTACCCACAAGAGGTAATCTCTAGCCCTAGGGAGAACATGGCAATGACATAGAATTGAATGAAGCAGTAAGATTATCAACACAACAATGAAAGGTCTTTTGAAGTAAGACATAGCGTCTTTGTATGATTACAACCATATAAGCAGATGTTACTAAAACAATAGAAGAAGGATAACAAGCTTGCACCCAAGTATTATGGCCCTTATAAGGTTTTACAAAGGATTAATAGTATGGCATATAAATTGGAGTTACCTAAGTCAACAAAAATACATCTAATCTTCCATGTTTCTTGCTTGAAGAAGGTTATTGGACAAAGAGTTTCATCCCAAGTTGAGTTACCAAAACTTGATGAGGAGGGAAGGATGATTTTGAAATCTGAGGGAATCATTCAAACATGCACTAAGAGACTACAGATGAGGGTGATTGTAGAGTATTTGATCAAGTGGAAGGAATCTCCAATTGAAGATGCTACATGGGAAAATAAAGATTGTGCAAAAATATCCATAATTGATCCATGTTGAGAATAACACTTCTATGAAGATGGGACATGCTACACCCTTGACCCATTGATTGTATTGAGATATGTGTAGCCAACTTGTGGCAAGCTTAACCCTTAATTAAATTATATTATTATTTATATAGTCATATATAGGTAGTTTGATCAACCTAGGTGGCATCCAAGCAATAAGTAGGGTATATATAGGAGGTAGTGAGTAGTAATTCATTATCATATTGTGAATTCGATTTCTTGTTGAAGACCATTGGAGGTTTGCCCTCTCAAAGTGACCTATTATTATCAAGCAATTACAAGTATTTCTTTAATATTTCCAAGTATTTGTTGTTTTTTATTAATATGGTCAAACAGGTTTTGAAGGGGACCCCGAAACCCTTTACAAAAGGACGCAAACCAAACACAACAAGCTAACCAACAACCAACCATAAGCTACCACAACACAAAATCATAGAAAGCGTAGCAAAAAAGAGAACAGACCAAACTAAACTAGTTCATTTTCTTGAGTGTCTCAGTTGCCTCTAATTCCTATTCATAAAATGACTCGTGCATTTTGGCAAAGTCAATGAGCTCCTTTTTTTTTGCTTCAAACTGCTTCTTTTTGCTCCCTCTTGTTTGGGTCAAGGGTCCACCAGAGTCCTCAGTAGCCACCTGTTTACCAGTGCTTTTAGTGCCTTCACCCTTGTCCTGAACACTCAGTTCTTCAACATTCATGAACTCCTCAACTCTAAAATCCTTGAACTGCTATTTCAACTTCTTGGTAAGCACTCACCCCATTCAGGCTGTTCTATATGGAAAGTTTGCTTATGTCCCTAAGTTTTTCTAAATTGTTGTTCGCCTCCATGAGTTTCTCCTCTAGGTACAAGATCCTAGTGTTAAATTCTTCTCTCATCCTTCTCAATTTGCGGTCCATTTCCTCCATTTCAGGAATAGCCTCCTAGTTTTTGAAAATTAAAGTGTCATGTTCAGCAGTAGTATTGTTACCTCTCCCCAAGCTTTCTTGAGTTAACAGCATTGTTAACTAGTTCAAACACCTCCTCAACCTGGTCTTTGTTTTTACCCTGGGCCAGCAAGTCATCAAAATCCTCGAGAAGGTTGCTCGAAGGATCATTGATCAAAAGAAATTTGAGGCCAGCTCTAGGGTCAGGAATATCCATGGTCTTGCCTTGGGATTTCATTGCAATCTCAACTCCCTTCTCAGACAGCTTATCCCGAATCCTCTGCTTCAGAGTGGTCCCCTGTTTCTAAGAGACAAAACCAGAACCCTGAACAGCCCCCTCATCATCACTTTCTTTCTCTTTCTTGCCTTTCTTCCAAGTATTTGTTGTTGAATGCTTCTATTATGCAAGTTATTTCACTACATGGGATAGATAACTACATTTAATGTATGAAAATGAAATGCAATGTATAGGGGTAGTTAACTCTAAAACTAATGATCGAAGAATGGTGTTGAAGTTGTACAAAATCGATTCATCATTGTTGGATAATTAATCGCCACTATATGGTCACTACCTCAAGATTTGTGTTGTCTTAGAAATCTCTGTAGTTTATTCCCAAGCATCGTGCGTTCGAAACGGAGTCTTGTAGACTTAATCTTATGCATGGATTTGATCTATGTTGTGTGCGATCAATCTTACATAATATGCACATGAAAACATGCCTACCTTCAACTTATAGATAGATGAACTTGTCAAGGTGGTGTCTAAGAACATTGTTTACGAGTTTCCTAACTTGGCAAGTGAATAGCTTCTCCTAGGTCAAACCCCTTTGGTATGTCAAGCTAACGACGATGAGCAATATTGATGACAACATACACATGCATGGATATGACCTATATGATGGTGATGATGCAAATTTAATTCTTTATTGCCTTTTAGAAATTAAATTAAGCCTTAATTGTTCTCCCATATAAAATTAAAGTGTACATTAAATGTTTTTAAATATCATGTCATAACAACATGTCACGCAAATGTGTGCCAAGTTGGCTCACATTTGTTAGTAGGAGGTGGTGGAAAACTTAGAATTTTAATTTTAAAATTATGAATTTCAAGTTCATTCCCATGCACCTCGGGATTGAACCAAGTCAATCCCAAGTCACATGACAATGAACCTTAGGGCTAGAATGATAACTTTGAAGGGAGAAGAAATATAGAAGCATGTGTGAATAAGGGTGCAATAATGCTAAGTAAATAGTGAGTATGAAAATTTCAACCCTGAAGCACATGACAATGAACCTTAGGGCTAGAATGATTATTTTGAAGGGAGGAGAAATATAGAAGTGTGTGTGAATGAGGATGCAATAATAATAAGTAAATAGTGAATGTATGAAAATTAGTGTTGATGGAAATAAATAAAAATGGATAGAATTCAAGTGATCGACCAGACCTAACACGAGGATACCACTTGTCAATATGTTATTACATTAAGACACTCCACCAAAGGGCCACAAAACTAAATGGAAAATTACATGAATATGATAATTTCACCATTTCAGGGAGGTTGATTTTGATGTTAAAGGCCTGGCCACCATTGCAAATGAACATTCAAGGTTTGAGTTAAAAACAAAGCTTGTATACAAAAATTCCTCTCTTTATTTCACACCAATGGGATGCCTGAGCTTACTAGCTAATCTCATCTCATTTCATAATGCGGCATTCCAATGTATAACTTGCTTATCTGGAATTTCTGCAGCAGAAAGCAGCTCCTTTAATTCATCCCTTGCATCCTCCTCCACACAAACAATAGCTGCCGTTGTCTGTGGATTGTATTCAATATCATCCTCGTCCCAAAGATGAGTGAAAGAGCCCACAAAGCCATCCCATTCTTGGCCACCTCTACTCGACACAGTTGTTCGAGTTTTTACTTTCCTTTTCTCCCACTCTCCAAACTTTTCCTGAAATGCATAACAAAATTGACAGCAGACACAGAGAGGCGATTGAGGCTTATAAGTAAACAGCCCATGGAAGAAACCCAGAAGTAATCAGAAGCGTTAATATGTTGTGTAAACAGCAAACAATATGTAAATAGCTGGAGCGTTGTTTGTTATTTAAAACAATGGAGGTTTGTTTACCTTGTAAGCTATGAGGGTTGGATCTGGAGCAGAATAGTAAAGGCGCACTTCTTCCCTGAAACCCAAGCTAATACTGCCAGTGTCTCCTTCCTTGGCCTCGATGATGGCCCTTGCCACTGCAATGCCTCTCCCCGAGGCGAAAATTAGCACTGTTGGAAACCCTGAGATGAAGAGCAGGGGCCGCAGATCGAGTCCCGACACCTCGTCGAAGGGGCCAAGTTGCAGCTCATCTCCAGGGCAGAGAGCGAAGAGAGCAGGCAGATGTTGCTCTGTGACGTGCAGCTGCAGCGGCGCCTTCACTGACAAGGTCGAATTGGGCGCCTTAATGGCTCCTGACGGCATATCTCCTCTCATCTTATACACCACGCTCCAATTGCTCTCCCTCGAGAAGGGGGCGCTGCACACCGGCACCTTCATCTCTCTCTCTGCCACTCTCACTCTCGCCAATTGTCCGGGCCTCTTGTACGCATCATCTCTGTGCACCAGCTGAATCATCATGCATCACATTACTGCCATGCCCTAACCCTTATTCAAACAACATTACTGCCATGTCCTAACCCTAACCCTAATTCAAATCAACAAAATTTAAACAGAGGAGAGGAGGAAAGGAGCTACTGTCATGCCCTAACCCTAATTCAAACAACATTACTGCCATGCCCTAACCCTAACCCTAATTCAAATCATGAAAATTTATACAGAGGAGAGGAAGAAAGGAGTTACTGCCATGCCCTAACCCTAATTCAAACAACATTACTGATAAGCCCTAACCCTAACCTAATTCAAATCAACAAAATTTATAGAGGAGAGGAGGAAAGGAGTTACTGTCATGCCCTAACCCTAATTCAAACAACATTAGTGTCATGCCCTAACCCTAACCCTAATTCAAATCAAGAAAATTTATACAGAGAAGAGGAGGAAAGGAGTTACTTCTCTGGAGATTTCAGCCTCAACAGCAACACAACGGATGCCTGGGGCAACGTCTTCAATGTCGAGCACCGAGGCAGCATAAAACTCTTCCTTTGCCACCGGCGGCAATTCAGTTACCCTGAATTCAGACCTTACTGCGCTTGCACTTGCACTTGCAATTACTCTTAAACCAGCGTGTTTGCGGGTAAAAATAGGAAGAAGATTTGGTGAAAGAATCCGGGAGGGTGAGATTGAAAATGCAGTGCACATAGAGCTGCTACTAGTAGTTGTAGTACTAGTACTCGTCATAGTCACAGACATCGCCATAGCCATTGCAGAGGACGTCTACTTCGCCACAAGAATACCTCTGCTCTTCCTACCATAGGGATAAGAATTTCTTACACTGTACACTTATCCTTACCACGTGGCACTACATAATTGGTTAGATTGCTAAATCCCCCAAAACCCGTTTTGCATTTTATACCCTTAAGGAAGTGGTCCCATGGAGGAGGCTTGGGATCTACTTTAATGGATTCCTTGGGTCCTATAAGATGGGTTAAAAATTATTATAGGATAAAGTTAGAATTTGATTCAAGAAAATAGGAGTTATGTATGAGTGTTTTTGGATCTAATTGCTTTTAAAGGTCAAGTGTGCAATCCAATTCCTAACACTCCTCTTCCATGACTTTTTTATTTCCTACATTTCTAGTTCTTTGGGATTGGGTGGGAAATTTTGCCCACCATTTTAGGAAGCCCCCCCTATATATGACAACTACTTAACTAGGTTGGGTACCTAATGGATTGCCTACTATGCCATTATGAATTTGCAAAAAGTTGCACCCATCCCTCTTAACTTGTAAATTTAAACTCTTAAGAGTAAATTTTTTCTTTTAAAACCATTTCTCATCACTTTATTTGTAGATTTGCATGGGACCGCCAACTTCCTAAAATTTCTAAGCATAAAGTTTTAAGCTTGTCTATTGTTATAAAATCCATAGGACCACATACATGTGAGGTGCTCTAAAAAATTAGCAATAACACCTGCTAAAATATTTTAGGAAGCCCCACCTCTATATGACCGCTACTTAACTAGGTTGGGTACCTAATGCATTACCTACTCTGTGATTATGACTTTGCAAAAAGTTGCACCCATCCCTCTTAACTTGTAAATTCAAACTCTTAAGAGTAAAATTTTTCTTTTAAAACCATTTCTCATCACTTTATTTGTAGATTTTCATGGGACCACCAACTTCCTAAAATTTCTAAGCATAAAGTTTTAAGTTTGTCTATTGTTATAAAATCCAAAGTTGCACCCATCCCTCTTAACTTGTAAATTCAAACTCTTAAGAGTAAAATTTTTCTTTTAAAACCATTTCTCATCACTTTATTTGTAGATTTTCATGGGACCACCAACTTCCTAAAATTTCTAAGCATAAAGTTTTAAGTTTGTCTATTGTTATAAAATCCAAAGTTGCACCCATCCCTCTTAACTTGTAAATTCAAACTCTTAAGAGTAAAATTTTTCTTTTAAAACCATTTCTCATCACTTTATTTGTAGATTTTCATGGGACCACCAACTTCCTAAAATTTCTAAGCATAAAGTTTTAAGTTTGTCTATTGTTATAAAATCCAAAGTTGCACCCATCCCTCTTAACTTGTAAATTCAAACTCTTAAGAGTAAAATTTTTCTTTTAAAACCATTTCTCATCACTTTATTTGTAGATTTTCATGGGACCACCAACTTCCTAAAATTTCTAAGCATAAAGTTTTAAGTTTGTCTATTGTTATAAAATCCATAGGACCACATACATGTGAGATGCTCTTAAATATTCTCAACAACACCTGCTGAAATATTTTAGGAAGCCCCCCTATATATAACCACTACTTAACTAGGTTGGGTACCTAATGCACTACCTACTTTGTGATTATGACTTTGCAAAAAGTTGCACCCATCCCTCTTAACTTGTAAATTTAAAAAATGAAGTAGCATGTTAGTTGGGTTTGATCGAGTGACCTTAGAAAATTATTATGTTTTATTCTTGTATCGTTTAGATGTAATGAGTGGTAAGTGATAAGAGATGAATAATTGTTAATTAAGATTGACTCAAAGTTTAACCTTAATAAATAATCAAATGATTTGTAGCTAATTTTGAAAGTTGTAAGTTACTATACTAGTGAAGTTTGCATACCCATACCAATTCCCATTTAATTTTGTGCTATTTTGAGAGAATGTTTTAATGTTACATATTGACAAATGAAGCAATCTTGTGCAAAGTTGGGTCCATTCCCCCTAGCCTTCACTTATCCCTATTTACACTTGTTCCCACATTTTAACCATACCTCGTCCATTCCTACATATTCTCCCATGTATTCCACATTATTGCACCTCCCATATCCAAACAGTTATTCCCTAAACAGACTTCATTGTTTAATTGTCCTCGGTCATTCGTGTGGCTATAGATCTAAGCCTTGATTTTCTAAAATTCAAAATTGAATTTGACCAATGCCTACCCATTTCACTAGCCATCATGAGCTGATGAAACACATGTTTGTGTGAATTGTTTCTATGTATGTATTTAGGCATTCAATTACACTCATCCTAACATCGTCTCTCATCCTAAATCATTTGAGCATTCAAGGAGCAATTATTAGAACACTTTGATTGGTGCACTAAAAAAACACATTTACTTCAACATCATCATCTGAGTATCAACATGATCGTTTATTGTCTACTAATCATTTGCATCATCGTAAAGTCAATCTTTTCTCAGGGTTGATGTAGGAGAACATGTACCTTAGTGATTTGGAAACCCTCTAAAGGTACTTTAAACATTGTAAGACCTCAAAGTAGAGTTGATAATGATGAATTTGGCAAACCAAAAAGTAGAAGTGTACAAGTTGTAGGATCAAATCCACATGGCAAAGGGTAGATCTACAAACGTGAAAGTGATTTATAGGCATAAACTTGACCCAAACAAAGACACAAATCTTGGGTAGAATTTGAGGTGAAACATTGACAAAGATGATCCTCTTTTAGTCCCAAGATAGATCAATTTTAGTACATTAGTTTCATTCTTCTTCATCAAGCCTAGAGATAAGTACACCTATCTATTACATTTAATTTCCTAGCTTAGCATTTAATTTTGAATTGGCCACTCCTACAACTTGTCATTAATAAATCTAGGTTAATTTATGCTTATGTGTATGCATCTTATTTGAATATCCTAGATTAAGCTTATGATGCAGGATGAGGACCGAGAACCCACCAAGGGATGTCGATCCTCATAGCCTTCACACTCAAATCACACACATTTGCAATAATGCAAAAACTTAATCACAAACAAAATGGGTTATTTACTTTTTGAAGCTTATTACAACTTGCTAAATTAAACAATATGCTACAACAACAATTCCTATATCCTGCTTCTCTCACACATATAACAAGGATTCATATATAGCCACTTTCTCATTACAAAAACCCCTTCAAATTGTGGGGTCTATAACTCATTACAGAACTCTAAAATATAGTTACCTTCCTTCTCTTAACTCATTCTTTTCTAGTGCTAAAGACCTCTATTCATGAACAAAGATATTCTACTCCAATCTCCCTCCAGCATACTTTCTAACATGCCAAAGTCTCCCCTTTCTCATTGACCTCTTTTCTTACTCTTTATTTTTTATTCTTCAATATCTTCGAATTCCTCCAATCCTTTTTCCCAACCATCAATTTAGTTGGATGCCACATTGTTGAAACTTGGACATGCAGGTTCTATAGAAGTGGAACAACCCAAAATGGCTAAGAAATAGAAAATGAAAACCCTATGCATGCAAGAAACCTCTAGGAAATTCATGGCAGAAAGAAATAACAACAAAAACTAAATGAAATCAATTTTAATTCATTGTCAAAGACATAGGGGTCGCCAAAATGTTAGGAAAATCAAATGAGATCGATTAGTTGCCTATGAAAAACCTTTAATCAATTGATGCTGCTAGAAAAAGACAAAAATCAAGCCCTACAAAAATAGAATAAAATTTATTTAGTGGTTTTAGAGGATAAAAGCGCATCTTTGCAATATATTTGCCCAGTCATGTTCCAACTTAACATATAGAGGATTAAATGACATTAGACATCTTCTCTCTATCACAATTACTCAAAATAAAAACTATTCACACCATTAAAATCATATAATATAACAAAACGGCTCATGTCGCCTTATGGCATATTATAAATCAGCACTTACAGGTTCCTGAAGATAGTTTGTTGCAACCCAAACATATGAAAGATGGACATGAACATAGTTTGGAATTGACTGAAGAAACCCTTATTCAAATTCTAAATAGGATTCAAGAGGATTAAAACTTTGAAAAAAATTACACATAGCCCTATAGCAAATTATATAGCCCCCCCATAGCTATAACACACAGTCCTCTTGAAGCAACTCCCAAGAAGCAAGATGACAAAGCTACAAAGAAACAAAAGCACCAAAAATGGAAGTAAAACTAGAAAATGAAACACGAAATGTTTTGGTGATGCAAGATTGCCTGTGAGCCCCGATGCTCCTACATTAGCCTAGGAAAAGTTTATTTTCCTTTACAATATTAAAAATTTGTAAAGCCATGCCAATTCCCATTTAGTTTTGTGTCTGTACTCTTCGAAACGTGACTCGGCGCACAAGCGCAGATGAGTCAGCCTCGATGCAAGCACAGGGACGCTATCCTTGCCTTGGGCGACCTCCAAGTCACTCTCATTCTCGTGGAAAGAGCTTGTCGAGTGGAGGCGAGACCCAGGGGCGGTTATGTTCTCTTGGGGGCAGAACATCGTGAAGAGAAATCGGTCAGTCCTAGGGCCTATCGTGGTTTGTTATGTTGTTCAACGACTGTTGTGGTGGAGATAATAATATGACCCCAATGGGTCACCAGTTATCAATCTCCTATTTGGGTTTCTAGTGTTCTAATGTCTAGATGATGTCTATTATAATCATTGATAAGCCTAGTTTCTTGTAACCTTTCTTCTATGGCTTGAACATGCTGTTGTATTTGTTCTTTGTGTTGAATCAACCTAAGCACATGATCTTGTTCTTCTTATGTCTGTTGCGCTAGTTGTGTACTAGGATGTAGTTCCTCAATCTCCTCAAGGATTTCCCTCACCCACTCACCTCTAATTCCATGGCACATTCAAATGCTTGGATAGAGAGAATAGACTTGAGTTCACAAAGAGTTGACTTTTGACTTAGTGGTGTTATCTAAGGTTTTGTGTGAGTTCTCTTGACTTTGTTGACCTCATGATGAAATCAAGGAGTTTATGAATGCTTGTTTTATTGAATTCTACCCTGTGATCGAATTGAAGGCTTGACTTTTCTAAGTTCTAATATTTTTTGTATTTTTGGGTTTTCAATATGTATGGAACTAGTATGTATGCAAACAATACTTTTTTTCCTTTTATGGAATTGAGATTTAAAATGAACTAATTAACTGGGAAATCAAAAGATGAATGCAACTTAATATGAAATTTACCTAATGCAATTATGCTATGTTTTTGGTATTTTCAGAAAGATTTTTGGACTAATCTAAGAATTGAAAGTGTAAAAAAAGAAATTTAATCTAGGATTGTAATTTAAACTAATCTAATCAACTTTTAAATGAATCTATCAAGGAAATTGCAACACAAGATTACTATTCCCAAGAGCAAATTATGATCTAATTATCTAAGAAAACATGAAAAACCTAGGTTGTGAAAGATGCGTGAGTCTCTGCCCTACCCTCAAGAATCCTTTGATTTGGCAACCTCTTTGTCCTCTTGTAGCAATGGGGTCCTCCTCTTGGCGGCAATTGGGAAGAGAGAAAATGAGCTTGAGAAAGATATGAATTGGGGGAGCTTTTGAAATCTCTGAAGCACTTGGGCTTGGGAATTTTTCTAGCGTAACAACATTGTATGAATCCTTTGAAGGCTTGGGAAACAAAACACTAAAACAAAAGGCACCTATGTTCTACAAGAGCATAAGAATTCTAATTGGAGAGCAAAGCAAAGCTTGAGAATTGGCTGCAACAATGGATTTACCTCCCATGGGAAAGCTTTGAATCTTTGCAACAATGAAACTAATGAAATGAAATCTTTGAAGCTTTGAAAAACTAAAGAAAGAAATGAAGAAAGAGGCTCAAAGGCCTGTGAAGAAGCTTGAAAAAGCTTGTGAAGATGAGAAGAGCATTCTCCAACTTGAGAAATAATGGATAGGTGAGGGGTATTTATATTTTGGAGAGGCACATAAGAGGGGGAAATTGATTGAGAAATTAACTCCTTTGATTGAAGAGTTAACAAGTTTGATTAACGAGTGAACTAGGTTGATTAGGGAGTAAACATGCCTTGAGAGCCTTTCACAGGAGTAGAAATGAAGTTAGCATGAGTTAGAAAGGTGACAAGTATAGATCATATGAGCTAATTATGCATGATTAGAGGTGGTAGATAAGCTAATAACAGTTCACTCTGTGTTTTGGTCGAATCCTCATGTAAATTGGAGCAAAAATAGAGCTTTTGGAGGCTCAAACTGAAAGAGGATTTGTTGATGAAAACATGACAGGGTCGCCACTGGGTTTCTAGTTTCACTTGGCTAGGTCGCCAAGTGGTGACCCACAGAGGAAGGGGTCTAGGTGGAAATCAGGAGTTGCAGAGGGGTCTTGGAGTGAAAAGAAGGCCATTTGTCACTAGAGCTAAGCCAAAAAGATGAGTTAAATAGGATCTCCACTTTCACTAGGTCAAATCTCAAAGTGGAGATCCAAGGTTACCAGGTGGAGATCTCGAAATAATAGGTGGAGATCCAGAATCAACAAAAGTTAAGTCAATTCTAAAAGATGGGTTTGGTTTGGGAGGTCATTTTAAGGCCTCTAGAGGGTGGAGTGAGATGAAATGAACATGGGAAAGGTGAAATTAGCTTACAAAGATGAATATTATCTATGTAGGCAAGGTCGAGAATGCAAAAGAAGAATGGTCGACAAGGGCGAAAGTGAAGAAAAGTTAGGATTGAGAAGAATCGATGTAGCAAGAGATTGATGTCGATGTGTTGCTAAGAGAAGCACTACTGAGAGGGTGTTATATTCACACTTCCGTGTATGTGATCAGGATTATACATCATCATAGAGTCCTCGTGGAAGCTCATGCATGTTTTTAATGCTTACATATTTGGCCCCCCGGGGACGGTAGTCTACATGAAAGGTAGGTATCGTTCCCGAAATAGGCCTTACCTGTTTTTTATTTCTCATATTTGTACTTGCAATAACTAGTACTATTTTGACATTTTATGTATTTAACATAAATAATGTAATTGAAATGAATGAACATACCATATATCGTGTCGCAAGTTCGCCTAGTTGTTCGCTTTGCCAAGGGGACCTATAAGGATAAGAGCACGCAAAACAAGGGTGCAAGAGCACTATGGAAATGAAACACATGCTAAGCTATAGAGGAGAAGAACATATTCTCAAGTTTTATTATAAGTTTTGAAGAAATATTCAATTTTTAGGTAGTTTCGAGGTTTTACAAGTTTTTAGGTTTTTTTTTATTTTTCTAATTTTTATGGTTTTTCTAGAGATTTTACAAAGGTGCATGGGGAGATTTGCATGCTTGAGTGCACAGTTTTGCTCTGACTCCGTTGAAGAAATGATTTGTGCTCAGACATTGTTTGCACTTGAGACCTAATTGGTTGAAATCTATATGTAGCCTCAGTCGACATCTTGTACTTCACTTTTCCTCTTGTGCATATGGTTAGCTAGAGCTTTTATTTTGCTTATGAGGATGCATACCTATGATGATCACACATGAATGATGCATTTTTTTTTTGTCTTTTTCTGATATGAATGAGATGCAATATGTTTTGGTATGATTCACAAATATAAAATGCAAAGTATTATGTTCTAACTATTATGAATGCCATAATGTTATGACATGTTAATTGTTTTCTTTTTCTTTCAATATGATGCATGCAGGTGGAACAAACAATGTGACCGCTCTTTAGTAAGATTTTTGACCCAAGGGATTGTGAATTACCTTAGTATAGGAGACCTATTAAACCTTTGAGATAGGATTTGGGCCTCAAGTGGGGATGAGGAGGAGAGGAATGCTTATGAATTTTGTGCTTCAATAAAGGCTAAATATTGATCCTTGTCTAGATAAAACACTTGGACAAGCTTTCAACTTAGACAAGCAACAAATTTTATTAGCACTCACTAGACTTAGATCAAAGATGGCCAACAAGATAGACTTGGGGTAAAGGAAAGGCTCCAAAGTAGAAGATGGCCCTAAAGATAGTTAGACTCTTAGCTTTGCTCAATTGGTGCATGTGTGTGCTTTGTACCTTACTTTCTCTAATAGATTGTCACTCTCATAGCTTCAAGCTTAGATTGTTAAGACTGGGATCAGTGTAGAGCTAAGAGCTAGGCTTTGATTAGAATCATTAGGGAATGTGAATAGGGGAATGATAAATAGCAACTGTGAATATAAGGGACCTCAAAAGATAAGAGGGTCAACCTATACATAAGTAATCTTAGACTCATTGCTGAAACGAAAATCAAACAAGAGCATCTCACTCACAAAATACATGATGGAGCAAATGAAGAATGCAAAATTTTAATTTTTCATGATTTTATGTTTTTTAGGGATTTTTGAATTATTTGATTTTTGGGAGTTTTTCTATTTTTATGATTTTTTTGAGATACTGAACTCTTCACCTTTTATTGTGCACAAGAGGTAAGAGTCATTTTTTACGTTTTCCTTGGACTTGTCCAATTTGGTTTGAACTTCGCTTGAAAGTTTTTGCAAGGACACTCGAAGACATGGTGTAAAAATGTCTTTGTATTCAGTAAGGAGTTTTGTGTACTCACATGTTTCATTGTTTGATTATTTTCCCCCTAGCTTTATCATTTTTTGTTCTTGTCAAGTTTCAATGTTTGTTTTAAACTTTTGAGGGGCACTTGGAATTGATTTCGACTCTCCTAGTTTCTATGTGGTTTTGGTTCTTCTTATTTAGTCATGATTCCAATCATATGAATGTTTATTTTTGTATCAATTGGAATAAGTACTAAGTTAAATGGAGCATAAGAAATTGTTGAGTGGGGATTGAAGGGGAATTCTCATGTTGTCCCCTTCCCTACACATTTCGAGGTCTTATCTATGTTTGCAATTTCTTTTGATGTCTCTTTGTCAAAAGTGTTGATTTTGGGGTCATTGGTGGTTTCCATGGTATTTCCCTTCCTTTTGACTTGTTCAACTCTATAAAGACTAAAAGGATCAAGGTCTCCTTTGATAATGTGGGTTTTTCCCATATGCGAGAAGTGTATTTATTGAAATAATGTGGATGGATCAACCCTCATCCTATGGATCCAAGGCCTTCCTAGGATCATGTTGTAAGTGGTTTCCTCATTGATGACATAAAATTCAGTTGGGAAAGTTTTGAGACCCAATGTGATTTGAATATTAACCTTACCCATGGTTCAAATGTTTGGGTCATCAATAATTCTAAGGATGGAATATTCTTTTGTGATTTGAGCTTTGTCATAACCCATCTTTTGAAGAAGAGAAAAGGATACCATGTTGATTACATACCCATCATCAATCATTACACGTTTAATGGAATAGTCTTGGCTTGGACTAGTAAGCAGAGGAGGAGATCACCCTGTTTAGCTATGTCATCATCTTAGGGTAACTTTTCAAAGTTAAATGTTTAAGAACACTTTTCACTTGGAGTGTTTTGAACTAGATGGCCTAGATCTAAGGTATTGAGGAGAGCATTCTTGTGTGTAGGAGAACTCTTGAGAAGTTCTAACATGTGAGAAATATTTGAATTGTTGGAAGTGTCATCTGGTCATTCTAGTCCTTGGGTGATACAAATTTCTTGATCTTTATCTAATTCCACAAGGTCTAAAGTGTTTTGATCAGAAGAATTTTCATGGCTTTCATCTTATGAGAATATGTCCATGAATGCTTGTCATTGACGTTTTGGGAGGTTTGATACGAAGTGATGGTACTCCCAGCATACCTTAATATCATGCCCCCTTCTCTTGTGAAATGGGAAGTATTTATCATGATTGTAATCTTGAGGCTTATGATGATTGTTGTATGATTTCTTATTGATTCTCAGGGGATTGTTGTTGCCATTTTCATTCCCCAAATTCGTATGACTATTGTTCTTGGACGGCGAAGTGTTTGTTGATCCATCTATGTTTTGGTTATTTATCAAAGATTCGTTATTGCTATCTTGGTTTACCAACCTTCCATTGATATCATACCTCCTTCGTCCACTATCAATAGTGGTTTGGTCAATTCTAAGGGCATTTTCAAGTGCTTCTTCGTATGATTTGTAAGGGATTTTTGAACTCCTCGTATGTCATTGTTGAGAGAATGTAAGAAAAGATCACAAAGTTCCCTATAATCTATGTTTGGTGTGCTTGTTGAAGAATAGATATCTTTCCTCCATCGTGTGATAAAATATGTGACTGACTTGTTGTTTTCTTGCTTGATCGTGAAAAACTCTCATATTCCTATCTTGACCAATTTGTTTATGTCAAAGGCAGCCCCAAATTGATCGATGAGTTGCCTACAAGAGTGGATTGATGTTTTTGGAAGTCAATAGTATCAATCTAAAGTGATACCCTCCAAAGTCTTTAGAAAAATCTTTGCTACCACCCCATCCCAAGGAAGGAGTTCCCAAACTAGTGTGATGTAAGCCTTGATATGAGAGTTGGGATCACCCTCTCTAAGTTTTGGAAGCTCGGGGAGAGGATGTAGTATTATGATCCGATGAATGTTATAGTCAAGAGGCTCCTTTAAATATTCAAGGTATATTCCTAAGACGAGGTTATGTGTAGAGGGTTTCATTCCTCCAAACATTAGCCCTTCAGGTGGATCTTGTTCCACTTGTTGAAAGGATATGCTAGATGGTTGATATTTTGAAAAAGTTGGATAACTAGGAGGTGTCACGTTCATGTTTCGAAGAATGGGTGGGATTGTTTGTGGGTTGATCTTGCGTTATGGAAATCCCACCTATTTGATTGAGACTTGTCATGTTGGATGATGAGGGCAAGGGAGGCCTAAATGTTTCATGGAAGTTTAGATGAGGGGGATTTTGTGTTGCCCCATGGTTTGATTTGATCTTGTCAATGAAATGATTTCCCTGTGCCCTAGATTTTTCATTAATTTTGTTTTGACCATTTTGTTCAATACTTTTAGCCTCAAGAGTCATGATTTGTTGGACCAAGGTTGCTATAAGGTCTATGGGTGAGGCTTTGTCTGTTGTTTGATTTTTGCCACCCGGTGGTGGATTATTTTTCTTTGGGGTTTGAGTGACCCTATTTGTTCTTTTTTATGACACTTGACATGTCGTGGTCCTTTTATCTTTATGTACTATGTGGAGTGATTTTTGTACCTATTAAGCTTCTTATAAGTTCTTCTTTTGGAAACACACTTCATTGCCATTTGGGTGGCCATTTTTGTATGACTTCTTATCGGTTGACCATGTTGATGGATCTCAGATAGAATGTTCACATGTCATGTTTTAATTTGGTCGAAGTTGTGGGGATTTTGTTGGATCCGATTTGAATTTTTAATTTCACTCGAGGGGACATTACCCTAGACTTTTTGCATGAAACATTGTGAAATCTGCAAAAATGTGAAAGAACCCAGCCCAAAAGGATTTGTTCTTCACGTCGGGTTCACCAAAATATGTGTGTTGAATCTAACGTCGAATGTGAAAAATGGTATGTGAATGAATTTGAAAGTGGGAACATGAACAACTTGTCATAGAAGGATTTGTTATTCATGTCAAGTTCACCAAAATCTATACTCTTCGAAACATGACTCAATGCACAAGCGTGGATGAGTTATCCTTGACACAAGCACATGGACCTTTTCCTTAACTTGGGCGACCCCCATGTCACTCTTGCTCTCGTGGAAAGAGCCAGTTGAGTGGAGGCAAGACCCAAGGGTGGTTCTATTCTCTTGGGAGTAGAACATCGTGAAGAGCAATTGGTTGGTCTTGGGGCCTGTCATGGTTTGCTATGTGTTGTTCTATGACCATTGTGGTGGAGATAATAATATGACCCAAAGGGTCACTTGTTATCAATCTCTGGTTTGGGTTTCTAGTGTTCCAATATCTAGATGTATGTCTATTGTAGTCGTTGTTAAGCCTAGTTTGTTGTAACCTTTCTTCTATGGATTGAGCATGTTGTATTTATTCTCTGTGTTGAATCAGCTTAAGCATGTGATCTTGTTCTTGTGTCTATTGCGATAGTTGTGGCCTAGGATGTAGTTCCTCAATCTCCTCAAGGATTGCCCTCACCCACTCACCTCTAATTCCAGGGCACATTCGAATGCTTTGATAGAGAGAATAGACTTGAGTTGACCAAGAGTTGACTTTTGACTTATCTAAGGTTTTCTATGAGTTCTCTTGACTTTGTAGACGTCATGATGAAATTGAGGAGTTTATGAATGCTTGTTTTGTTGAATCCTACCTCGTGGTCCAATTGAGGACTTGACTTTTCTAAGTTCTCATGTTTTTTGTATTTTTGGGTTTTCAATATGTACGGAACTAGTATGTATGCAAACATTTTTTTTGTTCTTTTCTAGAATTGAGATTTAAAATGAACTAAATAACTAGGAAATCAAAAGATGAATGCGACAATATGAAATTTAGCTAATGCAAATATGCTATGTTTTTGGTATTTTGAAAAGATTTTTGGACTAATCTAAGAATTGAAAGTGTGAAACAAGAAATTTAACCTAGGATTACAATTTAAACTACTCAAACAAACTGATCGAATCAACTTTTAAATGAATCTATCAAGGAAATTGCTACACAAGATTACTATTCCCAAGAGCAAATTGTGATCTAACTATCTAAGAAAGCATGAAAAACCTAGATTGTGAAAGACGCATGAGTCTCCACACTACTCTCAAGGATCCTTGATTCGGCAACCTCTTTATCCTCTTGCAGCAACAGGGTCCTCCTCTTGGTGGAAATTGGGAAGAGAGCAAATGAGCTTGAGAAAGCTATGAATTGGGGGAGCTTTTGAAAGCTTTGAAGCACTTGGGCTTGGGAATTTCGTTAGCATAACAACGTTGAATGAAGCCTTTGAAGGATTGGGCAACAAAACATTATAAAAAAAGGCACCTATGTCCTACAAGAACATAAGAATGCTAATTGGAGAGCAAAGCAAAGCTTGAGAATTGGCTGCAACAATAGATTTGCCTCCTATGGGAAAGCTTTGAAGCTTTGCAACAATGAAACTAATGAAATAAAATCTTTGAATCTTTGAAAAACTAAAGAAATAAATGAAGAAAGAGGCTCAAGGGCCTATGAAGAAGCTTGAAAAACCTTTTAAAGATCAAAAGGGCATTCTCCATCTTGAGAAATAATGGAGAGGTGAGGGGTATTTATAGTTTGGAGAGGCACACAAGAGGGGGAAATTGATTGAGAAATTAACTCCTTTGATTGAAGAGCTAACATGCTTGATTGAGGAGTGAACTAGGTTGATTAGGGAGTGAACAGGCATTGATAGCTTTTCACAGGAGAACAAATGGAGTTATAATGAGTTAGAAAGGTGACAAGTATAGATCTTATGAGCTAATTATGCATGATTAAATGTGGTAGATGAGCTAAGAATAGGTCACTCTATATTTAGGTCAAATCCTCATGTAAATTGGAGCAAAAATAGAGCTTTTTAGAGCTCAAACTGAAAGAGAATCCATGGATGAAAACACGATAGGGTTGCTAATTTCACCCACCCAGGGTCGCCAAGTGGAGACCCAGGGTCACCAGGTGGTGACCCACAGAGGAAGGGATTTGGGTGGAAATCAGGAGTTGCAGAGGGGTCTTGAAGTGAAAAGAAGGTCATCTGTCAATGGAGCTAAGCCAAACAGATGAGTTAAATAGGATCTCAACTTTCACCAACTCAAATCTCCAAGTGGAAATCTAGGGTCGCTAGGTGGAGATCCAAAAATAATAGGTGGAGATTTGGAATCGACAAAAGTTAATTCAATTCAAAAAGATGGGTTTGGTCTGGGAGGTCATTTTAAGGCCTATACGGGGTGGAGTGAGGTGAAATGAGCATCGGAAAGGTGAATTAGTTCACAAAGATGAAAATTGGCTATGTAGGCAAGGTCGAGAATGCAAAAGAAGAATGGTCGACAAAGGTGTATACGTCTAAAAATGACACAAATCATCCTAAATAAATATTCTAAATATTTATTCCATTCTTCTATTAATTAAATAAATATTCCAAATTTATTTAATCGATTCACTGTTCCATAATTAAATAAATTCAATTTATTTAATTAAAATTCTTCTAAATGTCCTACACAATTAAATAATCCTAAATTATTTAATTAATCTAAATTCCTCTATCCTAAGTTCTAAATTCAAAAATCCACCTCACCTTTACACCTCACCTTTTCCACCTCACCTTGTCCACATCATCAAGTTGCACATGTAATTAAATATATTTAATATTTAATTACCTATTTTTCTCTCACCCACATGGCCTATTTCTTCTCAAATCAGAAGTTAGTTAACTAATCAATCAAATCTGTTAACTGATTGGTCATTTGAGTTCACTGGTCAATCTATTCTGTTGACTCCTCAATCAATCCAGTTCACTGGTCAATCAATTCAGTCAGTTCCACAATCCACTCTTCTAACTGATCAATCAAGTCTGTTAACTGATCAGTCAATGGAGTTAACTCTCCAATCAATTTTGTCACATCCCCTCTTTCATGGTGGAGCTGGGACACTTGTCACATTTCTATTGGTTGCACATTCCTCAACCATCCTCAGTCGTTGATCTTCATATCTCCTCTCAACCGTTGATTCCCATTCTTCCAAGTCTATAAATGAAGCTTCATTCTTCCATTCTAATCATCCAGGCTTTTGACATCGTTACTCTGCAGAAATATCACCAGCGCGCCTTTGGCACCCTTTTGTCATCTACAAGCTTGAGATCACATACTTGCATTGGAGCTCATCTTCATTGCATATCACCACAGCCGTTCACCATCGACTTCCTAAAAATAGCTAAAAAGATTGCACTCTCTGAGGGCTCATCTCATCTGCAAAAGGATGATTTGTGATAGGCGAACAACAGAAGTTTCGAAACGGGAAAGGTTTGCACTGTGTTTGTTCATTGCTTCATTTATTGAATCCTTCTTATTTCACTATTCTGTTGATGTTTGGGTCTTGTTTAATTCATTTGATTGATCACCATTTTACCCTTACATTTTTGGCGCCCACCGTTGAATTTTATGTTTTTTGCAAATTTTTGTAGTAAAAATTTGTGTTTCTCTAAACCCCATTATTGAGTTTTGCAAGGATCTATCAAAAGGTGACCTCCTGGGCTGAAACTGACATCACCAACGTGCTCAGAAGGGTCGAAAACCTTAGAATCACCTATTAATTCACAAAACTCGGAGACTGTAAAAAATCTCTGTGATTTTTTTGAGGGTGCATCCTTTTATCCAGCGGTCCAAAGGGTGCTTCCGCAGGGTGCATCGCTTTATCCAGCGGTCTGAAGGGTGCTTCCACGTCTTTTATCCAACTGTCTGAAGAGCTTTTTTTTGCAAGGTGCATCCTTTTATCCAGTGGTCCAAAGGGTGCTTCCGCAGGGTGCATCGCTTTATCCAGCGGTCCGAAGGGTGCTTCCGCGTCTTTTTATCTAGCGGTCCGAAGAGTGCTTCCGCAGGGTGCATCCTTTTATCCAACGGTCCAAAGGGTGCTTCCGTAGGGTTCATCGCTTTATCCAGTGGTCCAAAGGGTGCTCCCACATCCTTTTATCCAACTGTCCTAATAGCTTTTTCGCAGGGTGCATCCTTTTATTCAGCGGTCCGAAGGGTGCTCCCACAAGGTGCATCATTTTATCCAGTGGTCCAAAGGGTGCTTCTGCATCCTTTTATCCAGTGGTCCGAAAGGTGCCCCTATAGGGTGCATTGTTTTATCCAACAATTCTCCATCCTACCTTCTTCTACATGCCATAAGGGAGGTATCTTTTCTTTTTGCCATAACAGGAGCATACAAACTCGTAATCGCGTAAATAAACACTCGTTGGAAAGGTAATTCCATGAACTTCACAATGGAGCAGGTTTGATCAAGTGATTTTATCATTTTGTCAGCTATTTTTAAAGTCAAAGTTCAGCTATCTTTCCAAGCTTAAATCTAGCATTTTTTCTTGAAAACTAATGATTTATCTGTGCAGCTTGACTTAAACACTTGTCAAAGAAAGGAGAAAAGACACTTCTAATATATCTTCTACAGGGTTGAGAGATGGATAGTTTTATTTTCCTTAACACACACATCATAGATTAACTAGGGGAAAAGTAAAACAACTTGCATGCAATTCTCATCTAGTTTTAATTAGGAAGGAGTAACTCATTGTTCATGCAACTTGCATACAATTCTCATCTAGTTCTAATTAGGAAGGAGTAACTCATTGTTCATGCAACTTGCATACAATTTTCATCTAGTTTTAATTAGGAAGGAGTAACCCATTGTTCATGCAACTTGCATACAATTTTAATCCAACTCTAATTAGAAAAGTAACAACATGCATGCCAATCTCACATAGTTTCTAATTAGGAGGGTGATAACTGAATTATTGCAATCTTGGTTTCATTGATCATCGCTATATGACTATCTCTTTCAGTTAAGAATATTGCTATCTTGCAAAGGAAAGAATCATTGCTATCTCCTAATCACTTCAAAGTTAACAACTGTGTGAGTGCACAAGTAGAGTAGCCCATTTAGTTTTTCTAATTTTAACTAAGTTGGATTAACCAGTGTATTCTGTGCTTGCGAATGACAATAGGCTTATGCTCTCCCCTCTTCTGGGTGATCAGAATGCCAGACTTGTCATTCTATTTGTTTAACCTGTAGGAGGGGCCTGCCCTTAGATGCACGCTTGTCCAAGTGGGAACGACCCTAAGTGGTAACAGGCTAAAGCTAAGCCCTACCAAGCCACTTAAAATAAATTGTGCTTGAGGTGAAAACCTCCTGCAACGAGTGCTGCTGTGTTACACCGACGGCCAACCTCCCCCAAAACCCTCTAAGGCGTAACCCTTTGAGGCTGGGAGACTCCATAATGGAGAGTAGTGCCGCCGCATGTGTAACCACTCGAACGGTTGCCCTCATTAAACACCTCTTGTTCTAGTGGCCAAAAACCCTTGTAATCCATTTCTCACCTAGGATCTTTGTGCTTGCTTTTGTTTAATTTAGTCCAAAATAGAGTCGAAAAAACCAAAAAAATAAATAATGAAAACCTATAAAATATTCTTTGTGCTTGCTGTGTTTTCTTGCTGTTAATTCATAAAATCAGACCAAGAAGGCCTTTTTCCAACCAAAAATACCCAAAACACCAGAAAAATCCAAAAATCTTGCCGAAAAATAGAGCTGCGCTTATACCCATTTGCACTATTTTTGAGGAAAAATTTTCCACCTTTCTGAGTACCCCTTTCAGTCTTGTGTCAGTTTCTGTGGAGATGAAAACTGAATTAGAAGAGCTTGCTCAAGAACTCAAATACCTAAAATTGCAATTAACCCTAGACACCTCACCCCAAGGTCGTATAGCAATTGCTCAAGAACTCTGAGTCAGACAACAAGAAATGGCAATCTTGCAAGCTGAACGTGCCAGTACTAGCTACGCCTCGCCCCGAACTCATACATCTATTTCCCGTCTTAATGATGCTCATGACAAGGCAAGCACCACCTTAAGTTGGAAATCCTATACCACTCCATCTACTAGTCCTCCTTCACCACTTTCTAAGACACATATTCCAAAACGTACCAGTTCTACACCAACACCGCCATCGAGTTCCCCAAACTCTAAACCGACAACCAAGGAATCCTTGGATGATTTCTGGAAAAGAGTTTTTCCAAATTTATACAACCAGAGAAAAGTTAGGGAGAAAGCAAAATCCCCTCATTCACCTATCCATACACCTACGAAGGCTGTGATCCAAGGGCTACTAGCAGAGAATCAACCATGTCTCCAGATTTCGGTACTCGACCTTACAAAAGATGCTTCCAATAACATGTCAAATCCTACAACCCCTTCATGCGATCCTCAATTCCTTGAGCTTATCAAAGAGCCTTCTACCATGCGCCAAAGTCAAGGTCCATCAAACATCTATGTTGTCAACCAAGAAGCTATCCAAGAGCTATCCACTTCCATTCAAACAACCCAAGAGGTATGTCAAGAGTCTAATCCTAAGCATGAGGAAACATTAATCCCTAGTCTAAGTCAAGATCAAATCACTTTCTTGCAACCTATCCATAACATGTATCTTTTCCATGATCAAGATGATATCCATAATAATGAACCTCTCCATGAGCCACTTGATCCTATCCATCTCCCACCACCTATACATGAGAAGGAAATCCAATTCCGTCCCATGCATAACCTATACCTTCTCTATGATCAAGATATTCCCTATGAGGAAGATGTCCTTGAACAACTTGATCCCATACCCATTCGTGCGCAAGAAGCCTCCATTTCTTCTATCCCTCTTCCATCTAATCCCATCCATGATCCAACAACTTTCACTCCCTCTGATGAGACACTTGCCTCCCAAGTGCACACGAATGATCAACCCAATAACTTAGATCCTAAAGAGCATAATGATGATCAAGATTCTAACGATCCTTCACCATCCATTATTGACCAAGCTACAAATCCATCGTCTTATATCCTTGGGCTTACTACCTTCATGCATGAATGTTCTTCCTTAGAACACCAACAACCATTATCCGCTATCTCGCCTTCCTCATCCAATAAGGAACTCGCTGCTAGTGCACCTATACATAATCCCATGGTCCACCGCATACTCCAGAATATGAACTATCAAGGTAAAGGCTTAGGCCTTCATGAACAAGGTATTTTGAAACCTATCCATGTCAATGTTCCTCCACCTTCATACGGCCTTGGCTACATACCCCAAGGTGAGCAATCTCAAGATGTTGGTACTTCCTCCACTCCTCCTAAGTCTACTACTTTCCATCGCAAACCCTATCATATCCCCAAAACATATGTCGCCATTTCACCTCCATCATCCTACATTTGTCCAAAGCATGTGACCATACACCTTCCACCATCCAATCTACCTCCGCTACTTCCAACTCCTAATAGCCCCCTATGCATCCTACCACCACTTCTTCCAACACCTTATCCATCCATCTATGCATCCTCTAAATATCCCAATCATGGCCGACAAATGCACATATTGTCTAAACAAGGAGCTTTCACCAACCTCACTTCCACCATCCCCAGAGAATTCAATGTCAAAAATGTGGATGCCTCTACCTATAAAATAAAAAATCCTATGAGTCCTCATGACCTAGGATACAAAAGCCAAGAATCAAAGAAAAATCCATCTCAAAAGTTGCATACACCCATACACCTCAATGCCAAACTAAAAAAGGTGTGGGTCCCCAAGCATCACGCAATTACCTCCAAAGCTGCACACAAGCTACATACACCCAAACTCATACCTTCACACGAAAAGTCTAAAAGCAAAATAGTTTGGGTACCTAAGCAAAAAGTCCTCAAGTCAAATGAGGCATCCACCTCTCATGAATCCCAACCATCCACTTTCTCCAATTCCGTCCAAAAGTATCAAATCCTTCCATCCCACATGACAAACAAAAATCAAAACAATGCAAAGTCTATGTGGGTCCCTAAAGTTCTATATCATTCATCCACCAAGAAAAACTCTCCATTGCTTCCTACACCACCTTCCCATCATCAGCTTCAATGTTTATCACAGTATGTGCAACCATTGGTCATGGTTCCCTTCCATTCCACAATACTTCCGTATAACTCCATCTCCCCTTCCTTCCATTGTTATCCTACATATCTTCCTCATCCTATTCCTATGGTCCATGCTTTTGCATAAGCCTTCCCTCCATATTTTGTATCGTAATCCACTATCTACCTACGCCATATCACTTTCATGCAATCCCCTACCTACATCTGTGAGAACGCTTGACACCGTCCATGCGACAACATCCATCTAGTGGGACTGTCACCTTTCGCGGAACTAGATCCTTGAGTCTCTCCCTTCCATATCCACATTTTCCTACCCAAATGTTTCAGAAAAAAAAAAAAAAATTCATCCAATGGTGAAAACCTAGCAAACAGGCACCTTGGATAAGTACTATGATGAAAACCTGGCAAACAGGCATCATGTGTAAGTTGATCTTCTATGTCCCCTACACTTGGGGGCACTTTGTCTCATCGGCATTTCACTTTTCTCCTACCAATTTCCTTTCATACCATTTCCTATCCTATCCTCTATCCATTACATACCTATACTGTCCCATCCATCCATCCTAATCCTCCATTTCTCTATTTTTCTTGATCTTGATAAAGATTGGGGGCACAATGTTGACAAATGTTTTAGATATCTCTTGGCATACCTTATCCCTCCAAACCATGCAAATCCTTCATTATCCTCTTATCCTCCTATCATCATTAGCATTGTCATGAAAAATCCTAGGTACTCTACCTACAATGGGGCATGTTTTTCTTATGCGACATAGTCCTTGGAGATCACATCCTTGTTTCCTTCTACCTACCCTGCCATTGATCCCCTATCGCCCATCCATCTGTCTATCCGTGGTGTTTCCCTTGTCATCAGTATCTCGCATTAAGGCTATCCAAAATTTTGGGGTTGTATCTTGTCCATAGTGTCAGCCTAGCATAGCCTCTGTCATCAGTGTTATCTGTTCCATATCTGATCTGTAGTTGTTCCATATCTATTCCATATCGTCTCATCTGATCCATATTTTAGGTCCATGGTCCAAGTCCGTGAACTACGTTGCCTCTGCGCCGTCACGTAGGCAAAGCCATTATTCTAATGCGCCCCCGAGGCTTCCATTTCTTCCATGGTCCCATTCATCCCCTTTCTTATCTTCATTCTTGTCGTCTTTCTTCTAGTCCATCCATGGTCCATTAGGGTTTACCCTGAACTACGTTGCCTCTGCGTCGTCACGTAGGCAAGGCCATTTAGCAATGAGCCCCCGAGGCACTAGGTCAGTCCCTTAGGGTCCGTCTCCCCAATAAGGATTGTGCAATCTTCTCACCAAACAAGCAAATGCAAGCAGAACCCGCGCTTCAAGCAAAAATCTTGACTATGAGCATCTTAACCTATCTAAAGCAAAGCAAATACCCAAGGTCTTCTAACTGATTCTATCTAAATTATGGCAAGAAAACCACATCTAAATGCAAGAATGTTTTGTGGATTGGAACCATGGTTAAGTTACAGAGTCTTGATTTTGTTATCATGTCTTTCTATGCTACTCAAGGATGCCAAAAGCCAGAGACGCTATGATGGGGGCATGATTACTTTCTTTGTTTGCTATTTGTGGATTAAACTTTAGTAATGTGAAGCCTTGTCTAAGGACATGATCGGCAAAAGATCATCGAGGACATCAAAGGTATAACATGAACGGGGGCAATCCTTGTTTGTTGAAACGCAAGAGGTACTCAGGTCATCTAGATTCAATTTTGACTAGATGCTTGTATTAACTTGCTAAATCACAATCCATGTAAGCGATACTCAAGTCATCTCGGTTCAATTATACCTAGATGCTTGTATTCACTTACAACATTTCAGAAAATGTACCAAAAACACACTGCCCAATGATGAAATAAAGCACTCCAATAGCAAAGCATCCATCCTATATCCATTTATACATCCATACCATACCCCATGTAATAAAAGATCCACAAAATGCAGAGTATCAATGTTTATAAAAGCTTGTGATTCCTTCTACCGAGTCATTCTTCTATCAATCAGTATTCTATCTATCGTTGTGGTCAATTCTTCTCAATCCGGTCAATCCGAGCAATGATCCCCATGCAAGGTCCATCCTTAATCCATACCCATCAAGTCAAGTCAATCTTGTCAAATGATCCACTCACAATCAGTGGTCTTGATCCTTGTCTGGTCGTAAACCAACTCGATCAATTAATCAATCAATTGTCTTATACAGGATGTTGCATTGTCGAAATCAGACCAATACACGCGTCTTACACGACATGCTTCATTTCCTGAAACCAGACACTATCCTTCATGTTGCTCTAGGTATCTATCATTCCCCGCCATGACAACACGCCGGTCGTGTTGGTCTAGGGATATATTGTTCCCCGCCATGACAACACTGTCGTATATCATTATCAGTATATCATCGGTTTACTGCTTGATAGGGGCAATACCTTGTTTGTTCTTGTGTCATTTGTGTATACTTGCTTGCTTGCTTGTGTGTGTCATCATTCCATCTTGCATCGCGTATCATTTGACACTTTCTTCACCCATTTTCTTCAAACTCAACCTTCTTCATCGTGAGATTGTCCGTCTCACGCCTTCTGCCTTCTTCTCGTCCAATCTCCCGAGGGGGCATCCTGTCGTTAAACTTGTACCAGGGGCAAACTGGGGCATGTATCATCATCAGACTATCAACTTCTTTGAAGCAACACTGTAAACTGCATTGCATCAAAGAGGGGCAAAATGTATACGTCTAAAAATGACACAAATCATCCTAAATAAATATTCTAAATATTTATTCCATTCTTCTATTAATTAAATAAATATTCCAAATTTATTTAATCGATTCACTGTTCCATAATTAAATAAATTCAATTTATTTAATTAAAATTCTTCTAAATGTCCTACACAATTAAATAATCCTAAATTATTTAATTAATCTAAATTCCTCTATCCTAAGTTCTAAATTCAAAAATCCACCTCACCTTTTCCACCTCACCTTGTCCACATCATCAAGTTGCACATGTAATTAAATATATTTAATATTTAATTACCTATTTTTCTCTCACCCACATGACCTATTTCTTCTCAAATCAGAAGTTAGTTAACTAATCAATCAAATCTGTTACCTGATTGGTCATTTGAGTTCACTGGTCAATCTATTATGTTGACTCCTCAATCAATCCAGTTCACTGGTCAATCAATTCAGTCAGTTCCACAATCCACTCTTCTAACTGATCAATCAAGTCTGTTAACTAATCAGTCAATGGAGTTAACTCTCCAATCAATTTTGTCACATCCCCTCTTTCATGGTGGAGCTGGGACACTTGTCACATTTCTACTGGTTGCACATTCCTCAACCATCCTCAGCCATTGATCTTCATATCTCCTCTCAACCGTTGATTCCCATTCTTCCAAGTCTATAAATGAAGCTTCATTCTTCCATTCTAATCATCCAGGCTTTTGACATCGTTACTCTGCAGAAATATCACCAGCGCGCCTTTGGCACCCTTTTGTCATCTACAAGCTTGAGATCACATACTTGCATTGGAGCTCATCTTCATTGCATATCACCACAGCCGTTCACCATCGACTTCCTAAAAACAGCTAAAAAGATTGCACTCTCTGAGGGCTCATCTCATCTACAAAAGGACGATTTGTGATAGGCGAACAACAGAAGTTTCGAAACGGGAAAGGTTTGCACTGTGTTTGTTCATTGCTTCATTTATTGAATCCTTCTTATTTCACTATTCTGTTGATGTTTGGGTCTTGTTTAATTCATTTGATTGATCACCATTTTACCCTTACAAAAGGCAAAAGTGAAGAAAAGTTAGGATTGAGAAGAATCGATGGACTAAGAGATTGATGTCGACATGTCACCAAGAGAAACACTGTTGAGAGGGCGTTATATTCATGCTTCTGTGTACGTGATTAGGATTATACATCATCATAGGGTCCTCATGGAAGCTCATGCGTGTTTTTAGTGCTTACAATGTCCATTTTGAGAGAATGGCTTAATGCAATTACATATCAACAAATGCCACACTCTTGTGCAAAGTTGAGCTCTTTCCCATACTATTACTCATTCACACATATTCCCACATCCCTTATCCATGTTGATGCATATTTTTTATACATCCCTAATTTATTATACCCATTATTACATCCATCCCATACATTCATTATTCACATTGATTTTAGCAACCTTCTATCATAGGTTAATTTTGTGAGTGCAGGATCTGTAAGTGCCTAAGAATTAATAGGAATACATGACAATCCTATGATGACTTGATAACTCAACTCATGACACTACATGGCATGTAAATTAATAAAACTCATCTTCAACTTATTTCTCCATAATGGAAATGCTTAGTCAACCTCTTAGAGCCTCTTTCTTATAGCCTTCAATTAACCTAAGTCACTCACAAAGTGTCCATAGTCTTTTTTGCTTAAAAATCTTTGTTTTTAGCCAAAATTAACGAGTTTACCACCTAAGCCGTCAATTTGCCTCAGAGAATAGATCATTCACCCTAATGAATGATTAGTTTCTAAAAGGGATGAACACATATTTTTAGCTCTAGCCCGCGAGACTTTGCATGTGCATGTTTTTTCTAATTTCAATCATTTTAACTCTAGTTCACACCTTTCTTAAAGTAGTTATCTTTAGTAATTATCTTGTCTTTCACTCCAAACCTAATCTTAATCCTCCTTTTCTATAGATAGTGGATTTTTTTATCCTTTGTAAGGGTCCAAGATTTTGTGTCCAATCAACAACTACTATCAACACCAACAACTTCCAAGCTCTTACTTTTCCTTGCATGCCAAATGACAAACTTTACAAGCATCCATTTTAGCGTTTAGTCCAATAGGTTTAAATCTTGTCACTGAATAGCTCTAGTATTCTTGTGAATTTATAGATCTCCAAAAGGGGTTTTTGATAATAAAATAGCATGCAAACTATGGTAATCTCCTTCCTTTATAGATCTTTTTCCTACTTTTCATTTTCCCTCCAAAAGTTTTTCATTTACAACATCTTTTAATATCTCATTAAAGATCTTTTAATATCTTATTAATATGATCTTTTAATTAAAAGAATAATAATACTTAAGTTATCCCTTTTAAATATCCTAAAATAAAATATAAGGATAAACTTAAAACATTATTATTTAAATTATTTTCCACTCAATACCTTTAGCCTACGGGAAATTATTAATAGGCTATAGTTTCATCCCATCAGCTTAAATAAAAAATGGGGGCATGACAAAGGTCTTGGTGATAACTTCTTGTTTCTCAAGGTTGCCACAAAAAAAGTGATGCATAAGGGCTACTTTTAAAACTATTATTATGATGGGTTCAAACCCCCGCTAGGCCAAACAGCTCGTAGGCCACGGGCCTTCATTGGGTTGTCATGCTCGCAGGATATGTGTCTTCGCTAGGCTAACATGCTCACAAGTTGTGTGCCTTCGCTAGGCCAACGAGCTCGCGGGTTTGAACAAGGTGATAATGTCTTGGGGACTGAGACCCCCCAATAGTGGTCTCATGGCGATAAAACCTTGGGAAGAGATCCCCCATAAGGGTCTCTCTGGGCTCGGACCAAGCTAAAAACTCAAGTAATCCTCAACAAAAAAAACTATTATTATGATAAACATTGGCTAGTTGGACAATGCACTTAATATTGCTGTATGTAATAGAATCAAATATTAAGAATATATTGTGAACTCTTACAAACTGCCAGCTATTATCTTTCCTAAACAAAAGGGGTTTTTATCTTTTCTATTCTTGCTTGCATTATATTGATTTTCCCATGATTACTATTTCTTTTGCAATCTAATTTTTATGTAGCAATTTCTAGCATACTCTATTACATCTAATAGTTGATTAAAGGGGCTCATGCTTTTATTTCCCTTCTATTTTAGGTGATTGGATCTACTTCCTTTCATGGCTTCTCACTTTCTCCTTATGGCTATTGGTTTTCTAATTTCATGAGGTGTCTTCGTTGTAGCACTAACTTTGATTATTCCTTTACACTGTTGCATTATTCCATCATTTTCTAGGTTGTCATCTTGAAAGATAGTTACATCTCTGAGATTGCATGTTACTTTGGCAAGCGACTGATCATGGAATGCTTTCCTATTTGGTAGGTTGTGTGTGGATTCCTCCTCTACATTTTTCCTTGACCACTAGACTTCTTTCTTTGTTGCATCAAAGGCTTTGGATCATTCCTTGTCTGTGTGGTCATTTCATTGGTTTTTCATTGTTGTTTAAGCCTATTGGTTGTTCCTTGACTACATGACTTTCTCTTCTGTGTTTTGTTCATAATTGTTAGACTTTCCCTTTTCTGTATAAAAGCTATTGATCATTCTTTAATAGCGTGACATTTTCCTAGGGTGTTAATTTTATACTTTTGTTGCCTCAAGATTGTTTGATATGTTCCTAGACCATGTGGCAATCTTCTAGCTTTCTCTTTGGTTGATTCATTCATTTTGGTGGGTAGTTACAAATATAGATTGTGTGACTATTCCTTTTATGGCTAGCAAAACGATCTACGACAACTTCATGGCTAAAACAACAACCATTTTATATTATTCATTTATTTTCTAGAAATAAGAATCAAGAGGGTAGACTTAAGGAACAAAGGACCTTTGAAGAGTTGGGGTTCTAGGGAAATAAGAGAGGAAGAAATGAAACTTTGTTTAGTAGAATTAAGAAAAAGAGTATAGACCCTTGGAAATTGAAGAGAGGATTGTAATAAGAGGAAGGTTGGGAGAATCCCCATAGTGAGAGGAGAGACAAACTAGTAGCTCATCATAATTGTTTGCTGCTATAGGCAATGAATAAGTTTACTATATCTTTCATTTTTTTGCTTCCATTGTTGCATATGGTGTGTGTGTGTGTGTGTGTGTGTGTGTGTTGCTACATTTGGATGTCCATTGGACTCCATAGTCTATACTCCATTAATTGGTATCAATAGAAGGTATGCTCACTGGGTTGTGTTTGGGGAGGCTCTAGTAACTTTGTTGTAGGTGTGAGAAAAACTTATAACTATAGAGAGTTGTGAGAGAGAAAATGGTGCCAGAGAGGGTGTGTCGTGTGTGGGAATGAGTGTGTTGGCTTTCCTCCAACAAAGAGAGTGTTGGATAGATGGTGTAGAAACATCCTCCACTAAGTGGAAAATGGGTAGATGGAGTTTTGAGAGACTACATCTTCGAGTGTCGATGTGAAGTGGAGGGAATGTATAGGTTGTTGATAAAAACTAGTTATGGGTTGTGGTAAGTGTGTGAGAGTATAATTTGAGTCAAGTTGTGTGAATCTTTGGAATTGTTGTTGTATGTGTAAAGCTATCTTCAAGAAGGCCTAGAGTGGCCTTAGGAAAGGTTGTAAGATTTCCTTTTGCAAAGAGAAGAAAAAGGGCTCAAACAGATAGAGCTCTTGAAGAGTTGAGAGAAATCCAATCAAGATTAGATGTGATGGAGACTATGCAATATATAGGAGCTGTTGTAGAAAAATGTCATGTGGGGAGCACGGAAGAAAAAGAAAAGATGAGAGATGTTAAATCCCCACGACTTGTTTATTATTGTAAAATTTGCAAGCAGTGAGGATGATGAAGCAAATTCAAAAGCTAAAATGATGGTCCAAGAGTGCCCCATATATGATAGAAAGGTAAAGCAAGGTGTAAAGAGTCTCCTACTAGAAGAGGAGATAAAAAAAAAATTAAGTTACTGGAGAGAATTTTGTTAAATGAAGTTGAGGTGATGGAAGGTGTGCAACCCACAAAAGAGGAGAATGAGGTTGCAATAGAGGATGGTGAAAAGGAAAGGGTAGAGAATGAATTCTTGGAAATCCATCATCTAATAACGAATTGTGATGAGAGAATGTTGTCATGATATGTCCTTTGGAGGACATGAAGATGTTGGTGCATGTGGAGCAGCAAAGTGCAAAAGAGGAAGAGGAGATGGTTATGGAATTTTTTTATTACGGAAAATCAAGAAAACAATTTTGGTAGAGGAGGTCAAAAAGTTGTGGATTAAATCACACAAAAGAAGAGGAGATAAGTATTGGGTGGAGGTGGATAAATAATGGTTGATTACATTCCATGAGAGGAGGATGAAAGAAGAGTAACATTTGGAGGAGTAGATCGGGCTATGTTAGATCAAGATCCATAAGAGGAATATATCCTAGTGGCTATATTTGGTAGAGGATGGTAATTTTCCTTGCTAAGTGCTGAACTTTTTTATGTACCTATCACAATAACAGAGCATGTTAATATTGTATGCATTCTAAAGGGTGGTTCTACCACCCAACTCCACTTTGTGAACACCATGCTCACAAATTTTCTTACCTGACATGTCTGATGTAGGAGCATCTAGGTCCACAAGCAATCCTATGTCACCAAAACAATAGTAGGTTATGTTTTTATTTTATTTTTAATTTTGGATTGTTGTTGTTTGGTGGATTTCTTGTTGACTTGCTTTTCTCAAATGGTTGGTATAGGAAGGGTGTAGGTTTATTATATGTTTCAGGCCATCTATAGCTATGCTACAAGCCTTCTTCACGTTGTTATAATTCTAAACCATGTTGCTACAAAACAATTTCTTATGTTTATGGGCTGCTACAAAGACTACTTTAGGAGCTATTGATGATGCTACAGGAACTATGTTATAAAACATAAGGCCTTGGTGATAACTTCTTATTTCTCGAGCTTACCATAAGAAATGTGATGCATAAAGGGCTACTTCATAAACTAGTTGGATAATGTGGTTAATATTGCTTCATGTAATACAATCAAATATTAAGATATATTGTGAACTCTTACAAACTACCAACTATTGTGTTTCCTAAACACCTATTAGGGGTTCCAAGCCACTTGTTAAGGACCTTATCTCAGCTTCTTGATTATGGTTCTCCTCTCTTTGTATTTTGGTTGTTAGATGAGTGTCTTTTGTTGTTGGTTGATAGCTTTTGTGTGGATGGACTCTTTTGTTAGTCCCTAATTATAGTTTTTCTATTGTTTAATTGAGTTTCATTGTTATATCTGTGGTAATCGGTATAAAAGGGTTTGGACCCTTTCAAAAACCCATCTTGACCTTCTAATAAAAAAAATATATTGATTAATAAAAGTTTTACTTCTGATTAAAAGACAAATAAAACCAAGGTCAACATGTTACGTGAATTTGTTCCAGTTATAGCACTGCATTCTGCCAAAAATTAGCTATCAATTCAATAATTTCTCATCACTTGAGATAGCAGACAATCTCAAGAAGAAAATCAACAAGGATACATGCAAAAATACTACCTTAAAATTTTAAGGACGATAAAATACAAAATTTTAATCAATATAACTTTATAACTTTATTTGGCTCCTTGTGGTCAGGGATCAACAAAGATGTCGACTTAATCAAGTTTATTCAATCTGCTCAACATCTGCGTTCAGCAATGTGCTCAACAAAATAACTCAATCTGTCGGACATGAAATCAATTATATAAACTTACCAAGGACTTATTCAGGTATACATGAGAAGCTCTATGAGTGCAATGTGATGATTGCATTAAAAAAGTCTTAACAATTAGTCAATTTGGTTTGCAACTATTAAAATCAATGCGAAACTGAAAAGCCAGTGGATAAATTAGTGTATACTATTCATTGCATGAAAGACTACCAAGTGAAAACCTTTCTCTAGAGACAGGCATTTAAGCTACAAAGCAAATTTTGAGCACATGAAACTGGGTCTCAACATAGGTGCTTCAACTTAAACTTGTCCTTATTCTTCATTCTTATTTGCACTCTACCCAACAAATCTTGAGTGCATGAAACTGGGTCTAAACTCAGTTATTTTACCTGAATTTCTCCTTACCATTTAATCTCATTTGCATAATGCACTAGAGATCAGTCAAGTCAGATTTTCCTACTACTTAGGATAGAAATAGTCACAAATTAGTTTTAGTGCAAATGTAGAGTTGCTTTGATTAGTATGTACTCAATTCACACATGTAATATGCATAAACACTAAAATACTACAGGACAACCTTCTTTAAAGTTAAACAATTAATACCATTCAAACAAACAGTATAGTTACAATATACAATTATATTGGTGGAGTACCATATGTGAAAGAATGATCTCATACCTGTTGTGTTTTCCTTTCAATTGCTCATGACAAATTACTGGATCAACGAGATACGAACTTGTTTGTATAGATGATAAGGTAACTAATGCAAGACAACAACAATGTAAGTCTATATGTCGGCTCTAATGCTGAAATAAAACAACAGCAATTAGGCCTAGACGACAGAGATGAGATCCTATTAAAAACTTATAAAAGATCATGAAAATAAGCTGATTTCATCAAAAGGGATGATCGATAAAAATGAATTGTGAAATTGTCGAATTGAAAGCTGCTTTCGAATTGAGAGGACACTCATTTCCCAGATCACTTTGTTGGTGTCAAATTTGTGTAATACAGCAGAATTCCAGTTAAATATTCTATCATCCCAAACTTGACCTGGTAGCCTCATAAGCAAGGAAACATGCAGCATTGGCAGGAACACTTCTAGCCATGGCAGGTCCTAAGCCTTTGTACAAACCTTTAATCCCTTCAGAAGCAGCAATCTTCCTGAATGCATCAATTGAACCAGAGTATTTTGGCTGGCGGAAATCATCAACCTGGATAACACTCTTCACAACATCAGCTGGATATATAGTCAACCAGCAAGCAGCACCAGCAAGCCCACCTGAAGTAAGAAGAGCACTTCGGCCCAATCCAGAAGTATCACGTCCTCCTGCCAAATACTGCTTTAGACCCTCATAGACACCAAACATAATTGCATTTCCAGGCACTTCCCTAGCTAAAGTAGGGATGAGACCCTTAAATAGTCCTGTAATCCCTCCCTCGGACTTTAAAACATGTTTGGCTACATTTATCGGTCCATTGTATTTGATGGAGGCTGCTACTACTGTGGAAGCACCTGTTTGGGGGAATCATATGTTAATATTTCAGAAAAAACAAATAGATTTACTAATAATATATTAATAAATTATGGCGTACATCAGCAAGGCCCAAAAGATGTAAAGATGCATTGCACTGTACTGTTGAGGTCTGCTCTATGCAATGGGAAGTTTATTCCAATGTGTTTGAAGTAAATCTCAACCTTTCCATGCACCGTGCTGAAAGCTGAATGGTGTATATTTATTTCCCATTGTATAGAGTAAACCTCAACAGCTCAGTACAATGCTTAAGCCTTGCTGCTGTACTCCAGTTTACTTCAATCACAGCACAATGCATCTACACCAGTCCATATGATGTATTAACGTTGATGCTACAAATTTAGGCAAATGTAGTCAATTGAGCTACAGCTTACTTCAAGTTGTCAAAATTAAAAAAATGTACAAAGAAATTAGCCAATTGACAAAAGTCCTTGACCTGTTGTTATCCCGGCAGTGGCAACTGCAACAGCTTCTCCAGTGGCAAGAGCACTTTGAGCTTGCAATCTACACTTCACTAGTTCAGTTGGACAAGCTAGCATTGACACGGCAACACCAGCCCCTGCTCCACAAATTACCTGCTGCCCCACAGAAAGTGGCATCCCAGGACCTGTTCTAAGTAAGGTTTCCATCTGTCCTCTTGCAGTAAAAAGAACTGCATTTAGCGCTGCCACTGTGGCTAATGGAGCTCCCATTCCTTTGTACAGGCCCTGAGGGCCCTCTGCTGTGACTGTCTGCCTGAGGGCATCCATCGCACCAGCATAGCGTGGGGGTTGGCCTGGAGGAGGTATTGGCTGGCTCTGCAGCTTCACCTTGATTGTGTCAAATGGATGCCCACATATCAATTGTGCTGCTCCTCCAACGGTGCCAGAAATCAGATCCTTGCTTGCATCATTTGCCATTATGCTCTTCAAAACCAGTATCTACCTGTACCACAAAGCTCTAATAAGATAAAACAAGTTTAGAAAACAAAGAATGGGCGCCCAAAATAAATAACAGAACATTATCCCAGGACTACTGATGGAGAGATTGCCTGTTTAGGTTCCCCAGTCAAAAAAAAATCATAAATACGATATTATTACTAGATGGCCATAATAATCACCATAAACCTTCCTATAAGTCTTACAATTGTTTCCTTTTAAACTTAACATACATTGGTTGGGGCAGCTTTTTTCTTTCTCGGTACAAAGGACTTTCACTTGGTAGCGAAGCTGTAGCTTTAGCCTCAAAGAGTAGCCATCCCTAGGTACACTAAGCCCTTAAGAATAGCGAGTCTCTTAGCTAGGCATTGAGGGCCAATGGAGTTCCAAAGTACTAAATTTGAATTAGAGGCATGCATCTGTGTAATATGAGTTGGGAGGAGCATAACTCGAAGCATACTGTCCAGGGGTAATGGAAATTTGTGAATCCATTAAAGTCATCAGATTTCCAGTCTATAATATTATTCAATCTTGTTTCCGGTGGTAGAGGATATATGCATAAAACCAGCATATAATATATATAAAAGTTTTAAATCTAGACAAAAATGACAAATATATAATAAAAATATATATGCATAAAACCAAAGAAACATATTTATAAACACATATCATAAACACTAATAAACACTCATGTGCCCCCAAACAGACATTGTGAAATATTTATGCCATTATACATATATACTTGGTTTATATACATACATATATATGAAAATGAAAATTTATATATATATAAATAAATGGAATGAAAATTTATAAATATATGTATGTATGTTTATAAACCAATATATATAACCATATATATATATATATAAGTAGATATGAACAAATATGTATAAACATAAATATAAAAAAAAACATATATATATAAATTTATATATGTAAACAAAAATAATTATATAGGTAAACATAAAAATAATAAAATAATATATATATTTATAATTGCATAAATGTACTATAAACATAAAGACATATTTATGCTTGTATATATACATACATATATATAAACAAGTATGTAACAACACATTTATAACAACAAATAAATATAATCATATATGGACAAAAATATAAACATATACAAATGAACATACAAATATATAGGCATAACTATATAAACAAGCAAGTGAAGACAAATATACAACAAGAAGTAAATATAACTATATATGGACAAAAATATAAACATAAGCATATATATAGACGTGTACTTTTATATATAGATTCATTTGCTTATGTTTATATTTTTGTTCTTATATGGTTATATTTACTTGTTATATATTTGTTTTCACTTGCTTGTTTATAAATATGTGTGTTCATTTGTATATGTTTATATTTTTGTCCATATATGATTATATTTATTTGTTGTTATACATATGTGTTGTTGCATGCTTGTTTTTGTGTGTGTGTGTGTGTTATAATGTTTGTTTGGGGCACGTATATAGTGCATTATATTTGTTCCATAAATGGTTATATTTTTTTTGTTATTTATTTGTTTATGCATACTTGTTTATATAGTCTTGCCTATATATATATAGGCATAAATATGTCTTTACGAGTTGTTAAGGGCATGGTGGATTGGTTAAAACGTGGCAATGTTGTTGTAACCACTAAGGTTCAAACCTCCACTGAACAGTTGAGCTCACAGGGCTTACCTCCACTGGGTCGTTGAGCTCGCAGGTTTGGACTTCCTATGATAAAGTAAGAGGACGATAATGCCCTTGGGAAGAGGTGAGGTCCCCCAAGTAAGAGTCCTCCCTGGCTCGAGCTAGGCTAATCCCGAGTTAACCAAACCAAAAAAAATGTTTTTACACATATAGTGCATTTATGCTTTTATAATTATACTGTTATATACATATGTATGCATATGTATATACATATGCATGAGGTCCCCCAGGTAAGCGTCCTCCCTGGCTCGAGCTAGGCTAATCCCGAGTTAACCAAACCAAAAAAAATGTTTTTACACATATAGTGCATTTATGCTTTTATAGTTATACTGTTATATACATATGCATACATATGTGTATATATATGTATATGCATATGTATATACATATGCATACATATGTGCACTTGGGAAGAGGTCCCCCAAGTAAGAGACTCCCTAACTCAAGCTAGGCTAATCCCAAGTTAACCAAACCAAAAAAAGTCTTTATGCATATAGTGCATTTATGCTTTTATAGTTATATTGTTATATACATATGTATATATGTATATGCATATATATTATATACATATAATGGTATATGTATATATATGCATATGTTTATTTTTATGTTTACCTATATGTTTGTTTTTGTTTCAATATATAGGTTTATATATATTTGTTTATACATATATATTTATATTTTTTATACTTTTGTTTATATTTGTTTATAGACTCTATACATATGGTTATATATATTGGTTTACATACATACATATTTTTATATTTTTATGTTGAATCTTTCATTTTTATTTGCTTTTTATTTATAAGTTTATGTATGTGCCTGTATGTGTTCATATATATATTTGTTTATATGTATATGTTTATATTTTATGGTCACATACATGTCGATTGTGGTTATATATATGTATGTATGTTACATATTTGTACATATCTATCTATATATATTGATTTATAAACATACATACATACATATAGATATATATATATATATATATATATATATATTTGTTCATTTTTATCTATATATTTATATGTTGAGAGATATAGGTTTATAAACTTATATATAATGTATATTTATGTTAAAATGTATGTTTGGGGTCTCATATAGTGTATATATTTATTTTATTTGAGCTCTTTTCTTTTCTAAGTCCCTTGGTCTCCATGTAACCTCTCTCCCCTCCTTTATTTAGTTTGTCTTAGTCTATAATTCACCATTTTTCTCCTCCAGCTCTCTACATCCTGATGCTGGATCAGGGAGTGTGATCAGAAACATTGATTCTAAAAATTTGTATACAATTGAATCCAGAAACAAGATTGAATAATTTGTGAATCTAGTTCAGCTATGGGGGCCCAAACAAGACAAGGAAAGTTGTGTGAAGGGGAGGGATGTTCCAATTAGCCTATGCCTTCCCAACAATATCTGATTTTGTTTTGGCTAGTGGTATTGTCGGAAAGTGTGATGTATGCCTTGCATAATGGCATTGGAATGTTGTGGTTATTAGGAAGGTGTGTTGTGCACCTTGTGTAATAACATAAAATGTTGTTGTAAGTTGTGGTCCGAATGGAATGGAATGCCACACTTGGTTGTTAGGTTGATTTCTCCTAGTGTAATGTTGTATGATACATTGGAATTGCAAACATAATTGGGGCTCACAAAAGGATAAACAAAGAGACAAAGCATTGGAAGGAGAAAGGACACATGGGGCAAGGAGAACCACATAGGATGCCTTGGAATGTGGAGACTATTGGTGGATGTCAAGAGTCACACATGAGCGTTTAGATTCACTTGTGGAACATGAATATTCATGTGTGAGGCGTGAGGGATCATGTGTAGCACATGAGGAGATATGTGTGGAATATGAAAGGTCATGGCCCATGGTTTTGTACCCGTTGTTTAATGAAACCACTTGGTGCTTTCTTGTGAGCTTCGTGCCTATAAATACAAGCTCATGGCATTGTAAAAACACACAAGAAGGTTGCAGGTTGCAAATTGTTATGACAAGATATAGAGAAGACATAGCCATGGATGTATGGATACATGGTGTTGTAATAAGTTTCTAGATGTTGTTGGAATGATTTTAATGGATGCAACGAGTTCATTGAGAAGAGGTTCTCTAAGAGTGCATGTTCTCTAAAGGTGCATGCTATCAAAGTTAATAAAGGATGATGATAGGATGATGATCTCTCTTACCACAAGTTAAATCTCTAGTATATTGTAATCTTGTTCTTTAGATAAGATATCAAAGTGGTGTTATGTTTCTTGCTGGGTATGTATATTTTTTGTTATTTTGTTGCACTAATTTTGGATTTTGTTATCTATTCAACATAGTTATTTTCAGATTATCAATAATTTCCTAACATTTGGTATCAAAGCTTGGTTGCCTGTTGCTTGGGTTGAGGGCACATTGGCCCTAAAATAGTCTTTATTTGTGTGTAATCTTTGTGCACAGGGAAATGGTGAGCCTATTGCAAGGAATCTATTGGTTTATAAAAGTTTTTTCAGTTAGAATTTGAGGATCTTCAAGTAATTGAAGATGAAAAGTTGGTGCCTTGGAAATGATGTTGATGAGCACTAAAAAAGTTTCTTTGCAGAGAAGAGCTATGGGCATTTTGCCCCCCTAGCAACTAGTTTGTCTTTGGTTTATGTTTGGCACCTTACGCATGTATAAAACAAGTGGAAGAATGTTGAAAACGTGTGCCATACACCTTGCATATTGACATTGGAATGTTGTCGTTCGGAAGGTGTGTTGTACACCTTATATAATAACATTAAATGTTGTTGCAAGTTGTGGTCCTCATGGAATGGGATGCCACACTTGATTGTTAGTTTGATTTCTTCTAATGTAATATTGTATGAGACATTGGAATTGTAAACGTAATTGAGTATCACATAAGGACAACTAAAAAACAAAGCATTGGAAGATGAAAGGTCACATGAGACAAAGAGAACCACATAGGATACCTTGGAATGAGGGGAAACTCTTGGGCGATGTCAAGAGTCACGCATGGGCATTTGGATTCACTTGTAGACCATTAAAAGTCATGTGTGGCATGTGAGGATCATGTAGGCTATTCCTAAATATCACTTAGTTCAATGGTCAAAGGTGAAAATAAGAAAACTATTTACCACTTTTTGGTGTGGAGTGTAAAAGTCCTATTGACTATTTGACCATCGAAGCATGTGATTTTTAAGTAGAGTGGGTCATATATAGCACATAAGGAGACGCGTGAAATATGAAGGGTCATGACCAATAATTTTGTACCCATTGTATAATAAAACCACTTGGTGGTTTCTTATGAGCTATGTGTCTATAAATACAAACTCAAGGCAATGTAAAAACACAAAAGAAGGTTGCATATTGTTGTGATAGGATCCAGAGAAAGAATGGCAATGGATGTATGGTTACATGGTGGTGTAATAGGTCTTCAAATGTTGTTGGATTGATTACAAGGTCGTGCAACTCATAGAGTGCATTGAGAAGAGGTTATCTGAGAGTACATGTTACATTGAGGACAAGTTCTCTGAAGGCGCATGCTGTCAGATTTGATGGAGGGTGATCTCTCTTAGCAGAAGTTAAATCTCTTTGTATAATATATCAAAGTGGTGCTATGTTTCTTACTGGGTTTCTTCATGAAAGGGAGGTAACTCCAATGTTTCTTTGTGTATGTGTTTTGTCATTCTTTGCACTAGTTTTGGATTTTGTAACCTATTCAGCATAGTTCTCTTAAGATTATCAGTAATTTTCTAACAGGTATATT